>CAMPQE020000041.1:0-2400000 GCA_946902985.2 Meconema thalassinum
TCTATGTTCATTATAACGTGTGTCTACTCGCCTTCCACTCTGCCCGATGTAATTAGCTTGACAATCGGTGTCTTGGCACGTTATAGAATATACCCCTGACCTTGAATACGGGTCACGTTTATTTAGATTACTATTTAGGAGGTGCCTAGCGGTTGTGTTTTTCGTCGTGAAAGCTATCTTTATGCCTTGCTTTTTGAATAGGTTAGTGATTTTATATGTATTCGCATTCACATAGTTGAAACGCGCAAATTTTTTCTCATTACTGTCCGGTTTGGGAATCGTTTTATCTTTATTTTTATGTTTGGCTATAATTTGATTTATTTTGCTTGGCGAGAAGTTGTTTTCCTTTGCTATTTGCATAATAGTTCTTATTTCCTTATTATAGTTGTCTTTTGACATGGGTATGTTTAAAGCCCTGTGCACCATTGAATTGAAACCCGCTAGTTTGTGCGTACTGGGGTGATTAGACTGATTGTCGATTGCATGCGAGGTTTGTGTTGCTTTCCGGAATATGGAATATGAAAGGTCGTTGTCTTTACGTTCAATAGTTATATCGAGATAATTTATTTTCCGGTCTATTTCGGATTCCTTAGTGAATTTGATAGAATGGTGAAGGCTATTAATGGATTGGAGAATTGTTTCTTCGCTTGTTAGTTCAGTATCGTAGATGCAAATTACATCATCTACGTATCTTTTCCATATTACTATTCCCTTTGTTGAAGTCTTTTCTAAGAACGCATTTTCTAGTGCATTGATGAAGATGTCAGCGATTAACCCACTTAGTGGCGATCCCATTGCTAGGCCTTCTCTCTGTGTGTATATTTTATTGTCGAATTGAAACACGTTTTGGGTGAGAACGACCCTCAGTAATCTCACAATCTCTTCAATTTCTTTTACCGAATTGTTGGATTTTAAGTTGTTTTCGATAGTGTTGATTGCTTCAATAATCGGAATATTGGTGTACATGTTAGTTACGTCGAAGGATACTAGCCTGAAGCTAGGTTTCATTTGTAGGGTGTTCAATGCTGTTACTAGTTCTGTTGTGTTCTTTACAGAGTTGTTTTTGTCGTTGGAAAGACGGCATTTTAAGATTTTTAGTAACTCTTTGCTGATTTTGTAATTAGGGGCATTCCTACAATTCCTACAATATCCATTAATAGCCTTCACCATTCTATCAAATTCACTAAGGAATCCGAAATAGACCGGAAAATAAATTATCTCGATATAACTATTGAACGTAAAGACAACGACCTTTCATATTCCATATTCCGGAAAGCAACACAAACCTCGCATGCAATCGACAATCAGTCTAATCACCCCAGTACGCACAAACTAGCGGGTTTCAATTCAATGGTGCACAGGGCTTTAAACATACCCATGTCAAAAGACAACTATAATAAGGAAATAAGAACTATTATGCAAATAGCAAAGGAAAACAACTTCTCGCCAAGCAAAATAAATCAAATTATAGCCAAACATAAAAATAAAGATAAAACGATTCCCAAACCGGACAGTAATGAGAAAAAATTTGCGCGTTTCAACTATGTGAATGCGAATACATATAAAATCACTAACCTATTCAAAAAGCAAGGCATAAAGATAGCTTTCACGACGAAAAACACAACCGCTAGGCACCTCCTAAATAGTAATCTAAATAAACGTGACCCGTATTCAAGGTCAGGGGTATATTCTATAACGTGCCAAGACACCGATTGTCAAGCTAATTACATCGGGCAGAGTGGAAGGCGAGTAGACACACGTTATAATGAACATAGAAATGCGATAAGATACGGAACACATTCAGCCGTGTGCGAACATATGTGTGACGCAGGGCATAGCTTTACCAACATAGAGTCGGACCTTAAAATAATCCATCACGAATCGAAAGGCAGAGCTCTTGACATAAAGGAAGCAATCGAGATACACCTAGCCAAACGAAACAATCCCAACAATCTAAATGAACACACGTTCATGGAGAGCTCACCCCTCTTCACGCTACTAAAAAACACACCCTGTCGGAAACAAAACACAATTTAGCGACACAGCCAAGCTGGATAAAAAAAAAAAAAAAAAAAAAAAAAAAAAGGGGGGAAATTAGGGGGTTTTTAATAGGTAAATGTTATCTGGATCAGGTGTACGATGTACCTTTCTTCTGCAATAAACCAAGGCCCATATTAGAGGCAGTATTAAAGGTGCCGGGACGTCCTCATAAGACCGTCAACGCTTAGTTCGAATGGGTTATGCTCCACGCGTGGCGAGGACTAATCCACGGTCTTTAATAGTTGTAGATCCACCTCATTCAATAACATACATCTTATCTAGGTTGGCAACACCTCACATAAACACATCGCGATCACTCCCCACAGCACGTAGGGACAGGGGGGGAAGGCAGGGAAAAACCAGTCGTTAAGATAACCACCGCAGTCGTCCGCACAGCGAGTTCAAGTGAGCACGGAAACTGCGAATAGCTGTAGTACGGAAGACAATCAGATAAGTAGTTAGCCTAAAATTTTTATAGTTTAACCATAGTTTACAACCATATAATCTCTCTAAAGTACAATCTCCGGATAGCCATCACCATTTAGCATTTCACCTAACATATATACTGCATTTAGCATACACTGACAGTTGCAGTACCAATACTGCAACTAAATAATTGTACATATTGTAAATATTTTCACCTGTATTTCAAACATAGATTTTATAGCCTAAGTGTATTGGATCTGATGATGATCGCTTGACGATCGAAACTGGTCATCCTAGTGTTTTATTAATCTCATGTAATTTATTTCAGGATTAGGGCATAACCCATCTCTTTTGGGTACATTCGTGTTGACCGACTGAAAAGCACTAAACTCTTGTTTACTAAGGCAACACTGAAAATATGGCTTCAAACACCACAATGCTCAATATACAATTAACCACTAAATGTTCAGAACTAACTTGAATAGCCATGGTTAAGGTATATAGGAGACCCTTAGCAAGAAAGGCAGTCTAACCCACTAGTGTACAGCCTTGTCATACGCAGTAAGCACCGTTTGGCAGAAAACAACAACAACAATTTGAGAAAGCCAACAACATATCAATTATTGTTTTAAAAGGAAGCAGATTTTTGTTGGCTTTCTTAAATTGTTGTTGTTGTTTTCTGCCAACAGGTGCTTACTGCGTATGACAAGGCTGTACACTAGTGGGTTAGACAGCCTTTCTTGCTAAGGCTCTCCTATATACCCTAAATGGCTATACATGTTAGTTCTAAACATTTAGTGGTTAATTTTATATTGAGTTAAAATAGAGAACTTATACAAGCACGTCTTGCATGTGGTGAAACTTCACAACTGTCACATGCAACACGCAAAGTATGATTCCGATACCTAGCGGTAAATATGAGCAATACCTGTACTACTAGCATTATACCTAGCGGAGGATGTGAACACTTAGTAGTAATATCCAAAGTGAGCTGATGTTAGGTTAGGTTAGGTTAGGTAAAGTTAGGTTAGCCATCAAAATAAGTTACCAAAATAAGTCATCAAAAATAATGGGTTTTTTACACCTGAAGTCTTGGGTTCCAACTCGACTATGCACAGAATTTAATTAACATCTGGGAGTTGAAAAGTTAGGTTAGGTTAGGTGAAGTTAGGTTAGGTAAAGTTAGGTTAGGTTAGGTAAGGTTAGTGAGCTGAGGTTGTCTTTAAATATTCCCTCTCATTCAACTACTTTCCAACATCATGAAAAAAATCCACTAAAAACATTGACACAAATAACTTGTCAAATAAGCCAATACAAAAGCCAATACTAAAGCCAACACAAAAAGCCAACACAAAAGCCAACACAAAAAGCCAACACGTAAAGCCAACACGGAAAGACAACACAAAAAGCCAACACGAAAAGCCAACACGAAAAGCCATCACAAAAAGCCAACACAAAAGCCAACACAAAAAGACAACACGAAAAGCCAACACAAAAAGCCAACACAAAAGCCAACACAAAAAGCCAACACGGAAAGACAACACGGGAAGCCAACACAAAAAGCCAACACGAAAAGCCAACACAAAAAGCCAACACAATAAGCCAACACGAAAAGCCAACACAAAAAGTTAACACAAAAAGCCAACACATAAGCCAATATATAAGCTTATGATAAGTCACTCCATCAGCAAAACAGTTGTAACATTTGTAGTGTGAACATCGTACTGACAGGTCAGTTACTACTATGGAACTTACTACAACCAACAAAGGTAGGCAACGTGCACTCTATCAAGGCTACTCTTATAACTATAATCGCCAGAATGTGAAAGGAATAATATTCTGGCAATGCTCAAAAGAGAGGTCAACCACATGTCGAGACAATCTGAAAAGTAAAAATGGAAAGGTTTTAAGTGTGAGTGTTCATCAATGTAGTGCTCTAAACGAAGCACGGTTGCTGTTTACAAACAATTTTCTAAATGCTATAAAGCAAGTTCAAGAAAACGATATTGCGGCTGGAGATAATGCTTTGTTTGTTCAAAAGGACTTATCATGTCCTCAAAAAGTCATGTTAGGACAGTTGTCAACATACAAGAAACCTTCATCACTATCAAAGTCGACACAGACTAAAAATAAAGTGGTATAGCAAGTGGATCAAAATGGACTATATAGTAATAGTAATAATGGTCGTAATGATAATGATAATAAAGATCATAATGATGATAATGATGATAATAATAATAATGATGATAATGGTAATGCTTTGCTTACACCTAAAAATTCATTTGTTAAATTTGTATACCGGGACGAATCCAGTAAGCTAATTCAACGACTTCGGCACTTGCATGCTTTACAAAAAGCTGGGCATACCGGTCACGATTGGGAAATCAAAGAAATTGAACAAGAGCTTCGACGTTCTGAAATTATTGTGTAATGGGTCTACCACTTTGCAACCACTTTTACCCCCACTCTTGTTTCTTATATTTGCTTATTTGCTTCCACTTTTACCTGAACTCTTTGGATCTATATTTGCTCTCACATTAAACAATTATTCTTATTACCAAGTTGACTTTACTAGAGCTTAGTCTATGCTTGACAGTTGACATGGAATTATCAGTGACTAGGTATGGTAAGCCTTACGCATACTATAAAGGATATTCATATATTGTGAAACGAACCAATAAAAATGGAACTGTTATTTGGCGTTGTTCAAAGCTACGTTCCAAACATTGTCGTGGTGACCTAAAAAGTAAAAATAGTGAGGTTTTAAGAGTCAGTGATCATCAATGTAGTGTACTGCATGAAACACAGTTGCCGTCGACAAAAAATCAAGAAAACCATATTGCTACTCATAATAGTAGATTGTTTAATGAGCAACTTTTAACCCCTGTTCTAAAAGTTATGTTTAATCCATCTTCCACGTCGCAAGAGCCGTCAACATCACAAACTATGCAAGAGGTAGTGTTGTTGTTGTTGTCGTTTTAAATAGTGGAACAACTAGGTCCTCTGCTCTTGATATGCAAGGGGATCAAAATGACTAAATAGTAATAACAATAAGGTTTTTATGCCTATACAACCATTGCGGGCTCGAAAACAACAGTGAATGGACATTGCTATAAATTGATGATATACAACAAGCCTTGTGTTTAAAACTATAACAGACTATTGTAAAGAGAGAAAGGCTTGTATTCAGTGTGCATCTATTGTCATAATCATGCATACTCTGCAATGTTAAATACACTAACTTTGTATAAAATAAAACAGCATTGTAACATCATTTTGCATTTATTTACAAACTTTATATACATTTCTTGTTTTTTTGGTTTCATGATAAGATTTTTTAAGACAATACTAAAAAGTAAACATTATTATTCTATACACATAATTTTTTCAGTCCAATGTCATTACTTATATTTTCCATTATTATTTTACATTTGATTTTTTATTTAATTAAAACGAACCATGCACCTATTGTTTTTAAAACCTTCATAAATTAAGTGTATAGGTTGCACAGCATTATTGACTTCATCAAAACAACTCTCCGACATATCATTAAACCGTATAGGCAGAAATGTCTCAAAGTTTTCACATACACAAAGTACACGATCACCATAAGTTGTTTTCATTTTCCGAATCTTGATAATGAGGAATGGAATATGCGTTGGCAATTCGCTGAGCTTCTTTGTCTCTAAGCCACATGATTGTCCCACAGCATTCAAAACATTCATTGTAGTAGTCTATAAACAAAACAAGAGCATATCTATTAACCTCTAAAACAGCTTTAATAATATTGTGGAATTAGGGATTTTGCACTATGCATGACGAATAAATTATACTAGTTATACAGGAAATGCCCTAACTGTAGCAAATACTACTTTTCTGCATATAGCACAATTGTAAAGTTCTAATGCACACTTGACACATGCTATCATGTGTCCACAAGGCAAAAATACAACACCCTGTTCATGTTGATAACAAATTTTACATAATTATTGGTCACACTTTTGTATCTGTTCGTAAGACAAGTCTTTTCTTTCAGCCTTATGTATTTGCTCCGCGTGTTCTAACTCTAAAGGCACTTTTATGTCTTGTGCTGAAATCACGTTTTACTTACGAATAGTGTTCACAAATTCCTGACCTTTAAGCAACGCCATGTATTTACAGTTTGGTAACCAACGAGCGTATTGCACAAAAGGGTCATCAGTCATTTGCCAATCCTTTAAAGCAAATCCGCAATAAAAACATATTGTTTTATCCCCTTCACCAGTACAAACAAATCCAGCTTCACTTAGCTGTTTGGTAAGGTGATTTAATATAAATGGCCATTTTTTTATAAGATTCTAAACGTTTTCCAACAGAGCTGTTCTCTGGGTGTGCTAGTGCTCTAGTCTTGAAAACTCCCCATTTTTCAAAAGCACGCGCCAATTCAACACTGCCTATGGCATCTGGAACACATATATCGACACTATCGTTGTTGGCTGGTAATTAATCATTATTATTATTATTATTATTATTATTTACTTGTTTTCCAAGCATGTAAGGACAATGAGGAGACCATCGCAAATGGTGTCTAAAGGGATCAACCCCTTCTTCCCAGTGTGAAAGTTCAATACGACAAAACACACAGCGCACCACATCTTCTCGGTTCAAGTAAAAAAGACGGCTTTTGCAAGTTTATGTGTTGACAAAAGCTTACAGGCCAGGATTCAAATGTTAACCAACGATCATGTTCTGATTTTAAATTTAACCCACGCGGTAAAGCAACTTGCTCACTTGTTGTATTTGGTACTATCACCATGTGTTATAATAAAACTTTTTCTTATTGTAAGTTATTAACGTTGCACAAGAGAACAGAGTACTTTAAAGCATAATGCATGCTTGTTCACTGTCTGTTCATTACGTTAATGGCACATGACGACACCTAAAAGCAAACAAAATAACTCATCAATCAATCAATCAATCAATCAATCAATCAATACTTGTAAATAAAACGTTAACGTTAATTGGCATTAATATATCAAAACACCATTAAAAATAAACTGTATGTTGGCACTAACACTAACCCATGTACTTATTTTCTTTTTATAAAGCTACAGACATTTACATCCCCCTTTAACCAATATATAAACAAAAATGAATTTCATGTCATTTTGTTCACATTATCAAGTTCAAACCTGTGGATATTCGTTGAGTCCATAGGGAACCACACATAAATTAAATTTTTGTTTTTAGAAAATCCAACATGGCCTTGTACTTTTCTCAGTCAACAACAACATAGCCATTAATCACGAAAGCAATCATCGTCCCAGTCATGTACTGGTATAGATTTTTTGTCAAGAGGTTTTCAGTAGTGGTAAAATGCAATAGCATTTTATGTTAGGCTTACCTGAGTTTTAAACAGTTCACTCTTTGGCAATGGTTTCGCTTTAGTGCGTTTCGGGTTTTCAGCAACTGCTACGGCGGTAAGGCTTTTCTTTCCAAGTTTCTAAAAATAAATAAAATAAACCGATATAATTACCAAAATTCAGGTTAATACATACATTTCATATAATAAAATATGTAACAAAAAATGAAACAATTTATTTATAAAAAATAATCTCACCTTCACTTGCAGTGGCTTGTTGCTGTTTCCTTCTAGTGGGCTCAAAAGTGCAATGGTTTCTTCTCTCTCAGACATGTAAGGTATACCGGTTATCTGCAAACAAATAAATAAATAAAATCTTTAATTACCTAATCAATAAATAATTGCATGTAAATATATTGAACCCTTGCAAAGAAGCATATTCGACTCAGTTTCGGGGGGTGTAACGGTTCATATCGTAAGTTGTTGTCAAGGCGCTTCATTAACTTGCAGGGTAACATATAACAAAATAACATGCAGGAAAGAGTGAAGCCAGGGTTAAAACAAATGAATTTAATAACAAATCACCATATTTAAACTCAAACAATTAACAACAAAAACTCCCATCTGACTCCCACTTAATATAAATGCCAAAAAACTAGGCCAAATCTCTGGAGAGATTAATTATCTGGACCAAGTGTCCCTAAGATAAAATTACAAAGTGACCATATATGTGCGTATGCCGTTCTACATGCATCACGATGTGTACATTGAATGCGTGATTCGTCATCATCCAGAATAATCCTTCAGACAACGAATCCACATTTCTTAGAGCTAGACCGACACGGGTGAACACAACTACAATACTTAAAATTAAACCGACACTTCCTAAATCTAATATAAACAAACACAAAATTTCCGAGTGAAATTGGAACCAAATTGCCGTAGCAACATTTACTGCCTAAAAACTTAGGACTTCTCACACAAATCAACACAAGTACATTAACACGTGACCAATAAAAATACACAAATGACCGCTGTCAAAATTTACAAGTACTCTACAATTACACCGCACAGGTGTGACACAGAAAATTACATGAATCGAGTCATAAACAAAGCAATAGGCCCACAGCCAACATTTACGTTAATAATACAATATTTTACCCATACAACGTACAACAAGCCGTTACACACATGGCGAACTCCCAATTAATTATGGCTTAAAAATAACCATCACAATGAACAGGTTTGCTACATGAAAGCTTACAGGGGTCAGTCGGACAATCAGGACTGCCTATCAAAAATAAGTCACCAGGCAAAACGGGCGGTTTGTGGAACTCTGCATGTCTGTCAACCCACGTGTCAAAATACCTCGACCTCCCAGGACATGGGGTCGAATCTCGAAGAAGTGTGCCCCAAAGCACAATAATACGTGTGTGTGTCAGAAAAATATGGACAAGAAACAGCGGTCTCCCTAGAGCACCCTGTCTTTCCATCAAAAATACAACAGCAGCAAAAATATGAGAGCGGTAGGACCTCTACCCCCTCCTCACGTAGAATCAACACACACTTGACACAGTAACACACACAAAACACACTTATGGGTTTTGACAGACCCTGAAATAAAAAGACACAAATAATTTCCACATGCTGGCGCCACCGTTCTATGCCGTGACTAGTCAACCTGAAAAGGACTCAAAATAATCTATCAAAATTAGAACGAAGGTGTTCTACAAATTACTTTTAAGTTGGTGCACTTGGCAACCCTAATATGAATAATAACCTGTTCAGCAAATATCTTACAATAATTTCCTCCCATTCCTATTTCAAATATTAACGTTAATAAAGCACCATTTATCGAATGCAACGGGTTCCGCATTTGCAAGGATAAAAATCACGCACGCACGCCGCGCACATTACATATGACTCAAGGAAAAACAAAATATCTAACAAGCACTTTGGCCACGCGCCAACGGACATTTAAAACATTTAGTGTCGGTGCAAGAAAAACTCTAAACAACAAGAAGAGAAACATGACTATTTACAAAAGTTCCCCGGCCAAATCTAACTACATAATTGAAATAATCCAATTTTTGTACATCACCGATCTGCTTGTAGAACTAAGGACATCCTCCTCAGCCCATTGCCCCTATGGACAAATTAGCACTCCATCGTGGTCGTCTGCGTTGATTCGTGGAAGATCATCCCAACTCCAAACCACGTGCTGATCATCTTGGTATCGACTCCTTGGCAGAAAAGTTCAATGTTAATTATTTTACCTATCTATAATCGCTTGCAGGTTACTCAGTTCGCCCACAATTGTCCTAATGCGATTAATTGCGAAGACTGGCCCTAGATATCTCGCACGCACGCACAATAAAACACATATTAAATACACTGCAATTTGTACATAAAATATACACCTCGAGACCACGTCACTGGCTCGTTAACAAGTTTAAGATCTTGGCTGCACTAGCAGTCGCTATCTTGCTCGGTATTTCCGTCCTGTACTGTTGACCTTCACTCCGGTGAGCGATAATTAGGGTGTTACAAGACTTGCCCCTCAGAGCTGAAATGGTCGTCTTTAAGTAAATGTTACAAGTTACCACGCACTGGCGTGAAATATTTAGCTCACAAAATAAAGTTGATTTCAGAATAAATGTACTAGAGCTTTAAAATTCGATAATGCAATTCATGTGACTTTAGCTCCTCAGAGCTCACAAATAAAATAACTTCACTAAATTCAGAGCGTAAAAATCACGATACAAACTGGCGTGAAGTAAGCCTCTCAAGGCTCCACAAAGAATGGACTTCTAATAATTTCGAGCGTCAAAATCACGATGCAAACTGGCGTGAAGTTAGCCTCTCAAGGCTCCAAAACGATTGACTTAGAGTAGCGTCATGCCAAACTATTTATTAGAAACTGACAGGGGACGGAGGAGTGGGGTGGAATCGGATAAAAACTTCCAGAGTTTTTGTCTCACAAAGATGGGACTAGTGTCATTCTTCTTCAAATAAATCAAACGTCTCAATGCACTCGTGCGGAGATTAATCCGTTCGGCGGTTCTTTAGATACTCAATTCCGCGGGGTTTTTACTACTGACGCTGTCCACCGCGTGGTCATGGCTTGGTCTCTTGTGATTGGCTGGTTCAATCTGATGTTCGTTGCAAGTGACTCGTGATCCTTCCTTTATGCTTCCAATTTGGTACATGTAGTTGCTCAATTTGGCCTTGAACCCGACTAATTCTAGCCGTCCCCCAAGAATAGCTACCAGCTCAGCTCCTGTTGCAATCATTACGAAATGCTAGCCTCCCTTATATCCATGTCGACTTCCTCAAGTACTGCCTGGGCCGTAGTAATAATAATAATAAATATGAATACTTATTTATCGTAGCTCAATAAGGGTTCATTTATCCTCAGCAAGGTTTTGAAATTCGAAACAATTTATTGGTTTGGATTTCAAAAGCAAAATCCTCTGTAGTAACAACACATCTCTTTAAATCTCACTCAGCTGCTCGAGTGTACGCCCCTCTGACTCAATTAGTGTGCTCCCTTTCGCTGCAATGTCATTCATACTTCCTCACTAGGTCTCCCCCTTCTCCTCAAATGGTTGCCACTCCTGTCGTCTCAGCTGCTCGTTGTTTACAAACAAAGTGCGTACTCTGGTGCTCCCCGTAGATTTGAGTGTTGGCTCTCAAAATAAAATTTTTGCAATACAGATTCTGCACACATCATTTTTCCTAGTCATCAAATGGTTCCCTTCTGTAGTACGGTTTTAAATTGGCGCTATTAAAAACAGATTTTGCACCAGTGCTCACTTCTTCCAGTCTGTAGGCATTGTTACCCAGATTCTTAATTACCCGGAACGGGCCAATAAATTTCGGACAGAATTTTGCGAAGACTTTGTTCTTAGGGTCGGATATCGGTGGTCTACGAACCAGCACTAATTCTTGTTCTTGTAACTCTCTGTGAAACTTCTTTCCTCGGTACCGTCTCAGCCTTCGGTCCGCTTGGTTCCTCATGTGCTCTCTCGTTCGCTGGATTCGCAAATCATGCGCTAATAATGGATCCCTTGGGCAAGGAATGATCTTGTCCCAAGTTCTTTCTGGCAATCTGTTGTGGTGTACAATCAGTGGGACTTGACCCGTCGACTCGTGCTTAGTGGTGTTCATGCACATCTCAATTTACCCTACTTTGTCAACCCATTTATCGTGTTCGTTAGGAATCATTACTCTATAGTACTTGGCAACACAGCGAATTGTTCTCTCGCTCGGATTTCCACAAGGTTGACGAATGCTTGGAAATACGTGTTTTATTCCTAGGCTCTCCAAACCTTGCCTAAAAACATTGCTCGTGAAATAGGTACCGTGATCTGATAGAATGGATTCCGGCTTCCCAAGCATCGGAATAACTTTGTCCTTAATTCGACTGAGGACTTGTCTTGATGTCGTCTTCTGAATAGGACATAGCACGACCATCTTCGAAAATACGTCGACACACACCAGAAGGTGTCGGCATCCACGCTTTCCTTTTACTAAAGGGCCAAAGCAATCGATAGCGAGCATCTCGCATGGTTTTTGTGGTACTAGTGGTCTTGGAGGTTGTTTCAGAATAAAGTTGTTCGGCTTCGTGCGCTGGCATGCGTCACACGTTCTAATTACTTCAACAATGGTGAATCTCATCTTAGGCCAAGTAAAGGTCTCCCCTATCGTAGCTTCAGTCTTATCCGTGCCGATATGTGCTAGGCTCTCATGAACATGCCAAGTCAATCCCCTCTGTAGTTATGCTGGAACTAAGATCCGCAGTTTAGTATGATGCTCATCCACGTACTTATGTAACAAGTTATTTAAGTAGTGAAATCTCGCTTGTTTAGCACTGGCTTCTCGGTACTCCAGTGAATTTGGTTGTAATTCCTTCCTGTAGAATTTTATCATCATCATCATCCATGGGTCTGCTTCTTGCTCCTTCCGAATAACCTTCAATCTTGCCAAAAACTCACGAGCCTTAGGTGTTAATGTAATATTGTGAACTTCCGCTGTTACTTCGTCTCCGTCCTCAGGATTTCTACTCAAGGCATCTGGTATGACGTTCATCCTTCCAGGGCAGTGCTCTATTGTGATGTCAAACTGCTGTATATAGATGGACCAGCGCGTAACTCTCTCACTTGCCATTGTTGTCTTAAATAAAAATGTCAGTGCATGGTGGTCGGTTCTAACAATGATGGAATAACCATAGATCATCTTACGCCACTGTTGAAGAGAATATAGAATTGCTAGCAGCTCAAGTTCCGTAACTGTGTAGTTCCTCTCATGTTTCCTTAATTTACGACTCGTAAATGCCAAATAGGATTTCTTCTTGGGTTCTTCAGCGTCCTCTTGGTACAGCATAGCACCAATTCCAATCAATGAAGCATCTGCTTGAATAATAAATCGCTTCTCAAAATCCGGATATCCAAGTTTCACACAGTTTTCCAATAAATCCTTCATTGCCTTAAAAGACCTGTCGCACTCCTCGTTCCACGACCATCGATTTGCCTTCTTCAACATCTCCTGCATAGGTGCTACCGTTTCTGTGTAACCAGAGCAATTTTCTTTGAAGAAGCCTGTCACTCCCAAAAACGCTCTCACATATTTGACTTTGGTAGGTGTGGGGAATTTCTTAATAGCATCAATCTTGGCTGGATTAGGCCGCACGCCCTCGACATCAATTATATGCCCCAAATATAAAATCTCACTCTGGCAAAAATGTGACTTCTTTAGGTTAATTTTGAAGTTCATGGTTCTCAAGTTGTCCAGCAGTTTATTTAAATTTATCAGGTGTTCCTCCATTGTCTCAGAAGCAATTAATATGTCGTCAACATATCTCGTGGTGAAGTTCTTGACCTCCTCAGTCAGATTTCTATCGAGTGCTCTAATGAGTGCACAACCCGCAGTTTTCACGCCAAAGGGCATTCGACACCAGATATAACTTTGATTATCGAATAAAAATCCCGTCAACAGTTGGGATTTTTCTTCAAGTTCAAGATGGTGGAAACTATTCGTCAAATCAACACTTGAGTATATCTTCTTCCCACGGAAGCCTTTCAAAACATCTTTGATCCTAGGTGCTTGGTCATACTCAACTAGCAGTTTGCTGTTCAAAACCCGCGCGTCTAGGCATAGCCTAATTGATCCGTTTGGCTTGGTCACAGCCAATATTGCGTTCAGGTAAGGGGTTGCCGCTTTCCTTATCATGCCAGAATCTAATAAGTTAGTAATAATGTCCTTCACCTGAGAAAAATGCTTCTCTGGGATCGGGTACAATTTACTTTTAAATGGGGTCCAATCTGTCACTTGCAAAGCATATTGAAAATTTAAAACTTTCCCAGGTACGGTGTCAAAAGCTCCTTTATGTAATCTTAAAATTTCTTCCAGTTTTCTTCGATCAGGTTCCCCTACGATGGCCTCCTTAAGTCGCTCCTGAAGTAGAATTTCAAATTTGGTTCCGGTAATTTCCTCTTCCGCCAAATGCACCCAAAGTTCCTGCGAAATATCTCGGCTGTCAATTTCTAGCACTGCTGTCTGGCTGACTCGCTCCCCCATCAAGATCTTATCTCCGGCCTCATTAGTGCATTCTTCAACAAGCCAAGTATTGGCCTCTCTCTCCAACGGACTCTTTTCCATGTTTAAACCCACATGATTCAACCCCTCTACTTGTTTGAAACTTACAGTGTTGTTATGTAAGTTAATTACAGCATGAAAATCGCAGATGAAGTTGGCTCCTAAAATTATGTTGTTGTTCATCTTTGGAATAACAATGAATGTTTGTGAAAAAGTATGGTTCAATATTTCCAGATCTAGAAATGCTTGCTGTTTACAATTTATAGTTTTGTCAGGAACAACACCTCTGACTTTCATTAGCGGTACCGGCATAATAGGAACAGTTTGTTTCCTTCCTATTTCCTTTATCAAAACTTCAGTGACTAAGCTCACCTGGCTACCTGTATCAATCAAACATCTCACCTTCATGCCTCCAACATGCGCGTAAATAATTGGTAGTTGTCTGATAACATTTTCACGGTTCTTCACCACTTCCTACAGGTAGTCGTCCGGGAATGCTACCCACTCTTCTATATTGGCCACTATCATCTCTTCTCACTCCCTGGCGACCTCCATTTTCAGCCTATCACCTTTCAGTTCATTTGTTTTTTTTTTAAATCCCGGGACCCATATGTTGTGTTTCGCCGGTTGTCATTCTGTCGCTCCTGTTGCCTCAATAAACTCTCTGCCCCCTCTCCTTGATGGTTGTCTGGGCTCTGTCTGTTCGCCATGGAACGCCCCCACTTCTCTTTTTCCGCTTCTTCGGTACTTAATTGATCCAAGTATTTACGTGATTCAATATATCGCTCGTCCCAGTTGTTCCGATAATCTCCCCTATTTTCTTGGCGATAGTCCCTGCCATTATTCCATCGACCATCTCCATTTCTTTGGTAAGGTCTACCTTGTCTCTGGTTTCCCCTCCAATTTGTGTACTCCCGCTGGTACGTCCACTGATTGTTTTGATTTTGGTTATTCTGATTGTATCTCCCGCGGTTATTCTGATAATTCTGATTATTATTGTGGAACTGGTTTCGGCCGTCAAAATCTTGCCTTCTTGGTGTGAATTGTGTCCCTGTGGACTGTGTCTTGGTTTGGTTCCCCTGGCTGTTGTTATTTTGGAGTCCCTGAACTACCTCTGCCGTGTTGACACATTCCATATTCCTCCTTCCTGTCTGTGGGCTCACCATACTCGTCTCGTCTAAGTGTCTGAGTAATTCTTCGGCTTGGACTGCGGTTTGAATGTTCCCTGCGACTAATAATTGTTGGATGTGCATTGGGAGTTGTTTCCCGATGTTTAGAACCATATTTTGCTCGCTAGGCGGGTCGTCAAAATCTCTGAATTTTACCAATTGCTGACTGAAGAATTCTGAAAAACGGGTTGGATGCGTACTATGATATTTGCGCGTGTACAGGTCCATTCTCAGCCCCTGCTGTAACGAAGGGCTCAAAAACTTCTTCAAAAATGCCTCGCGGAATTGAGCCATGTCTGTGAACGTGTACTTAAAGCTTAAAAACCAGGTTAGGCTAGGTCCTTCCAAAAATTTCTCCACTAGTCTTAATTGTTTCTCAGGGCCAATGTGCTGGTTATTAAAGTAATCAGTTAATTGTCGTAGAAATGCTTTGGGAGTGGTTCCTGAATGTTCCTTAAATTTATCGGGCTTAAAATCATTACCCCGAATGACTTGGATGACTTGGGCGGGTGCCAAGTTCGGTTGCGGTGTTGAAGTCTCTCCCCTGTATGCTGGAATGCATTACTCGTTAGTCTGGGACTTTGACCCCGGCTCGTATCCTCAGCCAACTTCAAGCCGGCAGGACTTCCAATACTTGTTTGCTTCTCCGGTATATTTTCAGTCGAAAATAATGTCGCATTCTCTAAAGATCTAATCTCGTTTTTGATGATTAACTCTGAGTGTTCCTGTAATTTTGACTTTATATTTTCCTCCAATGCCTGCATTCTTGAACTGTGTTCCCCCAAGCGTTTTAAAATTGTCAAGCGGTCTTCCTTATTTGCGTGAGCCTGCTGGTCCCAATCTCGCCGGATCCTACTTTTCAAGCTATTAATTTTCTCCTCGTTCCTTTCCTGATTTTTCTCTAGCTCTTCACGTATCTGTTCTCCAACCTCCTCTCTTATGACCTCTTGTGTTTTTATTAGCTGTTCTCCCAGATTATCGCGAGTCTTGACGAGCTGCTCTCCTACTTCTTGTCTTATGACCTCTTGTGTGTTTATTAGCTGGCCTTCCATCTCTTTTCTTATGATCTCTTGTGTTTTGCCTAATTGCTCCTCTAAGTTCTCCCGCAAGTGTATCCGTTCGGTTTCAGCCTTAACCTCGACTTTATCAATTTCCTTTATTAATTCCAGCACGTTGCTGTCTACCGAATTAATTTGCTGCTGCAATTTCTCTTGGGTTTTCTTCATTCCCGCGGTGTTACTGACACATGCTGCCTCTATCTGTTCGAGTTTATCTGCCACCATCTCGTCAAATTGTACTAATTTGCTATCAAATTTCGCCTCCAATTTCTTAATTTCGCCTAACTGTTTGACGTTGTTCTCCGCAACCTCGCCTGCCAGTTTCTCTACTTTTTTTAACGCTCTGATTAATGTCATTAGTGATTTTTCCTAATTGTTCGGTTTGTGTTACCGCCTGTTGTGACAATTTGTGATTTAGTTCATTGAATTGTTTGTCCGTGTCTAATTTCTGGACTTCTAACTGGACCGAAATATTACCGCTCACGTCATGTAATTGTTTTTCACAGTCTATCTTCTGCGCTTGTAACTGGACCGAAATGTCATTTAATTGTTCCTCCGTTTTCGCGGACATCTGTTCTAATTGTTTTTCACTATGCTCACGCTGAGCTCCTAATTGTTCTTTTAACTGTTTATTATTGTCTCCGCTTATTTCCTCCTTCAGGTTTTTTAATTGTTCTTCCGTCTTTACGGACATTTGAATCGACATCTGTTCCAACAATCCCTTAATCTCATCAACACTCGCCATTTCACACACAAAAATATATTCAGAGAAAACAGGGGCATGGGCCAAGGTTTCAGTCATATACACACATACATGTCACAACATTTAAATATTACTGGCTCTAATTTAATGAAAATTTCAGTAACAAAATTTACTGAATACAATGACACTTATTCCCAAACAACAAAATAACCTCTAGTGATCTGCTTTTAAATTCCTAACCAACAGAATTTACGAAACACCAATTAACAGAAGTCAATTAAATGTCAAAAATAAGGCAACACCTTCCTGCTTTGACTGAGTTCAATAATAATGCAAATTTCTAATTTTAATGTCGGGCGCCAGAACAAGTTATTAACAAATACAATATCAAATTCTAACCTTGTTCAATATCTCTAACTTTAGGAACTCAGTGATTTTACTAATGCACATGGCGGTACAACATCGCCTCAATTTACTGAATTTACATGTCCGCTTGATCTGGCATCATTTCTCAACGAAATGAATATGAGATCAGCGAAGCAACAACAACAACAACAACCCCAATTGGGCAGCCATTTTTGTTTTATGAACCCTTGCAAAGAAGCATATGAGACTCAGTTTCGGGGGTGTAACGGTTCATATCGTAAGTTGTTGTCAAGGCGCTTCATTAACTTGCAGGGTAACATATAACAAAATAACATGCAGGAAAGAGTGAAGCCAGGGTTAAAACAAATGAATTTAATAACAAATCACCATATTTACACTCAAACAATTAACAACAAAAACTCCCATCTGACTCCCACTTAATAAAAATGCCAAAAAACTAGGCCAAATCTCTGGAGAGACTAATTACCTGGACCAAGTGTCCCTAAGATAAAATTACAAAGTGACCATATATGTGCGTATGCCGTTCTACATGCATCACGATGTGTACATTGAATGCGTGATTCGTCATCATCCAGAATAATCCTTCAGACAACGAATCCACATTTCTTAGAGCTAGACCGACACGGGGGAACACAACTACAATACTTAAAATTAAACCGACACTTCCTAAATCTAATATAAACAAACACAAAATTTCCGAGTGAAATTGGAACCAAATTGCCGTAGCAACATTTACTGCCTAAAAACTTAGGACTTCTCACACAAATCAACACAAGTACATTAACACGTGACCAATAAAAATACACAAATGACCGCTGTCAAAATTTACAAGTACTCTACAATTACGCCGCACAGGTGTGACACACAAAATTACATGAATCGAGTCATAAACAAAGCAATAGGCCCACAGCCAACATTTACGTTAATAATACAATATTTTACCCATACAACGTACAACAAGCCGTTACACACATGGCGAACTCCCAATTAATTATGGCTTAAAAATAACCATCACAATGAACAGGTTTGCTACATGAAAGCTTACAGGGGTCAGTCGGACAATCAGGACTGCCTATCAAAAATAAGTCACCAGGCAAAACGGGCGGTTTGTGGAACTCTGCATGTCTGTCAACCCACGTGTCAAAATACCTCGACCTCCCAGGACATGGGGTCGAATCTCGAAGAAGTGTGCCCCAATGCACAATAATACGTTTGTGTGTCAGAAAAATATGGACAAGAAACAGCGGTCTCTCTAGAGCACCCTGTCTTTCCATCAAAAATACAACAGCAGCAAAAATATACGAGCGGTAGGACCTCTACCCCCTCCTCACGTATAATCAACACACACTTGACACAGTAACACACACAAAACACACGTATGGGTTTTGACAGACCCTGAAATAAAAAGACACAAATAATTTCCACATTCTGGCGCCACCGTTCTATGCCGTGACTAGTCAACCTGAAAAGGACTCAAAAAATCTATCAAAATTAGAACGAAGGTGTTCTACAAATTACTTTTAAGTTGGTGCACTTGGCAACCCTAATATGAATAATAACCTGTTCAGCAAATATCTTACAATAATTTCCTCCCATTCCTATTTCAAATATTAACGTTAATAAAGCACCATTTATCGAATGCAACGGGTTCCGCATTTGCAAGGATAAAAATCACGCACGCACGCCGCGCACATTACATATGACTCAAGGAAAAACAAAATATCTAACAAGCACTTTGGCCACGCGCCAACGGACATTTAAAACATTTAGTGTCGGTGCAAGAAAAACTCTAAACAACAAGAAAAGAAACATGACTATTTACAAAAGTTCCCCGGCCAAATCTAACTACATAATTGAAATAATCCAATTTTTGTACATCACCGATCTGCTTGTAGAACTAAGGACATCCTCCTCAGCCCATTGCCCCTATGGACAAATTAGCACTCCATCGTGGTCGTCTGCGTTGATTCGTGGAAGATCATCCCAACTCCAAACCACGTGCTGATCATCTTGGTATCGACTCCTTGGCAGATAAGATCAATGTTAATTATTTTACCTATCTATAATCGCTTGCAGGTTACTCAGTTCGCCCACAATTGCCCTAATGCGATTAATTGCGAAGACTGGCCCTAGATATCTCGCACACACGCACAATAAAACACATATAAAATACACTGCAATTTGTACATAAAATATACACCTCGAGACCACGTCACTGGCTCGTTAACAAGTTTAAGATCTTGGCTGCACTAGCAGTCGCTATCTCGCTCGGTATTTCCGTCCTGTATTGTTGACCTTCACTCCGGTGAGCTCTAATTAGGGTGTTACAAGACTTGCCCCTCAGAGCTGAAATGGTCGTCTTTAAGTAAATGTTACAAGTTAACACGCACTGGCGTGAAATATTTAGCTCACAAAATAAAGTTGATTTCAGAATAAATGTACTAGAGCTTTAAAATTCGATAATGCAATTGATGTGACTTTAGCTCCTCAGAGCTCACAAATAAAATAACTTCACTAAATTCAGAGCGTAAAAATCACGATACAAACTGGCGTGAAGTAAGCCTCTCAAGGCTCCACAAAGAATGGACTTCTAATAATTTCGAGCGTCAAAATCACGATGCAAACTGGCGTGAAGTTAGCCTATCAAGGCTCCAAAACGATTGACTTAGAGTAGCGTCATGCCAAACTATTTATTAGAAACTGACAGGGGACGGAGGAGTGGGGTGGAATCGGATAAATACTTCCAGAGTTTTTGTCTCACAAAGATGGGACTAGTGTCATTCTTCTTCAAATAAATCAAACGTCTCAATGCACTCGTGCGGAGATTAATCCGTTCGGCGGTTCTTTAGATACTCAATTCCGCGGGGTTTTTACTACTGACGCTGTCCACCGCGTGGTCATGGCTTGGTCTCTTGTGATTGGCTGGTTCAATCTGATGTTCGTTGCAAGTGACTCGTGATCCTTCCTTTATGCTTCCAATTTGGTACATGTAGTTGCTCAATTTGGCCTTGAACCCGACTAATTCTAGCCGTCCCCCAAGAATAGCTACCAGCTCAGCTCCTGTTGCAATCATTACGAAATGCTAGCCTCCCTTATATCCATGTCGACTTCCTCAAGTACTGCCTGGGCCGTAGTAATAATAATAATAAATATGAATACTTATTTATCGTAGATCAATAAGGGTTCAATATATATATATATATATATATATATATATATATATCAATAACTATATAAATGAATAAATATATAAATAAATACCTACCCCACAACAAGGTTAAGTATTTTCCTCCAACACCAAAACTGTTAAACAAGACCAGGGGTTTCACGCAACGCAATGTGTTCAAAGGTAGTCACTTAAGTGAGAGTGGAAATGATAACGACATGTCTTTATATATGTTACGTTGCATGTATAATCATATTTTCCCCACGCTTTGAAAATTCTGTTATCGGTCACGTGGACAGATAACGTCCAATGTGAACACCTGTGCCAGGTCAAATTTCACATGAACTTGCATTTTGTCACGTACGAAGCAAACAGGATGTAACTTGTTTAGCGTACATGTCATATCACACGTGTATGCATGCATTTCGCACTTCCCTGCCACCACGATTGTCAGATTATTTAACCTTCAAGTGTCCTCTGCGTCTTTGTCATTTTCCATTGCACCTGTTGTCAAGTCAGATCAGTGCATTCCAATAAGCTCAAATAACATTCACCTCCTGCTCGTCTGCTCCTCTGCAAGTTTGTTTTCTGTACTCGCTTCAACCAACATAGAACCAAGTTCTCATCACCGTTCACACGTTAAAGATCCCCTTCGAGGGTAAAATATCAGATAAAACGAACCCTCACTCTGTCATAAACCGACCCGCCGAAATATTGATTGTTCTATTGAGCACGGCCACCGTGGTCAGCGACAGGTTCGTTGAAACACACACACCCAGCAGTATCCTCTCTCTCAACCACCACGCTTCATGAACACTTTAAACAGGTAAAGAAAACAAACTTTTTTCAACATGTACGGCGTTAGGCCCTTTGTGAATTATCTTTTGGAAAAAATGTCTACCACATTCGAAAAGGGCGTTAGCCCGAGTCCTAGGACACCGCGTACACGTCTCTAGCGTTATTGGTTTGCGAGATATAGCAAAAAGTCTAAAATTACGGTTTTACCTCAAAATGGTTTTTCATTCCTGCTCAACACGAACATCCTCGGCAAGAGGACAACGCGACGAAAAAAATGACACCTCGTACAAGTCTCTGGGCTTATTGGTACGTGAGTTATCAGCAAAAATCACAAAAAACACGTGTTTACCCCAAAATCGCGTTTCAATTTTTCTTTAAAATTATAACGAGTAGTCCATAGCAACGACGACATCACCCCGAGTCCTTGGACCCCTCGTACATGCCTCTAGCGTGATTGGTTCGCGAGATATAACAAAAAGTCTAAAATCACGTTTTTGCCCCAAAAAAACATGTTTCCAGCATTTCGCCTTTTCGACACCTACATTCCCGTAAAGAGCGCAACGAGATGAAAAAAACGAATCCAAGTATGCCCTCCTATAATGACTCCTTCCATTCCAAGGTTTAAATTTGTATTGTTTTTTTCTTTTGTTTCTTGGTTAATAATTTGCAAGGTATGTTAACTTTACCTTTATAGGCAACCGTTAGTAATCAGATGTTTGTGTATAGTATCTGTGCATACTATTTTTTATTTTAACAGTATGCAGTGCGAATTTGCACGCCGCCAAGGGAATCGTATACGACTTATTCAAATAGGGGATTATATACAAATACTTATAGACAACAGAGGCATACATTTACCTCCAAGCGATCTTGAAAATGATTCACACTTAATCTTTATAAAACATTTTCTATTAAATAATTTTCAAATTCAATTTTTGGCTGAAAACGATGAAAATGAATGTCAACATTTAGATGTAGGCTACACAGTGTGGGACAATAATTTGTTTGTTTTACATGCGTTTTACCCAAAGGTAATACAGTGGTCATGTGAACATTGTGCACACGCCTACGTTTTTGTTAATCTGTCAAAGAAACTGTTGCCGAAAAATTCTTGAACCACCCATATATCAAATAATATGAATCATAACATGTAAAATAATAATAATAATAAAAATAATAACTTTGCAATTTTGTTATTTATCTCTTTAGAAAAAATGCATGAAGCCCTTTGCTCAGAAGTTCAAGATCAGATACTGATGATACAACATAAACAAGTCATAGTTGTACCCATACAAAAACAGGCCTAGCTGGTAATCAACCTTTAAACCAAAACCTTATTTTAGATTTTGTAGATGCAAGGGACCCACTATTTTTAATTAAAAATCATGGTGATTTAATAGCATTTACATATTTGCCAGATTTTGAAATACGTTTCGCCAGTGGCAATGATTAGTGTTTTGTGCCACTTGAACCGTTTTTATCAGGTTCATTATTTTTTTTGTCATATTATTATTGTTATTATTATTATCATCATTTCCTTCATGCCGCATTATTGTGACATACGTTTCTCTGTCTCACCTACTGCGTTCAAACTTAGTAATTCTGCGTAAACGTTTCACCAGATGGTGAAACTTTTCACCCCTACTGACACAGTTTTACCATTGGTTGAAGCATAACTCGTTGCTAAGCTCTGCTTCTCCCATTGGCCCCCTTTATGTTCTGGAGAGGGGGTGTTCTACGACTTTTTTTTCTCGAGCACGTTACTGCATTCCTTAAGGGAAGATGGCTTCCTTCCAATTTTGGGCCGTCATATAGACGGACGTGTGTGTACGGGTCGGGCTTTTGCCCGCACCCAGAAAGCAACTAAATGTAAGTACGATTCAGTCATTGAATTTATCTAACTTGAGGCCTTTCAAAATTTCTGTTTCTCCATATATTTTTTTTTTCATTTTGTGTCCCCTTTGATTCACTTACAATTTCCCTTTCTTATGATGATGTGAATTCGATCCATGAACCCAAGTCCCTTCGCCTTTGTTTACGTTAGTTTAGCGAAGCGTCTGTGTTTATTTGTCATCCCTCCCTTTCATGTAATCGGTTTCATTTTTACGTAAATCTCTCAGGTCTAAAATATCTGCTATTTTTCTACGAGGCTTAATTATGCTCTGTATTGCGTCACCACCTGGTTAGGCGTTCTTTTATGACGACCTCCGGTGGATTGTCGCATCAGAGCCTTGTTTTTGTGGACGGAATCGGCGAAGTTACGGAGCTGAGTCTCACGTCATCAGCCAGATCCTCCCTCTGTTTTATTGAAATGTATGTGAGCGATGGTCATCGTGTTAATCACTGTCCATGCGCCATATTACTTTCTTGTTTTCATCGTATGTCGTTGTGATTCGGCATTTCTACCTCTGTGTAAGCCTACATCTTCCTACGAAGCATACTTCTTAGCTGATTGATTTTTTCCTTTTAGTCCTGTCCCGGTAATGTCAAGTTATTTAATGTAATTTTCATTTCGTTTATTTTTATGTGTTAATTTTGTGTTACTTCCTCCGACTTCGTTATATTACGTAACTCTGTGTCATCCCCCCCACCCCCCGTTTCCCCACATACGCACCCCTCCACTCCCCACCACTTTCACCCCCTTCCCCATGATTTCACAACATCATGAGCGTCTGAGCTCTGTTTTTGGCGCTGGACATTGTAGTCCAGATCATGTCATCTCTGTAAGTAGTCGTTCTTGTAATCTATCCCACAAATTTCTTTAATTTCTTTAATTTTGCTTCATCTTTTTTTAAGTTTTATTATTGAATCGCGTTTCCAATTAGTTGCTATTATAATTTGAATTTATTTCTAGATTCCTTTTGTTTTACATTTAAGTTGCTCGTGTTTTATTTTCATTTCTAATTTGTAATCAGTACACATGTGTTTGTTTTATTATTAATATATTTTTATTCAGTAAGTACAATATTTGCTTCTGTCTTATGATTTCTCGTATTTGAGTTCCTCGTTTGTCTTTCGATTCGACTTAGTCTTGGCTTCGCACTGTAGCGAAGTTACGGCTAACACGGTCTCTGGAACCCTTGCTCTATTACTTAAGTTTAATTTTCCTTTTGATTTTACCTTAAACCTTTGTTCTGGCTTACTTTCTGTGGAAGTCATCTTTCTTTCGATTCGGAATCTTGGGCCCAGCACGCATCGAAAGAAGTATTCCTTCCTCGTTCCCTACGTAATCCTGTTTAGTTTTTATTGTTTTTACTTCCACTGTATTCCTCATATCTCTGCTATTTTGTACAACGTAAAAGCACAAGGCGGTGCACACTTCATTAGCAGATGTTCAAGTGATTCAACCCAATCCCTATAAATACGTTTTAATTGATTTGTCTAATGATTCTCTAGCACGTTATTGATGTGATTCAACAACTCCCTCTACCCTATGGTAGGAATCAACTATTCTTTTTTAATTTAAAATTTAAAACAAGGTCTTGGTTTATTTATAGATTTAAAAATATTTTAAAATGATAGCTTGGTTTTATTTTTTTCTTTCTTTTAGAAAACATGAACATGTGTCATAATATGAATCATCATATCGCAGACAACCTAGTTTATATTCAGTAAACACAGTTGTTGCTTCTTTCAGTGTTAAAAACAACTTGTTTTAACGGAGGTGGTCCGTGGGAAGAAATGTATCAAGCACTATAAATGGACATCATACGCACTAAATCACAAATTTTTCTTATCGATGATGATTGTCATTTACAACAGTATACCTATTTACGTCATGTGGACCATGAAACACAAAAAAAGTCTGTTGAATTTGGTTCAACAGTTATCACGTACCTCTTACAAACATTATGATATTTTTGTGTATGTATCCTATACTATCTACAACTTTAGGCATTAAACGCTCAGGCTTAAAAAACACCCTTTAATGTATTGACAATGTTGCTGTTGTTGTTGTTATATATATAAGAATGAGTATGTTAAACAATAACACTCTTTTTCTTTCCTTATAGTTAAGCATGGACGCCTTGAACGCCATTGGCCAAGATTGCGGCTTTACACGCAAGAAAATGAGTGAATTGCCTACACTAACACCCTTTCGCATACATAAAATACAAAAATTAAAAACCAAATTTGGTGAACGAGCTCTTTGGATTTGTCAATAAAGACTTTGAGACATTTCTTCCCACATGATTCAATAACCTACCTGATAATGTCATGGAAGATGTCGGATCGAGTATTCACCCCGTGTATTTAATCTATGAGGGTGAAAAAATAATCGTTGCATCATTTGTTTTGTAAAACTAGAAAACGAATAATCATTTTACGCTAGCCATGGCTTTGTTTATTGATGCCTTACTATAGCAAACATATTTTTTTGGTACTCAACCGTTTTGATGTTTATTAATTGTTACTCATGGTTTATAATGGTAAATAATAATAATAATAATAATAATAATATTTTTTAATTTTTTTATGTTTGTTTTAGCCTTCAGCTCTGTCAATACAATGATGCCTATAATGGCTATAGGTGAAAGGTAATTTTTGTAAATTTTCTCTCTAATGAGATAATTATTTTTAGTCTTTAGGGCTACGTGAATAGAACATGCCCATTATGCATGTTTATTTTAACCTTTTTATGTTTGTTTTTAGCCCTAAGCTATGTCAATACAATGATGCTATAATGGCTATAGGTGAATGTTATTTTATTTAAGTTCACTCTTTAATGAGAGATTTTTTTTAGCCTTTAGGGTTACGTGAATAGAAACATGCCTCTGATGCATGTATATTTTAACTTTTTATTTTTGCTTTTAGCCTTAAGCTATTTCAATACAATTATGCCTATAATGGCTATTGGTGAATGCTAATTTTTGTAAGTTCATTCTTTAATGAGAGTTTTTTTTAGGCTTTAGGGCTACGTGAATAGAAACATGCCTATGATGCATGTTTTTACTTCTTCTTCATGTACATGTATAGTTTTTTAAAATTAGTCTAAATGTCATGCGCTTAAGGATAGCTTGTTGATTTAGCACATACACTCACGCAATGCAATCACAAGTTTAAAAAAACAGAAAAAAAGAGTCAAACTTAAAAAAGAAAACAAATCAACACTATTTTTACTAATTAAATAAATAATTTAAAGTTAACGTCACATTGCCTTAAATGGTCACATGGTTTTGTACATACAAAATCATAATGACATGTTTTATTACATAATAATAATAATAATAATAATAATAATAATAATAATAATAATAATAATGAAAAATGAAATGAAAATCCACAGCCTGCTTCCAGTCTCCGACATGGTCAGGAATGGAATGAATGAAGCCCCCATCTAGCGGCAGGGATATGAACTGTGAATGACAGATGAAATGAAATGATAGTGGAGAGTGTTGCAGAAATGAAATTTTGACAGGGAAAACCGGAGTACCCGGAGAAAAATCAGTCTGCCTCCAATTTGTCCAGCACAGATCTGACATGGAGTGACCGGGATTTTAACCACGGACCCAGCGGTGAGAGGCCGGCATGCTGCCGCCTAAGCCACGGAGGCTCAATAATAATAATAATAATAATAATAATAATAATAATAATAATAATAATAATAATAATAATAAAATAATAATAATAATAATAATAAATAATTTAAAGTTAACGTTACATTGTCTTAAAAGGTCACATAGTTTTGTACAAAGAAAATCATAATGACATGTTTTTTACATAATAATAATAATAATAATAATAATAAGCATTTTACAAAAAAAACATAGGCCTCGACTTGTTAATGATTTCACATGCTACTATCACTACTTTTAAAACATGATTTTTACTTCTATTTTTACTTTTATATTTTACTTGTGCATGCAGTGCATGAGGGGGGTGTTTAATGAACAAGCGACCCTTAAACCCATGACGTTTCAACTTATTTTATTATTATTTACTACAAATAGCATTTATAACAACTTTTATAATTATCATAATGACACTATTAGTCAATAATAATAATAATGTATTGTAATTCCTTTTTATTATTTATAATAAAAAATCGTTTTAGTAGAAATACAATATTTATTTATAACTAGCAGAAGTACCCGTTCTTCGAACGGTGTTCGATGTTAACACCAGACATTATCAATTGAGCTACCGTTGCAATGGTTAGCGGTTTGTCATTTCTTCATAAGTTTATCAGAACGAAGTCAGTTTTCTGGGAATATCACACACACTGTTAATTTAAGGGACTTAAAATGTAGTTTCCGGAGACCCTTTATAGACTCCCAAATTTTGTGTCTCACATTGAGAAGCGCAACATATTCTTTGGTTCTCCTTCTAGGATAATTTTTATATTTCGCCTATTTTACCATGTATTTTGAGAAGTGTTTCCCTATATCCACCCTTCTACTGTATGAAAAGTACGGTGAAGAGTTTTATAAATGATTGGTGTATTGACTCTCATGGTTACCATGCCTAATTTTACGATGCACCAAGCATCCGAACACGAGTTATAGGCGTACATAAAAATACACAGAAAGACAGACAGTCAATTCTATTGTCTACAATATATCACCCAGATATCAAAATAGGGGTATATCTACCACACAGTATCAAACAAAATCATCCTTACGATGAACCCGTATGTCGACAAAAAATAATAATAAAAATAAAAAAGATTACTTAAAATGTGCTCTCAAATTAAATTCACCTAACGTGTACTTCCTGACGTGAAATAGAATTGAAAGCCTTGTAGACGAAACGCAATACACGTCACATAAAAACTGACCCTCTACGTTGTGTTAGGTCCCCATACACAGGAAGACCCCTTTCATAAATTATAAAAGCTTGTGGTGCATGAAAATTCGGGTTCTTTAGCCTCAAATGGCCCAAAATTCCTAAAAGCCGCAAAAATGCTGATTCAATTCAGGAATTTTTGAAAATAATGTTGCTGTTTGGAGATAGAATAGACCTTTTGTACTATAATATGTCAAACGTGAAAATTGCGTGAAAAAATCCTAGGTTACGCCTTGACCCCCTTAACTGCATTGATGAATTATACAGTCTAAGTTGGTTCCGTGATAACCTAATAGCCATTTGCAAACTTTCACAGAAATGCAATAAATGGAGTGACATTGCTTCTTACAGAAATTGATGGAAAGTTGGATGTCACCCCTTGAGATAATGTTGTCATGGTTACCGACTTGCATTCCTTCATTAGTATGTTAAATTAAATTAGTTTTCTTGGAATATCTCAGAAACTGTTTGGTTTAAGAGCATTATAATGTAGTGTTTGAGGACCGTTTAGGACCCCCGAGTTTTTTTCTGGCACCGAGGGGCTTTGTCTCGTCGTTGTACGTCATAATATAATAATAATAATATAATGTAGGGATAGGAATATAATAGACCTGCCGTACCACACCTGCAGGTGTAAATCGCGTGTAAAAATTATAGAGTACCCCTTGACCTCCTTAAGCGCATTATACGTATTGATGAATTTTATAGCTTAATTTAGTTCCGTGATAACCTTATAGCCGTTTGCAAACTTTCTCACTAATGTAATTAATGGAATTGCATTACGTCTTACAGCAATAGATGGATCTCTGCGATTCTGTTGCCATAGTTACCGGCTTGCATTAGTTCATTAGTTTATTACCTTGCCACGGTGGGTGAGTGGATAGCGTGTCGGTCTACTAACCCCAAGATTGCCCCTGGCCGTGGTAAGTGATTTTTGAAAGGCGGCAAAAATACGATACGCATGTCATACGATGTTGGCAAGTCCAAAGAACCCCTTTGAATTCAGTAGGCCGAGTTCATAATGGCAAAATTAATCTCGGGAGTTTCCGCCAACACAAAGTTCCTCATTTCTCTACTAGAAAGCGCTATAGTATTCAAGGAGCTTAGATATCTATTATCTAACATCCTTGACTTTCATAATGATTCAAGGAACAACGAAATTCGACATGAGGGTTACCCTCTGGGTGTCAAATTACAAGGCTTGAACCCGGCATCCGAGGCCATACGATAATATTATTATTAGTTTATTAAATGAAATTAGTATTCTGGGAATATTTCAAAAACGGCTGGTTTTAGGGCCTTAAAATGTGGTTTTTCAAAATCATACCAGTGATACTATACATTTTTTTAAAATAAATTGATCATGTTAAAGTCCATATTTAGATAAAAGTAATTTGCTTTTCATAGCAGCAATAACCATAAATGCAGCCATTCGTTCTGATAGACTGGCATATGAAGCTGTTATTCGTTGCTTGGCAATGTTTAACAAGACTTTGTCGGCAATGTGTCTCAGTGTGGGATTATTGTTTTGATAGGCTATATCAGGATTACGACATGCATGGTCCAAAGCATTTATCCCCATATCCCCTCTCCTCAAACGGTCTTCTTGACGAGTACCAGGTCCGCAAAAGCTGTAAACAGGTTGGTGATGTTCAAATGGTAAGTTTTTAATGATGTTATCAATAATTCCACGGCCAGTACACTTGCGGCATGGAGGTTTCAATCGGTGAAAAACTCTTTTTTGTTGTTCTTCTTTTTCTTCTTGTTCTTGCTATTGTTGTTGTTGTTTGTCGGCGGCTGCTGACGAGCATGGTAGGTGGTTGTTTTCCGCTTGACAGCCACGGAATGATGAAACAATGTCTTTACAGTGAGTTGTATGACCATGATATAAATTCATCAATTGACACGTGGCACACTGTCGAATGGAAGGTATTTTTTGCCATGGTTAATTGCTTGTGATGGAAAAATGGCTGCATGGTAGTAGTTCACTCAATACAGGGTCAGTAGTCCTTTCGGCAGGAGCCTTTTCCCAAATTTCTTTCACAGCGTTGGCAGCAGCATAAAAAAGAAATGATTTAGGTAGTGCTAATAATTCATGATGATTAAAGCTAGTAAGTTCTTTCTTGCACACAAAGAACTTTCCAACAGCCTTGTCAATTGTAGTGGCGTCCATGTTTATAACGTTGATGTTATCTCCTCACGTGTACAAGTCTCACTGCTATCATTGGACGATTAACTTTCAGTTTTAATTTCAACTCCCAACATGCACTGGTGGTGAGCCAGTGATACAATTGCCACGCATGCGCTAAGGCTTTATTTTCAATATTGTCGCAAGGACAAGTATCCATAAGAGTTTTCAGGGATGAGCAACCCAAATCTAAAAGGTGAATACATTGACAGTGAGAGGGTAAAAATGGTTGGAGCCACTGGCATTTTTCACTCCCTTTAACAAATAACACATTGACCGAGGACAAATGGGCTTCCATGACTATGTCAAGATACTTGTAGGAAATATCACCCTCTTTCCATACTAATTGCAAATGATTTTCAATCCATTGGTTCTGCTTTTTATTTTTTTCACTAAGCAACTCAAAAGCATAGGGAGGTTTAAACACCAAATGAATGGGGATAGATACCGAAAACGTACTACAATCGATAAAAGCTACTGCCTTAAATATAAATTTGTTATCTGAAATTTGAAACCCCTGACAATCCACGATGAGTGTACGCATGATTTTTTTTACTTGTTACCTCATTGACGACTAATCAACAACTAACCCATTTCATGGTTAAACATTGCAAAAGTCAAAGGACTAGGAACAAATGAATTCAACAGGTAAATATTTTTTTTACTTTAGTATACAGGTTTTATTCATGTCATAAAAAACATTTAAAATTTTATTACAAAATTTGTTTGTTTAATCTGGAACAACATTCAAATGAAGAGTTTGCACATACGGTCCACAGGTATCTCCTAGTTTTGCAGGGTCTGGTACAATGACAGGGTAATTCAAATTCCACGGAATATTGCCCACATCATAGCGATTTATGTAAGGACAGGACTCCATCGCTGATAATCGCTAAATGCTCGATCCCCCATTTCCCAGTTTCCAATTTCAATGTTGAGAAAATATACTTGACCACATCCCCACGATTTAAGTAATAAAATCCGGCAGCTGCCAATTCTCCATAATCCATAAAGGGAACTGTCCATGTTTCAAAAGTCTTCAGACGATTAAATTCACATTATAAATTCCATGTTTTTTTGTCACATTGTTGTTGTTGCTTATTGAGGGACACATGACGTTTGTTGTTGTTGAATGTGTGCACAGTGCCAAAGCGCAACAGATAGTGTGCATGCAGACGCTTATCATCATTCCTGTGGGTCAAAATCAAAATCTAGGGGGACAAAATAATTTTTACGTTTTAATCATGACTTAAGAGTGAAAGCAACGTCTATAATTTGTTTACTTCATAATAAATATCAGTTAAGAAATTTTTAAGCTACGTTTACACAGGCAAGAAATTGTCTATGACAAAGAGTTGGATAGAGCATTCAGTTATCTCTTCAGAACATATTTCTACCCCTAATTTACTTTTAACAAAGTCCCAAAGTTCCACTTTTGGCATAATCGTCGAATTCAGTGCTTCAAACAGTTGTAAACGTGTGAGAACTGGTTGAGCGGCATCTTCTAAAACGTCATATAACTAATTAAGTTGCAAAAAGATGCAAAAAATCTTATGACAGGCGTAAACTACAAGACTTTATCTACATTTCAACATTAAGTAGAAAGTGACGCAGAGTGACGCGACAAACTAAAAATCTAAGTGAAAATATAATTATAAAAATAATAGTTAAATATTATATAATGAAAATATAGCTAAAATTACGTAACAATTACGCCCATTAATAAATGAAACACGTTACAAAGTTCATACCTTCAACTGCATGTTCCATCTTAAAGCATCACACTAACCACAAAGACAACCAAACCACAGCCACTTACATTCACCCTCCAGTTCAGACTGCTCGAACAGTAGTGACAGATTTACACTAAAATGCGTTTATATCCCAGAATAGTGAGCCGCAATTATATGAGAATGCTGTAGAAGTAATACATTTTGATTTTTAATTATGAAAATAAATAATTTTGTCCTCCTAGATTTCGATTTAGACCCACTGTGCACAGGTGGGTTACATGCTGGTGACATAATTGGTCAAAGGATGATATTTTACTTGCCTGGCATGAATAATCAAACAGTAGGCACTGGTATGGTCTGGTACATTTTGTTGTGTTTCAAAATCTACTCTTAAAACAATGGAGGTTATTTTCATAGATTCTTCTAAATATGAACAATCAAAACCAACCAGTGGTGCCTTTGCTTTAAACCCTAGCGGGGACAACATAGGGCAATCCTGTTTTTCAAAAAGACGATTGAAATTTAGCAAACATGTCATAAAGGGGACCAAACTTATTTTTTGAAAAATTAAGTTCCAACCCCCCATAGGGAAAGCAAACATTATTTTAAAATAGTCGTATATTTCTCAAGTGAATGTGATCAAACAGGGTGGTATCTTTTGCTTTCTTGATATATTCTATTGGTTTGAAAACCAATAATAACATAAAGGGGGCACTCGGTAGAGCGAGCAAATTTCACACTCCAACTATGAGTGTCTGTGGTCGATAGCAAGGGGTAGTCATGTAGACTCCAACTTCGAAAGGCAATAAGCAATGCTTTATCTTTTTGCACCAAATTTTACATGCTTAGCTTTATACGATCCGATAGCGTCACGTGGAGCACTTTCCATAGTAATCGAAGCATTTGAATTTTTAAGTCTATCACTTGGTCAGAGATTCCTTTTAGTGCATTATAACCACTGCGGTCTCTCACCAGATACAAACTTTGTCTTGCATTTAAAATAATGCACTTGTGATCTTCGGCGAAGCCAAGGAGTAATTTTAAGGATAGGAAGCCTGTAAAAGTGCCATCGATATGAACTATCCAGTCATTGCTACTGCTGGGGCACCGCCCAGCCATAGAAAGCGTTTTACTTTCTTCCTCGCTATAGGATGGATATAATTTCATAAGACTAGTCATGCCCACATTTCGACTCATATCTATGACAATATCATTAACCACATAGCGTACTTGAGAAAACAGAAAAGCCAAACCTTGATTCGCCAGCGTAGATGTCATGGGTGTGCTGCCATCTGCTTTCATTAGTTTACCCTCAATTTGAAGGACACTTTCATGAGGTAGAGTAAAATTATCTTGATTGTTGATGAAGAATTGAATCTCGTCATTGTTATTGAGTCCTGTTGCTTGAGGTTGATAGGAATGCATATCAATGCGCACGATGCCATCTTCCACTTGTATGGGATTTAACACTTGCAACAGCTCCTTGTTCATGATTGGGGTGTAACGTATAACCAATGCGTGCATACGTTGTCAGTTTACTCGTGTAAACCGCTTCATACACGGCGGGCAACTAACCGACCTCGTAGACGGTGTTGTTGCTATACAGATAAATTTCATAGCGTCTTTAAAACCAACTTGTATGTCACAGGGGTGTTGGCGTCCAAAGCAATCAGTTGTTGCTTTCTATTCACTAAGCGTGAGGTAATATTACTAATATTGCTGACACACGCAGGATGATACAGAACCACTGAAGGATTTTCACGAATAATATAGTCACAAGGGGAGGTGTCAATAAAATCATACAGGGAATGGCTTTGTTCTTGATTCGTAAATACTTCTCTAATAATATTACAAGTCACAGAAATGTGATGGTCCTCGATGAATTTCACTGGATAATCTGAATCATGGGGTTGGTGAGCTGCCAGCACTCTTGGTTTAAATCCTAGTAAAGGGCCAAAAGAATGAACTCGTGTTTCAAAGTCAATGTTAAACGTAGAGAAAATACGACAGCGATAAGTAATCATATTGGCTGTAAGTTCAAATTTGTGTGTCCCATCTGCAAATGGCTTGACATCAAATCGTTTTATCATCGACACGGCAATGGCCTCGTGCACGTCGTCTATGGTATAAACTCCAGGGGATAGCCTCAACATATGATCATCATAATAAAATTTGTCATTAATATCCAGTTGTATATTGTAAATTCTGTAGCAACTTTTCAAAGAAATTAATCCTAGCACATAGGAATGTTCGGGATGCAATTCAATAGGGGGAAACAAATACAGGGACACTTCAGGTCCGCGGCTGTGCACGGTAAAGATCATGGCGATGACATTCATAATGATGAGACTGCTGACTTAACGCGACCTCTTATATAAAAAATGTAAACACAAACGCCCACACTCTTGACTGTCAAAGCTTTGTTGACGATTCACATTATAGAATATCTTTACTCGGTTTCCCAAATAACGTAGCAACCGATCGGGGGTGGTAAATTAACATAACGGTCAAAGTACCATACTGTGGAACCTTGTTTCACATAGGCTACAAAATGGGTTCCTGGGCCCGCATCATTATCTAAATTGTTCATGGCTCGTTCTTCTTTCCACGGTGCTTTGGATGATTCATTTCGCATAAATATACCTCGAAAATGAGAAATTTTTAGTTGTTTGGCATAGCTTTCCACTTGATCATGGCATGACGAGGCAGTCGCCTTAAGCGCTTATGAAAGATGGACATTTTGTTTCATAGACGATAGACCATGGCCTTGTTGGTAAAGGACTGGCATTAAAGGATTGCCGTTTGTTGCCCCCATAGCAATTGCTTCTAACGTTTTATTATGTCGTTCGCTTTCTTTGAGTTGTTGCTTGCCTTGCTCCACGGCTTTTATGGTTTTCACTACAGCAGTGGCACCACCCAAAAGGGAGCCCAATGCATCCAACCCTGCAAATAAAGCCGGCAAAAACAACACGCTTAGCAACAGGAATGACTCGCCCCCTTTTTTTCCTCCCTTCTTTCTTTCTTTCTTTCTTTCTTTCTTTCTTTCTTTCCTTTTTATCGATGCATTATGGCTGTAGACAATTGCACCGCCTGTAATGCTTTTTCGATAGCCACTCCTTTTATATTTTTTAAAGTTTTGACACCGGGTGTGAGGCAGATCGACTCGGTTTCGAACCTGGCTTTTTTTTTTTTTTAATGTTCACCGCATATCTTTTTTTCACCATGGTGCTAGTTGGTGAACCTTTCACAGCAAACATACGGTAACAACTAACGTAGAGAACCTTATTTCAAAACAGTATATTCCATTTCTATATAAAGCGGAAAATAATTCACCGTTTTCCCAGCTTCATTTTCCTCAAACGTAAGCATGAGATGAGAGGATAATTGATCTCCACCATTTACGGTTAGATGGTTGTGGGACAACAGTCTATCACAGTTTATTTGTATTTTTAAATGTTTCTCATCAGGCATCGCATATTTAGTATGAATCACACCATCATAATGCAATCGATAATGACTTAAACCGGAAGCAAGTATATAGGTAAGTCCATCATTCACCAGTGCTGGTGGTGGTGGGGAATGGTTTCTGTCATTGTCCAGTTTTTGATTTGACAGATACAGTACAAATACCGATGGAACAAATTTATAAAGCCTTTTCATTTGATAGGTCACATAAAGTTTTGTGCAGACGTCATTGTAGTCTCGGGGCTCTTGCACATCAATAATACGATGATGATTGGCTGAATAGCCCTCGGCGGTTAGTATCGGGACCATGTAGTATACACTTTGCACTTTGCGATCGTCATAGCATTTTGTAGCCACCTCTCGAGACTGTTTTGACAAAGAGGCGGCCGTGGCCATGGTTACACGAGCTCGCCCAAATACGTCCAAGGGGATATACGTTAACTAACCTATCCCAGTCACCGCTTGCCTATATATAAACCTTATGTTGTTGTTTGAGTCTTCAGTCCTTTGACTGGTTTGATGCAGCGCTCCATGCCTCCCTGTCCTGAGCTAATCGTTTCATCTCTACATAGCTACCACACCCTACATCCGAGGCAATCTGTTTAACATATTCTAACCTAGGTCTACCCCTACAGTTCTTGTCCTCGACCCTTCCCTCCATAACTAAGCTAGCTATTCCTGGGTGTCTTAGTAAGTGTCCTACCAACCTATCTCTTCTCTTCATTAGCAGTCGCCAGAAACATCTCTCCTCTCCCACTCGCCTTAATACCTCTTCGTTTGTAACCCCATCTACCCATCTGATCTTCATCATTCTCCTGTAACACCACATTTCAAATGCTTCAATTCTCCTCTTTTCTGCTGCACCAATAGTCCAAGTTTCACTTCCATAGAGCACCACGCTCCAGACAAAGGCTTTCAAAAATGACTTCCTAATAACTAAATCTATATTCGATGTCAACAGATTCCTTTTTTGTAGGAAGGCTTTCCTTGCCTTAGCCAACCTACTTTTTATATCCTCTTTGCTTCGTCCATCACTGGTTATTCTGCTTCCTAAGTAACAGAAGTCTCCAACTTCCTTCAGCTTTTCACCTGCCAATTTGATCTCCATAGAAGTTTCTGATTTATTTCGGCTGCATTCCAGTATTTTTGTTTTACATTTATTAATTTTCATCATGTATTCATTCTGTAAGACGGAGTCCATACCATTCAAAAACTGATTCAAATCCTCAGGCGTGTCGGCCAAGATGACGATGTCATCAGCAAATCTCAGAGTTGAAATTATTTCTCCTTGAATCTTCACTCCCACTTTAAATTTTTCTCCAATTTCCTTCATTGCTTGTTCAATGTAAAGATTGAAAAGTATGGGTGATGAGTTGCAGCCTTGCCTTACACCTTTCTGAATACCAGCTTCCCTCTCATGTCCTTCAGCTCGAATGACTGCTGTCTGGTTTCTGTATAGATTGTATATCACCCTCCTATCCCTGTACTTTATTCCAATAGATTTCAAAATGTCAAACAATTTAGTTCAATCATCGTTATCAAAAGCCTTTTCTAAGTCTACAAATGCCATGAACGTTCTCTTACCTTTCCTTATTCTACCTTCCAAAATCAGCCTAAGACTTAGTACAGCTTCCCTTGTTCCTACATTTCTCCTGAAACCAAACTGGTCTTCACCCAACTCCGTTTCTATCTGGCTTTCAATCCTCTTGTAAATTATTCTAGACAGGATCTTTGAAGCATGAGTAATCAAGCTGATTGTACGGTAATCTTCACATCTGTCAGCTCCCACTTTCTTTGGTATAGGGATGATAACATTCTTCTTGAAATCAGGGGGTACCTCACCTGTCTCATAAATCCTACACACCAAGTGAAATAACCTGATCAGACCTTCATCTCCTATGCAGCATAGCAACTCAATCGGTATATCATCTATGCTTGGTGCTTTGTTCCTGCCTAAGTCCTCTAATGCTCTGTCAAATTCTGATCTCAATATTAAATCTCCTTTTGCATCCTCATCAATTTCCTCCTCCCTTTCCATTACATGATTCTCAATCTCCTTTCCCTTATACAAGCACTCTATGTAAGCTTTCCATCTCTCAACCTTTTCTTCCCTATCTGTTAGAGGCTTTCCATTTGTGTCCTTAATATTACAGCACTTAGTCTTCTTTTCCCCGAAAGTATTCTTAATCCTTCGATAAACTGTTTCTACTTTTCCTAATTTCAGACAATTTTCTATACCTGCACATTTCTCTTTCAGCCATTCTTCTTTCGCTTCCTTGCACTTCTTGTTAACCTCATTTCTCAGACGTCTGTATTCTGCTTTCCCCTTTTCATCTCTTAGATGCTTGTGTTTCCGCCTTTCATCCATCAATTCTAGTATATCCTGAGTGATCCACGGTTTTCTACATATTCTTTCTTTCCTACCAATGTTTTCCTCTGCGGATTTTGTTATTTCATTCTTCAAAAGTGCCCATTCGTCTGCAATTGAAGTCCGTTTAGGATTTTTCATTAGTCCTTCCGTTATACTCTTCTTGAATCTTTCGTTTACATCCTTTACTTTCAGTCCGTCTATTGCCCACCTTTTTGGCTTTTGACTTTTCTTCAGTTTCTTCAACTTTAATCTGCATTTCATTACAACCAGATTGTGGTCAGAGTTTATGTCAGCACCAGGATATGTTTTACAATCCAAAATCTGGTTTCGAAACCTCTGCTTGACCATAATGAAGTCGATTTGGTAACGCCCTGTATCTCCTGGTCTCATCCATGTGTATATTCTTCTATTGTGGTTATTGAATGAGGTGTTAGCTATGACCAATTCATGCTCGGTGCAGAATTCTACCAGCCTGCTTCCTCGATCATTCCTTTCACCTAATCCGAAATCTCCTACTATCTTCCCTTCTCTCCCTTTTCCTAACACAGCATTCCAATCTCCCATTACTATAACATTTTCATCACCCTTGATATACCTCAGAATTTCGTCTATTTCTTCGTAGACCTTTTCAACATCCTCATCATCAGCTTGACTGGTAGGCATATAGACTTGTACCACTGTGGTGCACGTAGGTTTAGTATTGATTTTTGCTACAATAATCCGTTCACTGTATTGCTCATAATATTCCACCCGCTGTCCAAGTTTCCTACTCAATATAAGACCAACTCCTGCTTGGCCATTGTTTGATTTAGTGCTAATGACCCTATAGTCTCCTGACCAAACGTCCTGTTCTTCCTGCCAGCACATTTCACTAATCCCAACCAAATCCAACCTCAACCTATCCATTTCCCGTTCTAAGTTTTCTAACTTTCCACTTCCTAGCAGACTTCTAACATTCCACGCTCCGATCCGTAGAATGTCAGATTTCCTCTTTGTCACTTCTGTGATGTTAACCCCCTCTCGAGTAGTCCCCACCCGGAGATCCGAACGGGGGACTAGTTTACCTCCGGATTGAAATTTTACAAGGGAGGAGGCCATCATCACATGTAATTATGCATAGAGAGGTGCATATCCTCGGGAATAGCATTACGGCTGTAGTTTTCCGTTGCTTTCAGCCGTGCAGCAGAACGCAGTGTAGCCATTAGTTGGCTTATATTATCAATATCTTAACCGTCTATTAGACTAGTAAAGAATTGATTTATTCTGAAAGGCTGCTACTCCCTTTCAGAATAAGTAAAGAGCAATTCTACTACAAAATACTAACCTTCTACTAACAATTAAATACCAAAATTCTACTAACGAAAAAAATACTAAAGTTTCACCAACAACAACAATACTACCACTAAAACAGTCTGTCACCAGGCCCACTCACATGCACCCTCACCAGACACACTCACACACCACAGTCTAATAGAACAATGACATATATCTAATAAACAAATTAACTTCATACTTACAACTAAAACTAACTACATACTTACTGTACTGTAATTGACAATATTTACAAAATTTAAAATGATAATCTGGTAGTGTAGTTTAGGTTCAAAATACTTACAAAATGCAATGTAGATTCTAAATACTCAACAAAATGCAATTGAGGTTCAAAATACTTACAAAATGCAACTGGAATTGAAAATACACACTGTAAGTGAGATTGAAAAAGGCCGGTTCAGATTCAAAATACTCACAAAGTGCAATTGAAATTCAAAATACTCACAATATGTGGATGCCCGCGATTCAAAATACTGTACTCACAAAATGCAATTGAGATTGAAAATACTTACAAAATGGAGTTTAGAGTTAAACCTTATACACACATGAAAAAATTAAGTCATCGTCACTATGGAACTAATGAAACAACCCCATGCTTTGCCCGTCTCTGATTTGGTTTAAGAGCTATCACTGTCCGTGTGCGAACCTAAACGTCATGGCACCCTATTCCCATCTACCGTTCGAAGTATCATGGTTGGGCCTTCGGGCTGTGGAAAGCCTAATGTTTTGCTAAACATTATTACCGTGCCTCATGGCCTACGATTTCAAAATATTTATATTTTTGCCAAATCCTTGTACAAACCTCTGTACGTGCATCTGTAACAAATTATGTCTTCGTTAAATAAAGAAGCCATGGGCTATTTTACATTCACCTCACCTCAAGGTGTCATTCAACCAGACCGCATTCAACCAGATTCCATTATAATTTTTGATGATATTGCCACTCAACGACAGGCCATTATTCAAAAGTATTTTAGTATGGGACGTCATAAACAAGTGGATTGTTTTTATCTGCTCAGACCCCAGTTGATTCGTGACAATGCCAATCTCATCGTTCTCTTTCGCCAATACTCTAGAAAACTCTATCATATTTTTCAAGATCATGTGAAACAAGATATGTCCTTTACAGCTTTCACGCAATTATGTGCCTCATGTTGGAACCATCATCCCCATGCCTGTTTGTTCATTAATAAACAGAGTGAACGATGTGAGGGACGTTATCGCTTGGGTTTTGATCATTTTATTTCTGTTTGACATGACCCAGGGTTTGAAATTTCCTGTTAGTGTGACTTAACCTTTACCATGGCGAACGCCATAGGGTACAAGAAACATGTTCAAATCATGCAGCGTATTATTGAGGCACGAAATACGATTCGTGATAAATTTCGTGAATTACAAGGTTTAAAAAACGCGAATACTTTACCCGTGATAAAACACGTTCCATCATCGGTTGATCCCATGAGGTTCAAACCAAATGCTTCTGCTGCTACTGCTGCTGCTACTACCGCTCAAACCAAACCCTTAACTAGTTCAAAATTTACTCAAATAGATTCATCACGGCGGGTAAAATCCTCCTCCTCCTCCTCCAATGTTAGTGAACAAGGACATGAAGAAGAACAAGAACAAGAACAAGAACAACATGGACAAAGTGAAAGTGAAAGCGACACCTTATATAGTCCTGAAAGAAAAAAATATCCTCACACCTTGAACAGTTTCTAAAAACAAAACAAAAATCATCGGTTATTGCGGGTACACCGTCTTCCTCCACATCTTCTCCGTTTTAACAAGTATTGGCCACCCCTCAAAATAAAGCTCAACTCAAAAACATTTTAATCAATCACTATGGGGAAACACGTGAACCGTATCTGACCCATTTATTTATTGGAAAGACAGGTACCACGTATGGTGTTCGCTATGAGAATGATAGTTTTAAAATTGGGGATTCATCCATTAAGTTTGCTCGTACTAAAGCTGTCATTAAAAAGATCAACTATAAGTTAACACCAGGACTGTTAAAGCTGCAATTCTCTCGCACACCACCTCTACAAGATTTTACGTCCGAGGACCTTGCTAAATATAAATCCATTTTATTAGACACCAACGCTCACAAACGAAACTATAAACCCTCTCAGCAGGTCAATGCCAATATATCCCAAAAATATAAAACCATTATTGCAAACATGTTTGGTAAGCGAAAACACCACTCTGCCTCTGCTGTACGGTTTAAGAAATTAAAACCCTACATAGATATAACCTATTGGAATAATCCCAATCGGTTAGTAGAGCGCTTATACTTGCTTCATGTGTCAAAACAAGCTGGACGCACAGGACATGAGGCGGAAATCGCCCACATTGAACAACAACTCAGAGATGTTCAAATTATGTTATAAGCCATCCCCCATCAAAGTGGGTATCGCTCATGAATTACATAAACAAGCCCGTCGCATTTATGAACGCCGTCGTGTCATTTCTAAAGGTGTGGATGAACTTTGGCAAGCAGACCTGGTTGAGATGATACCTTAATCTAACGTTTACGACGGTGTACGCTATATGCAGACCATCATTGATGTCTATTCCAAAATGGCTTTTGTTGAACCGGTAAAAAATAAAACTGGTGTCTTAGTCACAAAGGCCTTTCAACATATTATTCAACAATCAAAACGCCAACCCCACTTCTTACAAACCAACCAGGGGAAAGAATTTTTCAACAAGGATTTCTCCAGTTTTATTCAATCTAAAGATATTCACCACTACACCACGTATAGCAATCTCAAAGCTAGCGTAGTTGAACGCTTCAATCAAACATTAAAATTTATATGTGAAAGAGTTTACAATACATGGTTCCTATCGATGAATAGACTGGTTACCTCAACTTGTGTCACGATACAACAACACCATTCATTCCACCATTGGCATGAAACCTCGTCTCGTCACCAAGAACCTACCCAGACTCAATAGACTGTTAAACACTATAAAAAGGGCTGACCCTAGGCGACATCACCTTAAAATTGGAGACTTTGTTCGCATTAGTAAACATAGAAGTGTGTTTTCAAAATCATACACTCTACAGTGGTCGACAGAAATTTTAAAATTCGTCAAGTCAAGCTAGGTCAACCTGTGACGTATCTTTTAGAAGTTCAAAGCGGTCAACCCATTCAAGAACGATTTTATTATGAAGAAGTGCAAAAACATTATATTCCAACGATTATCTCATAGACCGAGTAATTAAAATCAAAGGTGAAGAATATTTTGTAAAGTGGTTAGGGTTTTCTTCCACGTTTAATTCATGGGTCAATAAACATAATTTGTTGTAATAAATCCTATTTATTTATTTACCCTAAACTCCCCTTTTTCCAAAACATTCACAACCATATCTCGTCCTGTTTTCAAAATATCTCCAAGTAACAAAACAACAAAAAACATAGGTTAATCCCAAAAAACGTGCATAGGTTTTCACCTAGAGACTTCAAATTTATAGTGCGGGTAAAGGGGGTAAATACCAACAATTCATGTCAAACAAACTTTTTTGTCAACTTTACCATTTCCAAAATAGTGACCATTTTTTCAAAATTCATTTTCTTTTGCCCTGCAGACTTGAAACTTGGTTTCTTCCTACACGAGCTAGGGACCTTTCATTAACATCAAACAAACTATTTTGTCAAATTCACCGTTTCCAAAATAAGCACAAATTCAAAAACAAACATTTTCAAAAAAATAAATTAAAATACCACCACACATTCATAGCAAAGAGGACGTCATCCCAACGCCAACAACGCATCATTAGTTAAAATCCGACATGCGTTTGCAAATTATCACCAATGTTCGCGAGAAAGTAGGCTATCATTTTGTTTTGTCTTACACACTTGAAACTTGCTATCCTTCTAGAGTGCCTAGGGACCTTTCATTCACGTCAAACAAACGTTTTCCCAAAATTCACCGTTTCCAAAATAGCGCCAATGTCAAAACCAACAATTTTCAAAATAAAAATACCGACACACATTCTTGGCAAAGAGGACGTCATCCCAACGCCAACAACACCTCGTTCGTTAAAATCCGACCATGCGTTCGGGGGATATCGGCAAAGTTCGTTGGAAAGTAGACTGTGGGGCAGAACCTTCATTCTAGCACTACTATAGCATCATAAACAATACATTATTTCAAGGTACACATAATATGCATACGTGCATACTCAAAATATATACGAAGGTGGATCAAAAGTTTAGTTGCACTAACGCGTTGTGTGTCGCAAACGTGGGCACAGCGGAGAAAGAGACAGACACTGCCCACACGTCTGTTAGGCAGGTTATTGTGGTGTCTCGTCTTGTATGGTGTAAATAGCGTCCAAATGCAATGCCGCGTGGACTGGACGTTCACTCCATATATGAGGTGCGTGCGACAATCCGATTCCTATGGGCCAAAAGGAAGAATTGCACGGATATTCATCGTGAAATTAGTGCTGTGAATGGGGAGGGGGCCATTTCCCTGCAAGGGATCGTAAAGTGGTGTCAGCAATTCGAAGCCGGACGTACGGATATCACGGACGAATATCGCGAGGGCAGGCCCGCAACGTCCAGGACCCGTGCACATGTCAACACTGTGAATGGGATCATTAGACAGAACTGAGAGAAATCGCGACGCTGCTGAACATGTCGTATGGCAGTGTGTTCTCCATTGTTCACGAGGACCTTGGATATCGTAAGCTGTGTCAAAGATGGGTCCCACGTCCTCTCACCGATGATCACAAGGGATAACGTTTCATCTGTTTGGTACGCTCAAAAGGGAGCTCAGTGGTCGACGTTTCCAGACCGATGAGGAGGTGAAGGCCGCTGTCTCCGAGTGGTTGTAGAACACTGGAGGAACTTTCTATGCATCCGGCATCGACAAGCTGGTTATGCGTTCTCAGAAATGTTTGGAGTCTCTTGGAAACTATGTGGAAAAGTGACGTTACATTGTATGTCGTTATAGGCGTGTTGCTGTTGTATTGGTGGTGTAATAAATGGCCATAACTGGGACGTGCAGCTTATTTTTTGATCTGCCCTCGAATATATCATGGATGCGTGAAACCCTCCGCTCTCCTTAAAATGTTCCCAACACATAGATGTACACAAATACACTCCACACATTTCTCTAGTGTACCAAAGTTAAGCATAATCAGTAAACGAGGCCATACCGCTTGATAAGAATGTCAGACGGATTGCTGAACAAACGGCAACTGAAACACACACCATATATCACACAACTTGTCCAAAACAACAAGGTTAGAAAGGGTCTGATAGCTAAGGTACACCTTTGACAACAACTAACAAAAACTTGGCAATGTCTTTCACAACAATATATGCTGTAAATAGGGTGCATTGTTACCCCTAACGGCCACACATGCTTCTCAGCGACGTCTATCAGATGGTCCAAGAGCTATTGTGGCATTCTATTCCATTACTCCGAAAGGGAAATGCAAAGGTCTTGGAGGATCCTTGGTGGAGGCAGACGGGATGTAATTCGCCACCCTAAAGCATCCCAGGCTTGTTCTATAGGATTCAGATCCGCAAAGTTCGCTGGCCAGTCCATGTGATGAATGTCTTCCCCAGCCAGATTTTTATCCACCAAAGCAGCGCGGTGGGATCGGGCATTATCGTCCATTAAGAGGAAGTCTGGACCTACCGCACCTCTGAAGAGTCGAACATGTGGTCTCAGTACCTCATCCCTGTTTCTCCGATCATTCACAGTGATACTCGGACCACCCATGAAGATGTGCAGGTCCATACGGCCATTCAACCTGAAGCCCTCCCACACCACGACCACCATACTGGTCGCGTTCCACGATGTTCCTGTGGTTGTATCGGCTACCCAGTTCTCTCCAGATTAATTTGCGACGGGAGTCGTTCTGCAAATAATAGTACTCGCCTCAATTCATTCATGGCCCAGTTTCGACGTTAACGGCTCTACAGTAAACGGGCTCGTCTGTGTGCTAGAGTGAGCAGGACGCTCACCGCGGGACGTGTGGCAAACAGCCCTGCTGTTCTAAGCCTCCAGTACATTGTTTGCCGGCAAACGGCAACCCCTGAGATGGCTGCAAGCTCCAACGACAAATTTCTTGCAGGTGCATTCCGAGCTGATCAGGCGGGTAAGGCCAGATATCGGTCCTGCTGTGGAGTGGTTACTCTTCGTCGACCTGGCACTGGCCTACGACTTACATCTACTTTGTCTTGAAATCGACTCCAAAGCCTGGAAATGACACTTTCAAGGATAAGGCGATTTCGGTTTGTGTCTGGCTGTTACTAGGTGGCCGAGTATTCTACCCTTCAAAACGGGGCCCAAATGGCATCGGTGTGCCATTATGTTGTGACGTTCACCACGTGGCAACACTCCGCCTACTATGCAGGGCAAACACGACTGAGGTAATATGGGGCGAAGGCACTGGCTGTGTTTACCTTGCGGTTACGCCGCTAGTAAAAGCAGGGAATAGTCCTTTCCTATACTGAGCGAACACGTAAGGTTGGTGGGGCCATATGTCGTGCGATTTTCGGTCTATTTCCTGTTGCCCTGCTCATTAATAACTTATCCTCAACTTTTGGACACTCGTGTACATTCCGAGAACATATCATTAGGATGTGCACTAAAACTCTCTTCTATAACAACTCCGGAGCATATCAGTTTGATGTGTACAAACCCCTCTTCCTAAAATATTCTCAGTATTTATCATATGGATGTGAAGAAAACTCCTCTCTATAACATTCGCAGAATATAACATGTGGAATAATGTCTTACCTCCTCTCCCTGTCAAATTTCCAGAATATTTTTTATTCTGATGTGTAAAAAATCTTCTCTCTATGTCTCTTCACTTGAAATCCTTCGTACAATGCTTGAAATATTATGTCAAAGTGCCTTCCGATAACTAAGGATATACAGGTTGTCTCTTGAACCTTCTCTATGAAATGAAAGCTGGGCACTATTTGCAAACATTTATTTATAACTCTCCCTTCCATACGATGGAAAAAAATCAGTGGATTTACATTATTTCACAAGTACAGTACTCTCGATTATCCGGGGTGATGGCATGGATGGTCCAAAAGCATGTGTTTATTGTAGGAAGATTACCTTCTATTATTTCCCTTAAGTAAACAGTTCCTTATAAAGTAGGCTATAATACATTTATTAAGATAAATCACCCACATTATAGTGCTGTCTGTATTAGTTCTCTGCTTGCTTACCTCGAGGCGTATTTTCCATGCGGCAATAATGTCACCATATTCAAACCCTCTTTGTCCTATACAATCTATACACTGAAGAGCCATCTTACTGAATGACAACTTGTTAACAGCTGTTGACCAGTCAACCGGATCGGTCAATGGCATGCAGACAACACTTATCTTCCAGCTACCTTAAAACAAGCCTGTCTCCACCTCCTTATGAATCATACACTTCGCTATTACAATACAAGTCTGGACAAGGCAAGAAGTCGTGTACCTGTCACAAAGAACCGCACTAAATATAACATTCCTCCACCGGGACTACACTGCAAATATATGTACGAAAAATACAGCGACTACACTGCAAAAATATGTACAAAAACTTTAAGCGTATTCTATTTACAGTGCAGTTTGTAAAACAGATATTGTTGTAATGCATGTTGTATTCTCAATAAGTTTTAATTAGGCGAAAACGCGCAAGGTTAATCCGCAAACCAGATAATCCACGCCCGGATAATTGACAGTACACTGCACACCACACGGTAAATTTGTTTACGCTGGGATAAAATTGGCTATATCTTAAGATACTCTTTTAAGACCCCTGTCTTAAACACTTATCTTCCAGCTACCTTAAAACAAGCCTGTCTCCACCTCCTTATGAATCTTACACTTCGCTATTACAATACAAGTCTGGACAAGGCAAGAAGTCGTGTACCTGTCACAAAGAACCGCACTAAATAGACCAATCTTTTGAGCAAACTCTTTTCCAATAAATATCAAATTAAACGTAGCCCTTTCTTTCAAGTAAGAATGAAGATATGATTCAACAAGGATACATTCAAGCTATGGTATAACATGCCTTCTTTGAATTAATACGTGCTTAATGAATACCTCTCTTTCTAACAAAACTTTTCTCAGCTTGTATTTCGTGAATTTTCTTCAGTCCGCAATAACCCATTATTTGTACGAAGGACGTTTTTTTTTGTAAGGGCCGTTATTTTTTTTGAAGCCCGTAGTTAGTGCGCACGCCGCAAAAAGCGTGCGCGCTACCTCCCGGCATCCTTTGCGAACAAGAAGGCGTCAGTTGCAGCTGTGTAGCTAAACTGAACGCTGAACTGTGCATCTTTGCAATGTTCAAGATTATTGATTCGCCCGCCGCATGTGAGGTACGATCTGTGATACGTTTTTTGAGTGCAAGAAACATGTCGGCTGCAGACATTCATCGTCAGCGTTGTGAGGTGTATGGTGATAATACAATGACGGAAGGTAAAGTGCGAAAATGGGTACGCGAGTTCAAAAGTGGCCGTGAAAATGTTCATGACGATGAACGATCAGGTCGACCATCTGTGATCACAGATGACTTGGTAAGTGCAATTGACACGAAAATTCACAAGGACCAAAGATTCACGATAACCATTCTATCAATGGACTTTCCTCAAGGTTCTAGGTCTGTACTGCAAACAATTGTGTCTGAAAACCTAAAGTTCTGGAAATTATGCTCTCGATGGGTACCCAGACTCCTCACAGAAGACCACAAACGATAGAGATTGGCCAGTTCCCTCACTTTTTTGACTAGTTATGCCCAGGAAGGGGATGACATATTGAGTCGAATCATCACAGCAGATGAATCATGGGTATACCATTCTACCCCTGAAACCAAGCAACAGTCAATGGACTGGCGAAACTCAACCTCTCCTGTCAAGGTCAAACCCAAACAAACGCCGTCACAGCGCAAGATCATGGCAACTGTGTTCTGGTCAGGCGTGGTGTTTTACTGGTGGACTTTTTGCCACGAGGAACGACGATCAACGAAGAAGCCTACTGCGCAACATTGACCAAACTCCGACGTGCAGGTCAGAACAAAGGACGCGGCATGCTGATGAAGGGAATTTTGCTCCTTCACGATAACGCAAGACCTCACACTGCTGCCCGGACTCGGGAACTGATTGACTCTTTTGAGTGGGAAGTTTTGGATAACCCACCGTATAGCCCCGAACTTCCTCCGAGGGATTTCCACCCGTTTTCGAAGCTGAAACGTCATCTTGGTGGGAAGTGCATCGCCGATTATGAAGAAGTGAAAACAGCCGTGAATTTTTGGTTGTCAGAGCAGGCGGCAGAGGGATTACAGAACTTAGTTTTAAGGTACGACAAGTGCCTAAATAAACAAAGCAACTGTATAGAAAAATAGAAGAAGGTATGCAAAACCTGAAAATAAATGTGGTTTCAAATTAAAATGATAGGTTAATGAAAAAAACAGGCCCTTACTTAAAAACATCCCTCGTAATTTAAACTTATTTTCCATAACATGAGTGATTAGTTTGTTCCACATGTACTTTACGAATGCGTATTTTTTCAAGTATGGATAAGCACAAGTGTTTCTCTAAAGATATTTTAGTGAAAAAGTTTGCTGCGATTGTACTACAACCATTTAGCGTGTGTGGTTTTTCTTCTGTTCCTAGTATAATTCTTTCCGCATCTGGTAAATGATTATGGTTTGATTCCACTATGAATGAGAATGTGTGTCTTCAAACTTCAGCGAAGTTTGATCCAAATGTGCTACGTGAATATGACTTTACACAACTATGAATGAGCAGGTGTGTCATTAATTGTCCCCTCTGATTCAAGTTTGTACACCATTATGAACGAGCATGTGTCTCTTCAAATTTGCATTTCTTGTAAAGTTGGTTCGGCCTGAGCTACGTAAATATGGCTTTATAAACTATGAATGAGCATGTGTACCTTCAAATGTCCCCTCTGAGTGAAGTTTGATCCGCATGTGTTACATGAATACGGCTTAACACCACTATGAATGATCATGTGTCTCTTCAAATATGCATTAGTTGCAAAGTTTTTTCCACATGTTCTGCAGGAAAATGGCTTCAATATCATCATGTGGCTTTTCAGTTGTCCCTTCTTAGTAAAGTTAGATCCACATGTGCTACATGAGAATGGTTTTACACCACTATGTATGAGCATGTGTTTCTTCAGATTTCCTTTCTCAGTAAACCTTGATCCACATGTGTTACATGTATATGGCTTAGCTCCACTATGAATGAGCATGTGTGTCTTCAAATTATTCTTCTCTTTAAATTTGATCCACATGAGCTACAGGAATATAGCTTTACACCACTATGAATCCGCATGTGTCTCTTCAAATCGCTATTTTGAGTAAAGCTCTTATCGCATGTGCTACATGAATTAGGCTTAACACCCCTACGAAAGAGCAAGTGCCTCTTCAAATTCCTATTATTTTTAAAGTTTGTTCCGCATGTGCTACAGGAATAAGGCATTATACCACTATGACTGAGCGTGTGTGTCTTCAAATTTCCACTCCCTGTAAAGTTCTTTCCGTATGTACAACATGAATAGGACTTAACACCGTTATCAGTTGAGATTTGTTCACTCATGTCACTCGAAGGTGCCATGTTCCTCTTACCATTTTGATGAAGTGAAGCTCCGTGGGTATAATGTGTAAAGATATTCCCCGACCTGTGGAATATGGTACTAGCAGTAGAAAATATCTACTGGAGCAAGCTAGGTAAGTAGCCACTAACATTATAATATAAGAATCACTGATGACGTACAATTACTCTTAAGTATACAATTATATTCTGTGACCAAAATGTTGTATATATACTGTATTTATAATTTAATTGCAAAATTGTGGACATAGATTAAAATACCTAACGGTAAAGCATGAGATAGCGATTGCTTGAAGATCGTAATTAGTCATCCAAATTAGTTATTTATTAAAACAATTATGCACAATGTGCAATAGATTTGATTAGCATAATCTTACAATAATTTTATCTCCTTTTGCCGAATTGCAAGTGGTGCTCGTCACTCCGTACATCACTCAGTTGACACACATGCGAATTAAAAGGTTCATGGAATCTCATATTTATCCAGACCGCATAATGGAAACCATGACGTGCAAACCTGGCGACAACATGTCTCTATTCGTAAGTAGTTTGAGTCCAGTGGCAATTCCTCATCGCGTCAGTGCTAGAAAATTACCACCAAATATCTGCTCATTTTGTTCTCGTCTTCTTATAGTATCTTAGAGAGCAGTCGTCGATGAAAGAAACACTCTATTTCTGACCGTTTATATAAGATAAGCCTTCCATAGTTAGTACATATACGAATCTCGATGGAGTGAATTTCGATACACCAAGTGTTCTCTTGACGAAAGGGGCCTTTACATTCTCTAGAGTTTCCACACTCATTTTTAATTAATCCCATGTCAGTTCAATTCCATAAGTCAAAATGGGTATTATTTCTATTTGAATGAGGTCCATTGAGGTGGTCAGGAATAGTTCTTCGGGCCTTGGAATGTCATTCATAGCTCTAATTGCTGCTATAGTTTGTCTCTAACAAGAAAAGAGTAGGTGGTCTGTGCAGTTTGAAAGCAAATGCCCAGATATTTGAACTGTTTCATAATGGCTAATTTGTTTCTTCTAGGTACAATTGGACTTTCTTCCTCCCTTCCGGAACGTCATTCGGTGTGTGTATTTGGTTATGATTGTAACTTATTTTCCATTGCCAATCGTCGACGTCTTTCAGGATTGATCCTCCTATGACAAAGTCATCAGCATACAACTATACAACGACTTTGTTATCCATCCCATGAGTGATTCTTGTCACATTGGCTGTAACGAGATTGAAAATCAAGGGACTCACGTGGTCACCCTGTTGTGCACTGATCGTTTCTCGTGTCAGATAATATGTTTCTGATTATTATGGCAACATATATTTCCCGTCATATAAAGCGCTCTAATTTTCTGATATGTACTTCCCTATCTAGTAAGTCGAAAGCCTTATTAAAGTAAATGAAAATTGCGAAGAATTTTCCCCATTCATTTCTTAAGACATCATCTATGTCAATAAATTCCTTGCTGCACGGAGAGTTGATCTTCCCTTTCTATATCCAAATTGAAAGTCCGTAATAGAGGTATCAAACAACTCGGTCAATCTATTACATAGGATTTTGGTGAACACTTAGGAACCGTTGTTCTCTAGTACGATACCTCGATAGGAGTTAGGATATTCTGCGTTACCTTTCCTTTTTAGAGAATTTACTTTGGAGTACCTCAACCACTGTGGCATAACGCTCTTCTCTAAACATTTGTTGACAGGGAACTATGTAATCTCATATAATTTGTCTCAGGGTTAAGGAATAACACCCATTACAATGTGGGTTCAATCGTGTAGACCGACTGAATAGCATTTAATTGCGCTACGTAAGTTGATGCAGAGATCTAACTAGTGTAAAGTTAATTAGTGTAACTTTCAGCAGTAGTACTACCATGCACGTTTTCCTCAAATATGAGGAATCGAGCGCGTTTCTACTCTTCAATGATGAAGTATCATGCAGCCTGAATACATATTATACAGACAATACTGTTTTATATGTCGCAGATCTTGGAGTAAGAGTTATTCTGGATAACGTGATTACCCTTCTCTTGCATGACAAATAATATTGCACCTAGGGCAAAGTTAATAACGTTCAGATACGGCTGTTATTTCCTGAAGGTCAATACGTTTTTTCATCGTCTCGAATAAAATTATATGGTTAATGGGTGCTGTTTATATCTCAAGAACGAGCAATCAATATTATTTTCTATCGCTCATTACAGAGGAATGTTTTCATTGATATTCTTTTCCTGTAACGATTACACAAGAAATTTACGTTAACAGAAAGGCTGTACGAAGACATCACGATTAATTCATTGAAAAAGCCAATTGAATACCAAGTAACTAGCAATGTGTCCGCACATTCAAGTGACACAAATTAATCCACATGTAATTCACCATAGAATGACCATTCTGGCTAGTTGGAATATACAGGCCACATGACTTCATAAGGGTTATTATACTTCACTGTTGCAAACATAACGGATGAATGAATAGCAGTGTTTAGAGCTACACCGATTGTGTGCATTTGATTGATTTTCTTGAACTGAGCGTTCCACTTTCTGGCTGGCACCTTTCCTCTTACACGTTCACTTTTCTCAACACAACGACGTAATCCCCATGCTCCGAAGTAGTATTACAAATAAATTTTCGACCTGAATTTTAATCCAGCTAGTTCTTACTATGTAAAACGTATTTCTAAATTAATTTCCGGTGCCAAAGTAATGGATATATCAGTTTCGGGCCTCTATTAACGTTCTTTCGTTATTAATGCGAGAAGAGTGCATCATTAATTATTTTCATAAAGAAATTACGTTGCCTTTCCAATAAAACATTCTCAGTCATACTTTTCATCCTTATGTCGTGGATTAAAGGATTTCCTAGTTCTAGTGATTTTGTTTCTATATGGATGCGAATGGTTGATGGCTTGGCCTGGTATACTGTACATGTTTCGTCGGGACGTGTTCGACTGTAGGTGTTCACATCCCGATACTTGGGTTTCAGCGTAACCAATTTTTTATTTACAGGATAATGTTTTCAAATTTATCCCCCACGGCGGTAATAAGCTGTAATAACCACTTACTGAATGAGCCAAATCGTGAACAGTGTTCCGTTAGCCACAGAAGAGTTAGTGAGACGGGCGCAGGACATTCCTCCCTCAACTCCTTTATAAAATACACCAACAGTCAGTTGCCAGTCTGCTGGTATTAGCAAGTGAGTGAATGTAAATTAGTGTCCATTTGTATAGGCAAATGCATTTCAGTTGTAATATTATGTTATTTCTAGGAAACTGTGGTTCGATAAAGTTTAATGTTTATAGAATATCAATATTAGAACGGAGTAATAAAAAAAATTCCTTCTGGCCGGTGGCTACTGTGCAAATTTTAGAGTGGAAATGTTGTATTATGGGCTATTTCTATATTCTATTTCCTAGGGAGTTTCACTTTTTAGTTTTATGTCTTTTAATGTTGTTACTATTTATTTTACAGGTTGGCTACTCTGCAACTTGGTCGATTCTTGGTGCTGTTAGCGTGAGAGCTAGAACGGGGTGCATTGTACATTTGGGGGGCAAGCTAGCATTTTATTTTGCTGATTGCATAGTAGTTTAATATTTTTACATCAGGAATAGGTCCCATTCAGTTTTACTATAGTAGATGTGATTAACCTTCTTGCGGTCGCGCCCCTTTATGTAATACACGCGGTCGCGCGACGCTAATCTACCGTCCACTCGTTTTTTTTTTATAATTGTGAGTTTCTTCTTTAGTTTCAATGGCAGCGACTGGCTTTGAGGTTGATCGAACATGTAATTGACATACTGAACCCTTTATAAGCTAGGCATATAAATGATTCTAATTAGTTATTTAATTATACTCAGATTTTTACAGTCAGAATCAAACAGGAAGGCCAGACAGGTTTGCGAAATGGCAAGCTTAAATAAAGACAGTACGTATGGACATGCCCAGTCTTGAAACAAAGAGATGACGACGATCGGAATGTTGGCAGGCGCAAGAAATAGACAAAGGTGTGTCGGGTCCTGAATCATTTCAACCGTACTTTCTTTGTCTCCCTAGCGTCGAGATAGTTGCTGACTGAAAGAGACGAGAGGAACTTTTAACCAATCATAGGACAGAGGCTTCTGTTCCAATCTGCAACATTGACGTCACGAACAACCAATCAGAGATGGCCACCATTTGTAGCGCCAAAGATGCGTCTGATGCCGGCCTGGTGATAAAGCGGGAAAGCTTGGATTAAAGAAGTCTATGATCGATTCTTGTGCACGACGGCTCAGCTGTGACCTGTGAAATATTTCGAGTTTTTTGATACCTGTCACATGCCAATATTCGCAATATTATAGAAGATAGTGATAGATTCCCCCCCCCCCCCCGTCCTTTTGCATGATTCACATAAATACTGTCGTTTGAGTGACGACGGGGACTATTCTTACTCTATTGAGGCCCGTGGAGGCTTATTCTTTCGATACCGTGAGGGTATACTCTGTAATTCTATGAGAGAGAGATTCATTATTGAGAACATTATAATGAAGTTGTGAGCGCACAGCATAGTGTGAAATTTGTTAAGCCAGTGTTATTTAAGTAGTCTCCCATGACTACAACTATTAGGGATAGATCTACGGTTAATTTTGCACCAGATAATTGCAGAAATACGTAGCCAGTGGCAAAATTTAGATACAGATATACGTGTGATTTTAACTAACTTTTTATTCAGCTTCAAGATGGAACGAGAGACCCAGAGAAAAATGTCGAACCAGCGTTTCCTCGGCTTCATATGGTCTAATATGAGCTACGCGCTTTGAAGGGAGGATGACTGGCGATGCACGATGAGACGATGAAGAAAGAGGAATAAGTACTAAATAATTATTTTATTTGACAAGCTGGTTATGGTTTTTGTGGGACTTTATTTTTTGTGTAAATATTTTGTTGGTGTGTTTTAAATGTAGAATCTTTTGTTACTGGCACACTATTAGTTAATTGCATGAGCAACGTGACCTGTTGTATTTTATTATTGAGGAGATATTTTTGTTGATGTCAAGTACACGAGGCACGCGCACCCGAGTGCGTGTTCACTACCGTAAATGTGCGGATGGGTGGCACAAATTGGGAATCGATATCATAACAGAAGCGAAACTGAATTAATTAGAATAAATAGTAGAATTGGTGGTAAATCTCTGTAGTGTATAGAGTTTTATTATTACCCAGGCTAGTGTTATTAAGTGCCTTCTGTGCATTTTATTAAGTGAGGGGGTCGTCTGCCCACTCAAAGAAATGATTTTGAAGTAAATTGTTTTAGTGTCTCTGGACACGAATCTAGGGATATCTGACTCGAGTGCCGGCCTATGGTAGACTTGTGTGTGTTCAGCCCAAAGCTTTGTTGTATCTGCATATGTGTTTTTATGGGATATTAGCTTGCTGGTATACCAAGATGCCGTCTGCCGCTTTTCCCGGGTCCGCATTTAACCCTTGCGAGGAAAATGTTGGGAACCCTATATGATGTTCTTGCAATTCAAAGGAATTGGCGAGATCTGGTGTGTGAATTTATGTATCGCGATTTCAGGTGATATAACGGGACCGTCCAGGTCACCTGTTATAAATAGCACGACACAAAGCAAGCGAGGAGCTGGTTTGAACACCGATGTTAATGAGTGGTAAGGGAAGAATTTCTACCGGGCGCACTCCGATCAGATAAGAGCGTGTTGTGCTGATTAGTGTTCTCGGGCCAGTTTTCCGCTCTTCGTAAATGTTTAGCTCATTTTAAATAAAAGCCTGTATAATTATAAAAGAATTGTTGTCGAATTGTTCGCGTTTTGATCGATTGACTCCCAGCGTGTTAGCTTATCCATGCTTTTATTTCATGTAAATATCAGCCGGTTTTAGGCATGTTATTCTTGGTTTGTTTATAGTCATGTTCATTGACCTCGTTTGGTCCATATTTTCCATCACGTTGTTATTATGTTTGTGTTGAGCATTGAGCCCAAGGGCAAGCTCTTGTTTTTGTGTGGAGTTTCCTGATTCACTTGCGATCTTTGGAGATTTGTTAATTATGTAATTTTTTAATGGTTGAGTGTGTCAGTAGATTTTATTTTTGTTCTGTATTCTACGAGTGTGTCCCATAAAGCCATAATAATGGTTTGCAGTATGGGGATTTGCGAACCTTATTGGCTGTTCCTTTTGTGAGCAAATCTTCATCACAGTACTTGCTTCCTTTCTAGCATAGTTATACGCGTGCATACACATTAACCAGACAAAGTGGATTCTTGAATCCACATTTTATTTTTATGAAGTGGACCTTCCTAGGCCACTCATATCAGTATAATTTCATGTACAGTGGGAGTAAAGTTCAGGGTGGATTATTGCTGTTTAGTATTTTGTTATGTTTGTTTTTATTCAGTTATTAAAAGGTGTTTATTTTATCTGTTTTTCACTCACTTCTTAGTTTGTAGATTTGCATATGGTCCTTGTATTAGAAAAACAGTCGTTTGGTATTTGAGCTCTAGTGGGAGCATACCCGGACTGAACGCGCCCCGAAGACAGAATCTTGTATAATGACGCTGTTTTATACAAGGGCACAATACAGAGGTGTAAATAAGAAACATTTATATTTAAAAATCCATAATAAGAACGTCAACTATGGTGGCAAAAATGTAGAAGCGCTATATGACAGCTTTAAAGATTGTGTTGTGTGTGGATGTTGGGGGGAGAATGAGCAACTAGAGTAGGGGGATGATGGCGCTTCTGCCCCACTCCAGAACCCTCTTTGCCCCACTACTAAGCCTCAGCCATGTTAAATATCTCTCGAACGCATGGTCAGATGTTGACAAATGAGGTGTCGTTGGACTCCAGCTGACGTCCTCTTTCCTATGGACCACTCGTTATATTTTTGAACAAAGAAAATTTTTTGTTTTCGAAAGTAGGTGATAGTTTGAAAACCAAACATGATAGAACGTTATGCCATGGCTCAAACGAATGGTCTTTATGACCTTTATTTTCTATAATGAAACTTTTTTACTTTTTATGTTTTTTTGAAAACACTCGAATTTTGAAAATCCTATATTTTGGAAACTAGGAATTCTAGAAAAAAAATTGTTTGACATAAATGAAAGTTCCCTATGCCCTCTACCCCCAAAAAAAATAAATTTCAAGTCTCTAGAGCAAAAATTTGTGTTTTGTATGTAGTGGGTAGTAGTGGGATGAGAGGGAAGCTGCTCCACTTTTTATTGAGCCACCCTCGTAGCGGCCCCGAACCTGATATCTTGCTAACCAATCATGGGATTTGAACATACAGGGTGTCCTAGCACTCGTAGTGACGCCCCCCTACTTTCATATAGGCTCTTTATTTAATTAAAAGACCAAAACTGAAAGGTCATTCGCTTTTAATATCTCGCGAACCAATCATGATAGAGGCGTGTACGAGGGGTCCAAGGAATCGGGGTGACGTTCTCTTTGGTATGGACCACTCGTTATATTTTTAAAAAAATTGGAAACTCGATTTTGGGGTAAACACGTGTTTTTTGTGATTTTTGCTGATAACTCACGAACCAATAAGCCTAGAGACGAGTGCGAGGTGTCATTTTTTTCATGGCGTTGCCCTCTTGCCGAGCATGTTCGTGTTGAGCAGGAATGAAAAACCATGTTGAGGTAAAACCATGATTTTAGACTTTTTGCTTTATCTCGCAAACCCATAACGCTAGAGACGTGTACGAGGTGTCCTAGGACTCGGGCAAACGCCCCCTGTTTGAAACTATGTTTGAAATTTTGACAATGGGACTAACGCCATACATGTTGAAAACACTTTTTTTTACTTGTTTATAATGTTCATGATGCGTGGTGGTGGAGAGAGACGATACGGCTGGGTGTGTGTGTTTCAACGAACCTGTCGCTGACCACGGTGGCTATGCTCAATAGAACAACCACTATTTCGACGGGTCGGTTTATGACTGAGCGAGGGTGCGTTTTTTTCTGATACTTTACCCCGAAGATGATCTTTAACGTGTAAACGGTGATGAGAACTTGGTTCTATGTTGGTCGAAGCGAGTACAGAAATCAAACTTGCAGAGGAGCAGGATGTGAATGTCATTTGAGCTTATTGGAATGCGCTGATCTGACTTGACAACAGGTGCAATGAAAAATGACAAAGACGCAGAGGACACTTGAAGGTGAAATAATCTGACCATCGTGGTGGCAGGGAAGAGCGAAATGCATGCATACACGTGCGAGATGACATGTACGCTAAACAAGTTACATCCTGCTTGCTTTGTACGTGACAAAATGCAAGTTCATGTGAAATTTGACCTAGCACAGGTGTTCACCTTGGACGTTATCTGTCCACGTGCATGATAACAGAATGTTCAAAGCGTGGGAAAAAATGATTATACATGCAACGTAGCATATATAAAGACATGTCGTTATCATTTTCACTCTCACTTGGGTGACTACCTTTGAACACATTGCGTTGCGTGAAACCCCTGGTCTTGTTTAACAGTTTTGGTTTTGGTGGAAAATACTTAACCTTGTTGTGGGGTAGGTATTTATTTGTATATATATTCATTTATACATTTATTGATTTATATATATATATATGTATATATATATATACTTACAAGCAATTATTTATTGATTAGGTAATTAATGATTTCATTTATTTATTTGTTTGCAGGTAACCGGTATACCTTACATGTCTGAGAGAGAAGAAACCATTGCACTTTTGAGCCCACTAGAAGGAAACAGCAACAAGCCACTGCAAGTAAAGGTGAGATGATTTTTTAAAATTAACTTGTTTCATTTTTTGCTTTATGTTTTATTTTATGAAATGCATGTATTAATCTGAATTTAGGTATTTATAGCGGTTTATTTTATTTATTTTTAGAAACTCGGAAAGAAAAGCCTTACCGCCGTAGCAGTTACTGAAAAAACCCGAAACGCACTAAAGCGAAACCACTGCCAAAAAGTGAACTGTATAAAACTCAGGTAAGCCTAACTTAAAAATGCTATTCCATTTTACCCCTACTGAAAACTCGTACACAAAAAAAATTCATTACCTGTACATGACTGCGACAATGATTGCTTTCTTGATTAATGGCTATGTTGTTGTTGTTGTTGACTGGGAAAAGTACAAGGCCATGTTGGATTTTCTAAAAATAAAAATAAACTTAATTTATGGGTTGTTCCCTATGGACTCAACGAATATCCACAGATTTGAACATGATAATGTGAACAAAATGACATGACATTCATTTTTGTTTATATATTGGTTCAAGGGGGGATGTAAATGACTGTAGCTTTATAAAAATAAAATAAGTACAAGGGTTACTGTTAGTGCCAACATACAGTTTATTTTAAGGGTGTTTTGATATATTAATGCCAATTAACGTTAACGTTTTATTTACAAGTATTGATTGATTGATTGATTGATTGAGTGATGGGTTATTTTGTTTGCTTTTAGGTGTCGCCATGTGCCATTAACGTAATGAACAGACAGTGAACAAGCATGCATTATGCTTTAAAGTACTCTGTGCTCTTGTGCAACGTTAATAACTTACAATAAGAAAAGTTTTATTATAACACATGGCCTTAGTACCAAATACAACAAGTGAGCAAGTTGGTTTACCACGTGGGTTAAATTTAAAATCAGAACATGATCGATGGTTAACATTTGAATCCTGGCCTTAGGCTTTTTGTCGACACATAAACTTGCAAAAGCCGTTTTTTTTACTAGAACCGAGAAGATGTGGTGCGCTGTGTGTTTTGTCGTATTGAACTTTCACACTGGGAAGAAGGGGATGATCCCTTCAGAGACCATTTGCGATGGTCTCCTCATTGTCCTTACATGCTTGGAAAGCAAGTGGGTAACCTACCCATGCATTCATTTTACCGAACCACAAGGCCTTTGGCCGCTACTTACATTGCTGAATCACAAGTAAATAATAATAATGATGTATTACCAGCCAACGGTAGTGTCGATATATGTGGTCCATATGCCATAGACAGTGTTGAATTGGCGTGTGCTTATGAAAAATTGGGAGTTTGCAAGACTAAAGCACTAGCACACCCAGAGTACAGCTCTGTTGAAAAACGTTTAGAATCTTATAAAAATGTTTGGCCATTAATATTATTAAAACACCTTACCAAACAGCTAAGTGAAGCTGGATTTTTTTATACTGGTGAAGGGGATAAAACAATATGTTTTTATTGAGGATTTGCTTTAAAGGATTGGCAAATGACTGATGACCCTTTAGTGCAACACGCTCGTTGGTTACCAAACTGTAAATACATGGTGTTGCTTAAAGGTCAGGAATTTGTGAACACTATTCGTAAAGAAAACGTGTTTGCAGCACAAGACATAAAAGTGCCTTTAGAGTTAGAACACGCGGAGCAAATACATAAGGCTGAAAGAAAAGACTTGTCTTACGAACAGATACAAATGTGTGACCAACAATTATGTAAAATTTGTTATCAACATGAACTAGGTGTTGTATTTTTGCCTTGTGGACACATGATAGCATGTGTCAAGTGTGCATTAGAACTTTACAATTGTGCTATATGCAGAAAAGTAGTATTTGCTACAGTTAGGGCATTTCTTGCATAACTAGTATAATTTATTCGTCATGCATAGTGCAAAATCCCTAATTGCACAATATTATTAAAGCTGTTTTAGAGGTTAATAGATATGCTCTTGTTTTGTTCATAGACTACTACAATGAATTTTTTGAATGCTGTGGGACAATCATGTGGCTTAGAGACAAAGAAGCTCAGCGAATTGCCAACGCATATTCCATTCCGCATTATGAAGATTCGGAAATTGAAAACAGCATATGTTGATCATGTACTTTGTGTATGTGAAAACTTTGAGACATTTCTGACTATACGGTTTAATGATATGTCGGAGAGTGTTGAAGGTAAACCATCGCAATAATCCTCAATCCTCACGCCATCATTTTGTTTTGTTGGCTATTTGAATGTTCTATATCATGGTGCCTTGAACTTTTTGTATTTTATTCTGCAGATTGCAGCAGTGCAACTTGGTACAGAAAACCCGGGTTCGATTCCTGGTTCGGTTAGCGTGATGGCAGTTTCAAATTGTGTTTTATTATAGGGTCTTGTGTTGTTTGTTACAGGCGAGCAATGTAACTATACTGTGTTCTATTATAGGGATTTGTACATTTTTTTCCGACGCATATATGTCAAAACATCCAAAAATTGAAAGTTAGTACGTATACTGAACAAGCTGTCTTGCAGTCACTGCTATGTGGTCATTTTGTCTAACTTATGACTGAGCAAGTAAATAAAAGTTGAAAGTTAGTTTGTATTCACAACACGCTTTACTGCTCTCACTGTTAGATTTGTCAAGGTGTTGCGGTCTGTGACAGGTATAAAATGGAAGCCCCAATGTTGGGATCGATAGTGTTCATAAAGATACTGAGATAGATAGTTGCTTCTTATAGAGAGATTTATGCATTATGGCTAACGTATCAACAATCTGTGAAAAATGTGGTAGAGCTTTCACTAGAGAATCAAGTAGGAAAAGCCATATGCATTCATGCAGAACCCTTTATCAGTGTAAAAATTCAGGAGTCTTGTGGTCACGAAAACCTAACAAGTGTAGAAGGTGCGAGCCTACAAAGAATGCTCTTCTGTCAAGACTTCCTGATGGCGAGGAAGTTGTGGTCTATGAATCGACATTTACAGACCGAATGCGATCTTACTTTATTCGATGTGAAATGTTTGATGACGCGGAAGAATATCTCGAGGAAGCGAAGGAGTGAGTAATCTTATATATATATATATATAAAGAGGAATGTCTGTCTGTTCGTCTTTCATGCGTTCATAAACCATTCATCCCATTGCAATCAAATTTTGGTGAATTGTTGTACACACTTCCAGGAGGTTTATAGGCATAGTTAATACATTTCAAAATAGATAGCGCGCGAGTAGTTTAAATAAATGCGTAATGGCGATGCGTTCATATACAATTCATCCGATTCCGATCAAATTTTGGTGAGTTGCTGTGCACAGTCCCGCAAAAGTTATAGGCGTAGTAAACCCGATTTACAACAAGTGGCGCGCGAGTAGCTACAACAAAATGGCGTGCGTTTTTTTTCTTCAAGAAAGTCCCACATGCGTTCATATACCATTCATCTCACTGCGATGAAACTTGGGTGAGATGTTCTGTACACTTCAGGTAAGGTTTCTGGCTTAGTAAATCCACTTAACAATAGGTAGCGCACGAGTAGATTCAAAAAATGAGCGACGACGGGCGAAGCGTTTCAACAAAGTCCTGTATGCGTTCACATACCATTCGTCCGATAGCGATGACACTTGGGTGAGAGGTTGAGTACACTACAGGCAAGGTTTAAGGCTTAGTAAATCCCTGTTATAATAGGTAGCGCACGAGTAGATTCAACAAAATGAGCTACAACTCGCGAAGCGTTTCAACAAAGTCCCGTATGCGTTCATATACTATTCCTCTGATAGCGATGAAACTTGGGTGAGATGTTGTGTACACTTCAGGGAAGCTTTCCGGGTTAGTAAATCCACTTCACAATAGGTATCGCACAAGTAGATTAAACAAATGAGCGACAACGCGTGAATTGTCTCAACATAGTCCCGTATGCGTTCATATACCATTCGTTCGATAGCGACTAAACTTGGTTGAGTTGTTGTGTACACTTCAGGGAAGGTTTCTGGCTCAGTAAATCCACTTAACAATAGGTAGCGCACGAGTAGGTTCAACAAATGAGCGACGACGGGCGAAGCGTTCAACAAAGTCCTGTACGCGTTCACATACCATTCATCCGATAGCGATGAAACTTGGGTGAGAAGTTGTGTACACTTCAGGCAAAGTTTCTGGCTTAGCAAATCCACTTTACGATAGGTAGGGCACGAGTAGATCCAACAAACGAACGACGACGCGAGAAGCGATTCAAAAAAGTGCCTTTTGCGTTCATTTACTATTCGTCTGATAGCGATGAAACTTGGGTGAGATGTTGTGTACACTTCAGGGAAGCTTTCTGGGTTAGTAAATCCACTTCACAATAGGTATCGTACAAGTACATGAAACAAATGAGCAAAGACGCGCGAATTGTCTCAATATAGTCCCGTATGCGTTCATATACCATTCGTTCGATAGCGACTAAACTTGGTTGAGTTGTTGTGTACACTTCAGGGAAGGTTTCTGGCTTAGTAAATCCACTTAACAATAGGTAGCGCACGAGTAGATTCAATAAATGAGCGACGACGGGCGAAGCATTCAACAAAGTCCTGTATGCGTTCACATACCATTCGTCCGATAGCGATGAAACTTGGGTGAGATGTTGTGTACACTTCAGGGAAGGTTTCTTGGTTATTAAATCCACTTTACAATAGGTATCGCACAAGTAGATTAAACAAATGAGCGACGACGCGCGAAGCGTTTCAACAACGCCCCGTTTGCGTTCATATACCATTCGTCCGATAACGATGAAACTTTGGTTAGATGTTGTGTCCTCACCAGGGAAGGTTTCTAGCTCAGTGAATCCATTTTACAATAAGTAGCACACGAGTAGATTCAACAAATGTGCGACGATGTGCGAAGCGTTTCAACAAAGTCCCGTATGCGTTCATATACCATTCGTCCGATAGCAATGAAACTTGGGTGAGATTTTGTGTGCACTTAAGGGAAGGTTTCTGTCTTAGTACATGCATTTAAAAGTAGGTAGCGCATGAGTAGATTCATCTTATGAGCGATGGCACGCGAATCGTTTCAAAAAAGCCCCGTATGCACTCATATGCTATTCATCAGATTCTGATGAAACTTTGATGAGTTACTGTGTACACGCCAGGGAAGGTTTTCGACTTAGCAACTCCATTTTTTAATATTTTGCGCTCAAGTAGATGCAACAAATGAATGACGACGCGTGAAGTGTTTCAACAAAATCCTGTTTGCGTTCTTATAACATATACATCGATTGCGATGAAACTTTGATGAGTTGTTGTGCACACTCCCGGGATATTTATAGGCATAGTTAATCCAATTTACAATAGATAGCGCGCGAGTAATTTAAACAAATGAATAATGGCGTTGCGTTCATTCACAATTCGTCCGTTTGCGATGAAATTTTGGAGAGTTGATGTGCACACTCACGGGAACGTTATAGGCATAGTAAACCCAATTTACAATAGATAGCGCGCGAGTAGCTTCAACAAAATAGCGTGCGATTCGTTTCAAAAGTTTCCCACATGCGTTCATATACCATTCATCCGATTGCGATGAATCTTTGAATATACTCCAGGGAAGGTTTCAGGCATAGTAAATCTGTTTTACAATATGTGGCGCATGAGTAGTTTCAACTAATGAGTGACGGCATGCGAATCGTTTGTACAAAATCCCGTATGCTTTTATATGCCATTCATCCGATTACGATGAAACTTTGATTTGTTGTGGTGTATACGCCAGGGAAGGTCTTCACCTTAGTAAATCCATTTGACAATATTGGTAGAGCACGAATAGATTCAACAAATGAGCGACGATGTGCGAAGCGTTTCATCAAAGGCCCGTATGCTTTCATATACCATTCGTCCGATAGCGATGAAACTTGGGTGAGATGTTGTGTACACTCCAGGGAAGGTTTCTGGCTTAGTAAATCCATTTTACAATATGTAGCGCACGAGTAGATGCAACAAATGAGTGACGACGCTTTAAGCGTTTCATCAAAATCCTGTATGCGTTTAATGTACCATTCATCGATTGTGATGAAACTTTGATGAGTTGTTGTGTGCACTTAAGTGTAGGTTTCTAATTTAGTAAATCCATTTCACAGTAGGTAACGAACGAGTTGATTCAGCAAATGAGTGACAGCACACGGATCGTATAAATAAATTCGGTATGTATTCATACGCCATTCATCCGATTGCAATGAAACTTTGTTGAGTTGTTGTGGATGTTCCCACCAATGTTTCTAAATTACTTAATCCATCTTACGATAGTTTTCAGGCAGTTAGCGGAAATTGAAAAATGAATTGTGTATCCAAAAGCACTTCAAGAAACAAAATTATAACGCTAACACTTTCTCTGATTGGCGTTGCAACGCATGCAGGGTTCAGCAAGTCTATCTATCTATATATATAAATCAATGTTACGTGATAGTTTGTGTGTGGGTGTGTGGGTATGTGGGTATGTCTCCTATGCGTTCATATACCACTCATCCGATTGCGATGAAACTTGGTTAAGATGTTGAGTTCACTCCAAGGAAGGTTTCTGACTTAGTAAATGCATTTTAAAATAGATAGCGCATGAGTAGATTCAACAAATGAGCGATAACGAGCGAAGCGTTTCAACAAAGTCCCGTATGTGTTCATATACCATTCATCCGATAGCGATGAAACTTGGGTGAGATATTGAGTACACTCCCGGGAAGGTTTCTGACTTAGTAAATCCAATTTACAATAGGTAGCGCATGAGTAGATTCAACAGATGAGCGATGACGCGCGAAGCGTTTCAGCAAAGTCCCGTATGTGTTCATATACCATTCATCCGATAGCGATGAAACTTGGGGGAGATGTTGTGTTCACTTATGTGAAGGTTTCTAACTTAGTGAATACATTTCACAGTAGATAGCGCAGGAGTAGATTCAACAAATGAGCGACGAAACGCTAAGCGTTTCAACAAAGTCCCGTATGCATTCATATACCATTCGTCCGATAGCTATGAAACATGCGTAAAATGTTGTGTGCACTTCAGTGAAGGTTTCTGGCTTAGTAAATCCACTTACAATCGGCAGCGCACGAGTAGATTCAACACATGAGCTACGACGCGCGAAGCGTTTCAACAAAGTCACGTATGCGTTCATATACCATTCGTCCAATAGCGATGAAACTAGGGTGATATGTTGTGTGCACCCCAGGGACGGTTTCTGGCTTAGTAAATCCATTTAACAGTAGATAGAGCACGAGTAGAATCAGCAAATGAGCGACGACGCACGAAGCGTTTCAACAAAGTCCCGTATAAGGTCATATACCATTCATCCGATAGCGATGAAACTTGGGTGAGATGTTGTGTACACGCCAGGGAAGGTTTCTGGCTTAGTAAATACATTTTACAATAGATAGCGCATGAGTAGATTCAACAAATGAGCGACGACGCGCGAAGCATTTCAACAAAGTCCCGTATAAGGTTATATACCATTCGTCCGATAGTGATACAACTTAGGTGAATTGTTGTGTACACTCCAGGAAAGGTTTCTGGCTTAGTAACATCATTTTACAATACGAAGCGCACGTTTAGATTCAACAAATGAGTGACGACGCACGAAGCGTTTCGACAACGTCCCGTATGCGTTCATATACCATACATCCGATTGCGATGAAACTTGGGTGAGATGTTGTATACTCTCCAGGAAAGGTTTCTGGCTTAGTAAATCCATATTACAATACGTAGCGCACGAGTAGAATCAACAAGTGAGCGACGACATGCGAAGCGTTTTAACAAAGTTCCGATTGCGTTCATATACTTTCGTCCGATAGCGATGAAACTTGGTGAGATGTGTGTACCCTTCAGGGAAGGTTTCTGGCTTAGTACATCAACTTTACAATAGGTAGCGCACGAGTAGATTCAACAAATGAGCGACGACGCGCGAAGCCTTTCAACAAAGTCCGTATGTGTTCATATACCATTCGTCCGATAGCGATGAAACTGGGGTGAGATGTTTTGTATACTTCGTGGAAGGTTTCTGGATTAGTAAATGCACTTTGCAATGGGCAGCGCACAAGTAGATTCAACAAATGCGGGACGACGCGCGAAGCAATTCAACAAAGTCCCGTATAAGGTCATATACCATTCGTCCGATAGTGATAAAACTTTGGTGAATTGTTGTGTGCCCTCCACGAAAGCTTCCTGTCTTAGTAAATCCTGTTTACTATAGGTAGCGCACGAGTAGATTTAACAAATGAGCGATGGCACGCGAGTTGTTTTAAACAAGTCCCGTATGCGTTCATATACCATTCATCCCATTGCGATGAAACTTTGGTGAATCGTTGAGTACCCTCCAAGGAAGGGTTCATTCAGGCTTAGTAAATCCATTTTACAATATGTAGCGCACGAGTAGATTCAACAAATGAGTGACGGGGCGCGAATCGCTTATACGCCATATTGCAAGATCAGCAACGATTGCCTAATAGGCAATATTGCAGGATCAGCGGTGATTGACAAATAACAAAATCCCGTATGCGTTCATATGCGTCGTAGACTTAAACCACACAATCTGTGAGCTACGAGAAACGGTAGACACGAATAAGGAGGAGATCAGCACAGATATTATGCTTCTGAGGGGCGAATTCAACGAGCATAAGGTTGTAGTCGAGACCCAAGTCGCAAGAGTAAGAGACGAGGTGACTGAACTTAAGGGAGAAGTCGTCGTCGTCAAGGACGACGTTTACCGAGTTAGAGAAGACGTCGATGCTCTACAATCACGACTGGAAAAGCTGCGCAGAATGAAAGGCAAAAATTAAGCGCAAACGTACGACTTACCGTCTGCGAAATTGATCAATGTTTGCGAGGTAAGATCGAACGGATCGAACTTCAGGTAAACGAATTAAGTCGACAAAGGGAGGATGCAACCATCCCAGAATGGGAAGAGCTCGACAGGAGAATTAAAAAAATAACCGGGAAGTCATTTCGGTTAGTGGCAACCTTAACAGCTCGTCTGACGGGCTCAATACTTACAACTCCATGAAAACGTTAGCGCTAAGAAAGCATATATTAACAATAAAAACAATGATGACTTGTGTTTCTTCTGTGCAATGCTGTCAAAATCTATTGAAAGGGATGCTGATTGTGTTTGCAATTACAAAGGTTTGCAAGATAAATTTGACTTTTCGGATATCACATTCCCCATGGCTATTCATTGTATTAAACATTCCCCATGGATATTCACTCTACTAAACATTCCCCATGGCTAATCATTCTATTAAACATTCCCCATGACTATTCATTCTATTAAACATTCCCCATGGCTATTCATTATATTAAAAATTTTGAAAAAAGAATAATATTTCTGTAAACGTTTCCTGTTTAGATTATAAACACAACGTTATGCCATGAAATGTTGTTGATGAAATAATAGCAAACCATACCAATCTGTTGTACATTATAAACAATAAAGGCTTGGTACACTATGTTTACATAAATACTTCATCGGCCTAGACCGAAGTGAACTAACGAAACACCATAATGTCTCGGATATATGCATGCGCTGCATTTCTCATTTCGATGACCAGCACGGGCGAAGTGCTCCCGAGTAACTACAAGAACATAAAATATACTGTCTTGACCAACAAATTGCTCGTGTAAAATTACACGATGGCAGTTTCTAATTGTGTTTTAGAGATGTACACCATAAGTTTGTAGGTCCTCTCGTGGCTTTTGCTGACTTTGAATGCCTCTTGAAACCTGAAACAATGCTTCTTTAAAGAGGAGAAAGGGCGTATTTTACTATGAATACATCGAATCGTGGGGTAAATATGATGAAACGAGTCTACCTTCAAAGGAAATGTTCTTTAACAAATTAAAAGGGGAATATATTAGCGATGAGGGCTATGAACATGCAAAGAACGTATGGACACATTTTGGTATTAAAGCCTTGGGGGAATACAGGGATCTGTACTTGAAACAAGACGTCCTTCTCCTTGCGGACGTTGTCGAAACATTTCGCACGGCAGCTATCCTAACCAACAAACTGGATCCAGCTCATTTTGTTTCTCTTCCTTCTCTTACCTGGGATGCTATGCTGCTTTATACAGGCATTCAACTGCTTTTTGTAGAGCGTGGCATACGAGGTGGTATGATTCACGTTTCGCATCGCTTTGGAGTGGCAAATAATAAGTACATGGCTGAATATGATCGCGAGAAACCATTACAGTTTATTATGTATGTAGATGCTCACAATCTGTATGGTTGAGCCATGTCCTTACCACTTTCTTACGGTGGATTTTGCTGGGTCTCTCCAGAGACTGTCAATATTGAACAACTCAGTCAAAATGAACCAGATGGCTACTTTTTCGAGGTGGATATCGACTACCCGAAAAAGCACAACGACCTACATAACGATATGCCGTATCTTGCTGAAATAAGAAAACCGCGCAAGTTGTCTATTGTGGAGAAACTGGTATTACATCTCGGAAGCCGCGAACCCATTGCATGGCTTTAGGACAGGTCAAAGAACATGGTCTGGTGGTAAGGAAGGATCATCTTGGGTTAAGATTTGTTCAAGGTCGTTGGCAAAAGAGTTACGTGGACTTCAACACTGAACTCAGAAAACATGCAAAGGACGACTTTGAAAGGGAATTGTACAAGCTTTTAATAATGATATGTTCAGAAAAAACATGGAAAACATTCGAAATCTCCTGGACCTTCGCTTCCTAACAACAGCGTAACAGCTTGAGAATATTGTGTCAAAACCTAACTTGGTTGACAGAAAGATCTTCGGACCTGATATTGCGCTGTTCATTTAGCAACACGTTTATGTTTATTAATAATATTATTATTATTAATCATCGTATTACTTTAAATAAACATTTAACAATGTTTATAAGTGTAGATTAATTATTCTATCTAACCTCTTCATAAGATAGTTTATAGGAATTATGTTTATCTCACTTCTCGTTATTTATCAAGATCACTCAACAATTATCTTAATACTGAAAGTTTATATTGGTTTAAATGTATACTCCTGTCTAATATGACCGTAGAGTTAAGTAAAGCGGATATGATTATTATGTCATTACATCGTGTTAATAATTTAATAATTAATAGGACATCATGGTCAACAAAACTTCATCTCACTTTTCCGCAGGCTTCATAAAATATCAGTACCTTGTCATGTTTCAGCAACATATGTGAGTTCCAACTACGTCAAATTCATAAAATGCAATGCTCCAAAAGGCGTGATTTCTCCGTACAACAAATACAATGCACTACTTCTCAATACGGAATTACCTCTCGCATTTTAAAACTTCAATATGCTTTCATTAACAAATGCTTACTTCCTTTAAACAAATTCACACATAATACGAACTCTACCATAGTGTTTCACTTTAATATATCAACGTAGTTTCCTTTCTTTGTTATAAACAATAGTATTTGCATTATCCCTCGTTATCACAACGGTATTTGTTAATTACAATGTTTGTAAAGGTTAATGACCTTTGAAATGCTTGTACTGACTTATCCTAATAGCGAGTATACTTCGTAAAGATTCAGTGGTATGAAGAAATGTTCCCAATATTTAATAACAATACATTTTTGTACCGACGTACTGGTCTATACTTCAGATTCTAATATCATTGCAAAATAAGATAACAACAATCGTTAACGTTGCAAAGTAAAAGACATAGATAGATAGATTTATTTTGACTGGCAAGATTAGGGCCATTGGGCCCTCTCTTCCATCTAACCAGATTATACAAATAATAAATGATGAACAATACAAATACAACTTAAATCTAACAATATTACAATACTGATATAATATAAAATACATATGAAATGGATTAGCTTGATAATATACAATACAAATACAACTTAAATCTAACAATTTTACAATATTTATACAGTATAAAATACATATAAACTGTATTAGCTAGGTGGTGTAGGCTGTAAATTGTTGCATTGTTAGGGTGAATAACTAAGATACTTAGGAGTAAGTTTAAAATTACAGTAAGGTAAAGGAAATAGGCTACTGAAAAAAAGTAGACTAATGATGGTGATGAAGATGATGATGAAGATAATTAGTCGTTACTGAAGGAGGTTATTTAGATATCTAAATAGAGAGTAAATGAGAAAGTGAGAATTGGAAAGTTTGAGTATATGTAATACGACGTAAGAATATAAGCATAAATGTTGAGTTCAACTTTCATTTACTTAGTGAGTATGTACTGCTGGCAACGCTGCTTGAAGCTGGACGGGGTTGCTCCTCTGACAGAGCGAGGCAGATTGTTCCACAGTCGTGCAGTAGCAACAACGAAGGAGTTGGTATAGCGTACTGTACGGTGTATGGGTATCAGCAAGAGTGTGTCGTTTTTTGACCGTGTTCCAAGAGTATGCTCGTACGAGAGGCGGTGAAGCTGAGAGTGCAGGTAAGCTGGAGTTGAAGTTGAGAGTATTTGTTGAAGAATACATAAAGAATGGAGGTCGCGGCGTTGATTTAGACGTAACCAGTTAAGTTGCTCATAAGCGGGGGTGACATGGTCATAGTACCGTAAATTAAATATGTAGCGTACACAGGCATTTTGTGCATGTTGGAGTTTGTTTTTAAGAGTAACAGTGAGATCATTGTATACCACATCGCAGTAATCAAAATGAGGCAATATTAGGGAGGAAACAAGTCGTTCCTTTAATACACGAGAGAAAATATTCCAGAATCTTCTAAGTGAATTCAATGCGGATAATACTTTTCTGGAAACATTGCAGACGTGCTGCGTCCAGGAAAGATGTTTATCTATAATAACGCCTAGATCTTTAACTGACTCACGGAATTCGATTGGGGAATCGCACAAGCGTAATTTTGGTAATGTGGGTTCATTTTTTAGTTTTAGGAGGATTTTCGGGTGGGAGATTATGATTGCTTGGGTTTTAGCCTCATTGAGTCGTAGTCCATGTAAGCGAGTCCAGTTACAGATTTCAGTTAAGTCTTCATTAAAGGTGCCGATTGCTTCCGATAGTTTTTCTGGTGCTGAATGCAGGTAGATTTGTACATCATCAGCATATAGGTGGTGTTTGCATTTAGTGATTGATGACGGAATGTCGTTTATATATATTGAAAACAGGAGCGGTCCAAGGACTGACCCCTGAGGGACTCCTCTCTCAACTGGACGCCATGAAGACATTTGATTTAAGTTAATTTTAACACATTGTTGACGTCCACGTAGATAAGAGTCCATCCATTGGATACTGTTCTTGGTGAGATGAATTTAAAATAGACAAGAGAGTAATATGTCATGGTCAACAGAATCGAAGGCTTTACTGAAATCAAGCAGTGTTAGGATTGTTACTAGCCCACTGTCCATAGCCTTTCTTATGTCGTCCGTGACCTTGAGTAGTGCAGTACTAGTACTATGATTTTTGCGGAAGCCGGATTGGTGTTCATCAAGGATATTGTGCTCTAGCAAATAGGAGGAGAGTTGTTCGTGGACGATAAATTCCAGTGATTTGGAGAGGGATGATAGTATACTGACTGGGCGATAATCGCTTACATGTTTAGCCTGTGTATTTTTTGGGATTGGGATGACGAAGGCCGCTTTACAAAGCGATGGGTACATACCTGTCATTAACGAGTGATTGAATATGTGTGTTATTGTGGGAAGTATAATATCAATGATACGTTTGAATAATTCAATTTCTATATTGTCAATCCCTTTAGATTTCGATTTTATTCGAAGAATAGCACGTCTGGCTTGTGAGGGGGTAACATGCGAGAAATGGAATGGTTCTCTGTTAGGGGTGGGGATGCTGTAGTTATTGATCAAAGTTCTGTGTTTCATGTCAGGGTCAACTGAGTGTCCGATAGTTGTAAAATGTTCGTTGAGTGTGTCAAGAGGTAGATTAATGGGGTTGTCAATTTTCTCTCTACCTATTCCCATATTTCTTAGTTCCTTCCACGCCGCAGAGGGTTTAATATTACCTCCTAGCAGGTTATGAGCATGTCTGATTCGAGCATTACGTACCGTTTGGGAAGTTTTGTTTCGAAGTTTTTTGTAATCATCATAATTCTGTTGAGTTGGTAATCTCTTAAACTTTCTGTATGCCACATCGCGCTTAGCCATCAGTACTTTAAGTTCCGGGCTGAGCCAAGGTGCGGGAGGTCGCGTTGCTCGAACAGATTTTACTGGAGCATGTCTGTCATAAAGTTCTGTCAAGTATTCGGTCATTGTGTGTACCTTATCGTCTATGTTGTGAATAGTCAGTATATCGTGCCATGGGATACATAGAGCATCTTCTATCAAGGAGTTCATATCAATTTTAGAGAGGACTCTGTACATGATAGTCCTTGGTTTGGTCTTGGGACATTTTAATGAGTAGGAGATATAGATTAAATCATGGGCTGAAATTCCGGGTACAGATGTCTGACCAAACTGAAGCACCCTGTCAGTGTTCTTTACTGATATCAAGTCAATTGTCGTGTGTGAAGTACGCGTGTGATGTGTTGGTAATAGTTCTAATATTTTCATGTCTCGTGACGAAAGCATATTCAGCAGTTGCCGAGTTTCAGACTTGGTGTTGTCGCCTATATTAGTATTGAAATCGCCCATGACTATTACATGTTGGTAAAGTGTTTTTTTTTTTTGTTTTTTTTTCGTGTGGCCTCCTCAGAGGCTGAGTGCAGGTCTTTCTATTCGACGCCCGTGGGCGACCTGCGCGTCGGGATGAGAGATGGAATGGATGAAGGCGAATGAATGAAACTGGGCAAGGATGGGGAAGGAATCGGCCGTGGCCTATCAGAAGGTACCGTCCCAGCATTTGCCTGGTGTTGAAAATGGGAAACCACGGAAAACCATTTCAAGGACGGCCGACGGTGGGGCTCGAACCCACGCGTCTACCGAGTCAGCAGAGAGCTCTGTCCCATGACCTAACGCTGTGCTTTAGCCAGCTGAGCCACTACTGTCGGTGGTAAAGTGGTAGGATTCTTAGTAACGCATTCTCCACGTCCTCCAAGTGACCCAGTGAAGGTGCTTTGTAAACAACACAGACAGCGCACTTTTGATGGGCGGCATCAATTTCAAATAGCATAAATTCAGGCCTCCTATTATACTGGCTATCAGAACATGCTAAGACTTTAGGATTAAGGTTTGACTTAACGAAAGCTCCTACCCCACCTCCTCTCTTCCCAACACGGTCATTACGTATTAGAGTGTAGCCGGGAAAGTGGAATGATTTAGATTGATTTAGCGGTGATAGCCACGTCTCGCTCATCAAACAAATATGGAACAAATCAGGTATAATGAGTTCAAGTTCATGAAAATGTGCCGATAAGGATTGTACATTCACGTGGGCTATATGGATTCCGGTTGGGTGAAGTGACACATTTTCAAACAGTCGATCTCGAGTCGAGATAAGGTCATTGTTTGCGGGAGCTAATTGTAGCCTGTTATTTGAAGTGAAGGGAAACGGTTCGGTAGGGGAGGGGTGGGGTGAGGGAGTGCGGGAGAAATTCCTTTCACTGCAGGAGGTGGCTGCGAGAGTGCTGCTGTCAGAGGTAACATTCTTGTCGATCAGGTTTGCCAACTTAAGAAATGAAAATTGAACTAACCGAAATGTACAAAGGCTAATATAACTGAACTAACAGAAATGTACTATGGTAAGCTAAGACTAATATAATAGTAAACAGATAATATTAATTAGAACTAAGATGGCATATATTGGTCGCAGTCAGCTAGGTGAATAGTTTTTACACTGTAGATACTGATTAGTTAGGTATGTCACTCATACGGTTAATCCTGATTTTGGTACCATCCGGTTTCTTGATAAGGATATCGCCCTGAGAACTCCAGCAATTTCTGACTGAGAATCGAGAAATTGCAGCCTTCAGAATCGCCAGTCGGGTGGAGGTGAGATCCTCACGGATGGTCACATTGCTTCCCTTGAGCAATCTTGTTTTAAGGAACACCTCCTGCCTCGTACGGAATGAAGTGAATTTCACAATGATGGGCCTAGTTTTTCCAGGGGATTTGGGTCCAACACGATGGCTACGGCCAATATCAAGGAGGTTAACACTAGCACCAATATCTTTAAATACGTTTAGAGCAAGTTCATCTGTATTTTCTTGAGTACATTCAGGCACACCGAAAATCCTGATATTGGCTCTCCTGCTATACTGTTCTAAGGAGTCGTACTTTTCTTCAAGCTCATTTCTTAGTGCTTGGATTTCAAAGTCACGACTCTCAAGTTTTTTAGTGAGATCAGATACCAGGTCCATATTGAACTGAAGAGACTTCTCCAGTTCTTTGATAACAATTTCAGTCACTCTCACAGAGATAGCGGATATAATAGTTTCAATAAACTTACCCGAACTGAGAGTCTCGTCGAGTACCTTAGCTACGGTCTCTTCAATTAAGTTGGCACTATCGCTGGCGTCTCTTGAGGCACGCTTATTCTTGCTTCTCGTCATCCTGGTTTAATTATGATTTTGTTATGTATGTAAGGGTTATCACTCGAAATAACGCAACACAGGTTATGCTCACTTACTATACACACGTGAACCACTTATTTTGGATGTACCTACTACACAATAACACCTTCTAATCCACCTAAACTGAGGAGCCGAGCTCACGCACGTCTGTCAAGCATGGCACATTTAGGAAAACGACTTTTCAAAGTTGTCAACTGGATTAAGATTTCCCTATGATTCAAAGTCTCTGAATATAAATCTTCAAAAGATTTAATTCATTCCTAATATTTGTTAAAGATAGAACAATGCCATCTGTCAAATATAAAATGATCAACTGACATGACGAATATCATTATAATTCAATGTCTTCTTTCTCAAGATCAACTTGGTTTCTCCTTGTAAAATAAATAAAATTCTTGCCTTGATATCATAAATATTTCTGTTGTCGAACCCGTTGTAAAAATTGTTGATAAGATCGACGTGTTCTTCCCCTCCAGTAATTCAATCTCTCACAAGAAACATACCCAAGATCGCATTACTCCAAGCATATGGCATATTTAAATATTGTCCATGACAATCGTCAAAAAAGATATTCTAACGTTCTTAAATTCAGAATAAATTCAACTGGGTTGTATTATAAAAATTAATAAATAACTTCCAAAGAGAAATAACAAATTCTAATAAATTATCTTGACGTTCCACAACAAAACAATCGACGTCAAAGGTGGTATGAAAAACCTTAACAACCAACTGGGCATCAACCACTAATAAGTTCGAAGAATCAACGTTACAAAATAAAGGAAGATTTGTTTCTCAATAGGATTGTCAAATACTCTTAACTACTACTAACATATCTCGGCGTTTCTACCTGGTGTCGAATCTGTCAGGATCCGAAGATATGAACAATACCCTGTTGGTCTGGTATGACAGCACGAGGGAGGACTCGAACTGCTGTCCGCTACCTCGGGTGAACTGCTGTCTCGGGGCTTGAACCTCGCACCCCTGGGCTGGATCTGCACGTTCCGGGAAGCGAACTGCTTCCTCCTCGGCTCTGGTAATTTCTTCTGGTTTCGGTGGGATATTCCCTTCCAATCTTGACAATTCTGGCAGTATCATGACGAATCTACGTCGAGTTTTTAAGTTGATCATTGTAAACGAGCAATATCGTTGATAAACATTCATAGTGATAGATTGAAATGAACTCCGTCTAGTGTGAAGTCATAACAATTCAATGAACATTCGAATTGGCTTGGTACTACGTCGTAAATGCTCGATGTCGAACTCAGGTTCTCTTGTGAAGGCATCTATTCTCCGTCATCTGTATTCCAGTCGCACATATTACCTTAGGCCATCGTTACCATCATCATGTCGAATTTAAACATCATTCGGAGTATTGTCTTACAAGGATGCATCGTGAATAACGGAACTAAATATATATCACGGGAATATAACAGCTCAATGTTAATTTCAGCAATTCTGAAGTCAAACACGACTCCTTATCTGAACTATACTGTCTAACCTCCACTCACAGTCTCGTCTGCTGGTACTGTAGCGAAAACGATAGCTAGCGCGACGTTTTTTAAAACACTCACTATTACTGCGTTTCTCACCAATCCTTCTTAAAAACTTGCCGTATTTTACAATCAAAAGTCTGTAGTTACATTCTGCACACGCACATATATGAAGAATCGTTCTATTGTCTTTATATTCGCTGCTAATGACTTCACTAACTTCGCCTAGAATTGCTTAGCATTGCAAGTCCGGGTTTCTCCATTACTTGGCCCACGGCACGGTCGACTCGGGTAGTAGGCTAGCCTCGCTGACTACACTTGACCTTGGGAGCTACTGGGAATCATACATCCAGAATCACTCCTCTTTTCTCGCCAATTTCTAAGACAGAATGATTCTCTCCCCACAGCGAACTCCTTCATCAAGTTGTCAGTCCCGCCATCTTGCAAAAAAGGGTGGGGGTACATTTCGCGTACATGATTCAAGCAATTAAACATGGTACAGCGACCGTCTACGTCCATATAATTTTGAATGAAGCTTCCTTTCTAATCTAGACGTCTTCTCATGTAATAATATCTTCTTAATGGTGCTAATTACTGGAAATATACCTGACGTGATGACGTCTCAGAATCTTCCGATCAAAACCAAATACTTCTGATTGGTTATCGAGTTACCTTCACAATACTCGTGGATACCGCAACTATCCTAGGGTAAGCGCGGTCCAGTTCATTTCCATCGGAAAATGACCTTCTCCTGTGGTCCCATAATGCACTTGAAATATCTCAACTCAGCCACAACCTCGATTCTTGGCATGAATCCCGTATCATTTATCCCGTGCAAAACCAAAAATATTGGGAACAGAAATGACCACAAATATTGCCTAAAATAAGCCGAATTCGGGTTCAGTATGTATTTTTTGCTGTGATCAAAAGCACTACAGACTCAAACTAGATCCTTCCCATCAATCCAGGAATTGAATGCTGAGCTAAAACCCAACCAATGTACATAGACATTTTAGCCTATTTACGTAAAACCTTCTCTACTAGATAATGCATAGGATAGTATGTTAGATTGTGTTCTTCCGAGATATAACCTGCCTTTAATGGGGTGACCGCTAAGGTCATCCAGAAAATAAGTAACATGCTTGCCTATTTTCACTTCTTTAATAAGAAAAACTCAGTGCTCCAATTGGAAGTATATACATTGTCGAATACGGACTTGTGTTTACTGATGGGAACGTGGTCGCCTATTTGAAGGCGGTGGCGTCTAGGATCGACTGTTTTGATGGGATTAAAGAGCATGTCCAGCCGTGGAATAATTTTTGTTACGAGGCGAGGCTTTGTGCCAATGGTCCTGTGTTTGGTATCGCTGTAACGTGCCACCAGCGCTGCTATTAAGTCGACCCAGCGATAGGACCCCCGCTCTGTAAATTCTCGCCACATGCGTGATTTTAACGTTCGATTGAAACGCTCTACCATACTTGCTTTTACTTTGATGTACGTGGTGTTAACTCCACCGTTGTCCGGTCCCAAGCCCGGAATGAGAAAGGAGAAGCTATAGCTGGGTTGGAAACCAGCTTGTAAAAACAGCTAACGCCGAGTGTTGAGCGGCGGTAAATAACCCAACTCCTAACGTAGGCCAACGGCTTTGGGCGGGGGTGCCACCTTAGGATTGGGTGTTGGCCCCCAGTGGAGAAAATGCCACTGAAATCCAATGTGTTCCGACCCAACAGCAAAGCAGGCGTTGGAAGAACCGCTGTGAAGGTGGAAGAGGTCATGCCAGACGGATTGGCCGTAAAGGCACAACTCAATTATATTTTGAGTCTGCGGCGTTCCATTGCAGTTCTGGTGCTGGAAGCTGCATGTCTCATGCTCTATGTCCCGCAGTGAATGGCTCTAGGACCATTGCATGTCTCATGCTCTATGTGCCACAGTGAATGGCTCTAGGACCATTGCATGTCTCATGCTCTATGTGCCACAGTGAATGGCTCTAGGACCATTGCATGTCTCATGCTCTATGTGCCACAGTGAATGGCTCTAGGACCATTGCATGTCTCATAGTGTGTGGGTCACTCCCTGGCAAGTTGCTATCCAACTTAAACAAACTCATGCGTATGACATTCGCTCCTGCTATTTCTCAACAAGCCCAACGGCGATGGGATAAGGAGGACGGAAGCAGATTTGGGTAAATTTGGAGGCTTCAAGTCTGGGCCTGCACGTTGGCATCAGATGTGTGATGGTCGCCTTCCTGAGACCTGTGACTACTCAGGGATCCAGTCCTACATCTGCGAACGGACAGGCTTATTTAGTATCACCGCTGCCCACCCTGAATGGGAATGGCCCTAGAAAATGTGGGCTAAACATAGGTAGTCACTTCCAAAACCTGTCTGGGAAACAGCACACAGAGGGTTACGTCAACTTGTGGTCGAAATCATGAAAGAAAGATATCTACGTTCTCTACTATTGGTGCATGGAACGTCAGAACATTATTAGACAACGATAACAGCTCTCATCAGCTCATGAGCTCAACATACTTAACTTTGATGCCATTGCTGTCAGTGAAATCAGATTCGCGGGAAAAGTAAAAATGATTGAGGCTTCATCAGGTTACACCATCTTCTGGAAAGGAAAGGAGGAAAAATGAACGTCGCATCCATGGTGTGGGTTTTTCAGTTTAGACCAAATTGGTGAATGATCATCGACTCGTTCCCATTGCTGTAAATGAAAGACTCATGACTCTCCACATACCTCATGAAGGAGGAAAGTTCATTACTCTCATCTCTTCATATGCCCCCAATCTTACTGATGACGAGGATTCTAAGAACCGCTTCTCTCACCAACTGAACACAGTCCTCACTAAGGTGCCTGCTACAGAAAAGCTTGCACTACTAGGAGATTTCAACGCCCGATTGGGAAGGGACAACCTCTTAGGAGGAAAAGTCATGGGTAAACATAGAATTGGGAACTGCAATGCTAATGGTCTGTTACTTCTTGGCCTGTGAGCTGAGCATGAGCTCTTTATCACCAATACCCAGTTCCAACTGTCAAATCGCTTCAAGACCACATGGATACACCTACACTCTTAGCATTGGCACATGATTGATTATGGCATTACCCAACAGTGCGACAAGAGTGATGCCTTAATCACGAAAAATCCCCGGAATATTGATGACTTCTGCACAGATCATAAACTTCTAATAAGTCGATCCAGGATTTCTATCGATAAAAAGCCACGCACCCATTTCATGAGTCAAACAAGGAAGTAGTTTAATATATTTGCATTTTTTTTTTCATTTCTTAAATTCAAACCAAGGATATCCATTTCTATTTTGGCTTTGTTATCTACTTTACGATTTCCTTATCATCACGCTGAAGAAGGTATCAAAGAGATACCGAAACAAGGACGTTTTAATCATTTATTTGGCGGCAAAAGTAGGAACTACTTGAAGAAATTCAATGTCTGCAGTCCTTACTTGAATTGAAAACAGATTACACACACTAGTACAGTCATCACAATTAACACCGGTTATCAGACAGATTCTACACACACCCAAATTACACGGGGCTACATGACCGCGTTGACGCATCCCCTAAACTGAGGAACCAACCAACAGTACTGATAAGGCGGAGTTCATAATTTACTACTAGCAGAACATGAGCCATGAGAAAGAGGAGACTTATCTTTTATGGTAAGAATGGACAAAAATAATCTTCAACATCATTTATAGAGGGAAGAGGACAGACGCCAAATTTACGAGACTTGTTCGATAATACCTCGAATCTTGTGAAATTGATGCCAAAGATATATTCAACAGGGCTATATTTACAATGCTGATTGGAACATCCGACACTTACCAGTCATAGACAACTAAAACATTGCGCCCTGTAGTGGGAATGACGTGGACTCGGGAAAAGAAAGAATAGTGGGTTAAGATAAAAGATCGCCAGAGTCAGGAACCACGTGGTCCAAGGGGCCTCAACAAACCAAGAATAAGTGAGGGAGGAAACATCAATTACGGAATAAGTGATGATGCTGATTTGTCCAATCTCACTAACAGTTGTAAACCCACCAGAGCACGTATTATTTACACTCCAAGTAATATATAGCAATAGAGGGTACAGTACCGCAGACAGTTCTTGTGACGTAAGAAATGTGTTCAGTAAAAGAAAACCAGAAGACGGAACCACAATCAACACGAGGCCGCAAATACCACTTCGCTACACAATCCAATGAATGAAAACAAATCCAACCGATCGGTTTGGTGCGAGTGTTGATGAGTGCCATCTACGAAACCTTAGTACTAAAACTAATTCTTCATTCGTTGGCAGAACTGCCACACCGTAGCTCTACAGCAAGCAATCAGTTCGCACCCTAAGAAATGTCACACCCCTGACGCATATAATGCTACCGAAATCAACCAAGATAAAAGTACGAAGTTTTGCTATTAATGATTATGAATGAAAATATAATGAATGAAAAGTTATTGCAGCAAAATTGCCAGTTAGTACATTCATACTTAATACATTAATTCAGTAGCTCGTGATATTATGGTTTATTGTTGTATTCAGTCACTAATTTAGTCTTCTGTTACTTCGTGGTAACGCGCAGTCGCACAGAGTTAGTAGTGGAAACCATGTATAGGCATTCTTGCTAAAACATGTCGTAGCTCCTGGTTTGGGTCGGTCCATTTCCTCTCCAACATGGCGACAGTTGTGTAGAATTTCAGCCATATTTCTTCACATATCATATTCGTTTCATTCAGAATCTGTATGTATTAACGTGAGGTTGGTAATGAGTGCTTATATCTCAGAGCCTACATGTAACATGTTCCCTTTGCTAGTACGTATGCCAATCTTGATTGTGTGTTCATTGGGAGACATAGAGATCTCTTCATGTATCTGGCTTTGACTTTGATGATGATAATTGGTGTTCTACCAACTAGGTTATCGGCCCAATGCTTTGACTTTCTCAATGGTTCTTAGATCTCCTAGCGATAGCTTTTCACAGCTTATTTCCATCCCAAATGCTACAATCAGGCTTATGGCTGCGTGGAATATTTTCATTGTTTCGAGTCCTCACCCCCAATGTTACTATGATATTGTTGAGAAGCAATCCTAGTTACTCCACTGAGTACATTCGAAGACAACAGAAAAGTTCAACAATCGGTTCCATCTCTAGCGCCCTGCAATTCACGATCTTCATTATCTCTATTCTACATAAATGTACATTAGCTCCTAGTGTAGTGTTATACAGTGTTGGTATTGCTACTAGTGGAGTGTTACAGTGTGGTGCAATAGCTCCTAGTGTAGTGTTATACAGAGTAGGTATTACTACTAATGGAGTGGGGCAGTGTGGTGCAATAGCTCCTAGTGTAGTGTTATACAGTGTTGGTATTGCTACTAGTGGAGCGTTACAGTGTGGTGCAATAGCTCCTAGTGTAGTGTTATACAGTGTAGGTATTACTACTAGTGGAGTGGGGCAGTGTGGTGCAATAGCTCCTAGTGTAGTGTTATACAGTGTTGGTATTACTACTAGTGGAGTGGGGCAGTGTGGTGCAATAGCTCCTAGTGTAGTGTTATACAGTGTTGGTATTGCTACTAGTGGAGTGGGGCAGTGTGGTGCAATAGCTCCTAGTGTAGTGTTATACAGTGTTGGTATTGCTACTAGTGGAGTGGGGCAGTGTGGTGCAATAGCACCTAGAGTAGTGTTATACAGTGTAGGTATTACTATTAGTGGAGTGGGGCAGTGTGGTGCAATAGCTCCTAGTGTAGTGTTATACAGTGTTGGTATTGCTACTAGTGGAGTTTTGTGGTGTTTGAAGCCATATTTTCAGTGTTGCCTTAGTAAACAAGAGTTTAGTGCTTTTCAGTCGGTCAACACGAATGTACCCAAATGTACTAGTGGAGTGTTACAGTGTGGTGCAATAGGTCCTAGTGTAGTGTTATACAGTGTAGGTATTACTACTAGTGGAGTGGGGCAGTGTGGTGCAATAGCTCCTAGTGTAATGTTACACAGTGTTGGTATTACTACTAGTGGAGTGGGGCGGTGTGGTGCAATAGCTCCTAGTGTAGTATTATACAGTGTTGGTATTGCTACTAGTGGAGTGGGGCAGTGTGGTGCAATAGCTCCTAGTGTAGTGTTATACAGTGTTGGTATTACTACTAGTGGAGTGGGGCAGTGTGGTGCAATAGCTCCTAGTGTAGTGTTATACAGTGTTGGTATTGCTACTAGTGGAGTGGGGCGGTGTGGTGCAGTAGCTCCTAGTGTAGTATTATACAGTGTTACAATTTATATATATATAGATAGTATGATCAAGTAGGGAGTGATAGAGGAGTAACACCTCTTTAAAAAACCCTGGTCCAGCTGGCCCGGCTGGTAGTACCTTGTTAGGGTCCCTTACCAGGGTTACGGTGAAGTCCTCAACGGTACCTGCAGTGAAAGAGGTTAACTCTGGCACTGTGTGGTTGGCGGAAGGGGCAGCCTATTGCTCAGGTTTAATAGGGCAAACTATTGTCCATAGTTATGATGGGCAGGTTTTGGCCCAACGGCAAAATGAGCGGAGGAGGAGCCAATCACTCTCATGGCTCCCAACGGTCATAGAGGCGGAAGAGGCCACGCCATACGGACTGGTTGTAAAGGCGCACCTCAGTAGTACTTGAGTATGCGGCAGTTCGTTGCAGTCTCTGTGTTCGGTCCTGCATGTCTCATTCTTTGTGAGCCGCAGGATAAGGCTCAGAGACCATAGTGTGTGGGTCTCGTCCTGGCAAGCTGAGATCCACCCTAAACAAATTCACGCCAGTGGCACTTCTTCCGAACGTCACTTTTCAAAGTCCAACGGCGATGGGATATGGACGGTGGGGGCAGGTTATGGGTGTAACTGGAAGCCCCTAGTTCGGACCTGCACGTTGGCAGCAGATGTGTGATGGTCGTCTTCCGGAGACTCTGTGACTACTCAGGAATTCGGTCCTGCATCTGTGTTTGGGCAGGCCTATTTAGGATCACCGCTGCCCACCCCACATGGGGAAGGCCCTAGAAAAGGTGGGATAAACATCGGAAGTCACAATCTTGGTCCGGCTGGGCAACCGCACTCAGCAGGTCACCCCTCATGCGGTCGAAACTCAAAAACAGCAAAGAATTACAAATTGATTATTGGATCATGGAACATCAGAACCTTGCTTGATTTGGACAATAACATTAGACCTGAGAGAAGGTCAGCTCTCGTAACCCATGAGTTATCAAGACTCAACGTTGACATTGCTGCTCTCAGTGAAACTAGGCTGTCTTCTGAAGGCAAGATTACTGAATCTGGAACAGGATATACCATCTTCTGGAAAGGAAAGGAGGAGGGTGAATGTCGTATTCATGGTGTGGGCTTCGCTGTGAAGACCAAACTGGTAAATTATCACCAACTTACACCCATTGCAATCAGCGAAAGGCTCATGACTCTCCGCATACCACTCTCAGGAGGTTCCTTTATGACACTCATCTCTGCCTATGCTCCTACCTTAGATTCTGATGATGAAGTTAAGGCTCAGTTCTATAATCAGCTAAGTGAAATCACCTCCAAGGTACCATCTGCAGATAAACTCTTCTTCCTCGGTGACTTCAATGCCAGAGTTGGGAAAGATCACAGGCTATGGAATAATGTGATGGGCAAACAGGGACTTGGAAAATGTAATCCCAATGGACTGTTGTTTCTTGGTCTTTGTGCAGAACACGAACTTTTCATTACCAACACGCAGTTCCGGCTACCTGACTGCTTCAAAACCACGTGGATGCATCCTCGTTCCAAACATTGGCACATTCTTGATTATATCATTACCCGGCAATGTGATAAGAAGGACACTCTTATTACCAGAACAGCAAGGAATATAGACGATTGTTGGACAGATCATAAACTTCTTATATGTAAGCTCAGGATATCCATCAGACCTAAACCACCTAGGAACATCAAAAATTTGTCAAGAAAGAAGTTTAATATATCCAAACTTCAGGATGAATCCATGTACAAACATTTTGGAAACAGGATCGTCACCCAGTTATCAGAAAACCCAGTAACAAATGATATTCAGCAAGAATGGGCCACATTACAGAAGATTATCACACAGTCAGCTGAGGAAACCATTGGTTTTATAGTGCGGAAAAGACAAGACTGGTTTGATGACAACAATGAGGGAATTCTGTCTCTCATCAATGCCAAAAGGAATGCCTATCTTGCCCATCTTCAAGACCCAACTTCCAACACAAAGAGAGATAAACTACTGGAACTCAAGGGTAAATGCCAGACGCAGATAAGGCAGATTAAAAATACTTGGTGGCAACAGAAGGCTCAGGAACTGCAGAGACTATCGGATGCTCGAGACTTGAGGAACTTCTATGCCGTACTCAAGGAAATATATGGACCATTTCGCTCATCATCAGGTACACTGAAAAGCACTGATAATTCTACTACCTTTACTGATAGTCAAGAAATCTTGGAACGCTCCAATCTCCTAAATCGTCCATCAGAAGCTGCTGAAGACTTCCTCTGTGATGTGCCGCAACAACCTCAACAACTGAGGTTGGCAGTACCTCCTACTTATCATGAATTCAGTGCAGCTTTCAACCAATTGAAACCCAGAAAAGCACCTGGCCCAGATAACATCCCTCTGGAACTAATTCAAGCCGGAGGTCATTCCCTCAAAACAAGAATTTTCATCCTTATCCTCAGAATATGGGAATCAAGAAAGGTACCTGGAGACCTAAAGAATGCCACTATCGTCACTATCTTTAAAAAGGGTGATCGCAGTGTTTGTGGCAACTACCGTGGTATATCACTGCTATCAATTGTGGGGAAGATTCTTGCAAGAATTCTACTTAACCACCTCAAGGTTATCTCTGAGAAGATCCTCACAGAGTCACAATGCGGATTTAGAACTTCCAGAAGCACAATTGACTTGATTTTCTGTGTGAGACAGCTACAAGAAAAATGTAGAGAACAACTGAATCCACTCTTCTTAGTCTTTTATGACTTGGAAAAGGCATTTGATTCGGTTCCAAGACCAGCCATGTGGGCAGTGCTGAAGCGGTTTGGTTGCCCTCAGCGTTTTGTAGATCTAATCAAGGCTCTCCATGATGGCATGACAGGTCAGGTTTGCCATCAGAATAAGATGTCCGATGAATTTCCCATTACCCATGGACTGAAACAAGGATGTGTACTGGCTCCAACGCTTTTTGCGCTGTACTTTGCTGCAATGCTTTATGATTCACCCACAAACATCCCAGGTGTGGAGGTCAAGTATCGTTTTGATGGAGGGCTTTTCAACCTAACTCGTCTCCGCTCCTTGAGGAAAACTCAGGTTACTAAGGTTACTAACATGTTGTATGCAGATGATGCTGCGTCACCAACTCTCACACCAGAAGAGCTGCAAGAGTCAGTTAATTGTTACAAAAGTGCATGTGATCGCTTTGGTCTTACCATAAATGTCAAAAAGACTAAAGTCTTGGCACAACCTTCACCAGGCACACCTCTTCCTCAGTTCAATATCTCCATCTCAAATTTGCCATTAGAACAGGTTGACCACTTCTCGTACCTGGGCAGTACCATTTCTGTGAGCTGTACCTGTGAGCAGGATGTGGATAAGAGAATTGGCGCACCCCACGCAGCGTATGGACGATTAGCGCACCGGGTCTTCATGAATAAAGATCTGTCTATGAGTACAAAGCTTATGGTGTACAAAGCAGTAGTCATTTCTACATTGTTGTATGGTTGTGAAACGTGGACCCTTTACCGACATGATCTTAGGAAGCTTGAGCGTTTCCACCTACAAAAACTTCGATCAATCCTGAGGATTAAATGGGAAGACCGCATTACCAATATTGCTGTTCTGGAAAAGGCTCAAATCAACAGCATAGAATCATCCATAATAGGTCACCAATTTAGATGGATTGGTCATGTCCATCGGATGGATGATGTGAGATTACCTCGTCAAATGCTATATGGTGAGTTATGCTATGGCACCAGACCTCATGGTGGTCCTAAGAGGCGCTACAAGGACCAATTTAAGCAGACCCTGAAATTGACAGGTCTTGATTCACAAACCTGGGACATGCTGGCTGAAGACCGCTCAACTTGGCGCCGTACCATCTCGGATACTGTAAAGACGTTTGAAAGGGATCGAAGCACACATGAAGAGGCCAAGCGTCAAGCTAGGAAACTTCGAGCAGCCCAACCACGTCCTCCTCCAGCAATACTATGTGACTTGTGTGGTCGCTTGATCCATGCCAGGATTGGACTCTTTAGTCACCGTGAACACATCCACAAACTGGACTGAAGGAAGAAGATTTATACCCGGATTCGAGTTAAAGCCGATGATGATGATGACATTAGAGAGCAATTTTTGATTAACTGTATAATAAAAACACCTTAAAAGACTGTAGAGCCGTATGATGGGGTGTCCAAAGCATTCGCTAATAATCAATCCAAAACGTTTCAGATCGAATAATACTCGTTCCATCTTGCTCTCCTTTATCTGTGAAATGTATCAAAATAAATGTGCAGGGTTGGTTAGTAATGAGACCGCCTCTCCGGTTCTAGAATCCAGCGGCAACCACTGACTTATGCCCTATCTATTTATGTAGCTTCTTATTTCACCTTGTTTGGTATGATGAGCTTGATGTTTATACTTCAGGTGAAAATAAACATTGTTTAATTTAAACTCCTGTTTTTCTTCAGGTTCGTCTTAATTTTAAACTTGATTTGTTTAGTTTTATTAAAATGTTGCTCGCCTAACATTGATGTAAATTTCTCACTCTATGATATTTATATTGTTTTTCCTTTATGGTTAATTTTAATAAGTTCGTTTCTAATCATTACCACCATCAAATATTGAATTTCTTCACAAACAATTGAATATTTCCTAATTCTTTATTTGTCCCGTATTCGGTCATGTACCATAAATCCGATTGCGATGAAACTTTGGTGAATTGTTGTGCACACTCTTGCAAAGATTTCTGAGTCTTAAATGCATTTTGCAATAGTGGCGCTAATAGTTTCGACAAAATGTGGCCTAACCACGCGCCAAAAATCGTTCCGGTAAATTCATATATACACTAGATGGATAAAATTGTGTATCCATATGCACTTCAATAAACAAAATTACGACATGAAAACTTTCTTTCTGTTATTGACATCGCAATAAATTCTTGTTTTGAAGCCTTTGATTGGGAAGCATGGCGACATTCTTGGTTGTTAAGCACGACGCATTTGGTATGAAAAGAACAATAACAAGATGTTTGAATGAAGGATGGATTAGATGTTACTCTAAAAGTCAATGAAAATATTACATACCGATGCCGGATAAACACGAGGAGATTAAGTAACAAACATAATTAATCATATCTACCGTCTATCTTATTGTAATTAATATATGAATCATATAAAAGGCAGATTAGAGTAGGAAGTTAAGTATCTATCAAACATTACCATCAATACATCGAACCCTGAATTATGAGGATCGAGATCACCGAGGAGGTCAATATATCGATCCCTTAATCAGGAGGTTCGTGAACACCGAGGAGGTCAATATATCGATCCCATAATCAGCAGGATCGTGATCACTGAGGAGGTCAAGACTTCGATCCCTCAATCATTAGGATCGTGATCACCGAGGCTGCTATTGCTTCTCCTTCCCTATCACTCCCAGTCTTCGGACAAACATGCTGCACCAAGAAGGAACCACCCAATTGCATTCTAGATAATGTTGGAAAATCGAGTGGAAATTCGTCCACGGTCTCTCTTTCCTACGACATTTCCAAGGATAATCTGTTTCTCTAAACTGTCTTTCCCACGACGAATTATGTGCCGAATGAATTTGGTAAGTCTTTCATAATGAACTCATTGGTATAAAATGACATCCAAGGTATGCGAAACATCATTTGCCAGCGCCAACCTTCAAAAGAATCATCTTTTTTCCAGTATCTATCATGTGGTGTTCATGTCTCAGTTCCATACTGAAATACTAAACTGCGTACTGTGTGATAACGAAATGGGGTATTTTTTCATAAATGGGACACATTCTTCATAATATATTGGCCATAGCGGTTCTCTTCTGAATTTAGGTGGCTAGCAGAGCTGATTGGATCAGAAATAATTGAACGAAGGTATAGTATTTTCGATACAACTCGAATTTCTTGAAGGAATTTGGATTGGTAAATTTTCCGGCTCTATCAAAGATAACTTTGGTCTTATTGATATTAATCTGCAGTCCAATAACTGCACTCACAACTTTGACACGAATAAGGATATCGGTCATGTTCATCTCATTAATAGCTGCACAACTGCACAATGAAAGTTAGATATTTTCTTACCACCAAAGGAAAGCTACAAACCCTTCCGTCCAGTGCATCTCTTAAGTTGTATTCTCCATAAATATTAAAGAGCAGCGGTGGCAGTATACAACCTTGACAGGCACCATTCTGATCTTCAAATATTCAGACAGTTTTCCATTTATTCTAACCAATGTCTCATCTTCTCCCTTTGAACACACAGTCAAGGGCTTGGCAATAATCAAATAAGCAGATAATAACCAGAAGCTGAAATTTTCTGCATTTTTCAATCAGCTGACGAATGTTTAATATCCTTTGCCTGATACCTTTACCTTGGACAAATCCAGCTTGTTCAGGGGGATCAGGAATGCAAGGAAGCTTGGGGACTCTCACGCAAAATGTAAAGCATGATCTTACTCGCATATTAGCCCAGTCAATAAAGGTAAAAATATACGCTTTGTCGCAACTAATTAGAGGAAAGCTGAATTTTTGCAGGATGTTAGTATACAAAGTAAATAGCCAAAAATTACAAAGTCCCGACCCCCACCTCTCTTGCTTTCCCCCCCCCCCTCCCCCCCACCCCCTCCTATACCTTGCTAGAGCAGTACTATGGTTAAATGCTTACAGCTCGAAAACTAATAAAGCTACAGATGTGATTGTTTTTTTTATTTTACTCCTTACAATATTTTTAACAATTTATTTAAGAATAAATTTTTATGTAGACAACCCATTATCGCCATAATACATTAATATATGCAGAAAACTGTCATTGCAAAAAACAAAAAGTAATTTATACTAATTATAACTATTTGCCCTTATGTCGTAGAAAAAATATGTTCGATTAAAATGTTTAGCTACTGTTATTATCTTTAACGTTATGGGTCTACAAAAGATATTTGTTAACATGATGGCTTCACAGAGCGATGAACAGTAGCGGACACCGCGCATCCCGCCGGGCAGCAGCGTATAGCGTGGTGTGGTGACTCGGCCGCTTGGCTGCCTGCATGAGTCAGACTGCACGTTGCAACTTGTTTGTTTACTGCCCTCTTATCTCTACTACGCTGCTTATTGAGTCCTTTTCGTTATTAGTGGGCCTTGCCTGTTTAGTGTTCGGTTAACCATGGCATTGTGCGGTTCGTTGCATTTTGTGTTTCGTGATAATTTTACTTTTTGTACAGAAATACAAGTTGTTGTGTTGTGCCAAGTGCAGTGAAATGCTGATAGTTTTGCTTGTGATGATAAAGCTGTTCAATCTTCCGTGTCAAAATTGACAGACCATATCAATGTAAAGAAGTCAGTCAGCAGAACATCAAAGCTTTGGCTAAATCTAATCCAGCAAGTTGACCTAATGTTAAATTTTATCCTAGCTGAGAGAACGGGAAACTGGAAATTGCACTTAGATACTGCCACCGATATGCTTCCTTACTTTCATGCTGCGGGGCACCTTCCTTACGCAAAATCTGCTCATATGTATGTCCAAGAAATGGACAAACTGCAAACAAGGCTAACTGAGGAAGAGTACGAACTTTTTGTAACGAAAGGTCTTTTCACTATAAGAAGAAAAGAAGAGTTTTGGTCTGGAAATTGGAGCGATATGTGTATAGAGCAGTCTTTGATGAAGTCGTTAAAGTCAATAGGAGGTTTAACGCACGGTAGAGGAATAACTGAGAGCACCTTAAACAAATGGGTTTTAGGAGCCCCTTCATTTTTACGTGTAAGTGAAGCATTTAGAAGCTTTCTTGGACTGAACTACAATACTCACGAGCAACATGTAGAGCTGAGAGAAAGCTGCAAATCCAGAGACCTACAAGATTTATCAAAGTTCAAAGTTTGGCTAAGTCAGCACAACCCTTTTGCTTGCGGCAGTAGTGAATTGGTTTCTCTTTCAACGGGATTGGTATCAGACTCTTCAGTTAATTGCGATGATGCGTTTGAAGTTGGCTTAAAAGCAATGGAAAATATGGTGGGAAAATCTTTCAATGACATAACACTACAGCGGAAGGATATGGTTACAACACAGGCAAGTTTCAAGTCTATCAAACTGAGATCTAAAGAAGTTTCAATTAACTCCCAGCAAATATTCAATCGAATTTTATGCATCTGTGACAGCCCCGTTAAGTTGAAATCTTATTTTGAGTTCGAATTAGCATCTCACCCACCGTCACTATTTGACGAGGCATCAATACGTAAAGGTACGAAAGCATCGTTTATGAAATTATTTGAAGATGGAATTGTTGAAGAAAGCTTCAAGGCAAATGAAGATGTTTTTGTGATGGATGGTGGATATTTGTTACATGCTGTGGTTTGGAGAAAAAACAGCACTTTTAAGGAAATAATAGATTCTTTGTAAATACGGAAATAAAGTTACAGTGGTATTCGACGGTTATCCCAACTTTCCAACCTTAAAACAGCAAGAACAAGAGAGAAGAGCATCAAAGAAATCTTCTCACACATTTTTTTTGATGAAAATACAGTTTGCACAACACAACAAGCAGACTTTCTAGCAAACCCTCAACAAAAAGCGGTTGATAGAAGCAATTACATCACGTTGTGTGACTGAGGATATTAAAGTTTTTTCTGCGGAAGGTGACGCTGACACTGTCATTGTCGACCAGGCAATTAAATATGTGCAAACTAATAATACTACAGTTGTTGTCGTGAACTGATACACATCTCTTGGTTTTACTCGTAGCATTAGCTCCCCAGCCAGACGCCAAACTTTTCTTCTTAAAGCCTTCGTCGTCAATGTCCAAACTGTACTCTGTCGATTTTCTTATAAATCAACATGTCAAGCAGCAAACTTGACTGCTTTTTTTCTCATTCAATGACTGGTTGTGATACGACATCTGCTTTCTATGGGCTAGGGAAGTTAAAAGCAGCCGACATGATACGTAAATCAATTGAAGCTAGATCTCAGGCTGAGCTTTTCACAAAACAAGACATTACAAAAGATATCCTTCTAGAAAGTGGAGAACAGTTTATCCTAAGCATGTACAACTTATCAAAGTTCAAAACCCTCAATGAAGCCAGGTACTTTAAGTTCAAGCAATTAACCGCAAAAATGTCTCTCAAGTATAATTTTGATTGAGCAAAACTTCCACCAACTTCAGATGCTGCTCATCAACATATTTTGAGGGTTTACCACCAGATTCAAACTTGGTTAGGTTGTAAAATTCCGGCAGAAGAATGGAGTTGGCAGTATACATCAAATAACAGACTGATACCTAAGCCCATGACGAATCCTGCTGCTTCAAGTGAACTTCTTCTACTGATATCTTGTAATTGCAAAACATTGTGTGTTACAAACTGTAGTTGTCGTAAAGCTGGGTTCGATTGCACATCTATGTGTGGGAACTGCAGTGGAATGTATTGTAAAAATTCTTCAGACCAAACCGATGAAACATTAGAAAATGACCCTTTATACTAAAAAAAGGAAAAACATAAACGTTGTTTATTATTAGGCCGTGTTAGTTGTGCAGGAATTAATAAGTTATCAACAATACTATACAATGAAACTTTATTATTTGTCAGCTATAAAAGTGTAGGCCTACTAAGTACAGGATTTTGGTAATGAAAAGTTGAAGAAGAATCATCTGGGGTTAAGGATAGTGGAGGAAGGTTTGAAGAAATGGATGTTCCTTTCAAAACTAAATCACACTCCAAGCATACTTCTACAATACAGAAATAGCTCCCAGCAACTGACTGACAAACGTTTCACAAATACTTCAAAATAGAGAGAACGCTAACTAGAAAGTTAATATCTACTTCAACGATCAGACTTACAATAAGAGACACTTCTGACGTTGCCACAAAACTTATAAAATTCCAAAACTTAGAGCAATCCACGCTTAAAGTAGAAGGTCATATTTTATGTATGTTGAACACTTACTCATTTATTTGATTTCCACTTCCATCAGTTTCGCGTTCCTGGATTCCTTCTTGCTCATCCTAGGGATAAGATGGAATAATTTATTACTGTGCTATCACCTTATACGTATACATAAATAACAAACCATGTAATTGTACAGCACTGCTAAGCGCAAGTGAAGATAAACACGCTTAACGACTTTCGTACTCTCCATCACATCATACTGCCAGATATGAGCATTATACAGATATGTAGTTATTATCTCCCGTTCTATTAAATGCCTCTAGAGGGAGTCTACTGTAGAGTATGTTACATCAATTGGCAACTCAAACTAACACTTGGGGCGCTGCGGTCGTCTGAGAAGTAGGGTAAAAATACTCAATAACACGCGTTTGATATGGAACACTTTTTATTTTTCGGTTATAATCAGTAAATGTGGTCCCTAAAATAATGACAGTGTTATTTTCAATTGTAAATATGTATAACTGTGCGATACAAGTGATCTAGTTTGTGTGTTACACTGGATTTTATGTGTCAATTGCATATTATCAAGCATCGGTTGTCTGCTGGTATTTGTTTTTGTGCAGTTCGAGTCATGGCGCTGTTACGTTTGAAAGCTATATTTGAGTTTGCTCACTGTACCATAGACTCTAGAAATTATTTGCTGCTTGGTAGGGCGAAGGGATGAGTTTAGCTTGTATTAAAACTCGGGGTAGACAAGAATTGCTTGACTTGGATGGTAAGTATTTACCCTGCGAAGCCAAATTAGGTCTATATGACTCGTAGTGGAATGGCTCGGATATCGCAGAGCTAGGTGATGACGGTTGGTAGGGTTATTGGAAATGTACTAGGGAGCGGGAAAGGATACCTGACTGATGAAGCTTGGCTGTCCTCGGCTGGTGTAGGCCTAGGCTTGGCCGTCTTGGTACGGCTTGGCCCGGCGAAACTGTGCTTGGCTGCCTAGGTGCGGCTTGGCTCGGCGTAAGTGAACAACCCGTCCTGACGTCAGTGAGTGTAGTGGTGAGTGGTCCAACCCGCTCTTGTTGCCCGTATTTATTTGGTATTGTCACCTTTCGGCTATTGCTATTTGCATCTTTTGGAAAGTGATGAAAACGTATATCCGCAGCCCTCTTATACATCGACTTACAGCCGTAAACTGAGCAATATACTTTGCTTTTACTCATTTTGCACACTTATCAACGAGTAAAACTTATTACTTATGTATAAACACGAAGAATTTACCACGCTCTGTTTACCAATACAAGAAACCATATACAAACAGTTATCACGTGACAAATGTACCCTACTTGGTAAGTTTCTCATTTTTACCGCTAGATGTCATATCAGATAGCTGAGTTGCCAATAGTGTTGCTATATTATGCTGGTAACTACAAGAATTATATGTCTGCTAGTGTACGAAAGCACAGAGTCGGCCACTAGTAAAACGTGATTGTGGCAAACACATGCTAGCTTCACTTAATGTACCTTTCTAAATGACATATAAGATGCATCCCATATTAGCTCAGTGATGAGAACAACATCGCACAAAGCCGGCGGTCGCGGGTAGAAGTATCGCATGGGACAGAATTTTAAATTCACCTTCCTTCCATCAAAATGGATTGTTCTGGCAGTACAAAACACAACCAAACAGCCAAGCATTCAGTTTGTCATCATCACAATTGTAAAACTACCACTCTTTATATTGAAATGCCCTTAGATGATAAGGAGGGTGTCTTATAAAGAGGCATAAATATACTTACCTCCTTCAGATGAGAAGAAGGTGTTTCTCTTTTGAAGCAAGGAATGAGTTCAGGAATAGAAGCTTCCTCAATCTTAATATCCGATTGAAGGTCTGTATCATTCTGCAAAGAAATTACTTGTTTAAAAAATATGTTCCTCTGGGTAGGTGGAATAATATCTCTCAGATGGTTTGCACTGAAGGGATCAAGGAATAAAATAACATACCAAAGGTAATTGAAAATCGCATTCATACTTTTGCTACGTCAACTTGACAGTATTTGTGATGTTAACATCAGAAAGAACGTCAGTTCATATACACTCGCAAAACGTAGGGCTGGCATATTTTCACTAGCATTGAGTGTGTGTTGCGACTTCACAGCGTAGATGCAGTTACGTAGAGTTACCATTCAACTTTGCCAAGGGCAAGAAACGTTCATAAATATCGTGATTTTTTAACCCTCTTGAGACCATATTAAATCAAGAATGCTTTAGGCAGTGAGAAATTTAACGAGAACGAGAAAGAAATCAAGGTTTATTCGTAAGTACAGCGGCAGCTACTTGAAATTTCACTGCATACCAATTCACTTGTTATTCATAACACATGACCAATTGTTGTTGCCAAGATTACGCAATGTATTAAAAATTGAGAACTGAACATGAATATTTCTATAGACAAGAGCTGAAGAGTTTTTCAAAATGAAATTGCCGACCACGGTCTAGTAAAGCCTGAGGCACAGTGCCCTACCATGTCTGGGGTGTTCTTCAAGGTAAATTCGTGCCAGTCAAAATCAACCCACATCCCTCTTTCTCCTCCGTACAACCCAAGAAGGTGGAGGGTGGGCCAACATCTTCCTGATCGCTGTCATCAAGAGTCAATACCAAGTTGTTGGCCATATGAAGCAGTGGAGCTCAACCCAAGCCACACATTCATTGTCATGTGAGTGTTCGGATACTGATCTCATAATGCGAATTTCCAGTTGAAGCCCGATGCATTCCAGAACGTCTCGCGGGCTAGTCTGGGTTTTGACAGGAGCTATTATTTTCATAAAAATGGACACTCAACTTCAACATTCACAAATGTGTGTTTCGTCGTAAACTGTTGGGACAATTTGCAAGGTATTCTCAATAATGTTTAATGATACCATGAAGACAATCATGGACCACTCTGCCCATTCCAGAAGTGAGTTTTCGCCTTCAATTCAGCTACTGGCCCAGTGCTTGCAAATGTCGGCAAGAGAGGCAGCAAGATATTTGTCGTTCAGAAAACATAATCAGTGAGCTGCCCAAGCACAAGAAACAATTTGCAGAGACGGATAAGTATTCACCAACACATAAAAGTTGTCAGCATTTGTAACAATGCACTGCGCGGAGCACATTCCTGACACGGATAAACTCATGATCTGTATACAGTACACACACTACAGGTCTTCAATGACTGAGCAAACAACCAAGTACATGGTCTTGTGTTCATGATGTTCCAAGCTTCTAAAGAAAGGAAACCTACTACGGATTTCCAGTCTGGCATCCACGGTCGAAAACTTTCTTCTGATCCCAGTTTGTTCAACTTTCTGATAGCTAGGAACATGATATTATCAAGAAGATTACACAATTTTTGTAAATTGATATCTGCAATATTTTTAACAGATCAAACAGACCTTTTTGTCATATAACAAGGAAAACGTTTGTGATTATTAGGGCTCCGATCGATATGCTCGATAAAATCTACAGATATGCTCGAAAACCATGTGTTTTATGCTCGATAGATATGCTCGAAAAAAACATTATATGCTCAATAGATATGCTCGAAACCCCCATTATATGCGGTTAAATATGCAGAATATGTTCGAAAAACATTGTTAAAAACTATAGAAGGAAAGTGAAACGAAAAATCCAATAACATACCTTTAAATACGAGCTTTATTTTCTAATTGTATGTATGATACACTGCAATAAACTCGCATTCAAGTTTTACAAGTATGTATAAGAGAAGTGCTCTTATAAAAGATACAGTTTAAAAGTTCATTTACAAAATGTTCTGAATTAGGCGAGTCAATGAAGTAGATCTGCATTGGTCTGTACAACAAGAAATTTTCTATGTTTTCAGTTTTGAATGATTTTCTTAAATCAGTCAATAAAAGTTTCAATGACGAGAACGACCCCACAAACGGTTAAAAACCTGCGGTTCTATTATTCGCACCAGATAGGCTTTTCAATAATTATTTCTGTTTTCGAACCTTAAGGATTGTCAGGGCCTGATTTCGGGGGAGAATTCGAAGAAAAAAAACTATTTAGACGAAAACCACAAGAATATGCATTTATATGCTTCTATTCTGAAAACCGCGGTTTTATGCATTTATATGCTCGATAAATTTCAATTCTGTTGGTCCCAGAGAGGTGAAAATACCACTGAAAGGCTTCTTTTAATGTGCACTATTCAGGGAAAAAAATATGCAAATATGCTCGAATCCGAGCCCTAGTGATTATATTTCACCCTCAGATTCAAATGAACCATCCCTAGAGAGGCTAAAATTGCACACATTTGAAACACTCGACAGACCTGGAGCAGCCCAATAAGGTGTTCTCATATCCTCCCCAACATATTGCACTACTTCCACCATTCCCTCGGGAGTGTAATATTAGAGTATATGAGAACTCAGAAACCCTTCAGTCTCGGCCATATTCTAGTGCGCCACATGCCGCCCTTCCATGTATTAGGGGAACAAATTACATCACATATCAATATAGATGCATCTAATCAATACCTGTGACACGTTTCTGCGAGATTTACATTGGTGGTGTACTCTTGTTAGTGTTATAGTCTTACCATGATTGAAACCATTCAAGGTGGGATACACATCCACTGACCTTAAACAAACATATCAGACTTTGTTTTCCAGAACTGGCAGTTAAAAAAGAGTTGGATACGTCATTATCTTACACCGCATATCCACATGTAAGTTGACATATTTACAAACATTCAACATTTAGAATCACAGGAATATAACACTTTCTGGGTTAGATAAAACTTCAGTGACGTTCTGAACCTCACTCCAGTGAAAGACTTTAGTAGTTCGGTAATTTATTATCGTATATAACTCCTTCTCAAAAGAATACTCTTCTGCATATTGTTTATTAACCCTTTCTTAATAGGAGTTACTCTGCCCTCTAATTTCATGAATGTTGAGATTTTTGATTGTGACAACTTTTTATGTTGAATGTTTATTACAAGTTTACTCGAAAATATACATTAAAATATTGTTAAAATATTATGCTTCATAAATACAACCCTCCATGATTCTCTGTTTCAGCCCAACAAGTATCTTATTACTCGTTTCCGCAATTTCAATGGTCTCCACATTATTCCTATTTGCTGCCCAACCCAACCCAACCCCCTATCTCAATGCCGGATGATATATGTGAATGTATTAATCCATAGTAAACTGGTAACTGCTCTTTGCTGAAATTCACTTTAAAACAAGCGTTTCATTATCTTTTACATTTTTCATTTATATTCTCCTCCCATGATAATTTATGATCTATTGTACTGCCCACACGTTTTGCTGAGGCCACTTGTTGTATATCATCGGTTTCAGAGTAAAATTTTCGATTTACTTTTAAATTACCTTACGCTTGAAAATATTATTAAGCTGATTATTTATGGGTTTCACTTAACATTTGCTCAATAAAACACTGAGTGACAAGATAGATACTATTTTGAGTTTCATGAAGTGTAATTGTTTTATTACCGTCCTAGTTCAATCTTGAGTTATCATCTGCATATGAAATAATTAAAATATTTCCTGTCTGAGGTGCATAATTCAAAAAACGATATTAAGTAGGAGATGAAGGATTGGACATCGAGTTATAACGTCTTGACATAAACTAGGAGTGTATTATAACTCACACCATTCCTGAAGAAATGTTTGTAAATTGACATCTGCAATAGTTTTAACCGATCAAACAGCACTCCCCTTATACAACAAAACTCTACCTTATCCAATAATAATTCATGATCTTCTGCATCAAAGGATTTTGTCAGATCGACGATATAACACATTTATTAGATTACCACCGAGAGAGGAATGCAGTCTTCCATAAAATTCTGCAAATCATTAATGGTCTACATGATACCAAAGTGATTCTTATTTATTAAATCATTTGTATTTATAAACTCTATTATTATTATGACAAATTACATACGTACTCTGAAATAGTAACAAACTGTTATCGGTCTGTAGTTAACTAGTTGATGTCCGTCACCCCATTTAGAAATTGGTTTGACAACGGATAGAATTAGTATATCTTGGGCGATACCTTTAAAGAGACACATGTTTATCAGTTCTGTAAGAATGTCTAGGGATGGACCATAGCACTGTTTCAATATCCAGGGTAAAATTTCATCCGAACTATAACTACAGTATGTCTATTTTTCTGACTATCGTACTTAATTAATCTTCCGTTGTTGATTTTAGGAAGACTGATTTATTACACTTGTTTTGTAATACACTGCTATTACCACTGTTATTTCCTACAACATTTTGATATACATTTATATCATTACCTCTTGTTCTACTACTATTATAGTGTTCATAACGCGAAGCTGAATGCAGTTACTGGGTGTTCCTTAAAATGTTTACAATATCCCATTAGCTAGTTATTGTTGCCTTAAGGAGGCGGTCATCTTCCCCTATTGTATCCTCATTTACTTCAAATAAAACCCATTGATATTCCATTACATCATATTACGAGCAATATGAAATACAACATGATAACAAAATCAGATAACTATCGAAGCCCATATTACAAACAAAACGCGTTCTTCAGGGAGGTCCCTTGAGCCCTGCACTCTTCAGTTTAGCCGCTGAAGAGATACTTAGAGAAAAGGAGAAGAAAGATGAGGTATCTACCAACATATATGCAGATAATTTAGTAGTCAAATCAACAAACTAACAGAAATTACAATAAACAACAGGTGATATGGAAGAATGGTGTAAAGATATCGAATTCCATAGTAATGTGACGAAAACAGAAATTATGAATTTCAGAAAAGGAGGTAAGGAAAAAAAGAAAATTGCAAAAAATTGTATCAATGCTACGTTTATCAAGGTCGTGCCTGATTTCAAATATCTTGGAGTGACACTCCATGTTACGCACGCAGTTATGGCACTAAATGACATCATGTACTTACGATTACTAAATTTAGAAATAGCAATGACCTTTTTCAAATGCAAAGGAATTTTTAAAAAAGAGTGGAAACTCTATATCAAAAGAGATCTTGGGGTAGCAAAAACCTCAAGATCAAGTCTAGTATACCTCCTGGCCAGAGAATCATTTTAATAGAAGACATCAGGTATCAATTTCCTTTGTAATCCACTCAAGTATTTGAAGGGATACTGACATAAAGAATATAAATAAGCCCACAATTCTACTCTACTTGGGCAATGATTGACATATGCCAACTTTGAGATGCAGCATTTATTCACTAATTTATGTATAGTTAGTTGGTTGTACCCATCTACTCTGCACAAACTAGAATTACCATGAGCCAGCAGCGATGTGTGCATAATTTGCTAGATTCCATATAGAAATATGTAGGAAAAGAGTCAGTTCAATAAACGACTATGCAAAACACAATGAAAACAAGAAGTTCCGTGACGAACTAAAGAGCCTACTTTCCATGCCAATGATTATTCTACAGTATATGAACCTATCTAGAATAATGACGAAATTAAGTTGGTAATAACCGAAATGTCTAATTAGTTCGAAATATTCCTGGTATAATGTAGTCTAATAGAGCACTACAGTTGGCAGCCCTGGTGACTGAATATATTCTTAGTTCCATCTCTTAAGGTACAGAATACAAAATTTGGTTGAAGTCCAATGGACGTTACATGCAGTTAGACACTGGATCCATCAGCACGCGTAAACACATGTTGGCAACAATGTAATGCGTGTGCTGGTTAGAAATAATCGGAAATATTATCATGTCCTGTTGTGCCAATTTTGGATGAAATCCATTTGTTAGTATTGAAGTTACATGTATTCTAAATTGGACCTATCAGCAAGCATAGAATCATGTTGGCAGCACTGACTTATATTAATTACTCCAAATTAATTTAGAGTGTCAGGTGTTATACGTGTGCAAAGTAGAGAGCTGTTGGCTTGCATACTTTCTGATATATTGATATTAGGGTAAAAAAAATATAGACAGCGTTTATTAACAGTTGGCTGCCTGATTGCTCTTAAGAATACCAATAGCCATATCTGTTATGTTACACATAGCACATACGAAATTAGGTTGAAATCCAACTGATAGTATAGAAGTTACATGTATTTAAAAATTGGTCCTATCAGCAGGCTTAGAATCACGTTGGTAGAACTGAAGTATATACGTTACTCCAAATTAATCTAAAATGTCAGGTACTATACGTGTGCATAGTTTAAAGCTGTCGGCTTGCATACATTCAGATATATTGGTATTTGGTTGAAGAAAATAGAGAGAGCATTTATTAACAGTTGGCAGCCCTAGTGGCTCTGAAGAATACACTCAGTCATATCTGTTTATGTACTCATATTTCATACAAAATTTGGTTGAAATCCAATTAATAGTGTAGAAGTTATATGCATTTAAAAGTTGGACATATCAGAAGGCTTAACATTATTTTGGGTACACTGTAATGTATGGCCTCCTGGAAATTAAACTGAAATAGTATTATATACATGTGTGACAATTTTGGAATAGCTCCCATGCATACCTTCTCATTTGAATTATGATTGATGACAGCCACGTTAGTATCTATACATTAATTGAAGCCAGTACGGAGGTCACATTTCGTACTAAAGCAGTCTTCCTTGTTATCCACTATCCTATAATCACCAGGATGAACAAACAGCAGCGCAACTTCCGTTAGATTCAATGCCTTCTGCTAAAGTCTTAACCTACTGTGAATGACCGAGTGCCAATTGTTTAAACATGCATCACCAATACATTAGCCACTGATGGCAACACATATTGCCACGGCAGCAATGCATGACGTATGACTTCGTCATAACTTTTCTAAATCAGAAAGACTAGCCAAAATACCTGAAGTAATGGTCAGGAAAATATCTGGAGAAAATGTAGTAAAAGATGATTACTCCTCCGCCGTCTGTGTCCCACCCAACCATCCCAAATAGGATCACGGCTTAATTAGCCAAAATTACAGCTCTGGTCACCACTAGTTCAAATCAATCATCATCGGTTGCGGTCGTGAGTATTCGGGTCTCTTCGTTAGCCCCGCTTGTCATCAAGACAGTACTGTCAACCTCACCCTTACGGTACTATATAAAACAAAAAGCGCCCAGTTCATTCACTAGTGCGCATCATTCTTGTGCAGCACTCAGTTCATTTGATAAAGCGCCGAATTGAATCATTTAGACACTATGGATTGTCGAAGTTGCCTGATAACAATCAGCGGTTCTATGATCAACCTAAAAAGTTCCTGAATCTATTGCAACAACACATTTTAGTACCAAAAACACTACCGTGCGGATAAAACATAACCAATCTGTAACCTGCAACAAGATGATAGCCGGCGTCAAGGCCGCACTTACACCTGACCATTCTAACCTTAGTTTTGTCCAATCCAATGGTTTTTGACAATGGTTACATATTATTGCATCCAGATCAATGTTTTTATGTGCTAGGGGCCGATAACCTTGATGTTAGGCCCCTTAAAACAACAATTATCATCATCATCGTTTTTTTATTGCGGTAAAGTGAAGTTGGCACCACTGCCCCATACAAGCTCTATTTACAAATAAAAATAATACACAAAAGCCAATTATTTCTTTTATCACATAATTACAACGTTACGTGTCGTCTGGTGTATTTTGTATCGGACATGTTGGCAACTGCTGACGTTAAAGTGTGTGCCTCATTGTGAGGGCTCACTGCGGCAGTTTCACATACTAAAAACGTCTGACGAACATGGCTCCGGTTGTTAAATAGAACACATACAGTATTTACGTGATTTAGCACATATATTGGGGCTGTCGGTGTAAACGTGATCAAGGTTGGAAGTTAAAATTGATAATGTCCTTCAAAAAGATAATATATGGTATCAAAATGATATTTTGTTGAAATGGAAGCGAAGAAATATGATTGTTATGGGGGATCTCAATGCTCATGTAGGAAGAGAAAGACAAGGTTATGAGAGTGTTCTAGAACCAGAGGGTTGGGGCGGAAGAAATGAGGAAGGAAAAAGACTGTTGGACTTCTGCCAGAGGAACAGCCTGCTAGTTGGGAACTCCTGGTTTAAGGAAAGAGAGAGCCACACAATCGCATGGTACAGTGATGACTTGACCAGGAAGTCGGTGGTCGACTATATACTGTATGAGAAAGAACTAAATAAGAACATCACGGACATCAAGGTTATACCATCGGAGAACCTGGATAGCGACTATCGATTGCTGGTAATGAACCTGAGAGGGAGTAAGGAGAAGAAAGGGACTGAAAACCAGGAAAGACGTATAAGGATATGGAAACTGAAAGAAGGGGATAGAAGGGTCGAGTACCTCAAAATGTTAAAGGAAGGAATTCCAACAGATGAAGTACGAGGGGTGGAAGAGGAATGGGCTAGATTTAAGAAGACACTAGTAGGTGCTGCAGAAGCAGTATGTGGGAGGACAAGTAGTAAGAAGAGGTGGAAGGAAACACCATGGTGGAATGAGAAGACAAAAGATATAGTAAGGGAAAAGAATAGAGCCTTTAGCAGGTGGTAACAAAATAGAACGGTAGAGACAAGGGAAGAGTACCTGGAAAGAAAGGAGGCGAAGAGATTAGTGGCTGAGGAGAGAAGAAAGTGGATGGAAGAGTGGACAAAGATGATGTAGGAGGATAGTGAAGGTACAAAAAGGTCCTGTATGGCATGGTAGAAAATAAGAGGTGGAAGGATCCTACGGATTATGTTAGAATGGTGAACAAAAGGGGACAAGAGATAGAAAATAGGGAAGAACTGAAGAAAATGTGGAAAGAATATTTTGAAGAACTTCTGAACCCAAATGGAAAAGATTGTGAGGAGGAAGAAATCGGGGAAGAGGAAGATGAACTGCAAACAGAAAAGCACTTAACATGGAAAAAGTGGAAGATGCAGTGAACAAGATGAAAGGAGGGAAGGCACCGGGTGTGGATGAGTTGAGTGTGGAGATGGTGAGAGCAGCAGGAGAGGTGGGGATACAGTGGTTGTACCGAATGATGAGGACAGCATGGAAAGAAAGGAAGACCCCAGAGGACTGGAAAAAAGGAATAATTGTCCCGATCTTCAAGAAAGGTAGAAGAACAGATTGCAGAAACTATCGGGGAATAACACTGATGAGTCATTGTGCAAAGATCTTCGAGAAAGTTTTGGAAAAGCGAATTAGGACAAGGATAGAAGGAGGGATGAGGGAAGAACAACATGGCTTCAGAGCAGGAAGGTCCACAGTGGATTTGATTTTTGCTGTAAGGCAGTTACAAGAACAGCACTATGAGTATGGAACAGATCTACTGATGGCCTTCCTGGACATTGAGAAAGCATATGACAGTGTATGCAGAAACAAAGTATGGAAGTCCCTGGAGGATAGAGGAGTAGAGAAATGGACTATAAAGAGGATAAAGGAGATGTACAAGGGAAGCGTGAGCTGTGTGAAAGTGGGAGGAGAGAGATCAGACTGGTTGGAACAGAGAAACAGCCTGAAACAAGGAAGTGCACTGTCACCATTACTTTTCATTGTGGTGATGGATGACATAATGACCCGAGTGGCACAAGTAATTGGGGAAGGAAAGATGAAAGCAATGGTGTTTGCAGATGATTTGATGATTTGGGGAAACAAGGAGGAGGTACAGGAACAGTTGGACGTGTGGGAAGGAATAATACAAGGATATGGGATGAAATTTAGCATAAATAAGAGTGAGATGGTGATCACAACAAGGAAGAAGGAAATAACCACAACGGGAATAACAATTGGTGGGGAACAGCTGAAGAAAGTGGAGAGTTTCAAGTATCTGGGAAGCCTGATACAAGATAATGGAAGAAACGATAGAGAAAAAAATGAGCGGGGGAGACAGGCAGAAGCATTTCGGAGGAGTGTGAGAAGCATGTTATGGAGCATGGATGTCCCTCAGAACAGCAAAAAGATCATATATCGGACGTACTATGTCCCTATCCTGACGTACGCCTCGGAGACCTGGGTTATGAAAGGAAGGGAGAAGAGCAAAATACAGGCCAGTGAGATGAGGTTCTTGAGAAGCAGTATTGGAGCTACAAAGATGGACAGAATAAGAAATGAGAGGACCAGAGAATTAATGAAGGAGGAACCATTACAGGATGGTATAGAGAAATCAGATGGTATGGACATGTAAAACGAATGGAGGAGAAGAGGATACCCAGGAGAGTACACGAGACGAAGTGGGAAGGAAAGAGACCGAGAGACAGGTGGCTGAAGGGGGTGGAAGAAAGCGTGAAGAAGAGAGAAGACTGGACAAGGGTGGAGGCTGAGAGATGGTGGGAAGATAGAAAACGTTGGAGAGGCTTGTGTTCCAAACAGATCCGGCCAGTGGCTGGAAACTGTGCAAGATGATGGATGGAAGCGAAGAGAAAACAAGATGTTCAGTAAAGAACATATAGCCTACTTTCTCCTAAATGTATGAGTATAGTTATAACTCGTTGTTATTATCAAAGAGTATAATAGAACTATTCTTTGTTGAAGACCTTAGAAACGATTTACCTCTACCAAACGCCACGACCTAGATAAAAACTGCTACCATCATTGAAGAAAGAAAGAAAGAAAGATAAGAAGTATATCAAGAATGTTATGGATCTGGAGACATAATCGACCGGACTGGCGGCGTGGCTCAGCGGTAACGTTCTCGCTTGCTGGGCCCTAGGTTGCAGGTTCGTATCCTGGCGCAGTCAGCTGGCATTTGAGGGTGCACAAATGCGAGGGAGCCGTGTCAGTACATTTACTGGCACGTTAAAGATCCCCTTCGGGCCAAAATTCCGGCACCCCGGTGTCTCTAAAAGCAGCAGTAGTTAAAAGGGATGTAAAACCAATAACATTATTATTATTATTATTACGACCTGCCGTGGGCAACATCCAACTTTGAGTTGAGGCATGTCTTTACACGTCTGGTTGTGCATGGCTTTCACAACCCTAATTGAATTAACAAATCTTTCCATGACCCTACAGAGACGTGTGTATACAAACTATGTGGATATTTTCGATAATATAATCCTAACAGAGCGAGTGCATTCTAGCGGCCAGAATAAGAAACTTTTCAATAAAATCTGGAAGTTACCTTTTTGGCAGCTAGATGTCTCGAGTAAATCTGCTGGCGAATTATGTTTTAATTAAATATATATTTTACACCATAATGTGGACAATATAACGCTTAATAACATTTTCAAGTAACGCAATATAGGCTGTTACAAACCCTTTAAAATAAAAAGTTAAAATGTATCGTAGTATCAACTTGTCATTCTTCAAATTCGATGCGCATAGAATGATAATGGTATAGTAATCAATGGATCCCCACGTAGACTAGTCGGGACATCTAGTGGTGAAATATCGAACAATATAATCCTAACAGAGCGAGTGCATTCTAGCGGCCAGAAGAAGAAACTTTTCAATAAAATCTGGAAGTTACCTTTTTGGCAGCTAGATGTCTCGAGTAAATCTGCTGGCGAATTATGTTTTAATTAAATATATATTTTACACCATAATTTGCACAATATAACGCTTAATTTTAAAACATCTGAGTCATTACAAAACAATAAACATATAACATTTCAAGCAAAAAAACTAGCTCTGATCGGGTTTGAACCATAGGAATCTGAGCGACAGGCTATCGCTCTACCACTGAGCTAATTGTGTCAACGAATATCGTTCTATTTAAAATGACTTACATAGAACTTGTTAGCAAATAATGATTTATACTAAACGATTTCATCACTGGAGTATATTATTTATATATAAAGCATTTCATACAAAGTTTATTTATTTTTTATCAGTACGCTATATTGCATTCAATACTCAAATTAGTGAAATATAAGTCAGGCACAAGATATCCGCTGCCATCTTGTCTTATTAATGAATCAGCTGAGCTTTTTAAAATCACGTCTGCACTATAGTATTACAAAATAAACTTTTAATTTCGTACGTGCCTCTTCCTTTAGAACAGTTAAAACGATTCTCGGCTCGATAATCGGAACTGGTGGGTCCCATGATATGGATTATAAAGTTTGCATAATTCGCACGGCCGCCATCCTGAAATGGTATGGCGGACGACCTTGTAGTTTGGTCACAAGACGCATCCTATATGAAGGTATGTTGTTACCAAATTTGGTAGAGATTGGATGATTTGGTTAGTCGTTATTTGATTTTACGTTTTGAACGTTTGAGTGGCCGCCATTCAGTTTTAGTAAAGATGGCGGCGATATAAAACATGACACTGAGGTGTCCTTTGCTAGTGCTACCTTTGTACCAAATTTCGTTCAATTCGCATTCACCGTGTTCGAATTGATAGGGGGGGACAGACATTCAGAGTACACACACTCACACACACACACACACACAGACTCACACACACACATACACACACACAGACTCACACACACACATACACACACACACAGACAGACACACTTTTTTCGCCCTGTGTTGATCTCATAAGTCTACTTTCATTTTTTGCAAAAATCGAAAGTAGGCTAAAAAGGGATACGTAGTGCATAATTAATGTCTTCACCTACAGTGAATGACAGGGAGCCTGCACAGTGAACCAGCATTATGAATACAAAAACATCAGTTATTGCCAGAGGCGTAGCGCTATAATACGCCGATACGCCGGGCGTTCCCTGATTTAAAAATTAGAATGTGTATTCATCAAAGAGTAAAATATAACATCGTTTTTAATTTATATAAATGCGGCGATAGCATATTACATGGCGCTTAGTTATTTTATTTCCGCACCCACCATATAACTAGTCTTAGCCCAGCCGCGGTCCACTGCTGTGCTTTGCTTTTCTTGTACGCCAGAACTTCTTGGCGTCAAGAGCTATGTACCACCCCGGCCAGGCCACGGATCAGCGCATGCGCGAGTTCATTCTTGCTTCTCGGAAGGAAAGTGCTTCCGTACGCCGGCGTTTGGCTGGCGTAAACCACAGATTACGTACTACACCGATGGTGCCAAATAAATCCTATCTGGTTGACACCCACTGGCGTAAACTTTGTATGATCAGATGATCACTGTTCTGTTAACTCAATGGCCCAATCGCTGCGCTAGTGCTAGTTCGAACTGTAAAGTGTAGTTAATTTTAATTGTGCGTGAGTGTGTTTAATGCTGCCAATATGACTGAAGTAAGTTCACAGGACTCGAATATTATTAATTTTCTAAAGGCAACTCCTTTGAGCACTTTATCATATGAACAGCGATGTGAATTAAAAACAAAAAGACCAAAGCCAAATTTATCAATTAAAGAAGCTGGTAAAAATCGCACACGGAGTTTTCAGTTTTCTTGGTATGACAGGTTTTCCTGGCTAACTGGGCCGAAAGATACTGAATGGTGCAACAGAAGGAATTTCGGACCTGAATAATTCAATTAACAGAGCTGTAAAACACCAGTCTTCAAAATACCATTTGTTACATTGTGAAGCATACCATCTGCTAGGTAAAACTCGCATTGAGCATGCATTTTCTGAAGTTGCTCGACTACAAGCAGTAAAACATAATGAGATCGTGTCTTCAAACAGGCAGTATGCGCGACGACTTATTCAATCTGTAGTATTTCTCAGTACACAAGAACTAGCCTTCCGAGGGCATAGAGAAGATGAAAGTTTTATTAACAAGGGTAATTATTTGCAATTGTTGAATCTGCTCGCTCATAATGAATCGATAGTTAGAGACCATTTACAGTCATCATCATTATTAAAAGGAACATCTCCAGACATTCAAAATGACTTGATAGAAGTTAAAACAATTGCATTAAATGAAAAAATCAAATCAGAAATAAATGAATCCCCCCTTTCTATCCATACAAGCGGATGAGACATTAGACGTGTCATGTAAGAGCCAGATGAGCATAATATTTAGATATTGTGTGGATGATAGAATAGAGGAGAGATTCGTCGGCTTTTATGACGTTTCCAAGAATAAAACAGCTGCGGGATTGTCAGAAATCGTGCACAAAGTTTTACTTGACTGGGAAGTAAATGGAGAAAAAGGCGTAAGCCAGACATACGATGGCGCAGCTGTAATGGCAGGCAGATAAGGAGGAGTTCAAAAGCTAATGAAACAGTTTTGCCCATATGCTCTTTTCGTCCATTGTTACGCCCACCAATTAAATTTGGTACTCCTGTACGGCTCAAAAACAATAAATCAGGTTCGTTTGTTTGTCTGTACCTTGACTGCTTTTCACAGTTTTTTCAGCAAATCTTCTAAAAGGACAGTTTTGTTGACCAAAAGAGGATTTAAGCTTCCACGAGCAAGCAATACGAGATGGAATTTTCATTCGAGGGCAGTTTTCACCATTATTAAACATTTCCAAGAATTGTAATGTATTTTGATGAAATTATTTATGATGAAAATAGTGAATGGGATGACGATTCTGTGAACTGTGCCATTGGTCTCAAATAACATATGGATGACCCAATCTTTGTATATTACCTATGTGTATTCGAAGCTTGTTTCTTTTACACTGATCATATTTTCAAATTGTTACAATCATCGACAGTGAGTATTGTAACTTGCCATAATGAGAAAGCGGCTGTCGTCAAAAGCATAGAAAACTTAAGAAATGAAGATCTCACTGACATACGCGTTCAAAAAAAGCATCCAGATGAATGAAAACGTAATGTATGATGGCAATCAAAAGAACACTTTGAGAGTGCTGTCTTTTGGAATAGTAGATTCACTAACAGCTCAAATGAAAAGTAGATTTGAAGATCGCACTCATCTAAATTTCATAGAGTTAGTACAAGAAAATGAAGTTTAAAAATACCCCGAAACATTCCCTCAGAGCAAATTAGATTTTTTGGTAAAACAGTATCCATTATTTAATGTTAACCAATTACTATAAATGAACTTCACATTGTTTATCCAGATCAGACAAAGCATTTAGCTCTAAAAGATCTTTTAAAATATTTTGTTACGAACGATCTTGACTCCATCTATCAGGAAGTAACTAAACTACTACGCTTTGTACTGACTATTCCAACTACTACAGCTATCGGTGGCGTAGTTGGTGGCATGCTGAGCTTCTATGCCCAAGATAGCGGGTTCAAACCCGGCCGAAGCCGTCGGATTTTTTAAGAGCGTTAAAAATCCCTCAGTATGCCTTCGTTCGGAAGGGAAGTAAAGCCGGCGGTCGCATGTCATAGATTTATGGCATGTTAAAGAACCTTCCACTAATTACACCTGTGTGAAGCTAAATTGGATAGGTTAAGAATGTAAACAACGCTCTTAGGTTTCTACGTTCGTTGCCAAGAGCCGACTGCGGTGGCGTCTAGTAGCTAAGTTCTGAACTTGGCCTAGTAGTCGTTGACGGTGGCGCTTGGCGACCAAAGTAGGAACTATTTGAAAAATTCTAAGTTGCAGTCTGTACTTAAATAAAAAACAGATAACTCACACTAATACAGTCATCACAATTAACACCGGTTATCAGACAGATTCTACACACACCCAAAGTACACGGGGCTACATGATCGCGTTGTCGCAGCCCCTAAACTTAAGAACCAACCAACAAACTACTACAGCTAGTAGTAAACGCAGCATGAGCACGCTGAAAAGAATTAAAACCTACCTTAGAAATTCTATGAGCAATAGTCGCTTGTCGTGTATAATTCATTGGCTATTGAAAAAAAAAAAAAAAAAAAAAAAAAGGTGAGCTTTCATCAGAGCCCGCATTTCTTGAACACATCATAGACGTTTTCGCAGAAAATAAGAAAAGACGAATGGAGCTTAAGTACAAGACTGTGTGAGGTATGTGACAGTATCTTTCATATTAGCTTTTTGATTTGTTCCTTAGTTTAACTGTCGTTTAAAACTTTGGCGTCCCCAGCTCAAAAGTTCACGCTACGCCACTGGTTATTGCTAAAATAAGAAACAATACTGAATAATCCAAATTGTGAAAATCATTCACATTATTATTAGAAAAGGAATATAAAATCTATGATCACCTGAGTTCGATGCTCCACTTTGACCGCCGTGTTTTCATATTCAAATATATCACAAGATTCATCCAGCAGGTTAGAAGTGCGTAATTGGCCTTTCGACTCCTAGAAAGAATTATACAAGTATGACCCTACATAAAACATACCGACAGAATAACAGTTATAAGTTACGTGTAACAATAAAGGAAAACATCCTGGTTACCTACTATTTGGTAGCAAGCTCGTCATGCACATCATGTTACACGATATATGAATTAAATAATACTCACAATATTAAGGAATTCATCCGGCTCACTCTTAATTAATGGCTGTTGCTCCATAATGTTTAGGAAGCTAGAACACACAAATCATTATCATATATAACACATGAAATGAGGTAATTTCAGAACACCGTATTCAAGTTAGGCTACTGGTAATCCAAATATAACCATCCAAGTGCACAGCGAGAAGATGGAGTTAACAACAAAACTTATTCGACAATGACGCTTGACTTTATAAGGGTATAATATCGTGCAAAATATTAATAGAATGAGGGATTACTGGTGGCAGCTTGTCGAGCAGTGAAATGAAGCAACCTATAATTGGTTCCTCTATTCCTAAGTAGGCTACACACAACCTCAGCACAATGCGATGGGGCACGCGGAATAAACCTAATTGTCCGACGCTGAATTACATTACAAACCTATCAACGTAAAGCAAACTCAAGTTGCTACACGAGTAAGATATTGTCAGCAACTGGATGCTGTGAGTTACAGAAAACAGAAGACAATAGTTCCTCCTCGTGTTACAAGGAACCCACTTCAAATGAAAACAACAAATCTCCCTCATTGAACCAACATCGAACGTAATAAACTGAAAGATCCTTACAAATTTATAAATACTATTACTGGATGTCTCGTATAATTGCCGTCATAAAGCAGTTCCTAGTTACACATTTAAACCTGTGTAACCTCGACAATTAAATATTGTAAAATTATCCACACAGGCAAAACTACGGTCGTAAAGTAGGCCTATTATTATTAATGTATTATTGTTATTAAATTTAGTCACGTCGTTAGAGAGCATTTCAAATATCCCAACATGGAGCTGAAAATTCTCTGATCGTAATATTTCGCCGCTTGGCTCATCAAAGGCACGAACTCGATGACGATGCGTCGTGAAACAACCACAACACACCGATAATAAACAGGCACAGTGTAAAAAGAACTGTAATAAATGGATGCATTTCTAACACAAAACAGAAAATATCTGTTATTCTTTTATTTTATGTCCGAATGCCCAATTCTACTCCAGGCAATTACCCGGATGATTCCTACCTTCGGGCCACGGCCGCCTCGTTCCCAATATTCACCTGAATTTTAAATACACACTCTCTAATACAGACACCACAGTAACACAGCTTATTAAATTATACACGCACCGAAGTACACGGAGCTAAATGACCAAGATATCCAAACCGCTCAAATGAAACAAATAGACTAATCTCTACCCCATGACATTCTGAGTACCGTATCAATGCTACATGGACCCTTTATGTATGTCTACTCGAGAGTTTGATGTTTTTCAGTCGGTCAACAAATGGTACATTTAGGCTACAAAATGTTTATGTCTGAAAGTATGGGTGAAAAAATTTACAATATGTAGGCCAACAGTTCTTTAGTTGCGGTATTTGTTGAGATAGTTATGGTCTATGTGATGTGATGTTTAGTTAAAATACTTCAAGTGGTGATCGACCTCCATCTTGCTTGTTTAGAGTGAATAAGTTATGTGGTTGTAGTTAAATTGTCAATCCAGGTTTTATTGTATAGGCTACTTATCTGATTGCGTCTTGCGTGTCCTGGTGAGAGCAGTTGTATTTATTAATCTCATGTAGGTAAATAATTTTCAGGATTAGGGAATAACCCATCTCACTTGGGTACAATCGTGTAGACCGACTGAAAAGCATCGTTTACTAAGGCAACACTGAAAATAGCTTCAAACACCATAATGTATGTCCACCCCTTATTAACCCCGTTAACCAGGGGCGGCCCTAGGGCTGTCATATGGGGGTGCAGAGAATAGCTATAAACACCATAATGTATGTCCACCCCTTATTAACCCCGTTACCCAGGGGCGGCCCTAGGGCTGTCATATGGGGGCGAAGAGAATACCTTCAAACACCATAATGTATGTCCACCCCTTATTAAACCCGTTACCCAGGGGCGGCCCTAGGGCTGTCATATGGGGGCGAAGAGAATAGCTTCAAACACCACAATGTATGTCCACCCCTTATTAACCCCGTTACCCAGAGGCGGCCCTAGGGCTGTCATATGGGGGCGAAGAGAATACCTTCAAACACCATAATGTATGTCCACCCCTTATTAACCCCGTTACCCAGGGGCGGCCCTAGGGCTGTCATATGGGGGACGCAGAGAATACCTTCACACACCATAATGTATGTCCACCCCTTATTAACCCCATTAACCAGGGGCGGCCCTAGGGCGGTCATATGGGGGCGAAGAGAATACCTTCAAACACCATAATGTATGTCCACCCCTTATTAACCCTGTTACCCAGGGGCGGCCCTAGGGCTGTCATATGGGGGACGCAGAGAATACCTTCACACACCATAATGTATGTCCACCCCTTATTAACCCCGTTACCCAGGGGCGGCCCTAGGGCTGCCATATGGGGGCGCAGAGAATACCTTCCAAACACCATAATGTATGTCCACTCCTTATTAACCCCGTTACCCAGGGGCGGCCCTAGGGCTGTTATATGGGGGCGCAGAGAATAGCTTCAAACACCATAATGTATGTCCACCCCTTATTAACCCCGTTACCCAGGGGCGGCCCTTGGGCTGTTATATGGGGACGCAGAGAATAGCTTCAAACACCATAATGTATGTCCACCCCTTATTAACCCCGTTACCCAGGGGCGGCCCTAGGGCTGTTATATGGGGGCGCAGAGAATAGCTTCAAACACCATAATGTATGTCCACCCCTTATTAACCCCGTTACTCAGGGGCGGCCCTAGGGCTGTCATATGGGGGACGCAGAGAATAGCTTCAAACACCATAATGTATGTCCACCCCTTATTAACCCCGTTAACCAGGAGCGGCCCTAGGGCGGTCATATGGGGGCGAGGAGAATACCTTCAAACACCATAATGTATGTCCACCCCTTATTAACCCCGTTACCCAGGGGCGGCCCTAGGGCTGTCATATGGGGGACGCAGAGAATACCTTCACACACCATAATGTATGTCCACCCCTTATTAATCCCGTTACCCAGGGGCGGCCCTAGGGCTGTCATATGGGGGCGCAGAGAATACCTTCAAACACCATATTGTATGTCCACTCCTTATTAACCCCTTTACCCAGGGGCGGCCCTAGGGCTGTTATATGGGGGTGCAGAGAATAGCTTCAAACACCATAATGTATGTCCACCCCTTATTAACCCCGTTACCCAGGGGCGGCCCTAGGGCTGTTATATGGGGGCGCAGAGAATAGCTTCAAACACCATAATGTATGTCCACCCCTTATTAACCCCGTTACCCAGGGGCGGCCCTAGGGCTTTCATATGGGGGCGCAGAGAATAGCTTCACACACCACAATGTATGTCCACCCCTTATTAACCCCGTTACTCAGGGGCGGCCCTAGGGCTGTCATATGGGGGCGCAGAGAATAGCTTCACACACCATAATGTATGTCCACCCCTTATTAACCCCGTTACCCAGGGGCGGCCCAAGGGCTGTCATATGGGGGCGCAGAGAATAGCTTCACACACCACAATGTATGTCCACCCCTTATTAACCCCGTTACCCAGGGGCGGCCCTATGGCTGTCATATGGGGGCGCAGAGAATAGCTTCACACACCACAATGTATGTCCACCCCTTATTAACCCCGTTACTCAGAGGCGGCCCTAGGGCTGTCATATGGGGACCCAGGGAATAGCTTCAAACACCATAATGTATGTCCACCCCTTATTAACCCCGTTACTCAGAGGCGGCCCAAGGGCTCTCATATGGGGGCGCAGAGAATAGCTTCACACACCACAATGTATGTCCCCCCTTTATTAACCCCGTTACCCAGGGGCGGCACTAGGTCTGTCATATGGGGGCACAGAGAATAGCTTCACACACCACAATGTATGTCCACCCCTTATTAACCCCCTTACTCAGAGGCGGCCCTAGGGCTGTCATATGGGGGCGCAGAGAATACCTTCAAACACCATAATGTATGTCAACCCCTTATTAACCCCGTTACTCAGGGGCGGCCCTAGGGCTGTCATATGGGGGGCGCAGAGAATAGCTTCAAACACCATAATGTATGCCCACCCCTTATTAACCCCGTTACCCAGGGGCTGTCATATGGGGGCGCAGAGAATAACTTCAAACACCATAATATATGTCCACCCCTTATTAACCCCGTTACTCAGGGGCGGCCCTAGGGCTGTCATATGGGGGACGCAGAGAATAGCTTCAAACACCATAATGTATGTCCACCCCTTATTAACCCCGTTACCCAGGGGCGGCCCTAGGGCTGTTATATGGGGGCGCAGAGAATAGCTTCAAACACCATAATGTATGTCCACCCCTTATTAACCCCGTTACTCAGGGGCGGCCCTAGGGCTGTCATATGGGGGCGCAGAGAATAGCTTCAAACACCATAATGTATGTCCACCCCTTATTAACCCCGTTACCCAGGGGCGGCCCTAGGACTGTTATATGGGGGCGCAGAGAATAGCTTCAAACACCATAATGTATGTCCACCCCTTATTAACCCCGTTACTCAGGGGCGACCCTAGAGCTGTCATATGGGGGACGCAGAGAATAGCTTCAAACACCATAATGTATGTCCACCCCTTATTAACCCCTTTACTCAGGGGCGCCCCTAGGGCTGTCATATGGGGGCGCAGAGAATAGCTTCAAACACCATAATGTATGTCCACCCCTTATTAACCCCGTTACTCAGGGGCGGCCCTAGGGCTGTCATATGGGGGACGCAGAGAATAGCTTCAAACACCATAATGTATGTCCACCCCTTATTAACCCCGTTACACAGAGGCGGACCTAGGGCTGTCATATGGGGTACGCAGAAAATAGCTTCAAACACCATAATGTATGTCCACCCCTTATTAACCCTGTTACCCAGGGGCGGCCCTAGGGCTGTCATATGGGGGACGCAGAAAATAGCTTCATACACCATAATGTATGTCCACCCCTTATTAACCCCGTTACACAGGGGCGGACCTAGGGCTGTCATATGGGGGGCGCAGAAAATAGCTTCATACACCACAATGTATGCCCACGCCTCATTAACCCCAATACTCAGGGGCGGCCCTAGGGCTGTCATGTGGGGGCGCAGAAAATAGCTTCAAACACCATAATATATGTCCACCCCTTATAAATCCCGTTACCCAGGGGCGGCCCTAGGGTTGTCATATGGCGGCGCAGAAAATAGCTTCAAACACCATAATGTAAGCCCACCCCTTATAAACCCCGTTTCTCAGGGGCGGCCCTAGGGCTGTCATAAGGGGGGCGGAGAAAATGCAACAATAGATTGCCAAAGATTTAAAACCCAATCACCTTATTACTACTGAACCGCTATATATGAGTGAGCTGACTCTGAGGTGCGCATATTTCAAAGCTATAGACATAGGCCCACAGCATGACATTGTGGAAATAATGAGTTGAGTATTATGTTCAAATCCCCTTCCCTCCTCCTCCCTACTCCTCTGTTCGCAACGTTACAACAAAATGATGTATTTCAGCATCTCGCTGTGAAAGTAACTACCTAGATACCAAATGTCACCTTCCTAGCTTTAACATTAATATAATAGTATCTCAATATTAACATTTTATTCTTGTTACGTTCTTGGAAGATTATTCACATATCAGTTTAAAATCCTCTTCAATTTGAATTAGTTAATCATTGTCTATTATACTGTTGAGGAGTCCGAGACCTTTGTACTTACCGAGACTTGTCTCAGCAACGAAGCGGGTATTTTCCGAGGCGCCTGCATCTACATCTACATCTACACATACCAATCTTCGGATCGGTTGTTTCCTTTTACTATTATTGGTTCTCTTCCATATTACTACACTAATATTTCGGAGTATGAGTTGTTAATGATGCAAAACATGTATGTTACCCTTAGTCACTATGTACAGTTTAGTCTGCCAAATAAGATCTCGGACCACCTGAAATCTTTGCTAGGGCTGCCTCTGCCGTTACCAACTGGGTCGAGGACAGGGGCGTATATAAGGGGGGAACTGTGGGGGCTCAGCACACACCATCCCCCCGGGTGAAAAGCCAATAAAAATTAAGAAAGTGCTGTGGGAAAAGCAAAGAATAATTGCATTTGGTTGTACCCTAATCTTAACTAATTGGCAAAGTTATAAACAATATTAAGATTGAAATTAGACTACCTCGTGGTGTAGTGGCAATGACTCTTGGCTGCCAACCTGGAGGTCCGAATTCGATTGCCGGCTGTGCCAAGAAATTTTAATTCTGGTCTGAAGGCTGGAACGGGGTACACTCAGCCTTGTGAGGAAAAAACTGAGAATTCCGCAGTACGGTGCTATTCAAAAATAAATTATCAATTTGTAAAACATATATTAAAAAATTAATGATTACCTTTCTGCTTTAAATTGACAAATATTTAGATATTTGGCATTCATACTCCATAGGCCATAATAGAAAATGCATTAAGTATAAAATGTTATTTGTGAGGTATTTTACATTTGTTTGTATTGCCACTAATTGTAGGCTATATAAACTTAGAATTTTATAATTAACTCTTATCTAAAATAATTACACAAAGTAAAATATTGGTCGATATTTCGGGGTATTTTATGGTAACAATCCCCTGAGAATACTCACAATTTTCCACGATAGTCAAATCCCCCCGTCTGGTCGGGGATGTGATGAAATGCTATGTGGCGGATGGTATTTACGATCAGATGCCCTTCCTGACGCCAAGCTCATGAGAGGAAGTAATAAGAGATGAAATGAATTAAACCGGGCAAGGATGAGGAAAGAAGTAGGAGTGGCCTGTCATAAAGTACCATCCCAGCATTTTCCTGGTGTTGAAAATGAGAAACCACGGAAAACCATTCCAAGGATGGCCGACGGTGGGGCTCAAACCCACGCGTCTACCGACTCAGCAGAGAGCTTGGCCCCATGGTCTAACGCTGCGCTATGGCGAGCGTAGCCACCACAGTCGATTACATGCAGTCTTTATAAGGTAGGTAATAGAAATACAGAAAGCGATTCAATATGATTACCTTGAGGTGGGGTGGCTTGCATATTTAGCTGTCTCCCATGAGGTCCGGCTTCGATTCACGATTCAGTAAAGAAATTTAGATCCAGTCTCCGGGTTAGATCGGGGTTCACTAGGCCTCGTGACGTAAAGAGGAAAAGGTGAGTGTCCTCGCGTTAATTACAAAAACACACACATAATTGCAGACACCACCAAAACACAGGTTGTCAGAGAAACTTTAGTTATCACGTGTTTCTGTATTCAAAAGCTTCTTTTAGAAGACATACCGGTACTTACTGAGAATAATATTTCTCGCCTGGCTGTGCAAGACTGTTCGGCTGCCACACGGTTCGTTAAGGGACATTCTATGAGTTCAAATATTTAGCTCACAGCACTTTTTAAAGCTCCACTACTGAATTATACAGCAATACTGTCACTCTAGTTTGTATTTCCCCGGCGAACCTTAATACCGGTATTACAACACTTAATCTTTCACACTCTAACTATCCCTTCTGTTCAAGGACAGATGTTATCTCCAGAACGGCTGGGCGTAGCGTAATAGGGTGTGGTCAATCATCTTCAAAACGTTTAGCTCTGTATCAACTTACTGGCTCAGAACAATTTGGCACTAGAGCTCGCCTCGTAAGAAGCTGAAGATCGAGTCTCGTGACTGCCTTACCCCCGCTGCTAATTAGCTTGCTGGATGCCGCCGCCAATCGTCAGGAGTACCGTAAAATGGGATACTTTGCCCTGCGGGGTTACTTTGCCCAAAAATTGGAAAAAGATTGATCACACTGCCATCTACGTGGGTCTCATTGAAACTACAAAATATCAAGTTTAATAGTTAGGTTGTCTATCCTGGATGCTCCTTGCTCCTGTTACTCAATGAACCGAATGTTTGGCGTGATAAATTGGAAGCGTATATGTGGGTAACATTGCACCTTAGACTCGTGTCTGGTTGGAAATATTGTATTGGTGCAAAGTATCCTACTCATTGGGGTAACTTTGCACCACATTAGATTAATTTTTAAATGAACAGTAGGTGTTTCATTTGATCAAATTCTGAACTGAATAGCATCCAAATAGAGTCAGGAACAAAATGTAATTGGTTTTGTGCCATTGAAGTGCTTTAAACAGTAGTTACACTTAATAATGTACAAGAAACCGTAAAAGGGGGTGCAAAGTAACCCCATTTACGGTACACTCAGTGCCCGCAGCACCTTTCAACATTTCTCATTTGTGCTGTTCTTATATTAATTTGCTTTTTCCTTCATAAGATAATGCACATTGAGATCAGACTCTCACATTTATTCTCCTTGTGTAGTGAACTTACGTTTAGAATGAACTGGCGGTATCACTCACCTTGTGTACGAAGGGTAACAGCAAGCACAGGCATTAAGCTGATTTGTTTTAAGCTACTGACTGTACCTCAGTGATGACTGCTGATTTTTATAATGTGTATGACTTACTTATGCCGGGCTCTTCTCCGTCTTCTTTCCTGTCGACCTCCCTTGGTCAACTCTTGTTCTTTAGTGACTCCGACGGTATTAGGGTATCTGAGGCCTAGGGAGTCTTTCACATTCCTGCCTTAGTTGGCCCTTGTCTCATCTTTCCTAATCCCTCATTCTTCGAGGGGTCAGACCTCTTGTTTTCTCTTCATTATATTTCCGAAGATCAGGCGGCCAGTACCAAACCTGGCAAACTAAGAGAGAACCAACGGCTTTGGGCGGAGGAGTTCTTTCTTTGGAGGTTTGATGAAACCTTTGTATAGGAAATGCTGCATAAATTCATTAGCTGCTGCCTTGTAGTTGTAGCAGGGGACTGCCAAAGGCTAAGGGAGTAAACCTCGAAAGATAATCCTCCTATGCGTTAGGCCTGGCAAGTCAGCAGAAGAGGTTTGTGAAGATTGCTGTCAACAAGAAAAAGAGCATCGGAAAGAAAATAGACCGGACTTACGCGTCCTCTCAGTCAATTATTGTAAATTATGATGACCGTAAGGCTAGAAACCCAAAACTAATACGAGACACAAATACCGAATTGGAACTATGAACAATATATCAATAACGGGAAAGACAGAAGAACTCATTGACATGATGGATAGAAGAAAAATATCGATATTGGGTTTGTTGTGTTTGAGTCTTCAGTCTTTTGACGGGTTTGATGCAGCTCCCCATGCCTCCCTGTCCTGAGCTAATCGTTTCATCTTTACATAGCTACCACACCCTACATCCGAGGCAATCTGTTTAATATATTCTAACCTTGGTCTACCCCTACAGTTCTTGTTCTCTACCCTTCTTTCCATAACTAAGCTTGCTATTCCTGGGTGTCTTAGTATGTGTCCTACCAACCTATCTCTTCTCTTCATTAGCAGTCGCCAGAAACATCTCTCCTCTCCCGCTCGCCTTAATACCTCTTCGTTTGTAACCCTATCTACCCATGTGATCTTCATCATTCTCCTGTAACACCACATTTCAAATGCTTAAAGTCTCCTCTTTTCTGCTGCACCAATAGTCCAAGTTTCACTTCCATAGAGCGCCACGCTCCAGACAAAGGCTTTCAAAAATTACTTCCTAATACCTGAATCTATATTCGATGTCAACAGATTCCTTTTTTGTAGAAAGGCTTTCCTTGCCTGAGCCAAACTACTTTTTATATCCTCTGTGCTTCGTCCATCACTGGTTATTCTGCTTCCTAAGTAACAGAAGTCTCCTACTTCCTTCAGCTTTTCACCTGCCAATTTGATCTCCATAGAGGTTTCTGATTTATTTCGGCTGCATTCCAGTATTTTTGTTTTACATTTATTAATTTTCATCATGAATTCCTTTCGTAGGACGGAATCCATACCATTCAAAAACTCATTCAAATCTTTAGGCTTGTCGGCCAAGATGACGATGTCATCAGCAAATCTCAGAGTTGAAATTATTTCTCCTTGAATCTTCACTCCCACTTTAAATTTTTCTTCAATTTCCTTCATTGCTTGTTCAATGTAAAGATTGAAAAGTATGGGTGATAAGTTGCAGCCTTGCCTTACACCTTTCTGAATACCAGCTTCTCTCTCATATCCTTCAGCTCGAATGACTGCTGTCTGGTTTCTGTATAGATTGTATATCACCCTCCTATCCCTGTACTTTATTCCAATAGATTTCAAAATGTCAAACAATTTAGTCCAATCAACGTTATCAAAAGCCTTTTCTAAGTCTACAAATGCCATGAACGTTCTCTTATCTTTCCTTATTCTATCTTCCAAAATCAGCCTAAGACTTAGTACAGCTTCCCTTGTTCCTACATTGCTCCTGAAACCAAACTGGTCTTCACCCAACTCAGTTTCTATCTGGCTTTCAATCCTCTTGTAAATTATTCTAGACAGGATCTTTGAAGCATGAGTAATCAAACTGATTGTACGGTAATCTTCACACCTGTCAGCTCCCACTTTCTTTGGTAAAGGGATGATAACATTCTACTTGAAATCAGGGGGTACCTCACCTGTCTCATAAATCCTACACACCAAGTGAAATAACCTGATCAGACCTTCATCTCCTATGCAGCGTAGCAACTCAATCGGTATATCATCTATGCCTGATGCTTTGTTCCTGCCTAAGTCCTCTAATGCTCTGTCAAATTCTGATCTCAATATTAAATCTCCTTTTGCATCCTCATCAATATCCTCCTCCCTTTCCGTTACATGATTCTCAATCTCCTTTCCCTTATACAAGCACTCTATGTAAGCTTTCCATCTCTCAACCTTTTCTTCCCTATCTGTTAGAGGCTTTCCATTTGTGTCCTTAATATTACAGCACTTAGTCTTCTTTCCCCCAAAAGTATTCTTAATCATTCGATAAGCTGTGTCTTCTTTTCCTAATTTCAGACAATTTTCTATACCTGCACATTTCTCTTTCAACCATTCTTCTTTCGCTTCCTTGCACTTCTTGTTAACCTCATTTCTCAGACGTCTGTATTCTGCTTTCCCCTTTTCATCTCTTACATTCTTGTGTTTCATCCATCAATTCTAGTACATCCTGAGTGATCCATGGTTTTCTACCTATTCTTTCTTTCCTACCAATGTTTTCTTCTGCGGATTTTGTTATTTCATTCTTCAAAAGTGCCCATTCGTCTGCAATTGAAGTTTGTTTAGGGGTTTTGATTAGTCCTTCCATTATACTCTTCTTGAATCTTTCGTTTACATCCTTTACTTTCAGTCTGTCTATTGCCCACCTTTTTGGCTTTTGACTTTTCTTCAGTTTCTTCAACTTTAATCTGCATTTCATTACAACCAGATTGTGGTCAGAGTTTATGTCAGCACCAGGATATGTTTTACAATCCAAAATCTGGTTTCGAAACCTCTGCTTGACCATAATGAAGTCGATTTGGTAACGCCCTGTATCTCCTGGTCTCATCCATGTGTATATTCTTCTATTGTGGTTATTGAATAAGGTGTTAGCTATGACCAACTCATGTTCGGTGCAGAATTCCATCAGCCTGCTTCCTCGATCATTCCTTTCACCTAATCCGAAATCTCCTACTATCTTCCCTTCTCTCCCTTTTCCTACCACAGCATTCCAATCTCCAATTACTATAACATTTTCATCACCTTTGATATACCTCAGAATGTCATCTATTTCTTCGTAGACCTTTTCAACATCCTCATCATCAGCTTGACTGGTAGGCATATAGACTTGTACCACTGTGGTGCACGTAGGTTTAGTATTGATTTTTGCTACAATAATCCGTTCACTGTATTGCTCATAATATTCCACCCGCTGTCCAAGTTTCCTACTCAATATGAGACCAACCCCTGCTTGGCCATTGTTTGATTTAGTGATAATGACCCTATAGTCTCCTGACCAAAAGTCCTGTTCTTCGTGCCAGCGCATTTCACTAATCCCAAGCAAATCCAACCTCAACCTATCCATTTCCCTTTCTAAGTTTTCTAACTTTCCACTTCCTAGCAGACTTCTAACATTCCACGCTCCGATCCGTAGAATGTCAGATTTCCTCTTTGTCACTTCTGTGATGTTAACCCCCTCTCGAGTAGTCCCCACCCGGAGATCCGAACGGGGGACTAGTTTACCTCCGGATTGAAATTTTACATGGGAGGAGGCCATCATCACATGTAATTATGCATAGAGAGGTGCATATCCTCGGGAATAACATTACGGCTGTAGTTTCCCGTTGCTTTCAGCCGTGCAGCAGAACGCAGTGTAGCCATTAGTTGGCTTATATTATCAATATCTTAACCATCTATTAGACTAGTAAAGAATTGATTTATTCTGAAAGGCTGCTACTCCCTTTCAGAATAAGTAAAGAGCAATTCTACTACAAAATACTAACCTTCTACTAACAATTAAACACCAAAATTTTACTAACGAAAAAAATACTGAAGTTTCACCAACAACAAATACTACCATTAAAACAGCCTGTCACCAGGCCCACTCACATGCACCCTCACCCGACACACTCACACACCACAGTCTAATAGAACAATGACATATATCTAATAAACAAATTAACTTCCTACTTGGGTTTAAGTGAGACCAAATGGAAGGGGATAGGAAGTAAGACTCTTCGGGGAGGATACAAGTTGTACTGGAGTGGACAGAAGAAGGAAGCAAAGAATGGTGTTAGATTCTTAATTAGCGAGGGGACTGATGCCACAGCTGAAGTTATATGCAAAAGTGATAGAATCATAAAATTGTCCATGCAACTGGAGACCACTAAGTACACATTCATACAAGTATATGCCCCACAGACAGGCTGCAGTGAGGAAGACAAGGAGAAATTTCGTCAAGACCTGGATGATGCAGTTGATGAGGAAACCATTATTATTACTGGAGATTTGAATGCGCAAGTTGGGGTAAGCAGATATGGATACGACAACATCATTGGCCTACATGGATTTGGAGAAAGAAATCCAGAAGGAGAAACACTATTATATTTGTGCAGAAGAAATGGTCTTATCATCAAAAATACATTTTTCACGAAAAGAGACAGTCACAGGGTAACACGGTACAGTTGGGATGGCCAGCATAGAACACTGATTGACTACGTAATCACGAATAAGGATGGTGGTAGATATATCACAGATGTAAAGGTCATCCCTAGTGAATGTATGAACAGCGACCATAGACTGTTGGTAGTAGACTTCAAACATTCGACCAATGAAACGCAGAAAATTATTATGAATACAGCAAGGGTAAAAACATAGAAATTGGAAGAAGCTCAACTAAAGGAGGAATATAAACTAAGGATTCAACAGAATCTGCCAAAGGGTGAAGTAACCGACGTTAATGAAGAGTGGAAGACCTTCAAAGACACCTTTGTGGGAGAGGCCAAATCCCTATGTGGAGTTACAAGTTCTATCAAAAGAAAGAAACAGACACCGTGGTGGAATGAAGAGTTACACCAGCTGTGAAAGAAAGAAACCAAATAAAGAAGGCACTAGACAAGGAAAAACAAAAACAGGGGCAAGAACGCATTGTACAAGATATACTGACTCCAAGGAATGTACAGGAACAAGAAACTTGCTGTTAAGAACATTGTACGAGAAGAAAAAGCGAAGAAATGGAATGAGTTTGCAGACAAACTGGAAGAGGATAGCAGAGGAAATATGAAACTGCTATACAGAGTAGTTAAAAACAAGAGAAGGGATCAAGAGACCATAAAAGCAATAGAACGTGATGATGGAACTCTGGCACAAGAAGAGGGAGACATCAAACAAGAATTCAAGATCTTTTTTGAAAAGCTGCTGAATGGAGATAAAGAAAACATTACTAACAGAGAAGAGTCAAATCGAACACCCACGAATGAACCACCAATCACATGGCTGGAGGTTGAAAAGGCGCTCAAGAGCATGAAGAAAAGAAAGACAGTGGGCATAGACGAAGTGAGTGCCGATATGCTGAAAGCGGCGGGAATTCCAGCAATCCAATGGTTATACAGAATGCTCAACAGGATAAGGGAGGAAAATACTATCCCAGAGGACTGGAAGATGGGCATCATTGTCCCTCTGTTCAAGAAAGGAAGCCGACGTAAATGCACTAACTATCGGGGTATTACACTATTGTCTCATGCTCTGAAAATATTGGAAAAAATAATAGAGAACAGAATCAGAGATATATTTTAACCAATTTTGAGGAAGAACAGTATGGTTTCAGACCAGGAAGGTCAACTACAGACCTGATCTTTGCACTTAGGATGCTAATGGAAAAACACAGGGAGAAGAACAAACCTTTATTTCTAATATTTTTGGACCTTGAGAAAGCCTATGATAGTGTACCAAGGGAAACACTTTGGCAATGCATGAAAGAACTTCAAGAGAGAGACAGCTTTATAGACGAAGTGAAAATGTTGTACAATGGGAATAGAAGTTGTATTCAAGTAGGACGTGGTTTGTCGGACTGGTTTGAAACAAAGAAAGGAGTGCAGCAGGGCAGCTCATTGTCACCGCTTCTATTCATCATTGTGATGGATGTGGTAATGAAATCTATCGAAAGGAAAGAACATGGAGATATTAGAGCCTTCACATTTGCAGATGATGTTGCAACCGGAGTGAATCAGAGGAAGAACTGGGTGAGAGGCTGCAAAGCTGGAATTAGGAGTGTAAGAAATATGGTTTAAACATCAGCGAGACAAAGACGGTGGCGATGAAAGTGTATGAGGAAGGAGCAGAACCAATAGTCATGCTAAATGAAGCCAATTTGGACAGCGTTCAAGTTTTCAAGTACTTGGGTAGCATTCTATCAAGTGATAACCTAGCAAAACATGAGGTAAACAATCGAATTAATAAGGCAACACAATTTTACCACCACGTAAGACACCTGCTGTGGGATGAGCAAATGCCCATGAAAACAAATATGACATTGTACAAGTACTATTATACACCAATTCTTACATACAGTCTCGAAACCACAGCACTAACCAATAGAGATAACTCTAAACTCCAGGCAGCCGAAATGAAATTCCTACGTATTATGATTCAGAAGACCAGGAAATACAAGATCAGGAATGAGAAGATTAGGGAAGAAGTAGGAATAGATGATTCTCTCCTCAATAAGATCCAGGTCTCAAGACTGAAGTGGTTTGGTCACATGAAGAGGATGCCAGCAAACGGAACTGCAAGGAAGGAATTTGAGAGAAAAGTAGAAGGAAGACGACCCTTGGGAAGGCCACGAAAGAAGTGGATAGATACAGTCAAGAACGATGTACTGCAGAGAGGTCATGATTGGGACAAGATGGTGGAGGAGGAGTGGTACAAGGGCAGGACGAAATGGAGGGGGCTCATATACCACACCTGGGCAACTGGAGTTGGTTCAGGAAGATGATGATGTATGACGTAATATGACAGGCTTAACTTAAGATAAGTTAATTATTATAGATCGACTAGACTGATATATTAGACTCAGTCTAATATTAATTATTCAGTCGCACAGCACTATTACAAACACATTACACAATACAATACAATACAACTCCAGAGATGTGCACACGCTGAAAACAGACTATCCATTCTGACCGCGCTAAATCGTAACCAATAAGCCTGTAGTGTTGGTTTAAATTCAACCAAGAGTGAGACTTGAGAATCTCATCCGACGTCCTCAGAGCGCCATTAAACAGACAAAATTAGCCCCTTCGCCCTCAAGGGCTCCCATACATTTCTAGAGCTATAAACACGTGATTTGGGGATGCAAGGATTCTTACCTCAGTTTTCTACTCCGGGTGGTGAAGGTCACACATCACCCATCTAGGAGTGAAATGTCGAACTAGTTACAAGTACTGACAGTGACAGTGAGATAGAGCTTATCGAGAGGGCGTGCAAGGTAGCCCCAAACACTATTTCACAAAACAATCAATTGGATTTTTTAAACAGTTACAGCTGAGGGCTGACTGTAGGATAATCCTCACGTCCTACATGGAGGAATCGCCTCTGTCTATGCGATAATGGCACAATAAGGACCCGCATTTCACCAGGATTCTCGCTGTCAGTCAACTAGAGGTAGGCACGCTCTCGTTCTCAAGGGCCAAATAGATTTGTGGCAGTTATAAGATAGGTTAATCAAAATAATTAAATAATTAATTATTTTCGTGCGCGGAGAGAAATAAAGTTTTCGTACGGCACAGCGAGCCTAGCGAGTTCAGTTAAGTAGGCACAGTCCCAGTATGCTCTTGGATGGCGCGAGCAAGCGAGTGAATCTGGCTCCTTCCTTAAGTTCAGAGTTTGTTTTGTGTTTGGTATAACATTGAACGGAAGGGACTGAAACATGTATTTATCCTTACAAACTTATAAATATCATTGGGTAATTTGTAGAATTGTGTGATAAAAAAGTTACTATTTACATATTTAAACCTGCGTATCCTGGACAATTAAATATTGTTAATTAATCTACGCAGGGCATGAACATGTCCAAGCAGAACTCCGGTTGTAAGACTTATCTTTATTATTACATTCAGTCACGTCTGTAGAGAGTACTTCAATCATCCCTACATGTGACTCAAAATTCTCATATTTTAATATTTCGCCACGAAGTGCATGAATGACAAAACCCGGTGACGATATTGCTAGCAATGTATCGGTACCCGTTAAACAAAGCAAATCACCGATGTTAAAAATTGCAACATTATGGATGCATTTCTGACACAAATCAGATTATTAGTAGTATTGTAATTATTATAGTAGTACCGGTATTATATATTCTTATACCATGGTGACAAATCACAACAATACAAATACATATTACTTCAATAACCCAAAGCAACCCAACTTACAAAATATCACTATCAATAAACTATTGAACACAAACTCATACCCCTTCCCTCCTTGCCACTGTCTGACGAAATGTTGAAACTTTCTTATATATTGTTTTAGATCCCTTAGTTGGGGGGGTTAGTTAGGGCTAAAACACTTATGTCACTGTACTAATTTGGAAGGTGGTTCCTAGGAGAGGGTAGCTTCCCGTAGCTGGGTGAGCTTACCACTGTAGTGTGTTGTTTGGCGTTTAAACGCTAAGGGGGTGTTCCTGCAAAGACGCAAGTGTCGATTAGGGGATGGACCTCTAAATGCAGGCTAATACACCGGCCTGCCAGCTGGATGGAATGAGTGATACAATAGGCGTGCTTACGTCAGCGGCTCGACGTTATGTAGTCGAGTCGCATGCGGGAAGCACAATGAAACCTGACCAAGCAATCACTGGCTACTATGGTCACGGTCAATCGTGACGAGAGTCAGGAAGGGTATGAGGATGTAAAGAGGCGTGTAATTGACAATACAAGTGTAGTTTACTGACCATGTGTTTATTGGTCAGTGAGTGTGAATTTGTAAGTCCCTCTTGGGGGAATGTAAGCAATGATACAAGTAGAGTGTACAAGATTATGAGTGGGTGTTTACAAAGTAAAGGATTCTGAGCACTTTGCTGATGCTCACCTGATGATGCAACTGGAGCAGATGTCGGCTAGGGCCTTCGGCGACACACACTGTATAACAGATAATGCTCCAAAAAGGCCTCCCTTCTTATAGTTCTTGGCGGTGCTTGGTCAGCATTCCGCCGACGTAGCTGCCCTAGTTAGTTGTTGTGTAGATGTTTATGTTATGTGTTGCAAGTAGTTGGCCAACCTCACAAGCTGGGTGGTCGCCTCTTGCCGTGTAAAGGTAATGTTCTGGTCTTATGATGTTGCCAGTTAGTGAAAGATGGGGGGTGGCTTTCAGGGGGTACAGCCCCCCGGGCCTGTACAAGTCCTCTTCTTCGATTAGTTCGTGTCCCCGCGAACGGGAATGGAACGTAGAGTGGGGGTGTCGATGTGATTGGTCGTTTTTGATTTCCTCTTGTACTTCTTCTTTTCTTCCGTGTTGGTGTAGGCGTGTCGATGTCGTGGTGATGTGAGTTCAGCTTGTGCTCAGAGGGGTAGGTTGTGGGTTGTACATATTATAATTTAGAACAGTTCATTTAAAAAGTTGACATTTGAAATATTAAAAGTACAAAAAAATACGTGAATTTGACATTATATATATGTGGTGGTATTGTTCAGGGAGGAAAAAACCCAAGGCTGGACGGGTGGTTGTGCCGTCCGGCGCTGTGTTGGGGAAAAAATTGCTCCCTGCAATGTTTTATTGTGAAAGATGGAAGAAAATAGAAAAAATAGGTGCCCCAGGGTATAAGTTAAAGGAAATATTATAATGGTTTATTGTTCTTGGGATGAAACGGGACACCTTCACAAGTTTTGGCGTTAGTAGAGTAGAAAGGAAAAAAAACAGTGTGTACAGTGTTGACATTATGGCGTGTATGCTTTGGATTTACAGTTTTTGTTTTTACAATGATGCTACAACATAATATAACATAAAATAACATAAAATGACATGAAATAATAACCTTATCGCTAAACCGTTTTTCTCATGAGCTTGGTACCTCTCTCTCGTTATGTGATCAATTCATAGCGCTCCTATCAGGCCTTGGTCATACCTTTTCATCCATGGCCATTTTCTGCCCGGCCATTTTACTGTGTTTTAGTGGCTGTGCCGCTAATCCATACCTGTTGTGAATTTTCTCCCGTGGGTGAGAAAATTGCACCTTGGCAGAAAGGGTGAGCGCTTACAACCTATGCGCTGGCCCTGGCTGCCGTAGGTCGCTCATTATTTAAGCGTTTTCTAAGATTTGCGTCAGTGGCGTTCAGTGTCCCACGATCACTTCACGTTGCTGATCGCGTCGCCGTCACCTTATCGGTGCGACATGAAAATGTAGCAAAGTGTATGTGTTTGTGTGACATCAGTGTTTTACATTTGTGTGTGATTCGGGATATGTATTTACAGGGTGTATGTACAGTGCAATGATCTTGACTTGTGAGACATAAATATTTTATTATCGGGTGTGCTGCTGTCCATGTTTTCTTTCTGCAATCCTGAAAGAGAGCGCATGGGTATGGTTATACTGGACATTGCATTGTTGTCATTCATGCATGTATATACCTTCTAGTCGCCCTTGGTGCCTTACTCGATTCTCATTCTATGCCGGCTAGATTTCTATCTTAACCTTACTTAATCTTAACGTATTATTATCTTAATCTTACTTATCTTAGTGTATTATCGGGCTTACCCTGGCAATGGTTTTCAGTCGCCAGGTGCCGAAATGTTTTACCTTACTCTTAATGTGCTTAGCCTAATTTATGATAATTAAAAAAAATTGGTATGTACAAGTCGAATAGTTTTATCTTAATCTAGTGCCGAAATGTGCTGTGCTATTATTTAGCAACGGCGGTTATTAAATTTGCTTAATTCTAAGTTGCGTGTCAAATGCAACTGTCTTACATGCTAAAATTTCGACCAGAGCGATCGCCTGAGGCAATTTACTTCCTCAGATCACCACCCGCGTATTCTAGAAACACCGGTTGTCTCTAAAACCACCGGATTCCGCTCCCTTAATATTAGTTGTCGACATTTATATTAATGATTAATACTAGTAATTAATAAAGTCCCGGGCGATTGCTGTGCCAAAGAGCAAACGCCTCGCCCGGCCATCCTGTTCATTGCCGTTGTATTTGCATATGTTGTCATTATTCTTCCTGTGTCATTTTATTGATGTATTCATCATTGTTGGGCTTGCCCACTAGAATCCCTGTGAGGGCTCGCTGTGCTCCTCATTTAATATCTCTGACTGCCCAGTGCGTGACCATTTAAGCTCTGGCGACCCGTTGTCAGCCATTTATGTGGGCACAGATTCGAATGATCGCATTCATTCCATATTATTCATATTTCATATTATTCATTATATGTTTATTTGGTTGTCTTCACCTTTGCCACGCGGGGCAAGGACTTGTCGGATCTAGGATTGATCCCGCTGAATCCTGAGACCCTTCTTCACTCCTGCGAGTAGGAGACTAACTTCCCGCCATAGAAGCTCTACTTACTTACATACTAAACTAGGAGTCTAGTCCTAATTTGGTCGTCCCTTGGTTCCTCTCCTGAGTCCGGTGCGGAGTTGGCTAATTCTCCCCCCGTTTGTCAAAAGTCTCCCCAGCAGGTCTGGTTTCGATGCCCGTAGCACATAGTGGGTGTGACGTTTCTTTGTCTCGGGGACAGGCTAGGTACTCCCGGGCTTCCGAAGTCTGCCCGTGCTAGGTCATCGGCGCTTGGACCTTACGTAGTTCGTCTCTTTGGTCTGGGTCAGTGAGCCAACTGGGGTAGGGCTCATCATCGCCTTCCCCAGCTCTGCTCCTGTGTGGCGCCTCTGGCCTTCTGCTTACGCTGTCATCACCATTCAGCGTGTCATCAGATTCCTTTTGTGTTAAAACAAAAATAGTGTGATTTGTAAATAATTTACTGTGTAATTATGTAAATTTTTAAGTGTTCTGGGGTTGTAGAATCTTCTAAATGCATGGACTACTTCAGGCCTTCTGTCGCTACGTCGGACTTCCAGCGGTAATGCCTTGTTAATTCTCTTGGAGGCGTTAATAGGGTTTTATGGCGTTGGGTTCCTTGTTATTAGGATCCGGGGGTGTTATCTGCTGGATGGGCGTAAAGCATGGTAGGAGAGGGTTGCGCATCGTTGGGCTCCATGTTAATGGTGGCCGGGAGCCGGTGATGCTGTCAGGATGCTTTTACAGTGAGTGGACGGGGTAGGTACTTCCCAGGTTTGCAAAAATTTTAAAAATTCCATGCAAGTATGGTAATAATAATAACCCAGGTGTGTGGGTAGGATATTCCATGCATGTGGCTGGATATGAGGCGTATCCGCTCTCATTTGTGGATAGGTATAGGCCGAGGTGTAATAATCCTATGTCCTTGCATGCGGGATTATTTAGTAAAAAGGAATTGTTATTATAAATTCGGCCTCATCTCTTGCTTAGAGATGTGCATTACGCTTAATTGTCGTTTTTCCGACTCGCCCCTAATACTCGGGCGTAAGCATTGAGAGCCAGGGCGTAGTGAGCCCTCTCTTTAGACGCATGAAGTCTATCAACCCCGATGTATATTTTTGCATGTAGTTTAGCTGTCTTTGTGTGTCCATGTGTTTGTGTTGGCTAGTCTTGTGAGTGATAAGGTTATGGAAGGAGAAGGGTGGTACAATGGTAGCCCGTAGGTGGTGTCCTGGCCATTCTGCTGGCATTATCCATCTCTGCTCCTGTCATCCTCACTTGGTCACTATCCGCTTTCTATCCGCTCCTTGGGATGGCGAAGTGCTGTGACGCTGTGACGTCATGGCCTAATCTGGTCTCTAATTTATAGTGTTAAGGTAGCAAGTGATCGTAGTGTAACTGGTCATATCCTGATCGCCTAAGATGGTTTTGGGATAAAAAAAACAAGAAGAGAAGTAGTTATTGGGGGGGGGGGTTGTTCCTTCAGGGAATCTGTCTGTATTTGCCCCTGATTAGTGGTCGCGTGTGTGGGCAGGAGGTGCCCGTGGCTGTGGTTACTGAGGCTTGAGTGACTGTAGTTGCGTTCCGCTGCAGCGCGCTGGCGCGCGTGCCGTTTATCGGATACGTCTTGACGTGTCTCGCGTGGCTGAGTGTCAGGTGGCGCGTGTGGCTTGTCAACATCTTTGTAAACATGCTTCTGTGGCCCTAAGATAAATCCGGCCTACCGTTTCTGTACATTGCTAAATGTTATGCCTATTGTAACAGCGCTGAATCCTATGTCAATATCCGTGTGTCTGTATGCTGTTATTATTGATGGTTTATGACAGCGTCATCATATTTGCGAGTCACTAGCTCGTCTGTGTACTCTAGGAATGCCTACCGACAACAATGTTGAAATGCGCGAGAATTCGCAACGCAGTGTTTCGTAGTGTTTTTGTTTTCATGTTCTTGTGTACGGGAAGTCTCTGACGTTACGTATGGCGGCTGACGGAACGTGACTTTTGCCAATGTCCGTGTGTTGTCATTGCTTGGGCTTCCGGGAGGGCCAGTGTGCTAATCTGCCCCGTTTTTGCTTACCGATGCTGTGTGGACATCTATCCTGCAAGACCTTTGTCTTGTGTAATTTTTATAACTTGTGTTTAGGAAGTCAATTTCCTATGTTTGGGGTAATCGAAATTTTTGCATGGCTTTTTGCCGGACGACATGTGGTGTTACCTGTATCTAGGTGTTGGGCGCTATGGTTCAGAGGAAAGTATTTTGTGGTCGCTAATGCCCTAAGTAGGCTGTGGTGGCACGTATCTTGGAACGAATGTATGTTCCTGTATGTATGGTAAAGAACCTCCCTGTCATTAAAATCGTGTGGCTCAACCGCTTATGTACGTGTATACGGTCCCATTTCCGTCTGAGTGGGAGTGGATTTTCCCCTGTAAATGGGTCTATTCGGTGTCTAGTCGTGCTGGCTGAGTTTTCTGACCTGTCATGATGAAAAAAAACCGTGTTTTGTATGTGAGTGATCTTTCGTTGGTCAACACTTATTGTTTTCCACGGTGTCCGCCATTATTGGGTATTCGGACCCGGGATCCCGTGTAATAGTCTGTGTTTCATGTCTGTGTTGTCTGTTGGGATTTGAGCGTCTCTAGTGTGGTTTCTGATTGTGTTTTCGCGCCAAAAAATACCATTGGTTAATTTTTTGGCACGATGTATGGTGTTATCGTGTGTGCGCGCCCGCCTTGTTCTAAGGTCCTGGTGCTACGATTTCTGTACCGTATGTACCATGGCACACATATCGTGTATTTAAGGCACGCGGATGAAAGTATGTTTTAGCTTGAGTGTTTTGTGCCTTTTGTGAAGACCCTCGTACACTTATTTTGGGAGTTATGGGGTTTTGAAACTAGCGTGAATGTTCGTGGCTACTACATTTAGAGCTGAGAGCTGTTAGTTGGTTTGCGCCTGGTGAAGGCCGCGTGATTATGTGTGTGTGTTTTCGCTGACTTGGCAATGGCATTAAGTTACGCCAGTGTAGGAAGGACTTTGCTTGCTTGTCGACACGTCTCTCTGATGTCTGCTTATACAGCGTGTCTTTGGGCTTCTCGTAATGGGAAAGAACCTTCCTGTAATTATATATTGTGTCCCCAAGTTTTGTGTTGTTGTAAGCGTGGGCCTGGGATGAATATATCCCTGTTAGTGGTAACTAGATGTCGTTATGCATGTGTGTCACCGGGCCGCTAGTTGCGTGTTTGGTGACTAGGTGTCGGAGGTGATTTTATTATTTTATGCATATAAATGTCTGTCATTGTGACTATCCCTTATTTCCCTTGAACTGGATAGTTACCCGACCTTGCATTCCTGGTGTTCAGAAGGTTGCGGGTTCGAGACCGTCTTTGTCCAGGATAATTATTCCTGGTGCCTTTTAGGCCTGTGTCTCCGGGACAGTTTGACAAGTGTATTAACTGTTATGTGGCAATGTGAGTTGACTGTGTGCCTTCCAGAAATATGTGGGTTTTCCCAAAGTCTGGGATTTTCACCCTATGGTGTTTATGTTTAGTTTTCGCGCTGTTATGGGGGACGAGAAAAATTCATGTTATAGGCAGTGTAATATATAACGTATACCTATGGATCAAATATATACAGTTCAACTTGGATAATTCGCACTTCACGGGATTAGTGAAAGAAAAATTGAGTTATGCAGACATTCGCATTAGGAAAGAAAGAGTAGGGAAAATACATTGTATGACGTTTACATAGTGGTTTACGTTCACTAAAGCAAATTAACAAGCGATGGTACTTTATAAAGATTGTACCGTAATTAATTTCAAAAGTTTCAAATGAAAGTTGAAACCTGAGTGTACTATGCACCTATTTGACGCCGTTAGTAAGGCAGTAATCTAGTTATGTCGCGGAGAAATCTACTATGTTTCAAAAATAGTTTGAGATTTAGACTGTTTCTTACGATTAGGGCTCTCGGCCATCACAAGAGATTCTAGCAAATTGTAGGAACGGAACATAGAACATCTTGGTCATTTCTACTTAGAAAGACCCGCCTAAGCTCTATGTTGTGGTTTGTTGCTTAGGCTGTATTCGGGACAAGTCTTTCCGACCCTGAGCCGCGTGGCCCAACGGATTGGCTTCCGCTTGGCTTTGCACATTAAAAACTTTGAATTGTCCAAAATATGTCCTGAATTAACCACGATTATAATCCATTGATGGCCTAAAAAATGCTAGGGCCAAGAAAAAACTAAAATTAAAAAAAGAATTTGATTTATACGATTTTGACTTAGCCATGTTCCACTGTATATACATGCGAAATGTGCAGTTTTGTCCATGAGTCTCTGCGTGTCTATCGTTTATAGGGGTGGAACCTGCCCTTTGTGTGTCCATTGTAGTGTTTCCTTCATGTAAAAGAGCCTACCTGTATCTATAATTGTGATGCAAGTGACATTGGTGTATGTTATATTCCTGGTGAAAGTTGTTATCCCCGTCCGAGCGTCCTTGCTCGGTAAGGTGAATACTGTCGCCCTGTCACTAAGGCGTAGGCCCCTGAAACCCATTGAGGTGCTTCTTTGCTATTTTCTGGAGGAGTTTGTAGCAAAGTAAGCCTGGGCCTACTTTCACCGTAGTGCCTGGATGTTGGTCTGAATGTGTTTGTGTCTGAGGGGCTGATTGCGCTCCACGCTACCCTAGCAGTGTTTATAGGGGTGTGTGTATTCCTGACTGCCCGGCCTCCTGGGGTAGGTAATAAGACCTTTCTTATACCCCGTGTACTGTGTGTCTGCGCCTGGACAGTGTTCATAGGCGTACGTTTTGCATCCTGATGGGCTGAAGGCAACACCCTCTTATGCATTTGCACCTGGGGTACACATGCTGGTGCCCGCTTCCATTCTGGCAAAATTGCCCTTTGAACTAGCGGAAAAAGCCGTGTAATTGCCTGTATTTGCCCTGGCGATGTATTGGAGTGTAGTCTAACCGATTTCTGGCCTATGGCCACGGTAGACTCCTGTCCTTGTGTTTGCCTATATGTGTAGGCTTGTGTGGGCTTAATGTGCTGTGGGGCGGGCTCTACGTCCTCAGCCGATGGCATATTTACCTCCCGTTTTCTCCCTGTGTTATTATGTGTGCCCAAGAGTCCTGGCGTTAACTCCCTCTCGTTCGTCCGTTCCGAGGGGGTTGGCGTAAGTTCTGCCCTTCGGTTTGGCGAAATTGCCTTTCGAACCGGAGCTGAGGGACGTGTGTTGATGTGACCTTGGCCCTGTAGTGTGTTGGAGCCTAACCTGGCCGTCTTCTGGACTCTGGCCACGGCGAACTCCTTCCCCTGTGTTTTGTAAGTGTCTGAGGGGGACATCCTCGCAAATTGCTGCGTTAGCGTATCTACGCTTATGTCCTCTCTGAGCTGGGCTGGTGGCCCTGCCATGAACTCAAAAATGGCCTTGTTAGCCTCGAGTTCCCGGTAATCATGCTGAATTCGGAACGTGATTTTGTGTGGATGGGATAATGTTCTACCAACTGTGTGTGGTTATGTATGTGTGCCGGGTGAGGACCTCTGTATGTGTCAACGTCTGCTCGTGCACTCGTGGTCCTGGCGTCGAATTAGCCATTGCGTGCGTGGTCAGGCCCGTGTGCCTGGTGAACATGTATGCCCTATCGTTATATTGTACTGTGGATGTCGCTCTCGCTCACCCTTTCACCCCATTATGTCGTTTCGCCGCCGCTCGCGGGTTTCATCCCTTGTCGTGGCGTGTGCTCCTGCTGTCGTCCTAGTTGGGCCCCTATAGTTGCGGTATCTTATTCCCCTGTAGACCCTCTCTCGCTCTTTCCTAATGTATCTTTCTTTGTTCCCCCGAGTCGTTTGATTGCATGTCCTTTTACGCAACGTCGGGGTGGGTAGCCCTATTCCTCCCTGTCCTGGTGTTGGAGGGACATGTCCCCGGTTTCGCCTATTCTCTGTCCTGTTAGGCTTCCGGGCCGGTTCTGAAAATTGTTTGTGTGTGTGTGTCTTCCCCCGCAATGTGTTGGAGGGTGGTTTGCCCAATTTCTGTGGCATGGCCATGGCTGCCTCCTTCCTCTTTGTGTCGTTAGTGTCTGCAATGGATGTTCGTGCGAATTGCTGCGTTATCGTGTCGATTTATATGTGTTCTCTTGGTTTTGCTGGCGGCCCTGCTGTGAACTCAAATATGGCGTTATTGGCCTGGAGTTCGCGGTAGTCATCCCAAATTTGGGCATACTCCCTGTTAAGGCGTATGGCCTGCTCAGCGCCTTTTGCCCCACAAGTCCCTATATGTTTGTGTTGTTCCCTAAGTGTATTATACTGTTGGAATATTATGTCGTGTAGTCAGTGTAGGTTCCAGTGGGTGTGATTCAGTTGTCGGCGAAGGGTGGGAATTTTGGCTCTCATTCTCCTATTCTGAGCCGTGCCCCTTGGTCGGACAAGTGTCTTAATGACTCGAATGTACTGTGCGTGCAGGAGCTGTTGGTATTTTCTGAGGTAGTCCTGCCTTGTATCAAAGACCTTGTGCCAGGCACTTAACTCCTGGTACTCCCCAATGCTCCTGAGCAGAGCTAGACGGTGTAGAGGGGCCATGCTGAATCAAGTGTATGTATATGTAAAAAAACTGTGTATGCTTGGCAATGTATTATATCTCTGATTCTTTCCAGGGGGCGGGGGGTTGGTTTGAAAAATAATATTCCCTTGTGTAGCTAGTGTGAAGGAAAAATAATGCTTTCTGTCAGAAAAAAATTCAACTTTTTCGCTTGGCTGCGTGCGGTAGGGGTCGTTTCTACCACGAGGGCTCGTTGTATGAGTCCTACCCTTATTGTGCGTGGTAGCAGCGCCTCAACCAATATGTTTTAGATCCCTTAGTTGGGGGGTTAGTTAGGTCTAAAACACTTATGTCACTGTACTAATTTGGAAGGTGGTTCCTAGGAGAGGGTAGCTTCCCGTAGCTGGGTGAGCTTACGAGTGTAGTGTGTTTTTTGGCGTTTAAACGCTAAGGGGGTGTTCCTGCAAAGACGCAAGTGTCGATTAGGGGATGGACCTCTAAATGCAGGCTAATACACCGGCCTGCCAGCTGGATGGAATGAGTAATACAATAGGCGTGCTTACGTCAGCGGCTCGACGTTATGTAGTCGAGTCTCATGCGGGAAGCACAATGAAACCTGACCAAGCAATCACTGGCTACTATGGTCACGGTCAATCGTGACGAGAGTCAGGAAGGGTATGAGGATGTAAAGAGGCGTGTAATTGACAATACAAGTGTAGTTTACTGACCATGTGTTTATTGGTCAGTGAGTGTGAATTTGTAAGTCCCTCTTGGGGGAATGTAAGCAATGATACAAGTAGAGTGTACAAGATTATGAGTGGGTGTTTACAAAGTAAAGGATTCTGAGCACTTTGCTGATTCTCACCTGATGATGCAACTGGAGCAGATGTCGGCTAGGGCCTTCGGCGACACACACTGTATAACAGATAATGCTCCAAAAAGGCCTCCCTTCTTATAGTTCTTGGCGGTGCTTGGTCAGCATTCCGCCGACGTAGCTGCCCCAGTTAGTTGTTGTGTAGATGTTTATGTTATGTGTTGCAAGTAGTTGGCCAACCTCACAAGCTGGGTGGTCGCCTCTTGCCGTGTAAAGGTAATGTTCTGGTCTTATGATGTTGCCAGTTAGTGAAAGATGGGGGGTGGCTTTCAGGGGGTACAGCCCCCCGGGCCTGTACAATATACTGGATGGTCTTTGACAAGCAGTTTCACTCACTTTAACCTTGCCACTGTCTGACGAAATGTTTAAACTTTCTTATATATACTGGATGGTCTTTGGCAAGCAGTTTCACCCAGTTTAACCTTGCCACCTTCATTACCCGATACTCCCACTTGTACCCTTGTGCGCTAATTGCCTACCCCTTTTCTTTATTACACCTTAGGAACTGCGATTTGGAACATGGAATATAAGATACCGTACCTCTATAATAAGCAGCGAGCTAGAAAGTTAGCTGCCCACCTTGTTGCGAAGTGGTTTCCCAATTCTACTCCACGCAAATGCTGGGATAGTACAAGGGTTTAAGTGGCAGTTGTCGAGGATATTAATGGGCTCCGACACCATTTAACCGATTGAATTGACATTTTGTAGGGTTGTATTGCACACCCCAAGGAATGTTGCTGGCAACGATAATCTTACTGTAGATAGCCGTCTCCATTCCCTGCATTTAGGCTCTTAGGCACAAATCTATTCCGTTTCACCGATCTGAACGAAATTTTACGTAGGCTACTTACCCTTTGGCAGCCAACGAGTAACAATGTCTACTTGAAATTTCAGACAGTCCTCTCCATTCCCTTCATCTAAGTCCTTTGGCACAAATCTACAACATTTCACCGATCTGAACCAAATTTAAAGTATTTACCATTTGGAACCCTGCAGCCAACACTATCCACATGACATTTTGGACAGTTCTTTCCTTTCTTCATAATTAGGCCCTTTACCACAAATCTACACCAGTTCACTGATCTGAACCAAATTTTACGTACTTTGCATCCGAAACCTTGCAGGTAACACTGGCTCCTTGAAATTGGACAGCACTCTCCATTTCCTAGGTTTAGGCCGTTTGACACGTAGACTAAATATCGAATTTGTCATAGATGGATCACTCTAGGCTCATTTTAGGTCTCGCAAAGCAAGAAAGGAAACTCAGGTTGTAAACATTGGTTCAGTTTGGTGAAACGGAGTAGATGTGTATAAATAACAAAGGGACCCAAAAACCTCGATTTAAAGACCTAGAACCAATCGAGTCGAAATATTTTCGGTGTTGCACCAGGGGTCGAGAGATGCTGGGAATTAAGGTGTAACTGAAGGAATATTTAAATAAGTCTATATTTGAATGACAAAGCGGGCTGCATCACGCCACCCCTACCAGCGTTCGGGTGCGAAATTGTGAAAATAGTTGCAACTTGCGCTGCTCAACAATGTTTTGGACAGCCCCTCCATTCCCTAGATTTAGACCGTTTGCCACACGCACTAAATATCGAACAGCGCTATGCGGCGAAATAATACACAATTGTACCATCAGGAGCTCGTGACAGCTGAAATTTTCAGATGTGCTCCGATTTTCCTACAGCGCTATGCGGCACATGACGATAGCTCTCTACTTTCCTTACATCCAATGAGATCTTGGCAGTGTCTTTTATTTCACTTGCTTCTCTTTCTAATCAATTTTCTCAATTCGTTAGTAAACTACATGTTCATTATTATCATTACCGGGTGAGTTAGCCGAGGTCGTTGCGGCATGACTGTCGGCAGTCGCTCACATCCGGGAGGCGAGGAGGTTCGAATCCCCCCGCCGGCAACCTTGAAGATGGTCTTCTGTGGTTTCCCATCTTCCTTCCAGGCAAATGCCGGGGTTGGTCCCTAACTATAGGCCACAGCCGCTACCTTCCAACTCCTCGACCCTCCCATCCAACATTCCTCCCCAACGGTACTTGTAGCTCACCCATTGGGTGTCCGTCTCGAAGCAGCTACAAAACTGGCGAGCCGAACATGTCCTCGGACACTCCCGGCACTAAAAGCCATACGATAAAAAAAAAATAAAAAATTATTATCATTAAAATTAGGGGGAAATGACCTGGACCTTACGACCACCAGGCTGCGGGGTACAGTGCTATCAGATTAGTACCGCACGCCCTAAGATCTTCAAACCCGTCCACATTAGATGACGAACCATCTGCTCTACGTCACATGTGTTCATAGGTACACCCGAAGGTCACAGGAGGAGCATCTACGGTGCGTTCTAACTTCATTGCTAACGTACTAAAACCCCGCAGGCTGCTTATCACCACTGCAAAAAGGCTTCCTCAGCTGTTACTTTTAAAATATTATTTTCTATTACCGTAGTTTTTGTCAGTTCAGTAGTAGTATTCATTATCATCCATAAACAAATAGGTAAATCCACCGGGCGAATCCGGGTGCAAACAAAACTTATTCACATGTATTTTATTTCAGGTTATTTTCCCAAATTCCAGTAATTGTTGTGTTGACCGAGTGAAAGTTACAATATTAATTGTTAATAAAGCAACACTGAAATATGGCTTCAAAGCTATCTTTACTGAATAAAACGGCCACGGCCTCCTTCCGCCTAAATTATAAATAATAACAACAACTACAACACACTAGTTCTGGCATCACAGTAACACAGGTTATCAGATAAAGTCTACAGACACATAAGTACACGGGGCTAATGAATCAACAGCAACGACTAGTCGTTCTACAAGGACCGTAGTGGCCGTTTTGAGGAAAATCAAATATGGTGGTGAATTCAGAGGTGAATCCGCTTTGAATAGGTTCCCTCAAATGTAATTAAAATGCACTATAAACACGTGAGGCAAAAAGAGTACTCAGAAGAAACAGTTCGCTGGTTCCGCTAGGTAAGTGCCACAGGCATCCCCGGTTGTATCTACCATTGTTTATGATTCAATCTGGTAGAAGATCTAACCTTTGTTATTGTAGAGCAGTGTACACAGCAGTCAAGTTGTATAATGAAGTAACTGAAAAGTTTGACAAATAAAAAATTAACAAAAAATTATAAACAATTACAAAACATTTTTTTTGTATACATCGAGTTGAGCCTCTATGAACTGTGTGGTAACAACCAACTTCACTTTAGTGTCTAGGTCTTGCTCTTGTTCCAGCTTTGACTTCCTGCCATTATCTTCTGACCCCAGCGACGAGTGCCTGTTTATGTTCTTCGGACAGAGGTCCTCTCCGTCTTCCGGAAGTTGGTGCCATTTTAAAACCTTGGTAGTTGTTCACCAATCTTCTAAATGTGGTCCTGTCACAAATTTCTCGGTCTAGAACACCAATTTGCCTGAGATCATTTTCGCATTCCTTGAACCATCTCGGCCTTGTTGCCTTAGACTTGATACAACTCCATATTCTTTTGGTAAATCGATCATCAGTCATCCTCAAAAGGTGACCGTAAAATAGTTGCCGTCTCCTCTTAATTGATGATGTGATAGGGTCTATGTTATTCATTCATTCATTTATTTGCAAAGGGGGGTTTGTCCCCCGGTGGCAAATTGGATATACATTAAAATAAATAATTATACATAACAATTCAATAACAATTAAACTGGAGTATTTACAAAATAGTCAGTCTTTTCTTAAACACACCTATATGTTTGGGAAAAGGCTCTAAGACTGCGGCAGGTAGAGAGTTCCAGTTATCAATGGCACGGTTTACAAAAGAATATTTACCATAATTTGTTCGCTGTGGTCGGCCCTTAACTTTGAAAGGATGATCGCTCCTACCCATGTAAGTGGGCTTTCCCAATCGTTTGCTAAGCTCACCCCATGATGGTTGATTTGTATACGTGTTGTACATAGCGCAGAGTCTAGATTTCATCCTCCTAGCCTCCAGTGATTCCCATCCAAGTTTCTTTAACATACGGCTCACACTGCTCCTGGGATTAAAGTCATTGAGCACAAATCTAGCGGCCTTTCTTTGTACCATTTCCAACTCATTGATGAGCCCTACTTGATATGGATCCCAAACCGCCGAGACATATTCCAGAATAGGTCTTACAAGTGACAAATAGCCTAATTCTTTAGCAGAGGTACTACTTCCTTTTAATACCCTCATTATAAAGAGCAGGGATTTGTAAGCTTTTGAAACTACACATCCTACATGACTACTCCATTTCATATCATTCCTTACGTGAACGCCCAAATATTTGCAAGAATATTCTTCTACAAGTATTTCCGAGCCAATGTTATATTGAAAATCCTGCCTTCGCACTTTCCCTATTTTTAAGAGACTACATTTCCTTGTGTTTATTTTCATTTTATTTTCAATCGCCCACTTATAGACCAGGGCTAGGTTCTGGTCCACTTGAAGCACTGCATTGTCTTGTGAGTCATGTATCTTTCGATATATTACACAATCATCCGCAAACAATCGACAGTCACTGCGAATCCCATTTGGTAAGTCATTTATAAACGCCAAAATTAACAAAGTTCCGATTACGCTGCCCTGAGGGATAACCGACGTTACGGTAATTTCATCCGAGAATATGCCTTCGACTTTCACTTTCTGGGAACGACCCGTCAAAAATTCTTGGATCCATAAAATTACTCTTCTATCAATCTTTGTCGAAGCTAATTTATGGAGTATCATGTCATGCGGCACGACATCAAATGCCTTCGCAAAATCTATAACCACGGCGTCGACTGAAACTCCATGGTCTAACGATTCGCTAATGTCTTGAAAAAGTGATACCATCTGACTCTCGCATGAGTAAACTTTCCGAAATCCATGTTGCCTATCATTAAACCATGATAATGTTTCCCACTGTTCCCACAAGTATTCGCAAATGAGATGCTCCATCTGTTTACAAACGATGGACGAAAGGCTAACCGGCCTGTAGTTGCCTAATTCAAGTCTGCTCCCTCCCTTAAATATTGGGATTACCGTAGCTCTTTTCCAGTCATCTGGGATTTGCGCATTGTTTATGGACACATTAAACATCACCTCCAAGTATCGTGCCACGGCCCTACCTCCTAGTTTAAGTACTTCACTAACAATATTATCAGGACCCTTTGATACATTGAAACGTAGTTTTTGTATTAGCTTTACAATTGCTGACTGGTTTATTTGGAACAGGGGAGCCCCTGATTCGTCGTTAAGGTCCAACACACAACTATTGGATTTATTGAACACACTACCATAAAAGACATTTAATTCATTAGCAATGGCCTGTTTCTCAGTAATTAATTTACCACCACCGGACATTATCATCGACAAATTATTTGAATTTCCCTTTCTTCTCCTAACATAACTGTAAAATTTTTTCCACCCATCACCTCCCGAACCAAGTAAACCTTGCATATAACTGTCATGAGCAGCCCTCTTTTTAAAGACGAGCTCTCCTGATAAGGACTTAAATTTCAACATATACTAGTCACTATCATGTCTTTTATTGTATAATTTCCTAATTTTCCGTTTTAGGCTCCTAATTTCTCGTGTGTAATTCTCAGGATCTGGGTTTTGTTTCAGCAATTTAAATGGGACAAATTTATCAACAGCGCTATTTAAAATTTTCAAAAAGTTAGTCCACAGGATATTAATGTGATTTCCTTCCGATGCCCATCCTACAAATAGCTCATTCAAATACCCCTGAAACTTGCCCTGATCCTCCCTGCGATACTGGAATATGATCTTTTTTGCTACATCAGAGTCTAATTTTGTAATGTCACCATATCTAATATTTAATTCAACCCCAGAATGGTCACTAATTCCTGGTACTTTCAGACAGTTAATATATAGCTCTATAGGCCTTACGAGATAAACATCTAAGGTATTATTGTCTCTAGTTGGGAAGTCAACTACTTGGGAAATATCCCCTCCCTTAAGAATTTATTTTCAGCGCTCTGAGCTTGACCACAGCTAGTTGACTCACCAGACCAGTCTACTTTGGGAAGGTTTAAATCTCCAGCAATTATTATGCTCTTTTTCATAGCATTACCCGTACAAGTTTTATCATACAGTGTTTCGAGGAGAGAAAAGTTATCTTTCGGTGCTCTATACGCCCCTATCACCTGAAGAGGGAATTTATTTCCTTTATCCGAAATTTGTACACATAACATTTCATGATCCATATCAGCTCACTTTAAGAAACTAGCTATATTTTTGCACACACAAATAATTAGCCCACCTCCTCGCTTCCCCCGATCCCTTCTGTACATTTCGTAGGTCCTTTGAATTATTTCGCTACTATTTATGTCCTCATATAACCAAGATTCAGTTGCAATGACAATGTCCGGAGAATACGTCTCTACAAGATTCCAAATTTCAATTAATTTATTTCCTAAACTCTGACAATTAACCTGCAGTAATCTTAGAGTCTTACCTCTGCAGCAAATACCTCGAAATAGCTCCTTCTGTTCCCATCGGCTGGCAACCTCTAGACCTGCTCCTCCTCACAAAATCCGGCACGAACCGATGACCCTGTCATGTAGGCTCCCTAGGTTGAAAGCGCCCCATCGATTTAGATGCAGCCCGTCTCGGGCGAAGTCACGGCCACCAATCCAGCAGTCAGCTTCTACATACACTAATCCCAGTTGTGCACATACCCAGTCCATGCGGTCATTTACAGTCTTAACTCGCCTTAACGGAACATCTCCCCGCCGAACAACGCCACTTATTATATTTTTTGCATTTCTAAACTTACTTTTAGTTTTTCTGTCTAGTTCGTAGAGCTCCCCCATGATGTAATCAGCTGTAGCCCTCTTCTTCAAATCGTTCGTCCCAACATGTAGCAACAACACTTTAACTTCTTCACAGTCCTCTACATTTGATTCTTCCACTTGTTGGGCAGGCTGGTCAATTTTAATCCCCGGATAACACCGCACTTTCGCACCTGATTTCCTCGAGATATTCGCACTCCATCGTATCATAGAAACACCCATTATGTTAACGTCATCCTCAGTTTGCTCCTGCACGCCCTCTTCCACACTGATCCCAGTAGAAAGCCGTCCAGTCACATCCTTCACCGTTTCTTCTGATTCACGAAGCTTTGCTCTAAGTTCCTGTATTATTTGATCCCTTGCTTTGATTTGCACCCTCAAACAGTCCGGCGTATCACATACTTTACAAAACCAATTTCCGACATCACAATCCTTCTTCTTGACCTTAATACAGCCGAAGTGAAGTTGTACAAGTCCTCATTTGCTCTCATTCGCCACTGTCCATCAACCCATCTATTACCTAGGATTTTTCTTAATATCCTACGCTCTCCTTTTTTCCAGTTGGTCGGCTTGACCTTTAGTATTCATGGTCAAAGTTTCGGACGCATATAATCCCTCAGATTTTACAACTGTGGTATAGTGTCGGAACTTGGCCCCTATACTCATAGACTTTTTGTTATAGATATTCTTTGCAATGTGGTATGCCTGGTCTAACTTCCTCATCTTGACATTAATTGCTTCCTCTTCTAATCCATCTGCTGGATGATTTCACCGAGATAACGGAAATTTGTGACTCGACTGATTTTTCCAAGGTTAGTGATAATCCATTCAGGTCCATCGCAGATGTTTGTCATATATTTTGTCTTCTGAATAGAAATCTGGAGTCCTACCTTTTCAGCAATTTCTGACAGCCTATTGATCTTGTTGACTTAACAATGAAAAATTTTATAAAACATTACAACAAATTATAAACAATTACAACTTAAATAATCAATTGTTGCTAATTCTGAGAATTGGTGTTAAGTAAAGTAAACATTGGCAGATAAAAGTAAATTATGGCAGATTAAAGCTAAACAATGGCAGATTAAAGTCATAATGAAGCCAAAGTAGTTAAAAGGGGCGTAAAGCCAATGTTTTCTTTTTTGGTAATACATGTCTGCATGGGAAGCGTCCAATTCAATCAATTTGAGGTTCGGAAATACTACAATGTTTGATGATGGTCGCATGCGAGTATTGCAGAGAAATTATGAATGTAAATTGATAGTAGTTATGGTCTCGAGTTTGAGACCAATGTTTAATGTTTTTGATGTGAATTGTAAAGTTAATTAATAACGTTGTTGTTGTAATTTATTCAGTTCTTAAATTAATTTTTCTTACTTATAATTCCACCCAGTGTATGTGTCTTTTCTAGCAGTATTACTGATAATTGCAAAACTTGAATAAGTGCGAAAGTAATTCTCATTTATAACCCGGCACGCCCCGAGAGGCAAACTGATAATATATTTCTGGTTTATTTTTAACTTTCCACAAATTCTAGTTTATATCACGTCGGAATGTTGCTATATAAAAGTATCTCCAAACTCATAGACGCAATACGTCTGCACTATTCCAATTGACGGGGCACTTAGATAGAATAGAACCAAACTGACTACATTAAATTATAAATATTAACACATAACAGAGAAAAAAATCAACCAGACCATATTCAACCAAACTGACTCAGGAGGAACATAAAGAATTCAGATCGCCAAATGTAACAATAAACAAGGAACGTCTCGATATGAAAGAAAATTCATTCCATCATTCCATTCAGACAGGTATTTCTTGTTAAATCGTGTTTTTGTGATTCATGACTAAAAACCACACAAGTATTGGCCTATCAATTAATCACGCAATATTTTATATAATGTTCGCTTTCATATATGACATAAAAGCCCTATGTATTGACTACACCTTTGTAAGCTCTCATAATTCTATGTTGAAGCCATGATTTAATTGTTAGCTGTGTGGTGATTGAGCCCCCTTAAGCTAATATCATACAGGTTAAAGCTCCTAGGTATCCACGCACACTGAGCAAATAGCTCATCTTAGAAGTGCTGACAATCTGGAGTGTCTCTAAGCTAATATCAGTTAGGTTAGTGCTCCTAGGTACCCACGTGCACTAAGCAGATTGCTCACCATGGAGTAGTTGACAACCTGGGTGTATTTAAGATAATATCATTCAGATTAATGCTCCTAGAAACCCACGTGCACTAAGCAGATTGCTCACCATGGACGTGTTGACAATCTGGAGTGTCTTTAAGCTAATATCATTCAGGATAGTGTTGCTAGGCACACACGCACACTGAGCAGATTGCTCACCTTAGAGGTGCTGACAATCTGGAGTGTCATTAAGCTAATATCATTCAGGTTAGTGCTCATAGGTACCCAGGCACACTGAGCAGATTGCTCATCATAGAGGTGTTGAAAATCTGGAGTTTCCTTAAGCTAATATCATTCAGGTTAGTGCTCCTAGGTACCCACGCACACTGAGCAAATTGCTCATCATAGAGGTGCTGACAATCTGGAGTGTCTTTAAGTTAATATCATTCAGGTAAGTGCGCCTAGGTACCCACGCACACTGAGCAGATGGCTCCCCTTAGAGGTGCTGACAATCTGGAGTGTCTTTAAGCTAATATCATTCAGGTTAGTGCGCCTAGGTACCCAAGTACACTGAGCAGAATGCTCATCATGGAGGTGTTGACAATCTGAAGTGTATTTAAGCTAATATCATTCAGGACAATGTTGCTAGGTACCCACGCACACTGAGCAGATTGCTCATCTTAGAGGTGATGACAATCTGGAGTGTCTTTAAGCTAATATCATTCAGGTTAACGCTCCTAGGTACCTACGCACACTGAGCAGATTGCTCATCTTAAGGATTTTGACAATCTGGAGTGTCTTTAAGTTAATATCATTCAGGTAAGTGCGCCTAGGTACCCACGCACACTGAGCAGATTGCTCATCATAGAGGTGTTGACAATCTGGAGTATCTTTAGGCTAATATCATTCAGGTTAGTGCTCCTACGTACCCACGTGCACTAAGCAGATTGCTCATCTTAGAGGTGCTGACAATCTGGAGTGTCTTTAAGCTAATATCATTCAGGTTAGTGCGCCTAGGTACCCACACACACAGAGCAGATTGCTCATCATGGAGGTGTTGACAATCTGGAGTTTCTTTAAGCTAATATCATTAAGGTTAGTGCTCCTAGGTACCCACGAGCACTGAGCAGATTGCTCATCTTAGAGTTGTGGACAATCTGGAGTTTCCTTAAGCTAAAATCTTTCAGGTTATTGCTCCTAGGTACCCACGTGCACTAAGCAGATTGTTCATCATAGAGGTGCTGACAATCTGGAATGTCTTTAAGCTAATATCATTCAGGTTAGTGCGCCTAGGTACCCACACACACTGAGCAGATTGCTCATCATGGAGGTGTTGACAATCTGGAGTTTCTTTAAGCTAATATCATTCAGGTTATTGCTCCTAGGTACCCACGCACACTGAGCAGATTGCTCATCATGGAGGTGTTGACAATCTGGAGCTTCTTTAAGCTAATATCATTCAGGTTAGTGCTCCTAGTTACCCACGCACACTGAGCAGATTGGTCATCATGGAGGTGTTGACAATCTGGCGTTTCTTTTAGCTAATATCATTCAGGTTAGTGCTCCTAGGTACCCACGTGCACTAATCAGATTGCTCATCTTAGAGGTGCTGACAATCTGGAGAGTCTTTAAGCTAATATCATTCAGGTTAATGCGCCTAGGTACCCACGCACACTGAGCAGATTGCTCATCATGGAGGTGATGACAATCTGGAGTGTCTTTAAGCTAATATCATTCAGGTTAGTGCTCCTAGGTACCCACGCACACTGAGCAGATTGCTCATCTTAGAGGTGTTGACAATCTGGAGTTTCTTTAAGCTAATATCATTCAGGTTAGTGCGCCTAGGTACCCACGCACACTGAGCTCATTGCTCATCCTAGAGGTGTTGACAATATAGAGTGTCTTTAAGCTAATATCATGCTTGCCACGGTGGGTGAGTTGTTATAGTGTCGGACTACCAACCCCAAGATTGCAGGTACGCCCCTGACCATGGTAAGTGATTTTTCAAGGCGACAAAAATCACGATAATCATGTCATACGTTGTTGGCATGTTAAAGAACCCATTTGAATTCAGTAAGCCGTGTTCAATGGCAAAATTAATCTCGGGATTTTCCGCCAACACAAAGTTCCTCCATTCTCTACTTGAAAGCGCTGTAGTGTCAAGGAGTTTAGATATCTAACCTCCTTGACATTCATAGCGTTCAAAGGAACGACGAAATTCGACATGCAAGCTACCCTCTGGGTGTCAATTAACAAAGCTTGCACCAGGCACCCGAGGCCATACGATATTATTATTATTATTATAGCTAATATCATTTAGGTTAATGCTCTTAGGTACCCACGTGCACTAAGCAGATTGCTCATCTTTGAGTTGCTGACAATCTGGAGTTTTTTTTTGCTAATATCATTCTGCTTAGTGTTCCTAGGTACCCACACACACTGAGCAGATTGCTCATCATGGAGGTATTGACAATCTGGAGTTTCTTTAAGCTAATATCATTCAGGTTAGTGCTCCTATGTACCCACGCACACTGAGCAGATTGCTCATCTTAGAGGTGTTGACATTCTGGAGTTTCTTTAAGCTAATATCATTCAGGTTAGTGCTCCTAGGGACCCACACACACTGAGCAGATTGCTCATCATGGAGGTGTTGACAATCAGGAGTTTCTTTTAGCTAATATCATTCAGGTTTATGCGCCTTGGTACCCACGCACACTGAGCAGATTTCTCATCTTAGAGGTGCTGACAATCTGGTGTGTCTTTAAGCTAATATCATTCAGGTTAGTGCGCCTAGGTACCCACGCACACTGAGCAGATTGCTCATCATAGAGGTGTTGACAATCTGGAGTTTCTTTTAGCTTATATCAGTAAGGTTAGTGCTCCTAGGTACCCACGTGCACTGAGCAGATTGCTCATCTTAGAGTTGTTGACAATCTGGAGTTTCTTTTAGCTAATATCATTCAGGTTATTGCTCCTAGGTACCCAAGTGCACTAAGCAGATTGCTCATCATAGAAGTGCTGACAATGTGGAGTGTCTTTAAGCTAATATCATTCAGGTTAGTGCGCCTAGGTACCCACGCACACTAAGCAGATTGCTCATCATAGAGGTGTTGACAATCTGGTGTTTCTTTAAGGTAATATCATTCAGGTTAGTGCTCCTAGTTACCCACGCACACTGAGCAGATTGGTCATCATGGAGGTGTTGACAATCTGGCGTTTCTTTTAGCTAATATCATTCAGGTTAGTGCTCCTAGGTACCCACGTGCACTAATCAGATTGCTCATCTTAGAGGTGCTGACAATCTGGAGAGTCTTTAAGCTAATATCATTCAGGTTAATGCGCCTAGGTACCCACGCACACTGAGCAGATTGCTCATCATGGAGGTGATGACAATCTGGAGTGTCTTTAAGCTAATATCATTCAGGTTAGTGCTCCTAGGTACCCACGCACACTGAGCAGATTGTTCATCTTAGAAGTGTTGACAATCTGGAGTTTCTTTAAGCTAATATCATTCAGATTAGTGCTCCTAGGTACCCACACACACTGAGCAGATTGCTCATCATGGAGGTGTTGGCAATCTGGAGTGTCTTTAAGCTAATATCATTAAGGTTAGTACTCCTAGGTACCCACGTGCACTGAGCAGATTGCCCATCTTAGAGTTGTTGACAATCTGGAGTTTCTTTTAGCTAATATCATTCAGGTTATTGCTCCTAGGTACCCACGTGCACTAAGCAGATTGCTCATCTTAGATGTGCTGACAATCTGGAGTGTTTTTAAGCTAATATCATTCAGGTTAGTGCTCCTAGGTACCCACGCACACTAAGCAGATTGCTCATCTTAGAGGTGTTGACAATCTGGAGTGTCTTTAAGCTAATATCATTCAGGTTAATGCGCCTTGGTACCCACTCACACTGAGCAGATTTCTCATCTGTGGTGCTGACAATCTGGAGTGTCTTTAAGCTAATATCATTCAGGTTATTGCGCCTAGGTACCCTCGCACACTGAGCAATTTGCTCATCATGGAGGTGTTGACAATCTGGAGTGTCTTTAAGCTAATATCATTAAGGTTAGTGCTCCTAGGCACCCACGCGCACTGAGCAGATTGCTCATCTTAGAGTTGTGGACAATCTGGAGTTTCCTTAAGCTAAAATCTTTCAGGTTATTGCTCCTAGGTAACCACGTGCACTAAGCAGATTGTTCATCATAGAGGTGCTGACAATATAGAGTGTCTTTAAGCTAATATCATTTAGGTTAATGCTCTTAGGTACCCACGTGCACCAAGCAGATTGCTCATCTTAGATTTGCTGACAATCTGGAGTTTCTTTTAGCTAATATCATTCAGCTTAGAGTTCCTAGGTACCCATACACACTGAGCAGATTGCTCATCATGGAGGTGTTGACAATCTGGAGTTTCTTTAAGCTAATATCATTCAGGTTAGTGCTCCTATGTACCCACGCACACTGAGCAGAATGCTCATCTTAGAGGTGTTGACAATCTGGAGTCTCTTTAAGCTAATATCATTCAGGTTAGTGCTCCTAGGTACCCACACACACTGAGCAGATTGCTCATCATGGAGATGTTGACAATCAGGAGTTTCTTTTAGCTAATATCATTCAGGTTAATGCGCCTTGGTACCCACGCACACTGAGCAGATTTCTCATCTTAGAGGTGCTGACGATCTGGTGTGTCTTTAAGCTAATATCATTCAGGTTAATGCGCCTAGATACCCACGCACACTGAGCAGATTGCTCATCATAGAGGTGTTGACAATCTGGAGTTTCTTTTAGCTTATATCAGTAAGGTTAGTGCTCCTAGGTACCCACGTGCACTGAGCAGATTGGTCATCTTATAGTTGTTGACAATCTGCAGTTTCTTTAAGCTAATATCATTCAGGTTAGTGCTCCTAGGTACCCACACACACTGAGCAGATTGCTCATCATGGAGGTGTTGACAATCTGGAGTTTCTTTTAGCTAATATCATTCAGGTTAGTGCTCCTAAGTACCCAAGTGCACTATGCAGATTGCTCATCATAGAAATGCTGACAATTTGGAGTGTCTTTAAGCTAATATCATTCAGGTTAGTGCGACTAGGTACCCACGCACACTGAGCAGATTGCTCATCATAGAGGTGTTGACAATCTGGTGTTTCATTAAGGTAATATCATTCAGGTTAGTGCTCCTAGTTACCCACACACATTGAGCAGATTGGTCATCATGGAGGTGTTGACAATCTGGCGTTCGTTTTTGCATATATCATTCAGGTTAGTGCTCCTAGGTACCCACGCACACTAAGCAGATTGCTCATCTTAGATGTGTTCACAATCTGGAGTTTCTTTAAGCTAATAACATTCAGGTTAGTGCTCCTAGGTACCCACCCACACTGAGCTAATTGCTCATCCTAGAGGTGTTGACAATATAGAGTGTCTTTAAGCTAATATCATTTAGGTTAATGCTCTTAGGTACCCACGTGCACTAAGCAGATTGCTCATCTTAGAGTTGCTGACAATCTGGAGTTTCTTTTAGCTAATATCATTCAGCTTAGAGTTCCTAGGTACCCATACACACTGAGCAGATTGCTCATCATGGAGGTGTTGACAATCTGGAGTTTCTTTAAGCTAATATCGTTCAGGTTAGTGCTCCTATGTACCCACGCACACTGAGCAGAATGCTCATCTTAGAGGTGTTGACAATCTGGAGTCTCTTTAAGCTAATAACATTCAGGTTAGTGCTCCTAGTTACCCACACACATTGAGCAGATTGGTCCTCATGGAGGTGTTGACAATCTGGCGATCGTTTTAGCTAATATCATTCAGGTTAGTGCTCCTAGGTACCCACGCACACTAAGCAGATTGCTCATCTTAGATGTGTTCACAATCTGGAGTTTCTTTAAGCTAATATCATTCAGGTTAGTGCTCCTAGGTACCCACGCACACTAAGCAGATTGCTCATCTTAGATGGGTTCACAATCTGGAGTTTCTTTAAGCTAATATCATTCAGGTTAGAGCTCCTAGGTACCCACGCACACTGAGCACATTGCTCATCATAGAGGAGTCGAAAATCTGGAGTGTCATTAAGCTAATATCATTAAGGTTCGTGCTCCTAGGTACCCACGTGCACTGAGCAGATTGCTCATCTTAGAGTTGTTGACCATCTAGAGTTTCTTTTAGCTAACATCACTCAGGTTAGTGCGCCTAGGTACCCACGTGCACTAAGCAGATTGCTCATCTTAGAGGTGCTGACAATCTGGAGTGTCTTTAAGCTAATATCATTAAGGTTAGTGCTCCTAAGTACCCACGTGCACTAAGCAGATTGCTCATCTTAGAGGTGCTGACAATCTGGAGTGTCTTTAAGCTAATATCATTCAGGTTAGTGCGCCTAGGTACCCACACTCACTGAGCAGATTGCTCATCATGGAGGTGTTGACAATCTGGTGTTTCATTAAGGTAATATCATTCAGGTTAGTGCTCCTAGTTACCACACACACACTGAGCAGATTGGTCATCATGGAGGTGTTGACAATCTGGAGTGTCTTTAAGCTAATATCATTAAGGTTAGTGCTCCTAGGCACCCACGTGCACTGAGCAGATTGCTCATCTTAGAGTTGTGGACAATCTGGAGTTTCCTTAAGCTAAATTCTTTCAGGTTATTGCTCCTAGGTACCCACGTGCACTAAGCAGATTGTTCATCATAGAGGTGCTGACAATATTGAATGTCTTTAAGCTAATATCATTCAGGTTAGTGCGCCTAGGTACCCACGCACACTGAGCTATTTGCTCATCCTAGAAGTGTTGACAATATAGAGTGTCTTTAAGCTAATATCATTTAGGTTAATGCACTTAGGTACCCACGTGCACTAAGCAGATTGCTCATCTTAGAGTTGCTGACAATCTGGAGTTTCTTTTAGCTAAAATCATTCAGCTTAGAGTTCCTAGGTACCCACACACACTGAGCAGATTGCTCATCATGGAGGTGTTGACAATCTGGAGTTTCTTTAATCTAATATCATTCAGGTTAGTGCTCCTATGTACCCACGCACACTGAGCAGATTGCTCATCTTAGAGTTGTTGACAATCTGGAGTTTCTTAAAGCTAATATCATTCAGGTTAGTGCTCCTAGGTACCCACACACACTGAGCAGATTGCTCATCATGGAGGTGTTGACAATCAGGAGTTTCTTTTAGCCAATAAATTCAGGTTAATGCGCCTTGGTACCCACGCACACTGAGCAGATTTCTCATCTTAGAGGTGCTGACAATCTGGTGTGTCTTTAAGCTAATATCATTTAGGTAAATGCTCTTAGGTACCCACGTGCACTAAGCAGATTGCTCATCTTAGAGTTGCTGACAATCTGATGTTTCTTTTAGCTAATATCATTCAGGTAAATGCGCCTAGGTACCCACACACACTGAGCAGATTGCTCATCATGGAGGTGTTGACAATCTGGAGTTTCTTTAAGCTAATATCATTCAGGTTGGTTCTCCTATGTACCTACGCACACTGAGCAGATTGCTCATCTTAGAGGTGTTGACAATCTGGAGTTTCTTTAAGCTAATATCGTTCAGGTTAGTGCTCCTAGGTACCCACACACACTGAGCAGATTGCTCATCATGGAGGTGTTGACAATCAGGAGTTTCTTTTAGCTAATATCATTCAGGTTAATGCGCCTTGGTACCCACGCACACTGAGCAGATATCTCATCTTAGAGGGGCTGATAATCTGGTGTGTCTTTAAGCTAATATCATTCAGGTTAATGCGCCTAGGTACCCACGCACACTGAGCAGATTGCTCATCATAGAGGTGTTGACAATCTGGAGTTTCTTTTAGCTTATATCAGTAAGGTTAGTGCTCCTAGGTACCCACGAGCACTGAGCAGATTGCTCATCTTAGAGTTGTTGACAATTTGGGGTTTCTTTAAGGTAATATTCAGGTTAGTGCTCCTAGTTACCCACACACACTGAGCAGATTGGTCATCATGGAGGTGTTGACAATCTGGCGTTTCTTTTAGCTAATATCATTCAGGTTAGTGCTCCTAGGTACCCACGTGCACTAATCAGATTGCTCATCTTAGTGGTGCTGACAATCTGGAGTGTCTTTAAGCTAATATCATTCAGGTAAATGCGCCTAGGTACCCACGCACACTGAGCAGATTGCTCATCATGGAGGTGAAGACAATCTGGAGTTTCTTTAAGCTAATATCATTCAGGTTAGTGCTCCTAGGTACCCACGCACACTGAGCAGATTGCTCATCTTAGAGTTGTTGACAATCTGGAGTTTCTTTAAGCTAATATCATTCAGATTAGTGCTCCTAGGTACCCACACACACTGAGCAGATTGCTCATCATGGAGGTGTTGACAATCTGGAGTTTCCTTAAGCTACTATCATTCAGGTTAGTGCTCCTAGGTACCCACGCAAACTGAGCAGATTGCTCAACTTAGAGGTGTTGACAATCTGGAGTCTCTTTAAGGTAATATCATTCAGGTTAGTGCTCCTAGTTACCCACACACACAGAGCAGATTACTCATCATGGAGGTGTTGACAATCTGGAGTTTCTTTAAGCTAATATCATTCAGGTTAATGCTCCTAGATACCCACGCACACTGAGCAGATTGCTCATCTTAGAGATGTTGACAATCTGGAGTCTCTTTAAGGTAATATCATTCAGGTTAGTGCTCTTAGTTACCCACACACACTGAGCAGATTGCTCATCATGGAGGTGTTGACAATCTGGAGTGTCTTAAAGCTAATATCATTAAGGTTAGTGCTCCTAGGTACACACCTGCTTAGAGCAGATTGCTTATATTAGAGTTGTGGAAAATCTGGAGTTCCTTTAAGCTAATGTCATTCAGGTTATTGCTCCTAGGTACCCACGTGCACTAAGCAGATTGTTCATCTTAGAGGTGCTGACAATCTGGAGTGTCTTTAAGCTAATATCATTCAGGTTGGTGCGCCTAGGTACTCACACACACTGAGCAGATTGCTCATCATGGAGGTGTTGACAATATGGAGTTTCTTTAAGCTAATATCATTCAGGTTAGTGCTCCTATGTACCCACGCATACTGAGCAGATTGCTCATCTTAGTGGTGTTGACAATCTGGAGTTTTCTTAAGCTAATATCATTCAGGTTAGTGCGCCTAGGTACGCACACACAATGAACAGATTGCTCATCATGGAGGTGTTGACAATCAGGAGTTTCTTTTAGCTAATATCATTCAGGTTAGTGCTTCTAGGTACCCACGTGCAATAAGCAGATTGCTCATCCTAGATGTGCTCACAATCTGGAGTTTCTTTAAGCTAATATCATTCAGGTTGGTGCTCCTAGGTACCCACGCACACTGAGCACATTGCTCATCCTAGAGGATTTGACAATCTGGAGTGTCTTTAAGCTAATATCAGTAAGGTTAGTGCTCCTAGGTACCCACGTGCACTAAGCAGATTGCTCATCTTAGAGGTGCTGACAATCTGGAGTGTCTTTAAGCTAATATCATTAAGGTTAGTGCGCCTAGGTACCCACACACACTGAGCAGATTGCTCATCATGGAGGTGTTGACAATCTGGAGTGTCTTTAAGCTAATATCATTAAGGTTAGTGCTCCTAGGCACCCACGTGCACTAAGCAGATTGCTCACCTTAGAGGTGCTGACAATCTGGAGTGTCTTTAAGCTAATATCATTCAGGTTAGTGCGCCTAGGTACCCACACACACTGAGCAGATTGCTCATCATGGAGGTGTTGACAATCTGGAGTGTCTTTAAGCTAATATCATTAAGGTTAGTGCTCCTAGGCACCCACGTGCACTGAGCAGATTGCTCATCTTAGAGTTGTGGACAATCTGGAGTTTCCTTAAGCTTAAAATCTTTCAGGTTATTGCTCCTAGGTACCCACGTGCACTAAGCAGATTGTTCATCATGGAGGTGTTGACAATCTGGAGTGTCTTTAAGCTAATATCATTCAGGTTAGTGCGCCTAGGAACCCACACACACTAAGCAGATTGCTCATCATGGAGGTGTTGACAATCTGGAGTTTCTTTAAGCTAATATCATTCAGGTTAGTGCTCCTAGGTACCCACACACACTGAGCAGATTGCTCATCATGGAGGTGTTGACAATCAGGAGTTTCTTTTAGCTAATATCATTCAGGTTAATGCGCCTTGGTACCCACGCACACTGAGCAGATTTCTCATCTTAGAGGTGCTGACAATCTAGTGTGTCATTAAGCTAATATCATTCAGGTTAGTGCCCCTAGGTACCCACGCATACTGAGCAGATTGCTCATCATAGAGGTGTTGACAATCTCGAATTTCTTTTAGCTTATATCAGTAAGGTTAGTGCTCCTAGGTACCCACGTGCACTGAGCAGATTGCTCATCTTAGAGTTGTTGACAATCTGCAGTTTCTTTAAGCTAATATCACTCAGGTTAGTGCTCCTAGGTACCCACACACACTGAGCAGATTGCTCATCATGGAGGTGTTGACAATCTGGAGTTTCTTTTAGCTAATATCATTCAGGTTAGTGCTCCTAAGTACCCAAGTGCACTAAGCAGATTGCTCATCATAGAAGTGCTGACAATCTGGAGTGTCTTTAAGCTAATATCATTCAGGTTAGTGCGCCCTAGGTACCCACGCACACTGAGCAGATTGCTCATCATAGAGGTGGTGACAATCTGGTGTTTCATTAAGGTAATATCATTCAGGTTAGTACTCCTAGTTACCCACACACACTGAGCAGATTGGTCATCATGGAGGTGTTGACAATCGGGCGTTTCTTTTAGCTAATATCATTCAGGTTAGTGCTCCTGGGTACCCACGTGCACTAAGAAGATTGTTCATCATAGAGGTGCTGACAATCTGGAATGTCTTTAAGCTAATATCATTCAGGTTAGTGCGCCTAGGTAGCCACACACACTGAGCAGATTGCTCATCATGGAGGTGTTGACAATCTGGAGTTTCCTTAAGCTAATATCATTCAGGTTAGTGCTCCTAGGTACCCACACACACTGAGCTCATTGCTCATCCTAGAGGTGTTGACAATATAGAGTGTCTTTAAGCTAATATCATTTAGGTCAATGCTCGTAGGTACCCACGTGCACTAAGCAGATTGCTCATCTTAGAGTTGCTGACAATCTGAAGTTTCTTTTAGCTAATATCATTCAGCTTAGTGTTCCTAGGTACCCACACACACTGAGCAGATTTCTCATCATGGATGTGTTGACAATCTGGAGGTTCTTTAAGCTAATATCATTCAGGTTAGTGCTCCTATGTACCCACGCACACAGAGCAGATTGCTCATCTTAGAGGTGTTGACAATCTGGAGTTTCTTTAAGCTAATATCATTCAGGTTAGTGCTCCTAGGTACCCACACACACTGAGCAGATTGCTCATCATGGAGGTGTTGACAATCAGGAGTTTCTTTTAGCTAATATCATTCAGGTTAATGCGCCTTGGTACCCACGCACACTGAGCAGATTTCTCATCTTAGAGGTGCTGACAATCTGGTGTGTCTTTAAGCTAATATCATTCAGGTTAATGCGCCTAGGTACCCACGCACACTGAGCAGATTGCTCATCATAGAGGTGTTGACAATCTGGAGTTTCTTTTAGCTTATATCAGTAAGGTTAGTGCTCCTAGGTACCCACGTGCACTGAGCAGATTGCTCATCTTAGAGTTGTTGACAATCTGGAGTTTCTTTAAGGTAATATCATTCAGGTTAGTGCTCCTAGTTACCCACACACACTGAGCAGATTGGTCATCATGGAGGTGTTGACAATCTGGCGTTTCTTTAGCTAATATCATTCAGGTTAGTGCTCCTAGGTACCCACGTGCACTAATCAGATTGCTCATCTTAGTGGTGCTGACCATCTGGAGTGTCTTTAAGCTAATATCATTCAGGTTAATGCGCTTAGGTACCCACGCACACTGAGCAGATTGCTCATCATAGAGGTGTTGAGAATCTGGAGTTTCTTTAAGGTAATATCATTCAGGTTAGTGCTCCTAGTTGCCCACACACACTGAGCAGATTGGTCAACATGGAGGTGTTGACAATCTGGCGTTTCTTTTAGCTAATATCATTCAGGTTAGTGCTCCTAGGTACCCACGTGCACTAATCAGATTGCTCATCTTAGTGGTGCTGACAATCTGTAGTGTCTTTAAGCTAATATCATTCAGGTTAATGCGCCTAGGTACCCACGCACACTGAGCAGATTGCTCATCATGGAGGTGTTGACAATCTGGAGTGTCTTAAAGCTAATATCATTAAGGTTAGTGCTCCTAGGTACACACCTGCTTAGAGCAGATTGCTTATATTAGAGTTGTGGAAAATCTGGAGTTCCTTTAAGCTAATGTCATTCAGGTTATTGCTCCTAGGTACCCACGTGCACTAAGCAGATTGTTCATCTTAGAGGTGCTGACAATCTGGAGTGTCTTTAAGCTAATATCATTCAGGTTGGTGCGCCTAGGTACTCACACACACTGAGCAGATTGCTCATCATGGAGGTGTTGACAATATGGAGTTTCTTTAAGCTAATATCATTCAGGTTAGTGCTCCTATGTACCCACGCATACTGAGCAGATTGCTCATCTTAGTGGTGTTGACAATCTGGAGTTTTCTTAAGCTAATATCATTCAGGTTAGTGCGCCTAGGTACGCACACACAATGAACAGATTGCTCATCATGGAGGTGTTGACAATCAGGAGTTTCTTTTAGCTAATATCATTCAGGTTAGTGCTTCTAGGTACCCACGTGCAATAAGCAGATTGCTCATCCTAGATGTGCTCACAATCTGGAGTTTCTTTAAGCTAATATCATTCAGGTTGGTGCTCCTAGGTACCCACGCACACTGAGCACATTGCTCATCCTAGAGGATTTGACAATCTGGAGTGTCTTTAAGCTAATATCAGTAAGGTTAGTGCTCCTAGGTACCCACGTGCACTAAGCAGATTGCTCATCTTAGAGGTGCTGACAATCTGGAGTGTCTTTAAGCTAATATCATTAAGGTTAGTGCGCCTAGGTACCCACACACACTGAGCAGATTGCTCATCATGGAGGTGTTGACAATCTGGAGTGTCTTTAAGCTAATATCATTAAGGTTAGTGCTCCTAGGCACCCACGTGCACTAAGCAGATTGCTCACCTTAGAGGTGCTGACAATCTGGAGTGTCTTTAAGCTAATATCATTCAGGTTAGTGCGCCTAGGTACCCACACACACTGAGCAGATTGCTCATCATGGAGGTGTTGACAATCTGGAGTGTCTTTAAGCTAATATCATTAAGGTTAGTGCTCCTAGGCACCCACGTGCACTGAGCAGATTGCTCATCTTAGAGTTGTGGATAATCTGGAGTTTCCTTAAGCTTAAAATCTTTCAGGTTATTGCTCCTAGGTACCCACGTGCACTAAGCAGATTGTTCATCATGGAGGTGTTGACAATCTGGAGTGTCTTTAAGCTAATATCATTCAGGTTAGTGCGCCTAGGAACCCACACACACTAAGCAGATTGCTCATCATGGAGGTGTTGACAATCTGGAGTTTCTTTAAGCTAATATCATTCAGGTTAGTGCTCCTAGGTACCCACACACACTGAGCAGATTGCTCATCATGGAGGTGTTGACAATCAGGAGTTTCTTTTAGCTAATATCATTCAGGTTAATGCGCCTTGGTACCCACGCACACTGAGCAGATTTCTCATCTTAGAGGTGCTGACAATCTAGTGTGTCATTAAGCTAATATCATTCAGGTTAGTGCCCCTAGGTACCCACGCATACTGAGCAGATTGCTCATCATAGAGGTGTTGACAATCTCGAATTTCTTTTAGCTTATATCAGTAAGGTTAGTGCTCCTAGGTACCCACGTGCACTGAGCAGATTGCTCATCTTAGAGTTGTTGACAATCTGCAGTTTCTTTAAGCTAATATCACTCAGGTTAGTGCTCCTAGGTACCCACACACACTGAGCAGATTGCTCATCATGGAGGTGTTGACAATCTGGAGTTTCTTTTAGCTAATATCATTCAGGTTAGTGCTCCTAAGTACCCAAGTGCACTAAGCAGATTGCTCATCATAGAAGTGCTGACAATCTGGAGTGTCTTTAAGCTAATATCATTCAGGTTAGTGCGCCCTAGGTACCCACGCACACTGAGCAGATTGCTCATCATAGAGGTGGTGACAATCTGGTGTTTCATTAAGGTAATATCATTCAGGTTAGTACTCCTAGTTACCCACACACACTGAGCAGATTGGTCATCATGGAGGTGTTGACAATCGGGCGTTTCTTTTAGCTAATATCATTCAGGTTAGTGCTCCTGGGTACCCACGTGCACTAAGAAGATTGTTCATCATAGAGGTGCTGACAATCTGGAATGTCTTTAAGCTAATATCATTCAGGTTAGTGCGCCTAGGTAGCCACACACACTGAGCAGATTGCTCATCATGGAGGTGTTGACAATCTGGAGTTTCCTTAAGCTAATATCATTCAGGTTAGTGCTCCTAGGTACCCACACACACTGAGCTCATTGCTCATCCTAGAGGTGTTGACAATATAGAGTGTCTTTAAGCTAATATCATTTAGGTCAATGCTCGTAGGTACCCACGTGCACTAAGCAGATTGCTCATCTTAGAGTTGCTGACAATCTGAAGTTTCTTTTAGCTAATATCATTCAGCTTAGTGTTCCTAGGTACCCACACACACTGAGCAGATTTCTCATCATGGATGTGTTGACAATCTGGAGGTTCTTTAAGCTAATATCATTCAGGTTAGTGCTCCTATGTACCCACGCACACAGAGCAGATTGCTCATCTTAGAGGTGTTGACAATCTGGAGTTTCTTTAAGCTAATATCATTCAGGTTAGTGCTCCTAGGTACCCACACACACTGAGCAGATTGCTCATCATGGAGGTGTTGACAATCAGGAGTTTCTTTTAGCTAATATCATTCAGGTTAATGCGCCTTGGTACCCACGCACACTGAGCAGATTTCTCATCTTAGAGGTGCTGACAATCTGGTGTGTCTTTAAGCTAATATCATTCAGGTTAATGCGCCTAGGTACCCACGCACACTGAGCAGATTGCTCATCATAGAGGTGTTGACAATCTGGAGTTTCTTTTAGCTTATATCAGTAAGGTTAGTGCTCCTAGGTACCCACGTGCACTGAGCAGATTGCTCATCTTAGAGTTGTTGACAATCTGGAGTTTCTTTAAGGTAATATCATTCAGGTTAGTGCTCCTAGTTACCCACACACACTGAGCAGATTGGTCATCATGGAGGTGTTGACAATCTGGCGTTTCTTTAGCTAATATCATTCAGGTTAGTGCTCCTAGGTACCCACGTGCACTAATCAGATTGCTCATCTTAGTGGTGCTGACCATCTGGAGTGTCTTTAAGCTAATATCATTCAGGTTAATGCGCTTAGGTACCCACGCACACTGAGCAGATTGCTCATCATAGAGGTGTTGAGAATCTGGAGTTTCTTTAAGGTAATATCATTCAGGTTAGTGCTCCTAGTTGCCCACACACACTGAGCAGATTGGTCAACATGGAGGTGTTGACAATCTGGCGTTTCTTTTAGCTAATATCATTCAGGTTAGTGCTCCTAGGTACCCACGTGCACTAATCAGATTGCTCATCTTAGTGGTGCTGACAATCTGTAGTGTCTTTAAGCTAATATCATTCAGGTTAATGCGCCTAGGTACCCACGCACACTGAGCAGATTGCTCATCATGGAGGTGAGGACAATCTGGAGTTTCTTTAAGCTAATATCATTCAGGTTAGTGCTCCTAGGTACCCACGCACACTGAGCAGATTGCTCATCTCAGAGGTGTTGACAATCTGGAGTTTATTTAAGCTAATATCATTCAGATTAGTGCTCCTAGGTACCCACACACACTGAGCAGATTGCTCATCATGGATGTGTTGACAATCTGGAGTTTCCTTAAGCTAATACCATTCAGGTTAGAGCTTCTAGGTACCCACGCAAACTGAGCAGATTGCTCAACATAGAGGTGTTGACAATCTGGAGTTTCTTTAAGGTAATATCATTCAGGTTAGTGCTCCTATTTACCCACACACACAGAGCAGATTACTCATCATGGATGTGTTGACAATCTGGAGTTTCTTTAAGCTAATATCATTCAGGTTAATGCTCCTAGATACCCACGCACACTGAGCAGATTGCTCATCTTAGAGGTGTTGACAATCTGGAGTCTCTTTAAGGTAATATCATTCAGGTTAGTGCTCCTAGTTACCCACACACACTGAGCAGATTGCTCATCATGGAGGTGTTGACAATCTGGAGTTTCTTTTAGCTAATATCATTCAGGTTAATGCTCCTAGGTACCAACGTGCACTAAGCAGATTGCTCATCATAGAGATGTTGACAATCTGGGGTTTCTTTAAGCTAATATCATTCAGGTTAGTGCTCCTAGGTACCCACGCACACTGAGCAGATTGCTCATCTTAGAGGTGTTGACAATCTGGAGTTTCTTTGAGCTAATATCATTCAGGATAGTGCTCCTAGGTACCCACGTGCACTAAGCAGATTGCTCATCTTAGAGGTGCTGACAATCTGGAGTGTCTTTAAGCTAATATCATTCAGGTTAGTGCGCCTAGGTACCCACACACACTGAGCAGATTGCTCATCATGGAGGTGTTGACAATCTGGAGTGTCTTAAAGCTAATATCATTAAGGTTAGTGCTCCTAGGTACCCACGCACACTGAGCAGATTGCTCATCTTAGAGGTGTTGACAATCTGGAGTTTCCTTAAGCTAATATCATTCAGGTTAGTGCTCCTAGGTACGCACACACAATGAGCAATCATGGAGGTGTTGACAATCTGGAGTTTCCTTAAGCTAATATCATTCAGGTTAGAGCTTCTGGGTACCCACGTGCACTAAGCATATTGCTCATCCTAGATGTGCTCACAATCTGGAGTTTCTTTAAGCTAATATCATTCAGGTTGGTGCTCCTAGGTACCCACGCACACTGAGCACATTGCTCATCCTAGAGGATTTGACAATCTGGAGTGTCTTTAAGCTAATATCAGTAAGGTTAGTGCTCCTAGGTACCCACGTGCACTGAACACATTGCTCATCTTAGAGTTGTTGCCAATCTGGAGTTTCTTTTAGCTAATATCATTCAGTATAGTGTTCCTAGGTACCCACACACACTTAGCAGATTGCTCATCATGGAGGTGTTGACAATCTGGAGTTTCCTTAAGCTAATATCATTCAGGTTAGTGCTCCTATGTACCCACGCACACTGAGCAGATTGCTCATCTTAGAGGTGTTGACATTCTGGAGTTTCTTTAGGCTAATATCATTCAGGTTAGTGCTCCTAGGTACCCACACACAGTGAGCAGACTGCTCATCATGGAGGTGTTCACAATCAGGAGTTTCTTTTAGCTAATATCATTCAGGTTATTGCGCCTTGGTACCCACGCACACTGAGCAGATTTCTCATCTTAGAGGTGCTGACAATCTGGTGTGTCTTTAAGGTAATATCATTCAGGTTAGAGCTCCTAGGTACCCACACACACTGAGCAGATTGCTCATCATGGAGGTGTTGACAATCTGGAGTGTCTTTAAGCTAATATCATTAAGGTTATTGCTCCTAGGCACCCACGTGCACTGAGCAGATTGCTCATCTTAGAGTTGTGGACAATCTGGATTTTCCTTAAGCTTAAAATCTTTCAGGTTATCGCTCCTAGGTACCCACGTGCACTAAGCAGATTGTTCATCAAGGAGGTGTTGACAATCTGGAGTGTCTTTAAGCTAATATCATTCAGGTTAGTGCGCCTAGGTACCCACACACACTAAGCAGATTGCTCATCATGGAGGTGTTGACAATCTGGAGTCTCTTTAAGCTAATATCATTCAGGTTAGTGCTCCTAGGTACCCACGCACACAGAGCTCATTGCTCATCCTAGAGGTGTTGACAATATAGAGTGTCTTTAAGCTAATATCATTTAGTTTAATGCTCTTAGGTACCCACGTGCACTAAGCAGATTGTTCATCATAGAGATGCTGACAATCTGGAATGTCTTTAAGCTAATATCATTCAGGTTAGTGCGCCTAGGTACACACACACACTGAGCAGATTGCTCATCATGGAGGTGTTGACAATCTGGAGTTTCTTTAAGCTAATATCATTCAGATTAGTGCTCCTAGGTACCCACGCACACAGAGCTCATTGCTCATCCTAGAGGTGTTGACAATATAGAGTGTCTTTAAGCTAATATCATTTAGGTCAATGCTCTTAGGTACCCACGTGCACTAAGCAGATTGCTCATCATAGAAGTGCTGACAATCTGGAGTGTCTTTAAGCTAATATCATTCAGGTTAGTGCTCCTAGGTACCCACACACACTGAGCAGAGTGCTCATCATGGAGGTGTTGACAATCTGGAGTTTCTTTAAGCTAATATCATTCAGGTTGGTGCTCCTATGTACCCACGCACACTGAGCAGATTGCTCATCTTAGAGGTGTTGACAATCTGGAGTTTCTTTAAGCTAATATCATTCAGGTTAGTGCTCCTAAGTACCCACACACACACTGAGCAGATTGCTCATCATGGAGGTGTTGACAATCAGTAGTTTCTTTTAGCTAATATCATTCAGGTTAGTGCGCCTAGGTACCCACGCACACTGAGCAGATTGCTCATCATAGAGGTGTTGACAATCTGGAGTTTCTTTTAGCTTATATCAGTAAGGTTAGTGCTCCTAGGTACCCACGTGCACTGAGCAGATTGCTCATCTTAGAGTTGTTGACAATCTGGAGTTTCTTTTAGCTAATATCATTCGGGTTAGTGCTCCTAGATACCCAAGTGCACAAAGCAGCATGGGCGCCCATAGGATTTTTTCCAGGGGGGGGGCCAAGTAAATATTTTCGTTTCATTGCCTACCTGTCACCCCCCCCCCTCCCCATCGCCCCCCTCCCCCCCACACACACACTCAAAAAGTTTCATTTCTTACTTACTTCGTCTTCGTGATATTCATTATTTGACTGCTCTGAAACCATTGGCTACTTTGTGGCAAGTTTGGAAGGAATGTTTTCTTTGAGTTTTTGTCCGTTAACGTTCGCTTTTCTTCGTGATTCAACGTCGTAATGTTCAGTTCTTAAAAACAGGAAAAAACTAGTGGTATCGGCAAAAATAAAAATCAAGTACCGTAGTTCATTAAAATGGTATCGTTAATCCAGTTCGCCAACTTTCTAAATTACTGGATATATTTTCACATGATCCCAAATCACTGAGTTAAACTGTGGAAATATCCCAAGATCTGAATCAGACAATTATTTAAATAGCACTGTTTCCAAATACGGTAGGCTACGGTATCTAGTTTGTACTGGCCATTACAGCAGATCGTCACGTCTTTCCTCTTCTAAACAACCAATCGGAAATACTTCGCATTGCTCTTACTAGAATCATGAAACACTTGTAGTTTACGAACTGATAAACTCGAGCCTATGGTTTTAGTATAAATTAGTTTTGTCAATAAAAAATATTTCGCCTGATTATTAATAACCACTAAATAAAATGGATAAAAACCACTATATCACTTACTTCTTACTACCATTATTCGCATTTTCGACTGAAACAAGAGGAATTGTGATACAGGAATGGTGATACGAACGTAAACAAACCACTTCTTTCAATGTGTAATTGAGCCTTATGCTCAAGCTTTTCTCTGTTTATGAAAATAATAGACGATAAAATAAAACTAACAGATATCGTACAATTCCGTTGAGTTTTATAAAATAACAAGTGATATATTTCGCCGTATTATTGTACCTGTGACGTAAAAAATATACTGTCTAACCAATCTAATACAAATACTTTTTGAGTATTTAAATTTATGTGTATTAAGGCTACCCTTGAAGAGGGGAAAATTAACCTTTTTATATTCAATAACTGGCATTGTTGTAAATGTAAACAGGTTTAAACTTCATCCCTTGTACTTGACAGTGAGTGAAATTCTGGTTTATGTTATAACGTGTCATTAGGCGAGTGTGTATATGTAATGTTATTTCAGAGTACCGATAGCGTAGTTTTGAGATGAGTGCCCCGGAATATGAAACATGATACGTACGTGGTATTTCCCTGAAAGTAGTGTTGAAAATATCATAGGCCTACTAGGGATGGCTGCTCTCAGCGTCGGCAATCAAATTTCGAATATTTAGGTAACCAGTCGTCATCGTGGAGCTTAAATTGAGGTACTCAACTACACAGATGGGCTTAAAGATCAAATTACTACATTCTGTCCTTTCTTAAAATGCATGCCACGATGGATTTACGTTGCTGCCCCCGACTTGGAATATGCAGATTTATTAAAGTTGTAACCTTCCCAGGTCACAAGAGATCGAACCCTTACTTTTGGGACGTACGATTTTCATAATGCCCACATACTTTTTGATGCCTTTTTGTGTTTTATAATTATGTAATGAACTATGTGATTTATTTCCGATTAATTTGTTTAGGTTTTAAGGGATTGTAATTGGCAGGATCTGAGTCTAGTTGTATGTGAATATTTTAACAGTGGAATAATCTTCAGTCAGAGAGTCTGGAAGTGTGTGCAAGAACCAGGAAGTAGGTTTGTTGTCGCCTGGGTTTTTCTCTCGCAAGCTCAAGTGCATGATGACTCATGCAGGTAGGAGGCTTGGCAACCCTGTGCTAGGGGTGTGTCTAGGTTATTTTGAAGACCAAGAAGGCACTCCTTATATGGTAATGTTTTGTTTTGATTGGCTGGACCCGTGAGGGAAGCCAGGTAGGCCAGTGATTTGTGGAGGGGAGATGAATGTTATTAGGACTTGACGAAGCTGTGAGGGAGACTCATTCTTAGGACTCCGTGGGGAGTAGTACTCATTCTTTGGACCGCGTGTAGGGCGGTGTACTCATCCTTTGGACTCCGTGTGGAGTGGTTCGTATTCTTGGTAAGACTCCGTGAGGGAGTGGAACTTGTATTTTGGACTTGTGTGTTTTTGGTGGAGAAGGAAGGTATTTCAGACGATCACAAGTTGGTGTTCGATGTGCAATTACTGAGTTGCTGGCTATACATTCTCAAGGGAATTATGAGCCTAGTTTCAAACAAATAGTCTAGATTGTTTGTCTCGAACCGCATGAAGTATTGTAAACTAAAGTATGTTTACCGAAATTCTGAGACCATAGCGGTAAATTGTTATACGACAAATACTAGTAAAATATGCTATGTATTAGTAAACTCAGGAGCGAACTAGATGCGATAATCCAACACATGGATTTAAAGCATCTTTGTATAATCAGATCCACGAAACTAGATAAATCGTTGGATGCTGACCATCAAAGTAATAATGCACATAATATTCATAGTTGAGAGGCTTGCGTGTGAAATATATAGTAATTGTGCTGCGAGTAAGTAGGAGTGATTCTCTGGGAGCAACTAGCCCTCGAATCAGTAGAGTTAAGTCGTCACAGCTGAAGTCAACGCCTGTAAGTACCAGTCATCATTATTTCCGAGGGTCATCAATATGTCATAAGTGTGCCTATGTGAATATGATAGGGAGTGTTAGATAGTCTGTACGACGAGGATCCTGCGAAGTGTATTTCATGTCTGGTATCAGAATATATTGTAAATTTTACCAGATCTATAGTGCTTTTATGTGTGAGGTAACCAGTGTGGTTAAGAGTGAATGTTTATTGCTGTTGCTCATACCGTACAGGTGTTTAACCCTCAAGCAACCCGTGAAGCCGAGCAGTTACAAAGTTTCCATAACATATGAGGCTGTTTCTTCGCCTGAGTGTGTATTTAACTATGAGTGGCATACACTATAAATATGCGTTTGCTAAAATTACAAATTTACAAAAATAATACAAAGAATGTAGATTAAATTTTAACAGATATCATACACAACCAATGTGCAAAAACAATTATTTAAATACCGGTAACAAGTTTGGAATTTCCTCATTGGTACAATTTCACATTCAAGTCAGATCAACAGCAAGAACACCAAGGTGACTAAGGTGATCCTTTCATTTATGTCCTTAAATAATCAACAATCCCAAAGTATATTCTTTTGTGGAGCGCTTAAACTTAATCAACTTGACGTTTAATGACCAAGCAGTTTTGTACAGTTTTCCAGATTTTTTTCCGTCCCTAAAACCTGCCGCCTTAGCAGTTGCAAGTTTGTCTCCCCGTCAATACGGGTCTGAATATAGTAAATTATCCAATATTGTAAGCACGACCTTACAGGACCAGTGTTTTACTAGTCAGCATAGAAAAGCTTATTTTAGCAGTTAAGAAACGCTATCGATGTTGCGATGTCTAAAAATATCTCCAGAACGTGCTTTTCATATCGACACTGCCGAAAAGTAGTAGTCAAAAGTAGTAGCCACTCAAGATAGTGATAGGGAAACATACGGTATTTAACACTAGGCATAACCATATTCAAATTTGGCGCTTACCTAGATATTAGGCCCCTTTAAACATCAATTATCATCATCATCATCATCCATTGGTGACAGAGTGCATGGCATCATTAGAACCATATTTTTATTTAACAATTGTAAATACATATTACGTCAGCAACATTACAGAATTTTGTTATTGTAACAGTTGTCAGTTGACTATTTGTAACTTCCATTTATGAAATAAACTGGTGTGACAATGAACAAACTTATTTCAACATTCTCGGAAATCCAGGCCCCCTAAGGGCGCCCACGATATTAACCCATGCATGAGTACCAAATGGCCGAACAGACCCACTTAAAGCTTGAATATTCTAAGAACAATTCTTAGTCAGCACCCACAAACTGAGAGTAATCAACATGCAAAATTTCAGTTTCATAGCCCTTGTGGTTACAAAGATACGATGATTAACGAGTGAGTACCTCCTTTTTGGATTATATATAATAAGGTAAGATTGCATTACGTACCTTTAAATTAAATATAAATACATTCGTAGACCAAGTACACAAAATTAATAAATAATACTGTCGGCACACAGACACAGCCTAGGCGACCGTTCATAGTGAACACAATACACACGAATGGAATGTAGGCTGTGCGCATATAAATTACAATATTCCCTTGTAATATTACTCAAGTGTCTAATTTAAAAGCGAAAGCACACCAGAACTATTGCATAACTGACATAATATGTAGGATGATTTTAACCTTCCGGTGGGTGCTACTGATCTTATCTCATATTCGTCAACATATTCGTCAACTACCTTACAGAAGTTACGTCTTTCCACATGACATTCAAGTCCATATCGGCCAGTTTGTCAATAACCTTCTACACATTTGCTGTTGTTGCAAAAGTGATATGCGAGGCAGATTGCGCCTGATCGAGCACCATTAAGTAATAGACTATGTAGAGAACGAATGAGTGGTTCACTAATTGAAGCAAAACTATTCTTCAGCACATATTGTAATTTTTAAAATGCAGGTTTCTGAGATGTGTCAGACAGGCTTAATGCGCCCACTGCCACTATACAGTATTTAATGTTTGGCCTGTCAGAATGTTAAATATCTTAAGTATTTATATTTAGTACAAATTAATTAGAATACTGTATGCACTTTTGCAAAAAAAAAGTTTGTTCTCAGTCTGATTTTCATATCGTTTTATTTTTCAAGAATCCAGGGGGGGGGGCATGGCCCCCCCTGCCCCCCCGTATGGGCGCCCATGCAAAGCAGATTGCTCATCATAGAAGTGCTGACAATCTGGAGTGTCTTTATGCTAATATCATTCAGGTTAGTGCGCCTAGGTACCCACGCACACTGAGCAGATTGCTCATCATAGAGGTGTTGACAATCTGGTGTTTCATTAAGGTAATATCATTCAGGTTAGTGCTCCTAGTTACCCACACACACTGAGCAGATTGGTCATCATGGAGGTGTTGACAATCTGGCGTTCCTTTTAGCTAATATCATTCAGGTTAGTGCTCCTAGGTACCCACGTGCACTAATCAGATTGCTCATCTTAGAGGTGCTGACAATCTGGACTGTCTTTAAGCTAATATCATTCAGGTTAATGCGCCTAGGTACCCACGCACACTGAGCAGATTGCTCATCATGGAGGTGATGACAATCTGGAGTTTCTTTAAGCTAATATCATTCGGGTTAGTGCTCCTAGGTACCCACGCACACTGAGCAGATTGCTCATCATAGAGGTGTTGAAAATCTGGAGTTTCTTTAAGCTAATATCATTCCGATTAGTGCCCCTAGGTACCCACACACACTGAGCAGATTGCTCATCATGGAGGTGTTGGCAATCTGGAGTGTCTTTAAGCTAATATCAATAAGGTTAGTACTCCTAGGTACCCACGTGCACTGAGCAGATTGCCCACCTTAGAGTTGTTGACAATCTGCAGTTTCTTTTAGCTAATATCATTCAGGTTAGTGCTCCTACGTACCCACGCACACTAAGCAGATTGCTCATCTTAGAGGTGCTGACAATCTGGAGTGTCTTTAAGCTAATATCATTCAGGTTAATGCGCCTTGGTACCCACTCACACTGTGCAGATTTCTCATCTGTGGTGCTGACAATCTGGTGTGTCTTTAAGCTAATATCATTCAGGTTAGTGCTCCTAGGTACCCACGCACACTGAGCAGATTGCTCATCTTAGAGGTGTTGACAATCTGGAGTGTCCTTAAGCTAATATCATTCAGGTTAGTGCTCCTAGGTAACCACGTGCACTAAGCAGATTGCTCATCTTAGATGTGTTGACAATCTGGTGTGTCTTTAAGCTAATATCATTCAGGTTAGTGCTCCAAGGTACCCAAGCACACTGAGCAGATTGTTCATCTTAGAGGAGTTGACAATCTGGTGTGTCTTTAAGCTAATATCATTCATGTTAGTGCTCCTAGGTAACCACGTGCACTAAGCAGATTGCTCATCTTAGAGGTGCTGACAATCTGGAGTGTCTTTATGCTAATATCATTCAGGTTAGTGCGCCTAGGTACCCACACACACTGAGCAGATTGCTCATCATGGAAGTGTTGACAATCTGGAGTGTCTTTAAGCTAATATCATTCAGGTTAGTGCGCCTAGGTACCCACACACTCTGAGCAGATTGCTCATCATGGAGGTGTTGACAATCTGGAGTTCCTTTAAGCTAATATCATTCAGGTTAGTGCTCCTAGGTACCCAAGTGCACTAAGCAGATTGCTCATCTTAGAGGTGCTGACAATCTGGAGTGTCTTTAAGCTAATATCATTCAGGTTAGTGCTCCTAGGTACCCACGCACACTGAGCAGATTGCTCATCATAGAAATGCTGACAATCTGGAGTGTCTTTAAGCTAATATCATTCAGGTTAGTGCTCCTAGGTACCCACACACACTGAGCAGATTGCTCATCATGGAGGTGTTGACAATCTGGAGTTTCTTTAAGCTAATATCATTAAAGGTTGGTGCTCCTATGTACCCACGCACACTGAGCAGATTGCTCATCTTAGAGGTGTTGACAATCTGGAGTTTCTTTAAGCTAATATCATTCAGGTTAGTGCTCCTAGGTACCCACACACACACTGAGCAGATTGCTCATCATGGAGGTGTTGGCAATCAGTAGTTTCTTTTAGCTAATATCATTCAGGTTAATGCGCCTTGGTACCCACGCACACTGAGCAGATTTCTCATCTTAGAGGTGCAGACAATCTGGTGTGTCTTTAAGCTAATATCATTCAGGTTAGTGCGCCTAGGTACCCACGCACACTGAGCAGATTGCTCATCATAGAGGTGTTGACAATCTGGAGTTTCTTTTAGCTTATATCAGTAAGGTTAGTGCTCCTAGGTACCCACGTGCACTGAGCAGATTGCTCATCTTAGAGTTGTTGACAATCTGGAGTTTCTTTTAGCTAATATCATTCGGGTTAGTGCTCCTAGATACCCAAGTGCACTAAGCAGATTGCTCATCATAGAAGTGCTGACAATCTGGAGTGTCTTTATGCTAATATCATTCAGGTTAGTGCGCCTAGGTACCCACGCACACTGAGAAGATTGCTCATCATAGAGGTGTTGACAATCTGGTGTTTCATTAAGGTAATATCATTCAGGTTAGTGCTCCTAGTTACCCACACACACTGAGCAGTTTGGTCATCATGGAGGTGTTGACAATCTGGCGTTCCTTTTAGCTAATATCATTCAGGTTAGTGCTCCTAGGTACCCACGTGCACTAATCAGATTGCTCATCTTAGAGGTGCTGACAATCTGGACTGTCTTTAAGCTAATATCATTCAGGTTAATGCGCCTAGGTACCCACGCACACTGAGCAGATTGCTCATCATGGAGGTGATGACAATCTGGAGTTTCTTTAAGCTAATATCATTCGGGTTAGTGCTCCTAGGTACCCACGCACACTGAGCAGATTGCTCATCATAGAGGTGTTGAAAATCTGGAGTTTCTTTAAGCTAATATCATTCCGATTAGTGCTCCTAGGTACCCACACACACTGAGCAGATTGCTCATCATGGAGGTGTTGGCAATCTGGAGTGTCCTTAAGCTAATATCATTAAGGTTAGTACTCCTAGGTACCCACGTGCACTGAGCAGATTGCCCACCTTAGAGTTGTTGACAATCTGCAGTTTCTTTTAGCTAATATCATTCAGGTTAGTGCTCCTACGTACCCACGCACACTAAGCAGATTGCTCATCTTAGAGGTGCTGACAATCTGGAGTGTCTTTAAGCTAATATCATTCAGGTTAATGCGCCTTGGTACCCACTCACACTGTGCAGATTTCTCATCTGTGGTGCTGACAATCTGGAGTGTCTTTAAGCTAATATCATTCTGGTTATTGCGCCTAGGTACCCACACACACTGAGCAGATTGCTCATCATAGAGGTGTTGACAATCTGGAGTTTCATTAAGCTAATATCATTCAGGTTAGTGCTCCTAGGTACCCACGCACACTAAGCAGATTGCTCATCTTAGATGTGTTCACAATCTGGAGTTTCTTTAACCTAAGGTCATTCAGGTTAGTGCTCCTAGGTACCCACGCACACTGAGCAGATTGCTCATCTTAGAGGTGTTGACAATCTGGTGTGTCTTTAAGCTAATATCATTCAGGTTAGTGCTCCTAGGTACCCACGAACACTGAGCAGATTGCTCATCTTAGAGGTGTTGACAATCTGGTGTGTCTTTAAGCTAATATCATTCAGGTTAGTGCTCCTAGGTACCCACGCACACTGAGCAGATTGCTCATCTTAGAGGTGTTGACAATCTGGAGTGTCCTTAAGCTAATATCATTCAGGTTAGTGCTCCTAGGTAACCACGTGCACTAAGCAGATTGCTCATCTTAGATGTGTTGACAATCTGGTGTGTCTTTAAGCTAATATCATTCAGGTTAGTGCTCCAAGGTACCCAAGCACACTGAGCAGATTGTTCATCTTAGAGGAGTTGACAATCTGGTGTGTCTTTAAGCTAATATCATTCAGGTTAGTACTCCTAGGTAACCACGTGCACTAAGCAGATTGCTCATCTTAGAGGTGCTGACAATCTGGAGTGTCTTTAAGCTAATATCATTCAGGTTAGTGCGCCTAGGTACCCACACACACTGAGCAGATTGCTCATCATGGAAGTGTTGACAATCTGGAGTGTCTTTAAGCTAATATCATTCAGGTTAGTGCGCCTAGGTACCCACACACTGTGAGCAGATTTCTCATCATGGAGGTGTTGACAATCTGGAGTTCCTTTAAGCTAATATCATTCAGGTTAGTGCTCCTAGGTACCCAAGTGCACTAAGCAGATTGCTCATCTTAGAGGTGCTGACAATCTGGAGTGTCTTTAAGCTAATATCATTCAGGTTAGTGCTCCTATGTACCCACGCACACTGAGCAGATTGCTCATCTTAGAGGTGTTGACAATCTGGAGTGTACTTAAGCTAATATCATTCAGGTTAGTGCTCCTAGGTAACCACGTGCACTAAGCAGATTGCTCATCTTAGAGATGTTGACAATCTGGAGTGTCCTTAAGCTAATATCATTCAGGTTAGTGCTCCAAGGTACCCAAGCACACTGAGCAGATTGCTCATCTTAGAGGAGTTGACAATCTGGTGTGTCTTTAAGCTAATATCATTCAGGTTAGTGCTCCTAGGTACCCACGCACACTTAGCAGATTGCTCATCATGGAGGTGTTGGCAATCTGGAGTGTCTTTAAGCTAATATCATTCAGGTTAGTGCTCCTAGGTACCCACACACACTTAGCAGATTGCTCATCATGGAGGTGTTGACAATCTGGAGTTTCCTTAAGCTAATATCATTCAGGTTAGTGCTCCTAGGTACCCACGCACACTGAGCAGATTGCTCATCTTAGAGGTGTTGACATTCTGGAGTTTCTTTATTCTAATATCATTCAGGTTAGTGCTCCTAGGTACCCACACACACTGAGCAGACTGCTCATCATGGAGGTGTTGACAATCAGGAGTTTCTTTTAGCTAATATCATTCAGGTTATTGCGCCTTGGTACCCACGCACACTGAGCAGATTTCTCATCTTAGAGGTGCTGACAATCTGGTGTGTCTTTAAGGTAATATCATTCAGGTTAGAGCCCCTAAGTACCCACACACACTGAGCAGATTTCTCATCTTAGAGGTGCTGACAATCTGGTGTGTCTTTAAGGTAATATCATTCAGGTTAGAGCCCCTAGGTAACCACGTGCACTAAGCAGATTGCTCATCTTAGAGGTGCTGACAATCTGGAGTGTCTTTAAGCTAATATCATTCAAGTTAGTGCGCCTAGGTACCCACACACACTGAGCAGATTGCTCATCATGGAGGTGTTGACAATCTGGAGTGTCTTTAAGCTAATATCATTAAGGTTAGTGCTCCTAGGCACCCACGTGCACTGAGCAGATTGCTCATCTTAGAGTTGTGGACAATCTGGAGTTTCCTTAAGCTTAAAATCTTTCAAGTTATTGCTCCTAGGTACCCACGTGCACTAAGCAGATTGTTCATCATGGAGGTGTTGACAATCTGGAGTGTCTTTAAGCTAATATCATTCAGGTTAGTGCGCCTAGGTACCCACACACACTAAGCAGATTGCTCATCATGGAGGAGTTGACAATCTGGAGTTTCTTTAAGCTAATATCATTCAGGTTAGTGCTCCTAGGTACCCACGCACACAGAGCTCATTGCTCATCCTAGAGGTGTTGACAATATAGAGTGTCTTTAAGCTAATATCATTTAGGTTAATGCTCTTAGGTACCCACGTGCACTAAGCAGATTGCTCATCTTAGAGTTGCTGACAATCTGGAGTTTCTTTTAGCTAATATCATTCAGCTTAGAGTTCGTAAGTACCCACACACACTGAGCAGATTGCTCATCATGGAGGTGATGACAATCTGGAGTTTCTTTAAGCTAATATCATTCAGGTTAGTGCTCCTATGTACCCACGCACACTGAGCAGATTGCTCATCTTAGAGGTGTTGACAATCTGGAGTTTCTTTAAGCTAATATCATTCAGGTTAGTGCTCCTAGGTACCCACACACACTGAGCACATTGCTCATCATGGAGGTGTTGATAATCAAGAGTTTCTTTTAGCTAATATCATTCAGGTTAATGCGCCTTGGTACCCACGCACACTGAGCAGATTTCTCATCATAGATGTGCTAAAAATCTGGTGTGTCTTTAAGCTAATATCATTCAGGTTAGTGCGCCTAGGTACCCACGAACACTGAGCAGATTGCTCATCATAGGGGAGTTGACAATCTGGAGTTTCTTTCAGCTTATATCAGTAAGGTTAGTGCTCCTAGGTACCCACGAGCACTGAGCAGATTGCTCATCTTAGAGTTGTTGACAATTTGGAGTTTCTTTTAGCTAATATCATTCAGGTTAGTGCTCCTAGGTACCCAAGTGCACTAAGCAGATTGCTCATCATAGAAGTGCTGACAATCTGGAGTGTCTTTAAGCTAATATCATCAGGTTAGTGCGCCTAGGTACCCACGCACACTGAGCAGATTGCTCATCATAGAGGTGTTGACAATCTGGAGTTTCATTAAGGTAATATCATTCAGGTTAGTGCTCCTAGGTACCCACGTGCACTAATCAGATTGCTCATCTTAGCGGTGCTCACAATCTGGAGTGTCTTTAAGCTAATATCATTCAGGTTAATGCGCCTAGGTACCCACGCACCCTGAGCAGAATGCTCATCATGGAGGTGATGACAATCTGGAGTTTCTTTAAGCTAATATCGTTCAGGTTAGTGCTCCTAGGTACCCACGCACACTGAGCAGATTGCTCATCTTAGAGGTGTTGACAATCTGGAGTTTCTTTAATCTAATATCATTCAGATTAGTGCTCCTAGGTACCCACACACACTGAGCAGATTGCTCATCATGGAGGTGTTGGCAATCTGGAGTGTCTTTAAGCTAATATCATTAAGGTTAGTACTCCTAGGTACCCACGTGCACTGAGCAGATTGCCCACCTTAGAGTTGTTGAAAATCTGCAGTTTCTTTTAGCTAATATCATTCATGTTAGTGCTCCTAGGTACCAACGTGCACTAAGAAGATTGCTCATCCTAGATGTGCTGACAATCTGGAGTGTCTTTAAGCTAATATCATTCAGTTTAGTGCGCCTACATACCCACGCACAATAAGCAGATTGCTCATCTTAGAGGTGTTGACAATCTGAAGTGTCTTTAAGCTAATATCATTCAGGTTAATGCGCCTTGGTACCCACTCACTCTGTGCAGATTTCTCATCTGTGGTGCTGACAATCTGGAGTGTCTTTAAGCTAATATCATTCAGGTTATTGCGCCTAGGTACCCACGCACACTGAGCAGATTGCTCATCTTAGAGGTGTTGACAATCTGGAGTTTCAATAAGCTAATATCATTCAGGTTAGTGCTCCTAGGTACCCACGCACATTAAGCATATTGCTCATCTTAGATGTGTTCACAATCTGGAGTTTCCTTTAGCTATGGTCATTCAGGTTGGTGCTCCTAGGTACCTACGCACACTGAGCAGATTGCTCATCATAGAGGAGTTGAAAATCTGGAGTGTCATTAAGCTAATATCATTAAGGTTAATTGCTCCTAGGTACCCACATGCAGTGAGCAGATTGCTCATCTTAGAGTTGTTGACCATCTGGAGTTTCTTTTAGCTAACATCACTCAGGTTAGTGCTCCTAGGTACCTACGCACACTGAACAGATTGCTCATATTAGAGGTGTTGACAATCGGGAGTGTCCTTAAGCTAATATCATTCAGGTTAGTGCTCCTAGGTAACCACGTGCACTAAGCAGATTGCTCATCATGGAGGTGTTGACAATCGGGAGTGTCCTTAAGCTAATATCATTCAGGTTAGTGCTCCTAGGTAACCACGTGCACTAAGCAGATTGCTCATCATGGAGGTGTTGACAATCTGGAGTATCTTTAGGCTAATATCGTTCAGGTTAGTGCTCCTAGGTACCCACACACACTGAGCAGATTGCTCATCATGGAGGTGTTGACAATCAGTAGTTTCTTTTAGCTAATATCATTCAGGTTAATGCGCCTTGGTACCCACGCACACTGAGCAGATTTCACATCTTAGAGGTGCTGACAATCTAGAGTGTCTTTAAGCTAATATCATTCAGGTTAGTGCGCCTAGATACCCTCACACACTGAGCAGATTGCTCATCATGGAGGTGTTGACAATCTGGAGTGTCTTTAAGCTAATATCATTAAGGTTAGAGCTCCTAGGTACCCACGTGCACTGAGCAGATTGCTCATCTTAGAGTTGTGGACAATCTGGAGTTTCCTTAAGCTAAAATCTCTCAGGTTATTGCTCCTAGGTACCCACGTGCACTAAGCAGATTGTTCATCATAGAGGTGCTGACAATCTGGAATGTCTTTAAGCTAATATCATTCAGGTTAGTGCGCCTAGGTACCCACACACACTGAGCAGATTGCTCATCATGGAGGTGTTGACAATCTGGAGTTTCTTTAAGCTAATATCATTCAGGTTAGTGCTCCTAGGTACCCACGCACACTGAGCTCATTGCTCATCCTAGAGGTGTTGACAATATAGAGTGTCTTTAAGCTAATATCATTTAGGTCAATGCTCTTAGGTACCCACGTGCACTAAGCAGATTGGTCATCTTAGAGTTGCTGACAATCTGGAGTTTCTTTTAGCTAATATCATTCGGGTTAATGCTCCTAGGTACCCAAGTGCACTAAGCAGATTGCTCATCATAGAAATGCTGACAATCTGGAGTGTCTTTAAGCTAATATCATTCAGGTTAGTGCTCCTAGGTACCCACACACACTGAGCAGATTGCTCATCATGGAGGTGTTGACAATCCGGAGTTTCTTTAAGCTAATATCATTCAGGTTGGTGCTCCTATGTACCCACGCACACTGAGCAGATTGCTCATCTTAGAGGTGTTGACAATCTGGAGTTTCTTTAAGCTAATATCATTCAGGTTAGTGCTCCTAGGTACCCACACACACTGAGCAGATTGCTCATCATGGAGGTGTTGACAATCAGTAGTTTCTTTTAGCTAATATCATTCAGGTTAATGCGCCTTGGTACCCACGCACACTGAGCAGATTTCTCATCTTAGAGGTGCTGACAATCTGGTGTGTCTTTAAGCTAATATCATTCAGGTTAGTGCTCCTAGGTACCCACGCACACTGAGCAGATTGCTCATCATAGAGGTGTTGACAATCTGGAGTTTCTTTTAGCTTATATCAGTAAGGTTAGTGCTCCTAGGTACCCACGTGCACTGAGCAGATTGCTCATCTTAGAGTTGTTGACAATCTGGAGTTTCTTTTAGCTAATATCATTCGGGTTAGTGCTCCTAGGTACCCAAGTGCACTAAGCAGATTGCTCATCATAGAAGTGCTGACAATCTGGAGTGCCTTTAAGCTAGTATCATTCAGGTTAGTGCGCCTAGGTACCCACGCACACTGAGCAGATTGCTCCTCATAGAGGTGTTGACAATCTGGTGTTTGATTAAGGTAATATCATTCAGGTTAGTGCTCCTAGTTACCCACACACACTGAGCAGATTGGTCATCATGGAGGTGTTGACAATCTGGCGTTCCTTTTAGCTAATATCATTCAGGTTAGTGCTCCTAGGTACCCACGTGCACTAAGCAGATTGCTCATCTTAGAGGTGCTGACAATCTGGAGTGTCTTTAAGCTAATATCATTCAGGTTAATGCGCCTAGGTACCCACGCACACTGAGCAGATTGCTCATCATGGAGGTGATGACAATCTGGAGTTTCTTTAAGCTAATATCATTCAGGTTAGTGCTCCTAGGTACCCACGCACACTGAGCAGATTGCTCATCTTAGAGGTGTTGAAAATCTGGAGTTTCTTTAAGCTAATATCATTCCGATTAGTGCTCCTAGGTACCCACACACACTGAGCAGATTGCTCATCATGGAGGTGTTGGCAATCTGGAGTGTCTTTAAGCTAATATCATTAAGGTTAGTACTCCTAGGTACCCACGTGCACTGAGCAGATTGCTCATCATTGAAGTGTTGACAATCTGGAGTGTCTTTAAGCTAATATCATTCAGGTTAGTGCGCCTAGGTACCCACACACACTGAGCAGATTGCTCATCATGGAGGTGTTGACAATCTGGAGTTTCTTTAAGCTAATATCATTCAGGTTAGTGCTCCTAGGTACCCACGCACACTAAGCAGATTGCTCATCTTAGATGTGTTCACAATCTGGAGTTTCTTTAAGCTAAGGTCATTCAGGTTAGTGCTCCTAGGTACCCACGCACACTGAGCAGATTGCTCATCTTAGAGGTGTTGACAATCTGGTGTGTTTAAGCTAATATCATTCAGGTTAGAGCTCCTAGGTACCCACGCACACTGAGCAGATTGCTCATCTTAGAGGTGTTGACCATCTGAAGTGTCCTTAAGCTAATTTCATTCAGGTTAGTGCTCCTAGGTACCCACGCACACTGAGCAGATTGCTCATCATGGAAGTGTTGACAATCTGGAGTGTCTTTAAGCTAATATCATTCAGGTTAGTGCGCCTAGGTACCCACACACACTGAGCAGATTGCTCATCATGGAGGTGTTGGCAATCTGGAGTGTCTTTAAGCTAATATCATTAAGGTTAGTACTCCTAGGTACCCACGTGCACAGAGCAGATTGCCCACCTTAGAGTTGTTGACAATCTGCAGTTTCTTTTAGCTAATATCATTCATGTTAGTGCTCCTAGGTACCAACGTGCACTAAGAAGATTGCTCATCTTAGATGTGCTGACAATCTGGAGTGCCTTTAAGCTAATATAATTCAGGTTAGTGCGCCTACATACCCACGCACACTAAGCAGATTGCTCATCTTAGAGGTGTTGACAATCTGAAGTGTCTTTAAGCTAATATCATTCAGGTTAATGCGCCTTGGTACCCACTCACTCTGTGCAGATTTCTCATCTGTGGTGCTGACAATCTGGAGTGTCTTTAAGCTAATATCATTCAGGTTATTGCGCCTAGGTACCCACGCACACTGAGCAGATTGCTCATCTTAGAGGTGTTGACAATCTGCAGTTTCAATAAGCTAATATCATTCAGGTTAGTGCTCCTAGGTACCCACGCACACTAAGCATATTGCTCATCTTAGATGTGTTCACAATCTGGAGTTTCTTTAAGCTAAGGTCATTCAGGTTGGTGCTCCTAGGTACCCACACACACTGAGCACATTGCTCATCATAGAGGAGTTGAAAATCTGGAGTGTCATTAAGCTAATATCATTAAGGTTAATTGCTCCTAGGTACCCACGTGCACTGAGCAGATTGCTCATCTTAGAGTTGTTGACCATCTGGAGTTTCTTTTAGCTAACATCACTCAGGTTAGTGCTCCTAGGTACCTACGCACACTGAGCAGATTGCTCATATTAGAGGTGTTGACAATCTGGAGTGTCCTTAAGCTAATATCATTCAGGTTAGTGCTCCTAGGTAACCACGTGCACTAAGCAGATTGCTCATCGTAGAGGTGCTGACAATCTAGAGTGTCTTTAAGCTAATATCATTCAGGTTAGTGCGCCTAGATACCCTCACACACTGAGCAGATTGCTCATCATGGAGGTGTTGACAATCTGGAGTATCTTTAGGCTAATATCATTCAGGTTAGTGCTCCTACGTAACCACGTGCACTAAGCAGATTGCTCATCTTAGAGATGCTGACAATCTAGAGTGTCTTTAAGCTAATATCATTCAGGATAGTGCGCCTAGATACCCTCACACACTGAGCAGATTGCTCATCATGGAGGTGTTGACAATCTGGAGTGTCTTTAAGCTAATATCATTAAGGCTAGAGCTCCTAGGTACCCACGTGCACTGAGCAGATTGCTCATCTTTGAGTTGTGGACAATCTGGAGTTTCCTTAAGCTAAAATCTCTCAGGTTATTGCTCCTAGGTACCCACGTGCACTAAGCAGATTGTTCATCACAGAGGTGCTGACAATCTGGAATGTCTTTAAGCTAATATCATTCAGGTTAGTGCGCCTAGGTACCCACACACACTGAGCAGATTGCTCATCATGGAGGTGTTGACAATCTGGAGTTTCTTTAAGCTAATATCAATCAGGTTAGTGCTCCTAGGTACCCACGCACACTGAGCTCATTGCTCATCCTAGAGGTGTTGACAATATAGAGTGTCTTTAAGCTAATATCATTTAGGTCAATGCTCTTAGGTACCCACGTGCACTAAGCAGATTGGTCATCTTAGAGTTGCTGACAATCTGGAGTTTCTTTTAGCTAATATCATTCGGGTTAATGCTCCTAGGTACCAAAGTGCACTAAGCAGATTGCTCATCATAGAAATGCTGACAATCTGGAGTGTCTTTAAGCTAATATCATTCAGGTTAGTGCTCCTAGGTACCCACACACACTGAGCAGATTGCTCATCATGGAGGTGTTGACAATCTGGAGTTTCTTTAAGCTAATATCATTCAGGTTGGTGTTCCTGTGTACCCACGCACACTGAGCAGATTGCTCATCTTAGAGGTGTTGACAATCTGGAGTTTCTTTAAGCTAATATCATTCAGGTTAGTGCTCCTAGGTACCCACACACACTGAGCAGATTGCTCATCATGGAGGTGTTGACAATCAGTAGTTTCTTTTAGCTAATATCATTCAGGTTAATGCGCCTTGGTTCCCACGCACACTGAGCAGATTTCTCATCTTAGAGGTGCTGACAATCTGGTGTGTCTTTAAGCTAATATCATTCAGGTTAGTGCGCCTAGGTACCCACGCACACTGAGCAGATTGCTCATCATAGATGTGTTGACAATCTGGAGTTTCTTTTAGCTTATATCAGTAAGTTTAGTGCTCCTAGGTACCCACATGCACTGAGCAGATTGCTCATCTTAGAGTTGTTGACAATCTGGAGTTTCTTTTAGCTAATATCATTCGGGTTAGTGCTCCTAGGTACCCAAGTGCACTAAGCAGATTGCTCATCATAGAAGTGCTGACAATCTGGAGTGCCTTTAAGCTAATATCATTCAGGTTAGTGCGCCTAGGTACCCACGCACACTGAGCAGATTGCTCATCATAGAGGTGTTGACAATCTGGTGTTTCATTAAAGTAATATCATTTAGGTTAGTGCTCCTAGTTACCCACACACACTGAGCAGATTGGTCATCATGGAGGTGTTGACAATCTGGCGTTCCTTTTAGCTAATATCATTCAGGTTAGTGCTCCTAGGTACCCACGTGCACTAATCAGATTGCTCATCTTAGAGGTGCTGACAATCTGGAGTGTCTTTAAGCTAATATCATTCAGGTTAATGCGCCTAGGTACCCACGCACACTGAGCAGATTGCTCATCATGGAGGTGATGACAATCTGGAGTTTCTTTAAGCTAATATCATTCAGGTTAGTGCTCGTAGGTACCCACGCACACTGAGATGATTGCTCATCTTAGAGGTGTTGAAAATCTGGAGTTTCTTTAAGCTAATATCCTTCCGATTAGTGCTCCTAGGTACCCACACACACTGAGCAGTTTGCTCATCATGGAGGTGTTGGCAATCGGGAGTGTCTTTAAGCTAATATCATTCAGGTTAATGCGCCTTGGTACCCACTCACACTGTGCAGATTTCTCATCTGTGGTGCTGACAATCTGGAGTGTCTTTAAGCTAATATCATTCAGGTTATTGCGCCTAGGTACCCACGCACACTGAGCAGATTGCTCATCATAGAGGTGTTGACAATCTGGAGTTTCATTAAGCTAATATCATTCAGGTTAGTGCTCCTAGGTACCCACGCACACTAAGCAGATTGCTCATCTTAGATGTGTTCACAAACTGGAGTTTCTTTAAGCTAAGGTCATTCAGGTTAGTGCTCCTAGGTACCCACGCACACTGAGCAGATTGCTCATCTTAGAGGTGTTGACAATCTGGTGTGTCTTTAAGCTAATATCATTCAGGTTAGTGCTCCTAGGTACCCACGCACACTGAGCAGATTGCTCATCTTAGAGGTGTTGACAATCTGGTGTGTCTTTAAGCTAATATCATTCAGGTTAGTGCTCCTAGGTACCCACGCACACTGAGCAGATTGCACATCTTAGAGGTGTTGACAATCTGGAGTGTCCTTAAGCTAATATCATTCAGGTTAGTGCTCCTAGGTAACCACGTGCACTAAGCAGATTGCTCATCTTAGAGGTGTTGACAATCTGGTGTGTCTTTAAGCTAATATCATTCAGGTTAGTGCTCCAAGGTACCCAAGCACACTGAGCAGATTGCTCATCTTAGAGGAGTTGACAATCTGGTGTGTCTTTAAGCTAATATCATTCAGGTTAATGATCCTACGTACCCACGTGCACTAAGCAGATTGCTCATCTTAGAGGTGCTGACAATCTGGAGTGTCTTTAAGCTAATATCATTCAGGTTAGTGCGCCTAGGTACCCACACACACTGAGCAGATTGCTCATCATGGAGGTGTTGACAATCTGGAGTTTCTTTAAGCTAATATCATTCAGGTTAGTGCTCCTAGGTACCCACACACACTGAGCAGATTGCTCATCATGGAGGTGCTGACAATCTGGAGTGTCTTTAAGCTAATATCATTCAGGTTAGTGCTCCTAGGTACCCACGCACACTGAGCAGATTGCTCATCTTAGAGGTGTTGACAATCTGGTGTGTCTTTAAGCTAATATCATTCAGGTTAGTGCTCCTAGGTACCCACGCACACTGAGCAGATTGCTCATCTTAGAGGAGTTGACAATCTGGTGTGTCTTTAAGCTAATATCATTCAGGTTAGTGCGCCTAGGTACCCACACACACTGAGCAGATTGCTCATCATGGAAGTGTTGACAATCTGGAGTGTCTTTAAGCTAATATCATTCAGGTTAGTGCGCCTAGGTACCCACACACACTGAGCAGATTGCTCATCATGGAGGTGTTGACTATCTGGAGTTTCTTTAAGCTAATATCATTCAGGTTAGTGCTCCTAGGTACCCAAGTGCACTAAGCAGATTGCTCATCTTAGAGGTGTTGAAAATCTGGAGTGTCCTTAAGCTAATATCATTCAGGTTAGTGCTCCTAGGTAACCACGTGCACTAAGCAGATTGCTCATCTTAGAGGTGTTGACAATATGGAGTGTCCTTAAGCTAATATCATTCAGGTTAGTGCTCCAAGGTACCCATGCACACTGAGCAGATTGCTCATCATGGAGGTGTTGACAATCTGGAGTGTCTTTAAGCTAATATCATTAAGGTTAGTGCTCCTAGGTACCCACACACACTGAGCAGATTGCTCATCATGGAGGTGTTGACAATCTGGAGTGTCTTTAAGCTAATATCATTAAGGTTAGTGCTCCTAGGTACCCACGTGCACTGAGCAGATTGCTCATCTTAGAGTAGTGGACAATCTGGAGTTTCCTTAAGCTAAAATCTTTCAGGTTATTGCTCCTAGGTACCCACGTGCACTAAGCAGATTGTTCATCATAGAGGTGCTGACAATCTGGAATGTCTTTAAGCTAATATCATTCAGGTTAATGCGCCTAGGTACCCACACACACGGAGCAGATTGCTCATCATGGAGGTGTTGACAATCTGGAGTTTCTTTAAGCTAATATCATTCAGGTTAGTGCTCCTAGGTACCCACGCACACTGAGCTCATTGCTCATCTTAGAGGTGTTGACAATATAGAGTGTCTTTAAGCTAATATCATTTAGGTCAATGATCTTAGGTACCCACGTGCACTAAGCAGATTGCTCATCTTAGAGTTGCTGACAATCTGAAGTTTCTTTTAGCTAATATCATTCAGCTTAGTGTTCCTAGGTACCCACACACTGAGCAGATTGCTCATCATGGAGGTGTTGACAATCTGGAGTTTCTTTAAGCTAATATCATTCAGGTTGGTGCTCCTAGGTACCAACACACACTGAGCAGATTGCTCATCGTGGAGGTGTTGACAATCTGGAGTTTCTTTAAGCTAATATCATTCAGCTTAGTGTTCCTAGGTACCCACACACACTGAGCAGATTGCTCATCATGGAGGTGTTGACAATCTGGAGTTTCTTTTAGCTAATATCATTCAGGTTGGTGCTCCTAGGTACCCACACACACTGAGCAGATTGCTCATCATGGAGGTGTTGACAATCTGGAGTTTCTTTAAGCTAATATCATTCAGGTTGGTGCACATATGTACCCACGCAAACTGAGCAGATTGCTCATCTTAGAGGTGTTGACAATCTGGAGTTTCTTTAAGCTAATATCATTCAGGTTAGTGCTCCTATGTACCCACACACACTGAGCAGATTGCTCATCATGGAGGTGTTGACAATCAGGAGTTTCTTTTAGCTAATATCATTCAGGTTAATGCGCCTTGGTACCCACGCACACTGAGCAGATTTCTCATCTTAGAGGTGCTGACAATCTGGTGTGTCTTTAAGCTAATATCATTCAGGTTAGTGCGCCTAGGTACCCACGCACACTGAGCAGATTGCTCATCATAGAGGTGTTGACAATCTGGTGTTCCTTTAGCTTATATCAGTAAGGTTAGTGCTCCTAGGTACCCACGTGCACTGAGCAGATTGCTCATCATAAAGTTGTTGACAATCTGGAGTTCCTTTCAGCTAATATCATTCAGGTTAGTGATCCTAGGTACCCAAGTGCACTAAGCAGATTGCTCATCATAGAGGTGCTGACAATCTGGAGTGTCTTTAAGCTAATATCATTCAGGTTAGTGCGCCTAGGTACCCACGCACACTGAGCAGATTGCTCATCATAGAGGTGTTGACAATCTGGAGTTTCTTTAAGGTATTATCTTTCAGGTTAGTGCTCCTAGGTACCCGCACACACTGAGCAGATTGGTCATCATGGAGGTGTTGACAATCTGGCGTTTCTTTTAGCTAATATCATTCAGGTTAGTGCTCCTAGTTACCCACACACACTGAGCAGATTACTCATCATGGAAGTGTTGACAATCTGGAGTTTCTTTAAGCTAATATCATTCAGGTTAGTCCTCCTAGATACCCACGCACACTGAGCAGATTGCTCATCTTAGAAGTGTTGACAATCTGGAGTCTCTTTAAGGTAATATCATTCAGGTTAGTGCTCCTAGTTACCCACACACACTGAGCAACTACTCATCATGGAGGTGTTGACAATCTGGAGTTTCTTTAAGCTAATATTATTCAGGTTAGTGCTCCTAGATACCCACGCACACTGAGCAGATTGCCCATCGTAGAAGTGTTGACAATCTGGAGTCTCTTTAAGGTAATATCATTCAGGTTAGTGCTCCTAGTTACCCACACACACTGAGCAGATTGCTCATCATAGAGGTGTTGACAATCTGGGGTTTCTTTAAGGTAACATCATTCAGGTTAGTGCTCCTAGGTACCCACACACACTGAGCAGATTGCTCATCATGGAGGTGTTGACAATCTGGATTTTCTTTTAGCTAATATCATTCAGGTTAGTGCTCCTGGGTACCCACGTGCACAAAGCAGATTGCTCATCTTAGAGGTGCTGACAATCTGGAGTGTTTTTAAGCTAATATCATTAAGGTTAGTGCTCCTAGGTACCCACGTGCACAAAGCAGATTGCTCATCTTAGAGTTATTGACAATCTGGAGTTTCTTTTAGCTAACATCACTCAGGTTAGTGCTCCTAGGTACCCACGCACACTGAGCAGACTGCTCATCTTAGAGGTGTTGACAATCTGGAGATCTTTGAGGTAATATCATTCAGGTTAGTGCTCCTAGTTACCCACACACACTGAGCAGACTACTCATCATGGAAGTGTTGACAATCTGGAGTTTCTTTAAGCTAATATTATTCAGGTTAGTGCTCCTAGATACCCACGCACACTGAGCAGATTGCTCATCGTAGAGGTGTTGACAATCTGGAGTCTCTTTAAGGTTTTATCATTCAGTTTAGTGCTCCTAGTTACCCACACACACTGAGCAGATTGCTCATCATAGAGGTGTTGACAATCTGGGGTTTCTTTAAGGTAATATCATTCAGGTTAGTGCTCCTAGGTACCCACACACACTGAGCAGATTGGTCATCATGGAGGTGTTGACAATCTGGCGTTTCTTTTAGCTAATATCATTCAGGTTAGTGCTCCTAGGTACCCACGTGCACTAATCAGATTGCTCAACTTAGAGGTGTTGACAATCTGGAGTTTCTTTAAGGTATTATCTTTCAGGTTAGAGCTCCTAGTTTCCCACACACACTGAGCAGATTGGTCATCATGGAGGTGTTGACAATCTGGCGTTTCTTTTAGCTAATATCATTCAGGTTAGTGCTCCTAGGTACCCACGTGCACTAATCAGATTGCTCAACTTAGAGGTGTTGACAATCTGGAGATTCATTAAGGTAATATCATTCAGGTTAGTGCTCCTAGTTACCCACACACACTGAGCAGATTACTCATCATGGAGGTGTTGACAATCTGGAGTTTCTTTAAGCTAACATCATTCAGGTTAGTACTCCTAGATACCCACGCACACTGAGCAGACTGCTCATCTTAGAGGTGTTGGCAATCTGCAGTCTCTTTAAGGTAATATCATTCAGGTTAGTGCTCCTAGTTACCCACACACACTGACCAGACTACTCATCATGGAGGTGTTGACAATCTGGAGTTTCTTTAAGCTAATATTATTCAGGTTAGTGCTCCTAGATACACACGCACACTGAGCAGATAGCTCATCTTAGCCGTGTTGACAATCAGGAGTCTCTTTAAGGTAATATCATTCAGGTTAGTGCTCCTAGTTATCCACACACACTGAGCAGATTGCTCATCGTAGAGGTGTTGACAATCTGGGGTTTCTTTAAGGTAATATCATTCAGGTTAGTGCTCCTAGGTACCCACACACACTGAGCAGATTGCTCATCATGGAGGTGTTGACAATCTGGATTTTCTTTTAGCTAATATCATTCAGGTTAGTGCTCCTGGGTACCCACGTGCACAAAGCAGATTGCTCATCTTAGAGGTGCTGACAATCTGGAGTGTCTTTAAGCTAATATCATTAAGGTAAGTGCTCCTAGGTACCCACGCACACTGAGCAGATTGCTCATCTTAGAGGTGTTGACAATCTGGTGTGTCTTTAAGCTAATATCATTCAGGTTAGTGCTCCTAGGTACCCACGCACACTGAGCAGATTGCTCATCTTAGAGGTGTTGACAATCTGGAGTTTCTTTAAGCTAATATCATTCAGGTTAGTGCTCCTAGGTACCCACACACACTGAGCAGATTGCTCATCATGGAGGTGCTGACAATCTGGAGTGTCTTTAAGCTAATATCATTCAGGTTAGTGCTCCTAGGTACCCACGCACACTGAGCAGATTGCTCATCTTAGAGGTGTTGACAATCTGGTGTGTCTTTAAGCTAATATCATTCAGGTTAGTGCTCCTAGGTACCCACGCACACTGAGCAGATTGCTCATCTTAGAGGTGTTGACAATCTGGAGTGTCCTTAAGCTAATATCATTCTGGTTAGTGCTCCTAGGTAACCACGTGCACTAAGCAGATTGCTTATCTTAGAGGTGTTGACAATCTGGTGTGTCTTTAAGCTAAAATCATTCAGGTTAGTGCTCCAAGGTACCCAAGCACACTGAGCAGATTGCTCATCTTAGGGGAGTTGACAATCTGGTGTGTCTTTAAGCTAATATCATTCAGGTTAGTGCGCCTAGGTACCCACACACACTGAGCAGATTGCTCATCATGGAAGTGTTGACAATCTGGAGTGTCTTTAAGCTAATATCATTCAGGTTAGTGCGCCTAGGTACCCACACACACTGAGCAGATTGCTCATCATGGAGGTGTTGACTATCTGGAGTTTCTTTAAGCTAATATCATTCAGGTTAGTGCTCCTAGGTACCCAAGTGCACTAAGCAGATTGCTCATCTTAGAGGTGTTGAAAATCTGGAGTGTCCTTAAGCTAATATCATTCAGGTTAGTGCTCCTAGGTAACCACGTGCACTAAGCAGATTGCTCATCTTAGAGGTGTTGACAATATGGAGTGTCCTTAAGCTAATATCATTCAGGTTAGTGCTCCAAGGTACCCATGCACACTGAGCAGATTGCTCATCATGGAGGTGTTGACAATCTGGAGTGTCTTTAAGCTAATATCATTAAGGTTAGTGCTCCTAGGTACCCACACACACTGAGCAGATTGCTCATCATGGAGGTGTTGACAATCTGGAGTGTCTTTAAGCTAATATCATTAAGGTTAGTGCTCCTAGGTACCCACGTGCACTGAGCAGATTGCTCATCTTAGAGTAGTGGGCAATCTGGAGTTTCCTTAAGCTAAAATCTTTCAGGTTATTGCTCCTAGGTACCCACGTGCACTAAGCAGATTGTTCATCATAGAGGTGCTGACAATCTGGAATGTCTTTAAGCTAATATCATTCAGGTTAATGCGCCTAGGTACCCACACACACAGAGCAGATTGCTCATCATGGAGGTGTTGACAATCTGGAGTTTCTTTAAGCTAATATCATTCAGGTTAGTGCTCCTAGGTACCCACGCACACTGAGCTCATTGCTCATCTTAGAGGTGTTGACAATATAGAGTGTCTTTAAGCTAATATCATTTAGGTCAATGATCTTAGGTACCCACGTGCACTAAGCAGATTGCTCATCTTAGAGTTGCTGACAATCTGGAGTTTCTTTAAGCTAATATCATTCAGCTTAGTGTTCCTAGGTACCCACACACACTGAGCAGATTGCTCATCATGGAGGTGTTGACAATCTGGAGTTTCTTTAAGCTAATATCATTCAGGTTGGTGCTCCTAGGTACCCACACACACTGAGCAGATTGCTCATCATGGAGGTGTTGACAATCTGGAGTTTCTTTAAGCTAATATCATTCAGGTTGGTGCACATATGTACCCACGCAAACTGAGCAGATTGCTCATCTTAGAGGTGTTGACAATCTGGAGTTTCTTTAAGCTAATATCATTCAGGTTAGTGCTCCTATGTACCCACACACACTGAGCAGATTGCTCATCATGGAGGTGTTGACAATCAGGAGTTTCTTTTAGCTAATATCATTCAGGTTAATGCGCCTTGGTACCCACGCACACTGAGCAGATTTCTCATCTTAGAGGTGCTGACAATCTGGTGTGTCTTTAAGCTAATATCATTCAGGTTAGTGCGCCTAGGTACCCACGCACACTGAGCAGATTGCTCATCATAGAGGTGTTGACAATCTGGTGTTCCTTTAGCTTATATCAGTAAGGCTAGTGCTCCTAGGTACCCACGTGCACTGAGCAGATTGCTCATCATAAAGTTGTTGACAATCTGGAGTTCCTTTCAGCTAATATCATTCAGGTTAGTGATCCTAGGTACCCAAGTGCACTAAGCAGATTGCTCATCATAGAGGTGCTGACAATCTGGAGTGTCTTTAAGCTAATATCATTCAGGTTAGTGCGCCTAGGTACCCACGCACACTGAGCAGATTGCTCATCATAGAGGTGTTGACAATCTGGAGTTTCTTTAAGGTATTATCTTTCAGGTTAGTGCTCCTAGGTACCCGCACACACTGAGCAGATTGGTCATCATGGAGGTGTTGACAATCTGGCGTTTCTTTTAGCTAATATCATTCAGGTTAGTGCTCCTAGTTACCCACACACACTGAGCAGATAACTCATCATGGAAGTGTTGACAATCTGGAGTTTCTTTAAGCTAATATCATTCAGGTTAGTGCTCCTAGATACCCACGCACACTGAGCAGATTGCTCATCTTAGAAGTGTTGACAATCTGGAGTCTCTTTAAGGTAATATCATTCAGGTTAGTGCTCCTAGTTACCCACACACACTGAGCAACTACTCATCATGGAGGTGTTGACAATCTGGAGTTTCTTTAAGCTAATATTATTCAGGTTAGTGCTCCTAGATACCCACGCACACTGAGCAGATTGCTCATCGTAGAGGTGTTGACAATCTGGAGTCTCTTTAAGGTAATATCATTCAGGTTAGTGCTCCTAGTTACCCACACACACTGAGCAGATTGCTCATCATAGAGGTGTTGACAATCTGGGGTTTCTTTAAGGTAACATCATTCAGGTTAGTGCTCCTAGGTACCCACACACACTGAGCAGATTTCTCATCATGGAGGTGTTGACAATCTGGATTTTCTTTTAGCTAATATCATTCAGGTTAGTGCTCCTGGGTACCCACGTGCACAAAGCAGATTGCTCATCTTAGAGGTGCTGACAATCTGGAGTGTTTTTAAGCTAATATCATTAAGGTTAGTGCTCCTAGGTACCCACGTGCACAAAGCAGATTGCTCATCTTAGAGTTATTGACAATCTGGAGTTTCTTTTAGCTAACATCACTCAGGTTAGTGCTCCTAGGTACCCACGCACACTGAGCAGACTGCTCATCTTAGAGGTGTTGACAATCTGGAGATCTTTGAGGTAATATCATTCAGGTTAGTGCTCCTAGTTACCCACACACACTGAGCAGACTACTCATCATGGAAGTGTTGACAATCAGGAGTTTCTTTAAGCTAATATTATTCAGGTTAGTGCTCCTAGATACCCACGCACACTGAGCAGATTGCTCATCGTAGAGGTGTTGACAATCTGGAGTCTCTTTAAGGTTTTATCATTCAGTTTAGTGCTCCTAGTTACCCACACACACTGAGCAGATTGCTCATCATAGAGGTGTTGACAATCTGGGGTTTCTTTAAGGTAATATCATTCAGGTTAGTGCTCCTAGGTACCCACACACACTGAGCAGATTGGTCATCATGGAGGTGTTGACAATCTGCCGTTTCTTTTAGCTAATATCATTCAGGTTAGTGCTCCTAGGTACCCACGTGCACTAATCAGATTGCTCAACTTAGAGGTGTTGACAATCTGGAGTTTCTTTAAGGTATTATCTTTCAGGTTAGAGCTCCTAGTTTCCCACACACACTGAGCAGATTGGTCATCATGGAGGTGTTGACAATCTGGCGTTTCTTTTAGCTAATATCATTCAGGTTAGTGCTCCTAGGTACCCACGTGCACTAATCAGATTGCTCAACTTAGAGGTGTTGACAATCTGGAGATTCATTAAGGTAATATCATTCAGGTTAGTGCTCCTAGTTACCCACACACACTGAGCAGATTACTCATCATGGAGGTGTTGACAATCTGGAGTTTCTTTAAGCTAACATCATTCAGGTTAGTACTCCTAGATACCCACGCACACTGAGCAGACTGCTCATCTTAGAGGTGTTGACAATCTGCAGTCTCTTTAAGGTAATATCATTCAGGTTAGTGCTCCTAGTTACCCACACACACTGACCAGACTACTCATCATGGAGGTGTTGACAATCTGGAGTTTCTTTAAGCTAATATTATTCAGGTTAGTGCTCCTAGATACCCACGCACACTGAGCAGATAGCTCATCTTAGCCGTGTTGACAATCTGGAGTCTCTTTAAGGTAATATCATTCAGGTTAGTGCTCCTAGTTATCCACACACACTGAGCAGATTGCTCATCGTAGAGGTGTTGACAATCTGGGGTTTCTTTAAGGTAATATCATTCAGGTTAGTGCTCCTAGGTACCCACACACACTGAGCAGATTGCTCATCATGGAGGTGTTGACAATCTGGATTTTCTTTTAGCTAATATCATTCAGGTTAGTGCTCCTGGGTACCCACGTGCACAAAGCAGATTGCTCATCTTAGAGGTGCTGACAATCTGGAGTGTCTTTAAGCTAATATCATTAAGGTAAGTGCTCCTAGGTACCCACGCACACTGAGCAGATTGCTCATCTTAGAGGTGTTGACAATCTGGTGTGTCTTTAAGCTAATATCATTCAGGTTAGTGCTCCTAGGTACCCACGCACACTGAGCAGATTGCTCATCTTAGAGGTGTTGACAATCTGGAGTTTCTTTAAGCTAATATCATTCAGGTTAGTGCTCCTAGGTACCCACACACACTGAGCAAATTGCTCATCATGGAGGTGCTGACAATCTGGAGTGTCTTTAAGCTAATATCATTCAGGTTAGTGCTCCTAGGTACCCACGCACACTGAGCAGATTGCTCATCTTAGAGGTGTTGACAATCTGGTGTGTCTTTAAGCTAATATCATTCAGGTTAGTGCTCCTAGGTACCCACGCACACTGAGCAGATTGCTAATCTTAGAGGTGTTGACAATCTGGAGTGTCCTTAAGCTAATATCATTCTGGTTAGTGCTCCTAGGTAACCACGTGCACTAAGCAGATTGCTTATCTTAGAGGTGTTGACAATCTGGTGTGTCTTTAAGCTAAAATCATTCAGGTTAGTGCTCCTAGGTACCCACGCACACTGAGCAGATTGCTCATCTTAGAGGTGTTGACAATCTGGAGTGTCCTTAAGCTAATATCATTCTGGTTAGTGCTCCTAGGTAACCACGTGCACTAAGCAGATTGCTTATCTTAGAGGTGTTGACAATCTGGTGTGTCTTTAAGCTAAAAACATTCAGGTTAGTGCTCCAAGGTACCCAAGCACACTGAGCAGATTGCTCATCTTAGGGGAGTTGACAATCTGGTGTGTCTTTAAGCTAATATCATTCAGGTTAGTGCGCCTAGGTACCCACACACACTGAGCAGATTGCTCATCATGGAAGTGTTGACAATCTGGAGTGTCTTTAAGCTAATATCATTCAGGTTAGTGCGCCTAGGTACCCACACACACTGAGCAGATTGCTCATCATGGAGGTGTTGACTATCTGGAGTTTCTTTAAGCTAATATCATTCAGGTTAGTGCTCCTAGGTACCCAAGTGCACTAAGCAGATTGCTCATCTTAGAGGTGTTGAAAATCTGGAGTGTCCTTAAGCTAATATCATTCAGGTTAGTGCTCCTAGGTAACCACGTGCACTAAGCAGATTGCTCATCTTAGAGGTGTTGACAATATGGAGTGTCCTTAAGCTAATATCATTCAGGTTAGTGCTCCAAGGTACCCATGCACACTGAGCAGATTGCTCATCATGGAGGTGTTGACAATCTGGAGTGTCTTTAAGCTAATATCATTAAGGTTAGTGCTCCTAGGTACCCACACACACTGAGCAGATTGCTCATCATGGAGGTGTTGACAATCTGGAGTGTCTTTAAGCTAATATCATTAAGGTTAGTGCTCCTAGGTACCCACGTGCACTGAGCAGATTGCTCATCTTAGAGTAGTGGACAATCTGGAGTTTCCTTAAGCTAAAATCTTTCAGGTTATTGCTCCTAGGTACCCACGTGCACTAAGCAGATTGTTCATCATAGAGGTGCTGACAATCTGGAATGTCTTTAAGCTAATATCATTCAGGTTAATGCGCCTAGGTACCCACACACACAGAGCAGATTGCTCATCATGGAGGTGTTGACAATCTGGAGTTTCTTTAAGCTAATATCATTCAGGTTAGTGCTCCTAGGTACCCACGCACACTGAGCTCATTGCTCATCTTAGAGGTGTTGACAATATAGAGTGTCTTTAAGCTAATATCATTTAGGTCAATGATCTTAGGTACCCACGTGCACTAAGCAGATTGCTCATCTTAGATTTGCTGACAATCTGAAGTTTCTTTTAGCTAATATCATTCAGCTTAGTGTTCCTAGGTACCCACACACTGAGCAGATTGCTCATCATGGAGGTGTTGACAATCTGGAGTTTCTTTAAGCTAATATCATTCAGGTTGGTGCTCCTAGGTACCAACACACACTGAGCAGATTGCTCATCGTGGAGGTGTTGACAATCTGGAGTTTCTTTAAGCTAATATCATTCAGCTTAGTGTTCCTAGGTACCCACACACACTGAGCAGATTGCTCATCATGGAGGTGTTGACAATCTGGAGTTTCTTTAAGCTAATATCATTCAGGTTGGTGCTCCTAGGTACCCACACACACTGAGCAGATTGCTCATCATGGAGGTGTTGACAATCTGGAGTTTCTTTAAGCTAATATCATTCAGGTTGGTGCACATATGTACCCACGCAAACTGAGCAGATTGCTCATCTTAGAGGTGTTGACAATCTGGAGTTTCTTTAAGCTAATATCATTCAGGTTAGTGCTCCTATGTACCCACACACACTGAGCAGATTGCTCATCATGGAGGTGTTGACAATCAGGAGTTTCTTTTAGCTAATATCATTCAGGTTAATGCGCCTTGGTACCCACGCACACTGAGCAGATTTCTCATCTTAGAGGTGCTGACAATCTGGTGTGTCTTTAAGCTAATATCATTCAGGTTAGTGCGCCTAGGTACCCACGCACACTGAGCAGATTGCTCATCATAGAGGTGTTGACAATCTGGTGTTCCTTTAGCTTATATCAGTAAGGTTAGTGCTCCTAGGTACCCACGTGCACTGAGCAGATTGCTCATCATAAAGTTGTTGACAATCTGGAGTTCCTTTCAGCTAATATCATTCAGGTTAGTGATCCTAGGTACCCAAGTGCACTAAGCAGATTGCTCATCATAGAGGTGCTGACAATCTGGAGTGTCTTTAAGCTAATATCATTCAGGTTAGTGCGCCTAGGTACCCACGCACACTGAGCAGATTGCTCATCATAGAAGTGTTGACAATCTGGAGTTTCTTTAAGGTATTATCTTTCAGGTTAGTGCTCCTAGGTACCCGCACACACTGAGCAGATTGGTCATCATGGAGGTGTTGACAATCTGGCGTTTCTTTTAGCTAATATCATTCAGGTTAGTGCTCCTAGTTACCCACACACACTGAGCAGATTACTCATCATGGAAGTGTTGACAATCTGGAGTTTCTTTAAGCTAATATCATTCAGGTTAGTGCTCCTAGATACCCACGCACACTGAGCAGATTGCTCATCTTAGAAGTGTTGACAATCTGGAGTCTCTTTAAGGTAATATCATTCAGGTTAGTGCTCCTAGTTACCCACACACACTGAGCAACTACTCATCATGGAGGTGTTGACAATCTGGAGTTTCTTTAAGCTAATATTATTCAGGTTAGTGCTCCTAGATACCCACGCACACTGAGCAGATTGCTCATCGTAGAGGTGTTGACAATCTGGAGTCTCTTTAAGGTAATATCATTCAGGTTAGTGCTCCTAGTTACCCACACACACTGAGCAGATTGCTCATTATAGAGGTGTTGACAATCTGGGGTTTCTTTAAGGTAACATCATTCAGGTTAGTGCTCCTAGGTACCCACACACACTGAGCAGATTGCTCATCATGGAGGTGTTGACAATCTGGATTTTCTTTTAGCTAATATCATTCAGGTTAGTGCTCCTGGGTACCCACGTGCACAAAGCAGATTGCTCATCTTAGAGGTGCTGACAATCTGGAGTGTTTTTAAGCTAATATCATTAAGGTTAGTGCTCCTAGGTACCCACGTGCACAAAGCAGATTGCTCATCTTAGAGTTATTGACAATCTGGAGTTTCTTTTAGCTAACATCACTCAGGTTAGTGCTCCTAGGTACCCACGCACACTGAGCAGACTGCTCATCTTAGAGGTGTTGACAATCTGGAGATCTTTGAGGTAATATCATTCAGGTTAGTGCTCCTAGTTACCCACACACACTGAGCAGACTACTCATCATGGAAGTGTTGACAATCTGGAGTTTCATTAAGCTAATATTTTTCAGGTTAGTGCTCCTAGATACCCACGCACACTGAGCAGATTGCTCATCGTAGAGGTGTTGACAATCTGGAGTCTCTTTAAGGTTTTATCATTCAGTTTAGTGCTCCTAGTTACCCACACACACTGAGCAGATTGCTCATCATAGAGGTGTTGACAATCTGGGGTTTCTTTAAGGTAATATCATTCAGGTTAGTGCTCCTAGGTACCCACACACACTGAGCAGATTGGTCATCATGGAGGTGTTGACAATCTGGCGTTTCTTTTAGCTAATATCATTCAGGTTAGTGCTCCTAGGTACCCACGTGCACTAATCAGATTGCTCAACTTAGAGGTGTTGACAATCTGGAGTTTCTTTAAGGTATTATCTTTCAGGTTAGAGCTCCTAGTTTCCCACACACACTGAGCAGATTGCTCATCATGGAGGTGTTGACAATCTGGATTTTCTTTTAGCTAATATCATTCAGGTTAGTGCTCCTGGGTACCCACGTGCACAAAGCAGATTGCTCATCTTAGAGGTGCTGACAATCTGGAGTGTCTTTAAGCTAATATCATTAAGGTAAGTGCTCCTAGGTACCCACGCACACTGAGCAGATTGCTCATCTTAGAGGTGTTGACAATCTGGTGTGTCTTTAAGCTAATATCATTCAGGTTAGTGCTCCTAGGTACCCACGCACACTGAGCAGATTGCTCATCTTAGAGGTGTTGACAATCTGGAGTTTCTTTAAGCTAATATCATTCAGGTTAGTGCTCCTAGGTACCCACACACACTGAGCAGATTGCTCATCATGGAGGTGCTGACAATCTGGAGTGTCTTTAAGCTAATATCATTCAGGTTAGTGCTCCTAGGTACCCACGCACACTGAGCAGATTGCTCATCTTAGAGGTGTTGACAATCTGGTGTGTCTTTAAGCTAATATCATTCAGGTTAGTGCTCCTAGGTACCCACGCACACTGAGCAGACTACTCATCATGGAGGTGTTGACAATCTGGAGTTTCTTTAAGCTAATATCATTCAGGTTAGTGCTCCTAGATACCCACGCACACTGAGCAGATAGCTCATCTTAGCCGTGTTGACAATCTGGAGTCTCTTTAAGGTAATATCATTCAGGTTAGTGCTCCTAGTTATCCACACACACTGAGCAGATTGCTCATCGTAGAGGTGTTGACAATCTGGGGTTTCTTTAAGGTAATATCATTCAGGTTAGTGCTCCTAGGTACCCACACACACTGAGCAGATTGCTCATCATGGAGGTGTTGACAATCTGGATTTTCTTTTAGCTAATATCATTCAGGTTAGTGCTCCTGGGTACCCACGTGCACAAAGCAGATTGCTCATCTTAGAGGTGCTGACAATCTGGAGTGTCTTTAAGCTAATATCATTAAGGTAAGTGCTCCTAGGTACCCACGCACACTGAGCAGATTGCTCATCTTAGAGGTGTTGACAATCTGGTGTGTCTTTAAGCTAATATCATTCAGGTTAGTGCTCCTAGGTACCCACGCACACTGAGCAGATTGCTCATCTTAGAGGTGTTGACAATCTGGAGTTTCTTTAAGCTAATATCATTCAGGTTAGTGCTCCTAGGTACCCACACACACTGAGCAAATTGCTCATCATGGAGGTGCTGACAATCTGGAGTGTCTTTAAGCTAATATCATTCAGGTTAGTGCTCCTAGGTACCCACGCACACTGAGCAGATTGCTCATCTTAGAGGTGTTGACAATCTGGTGTGTCTTTAAGCTAATATCATTCAGGTTAGTGCTCCTAGGTACCCACGCACACTGAGCAGATTGCTAATCTTAGAGGTGTTGACAATCTGGAGTGTCCTTAAGCTAATATCATTCTGGTTAGTGCTCCTAGGTAACCACGTGCACTATGCAGATTGCTTATCTTAGAGGTGTTGACAATCTGGTGTGTCTTTAAGCTAAAATCATTCAGGTTAGTGCTCCTAGGTACCCACGCACACTGAGCAGATTGCTCATCTTAGAGGTGTTGACAATCTGGAGTGTCCTTAAGCTAATATCATTCTGGTTAGTGCTCCTAGGTAACCACGTGCACTAAGCAGATTGCTTATCTTAGAGGTGTTGACAATCTGGTGTGTCTTTAAGCTAAAATCATTCAGGTTAGTGCTCCAAGGTACCCAAGCACACTGAGCAGATTGCTCATCTTAGGGGAGTTGACAATCTGGTGTGTCTTTAAGCTAATATCATTCAGGTTAGTGCGCCTAGGTACCCACACACACTGAGCAGATTGCTCATCATGGAAGTGTTGACAATCTGGAGTGTCTTTAAGCTAATATCATTCAGGTTAGTGCGCCTAGGTACCCACACACACTGAGCAGATTGCTCATCATGGAGGTGTTGACTATCTGGAGTTTCTTTAAGCTAATATCATTCAGGTTAGTGCTCCTAGGTACCCAAGTGCACTAAGCAGATTGCTCATCTTAGAGGTGTTGAAAATCTGGAGTGTCCTTAAGCTAATATCATTCAGGTTAGTGCTCCTAGGTAACCACGTGCACTAAGCAGATTGCTCATCTTAGAGGTGTTGACAATATGGAGTGTCCTTAAGCTAATATCATTCAGGTTAGTGCTCCAAGGTACCCATGCACACTGAGCAGATTGCTCATCATGGAGGTGTTGACAATCTGGAGTGTCTTTAAGCTAATATCATTAAGGTTAGTGCTCCTAGGTACCCACACACACTGAGCAGATTGCTCATCATGGAGGTGTTGACAATCTGGAGTGTCTTTAAGCTAATATCATTAAGGTTAGTGCTCCTAGGTACCCACGTGCACTGAGCAGATTGCTCATCTTAGAGTAGTGGACAATCTGGAGTTTCCTTAAGCTAAAATCTTTCAGGTTATTGCTCCTAGGTACCCACGTGCACTAAGCAGATTGTTCATCATAGAGGTGCTGACAATCTGGAATGTCTTTAAGCTAATATCATTCAGGTTAATGCGCCTAGGTACCCACACACACAGAGCAGATTGCTCATCATGGAGGTGTTGACAATCTGGAGTTTCTTTAAGCTAATATCATTCAGGTTAGTGCTCCTAGGTACCCACGCACACTGAGCTCATTGCTCATCTTAGAGGTGTTGACAATATAGAGTGTCTTTAAGCTAATATCATTTAGGTCAATGATCTTAGGTACCCACGTGCACTAAGCAGATTGCTCATCTTAGATTTGCTGACAATCTGAAGTTTCTTTTAGCTAATATCATTCAGCTTAGTGTTCCTAGGTACCCACACACTGAGCAGATTGCTCATCATGGAGGTGTTGACAATCTGGAGTTTCTTTAAGCTAATATCATTCAGGTTGGTGCTCCTAGGTACCAACACACACTGAGCAGATTGCTCATCGTGGAGGTGTTGACAATCTGGAGTTTCTTTAAGCTAATATCATTCAGCTTAGTGTTCCTAGGTACCCACACACACTGAGCAGATTGCTCATCATGGAGGTGTTGACAATCTGGAGTTTCTTTAAGCTAATATCATTCAGGTTGGTGCTCCTAGGTACCCACACACACTGAGCAGATTGCTCATCATGGAGGTGTTGACAATCTGGAGTTTCTTTAAGCTAATATCATTCAGGTTGGTGCACATATGTACCCACGCAAACTGAGCAGATTGCTCATCTTAGAGGTGTTGACAATCTGGAGTTTCTTTAAGCTAATATCATTCAGGTTAGTGCTCCTATGTACCCACACACACTGAGCAGATTGCTCATCATGGAGGTGTTGACAATCAGGAGTTTCTTTTAGCTAATATCATTCAGGTTAATGCGCCTTGGTACCCACGCACACTGAGCAGATTTCTCATCTTAGAGGTGCTGACAATCTGGTGTGTCTTTAAGCTAATATCATTCAGGTTAGTGCGCCTAGGTACCCACGCACACTGAGCAGATTGCTCATCATAGAGGTGTTGACAATCTGGTGTTCCTTTAGCTTATATCAGTAAGGTTAGTGCTCCTAGGTACCCACGTGCACTGAGCAGATTGCTCATCATAAAGTTGTTGACAATCTGGAGTTCCTTTCAGCTAATATCATTCAGGTTAGTGATCCTAGGTACCCAAGTGCACTAAGCAGATTGCTCATCATAGAGGTGCTGACAATCTGGAGTGTCTTTAAGCTAATATCATTCAGGTTAGTGCGCCTAGGTACCCACGCACACTGAGCAGATTGCTCATCATAGAAGTGTTGACAATCTGGAGTTTCTTTAAGGTATTATCTTTCAGGTTAGTGCTCCTAGGTACCCGCACACACTGAGCAGATTGGTCATCATGGAGGTGTTGACAATCTGGCGTTTCTTTTAGCTAATATCATTCAGGTTAGTGCTCCTAGTTACCCACACACACTGAGCAGATTACTCATCATGGAAGTGTTGACAATCTGGAGTTTCTTTAAGCTAATATCATTCAGGTTAGTGCTCCTAGATACCCACGCACACTGAGCAGATTGCTCATCTTAGAATTGTTGACAATCTGGAGTCTCTTTAAGGTAATATCATTCAGGTTAGTGCTCCTAGTTACCCACACACACTGAGCAACTACTCATCATGGAGGTGTTGACAATCTGGAGTTTCTTTAAGCTAATATTATTCAGGTTAGTGCTCCTAGATACCCACGCACACTGAGCAGATTGCTCATCGTAGAGGTGTTGACAATCTGGAGTCTCTTTAAGGTAATATCATTCAGGTTAGTGCTCCTAGTTACCCACACACACTGAGCAGATTGCTCATTATAGAGGTGTTGACAATCTGGGGTTTCTTTAAGGTAACATCATTCAGGTTAGTGCTCCTAGGTACCCACACACACTGAGCAGATTGCTCATCATGGAGGTGTTGACAATCTGGATTTTCTTTTAGCTAATATCATTCAGGTTAGTGCTCCTGGGTACCCACGTGCACAAAGCAGATTGCTCATCTTAGAGGTGCTGACAATCTGGAGTGTTTTTAAGCTAATATCATTAAGGTTAGTGCTCCTAGGTACCCACGTGCACAAAGCAGATTGCTCATCTTAGAGTTATTGACAATCTGGAGTTTCTTTTAGCTAACATCACTCAGGTTAGTGCTCCTAGGTACCCACGCACACTGAGCAGACTGCTCATCTTAGAGGTGTTGACAATCTGGAGATCTTTGAGGTAATATCATTCAGGTTAGTGCTCCTAGTTACCCACACACACTGAGCAGACTACTCATCATGGAAGTGTTGACAATCTGGAGTTTCATTAAGCTAATATTATTCAGGTTAGTGCTCCTAGATACCCACGCACACTGAGCAGATTGCTCATCGTAGAGGTGTTGACAATCTGGAGTCTCTTTAAGGTTTTATCATTCAGTTTAGTGCTCCTAGTTACCCACACACACTGAGCAGATTGCTCATCATAGAGGTGTTGACAATCTGGGGTTTCTTTAAGGTAATATCATTCAGGTTAGTGCTCCTAGGTACCCACACACACTGAGCAGATTGGTCATCATGGAGGTGTTGACAATCTGGCGTTTCTTTTAGCTAATATCATTCAGGTTAGTGCTCCTAGGTACCCACGTGCACTAATCAGATTGCTCAACTTAGAGGTGTTGACAATCTGGAGTTTCTTTAAGGTATTATCTTTCAGGTTAGAGCTCCTAGTTTCCCACACACACTGAGCAGATTGCTCATCATGGAGGTGTTGACAATCTGGATTTTCTTTTAGCTAATATCATTCAGGTTAGTGCTCCTGGGTACCCACGTGCACAAAGCAGATTGCTCATCTTAGAGGTGCTGACAATCTGGAGTGTCTTTAAGCTAATATCATTAAGGTAAGTGCTCCTAGGTACCCACGCACACTGAGCAGATTGCTCATCTTAGAGGTGTTGACAATCTGGTGTGTCTTTAAGCTAATATCATTCAGGTTAGTGCTCCTAGGTACCCACGCACACTGAGCAGATTGCTCATCTTAGAGGTGTTGACAATCTGGAGTTTCTTTAAGCTAATATCATTCAGGTTAGTGCTCCTAGGTACCCACACACACTGAGCAGATTGCTCATCATGGAGGTGCTGACAATCTGGAGTGTCTTTAAGCTAATATCATTCAGGTTAGTGCTCCTAGGTACCCACGCACACTGAGCAGATTGCTCATCTTAGAGGTGTTGACAATCTGGTGTGTCTTTAAGCTAATATCATTCAGGTTAGTGCTCCTAGGTACCCACGCACACTGAGCAGATTGCTAATCTTAGAGGTGTTGACAATCTGGAGTGTCCATAAGCTAATATCATTCTGGTTAGTGCTCCTAGGTAACCACGTGCACTAAGCAGATTGCTTATCTTAGAGGTGTTGACAATCTGGTGTGTCTTTAAGCTAAAATCATTCAGGTTAGTGCTCCAAGGTACCCAAGCACACTGAGCAGATTGCTCATCTTAGAGGAGTTGACAATCTGGTGTGTCTTTAAGCTAATATCATTCAGGTTAGTGCGCCTAGGTACCCACACACACTGAGCAGATTGCTCATCATGGAAGTGTTGACAATCTGGAGTGTCTTTAAGCTAATATCATTCAGGTTAGTGCGCCTAGGTACCCACACACACTGAGCAGATTGCTCATCATGGAGGTGTTGACTATCTGGAGTTTCTTTAAGCTAATATCATTCAGGTTAGTGCTCCTAGGTACCCACACACACTGAGCAGATTGCTCATCATGGAGGTGTTGACTATCTGGAGTTTCTTTAAGCTAATATCATTCAGGTTAGTGCTCCTAGGTACCCAAGTGCACTAAGCAGATTGCTCATCTTAGAGGTGTTGACAATATGGAGTGTCCTTAAGCTAATATCATTCAGGTTAGTGCTCCAAGGTACCCATGCACACTGAGCAGATTGCTCATCATGGAGGTGTTGACAATCTGGAGTGTCTTTAAGCTAATATCATTAAGGTTAGTGCTCCTAGGTACCCACACACACTGAGCAGATTGCTCATCATGGAGGTGTTGACAATCTGGAGTGTCTTTAAGCTAATATCATTAAGGTTAGTGCTCCTAGGTACCCACGTGCACTGAGCAGATTGCTCATCTTAGAGTAGTGGACAATCTGGAGTTTCCTTAAGCTAAAATCTTTCAGGTTATTGCTCCTAGGTACCCACGTGCACTAAGCAGATTGTTCATCATAGAGGTGCTGACAATCTGGAATGTCTTTAAGCTAATATCATTCAGGTTAATGCGCCTAGGTACCCACACACACAGAGCAGATTGCTCATCATGGAGGTGTTGACAATCTGGAGTTTCTTTAAGCTAATATCATTCAGGTTAGTGCTCCTAGGTACCCACGCACACTGAGCTCATTGCTCATCTTAGAGGTGTTGACAATATAGAGTGTCTTTAAGCTAATATCATTTAGGTCAATGATCTTAGGTACCCACGTGCACTAAGCAGATTGCTCATCTTAGATTTGCTGACAATCTGAAGTTTCTTTTAGCTAATATCATTCAGCTTAGTGTTCCTAGGTACCCACACACTGAGCAGATTGCTCATCATGGAGGTGTTGACAATCTGGAGTTTCTTTAAGCTAATATCATTCAGGTTGGTGCTCCTAGGTACCAACACACACTGAGCAGATTGCTCATCGTGGAGGTGTTGACAATCTGGAGTTTCTTTAAGCTAATATCATTCAGCTTAGTGTTCCTAGGTACCCACACACACTGAGCAGATTGCTCATCATGGAGGTGTTGACAATCTGGAGTTTCTTTAAGCTAATATCATTCAGGTTGGTGCTCCTAGGTACCCACACACACTGAGCAGATTGCTCATCATGGAGGTGTTGACAATCTGGAGTTTCTTTAAGCTAATATCATTCAGGTTGGTGCACATATGTACCCACGCAAACTGAGCAGATTGCTCATCTTAGAGGTGTTGACAATCTGGAGTTTCTTTAAGCTAATATCATTCAGGTTAGTGCTCCTATGTACCCACACACACTGAGCAGATTGCTCATCATGGAGGTGTTGACAATCAGGAGTTTCTTTTAGCTAATATCATTCAGGTTAATGCGCCTTGGTACTAACGCACACTGAGCAGATTTCTCATCTTAGAGGTGCTGACAATCTGGTGTGTCTTTAAGCTAATATCATTCAGGTTAGTGCGCCTAGGTACCCACGCACACTGAGCAGATTGCTCATCATAGAGGTGTTGACAATCTGGTGTTCCTTTAGCTTATATCAGTAAGGTTAGTGCTCCTAGGTACCCACGTGCACTGAGCAGATTGCTCATCATAAAGTTGTTGACAATCTGGAGTTCCTTTCAGCTAATATCATTCAGGTTAGTGATCCTAGGTACCCAAGTGCACTAAGCAGATTGCTCATCATAGAGGTGCTGACAATCTGGAGTGTCTTTAAGCTAATATCATTCAGGTTAGTGCGCCTAGGTACCCACGCACACTGAGCAGATTGCTCATCATAGAAGTGTTGACAATCTGGAGTTTCTTTAAGGTATTATCTTTCAGGTTAGTGCTCCTAGGTACCCGCACACACTGAGCAGATTGGTCATCATGGAGGTGTTGACAATCTGGCGTTTCTTTTAGCTAATATCATTCAGGTTAGTGCTCCTAGTTACCCACACACACTGAGCAGATTACTCATCATGGAAGTGTTGACAATCTGGAGTTTCTTTAAGCTAATATCATTCAGGTTAGTGCTCCTAGATACCCACGCACACTGAGCAGATTGCTCATCTTAGAAGTGTTGACAATCTGGAGTCTCTTTAAGGTAATATCATTCAGGTTAGTGCTCCTAGTTACCCACACACACTGAGCAACTACTCATCATGGAGGTGTTGACAATCTGGAGTTTCTTTAAGCTAATATTATTCAGGTTAGTGCTCCTAGATACCCACGCACACTGAGCAGATTGCTCATCGTAGAGGTGTTGACAATCTGGAGTCTCTTTAAGGTAATATCATTCAGGTTAGTGCTCCTAGTTACCCACACACACTGAGCAGATTGCTCATTATAGAGGTGTTGACAATCTGGGGTTTCTTTAAGGTAACATCATTCAGGTTAGTGCTCCTAGGTACCCACACACACTGAGCAGATTGCTCATCATGGAGGTGTTGACAATCTGGATTTTCTTTTAGCTAATATCATTCAGGTTAGTGCTCCTGGGTACCCACGTGCACAAAGCAGATTGCTCATCTTAGAGGTGCTGACAATCTGGAGTGTTTTTAAGCTAATATCATTAAGGTTAGTGCTCCTAGGTACCCACGTGCACAAAGCAGATTGCTCATCTTAGAGTTATTGACAATCTGGAGTTTCTTTTAGCTAACATCACTCAGGTTAGTGCTCCTAGGTACCCACGCACACTGAGCAGACTGCTCATCTTAGAGGTGTTGACAATCTGGAGATCTTTGAGGTAATATCATTCAGGTTAGTGCTCCTAGTTACCCACACACACTGAGCAGACTACTCATCATGGAAGTGTTGACAATCTGGAGTTTCATTAAGCTAATATTATTCAGGTTAGTGCTCCTAGATACCCACGCACACTGAGCAGATTGCTCATCGTAGAGGTGTTGACAATCTGGAGTCTCTTTAAGGTTTTATCATTCAGTTTAGTGCTCCTAGTTACCCACACACACTGAGCAGATTGCTCATCATAGAGGTGTTGACAATCTGGGGTTTCTTTAAGGTAATATCATTCAGGTTAGTGCTCCTAGGTACCCACACACACTGAGCAGATTGGTCATCATGGAGGTGTTGACAATCTGGCGTTTCTTTTAGCTAATATCATTCAGGTTAGTGCTCCTAGGTACCCACGTGCACTAATCAGATTGCTCAACTTAGAGGTGTTGACAATCTGGAGTTTCTTTAAGGTATTATCTTTCAGGTTAGAGCTCCTAGTTTCCCACACACACTGAGCAGATTGGTCATCATGGAGGTGTTGACAATCTGGCGTTTCTTTTAGCTAATATCATTCAGGTTAGTGCTCCTAGGTACCCACGTGCACTAATCAGATTGCTCAACTTAGAGGTGTTGACAATCTGGAGATTCATTAAGGTAATATCATTCAGGTTAGTGCTCCTAGTTACCCACACACACTGAGCAGATTACTCATCATGGAGGTGTTGACAATCTGGAGTTTCTTTAAGCTAACATCATTCAGGTTAGTACTCCTAGATACCCACGCACACTGAGCAGACTGCTCATCTTAGAGGTGTTGACAATCTGCAGTCTCTTTAAGGTAATATCATTCAGGTTAGTGCTCCTAGTTACCCACACACACTGACCAGACTACTCATCATGGAGGTGTTGACAATCTGGAGTTTCTTTAAGCTAATATTATTCAGGTTAGTGCTCCTAGATACCCACGCACACTGAGCAGATAGCTCATCTTAGCCGTGTTGACAATCTGGAGTCTCTTTAAGGTAATATCATTCAGGTTAGTGCTCCTAGTTATCCACACACACTGAGCAGATTGCTCATCGTAGAGGTGTTGACAATCTGGGGTTTCTTTAAGGTAATATCATTCAGGTTAGTGCTCCTAGGTACCCACACACACTGAGCAGATTGCTCATCATGGAGGTGTTGACAATCTGGATTTTCTTTTAGCTAATATCATTCAGGTTAGTGCTCCAGGGTACCCACGTGCACAAAGCAGATTGCTCATCTTAGAGGTGCTGACAATCTGGAGTGTCTTTAAGCTAATATCATTAAGGTAAGTGCTCCTAGGTACCCACGTGCACAAAGCAGATTGCTCATCTTAGAGTTGTTGACAATCTGGAGTTTCTTTTAGCTAACATCACTCAGGTTAGTGCTCCTAGGTACCCACGCACACTGAGCAGATTGCTCATCTTAGAGGTGTTGACAATCTGGAGTGTCCTTAAACTAATATCATTCAGGTTAATACTCCTAGGTAACCACGTGCACTAAGCAGATTGCTCATCATGGAGGTGTTGACAATCTGGAGTATCTTTAGGCTAATATCATTCAGGTTAGTGCTCCTACGTACCCACGTGCACTAAGCAGATTGCTCATCTTAGAGGTGCTGACAATCTGGAGTGTCTTTAAGCTAATATCATTCAGGTTTGTGCGCCTTGGTTCCCACACACACTGAGCAGATTGCTCATCATGGAGGTGTTGACAATCTGGAGTGTCTTTAAGCTAATATCATTAAGGTTAGTGACCCTAGGTACCCACGAGCACTGAGCAGATTGCTCATCTCAGAGTTGTGGACAATCTGGAGTTTCCTTAAGCTAAAATCTTTCAGGTTATTGCTCCTAGGTACCCACGTGCACTAAGCAGATTGCTCATCCTAGAGTTGCTGACAATCTGGAGGTTCTTTTAGCTAATATCATTCAGCTTAGTGTTCCTAGGTACCCACACACACTGAGCAGATTGCTCATCATGGAGGTATTGACAATCTGGAGTTTCTTTAAGCTAATATCATTCAGGTTGTGCTCCTATGTACCCACGCACAATGAGCAGATTGCTCATCTTAGAGGTGTTGACAATCTGGAGTTTCTTTAAGCTTATATCATTCAGGTTAGTGCTCCTAGGTACCCACACACACTGAGCAGATTGCTCATCATGGAGGTGTTGACAATCAGGAGTTCCTTTAAGCTAATATCATTCAGGTTAATGCGCCTTGGTACCCACGCACACATAGCAGATTTATCATCTTAGAGGTGCTGACAATCTGGAGTGTCTTTAAGTTAATATCATTCAGGTAAGTGCGCCTAGGTACCCACGCACACTGAGCAGATTGCTCTTCTTAGAGGTGTTGACAATCTGGAGTTTCTTTTAGCTTATATCAGTAAGGTTAGTGCTCCTAGGTACCCACGTGCACTGAGCAGATTGCTCATCTTACAGTTGTTGACAATCTGGAGTTTCTTTTAGCTAATATCATTCAGGTTAGTGCTCCTAGGTTCCCAAGTGCACTAAGCAGATTGCTCATCATAGAGGTGCTGACAATCTGGAGTGTCTTTAAGCTAATATCATTCAGGTTAGTGCGCCTAGGTACCCACGCACACTGAGCAGATTGCTCATCATAGAGGTGTGGACAATCTGGAGTTTCTTCAAGGTAATATCATTCAGGTTAGTGCTCCTAGTTACCCACACACACTGAGCAGATTGGTCATCATGGAGGTGTTGACAATCTGGCGTTTCTTTTAGCTAATATCATTCAGGTTAGTGCTCCTAGGTACCCACGTACACTAATCAGATTGCTCATCTTAGTGGTGTTGACAATCTGGAGTGTCTTTAAGCTAATATCATTCAGGTTAATGCGCCTAGGTACCCACGCACACTGAGCAGATTGCTCATCATGGAGGGGATGACAATCTGGAGTTTCTTTAAGCCAATATCATTCAGGTTAGTGGTCCTAGGTACCCACGCACACTGAGCAGATTGCTCATCTTAGAGGTGTTGACAATCTGAAGTTTCTTTAAGCTAATATCATTGTGATTAGTGCTCCTAGGTACCCACACACACTGAGCAGATTGCTCATCATGGAAGTGTTGACAATCTGGAGTTTCCTTAAGCAAATATCATTCAGGTTAGTGCTCCTAGGTACCCACGCAAACTGAGCAGATTGCTCAACTTAGAGGTGTTGACAATCTGGAGTTTCTTTAAGGTAATATCATTCAGGTTAGTGCTCCTAGTTACCCACACACACTGAGCAGATTACTCATCATGGAGGTGTTGACAATCTGGAGTTTCTTTAAGCTAATATCATTCGGGTTAGTGCTCCTAGATGCCCACCCACACTGAGCAGATTCCTCATCTTAGAGGTGTTGACAATCTGGAGTCTCTTTAAGGTAATATCATTCAGGTTAGTGCTCCTAGTTACTCACACACACTGAGCAGATTGCTCATCATGGAGGTGTTGACAATCTGGAGTTTGTTTTAGCTAATATCATTCAGGTTAGTGCTCCTAGGTACTCACGTGCACTAAGCAGATTGCTCATCATAGACGTGTTGACAATCTGGGGTTTCTTTAAGGTAATATCATTCAGGTTAGTGCTCCTAGTTACCCACGTGCACTGAGCAGATTGCTCATCTTAGAGTTGTTGACAATCTGGAGTGTCTTTAAGCTAATATCATTAAGGTTAGTGCTCCTAGGTACCCACGCACACACAGCAGATTGCTCATCTTAGAGGTGTTCACAATCTGGAGTTTCATTAAGCTAATATCATTCAGGTTAGTGCTCCTAGGTAACCACGTGCACTAAGCAGATTGCTCATCATCGAGGTGTTGACAATCTGGAGTTTATTTAAGCTAATATCATTCAGGTAAGTGCTCCAAGGTACCCAAGCAATATGAGCAGATTGCTCATCATAGAGGTGTTGACAATCTGGAGTATCTTTAGGCTAATATCATTCAGGTTAGTGCTCCTAGGTACCCATGTGCACTAAGCAGATTATTCATCATAGAGGTGTTGACAATCTGGGGTTTCCTTAAGGTAATATCATTCAGGTTAGTGCTCCTAGTTACCCACACACACTGAGCAGATTGCTCATCATGGAGGTGTTGACAATCTGGAGTTTCTTTTTGGTAATATCATTCAGGTTAGTGCTCCTGGGTACCCACGTGCACAAAGCAGATTGCTCATCTTAGAGGTGCTGACAATCTGGAGTGTCTTTAAGCTAATATCATTAAGGTTAGTGCTCCTAGGTACCCACGTGCACTGAGCAGATTGCTCATCTTAGAGTTGTTGACAATCTGGAGTGTCTTTAAGCTAATATCATTAAGGTTAGTGCTCCTAGGTACCCACGCACACACAGCAGATTGCTCATCTTAGAGGTGTTCACAATCTGGAGTTTCATTAAGCTAATATCATTCAGGTTAGTGCTCCTAGGTAACCACGTGCACTAAGCAGATTGCTCATCATCGAGGTGTTGACAATCTGGAGTTTCTTTAAGCTAATATCATTCAGGTAAGTGCTCCAAGGTACCCAAGCAATATGAGCAGATTGCTCATCATAGAGGTGCTGACAATCAGGAGTGTCTTTAAGCTAATATCATTCAGGTTAGTGCGGCTTGGTACCCACACACACTGAGCAGATTGCTCATCATGGAGGTGTTGACAATCTGGAGTGTCTTTAAGCTAATATCATTAAGGTTAGTGCTCCTAGGTACCCACGTGCACTGAGCAGATTGCTCATCTTAGAGTTGTGGACAATCTGGAGTTTCCTTAAGCTAAAATCTTTCAGGTTATTGCTCCTAGGTACCCACGTGCACTAAGCAGATTGTTCATCATAGAGGTGCTGACAATCTGGAATGCCTTTAAGCTAATATCATTCAGGTTAGTGCGCCTAGGTACCCACACACACTGAGCAGATTGCTCATCATGGAGGTGTTGACAATCTGGAGTTTCTTTAAGCTAATATCATTCAGGATAGTGCTCCTAGGTACCCACGCACACTGAGCTCATTGCTCATCCTAGAGGTGTTGATAATATAGAGTGTCTTTAAGCTAATATCATTTAGGTTAATGCTCTTAGGTACCCACGTGCACTAAGCAGTTTGCTCATCTTAGAGTTGCTGACAATCTGGAATTTCTTTTAGCTAATATCATTACGCTTAGTGTTCCTAGGTACCCACACACACTGAGCGAATTGCTCCTCTTAGAGGTGTTGACAATCTGGAGTTTCATTAAGCTAATATCATTCAGGTTAGTGCTCCTAGGTACCCACACACACTGAGCAGATTGCTCATCATGGAGGTGTTGACAATCAGGAGTTCCTTTAAGCTAATATCATTCAGGTTAATGCGCCTTGGTACCCACGCACACTGAGCAGATTTCTCATCTTAGAGGTGCTGACAATCTGGAGTGTCTTTAAGCTAATATCATTCAGGTTAGTGCGCCTAGGTACCCACGCACACTGAGCAGATTGCTCATCTTAGAAGTGTTGACAATCTGGAGTTTCTTTTAGCTTATATCAGTAAGGTTAGTGCTCCTAGGTACCCACGTGCACTGAGCAGATTGCTCATCTTAGAGTTGTTGACAATCTGGAGTTTCTTTTAGCTAATATCATTCAGGTTAGTGCTCCTAGGTACCCAAGTGCACTAAGCAGATTGCTCATCATAGAGGTGTTGACCATCTGGAGTTTCTTTGAGCTAATATCATTCAGGTTAGTGCTCCTAGTTACCCACGCACACTGAGAAGATTGCTCATCTTAGAGGTGTTGACAATCTGGAGTTTCTTTGAGCTAATATCATTCAGGTTAGTGCTCCTGGGTACCCACGTGCACTAAACAGATTGCTCATCTTAGAGGTGCTGACAATCTGGAGTGCCTTTAAGCTAATATCAATCAGGTTAGTGAGCCTAGGTACCCACACACACTGAGCAGATTGCTCATCTTAGAGGTGTTGACAATCTGGAGTTTCTTTTAGCTAATATCATTCAGGTTATTGCTTCTAGGTACCCACGTGCACTAAGGAAATTGCTCATCCTAGATGTGTTCACAATCTGGAGTTTCTTTAAGCTAATATCATTCAGGTTGGTGCTCCTAGGTACCCACGCACACTGAGCACATTGCTCATCCTAGAGGATTTGACAATCGGGAGTGTCTTTAAGCTAATATCAGTAAGGTTAGTGCTCCTAGGTACCCACGTGCACTGAACACATTGCTCATCTTAGAGTTGTTGCCAATCTGGAGTTTCTTTTAGCTAATATCATTCAGGTTAATGCTCCTAGGTACCCACGTGCACTAAGCAGATTGCTCATCATAGAGGTGCTGACAATCTGGAGTGTCTTTAAGCTAATATCATTCAGGTTAGTGCGCCTAGGTACCCACGCACCCTGAGCATATTCCTCACCTTAGATGTGTTGACAATCTGGAGTTTCTTTAATGTAATATCATTCAGGTTAGTGCTCCTAGTTACCCACACACACTGAGCTGATTGCTCATCATGGAGGTGTTGACAATCTGGAGTTTCTTTTAGCTAATATCATTCAGGTTAGTGCTCTTAGGTACCCACGTGCACTAAGCAGATTGCTCATCATAGAGGTGCTGACAATCTGGAGTGCCTTTAAGCTAATATCATTCAGGTCAATGCGCCTTGGTACCCACGCACACTGAGGAGATTGCTCATCGTGGAGGTGTTGACAATCTGGAGTTTCTTTAAGCTAATATCATTCAGGTTTGTGCTCCTAGGTACCCACGTGCACTAAGCAGATTTCTCATCTTAGAGGTGTTGACAATCTGGAGTTTCTTTAAGCTAATATCATTCAAATTAGTGCTCCTAGGTACCCACACACACTGAGAAGATTGCTCATCATGGAGGTGTTGACAATCTGGAGTTTCTTTTAGCTAATATCATTCAGGTTAGTGCTCCTGGGTACCCACGTGCACAAAGCAGATTGCTCATCTTAGAGGTATTGACAATCTGGATTGTCTTTAAGCTAATATCATTCAGGTTAATGCGCCTAGGTACCCACGCACACTGAGCAGATTGCTCATCTTAGAGGTGTTGACAATCCGGAGATTCTTTAAGCTAATATCATTCAAATTAGTGCTCCTAGGTACCCACACACACTGAGCAGATTGCTCATCATGGAGGTGTTGACAATCTGGAGTTTCTTTTAGCTAATATCATTCAGGTTAGTGCACCTAGGTACCCACGGACACTGAGCAGATTTCCCATCTTAGAGGTGTTGACAATCTGGAGTGTATTTAAGCTAATATCTTTCCGGTTTAAGCTCCTAGGTACCCACGCACCCTCAGCAGATTGCCCATCTTAGAGGTGTTGACAATCTGGGGTTACTTTAAGCTAATATCATTGAGGTAAGTGCTCCTAGGTACCCACGTGCACTAAGCAGATTGCTCTTCTTAGAGGTGTTGACAATCTGGAGTTTCTTTTAGCTTATATCAGTAAGGTTAGTGCTCCTAGGTACCCACGTGCACTAAGGAAATTGCTCATCCTAGATGTGTTCACAATCTGGAGTTTCTTTAAGCTAATATCATTCAGGTTGGTGCACCTAGGTACCCACGCACACTGAGCACATTGCTCATCCTAGAGGAGTTGACAATCGGAAGTGTCTTTAAGCTAATATCAGTAAGGTTAGTGCTCCTAGGTACCCACGTGCACTGAACACATTGCTCATCTTAGAGTTGTTGCCAATCTGGAGTTTCTTTTAGCTAATATCATTCAGGTTAATGCTCCTAGGTACCCACGTGCACTAAGCAGATTGCTCATCATAGAGGTGCTGACAATCTGGAGTGTCTTTAAGCTAATATCATTCAGGTTAGTGCGCCTAGGTACCCACGCACCCTGAGCATATTCCTCATGTTAGATGTGTTGACAATCTGGAGTTTCTTTAATGTAATATCATTCAGGTTAGTGCTCCTAGTTACCCACACACACTGAGCTGATTGCTCATCATGGAGGTGTTGACAATCTGGAGTTTCTTTTAGCTAATATCATTCAGGTTAGTGCTCTTAGGTACCCACGTGCACAAAGCAGATTGCTCATCATAGAGGTGCTGACAATCTGGAGTGCCTTTAAGCTAATATCATTCAGGTCAATGCGCCTTGGTACCCACGCACACTGAGGAGATTGCTCATCGTGGAGGTGTTGACAATCTGGATTTTCTTTAAGCTAATATCATTCAGGTTTGTGCTCCTAGGTACCCACGTGCACTAAGCAGATTTCTCATCTTAGAGGTGTTGACAATCTGGAGTTTCTTTAAGCTAATACCATTCAAATAAGTGCTCCTAGGTACCCACACACACTGAGCAGATAGCTCATCATGGAGGTGTTGACAATCTGGAGTTTCTTTTAGCTAATATCATTCAGGTTAGTGCTCCTGGGTACCCACGTGCACAAAGCAGATTGCTCATCTTAGAGGTGCTGACAATCTGGAGTGTCTTTAAGCTAATATCATTCAGGTTAATGCGCCTAGGTACCCACGCACACTGAGCAGATTGCTCATCTTAGAGGTGTTGACAATCCGGAGATTCTTTAAGCTAATATCATTCAAATTAGTGCTCCTAGGTACCCACACACACTGAGCAGATTGCTCATCATGGAGGTGTTCACAATCTGGAGTTTCTTATAGCTAATATCATTCAGGTTAGTGCACCTAGGTACCCACGGACACTGAGCAGATTTCCCATCTTAGAGGTGTTGACAATCTGGAGTGTATTTAAGCTAATATCTTTCCGGTTTAAGCTCCTAGGTACCCACGCACCCTCAGCAGATTGCCCATCTTAGAGGTGTTGACAATCTGGGGTTACTTTAAGCTAATATCATTGAGGTAAGTGCTCCTAGGTACCCACGTGCACTAAGCAGATTGCTCATCTTAGAGGTGTTGACAATCTGGAGTGTATTTAAGCTAATATCATTCAGGTTAATGCCCCTAGGTACCATCGCACACTAAGCAGATTGCTCATGCTAGAGGTGTTGACAACCTGGAGTGTCTTTATCCTAATATTATTTAGTTAGAGCTCCTATGAACCCTCAGGAGTAATGGCACATTTGGATAGTCATGAGGCTATCAGCAGGTTAGAGCTTTATCACTTTTCAAATTTGCTCTCCATTTTAGTGCTGGAGTTTAAAACATTAAGTCGGAGAGATATTAATATACAATAGTGCTGATTTAAAGATTTTTGTTTCTGTGGAAATAATCACATTATAATTTCAATGTTTAAGGATGCTTTTCCAGCCTAATTGTACAATGTTTGGAACGTAATGATAATGGAAAGGAATTAATCTTATTTAGAACGTTTGCTTATTGACGTTATACTCAGAACTACAATACCACAAGTAGTTATTAAAGTTAATCCACATTAGGCAGTAAATAATACAAAAAGGATATATTATACCACATTGTTGCGCTCTTCATTGTCTTCTAAATACAATGAAACTAACTGAATTACGAGCAAAGTTGATCAATATTTACCTCGGGTTTTCCCTTTCCGTGCCAGCCCTGCGGTGTTGGGATAGTGCGCCTGCCTCCCACCCGGAGGACCCTGGTTCGATTCCTGGCTCCGTCAGGGATTTTAGAAACTGACGTGAGGGCTGGAACAGGGCCACTCATCCTCGTGAGGACAATTGAGTAGCTGTCAGACGGTGAGGCAGCGCCCCGATCACGAAAACCAAGATTAACGGCCGAGGGAACCCAATGCGCTGATCACGAGTCACTACAATATCTGCAGGCCAAATGGCTGGGCAGCCGTCGCTTGGTAGGTCTAGGCCCTTCACGGTCTGAATGCCAGGGGTTATTTTCTTATTATTTCCCTCTCTGTAATAAATTTGCTTTCAAAAGTATTAAAAACAGATATGTAGCAATGTGTGCTTTAAATTGTTGTTACTATAAATAATTTCCAAGAAAATCATGTCTAAAATATCTGGGGAAGGTAAAAATTATGTTATAAATGGCATTTTCAAATGACTTGGGATGGTTTTTCACAATATAAAATAAGGATCTTTGGTAAGGGGACCATTATTTGGAGACTTATTGTATTTATTCCTTGCTCAATTGAAAATTTCATATTGTATATGGTATGGATGAACTGTTGGTCTTTGACTGAGGAATATTGCGTATATATATATGGTGAAGTTGGATTCAATAGGTGTTAAAATATGTGTTGGTTCTTATTGAAGGGGCCATTGGAAGGTATGAAGTCATGTGCCTTGATTGAATTTTCAAAAGTTTTTTCTTGCATATCATCTGATATTATTTTCTAAGACCCTTTGCGGCACTTATCTTGTAAATTCATTTGATAGCTTTTCCTGCCAATAAGTGTATTGTAATTATTTTCGTTTTCACCCATAAAAAAGGAAATGTCATTATTCCTTTACCTTTGAACTTTCTCAAGTCTAACTCCTGTTAATAGCGCTACTCTAAACAATATATCAATGTTTACCTCAGGCTCTAGAGTCGGGATTTCTATCGGAGAAATGGCCGTCGCAAGCCGTCTTATCTATTCGTCCCACCTATCCTGTTATGCACCGCAGAGTCTGTGATAGGCCAACGGGATAGTGGCTTTAGGTAGTAGTTGTTCTCACATTGCATCACATGCAGGTGGAAAAACCTTCATAGTTCGTTGTTGACAAATACATTGGTCCTGTCCCCTCTGGATCTTTAACCTTCTTCTCTATTTCTCCCTGAATCACATTTCTCCAAATTTCAAATCCTCATGATTTTATCAAGCCAGCAGGAATAACTGCCATGAAATGTAATATTTGAAGACGAGACTTGGTCTTGGTCTGTCTATTAACAATTGCAGCTGATCTCTGCTCATCGTTGTGCTTATTTAATAAGTTAGATATGCTGTGAAGTGTTCGGTGCTCATTAATTTGAGAATAACACAATGAACGTCATATCATTGATACTGGATAAATATCTGACATACATATGACTTATTATGTGAAGATATATTGAGTAAATATCAGCAATGTACTCTTCACAAAACATGGTATCATAAACAATAAATTATTCCAAGGTACACATAATGTGCGTACTGTACGCGTTTGGGGAGATGAGACAGAAAATTATACAAGTAGTGGAAAGTTTTATAAATTAGCCCATGTTAAAATTTATCGATGCTGGAAGCGAACACAAAACTGGTTTGGTTAGCGAGTGAATTAACTGAGTTAATTCGGCCGGCCAATAGCAAATTAGTAGTCGCAAGGGGACTCGGAACAAGCTTCGCTAGGATGAAAAAGAACCCGTGCAGTCGCGAGGACGCCCGAGTGAAAAAGAATGGGGAGAGGAACTAAGCGTGAGGCAAGAGAAAGAAGAAGGGAGCCGACTTGAGACCGACACGCGACCATGACCAATGGGAAGCCACCTATTAAAATTAACACCAACAGAGTAATTAACATATATAATTACTAGGACAAAGTTAATACATTAAACCTTCATGAAGAGTGTTAAATGATAATTAAGAACGATTGAATATAATTACAGCCGAGTTCTTAAGTTATTAAAGAAGAGTTTGATCAATTAATATAAGCAACCAATCAGAGCCATGGAATGAAAAGGACGCGGTTTTTGGAAAAGAGTCGCGGAGAAAAGACGAGAGGAAGCGAGGCTCTTATCAACCACGACTTCGAAGTAGAAGGACGTTACAACGAACCAGTCTCCAAGTTGAACGAAAGAGATAGAATTATTCATCGAAGGCACTCAGTAATGGGCATGTAATATTAACATAGATATTCAGCGAGGAAACAATATTAAATTTATACGACAAAGCTACAGCTTCAAGATGATTAAATTTCAAAAGTTGAAGGAGGAATTTCATGAATATTCTACAGGCGTCGTGATGAACGCTTAAACAAGTAAGGGAGCAACGCTATGATGGCATCAAGAACATCCGAAATGACTTAACATCAATATCTTGGGGGAGATTAACATCTCATCTCTCCCGCAATAGAAAGTCTACAATCATCAGTCATTTTACCATCTCAAATGACAATATACAGGGAACTATGGGGGAAGAAGACTGCAAGTTATTCATGTACTAGAGCGACCAGGGAAATACCCGGTGCCGAAGAGAGAAAGGGCTATCCCATCTCAATCAGAAGAGTCATCGGCGGAAGGAGGAGACAGCACGATGATGATCGAGTTCGAATCCCAGTACCTGACCGCACTAGATATTCGGAGGGAGAACTGGACAAGACTGCTGACCACCACGCAGTCTTAAGCCGCTAGAAACATTCCTTTTCTAATGGGTAACCAAAGGGAGTCCACTCCACGTCAACTCTAACCCAGCACAAGGTAGTCCAAGGACCAACGTTAAATATTCCACTATGAAGAATTGCAGATCTTGAATATCCGACAACTATTGTTGAATGCCATTTTTCTATATTGTTTATTAGTTTATTGCAGTTTTCAATGTTATATTTGTAAAAACATCATGCGGATGTTTGATAGTATTTTTCGACGACTTCGGAATTTTAGGGATTTTTCACTTCGATTTTTCGATTTTTGCGATATTCGAAATTTGAAGGGAGATTTTATAGTTTAATTCAGATTTTATACTTTAGTTCAGGATTTTATAGTTTGTTCAGAATTGTTATTGTAAAGTTTAAACGTGTATTAAATCGAACGATATCTATGTTTTATCAATAAATGTAATAATGGAAATGCTTTCCAAGTATGTGAAAGGAAGTTTATGTCAAAGAATGTAATTACGAAAGATCTATTGTAGAGATCTAGAGAAAGTCACGAACTGAGAAATAATGAAACGAATTTAGTGAAGAAAGTTTGTAAGTAATGGTGTTTTGAAAGTATTAGAATTTGTTGAACAGACAGTAAAGAAAGAATTTGTGAAGCATTATAATGTGGTATTAACAGATGCGAACGAGAGCATATTTTGAAGTAAGAAATAACGTAATGATGAAATGGAAGAAATGTTACAGTTTGTTGAAAGAATTTTGAGAAATGTGAGTGAAGTAAAGAAATAAGATTTTATCGCATTACCTATTAAATGGAGGCAGGGAGAGCACCAGTACTTTTATTATATGTTCATTAAGATTGTGATGACTGAAAGAAGAGTTTATTATTGGAAAGTATAGAGAAAGAAATGTTATGGACGTTTGCGAAGTATCTCGATGGATGATATTTATTATTCCCGTTGTAGACGGAGGTATTTGTTGTAAGACAATGAGCCAGTGTGTAGCCATTGATCTATTTTTGAGGAAATGTCTGTAGAGACAGACGCATGCATTTCATGAAAGTAAGAAGTTATAAGAGAATTGTTACGGAAGTTTATTAATTGTGGATGTTATTGAAATAGTTTCAATAGAGTTGAAACTCCTTGCAATTCACAGGACAGCGGATCCTGGATGAAGTTAAATCTGATAGAAATATAGGGTTTAATGGATCTTTGTGGAAGCTAAGAGTAAACTGAGATCTATTAAATGGTTCTTATCCTAATCCTTATTCAACGAGTGGAAATGTGTATTTTTATTACATGAACAGATAAGTTGTAGGAGGTTTTTGAACTAGTCTCTACTTAATTGTATGGATTATGGAATACCAGATGTTAACGTAAAACACGAACAAGACTAAGTAGAGTGAAGTAATATTTTTCTGAAGCCCGTTGAGATTTAGAAGTAATGTGGAAAGACAATTACATGTTGTATTGTCGGGAGAAAGGAACGAACTTGTTGTAAATATTTTATTTCTAAGTAAGTAATTGACGAACTACGACGTGATTATTTTCATTGTATAGAATGTTATATTAAATGTATTTCAGATAAATTCGTAAATAGATTTAGGAGTGTTTTATATTTTAAATTTAAACCTTAAAACTTTGTGTAGAGATTTTGCGCTTCTTACAGGAAGAAATATTAATAATAGGGTGCGGGAGATAAATTGTATAGAGTAATGATTAGTATTTGTAATGACGGAGATCTACGTCATGGGTAACGTCATTTATTTTTGGGATTATTTAAATTTTTAACCTATAATATTTTTCTTGTTATAAACTCCCGTCACCTAGGGCACAGCAGTTGTTCGCTGTATAGAAGCTTATTTAAGCTTACACGTAATAGTTTTTACGGTTTCTTAGCGAAACAATGTGTTCTTTTATTTGGATTAATGACACTTAGTCATTTATTTTTATTTCACGGTTTATTTTCGAGAGCATTTAATCAAAGCTCGGTGACACGAGATGTGTATTGTCTTTTTTAATAAATAGACGGATTCGTGTTGACGATTTCCTGATTGTTTTGTAGGAAACTGGCATAATACTTGTAGTTAGATGGTAGAGGAATGTGCTGTAGGGTGGAAGCTCCCGAGGGACCTAATCCGTATCCTCACACCCGAGATTTTTATAGAGTTATTTTTTTATCCTAAGTAGTTATATGACCCTACTGTTCTGTAGTTAGATACTGCAGCACATTCCGTTTGAGAAAATACCTGTCCCTTATTCTGAGTGTTTTCGCCAAGTGGCACCATGTCGTTTTTAGCCGGGGCGTCAAGATGCTACAATCCCAGATTATTTCCAACCAGAGGATATTGGTGGATCATCCAGATATAAGGGTACAGAATATTTTAATGGCGATGCCAACGTGTATGGCTAGTGATTTTGGCCCCTGGTGTAGTGCATCGAGTTTTTTTTATAGCACTGTGAATATGTTGGTTAGTGATTTTAACCCAGATTCAGTGTCTAGTCTGTTTTTATAGAATTAACTATATGTTAGTTACTGGTAAGTCCAATAGTTTGTTGGCAAGCAACTCATTTGGATGATTAGGAGAAGGGAGACGCATTATGGATCCTTGTCATGATGTGATCGCCTCAGGAACATTGTTGATTATACACGAGAGTGTGAGATAGATGTAGGAAGACTTAAAATTTGTAATGAAAGTCAACCAATATTTATCGAGGTAAGAAATGAATTTCTGAAATATATCTAACCCGAATAATTAACCATGTATTGTGTTTTAAAGAAGACTAGACCGAAGGAATAACCTTAGAGAGGTCATGGCTAGATCTTATTTAATTTACCGGTTTTCTATGGTTATTTTGAAGCCATAAGTCATGTTAGATTAATATCGTCATTTAGGACTGTTGTGAGTTTATTTTATTTGTCGTAGACCGTTGACTACAAACGATAATTTTCCAGACAGGAGTAAGATAATATTGAAATAGATTAAGTAACTGATAAACGGTAAAATCTCCTTCATTTTAATATAGTGGTATAAATGGTAGTTGTTTCGGATATTCTAGATTGTTGTCATAGTATATGTTCCCTATTTCTCAAGAAAGAAGATGCCAGGAGATCTGGATGCTATTAGGGCAATGTTTGCTACGTTGCAGGAGACCCAGGGCAAATTAGATAAGGATTTAGAAGCCTTACACCAAGCCACCCACCAAAACCAGAAAAAGTTAGAGAGAGACATTAAGAAAACTGCAGAAGAAATTAGGAAAGAAGCGAAAGCTGACGCAGAGAGGATAGCTAGGGAATGTCAAACTAGTGCTATCGAGACCCAAAGAAGGTTAGCTGAGACCCAAGCCATTGTAAACACTTCCCAAGCCACATTAGCTAACACCCAAGTAACATTAGCTACCCTGCAAACTCAGAATAATGAAACTAAAGAAACATTAGCTAGCACCCAAATAATGTTAACTACCCTAGATACTAGAGCTACAGAAACCAAAGCTACTTTACCTACTTTGCAAACCCAGTCCATTGAAACCAAGAATACTTTAGTTAGGACCCAAACATCTTTGGCAGCCTTAGAAATTCAATCAGAAGATAACAGTAAGAGATTAAATGAATTTCAGGATAACATAACCCTCCAGTTAGGCAAGCTCCAATCCGAGAACACAAGCATCAACTCGAACCTGGATGAGTTGAAAACAACTGTGTCAATGCTACAGATACAGATGAATCAGAAAGCTGATCTTGTAAGGGCTGACATTGAAATTGATATTCAACATGTGGTAAGTGAAAGTGTTGATAAACTCAAAACTGAGTTAATTGAAGCCTCAGGCATAACTGTTAAAAGTTTAGAAGATGATTTCTCTAAAAAACTTGTAATGTCAGAATATCGTAATGCTAAAGACGTTGAAGAAATTAGGAAAGACTTTATAGAGAGAATTCATAGTTTACAGAACATATTGTCAGTAGATTTAGAACCAGATCGGAGCGATAAAATCAAAGAACGTATAGATGTTGGATTGAAAGATAAAATCTCCCATTTAAATAATGAAATCGAATCGATGAAAAGTAAAATGCAAGAGTTAGAAGTAGGCAATTCTCGCATTGTGGTGGATGTTATTAAAGGTCGGACTACCGAGTTAACTAACGAAAATACGTCAATGTCAGAACGAACAGAAAATAGTAGCATCAGAGAAGAACGGAGAATTTTGCAAGAAATAATCGAGAAATTAGAGGAGAAATTATTCCAAGCAAGGAGGTTAAATACACCGCAAGCTAGGGAGAATCAAGTACGATTCTTGACACCTATAGAAAACATGTCACGTGGAAACACATCATTAAACATTCCAAACGTTATGATAATTCGGAATATTGACCAGAAACGACGCACGTTTCCAGGAAATTATGGAATAACACCAATAGAGTTTATTAATGATATCTCAGAGTACTTTTTGGAGAATAGTGTTCCCGAAGAAAGAAAGTTACGACTGGTAGAGCGCTATCTAAGCAATATCGCACTTCAGTGGTTCAGAGCATTCCGATGGACTTTCCTAAGTTTTGAGGACTTTGCTAATGCCCTCATAAAACGATTTTGGTCGGTAGATGAACAGCACAATGTTAGAGCAGAAGCATACTCACGAAAGTACGCGGGTTCGCACAATACACGCTATGCCAGCTACTTCGCGACACAATTAGCACGTCTTCAATATTTGCAACCAGCACCGTCAGACGTAGAAATGATACAAACTATCTCACGGAAATTTCCAGCGGATGTTAGGAGAAACATAATTGCATCTAGAGATCAAGTCTCCATGAAATGGATGATCTACTGAGACAGCTTGACTACACTTCAAGTGTAACGAATTCTAATTTTCGTAGCCCAAGAACAGACATTCGAGAAGCCAATACTATAATGATTGACGAAGTACAGCAAACGGAAGAAAATATCGCCGATAACAGGAGAGGAGGACCGTTAAGAAATGCTTATACTCAGAATCAGAGAAACGAGTATCAGAACCGTAGGCAACAGGATAACAGGCCATATCAGAGATACGCCAGAAATACTCAAACCAGAAGATCGGGTTATCAGTATAATAACAATTATCGCCAGAATAATTATTACCAGAGAGGTAACAACAACGAAAATTACAATAATCGCGAAGGATATTCCCGGTACAAGAACTGGAATGACGATAATCACAATCGCCAGAATTTCCAGCAGAAGAGAAATCAAGAGAACAGAGATTATATCCGAGATCAACAGGAGGAAAATCGGAGAAGTCGAGAAGAGAGACCGAGAGAGGACGAACCGAAACCAGGCACGAGTAGGCAAGAGAATAGAGGTAATAACGAGGACACCTCTAGAATAAAAAACTTCAAATGGGAAACAACAATAAACGGCGGAAAAACTTCACCTACTAATGAAATCACGGTAAATGAGATATATCAGACGACGGATGACGATTTGTTATTCGAGGAAGAGATCCCAGAGAAAGAGAGAATGGCTGAGTTGCCTATTATAAATATTGTAGTGGGAGAAACCTCGTTAAAAACATTGTTGGATACGGGCGCATCAATTTCGATAATTTCACAAGTTTCCTATGAAAAAATTAAAGACGGAGAAGAGATTACCTCCATGCCAGTCTCAAGTTTGAAAATACGAGGGATTATCAGAGATAAGTCAGTAAAATGTCGAGTCCAAGTTCTAATGGAATTCACCATTAATAAGCGTCGTTATGAACACTTTTTCATTGTTGTAGAAAAGATTAATTTCGATGTGATCATTGGGATTGACTTTATCACAAAGGTAGGAGCAATAATTGACATGCGGAATAGAACAGTGAAATTCTATGACGAGATTGACACAGAAGAGTCTGAAGAACAGGACACAGAAAACCTTCCAGAAAAGGAACCAAGAGAGATTATTTTGAATCAAGTCATTGCGGAAGTAGAATCAGAAACGGGACGGTATTTATTGAAAGTGAATGGTTTTACAGAGTATGAAGAGATATTTGGAAATTCAATTCAGGATTACACAGATATATTTGATGATAAACCTGGATTAATCAAGGGATTTAAATACCACATAAGGCTTACTGATACTACTCCTTATCAGAGAAAACCTTACCCAATTCCAGAGAAGTATCATGACGAAGTAGCTGTTATTATTCGGAAAATGTAAAAGGACGGAATAATTAGGAAACAAGCTACGTCATATATTAACGCCATCAATGTGGTAAAAAGGCAAATTGGCAATTAAGGCTATGTTCAGACGCCAGACGAATTAACCGTCTCATTCTCAAAGAAAACGACCGCCCGCCGAAAATTAGGGAGCTCCTAAGGCAGTTCAAAGGAAAGGAATGCTTTTCAAATTTGGACATGACTTCTTCTTTCGACCATATTGAGCTCACCGAAGAATGTAAGATGTATACTGGATTTTTATTCGACCAGACTACCTGGATTTTCAACCGCCTTCCTTTTGGTATCATAAACAGTAGACCAGCACTGATTAGAGCACTGGATAATCAAGTTAAACGAGGAGGTAAAGAAGAACGCTATCTGTTACATAGACGACATTATCGTTTCTTCGGCTACGATTCACGAACACTTAATCCATCTCAAGTTACTTTTTGAGAATCTCCGGAAAGCCAACATAAAACTAAACTTTAAGAAATGTAATTTTTTCCATGAGAAAATCAACTTTTTGGGGCATACTCTAGATAAAGATGGTGACCACCCGAACCAGGATAAAGTGGAAGTAATAATTCACTTTCCGACGCCTACAAGAGTAGAGAATGTTAGAAGTTTTCTGGGTGTTTGCCAGTATTTTTCCCAGCAATGTCCACGCTATTCTGAGACAATGGCACCATTGTATGAACTCTTGAAAAAGAATAATCGTTGGCAATGGAATGCAGAAACGGGGAGAGCTCTTCAAGACGCCAAGAACATGCTTAAGGAAAATGTGAAGTTACAATACCCTGACTTTGAAAGGACATTCTATGAGGAGTCAGACGCATCTAAAATAGGAATTAGTGCTGTCTTATATCAGCTCGATGACAACGGTCAGAAACATTACATTGCTTTTAGCAGCAGGAAACTGAAGGTGCTCGAAGCTAAATATTTCACGACGGAATTAGAAGCTTTGGCTTTTATTTCGGCCCTTCAACAGAGGAAAAAAGTACTTATCGGACACCAGATAATCATTGTTACAGACCACAAAGCATTGCAGTTTATGCTGAAGACTGACTTGTCTAGCGACCGACTTGTCAGATGGTCACTGTTCCTCTAACAGTTTAATGCAACAATTGTGCACAAGCCCGGGAAAGATAACCTGCTAGCGGATGCATTATCTCGTAATCCGACGGACAGTATTCAAGTTAATGCTATCCAGATTGAAAGGCAAGATGAATAGACGATAGACAGACTAAAAAACATTGCAGTCACGCAGAAAAGGCATGCACCTACACGACGAATGTTTTGATTCCTGAAAGGCAGAATGGACCAACAAGATCCTGATTATGAAGAAACGAGAAAGCTAGTACGAAAACACCTACTCTGTGGAGAGATTGTATGCAAATATAAAGAGACAGAGAAAACACAAATTAGAGTTGTAATTCCACCAAACCTTGTCAACCGAGTTATATGGTTAACTCATCACAGCATTGGTCACGCTGGTATAGATAAAACCCTGGCCACAGTGAAAGAACAGTTCATTTGGACTAATATGAGAGTTACCGTAGCCAATGTTATTAGGACATGTAATAACTGCCAGCTAAGTAAGCATCTTTTAAAGATCTCTTTGGGTTTATTGTTATAGTAGCAACGCTTATTTTCTTAAGCCTCCTTGAACTCAAGGAAAACCCGAGGTCTATAATACCCGAAAAAAACCGTGAAAATTATTCGATGGACATATTTGGCCCAGGACCTAAGGGATATCACGGTAATCAGTACTTGCTCGTAAAAATCGATGTATTTACAAAGTACGTGATTATAAATCAGATGCAGAAAGCAAACTCGAAGAGCGTGATCGAACACATAGAAAGAAATGCAATCCCAAGAGCAGGAAAACCTGATAGTATTTTGACAGACAATGGAACGCAATTTACGTCAGAAGAATTCAAGAGCGCGATGGAGAGGCTCGAGATTAAACATATTTTCTCCAGATACAGGAACCCAGAATCGAATCCGGTGGAGATATCGATCGATCAAGGAGATAAGTAAATACGCAAGATTCTACTGCTCAGATAAACACAGGGAATGGATTAGAATTGTAACCCTCATTGAGGAATGTCTCAACTCTACAATACATGAAAGTGCGGCAGATATTCCAACTCTGTTACATTTCAATAGAAAACCTGAACGACCATGGGATGATGTTTTCAGAGATATACCGAAGAATCACCTACCCACGAGGGAAAGAAGAATTGAGAGAGCCCACCAGAATCTAATCACAGCAGCGGAGAGACGAGAAAAACGCACGTTAGGAAAACGTTACGATACACCGCTGAGACCAGATGAATTAGTAGTTATTAAAAGACCCACAAAGGCTGATGTGTCAAAGCAGATATGCCCCATTTGCTAAGGCATATTATGGTACCTTCAGAGTAATGGAAAGTTATGGTAATAATTGTTAAAAGATTGTGAACATTCATGACAATCAAGTTGTAGGAAATTACAACGCTGAGAATTTAAAACGCTACTACAGGAAAGTAGAATAGTGAGTTAACTATGGTCTAATTCAGTGTTAAAGAAGACATTTCAAAAGCTTTGTTCCACGCTTTTGCAATGAAAAGTTGAGTGAGGATTGTACGCGTTTGGGGAGATGAGACAGAAAATTATACAAGTAGTGGAACGTTTTCTAAATTAGCCCATGTTAAACTTTATCGATGCTGGAAGCGAACACAAAACTAGTTTGGTTAGCGAGTGAATTAACTGAATTAATTCGGCCGGCCAATAGCAAATTAGAAGTCGCAAGGGGACTCGGAACAAGCTTCGCTAGGATGAAAAAGAACCCGAGCAGTCACGAGGACGCCCGAGTGAAAAAGAATGGAGAGAGGAACTAAGCGTGTGGCATGAGAAAGAAGAGGGAGCCGACGCGAGACCGACACGCGACCATGACCAATGGGAAGCCGCCTATTAAAATTAACACCAACAGAGTAATTAACATATATAATTACTAGGACAAAGATATTACATTAAACCATCATGAAGAGTGTTAAATGATAATTAAGAACGATTGAATATAATTTCAGCCGAGTTCTTAAGTTATTAAAGAAGAGTTTGATCAATTAATAAAAGCAACCAATCAGAGCCATGGACTGAAAAGGACGCGGTTTTTGGAAAAGAGACGCGGAGAAAAGACGAGAGGAAGCGAGGCTCTTATCAACCACGACTTCGAAGTAGAAGGACGTTACAACGAACTAGTCTCCAAGTTGAACGAAAGAGATAGAATTATTCATCGAAGCCACTCAGTAATGTGCATGTAATATCAACATAGATATTCAGCGAGGATACAATATTAAATTTATACGACAAAGCTACAGCTTCAAGATGATAAAAATTCAAAAGTTGTGGGAGGAATTTCATGAAGATTCTACAGGTGTCGTGATGAACGCTTAAACAATTATGGGAACAACGCTATGATGGCATCAAGAACATCCGAAATGACTTAACATCAACATCTCGGGGGAGATTAACATCTCATCTCTCCCGCAATAGAAAGTCTACAATCATCAGTCATTTTACCATCTCAAATGACGATCTACAGGGTACTATGGGGGAAGAAGACTGCTAGTTATTCATGTACGAGGGCGACCAGGGAATTACCCGGCTCCGAAGAGAGAAAGGCCTATCCCATCTCAATCAGAAGAGTCATCGGCGGAAGGAAGAGACAGCACGATGATGATCGGGTTCGAATCCCAGTACCTGACCGCACGAGATATTCGGAGGGAGAATTGGACAAGAAAGCTGATCACCACGCAGTCTTAAGCCGCTAGAAACATTCCGTTTCTAATGGGTAACCAAAGGGAGTCCACTTCATGTCAACTCTAACCCAGCACAAGGTAGTCCAAGGACCAACGCTAAATATCCCACTATGTAGAATTGTAGATCTTGAATATCCGACAACTATTGTTGAATGCCATTTTTCTATATTGTTTATTAGTTTATTGCAGTTTCCATTGTTTTATTCGTAAAAACATCATGCGGATGTTTGATAGTATTTTTCGAAGACTTCGGAATTTTAGGGATTTTTCATTTCGATTTTTCAATTTTTGCGATGTTCGAAATTTGAAGGGAGATTTTATAGTTTAATTCAGATTTTATACATTAGTTCAGGATTTTATAGTTTGTTGAGAATAGTTATAGTAAAGTTCAAACGTGTATTAAATCGAACGATATTTATGTTTTATTAATAAATGTAATAGTGGAAATGTTTTCCAAGTATGTGAAAAGAAGTATATGTCAAAGAATGTAATTACGAAAGATCTATTGAAGAGATCTAGAGAAAGTCACGAACTGAGAAATATTGAAACGAATTTAGTGAAGAAAGTTTGTAAGTAATGGTTTTTTGTTAGTATTAGAATCTGGTGAACAGACAGTAAAGAAAGAATTTGTGAAGCATTATAATGTGGAATTAACAGATGCGAACGAGAGCAATTTTGAAGTAAGAAATAACGTAATGATGAAATGGAAGAAATGTTAAAGTTTCTTGAAAGGATTTTGAGAAATGTGCGTGAAGTAAAGAAATAAGATTTTATTTATAGATTATCAGTAGGGGAGTAGTGAGAGTTCTGCCCCCCCCCCCCCCAACACTACTCCCAATGCGAGCCGATAACTCCAGAACGCGTGGTCGGAGATTCACGAATGAGGTGTCGTTGGACTCGAGCTGACGGGGGCTTTGCTATGGACTACTCGTTATATTTTTCTAAAAACGTTTGAAAATTTTTGTTTTTGAAAATAGACGATAGTTAAAAAACCAAATATGATAGAACGTTGTGCAATAGCTTAAACGAACGACCTATATGTCCTTTATTTTTTATAATAATACTTTTTATTTTTTTATGTTCTTTTGAAAAAAGTGTAATTTTGAAATTCTTATATTTTGGAAACTAAAGAGTGTACAAAAATTTGTTTGACATAAATGAATGGCCCTTACCCCCTCTACCGGCAAAATAAATTTCAAGCCTCTAGGACTAAAACTGTGCAGTAGGGGAGTGGTGACAATTCTAAATACTGACACGAGCAGCTCGGCTACGCTGACCTTTTATGTATATTTCGCGAAACCATGGGCATGCGACATATCGTTGGACTCGGGCTGACGTGCTCCTTCCTATGAACCATACGTTATATTTTTCAATTTTTTTTTGAAAAATTTTGTTTTTGAAAGTAGGTGATAGTTGTGCCATGATGCAAACGAATGGTCTCTATGTCCTTTATATTTTATAATAAAACTTTTTTATTTTTGATGTTTTTTGAAAACAGTCCAATTTTGAAATTCCTATATTTTGGAAACTAGGAACTTAATAAATAAAATTGTTTGACATAAATTAATGGCCCTGATCCCCTCTACCCCCAAAATAAATTTCAAGACTCTAGGACTAAAACTGTGCAGTAGTGCTAGAATGGGGGTACATTTCCCCCCCCGAACGAGCTGTTGATGGCGTTGGGATGTCGTTCTCTTGCCCAAGCATGTGTGTTGGTATTTAAAAAAAAAATGAAAATTTTTGTTTTTTGGATTGGCACTATTTTGGAAACGGTGAATTGGAAAAAAAGTTTGTTTGACGTTAATGAAAGGTGGGTATGCCCTCTAGGGGGACTGTAAGTATCAAGGGTGTATGGGGAAAAAAATTAGAGCCTACTTTCTCGCGAACATTGGTGATCATTGGTGAACGGATGGTCGGATTTTAACAAATGAGGTGTCGTTGGACTCGAGCTGACGTCCTCTTTCCTATAGACCACTCGTTCTTTTTTCAATTTTTTTAAAAAAACTTTGTTTTTAAAAGTAGGCGATATTTTGAAAACCAAACATGATAGAATGTTGCTCCATTGTTCAAACCAATGGTTTCTATGACCTTTATTTTTTTATAATAAAACTTTTTTATATTTTGAGATTTCTTGAAAACCCTTAAATTTTTATTTTTTACTATTTTGGAAACTAAGACATTGACAAAAAATTTTGTTTGACATAAATGAAAGGTCCCTACCCCCTCTACCATGAAAATAAATGTCAAGTCTCTAGGACAAAAAACTATGCATTTTTTTTATAAAAGCGTGTTTGTAGACCGAGAACCGGTAGCGCTTGACGTATGTTACAAGGAGGCTATGATTGGCCATGGTGGATACTGGAAATGGCTATTTCGACGGGGGCGATGAATGGCAAATCGAGGGGTTGCTTTTCGATATTTTTACCTATGACGAACGAATGAAGGCGAATATTTTCAAAAATCCCTCATGACGATCTTTAAACAGGTTGGTAAACACTTAGCAGTAACCAGACAAAATTCATAATGGTATGAGGGGAAGTTGTTAAAAACAGAACTTGTTTTTTACTATGTCTGACTGGCAGCCAGAATGGGGAAACAGAATATCTGCTCGAGAGACCAGCTTGGAGCCTGGCTAGTTGGCTAAGAGAATGGAATGTGGGTGAGAGCTGACAACATTGGTGTAAAATGATAACAGGTTGGAACCATGTGGCAACTCTGTAAAAAGGTGATAACGGCTAGCCAGGCGAGCGGCAGCAGCAGCAGGCAGGGGCCCCGCAGAGAGGAAAGAGGGAGAGAGGGGAAAGGGGGAACACAAAGAGAGAAAACAGGAAATCACGTGACCACTGCAGAGCCTGCCAAGAGCAGTGAGGGACGAGGCCAGAGGACCGCGGGGAGGTGAGGGATTTGGTAAGAGAGTATTGAGCATGTCAATGCACATTGCGCGTCATTCGTATGGTAAACGTTACTGTGTTAACATAGGTTGTGTCTTATGTGTATAAAAGTAATTGCATTCGTGTGCTCAACCCCAGTTGGTTACTCTATTGCATACATTATATATTTGAGGTAAGTGTTGGAATAACACTGTTTAGTTTATTTTGTGCTAATCAATGATTAAATGATTATTGGTTTACCATTTGATTGATGAATTGTTTTTATTTTGTTTGTTTTAGATAACCTACATACCTGTTGTTGTGGACAAAGAGAGAGAGACAGAGAGAGGCAAACCATTTCACAGAAGTCTAGGAGAAGGGAAAAGCAAGTTTTTTTTACAAAACCCAGGTAAGATTTTTTGAAATTATATATATATATATATCCTCTTTTATTTTTTATGAGAAATGCTATTTGGAATGGATATACTCATGGTGGTTTATTTTATTTCTTTTTTAGTGTATTGGGAAACGCATGACCTCTACAACCACTGCTGGGTGTGTTGGGGACCAGTGTTTACCGAGCAGTCTACGGCTGAAAACTGTGGTGAGATTGTTTCTTTTATAAAAATCATGTCTTTTGCCACTGCTACCGATAGCTTAACTTGGGAACCCCTTGAATCCTGTTTTAAAAAGCGTTTTTGCTCTGGCCGCGTAGTGAATGTTAATGAGAGTTTAATGCCAAAAGACTTTGTCGAATCAAGTTTTGACATTTTTAAAGAACAAATTTATACAGCGCAAAGGTTCCATACGGCTTTAAAGGTTAATACACAACTCGTGTGCGATTTCATTTACAAAAAACAAGGACGGTGAGCATAAATACCATTTTATATTGTCAGTAAAATGCAAGAGCTTTTGATAGCCGATAATCTGAACGAGTGGTATCAATGCCATGTGGTCAATGTCTTGCTATCAAAATTTGATAAACTACAACAAGGACCAAGTGGTTTAGCGTTAGACAGAATCAATTATCTACAAATCAACATTTGTCATTTCAACCCGTTGAATGCTGGGTCTAGCTATATTAAAACGCCACCAGCAATAGTTTCGAAAAAGGCTGTGGTGAATATTGAAAATTTTGATGATGAATGATTTCTGTGGGCTGTGGCTGCGTATTTGCAGCCAGCTCAAGATCGTCATGTTAACAGACCAGCAAAGTACAAGGCCAAGTTTGATGAATTAAAACAAACATTAAATTTAAGTAGAATATCGTTCCCTATGGACTTAACGGAAATCCATAGGTTTGAACAAGACTACCAGGACTTTTCGTTCATGGTGTATGGCCTTGATGGTGATGAGATTGTGGGTCCTCTTTATGCCACAAAAGAACCGAAACGACACCAGATTCATCTTTTATATCTGTCTTACGGAGAAGTGAATCACTATTGCCTCATTAAAAGCCTGAGTAGATTGCTAAGCAGTCAATTGTCCAAGCATAATGGTAAGAAGTACATTTGCGACCGTTGTCTGCAATATTTTACAACCCCTACACTTTTGGAACGTCATAGGGTAGATTGTGTTTCTCAGGTAGCGGTGAGACTGATATTGCCACAAGGGGACAAGGCTTGTTAAAGTTTAAGGACATTCATAAGCGTGACACTGTTCCCTATGTGGTGTATGCAGATTTTGAAGCTCTCTCCACACCCGTGGTTGGATGTGAACCAGATCCCACCCTGAGCTCAACCTCACCCATCCAAAAACATGAACCTTTTGCCATAAGATTTAATGTGGTGTGTGCCTATGACCACACACAATCTGTTTACAAATACCGTGAGGGGCCAGATTGTGCCAGATGGTTTTTGGATGAACTTGTAAAGTTGGCCGAACATGTACAGGGATTACTGGACCACCCAGTACCCATGAACCTATCTCCAGAACAGCAGCAGCAGTATGAGCATGCCACGACATGTCATATTAGCAAAAAGCCACAGATCAGTGCTGAAGACACCGTTCGTGATCACTCGCACTTTACGGGAGAGTTTCGTGGAGCTGCGCATAGTAAGTGTAATTTGAACTTTTCAGCTCCTCGTTTCATCAGTGTCTTTTTCCACAATCTGGCAAATTATGACATTCAGATTTTTTATTCGTGAATTGGCTCATGTCAACAAGGGCTCGTTTACAATTATTCCCCAAAACCATGAGCGTTTTACAGCCCTGACATGGAGGGTGAGCGACTTTAGCATTCGATATTTGGATTCCTTTAAGTTTATGGCATCCTTGCTAGACGATCTTGTGAATGGCTTGAATGAGGAGGAATTAAAAAATACCAGAATGCATTTTAATGATCCTAAGCAATTTCAATTGTGCATTCGGAAAGGTATATTCCCGTATGATTTCTGCAACAGCTGGGACGTGTTAAAGAAAACATAACTCCCACCACAAGAGAATTTTTACTCAAAACTAAAACACAGTACCGTTTCCGATGAAGACTATGCACATGCATGTCAAGTTTGGCGAGTGTTTGACATGAAGACGCTAGGTGAATATGCTTTGCATTACCTAAAAGTGGATGTATTGCTGCTCACCGGTGTGTTTGAAAAATTTCGTGAGTTGTGTCAGCACATTTATGGTCTTGACCCGGCTCACTATTATACGAGTCCTGGGCTCTCGTTTGATGCCGCTTTGAAATACACTCAAGTGGAATTGGACTTACTCACTGATGTAGACATGGTTCTATTTTTTGAAAAGGGCATTCGTGGTCGCTTTGTGGCGCTTAACCAGCGCCATGCCGAAGCGAACAATGTCTACATGCCTGATTATTCACCAGACAAACCAGAATCGTACTTAATGTACTATGACGTGAATAATTTGTACGGTTGCGCCATGAGTCAGCCTTTGCCCTATGGGAAGTTTGCTTGGCTGACAGACAAACAAGTGTCAGAATTTGATGTGATCAAGGCTAGCCAAGAAACAGGCCGTGGATAAGTGTTAGAAGTGGATATTGAATATCCCTCATCCTTGTATGATGAACATGCCGATTTCCCATTCTGTCTTGAGCAAATGGTTCCCCCTGACAGTAATGTGAAAATTGAAAAACTCATGGGCACACTCTACAACAAAAATCGGTATGTGCTACATATCCAAATGTTGGTGCAATGCCTCGCCCAAGGCTTAGTGTTGAAGAAAATCCACAGGGGTATTTCTTTTGCTCAAAAACCATGCTTCAAGCCATACATGCAACTCAACACAGAGCACCGACAAATGGCAACATAGCAGTTTGAAATTATTTTTTTAAATTAATGAACAACTGCATCTATGGCAAAGCCATGGAGAATGTCCGCAAATACCGTGACATTAAATTGGTGAATTTCTGGGAGAGGCGGTGGGGTGCCCGGCGGTACATTGCCAAGCCAAAATTCAAATCGATCAACATTATCGATGAGGATTTGGCCACTATTGAATTGAGTAGGACCAGCGTCACCATGGATAAGCCCATTTTCTTGGGCAAAGTCACTTTAGACTTTTCTAGATCGGTCATGTATCGATTCCACTATGAGTTTGCCAAACGCCATTTTGAGGACGTATCTCTTTTGTATATCGATACGGACTCATTCACTTACCACATTCGGCACTGCAACCCCTATGACGTCATGAGGCAGCATAGTGACTGGTTCGACACCTCTTCGTATAGTGCTGACAACATGTTTCAGCTGCCCATAAAAATCAAGAAGGAAATGGGTGTTTTAAAAGATGAATGCGGTGATTCCATTATGACGGAATTCGTAGGTTTGGCTTCGAAAATGTATGCTTATCGGACGCTAGACTGTAAGGAAGCCAAAAGAGCAAAAGGTGTAGGTAGGGCAGTGGTAAAATCGTTACGTGTAGACGATTACTTAGCGGTTTTACGCACTGGCAAAGCTATGTCCCATACACAGTGCAGGATACAATCCATCAAACATCATTTGTATCTTGTAGAACAGAGAAAACGCACCCTCGCCTCCATGGATAACAAACGTGTGTGGGCTGATGACTTGCTCACGAGCCTGCCCTGGGGTTATGACCGCAAGGAGGAGGAGGTGTCATTTTTTCAGTTTGTTCGTTTAGGGACATGGCTTTTTTAACTCGTAGATTTAGTATTTTGTAAATGTTGGTTTTTGACATTGTAAACAGTAGATGTTGTAAATAGTGGCAACCCTCTTGGACCTTTTGCTCTTTGAAAACTTCTATGCAACCGTATTTTTATTTTAAATTTAACCGAGTTGGGATTTGGAAAATGGTATATAGTCTGATTCTTTTAATGCTGTACAAAGTTGTAGTTTTTGTAAATATAAAATAAGTAATATATTTTTTATTAACTTTATTTTGTAATGTAAATCGCAAATGGAAAACTAAAAAAAAGTTCTTTTGGTATGAGTGTGCATGTGAAGAATGTGCTTTTGGGAATAAATAAAGTGGCTGTGTTTGTTCCCAAAGACAGGTATGGTTGTGTGAGTAGAGTAAAAGCTGGTGTGTCGATATGACCAGAGCAAACACGGTGAGGTAGGATGAGTGGGGATGGGGTGATTGTCACTTACATACTCATTTTGTTTTCAATATTTTTTTTCTTTAAAATGTAGCGGTCAATTGACATTATTTTTGTGAAAACAGTCTTACCTGCACTAGTCGTAGACCTCGACGTTTCTCCAAACACACATAAACTCACTGCATTATTATCATCATGGTCAAGCACTCAAATTGACATCATTGACAAATCTCAACTTTCGACATACACCAAATGGAAAAATGACAAAACAACAAAATGGCAAATCCATGCTTCGATATCGCCAAAAACGCAAAACTTAAAACACACATTTTTTAAAACTGGAAATGCTCATGTGTGAAATATAAAAATTCAAAAAACATAAAACAAACATTTTTAAAAAGTGTCATCAACAAAATAGAGAATCCATATCATAAAAAAACGCAAAACTTGAAACAGACATTTTTTAAAAACTGTAAATTGCAAATTGGCAAATGACAATGAGTGAAAATGTGAAAATGTAAAAATCAGCCCATTATCATCATGATTTCTTTTAAATTAAAATGAAACATTGTGTTCTGGTAAACCTTTGTTTTTCATTTCATAACCATAGGGAATTGACAAAAGAAAATAGAATACAAACACATCCCAATTCCTTAATCCTCAATTCCTTAATGTTCATGTCCACGCATCATGAACTTTCCTTCCAAAGCACTCATCACAATCAGGGCTGCCATCCTTTCACCCACTAAGACATCACAGGATGTGAAACGTTGTTTATATTTTTTCAATAACAATTTATCTGCCACATGTCTTAAACCAGGATGACTATGGTGTTAAGATAGGTCATGTTCTTTGCATGCTTGATCCAAAAGATGAATGGGTACATCACCACGCTGCAAACGTTTTTCAAGATGAGTTCCAGGGCCACAAAAACGATACTTTGGAAGATGGATTTCGAAAGGTAAGTATTGAATCACTTTGTCAATGACGCCACTGCCAGTACAGGTCTGGCATATCCTTTTCCATCGATGGTGAAAAGGTTTGGTCTTCCTCCTCTTATGTGGACGATGTTTGTGTTTGTTGTTGTTGTTGCTTTTTCTCGCCATGACACCCGTGGAATGATTCAACAAAGTCTTTACACGGACTTTTATGACCGTGATAGAGTTTCACTAGCTGACAAGTCGCGCATTGACGCATAGAGGTTATTTTTGCCATGGCCACTTGCTGATGGTGATCGTAATCCGTACAGGGTTGCAATTCACTCAACACAGGGTCTTGAGTCCGTGATTTTGGTACATGTTGCCAGATTTCTTTCACCACGTTGGCGGCCACATAATAAATGAACGACTTGGGCAGCGCTAAGAGTTCCTCTTTGGTAAAACTGTCTAGTTTATTTTAGCACACAAACAACATCCCGATGGCTTTGTCGGTAGCTTTGCCTTTCTTCATGATATCACGTGTTGTTGATGTTTACACGTCGCTTGTAGAAATCTCACTGGCGTCATTCACAGGTAAATCTTGAGTTATAATTTTGTTCAACAACTCTCAGCAGGCATGGGTGGTTAACCAATGAAAGAGATGCCACGCATGGGCTAGGGCTGTACGGGTAATGTTGCCACAGGAACAAGTATCCATCAGCGTTTGCAGGGAGGGGCAGCCCAAGTCCATGAGGTCGATACATTGACAGTAAGACGCCAAGAATGGTTGCAACCATCCACGTTTTTCATTACCTTTCACAAATACTACATTGGCCGAGGACAAGTGTGCTTTCATGACCACGTCCAAATATTTATAGGAAATGGTTCCTTGATTCCAGTCTAGTTGCCTATGATTTTCAATCCACTGGGTTTGTTTGCGGTCTTTTTCACACAACAAATCAAAAGCATGAGGTGGTTTAAATAGCAAATGCGTAGCTTGCGATATCCAAAACGTGGTACAATCGATAAAGGCCACTTGTTTAAATATAAATTTGTTGTCACCAATTTTAAACCCTTGGCAATCCACAATGAGTGTGCGCAACATGTTGCCGCTTGCCTGCCATGCTAGTTTGAAAAAAAATGAGGTTAGGGTAGGACAGGGGGACATGAAAAAAATAAGAATTTAAGAATTACATCATTTTATTATCATAACACGTATTACAGGCTTCTGTCATTTTGGGATAAGGACGATACCAACTGATACAACAATATAGTCTCTTGTGTTTGTAACGCCCATAACACCGATGATGTCCCAATGTCTCTAAACTAGGCGTTTTTGACGGTGAGCTGCTCGCCGAAGCACCGTTGACACCATACAGTCCACACGTATCGTAGCTTGTTTTTTTTTTCATCACCCAGAGGCACGAGTGAGGGATAGCTTGGATGACAGGGTATATTTCCCACCTCCATTCTGCACAGCTAGGGGCAGGCAGGAGACCAGCGCTGATGTTCCTGCATGGGTTCATCGCCCTCCTGCCATTGGTCTATGATGATGGGACGAAAGGCACATTTCACTTAATCTCTTGTTTTTAAATAGTAGAATCCAGCGGCCGCCAAGGTTTGAGGGCTTGTGAAAGGCACTGGCCATGTTGCGAAAGTCTTGAAACGTTGTTCCTCAGAGTTAAAATGCATGGATATGACTTCTCTTGATGCTTTAAAGCAAGACATGACTGAGCGGCTTGACGTGGGTTGACCTGTTATTTATACACTCGTCACATGGTTGCACAGTGGATAATAGTTGACTTGTTTGTGATGAATAATCAAACAGTAGGCTGTCGTATTTGCTGGTACATTGTCATGCGTGTCAAAATCTAGTCGAATGTCAATATTGGATGGCTTGACACTCTTCCAGGTAAGAACAGTCAAAGACAATCAGTGGCGCCCTTGCCTTAAACGCTTGCGGTAGCAGCATGGGGCCGTTCTCTTTTTGATAATACGACCAGAGAAATTTAGAAAACAAGTCGTACAGGGGGCCAAATTTATTTTTTGAAAAATCCAAATCCAGTCCTTCATAGGGAAACAGAGGTCCGTTGAGGAAAAGACGTGCATTTATCAATTGCAGGTGATCAAATTGCGTGGCATCTTTGGTTTGTTGATACTTGCGATTCGTTTGAAAACCCACGATAATGTAGAGAGGTCTCTCTGTATAGCGAGCTGTTTTTACAGACCAACTGTGTGTGTCGGTGGTGGGCAATAGCAGGTACTCATGGAGTGCCCAGCTTCTAAATTCCATGGGTAGAGGCATATCTCTCTTTACCATTTTGAGTATGTCCAGTTTTTTGCTATCGCCAAGGGTCACAAGGGGCACTTTCCATAGCAAGCGTTGGAGTTGAATTTTTGAATCTATGGGGTCATTGTCAGCTCCCTTGAGTGCATTATTATCACTCTTGTCTCTCACCAGATAAAGCACTTGCCTTGCGTTGACCACAATGCACTGGTGATCTTCGGCAAAGCCTAAAATCAGTTTATGAGGTAAATATCCAGTAAAGGTCCTATCGGTGTGTACCATCCAGTCATTGGTCGAGTCAGGGCACCAACCTGCCATGCAAAGTGTTTTACCTTCTTCCTCACTGTAAGAGGGATATAGTTTCATGACACTGGAAATACCCACATTTCGAGTGCTATCCACCACGATATCGTTAATGACATACTGCACCTCAGAAAAGAGAAAGGCCAAACCATGGTTGGCCAACTTGGATGTGGTGGGTGTAGAGCCATCGGCTTTGGTGAGCCGACCTTCGATCTGAATGACACTTTCATACGGTAGGGTGTAAATATCTTGGTTATTGATAACAAATTGAATTTCATCATTGTTATTGAGTCCAGGTGTTTGAGCTTGATAGGAACGGAGATCAATTCTTACCACCCCTGGTTGCTCCTCGATGTGGTTCGCTATCTCTAGGATAGAATTCATCACGGGGGTTGACGTGGTAACCCAAATGCTGTAAAATCTGCTTGTCCTGAGATGTTAACGTGTATTCACGTGGCAAACAACTAACACCATTCCTAGACGGTGTTGTTGCTTTATATACGAACTTCATAGTGGCTTTAGCACCAACTTGTAAGTCACTGGTGTGGTAGAATCTAGATCAATGAGTTGTTGCTCTCTATTGATCAGTCTTAATGTTATATAACTAATACCATCGACAGCCACAGAATGAAAAAGCACCACCGGAGGGTTTTCACGAATAATATAGTCATTGGGCGATGTCACAATAAAGTCATAAAGCGAATGCGATGGTTCTTGATTGGTGTACACTTGGCTAATAATATTACACGTTACCGACACATGATGGTCTTCAATGAATTTCACTTCATGATCCGATTCATGTTTCTTGTTGGGCTCCAACACGCGTGGTTTAAATCCTAGTAATGGATCAATGGAATCGGGACGTGTTTTAAAGTCAAATTTGAATGTGGAGAAAATACTGCAGCGATGAGTGTTGGTATTTCCTACAAGTTCAAACTTGCGCGTTCCATCGATAAATGACTTTAAACCATATTCATTGATCAACACCACATAAATGTGTTCATAAATGTCATCGACCAGAGTTCAGGGTGAGCACAGAATCATCATAGTAAAACTTGTTGTTCACATTTTCACGTATGTTGTGTATTCGATTGTACGTTTCAAGAGAAACAAGTCCCAAACCATAGGGTTTTTCACTCAATTCGATAGGCGGGTAAAAGTCTAAGCTGACTTCAGGTCCACGTCCATGCAGTGTAAACGTTTTACTTTCTGCCGACATACTGTTGGCGTTTTTGCTTATGCTGCGTCTTATATAAAAAAATTAAACACAAACGTCCACACTGTTGGCTGTTAAACGTTTGCTCACGTTTTACATTATAATATATCTTGATCCTGTTTCCAAAATAGGTCACTAGATCCATGGGCGGGGGCAAATTCCCTAAACTCTTAAGGGGAGGTGGACGACATGTAGCTTCAAAATTTTGAATTTCCTTTTTTTATGTTATTCAATACCTTAAGGTTTTCTGAACATATATTGGTAACTTTTATCATGATGTGACAACAGTCAGCCCTTTAAATCAGTAGATTTAAAAATGGCGCTCATGTGCCACGCCTACTCTCAGTTGCTTACAGATGCTACCAGTTCATTTGAATTTGATACCACTTTGAATATCTCTCCTTTTTACCTCTCTGGTTGTGAAGGATAGTGTGAACACTCTACCAGTTTGTTCTCTTCACTGCTGGATTTCTTTGGACTGTCATGGCGTATCCTTATTGCTTGTTTACATTTTGTCACGTGTCAGTTTCTAATAATCTGTTAGAAGGTTTTTATTTGTTTTGCGCTATTTTTATAAGGGAATATGGGCAGGATAAGGAAATTTGGGGCTAAGAGGAAGTTTTTGGCAATAGGTATGCCAATGTAGAGAGTAAATCCTCGCCTACATTTCTAAACGAGGTTAGGCCTAATTCTTACCAAGACAATAACACAAGAAGTAGTGCATCAAAGTCCAGGGTGCTGTTTCAATTTTCAAGCGATCTGAAGCAAAGCGTGGTTAGAGATACATTAATTACCTGGGGGATGGGGACTCTAAAGGATTCACTGCTGTACAAGAAGCTAAAGTGTATGGAGATAATGTACTTGTTAAAAAATTAGAATGTGTGGGCCGTGTGCAAAAGAGGATGGGTTGTAGGCTAAGAAAATTGAAAAAGGATAAAACAATATACAAAGCTGTCAGATGGCTTGACACTATCGTGAAAGGGGCGTCTAACTGATCCCAATATTGATCTTCTACAGCGGTATTATGGCCAGGCTATTAGGAGTACAGCTGGACTATATGATGTAACAAAGATGAAGGCAGATATATGAGCAACATACTATCATAAACTTAGCATTGATGAACATCCCCAGCATTACTTATGTCCCAAGGGTGCGGACAGCTGGTGCAAATTCAACAAGGGCAAAGAAACAGGACAACAGTACAGCCATAAGAACTCATTGCCAGAACCTGTCTTACTGGCAATTAAACAAGTATATTTGACCTGACTGACAAAAGGCTGCTTGAAAAGTGTTTACATGGGAACACTCAAAATCCAAATGAGAGTTTCAACAATTGCATTTGGACTAGACTACCAAAAACAACATTTGTAGGTATGAAAACAATGCAGATAGGTGTTATGGATGCAATTATTTGCCTTAATGAAGGGGTCATAAGCAGAGTGCAAGTACTGAAAAATCTAGGCATACTGGTAGGGACCAACATGCTGTCAGATCTGAAAATTATTGACAACAAACGCATTGAGTCTACAGAAAAGGACATTTTACAGCCAACCAAACAGGTTAGGGTGAACAGAAGGGTTCAGAAGAAGGGGATGGAGAAAGAAAAAATAAGAGAGGATGAATATGGCCCAGGAATGTTCTGAGAACAAGTAAAGTTCATGATAAACTTTAAACAGATTTTCTAAAAATGCCTTTTTTTTTAGGTGCACTTTTCTCAGAAACTATTGAAGATATACAGCTGTTATTTTCCATGTTATTTGTGTGAATGTTTATCTGTAAAATAGACTAAGAATAATCATATATTTGTTATTTTGTGACACATAGGAGCTAAAAAGTTAATAAAATTTAATCAATTTACAGAGACCAAAATTTAAAATGGCTGTAAAAAACATAAACGGAATTCACTTCAAAGGAATAAGTCTATTACATCAAACCAAGCATTTTAAACACAGATCTGAAATTTTATTTCCTCAACCGCAGTTGTTAGTGAGAAAAGTGTACCTGAAACTCAGCATATATACTGAAAAAGATACCACATATTATTTTCAAAATACAATAACATCACTCTCCAGATATATATAGGTCTTTAAATAAGCTTAAAAATAAGGGGAATTGCTAGTTGACAGAATCTGAGAATTTAGAAGTTGTATTGTAAAAACTGAGCGAGATATAAAGTGTTTAATACCTATAATATTTTAAGAGATTTTCCCTGTGATGACGTCCACCTCCCCTTAAAGTACCAGACGGTGGATCCCTCTTTGACATAAGCTACATAATGCGTTCCTGGTCCTCGGTGATCATCCAAATTGACAACAGCATATTCGTGTTTCCAGGCTCGTGGGGGTAATTGGTTTCGCATAAGCACACCTCGAAAATGAGAAAACTGTAGTTGTTTAGCATAGCTTTCTACTGATTCATGCGTCAGGGCATGTCTTGCTATGGCCGAGTTTAATTTTTTTTATATATTTCGAAATGGTGAAATCCCAATTACTTGTTGATAAAAGGCTGGCTTCAAATTGGCATTTCTAGCCCCCATTGCAATCGCTTCCATCGTTTCATTGTGTCGCTGACTTTCTTTGAGTTGTTGCTTGCCCTGCTGCGCGGCTTTAATTGTTTTCGCCACTGCAATGGCACCGCCCAAAAGTGAACCCAGAGCAGCCAGACCGGCAAATAAAGCAGGTAAAAATCCCGCTCGTTTGGGGACGGGAACCACTCGCCCTTGTTTGGGACCCTGTCGCCGACGTTTTGGAATAACATGTCTCTGTGCTGCTCGAAGGGCTTTCCTTATGTTCAATACATAATTTTTTCTCTTTTTCTTTCGCAACGGCTTGTCCACGAATGTCGTAAACCCAGGCTTTGCCAAGGACAAAGTCCTTTTTTTTTGTCTTTGTCACCACATACCTTTGTTTCACCATGATGATAATGACCAACAACCTTTCACAAGAAAGTTTAAATCACAACTAACGTCTGATTGTTATTTCATAGCTGTATATTCCAATTCCACATATAGTGGGAAATCGTTTATGGTTTTTTCCGCTTGCTTTTCATCCCATGTCAACATGAGATGAAAGGATAATTCGTCACCTGCATTGACCATTTCATGGTTATGGACCAACATCCTCTGATCGTTTATATGTATTTGTAAATGGTTCTCATCAGGTATAGCGTATTTGATGTGAATGGTTCCATCATAGTGTAATCGATAGTGGCTTAAACCCGAAGCAAGCATATAGGTCAAGTGCTGATCATGGACTAGCGGTAAATGGTTTCTGTCATTCACAGGTTTTTCATTTGTCAGATACACTAAAAATACAGATGGGATAAATTTGTAAAGCCTTTTCATTTCATACGTCATGTAACGCTTAGTACAAACATCGTCTTCGTCTTGGGGGACTTCCCCGTGAATAATCCGATGGTGATTAGCGCTATAGCCATTCACCGTAAGCTGAGGCACTTTGTCATAAAACTCATACACTTTGTTATCCACATACGTTTTTGCAGTAACGTCTGTAGACACTTGAGGATGTTTTACATGGGTTAACCGCTTTCCCTTAAAGTCATAATCTCCCTGTTTAGTGCGTGGCACTACTGACCTATCCACATAGTGTTTATTAGCAGGATCTGTTTCTTGTTTAGGATCATGTATGGGGACAGACCTAGCTTTGGCCATCAACGCACGTCCAAAGACATCCATCGCCAAACTGTAGTTTGAGTCTACTGTTTCTATGACGAGGCTCGATGTCCTGTATATAGACAGCCTGCTAGCCTCTCTAAGCCTTAGTTGATATGAAGATTATTAAGCAGCAAGAGTCATTTCCCGTGGGGGACATGGTTTCCCATCTCTGTCCCACATCACGTGAACATCGCCATGGTTCACTGTTTCCATCGTCCATTCGCTGCATCATTGTGGGGCCTTCCGGCTGTGGAAAGACTAATCTTTTGTATACGCTCATTACAGCGCCCAATGGTCTGCGTTTTCAAAATATTTATATTTTTGCAAAATCTCTCTACCAACCCCTCTACGTTTTTCTGGATCAAGTCATGTCTGGATTACAAAAAGAGAATATGGGTTATTTCACATTTTCCACGCAGGAAAATGTTATTTCACCGGATGAGGTAAAGCCTGATTCACTCATGATTTTCAATGATGTATCCACTGAACGTCAAGGCATCATTCAAAGCTATTTCAGCATGGTTCGTCACAAACATATCGATTGCTTCTATCTTGGACAAACGTATTCTAAAATGTCCAAACAGTTGATTCGTGACAATGCCAATGTCATTGTTTTATTTCGCCAGGACGAGAGGAACAGTCGTCACATTTATAATGAGCATGTGAATCCGGATATGACCTTTCAAATGTTTACTGAATTGTGTGGCAAGTGCAGGAACACTGAAGGTCATGCCTGTTTAGTGATTGACAAACAAAGTGAACTCAACCATGGACGATATCGCTTAGGGTTTGATCATTTTATTGCTATTTAAGGCACTGACTCATTCCCTGTCAAGTCATTTGTCAAGACACCATGGCGTTAGCAGAGAGTCAATTGAAAAAGAATATTATTAGAGCAAAAAATACTATTCGCCAAAAGTTTCGTCAATTGAAACGATCACGTGCAGATCATGCTTTGTTTAGTCAACATCATTTAGCACCTCCGCTAAAATGCATGTTGAAACCCTCTTTCAAGCCATCTGAAACGCTACCCACCGTTTCACAATCCACGCAGACGCTGCACGAGGACCCTGAGGAAGAGGAACATGAACAGGAAGATTTGACTAGTGTTAGCGAAGTTGAGGATGACGAGGAACAAGTGTTTACGCCTCAAAAAAAAAAAAAAAAAAAGGCCGCACCCCTTGCAGGGTCTTTGAGAAAAAAGAAATCCTTGGCCATGGTCGAAACACCTTGCCCTTCCAGATCGTCTCCGTTTTCACAAGTCTTGGCCACTCCTCAAAATAAAGCTCAACTGAAAAACATTTTAATAAAATATTGTGGATCAACACTAGAACCCTATCTCACTGATCTATTAATTGGAAACACAGATACCACGTATGGTGTTCGCTATGAGGATGATAGTTTTAAAATTGGCGATTCACCATTAAATTTGCTCGTACTAAAGCTGTCATTAAGAACATCAACTATAAATTGACGCCAGGACTGTTAAAGCTGCTCTTTTCTCGAACACCCTCATTCCATGATTATACGTCAGAGGACCTTGGCAAATATAAATCCATTTTATTGGAAACCCAAGCCCACAAAAGACAGTATGATCCAGCTCAACAAGTGAATGTCAATATATCTCAAAAATATAAAACCATCATTGCAAAAATGTTTCCCACCATTCGAAGTACTCGCCGTAAAGTGTCCGCTTCGGGAGTGACATTTAAACCATTAAAACCCCTTGTGGATGTTACCTACTGGCACAATCCCAATAAGCTCGTCCAGCGGCTACAGTTGTTGCGTGCTTCACGTCAAGCCGGCCATAACGGTCACGATTAGGAAATTCAAGAAATTGAACAAGAACTTCGAAATGCCAAAATTATTGTTTAAGCCCTCACCCATTAAAATGGGTATTGCTCACGAGTTGCATCGCCCAGATCCACGACTCAAGGTGATTTCACGGGGTGTGGATGAACTTTGGCAGGCTGACTTGGCTGAAATGATACCCTATGCTGGCGTTAACGACGGTGTACGCTATATGTTGACCGTCATTGATGTCTATTCCAAAATGGCCTTTGTTGAACCTGTGCGTCGCAAGTCTGGTCCACTGGTCACCAAGGCCTTTCAACATATTATTCAACACTCCAAACGTCAACCTCAGTTGCTACAATCCGACCAGGGGAAATAATTTTTCAACAAGGATTTCTCCAGTTTTCTCAAATCTAAGGATATTCACCATTACACCACGTACAGCAATCTGAAAGCCAGCGTGGTCGAACGGTTTAACCGAACATTGAAAACCCATATGTGGAAAGCGTTTACCACTCAGGACCTTATCGCTGGTTGGACATGTTATCTGAGCTAATGTCACGTTACAATGACAGAAAACATAGAACCTTTGGGACCAAGCCACGTCTCGTAACCAAAAATATTCAGCGACTGGATAAACTGTTTAAGCAGATCCTAAACGTCACCGAATGAAAATTGGGGATTTTGTTCGTGTGAGCAAATTTAAGTCTGCCTTCAATAAGGGCTACACGCCTCAGTGGGGGACTGAAATATTTCGAATTCGTCAAGTCAACATGGACAGTCCAGTCACCTATTTACTCCAGGACCTCAACCATCAACCCATAAAAGGTAGATTTTATCTCCAAGAACTTCAAAAAACAGCTATTCCGAAACATTACCTCGTGGAAAAAGTGTTGAAACAAAAAGGAAATAAACTATATGTCAAATGGTTAGAATTTAATTCAACGTTTAATTCTTGGATCAATAAATTACAAGTTGTATGAACCTTTGCACTTTTTTTTATTGAATCGTGTTGTACGAGAGCTCTGTGTACGGCGTTCCACGCTTCATGCACGTCCATACATGTTTCTCTTTCTCTCTCCACACCCGCGTCTCACTCCTTCACTCCATGATAACATACAACTCGTTCAGCTATTGGCTGTCATGGGTTCTCCCACTCCTCGCCTCACCTCTCCTCCGGCTCTCTGCCCCGCCCCTTCACCACTCTGCAGTGGTCAGGTGATTTCCTGTTTTCTCTCTTTGTGATTCCCCTTTCCCCTCTCTCCCCCGTTCCTCTCTGTGGGGCCCCTGCCTGCTGCTGCTGCCGCTCGCCTGGCTAGCCGTTATCACCTTTTTACAGAGTTGCCACATGGTACCAACCTGTTATCATTTTACACCAATGTTGTCAGCTCTCACCCACATTCCATTCTCTTAGCCAACTAGCCAGGCTCCAAGCTGGCCTCTCGAGCAGATATTCTGTTTTCCCATTCTGGCTGCCAGTCAGACATAGAAATAAGTTCTGTTGTTAACAACTTCCCGTCATACCATTATGAATTTTGTTTGGTTACTGGTCAGTGTTTACCAACCTGTTTAAAGATCGTCATGAGGGATTTTTGAAAATATTCGCCTTCATTCGTTCGTCATAGGAAAAAATATCGAAAAGCAACCCCTCGTTTTGCCATACACCGTCCCCGTCGAAATAGCCATTTCCAGTATCCACCATGGCCAATCATAGCCTCCTTGTAACATACGCAAGCGCTACCGGCTCTGTGTCTACAAACACACTTTTATAAAAAAAAACATAGTTTTTTTGTCCTAGAGACTTGACATTAATTTTCATGGTAGAGAGGGTAGGCACCTTTCATTTATGTAAAACAAAATTTTTGTCAACGTGTTAGTTTCCAAAATAGTAAAAATTAAAAATTTAAGGGTTTTCAAGAAATCTCAAAATATAAAAAAGTTTTATTATAAAAAATAAAGGTCATAGATACCATTGGTTTGAACAATGGCACAACATTCTATCATGTTTGGTTTTCAAACTATCGCCTACTTTTAAAAACATTTTTCAAAAAAAATTGAAAAATATAACGAGTGGTCTATAGGAAAAAGGACGTCAGCTCAAGTCCAACGACACCTCATTTGTTAAAATCCGACCATCCGTTCGCCAATGATCACCAATGTTCGCGAGAAAGTAGGCTATAATTTTTTTTCCTCATGCACCCTTGAAACTTGCAGTCCCCCTAGAGGGCATACCCACCTTTCGTTAACGTCAAACAAACTTTTTTTCCAATTCACCGTTTCCAAAATAGTGCCAATCCAAAAATTTTCTTTTTTTTTTAATACCCACACACATGCTTGGCCAAGAGAACGACATCACTACGCCAATAACACCTCGTTCGTTAAAATCCGACCACGCGTTCGAGAGATATCGCCCCAAGTTTATATGAAAGTAGGGGGGGGGGGGGGGGGGTAGAACCCCCATTCTAGCACTACGGCACAGTTTTAGTCCTAGAGTCTTTAAATTTATTTTAGGGGTAGAGAGGATCAGGGCCATTAATTTATGTCAAACAATTTTTTTTGTTAAGTTCCTAGTTTCCAAAATATAGGAATTTAAAAATTGGACTGTTTTCAGAAAAAAAAACAAAAATAAAAAAAGTTTTATTATAAAATATAAAGGACATAGAGACCATTCGTTTGCATTATGGCACAACGTTCTATCATGTTTGGTTTTCAAACTATCACCTACTTTCTAAAACAAAATTTAAAAAAAAAAAGGAAAAATGTAACGAATGGTTCATAGGAAAGAGCACGTCAGCCCGAGTCCAACGATATGTCGCATGCCCATGGTTTCGCGAAATATACATAAAAGGTCAACGTAGCCGAGCTGCTCGTGTAACTATTTAGAACTGTCATCACTCCCCTACTAAACAGTTTTAGTCCTAGAGGCTTGAAATTTATTTTGCCGGTAGAGGGGGTCAGGGCCATTCATTTAGATCAAGCAAATTTTTTGTAAACTCTTTAGTTTCCAAAATATAAGAATTTCAAAATTACACTAAAAAAACACAAAAAATCAAACAGTTTTATTATAAAAATAACGGACATAATGATCGTTCGTTTAAGCTATTGCACAACGTTCTATCATGTTTGGTTTTTAAACTATCATCTATTTTCAAAAACAAAATTTTTCATTTTTTTTTATATAACGAGTAGTCCATAGTCCAACGACACCTCATTCGTGAATCTCTGACCATGGGTTCGGGAGTTATTGGCTCGCATTGGGAGTAGTGGTGGGGGCAAAACTCTCACTACTCCCCTACTATTATCATTTTATCGCATGCCTATTAAATTGAGGCAGGGAGAGAACCAGTATTTTTATTATATGTTCATTAAGATTGTGATGACTGAAAGAAGAGTTTATTATTGGAAAGTATAGAGAAAGAAATGTTATGGAAGTTTGCGAAGTATCTCGATGGATGAGATTTATTATTCCCGTTGTAGACAGAGGTATTTGTTGTGAGACAATGAGCCAGTGTGTAGCCATTGATCTATTTTGAGGAAATGTCTGTAGAGACAGACGCATGTATTTCATGAAAGTAAGAAGTTATAAGAGAATTGTTACGGAAGTTTATTAATTGTGGATGTTATTGAAATAGTCTCAATAGAGTTGAAACTCCTTGAAATTCACAGGACAGCGCATCCTGGATGAAGTTAAATCTGATAGAAATTATAGGGTTTAATGGATCTTTGTTGAAGCTGAGAGTAAACTGAGATCTATTAAATGGTTCTTATCCTAATGTTTGTCATTTATGGTATTTATTCAACGAGTGGAAATGTGTATTTTTAATACATGAACATATAAGTTGTAGGAGGTTTTTGAACTAGTCTCTACTTAATTGTATGGATTATGGAATCCCAGATGTTAACGTAAAATACGAACAAGACTAAGTAGAGTGAAGTAATATTTTTCTGAATCCCTTTGAGATTTAGAAGTAATGTGGAAGGACAATTACATGTTGTATTGTCGGGAGAAAGGAACGAACGTGTTGTACATATTTTATTTCTAAGTAAGTAATGGACGAACTACGACGTGATTATTTTCATTGTATAGACTGTTATATTAAGTGTATTTCAGATAAATTCGTAAATAGATTTAGGAGTGTTTTATATTTTAAATTTAAACCTTAAAACTTTGTGTAGAGATTTTGCGCTTCTTAGAGGAAGAAATATTAATATTAGGGTGCGGGAGATAAATTGTATAGAGTAATGATTAGTATTTGTAATGGCGGAGATCTACGTCACGGGTAACGTCATTTATTTTTGGGATTATTTAAATTTTTAACTTATAACAATTTTTCTTGTTATAAACTCCCGTCACCTAGGGCACAGCAGTTGTTCGCAGTATAGAAGCTTATTTAAGCTTACACGTAACAGTTTTTACGATTTCTTAGCGAAACAATGTGTACTTTTATTTGGATTAATGACACTTAGTCATTTATTTTTATTTCACGGTTTATTTTCGAGAGCATTTAATCAAAGCTCGGTGACACGAGATGTGTATTGTCTTTTTTTAATAAATAGACGGATTCGTGTTGACGATTTCCTGATGTTTTGTGGGAAACTGGCATTATACTTGTAGTTAGATGGTAGAGGAATGTGCTGTAGGGGGGAAGTTCCCGAGTGACCTAATCCGTATCCTTACGCCCGAGATTTTTATAGAGTTATTTTTTTATCCTAAGTAGTTAGATGACCCTACTGTTCTGTAGTTAGACACTGCAGCACATTCCGTTTGAGATAATACCTGTCCCTTATTCTGAGTGTTTTCGCCAAGTGGCACCACGTCTTTTTTAGCCGGGGCGCCAAGATGCTACAATCCCAGATTATTTCCAGCCGGAGGATATTGGTGGATCATCCAGATATAAGGGTACAGTACGTGCATACCAAAAATATATATGTCAAGGATGTGTGAAACACTCCGCTCTCCCTAATACGTTCCCAAAACATATATAGATGTAAACAGAAACCCCCAACAAGTTACATTCCGAGAACGTATCATTTGTATGTGCACAAAAAAATCAACTACAACACCGGAGCGTATCAGTTTGACGTGTACAAAATCCTCCCCTATGTGTCTTCACTTGAAGCCGTTAATACTATGCTTCACATATTATGCCAAGGTGCGTTCCGGCGAATAAGTGTTTTAGTTGTTTTTAAAGCATTCTCTCTCATATGAAAGCTGAACACTATTTGCGGACATCTACTTTAGGGCAATACAATTATTCTCTCCGTTCATTATGACGGAATCATCAGTGAATATACATTTATTTATAACTACTGTACATCGCAAAGTAAATTTGGCTGCGATTAATTACATGAATGTGACTGATGGCCAATTTAGGTTATGAAGCTTAAAACTGACTCGTATACTGAATGCCAAATCAAATATATTACATGAATTTAGCTACCGATCGAACTGTATTAAAATATGAGTTTTTCAATTTACCCAAACCCTTTAGTGAATTCTACCTCACATGAAAGCGCGCAAGATGTTCTGGCTAACAGGTGATAATTCTGTTTCAAATGCCCGGCACACAGATTGAGTGATCCACAAGAAATATGGCATTTGCCTGTTGCCAATAAAATGGCTAGATTTTAGTATACTTTTTTAAGAATCCTGTTTTGAATGTAGTAATCATGCATTAGACCAATCCTTCGAGCAAATTCTTTTCCTACATATATCACTAAAACGTAGCCTTTTTGTAACCCCCTTAAAGGATAAGTCACCTTGTTTGCACTCTCCCCCTTTCCTAATATATTAATACTGCTACCATTAGAAAGAGGAGGAGGGAAACCGGGTCCAAGCCCGTTGTGTGAAAGCGGGCCTCTCGCCCCAAAAGCCGGCAACAACCTTTAATTAGCCTGGTAAATAAATACATAAAATACTGTATAATTAACAATAGTTTAAAATCACCAGAAGAAAATCACCTCAAACCACATTATTACACTACAATATACATGCAAGAACACCTTTCAATAACAACAAATACCTTCTTCCATCATGCACTACACTAATGCATGTTCAAAATTAGATGTAATGGTACTCACTGGTTTTCAGTTCATCCTCTCCCTTTATAACATTTGGGTTCAGTACTTACCCCCATATCATGGGTAGTGCCATATATTTATTTATTTGGTAATAGAATCAGTTTGAGCAGGACGGAATAAATATTTTCAGCAACCTGGCCGGTGCTTGGAAGTCTCCCCACGGGGCATCGAAGTATAACCTGTTATCAGGTCTCACAATTAACATATCAATCTTCACCATCAATTCACTTCGAAGACGCAAGCAGGTTAAAACATACTTCAGGTTAAAGCGCGTATAATATCTTCAAACCCCTTGCTAGCATTCACAGGCCAAAGCATTACGATAACATGAGTAAGATCCGTCAAACAACTCCACAAGTCAGCGCAAAATCAGATATGTGTAACGTTTAAAAAAACTTTGAAACCCTCCAAACGATACCGTGTCACAACGTAATCGCGTTAGAGAAACATTCTCGTTCATGAAATACTACCAAAATAACACAACTTATTCCCTTTTCCCACAATGAAAAATAGGAAATCAGCAGCACAATATCACGACTCCAATCGCCAAGAATACCGACGTTCAACTCTCTTTTTCATTAACAATCTAAATCCATATTGCAAAGAAACTCGTCATGCCAACGGATATAACCAAAACAGCAAGGAAAAGCATAAAATATCATAGGACCTCATTGGCAAGAAAACGCACAACAAAGATAAAAAAAACAGAAACTAAACAACCCTTCTTTAATCAAACACCGAGAATGTTTCTCGTACACCCATACGCCACTGCTCAAAATTTACATAGGTTCACAGTTAAGGTAATCCGAATTAAGGTGGCGATAAAATATTAAAGTCGACGCAAATCACAATTCCTTTAAGTTCACAAAATCAACTTCTCATCGGCACTAAGTTAGTAGTTTTACGATTACGCCCGTCAAAGATTCAATAAACCAAGTCTCTCATTCTTGACAACAGTCCGACGTTCTCTCTTCTTTTTTATATATATTCTTAACTCCGCCGTGGTGCCAACATGCCCTCGAACATCGCCCTCCGCCGTCTGCCAACTTGAAGATCCAATTTTCTCTTCTCGCCGACAGATAACATTCACATCAGGAATTAGGAGACGTGCCAATACTGACACGTTCCAAATGGGTTTTAGAAGCAGTTCAAATCATAGGTTATTATCAGTGAAGTTGTTGGATGGAAAATGTGATGTAGGAGACATGTCTATCCTGACATGGTCCAACAGGTTTTAGAAGCTATCTGGATACCCCAGTTCAAATCAAATCATAGGTTTTGATTATCAGTGAAGTTGATGGATGGAAAATGTATTTTAGGAGACATGTCTACTCTGACATGGTCCAAAAGGGTTTTTGAAGCTATCTGGGCACCAAAATAGGACATGTGGGGCAAGGTATTATTAACCAGAATGTAACAAGTGCTAGCAACCGTCACATCCTCCCCCCCCCCCCCAAAGTTAGACTACCGGGTGTTAGATAGCCCGATTATTTTAGGTTCCATTTCCCTTATCTGTGGCTAGGCTGGAATTACTCCAAACAGCAACCATGGTCGTCTTCACGCTTCCTCCTCAGGACGGCATACTCCACCAGACGATCTCCAATAATTCCGACCAGCAGAAATATCAAATATTCCAATGAAGCTCCATCCACCCGTCAGTATCACGACGAAAATGCAGCTTGGCCAAAACTGCACATCCTCGTAGTATGAGTAAGGGCCACGAGGCAGCGAAAGACTATCTACATATGAATTATAGAGTCTCACTCAAGAGTTATCACATGCTCAAATCCGAGTAAAAAATTTAGCTCGATCTTCCCTCTTTCAGTTCCTAGGAAATCGTCAATAAGTCACGATTAACAGTTCACATTCTCGAACATTCAATTACGTTTGATACTTCCCGTCCTATCATCGTCCACACCGTCACCCTAACACTTTCAACCACCAAAACATTTCACCATCCAAAAACATACCATATAACTACCATGATCACTTAGAAACACAATTATCGTCCGGAGAATTCCCAACTAATTTGCACTGACTTAGATGAGCCCGGAAGGTTCGTTTCGCGGCGCCGTACCTCAACATGACCGTCGCAGGCGTGATGAATGAGAGTATCTCAAATGGCCCCCAAAAACGTACCCGTAATTTACCAGACTCTTGACGACCCAAAACCTTAGGAGAGAAATTCTTTACGTACATTTGATCACCAATATTCAACTTACAGTCTACGCGCCTTGCATTATATCGCTTAGCAATGCGATCGTGCGACACCTTCATGGCGTTATGAGCTTCCTTCCAAATTTCGAGAACCTTATGTTCCGAAGGTTGGTCAGGCAACAGATCATGAATGGACCATAAATTGGTTAAGGGAGAATTCGGCACGTACGAAAACATCAACGAAAACGGAGTTTTACCATGGGATTCGTGCAGGGCCGAATTGAAAGAAAAGGTCAACCAAGTCAACGACGTGTCCCATTTCGAGTGTTCCCGATGATGGTAAGCAATTAGAGCAGCACGTAGGTTCCTATTTACCGGTTCCGCCAAAGACGGATTTGGATAATAGGGCGTGGTAGTAACATGCGAAATCGCACAGTCGAAACAGAATCTACTCAATTTGAAAGAAGCAAATGTTTTCACGTTGTCTGAGACGAGAAACTGACACGGTCCAAAAGTACTAAAAATGGAATTCAAACATCGGATCACGGTATTCGTAGTGCAAAGACGTGTCGGAAAGATCCAACAAAAACGAGAAAACCCGTCCAAACAGACAAGCGCAAAGCAATTTCCGCTCACAGACCTAGGAAATGGACCCACGAAATCAATGAACATGCGTTCCATAGGTCGGGTTGCTGACTCAGAAGACAACTTCCCCACCTTGGTGCTCACAACCGGCTTGCTAATGTTATACCGATGACAAGACCTAACGAATTCCCTAACATCACCATGCATATCCTTCCACACGAAATATTCGCCGATCTCCTTACGCGTTTTGAAAACTCCAAGATGTCCCCCCACTGGAGAATCATGAGTATATTTCAGCATTTCAGGCACTAAACTAGATGCAAGCACGATTTTAGGTTTCTTGTCGTGACGAGCCTTGCAACATAATACGCCAGATTTGAGTTCGTAAGGTTTAACCAATTTACCATCGGAAACCACCACCATGATCTTGCTCAATTCTTCATCCTCTTGTTGATATTTTGCAACGTCCCTTAATAGCATAGGACTGTTGCTAATGATAGGCAACACTGCATTAATACACCCCTCGATGTTACCCTCCTGAATTTCACCAGAACTCAACTCAGCAGTTTCGGCATCCATGCAACTGAGGGAATCAGCGATGACATCGCTACCCCTAATATGTCGTACAGTAAATTTAAAACAGGAAATTCTCGTCGCCCACCGAGCAATCCTACCAGTACTGCGTGGTCTTGCCAATACCCAACTCAATGCTTGATTGTCGGTTTCAATCTCAAATGACACATGCTCCAGATACGTCTTGAAACGTTCCAAACCAAACATTTCCGCCAAACCCTCTAATTCGAAAACAGATTACTTAGATTCTCTTCATTCAAGGTTCTAGACGCATAGGCTATAGGACGACGTCCTATATCGTAGTCTTGCAACAATACGGCGGCAACAGCACCCAAGGAAGCATCCGTTTGTAGTACAAATGGCCTAGAGAAATTAGGTACAGCTAAAACAGGGGCATTACATAGTGCATGTTTAAGATCTTCGAAAGCCGCTTGTTGAGATTCACCCCAATTAAACTTAACACCCTTACGACGCCAGATGTTCAACGGAAGTGCCCTTTGGGCAAAGTTCGGGATGAATTTCCTACAAAAATTAGTCATACCAATGAAACGAGCGATACCCTTCACATTCTTAGGCGGTTTAAAATCTCGTATCCTTCGGGTTCTTGTTTGATCAACAGGAACTCCGGCTTGCGAGACAATGTGACCTAGGAATGATATTTCCGACTTAGAGAACGATACCTTTCCCAACTTAACCGTTAATCCAGCATCACGTAGTCGTTGCGAAACCACACGCAAATGCTTAACATGGTCTTCAAAAGATTCACTATAGACCACAACGTCATCCAAATAGTGATATAAGAAATCGAACTTTATACCAGAAAAAACGCGGTCCAAAAGACGACTCAATACAGCCCCTCCTGTTGATAAACCAAATGGAACTCTATTAAACTGATAGAGATTCCAATCAGTGGAGAAAGCAGTAAATGGTTTAGATTGCTCAGACAGAGGAATTATATTATACGCTTGATTCAAACCAAGAGAAACAGCTATGCAAGTCGGGCAACGGTATTGATTCTAACACCACCTTTTGGTTTAGACGTCGAAAATCAACGACAGGCCGGAAACTGCCGTCAGATTTCGGTACTAAAACATTGGCGAAGAGTATGAGGAGATGGATGGACTAATCACCCCTTGCGCCAACATCTTATCAATGATCTTTTTAAGTTCCAATATCCTCGGAGGACTCAACCGATATGGAGGATGTCGAACTGGCACATGATCCGTAAGTTCAATATCATACTCCAATACGTTCGTGACACCCAATTTGTCAGTAATAACCTCCGGAAATTCCTTACACAATCTTCGAATTACGTCCACTTGTTCCACTTCCAAATGACCCAAATTCATCTCCTCAATTCGGTTGGAAATACTCAAATCTTCCGCAATATGGGGTCCCAAGTCAATGAAATTACTATACATGTTCTCATTCAATTTATTAGACCTTCTCTCAATCCTTCTGTCAACCTGAACAAATTTTTCCTTTATTTCTGGTCGAAAACAAAAATACAATTCATCCCTCCGGATATCACACAGTGATCCAGTGAACGACATAATATCTGCCCCCAAAATTACCGCACAAGGCTTCGAACAATTAGCAGATATCGATCGTGATTCCACCTCTTCCAGTTTGGGCAATTTACAAATAGACACCAAATTCTTCTACCAATCTTCACTCACCAAAGACACGACGCTCCCAGAATACAACAGAGCTTTGTTGGCGGCGTTATTAATCGAAATCTCAATAATAGGTACATGCATATAAGATGGTGAAGAAATCTTCCTACATGCTACTGGACACAACATGTTACCACCTTCTTCATTAACAATTTGATAATAATTATTTCGCTCGGAGTTCGTCACAACCCGCGTATGATATCTGCGATTAATCTTGGGTGGACCATGTTGCACCCTAATCCTTAATTGTCAATCCTTACGTTGAGGATTCTTGCAGAATCGCGAAACGTGATCCGAACGTCCACAATTATAACACCGAGCCTTTCTGTTTCCACTCGTATTTGGTCGGGAATTCTGATTTACCACAACAGGAGGGCCGGCCCCGTGGTGTTGGGGTAGCGCGCCTGCCTCTCACCCGGAGGCCCCGGGTTCGATCCCCGGCTCCGTCAGGGATTTTAAAACTGACGTGAGGGTTGGAACGGGGTGCACTCAGCCTCGTGAGGACAATTGAGTAGCTGTCTGACAGTGAGACAGCGCCCCGATCACGAATACCAAGATTAACGGCCGAGGGGACCCGACGCGCTGATCACGCGTCACCCCAATATCTGCAGGCCAAATGGCTGGGCAGCGGTCGCTTGGTCGGCCTTAGCCCGTCATGGGCTGGATAGTGCCAGGGGTTGTTGTTTGTTGTTGACACAACAGGAGGTATGGGCAACATCGGAGGAGGTAAATTAGAACTGACCCGTTGTGAATCAACCAATCGAACAGTTTCGGTCTTAACAGCAGCAACACTCAAATCTTGAAGGGTTTTAGGTCGGGAACTCATACATAAGTATGACCGTAAATCCGGCGTGACACCATCCACAATTATTGATACAAGCTCCTCCTCTGATAGTGCCAATCCAAACACCCTACCATATTTAGTAATGTCTTGAACGTAAGCATTCAATGGTTCCCCCAAAATCTGAGGACGATAAAAGTATTGTTGGACAACAGAACCCAACAACCGACCGGGAACGAACATCGCCAAAATCTCATTCAGAAAAGTCTAAATAGAAACTCCATACTGTATAGCATCTAACAGTTTGCTCTTAATAGCCCCCGACGTGATTGGAAACATCATTTGGAAAATCTGTTCCTCAAGAATTAAAAACACGGTAGCACATTCTTGAATATCTACCAAACCCCGAAGAAATCCATCAATAAATCCATCAATAGAATCAGTGTTTAATTTTTTTTATCTTTTCTACGCAATCTGACAACGGATGGCTAATACCACCAAATTTAGTACCCGTACACATAGATGAACATCCGCGAGAACCTCGAGGAACGACAGGACGATCAAAACACTCCCCCCTCTCGCCAGCATTTCCTGAGTTTAACATACCACCCATACGTGAATCACTTTTCCGAATACATGGCCATGTGGGGCTTACGGAGATTACATTCCGAATACCACGTTCATGTCCGACATGCCCACTCGGCCTCACACGATGATGAAATTCGCTATTAATAGAACACGGCAACCCCGTTAAGCATTCACGTTCTCTAGACATCGGAACAGCTGATCTCTCGCATCTACCAGTCACACTAATAGGCATCACACTGCTGAATCCAGCGAGATTATAGTGACCCAACGATGTATCTACCCGGAAAACGTTACATAATTGAGAATCAACCTCGTCTTCTCCAGAAATATTTTCCTCCCTTATATCTTCAATCACTTGACCAGAACGCGAATCAGATCTCAACAAATGGGCATTTTGCCTTCCGACCCGAACAGTTTCATGAATTGAGAACTACGGAACAACTGTCCTCACAGATCCACCACCCTCATCAAATTGTTCACCAACACGATTCAGCGATAGCCAAGAAACTCTTCGCTTAGAACCATCGACACAGCGATAATATGAACTGGAATCATTCAAACCTTCGGTCTCAGTAATTTCACGAATAGAAGCAGAAGTATATACATCTTTAGGCAATGTATCACGAGACACACTATCGACATTACCAACAAATTTGATAATTTTCTGCTCAGCATTCCCTAAGTTAGAACCTCTACTTGAAATACCTAGATGGCGCACTTCAGAACTAGTCGGCGGAACATTGGTATTTTCATAATTAACAGTTACAACTCTTTCGTGATCTAAATTAGTCTCTCTAACCAAGTTTGACAATAAGGTCTCTGGTTCCTTCAATAGATTTTCGCCTACCGATGCAGTAGTCTCCTGCGCATACGCGACATCTAACCTTTCGCGAATTCTCAATACCGCATCACTTCCACATGCCCCTGCTTCATCATCATCACCTACGTTACCATTAAATATAATCGTTTGATCGTCATCCGAAATACAACTATCACATTCAACCAACTTGGCTTGTGACTCTATTAAATCATGTTTCTCCTCCTCCTCCCTATTTACAGAAAATTCAATCATATCGCCAATTCTATGAAATAGATGTTGAATTCGAGCTCGTAACATACCACGCTTTTCAACACTCCCTCCACAAGAAATGAAATCATTCACAGCATGAACGACAAAGTTCACCTTATTAGACATTAGAGACTTATTCAGCACAAAGGTGGAATCCGACATGATAGGTGGCGACACGATCGTATTCTTTGCGAGGCTTAAAATCTCGAAATTTCACTCCAAGTTCTCAGATATGTTCAGATCTCTACTCCGCATCTCGTAAAAAATTTCATCCGAAGAAAGAAAATCCAGAAATACAAGGCAAAATAGAAGAATAATCCTTTGTAAATATTCCCACCAACCACCATCCGGCAACGGTCACGTCGATAAACACCACCGGCCTTTATACTGAATAGTATATATATTATATTTACCAGGCTTCACCTACTATACTCAACGAGTTTAACCAAAAGTCAATTATAATTGTAAAAGAAACTACTCACAAGAAAATTAAGGAACAATACCATAAGTAAAACAATAACCTAACCACGCTCTAAGGCTGCCACTAATGTAACACCCCTTAAAGGATAAGTTACCTTGCTTGCACTCTCCCCCATTCCAAATATATTACTACTGCTACCATTAGACAGAGGAGGAGGGAAACCGGGTCCAAGCCCGTTGTGTGAAAGCGGGACTCTCGCCCCAAAAGCCGGCAACAACCTTTAATTAGCCTGGTAAATAAATACATACAGTACTGTATAATTAACAATAGTTTAATATCACTAGAAGAAAATCACCTCAAACCACATTAATTACACTACAATATACATGCAAGAACCCCTTTCAATAACAACAAATACCTTCCTCCTTCATGCACTACACTAATGCATGCTCAAAATCAGATGTAATGGTACTCACAGGTTTTCAGTTCATCCTCTCCTTTTATAACATTTGGGTTCAGTACTTAACCCCATATCATGGGTAGTGCCATATATTTATTTATTTGGTAATAGAATCAGTTTGAGCAGGACGGAATAAATATTTTCAGCAACCTGGCCGGTGCTTGGAAGTCTCCCCACGGAGCATCGAAGTATAACCTGTTATCAGGTCTCGCAATTAACATATCAATCTTCACCTTCAATTCACTTCGAAGACGCAAGCAGGTTAAAACATACTTCAGGTTAAAGTGCGTATAATATCTTCAAACCCCTTGCTAGTATTCACAGACCAAAGCATTACAATAACATGAGTAAGATCTGTCAAATAAATCCACAAGTCAGCGCAAAATCAGATATGTGTAACGTTTTAAAAAAAATATTGAAACCCTCCGAACGATACCGTGATTCAACGTAATCGCGTTAGAGAAACATTCTCGTTCATGAAATACTACCTAAATAACACAACTTTTTCCCTTTTCCCACAATGCAAAATAGGAAAACAGCAGCATAATATCGCGACTCCAATCGCCAAGAATACCGACGTTCAACTCTCTTTTTCATTAACAATCTAAATCCATATTGCATAGAAACTCTACATGCCAACGGATATAACCAAAACAGCAAGAACAAGCATAAAAGATCATAGGACCTCATTGGCAAGAAAACGCACAACAATGATAAAAAAAAACAGAAACAAACAATTTTTCTTTAATCAAACTCCGAGAATGTGTCTCGTACACCCATACGCCACTGTTCAAAATTTACATAGGTTCGCAGTCAAGGTAATCCGAAGTAAGGTGGCGATAAAATATTAAAGTCGACGCAAATCACAATTCATTTAAGTTCACAGAATCAACTTCTCATCGGCACTAAGTTAGTAGTTTTACGATTACGCCCGTCAAATTCTCTCATTCTTGACAACAGTCCGACGTTCTCTCTTCTATATATATATATATTCTTAACTCTGCCGTGGTACCAACATGCCCTCGAACATCGCCCTATGCCGTCTGCCAACTTGAAGATCCAATTTTTTCTTCTCGCCCGCCGACAGATAACATTCACCAAAATCAGGAATTAGGAGACATGCCAATACTGACACGTTCCAAATGGGTTTTAGAAGCAGTTCAAATCATAGGTTATGATAATCAGTGAAATTGATGGATGGAAAATGTGTTGTAGGAGACATGTCTATCCTGACATGATCCAACAGGGTTTTAGAAGCTATCTGGATACCCCAGTTCAAATCATAGGTTTTGATTATCAGTGAAATTGATGGATGGAAAATGTATTTTAGGAGACATGTCTGTTCTGACATAGTCCAACAGGGTTTTAGAAGCTATCTGGGTACCAAAATAGGACATGTCGGGCAAGGTATTATTAACCAGAATGTGACAAGCGCTAGCTACCACCACACTTTTCCTAGTAAGAATGATGATATGTTTCAACAAGGATACATGCGAGCTATGGTATAACATATCTCCTATGAATTAAGACGCGCTTCATGAATATCCCGCTTTCTTACAAACCTTTCTCAGCTTGTATTTCGTGAATTTTCTTCAGTCCACAATAACACATTATTGGTAATTTCATCTTATTTTCCATAACAAGAATATAACCTCAGGCCACTATCAATTGAAAGGTGCTTCTTGCAATCTCCCTTGGTACTTTTCACCACAATTACCACATGGATATGGCTTTTGACCCAACGATGAACAAGTGATTCTTCTGAGCCTCCCAATCAGAGAACTATAATCCGTACATACTATATGAATACTGCTTTTGGCAAGTATGAATTAACACATTTGTCGTTATGCACACAATAAAGCAAAAACTGCTCCGCATGTACTCTTTAAATATGCCTTGCGGCAACTATGTAACAAGCTATTATTAACAGATACTTGTGAGTAAATGTTGCTGCGATATAATACCTACGTATGGCGTAAATTTTTCTTGAGTAAAGTTTGCTCGTCATGTTATGTGTAAATGCGGCCATTAGCCCAAATGAATTAGCATGTGTCTAAAATTTTGTTTTCGAATTAACGTTTTCTCCACATGAGTTTTTCCAAAGATCCTTTCCTAGTTAGGATTTGACAAATGCTGCGTGAATTTGGCTTCAGGCCATATGAACTACCATGTGTCTTCAAAGATCATATCCCAGCAAATATTACTACCCATTAAAACATGAAAGCACATGTGGTCGCGAATAAAGAACATGTGTCTGTCTAAAACACTTCGCAGAGCAATGTTTGGTCTGGATGTACTAAATGGTTAGTATTTCAGCACGCTATGAAATAGGAGGTGTCTCTTCAAAGACCCGAACTCAGAAAAGTAGCTCCTTAAGTACTGCATGAAGGAGCTGTAAGCTGCTATGAATAAGCAAGTGTCTCAAAATATAGTTTCATTGCAAAGTTTTCTTCACATGAGATACTCAAATGCTCATACTCAAACTACCTATCAGAAAATTAAGTAGCAGGTCTCCTCATCTTCCACATGTGTTTAAAGAACGCGCATTTTTACCTTTAGGGATCAGCACATTTCTTTCAAAGATATCCTTTAGTGAAAAGTTTGCTGTGTATGTACTACATGATTAAAGCTTTACACGTTAATGTACGAAAACATGTCTTTTCAAATATGGTAAGAAAGTCAAGTTCTTATCGCATGTACTACCAAATGTGGTTTGTCACTACTATGAATGAACGCGTGGGTCTTCAAATTATCAGTCCAACATAAGTTTGTTCCGCACGTACTACATACCTTTATACTACTATGAATGAGCATGTTTGTCCTTCAACCTCCGTTCCAAAAACATTTCTTTCCGGATCTAGTACATGAATATCGTTTGACACCAGTATGAATGACCACGTGTGTCTTCAATCTTCCCTTCTCAGCAAAATTGGATCAGCTTATGCTACAAGAATATGGCTTTATGAAAATATCTTTATTGTCTCAAACTTCCCTCCTCAGTAAAGTTTGCTCCGTATGTGCTACAGAAATATAACTATAATCACTATGAAGGAGAATAAGTTACTTCAAATCTCCATTGTTAGTAAAATTTGAACCGCATATGGTACAAGACTATTTTTTCACACCACTATGAATGAGCTTAAAATGCCCCTTCCGAGTAATGTTTGATCCACATGTGCAACATGAATAAGGCTTTACATCACTATGAGTGAGCATGTGATTTATCAAATTTCCATTATGTGTATAGCTCATTCCGCATGCGCTACTGGAATAAGGCTTTACACCAGTATGAATGATCATATGTTTTCCAAAAAATCCATTTTGTGCAAAGCTCGTTCCGTATGTGCTACAGGAATAAGGCTATACACCTCTATGAATGAGCAGGTGTCTCTTCACATTCTTCTTGAAAGTAAAGCTTGCTCCGCATGTGCCACATAAGAACGCCTTTACACCACTATGAATGGGCATGTGTTTCGTCAAATCTCCCTTTTGTCTAAAGCTCATTCCGCATGTGCCACATGAATACTGCTTTACACCACTATGACTGACCATGTGTGTCTGCAAACATCCCTTCCTACTAAAGTTTGCTCCGCATGTACCACATAAATAAGGTTTTAGATCTGTATGAACGATCATATGTTGTCTCAAATATCCATTTTGTGCAAAGCTCTTCCCGCATGTGCTACAGGAATAAGGCTTCATATCACTATGAATGATGATGTGTCGCTTTAAAAGCTCCTTGTCGGTAAAGTTTGCTCCGCATGTGCCACAGGAATACGGCTTCACACCACTATGAGTAAGTATGTGCCTCTTCAAATTTTCCTTCAGAGTAAAGTTTGATCCACATGTGCAACATGAGTAAGGCTTTTCACCAGTATGAATGATCATGTGTTTTTTCAAATTTTGATTTTGTGTAAAGCTCTTTCCGCATGTACGACAGGAGTACGGCCTTTTACCACTATGAATGAGCATGTGTCGCGTCAAATGTGCCTTCAAACTAAAGTTTGCTCCGCATGTACCACATGGATACGGCTTTACACCACTATGAGTGAGTATGTGTCGCTTCAAATTTCCCTTCTGAGTTAAGTTTATTCCGCGTGTGCTACATGCATGGGGCTTTAGACCGTTATCAGTTGAGATTTCTTTCCTCATGTCACTGCAGGCTGCCATGTTCCTGTTACCATTTCTACAATTTGAGGTTCCGGGGGAATAATTTGAAAGGGTGTTCTCCGACCTGCGGAACAAAATACTGGCAATAGAAAATATCCTCTGAAGCAAGGTAGGTAAGTAGCCACTAACATTACAATATAAAAATCACATACGAAGTATATTTACTCATAAGTATACAATTATGTGTCCAAAATAATTTATAATTAGATTACGCAATTGTGGACATTGATTATAAATCCTAAATCATCGCTTCAAGATCGTAATTAGTCATAAAATTAAATTATTAATTTATTAAAACAATTGCACACAATGTGCATTAGATTTGATTTGCATAATGTTACAATGATTTTTATATCTTTTTGTCAATTTGCAAGTGGTATTCGCCACATCAGACAGTTCACACACACATGAATAATAAGTTCATACAGTTCAAAAAGTCTCTTGTTAATCCAGGCCGCATGATGTAAACCATGACGTGCAAACATGACGACAACATGCTTCTACTCGTAAATAGTCTTAGTCCAGTGAGAATTCGTTATCGCGTCAGTGCTACAAATTTACCACCAAATGTCTGCTCATTTTTGCCCCCGCCGGTACTGCCAACTTGAAGAAGGCAATTTGTTATTGCCGGGTGTTTTGGGGGCTTGCGAGCTCAAATGATCTTCAGAGCTATGCCAGCGGGAGCTGAAGCTCCTGGTAGGGTCACCCAAGCTGGACAGACTAAGAGCGGTACCCTGGTCCTCCAGGTTGGGGGTTGGCCGTGGGGCTAACAACCCCACACTGTAAAACCTCAAAAGTTACGAAACTCTCAACGAAGGCTCGGAATTTGGACGGAATTAACGATGATGAACCTGGAAAACGTTTGACAAGGAAAAAGGATATGACTTTGACAATGGCAACATGGAACGTACGAACGATGTTGCAGATAGGAAAAATGGCAGACGTAGCTGAGGAAGTTTTGAAGTATGGAATGGATATAGTAGCGCTACAGGAAGTGAGATGGAGGGTAAACGGTAGGATTGACAAGAAGGACTATACAATGTTATACAGTGGTCCTGAAGTAAGAACTGGTCAGTGTGGAACAGACTTTATCATTAGTTCAAAGATAAAAAGAAGTCTTCTTGGATTTGAGCCTCTAGGAGATAGAATGTGTAAACTGAGACTAAGGGGACGATTCAGGAATCTGAAAATTATATCAGCGTATGCACCTACAGAAGACGATAGTGAAGAGAAGAAAAATGCATTATATGACCAGTTGGAAAAGGAATGTAGTATGATACCAACATATGATGTGATAATACTTCTTGCAGTATGTAGCAGGGAAACATTCTTTACATACTAATACTAGTGAAAATGGGAAGCTTCTATGCCAATTTGCAGAAAGTAATAGAATGGTAATCAAAAGTACTTGTTTTAAACATAAGGATATACACAAAGGAACCTGGGAAATGCCAGGCACCGGAGTGGTAAACCAAATTGACCATGTCTTGATTTCAAGAAGACATGCATCTTCAATGATTGACGTCAGATCTGTAAGGTGCCCCAACTGTGATTCGGATCATTTTTTGGTGAATGCTCTGTTTAGAGATCGAATTGCGAATGTAGAATGTGACGGAGGAATTAAGAGGATACAGTGGGACGTGGAAAAGTTTCAGCAAACACAAATTGTTAAGCAATATGAGAACACACTGAACAAGAAGTTGGAAGAGAGATTAAAGAATATGAATGAGGATGACACTGTAGAGAGGAGATGGACTGGAATAAAGAAAGCATTGGAAGAGACTGTGAAAGAAACTATTGGGGAGAAGAAGAGGAACAGGAATGAATAATGGTTTGATGATGAATGTAGGAAATATATAGAGCAGAAGAATGCAGACAGATTGATTATGATTCAAAGAGAGACAAGATGGAATTGTGAAAGATATGAAGAAAGTAGAAGAACAGCAAATAGAGTTCTGAAATGGAAGAAGAGAATGTATCTAAGAAGACAAATGGAAAGAATTGAACAGCCAGAATGAAGGTAAGAAATTGTACCAAGCAACGAAACGAATGACAAAGGAATTTCAACCACGGGAGAACTCGTGTAAGGATAAAGATGGAAAAGTGATTGGAGAGGAAGAGAGAATTCTTGAAAGATGGGCGGAGCACTTTAAAGATACGTTAAATATAGAACGTAAGGACGAGATGAATGAGAGACAGGTCTACATGAATGTAGAGCCACAGGTCACTAAACCATCCATAGATGAAGTTATGGAGGCAGTAAAGCGTCAACGAAATGGAAGAGCACCAGGAGAGGATCAGATCATAGCGCAGGTAATAAAGAATGGAGGACAAGGGATAGCTAGGAACCTACATGAACTGATTGGGGAGATATGGGAAAGAGAGATAATGCCTCAGGATTCGAAGGTTGGCCTTATCTGTCCCATCTTCAAGAAAGATGATAAGTTATAATGTGGACATTATAGAGGGATGACATTACTAAGTGTTGTATATAAGATATTCTCAAGTATATTGCAAAGGAGACTGAGCGACTACACTGAAAAAATACTGGATGAGAACCAGTGTGGATTCCGGCCAGGAAGGGGAACTACTGACCAAATATTTGTTATGAGACAATCTATGGAGAAATGCTATGAATATGGTGTTGATCTGCATTTGCTATTCATTGATTTCCAACAGGCGTTTGATAGCATTGATAGAAAGAAGATGTTGAACGCCCTAGAAGCATGTGGAGTGCCAAAGAAGTTGATCAGACTAGTAGCAATGACAATGGAAGGATCGCAGGCCAAGGTTTATGTAAGAGGCAAAATTAGCAGGAATTTTGAGGTGAGTACCGGAGTGAGGCATTGTCTGCAGTGTTATTCAACTTGACACTGAATGAAGTTATGAAAGAACTGGGATTGGGAGGGACGATAATAAGCACGTCCAAGCAGGCGTATGCATATGTGGATGACATTGTGTTGATGGCACGGAACTGGGAATCTCGCAAAGAAATGTTCAAGATTCTGGAGCAGAAGTGTGGAAAGATGGGAATGAGAATTAATGAAAGGAAAACGAAATATATTAAAATGTCAGCGGGAAAAGACAGAAGTGCAAGAGAAAATGTAGAAATTGGTCAGTATACGTTTGAGAATGTAAAATGCTTCAGTTACCTTGGTATTATACAAAATTGTGAGAATTCAGTATAAGGGGAGATTCATAAACGGATCTTGAATGGAAACAGGGCTTACTATGCTAACACTAAACTCTTAAAATCAAAACTGTTAAGTAGGAACTTGAATGTTAAACTCTACAAGACCCTTATTAGGCCAGTGGTGACCTATGGATCTGAGACGTGGACAATGACAACAAATGATGAGAATGATCTCAAAATATTTGAAAGGAAAGTTTTAAGAAGGATATATGGCCCGGTAAAGGAGGATGAAGGGTGGCGAATCAGGACAAACAAAGACATTGAAGAGATAATCAGAGGTGAAGATATTGTGAAATTTATTAAGTCCCGACGTCTGGATTGGCTTGGTCATGTAGAGAGGATGAATGAAGAAAGAACACCAAGGAAGATATTACATGGAACTATGGAAGGGAAGAGGAGACGTGGACGACCGCGCAAAAGATGGCTACAAGAGTTAGGAGAAGACCTGAGAACTATGAGGGTTGGAAGATGGTGGGAGAAAACTCATAAAAGGGACGAATGGCAAGGAATCGTGAGAGGGACCAAAGCCTACCCCAGGCTGTAGCGCCGAGGAAGTAAGTCTGCTCATTTTGTTTTCGTCTTCTTATATTATCTCGGAAAGCGGTGGTCGATATATTTCTGATCTCTTGTATCGGGTAGTGTTCAATAGTTAGTACTGTACCCGTTCGTCCTGGGGATGCGATGACCCATCTGCTATAACATCGCATTCCTGGAGTTCCAGGACAGAGCGGAGTTAAATGAACCTCTAGTCAAATAAGGAATGTGTCGGAAATTCAGCTGAGTTATCGAAAAAGCAGTGGGTATCACGAGACAAAGTATCTCTAGGGTCGTTACGGGCTTAAGTTTAATAGAAATAATGCAAATATAAATGGGCGCCATCAACTGAATTCCTAGCAAACCACTTCCTTTCCGGATAAGCCTTACTCAAGACAAGGAAAGAAAAAGGAACATCACACCATCATCAGATCACAACTAAGATAAAAACAAATTTATTTTACTTTGATAGTCAGACAGACATTTTAAATATAATTCCTACCTAAGAGTATGGTCGAATGCCAAAGTTAAATTGTCATTGTCCAAAATCGAACCATCTCTTTTCTAATCCAAAATTATTTTTATCCACATAACAAGAAAAATGTATAAAGTTCTCTTGGGTTCTCAGGATCACTGTAGCACTATGTCTTTCGTCACTGACATTTGTGAAACCTGAGACCTAATTTCTCTTTAATTTAACATCAATGTGGATTTAAAATGTTATTAATCTGTCTAAACATACACATATAATAATCACACATATTAAATATCACGTAAATTATGGTTTGCATGGCATAATTTGAATATTGAACATGTTAATCAAATGCTCCTAAACATCGAATAATTAATTTACACTATTTACATCGTCATTAACAATCAATCACTTATCTGTGAATTACAGAAAATTCAAATTCTCATTGGTCATCATTATCGTCATCATCAAAATTAAATATTTCTCACATTAATTCTCACTTCAAAATTCTACACATTCCTGTCAGAATTCTTAATTCATCACCATTACATCATTTAAATTCTCAACTCAAGTTGCAATTCCTTCAAATTATCTCTCAATTAAATGTATTTAATTCCATGTAAATTCATTAATCATCAGATTCTTTAATTAATTATCACCTTCTAATTCAGTTACTCATCATCATCACAATCGTCTAATAATTCATTTCAATCAGTTTATTTATTCAATCTTTAATCCATCCATTTATTTAATTCATCGATTTATTCCAAAATTTAATTTATCAACTTATTTAAATTTCAATCATCTGGTTATTTAGTTTTTATTATTTCATCTAGTCATTCTGATTTTTATTTCATTAGGTCAGATCGTTAATATGCTTAAATCTCAGATTATTATTTCGTTAATTATTATTTTCAGAAAATCTTGTATTATCAACTTTATTTATTTGTTTAATTTCCTAACAAATTGTTTAATAAGGTTTATAGAACGTTGTCTTACAGTTTTATCACTTCCAAGTTATATCTCGTATTTAATTTATCATGCCAAAAAATATTATTGCCTCCACGACATCACGTTGGATCTAACTATCCACAACGACATTACATTTCTTCAATACTTCAAATATCACATTTGAATACAACAATTACTCCACAAAACTCCCTAAATATTCAGCACATACAGCATGAATCTCAACAATTACGCTAGACTGGGTACGACGACCTCATGTCTGCTTCAAAATACATTATCAACGTTGCAACTATCACATGGCAACTTCCACAAAATGCCTATCACAAACTCCACTTAACCATGTTGCATGATCTACAAAAAATATATAACTGGCTTCAAATTATCAACGCACACAATCTCCAATAACTGTAATTACTCTGATCACATCTGGACAACTTCTTAAACAATTGGAAAAATATTACTTCAGTAATTTATGATCTGCTTTCAAATAGCATAAATCCTCTTACAAATTTTCATAACTCACATCACAGAAAAACACCGATGTGCTATAATCTCATATCAAAATCTGCAATACTGATCTGCCTTAAAATAATTCTGACCATTAATGATTAATCTTACAAGATTCAATTACTTTAAATCCTTCTCAAAGGTATCAAACACAATTATAAACTCATCAAAAGCATCAGCTGTAACAGCTGTTAAATTGAAATTACTCTCAACAGAGTATAGCAACAAAATATTGGATTGGCAAACAAGAATTACTAAATGCAATCCTGTTGACATTTATCGTTACTTTATTTAACAAAATTTCGACTGATATGTGACTAGTAGTTCCTTGTTTGATTCACTTACATCTCGTGTACACTCGGATGATAAAAATGAGTCCCTCAATGGCGAGTAAGATGTGTAACCACCGTACAGTCGTATAAATACGAAAGACCTCGCCGCGTCGACTTGGATGATAGTTCCCTGAACGATGGGTAAGATGAGTAGCCACCATACAATCGTATAAATACGAAGGACCCCACCTCGTAGGCTATATGAGTGAATGTACCAGATAGGAATCAACAAGTTTCTAGTTGTCATATAAAAGCGATGTTCATTCACTAAAGTGAATAACTTCTTAATATCTCCAAACAATCCAATGGAAAAAAAATCCCTACTGATGAATAATACACACTCGCTAGTATGCAATGAACTGACGAAGTAATTTTAGATAATCAATTGCAGATCACGAGTTCGAAATACTCGTTACACAAAAAAAAAACTATTCATGAAAAATATCCTAGCTGGAAAAATGTCTAAAAGACCAAACATCTGCTTAATAAAGCCAAACCAATGGTGAGAATTTCGCATAATGATGCCTGCCATATCATATGGTCACTCCATATTCTAGCAAATTCGAAGTATATAAATTCAAACCATGTCTTAATAATCGAATCACTCCTATTAGAAAAATATACATGTGTGCCCAGTATTCATGAAAATAATCGTATCAGGTAGTTATGACTCTTACAGTACCTTTCATAATCAGCTGTAATTAAATTTCCAAGATCGTCGATTTTCCCTACATAAAGAATTTCTCGAAAGATCGGCGTGAGTATCATTCCATCCATGAAATGACGATTGCATTCGAAATCCCAAAGTGAATCAGCTGGTGGACTCCTCTCGTCAGGAATCGAATCCATCGCTCTTCGGTGCCATCTTGTCTCTATTTGCGTCTACTAGGACATGTTGAACTTCGGATTACCCATAGCGGATATTGTCCAACTCCTTCTCGAAAAAGTTCATGGAAACAGCGGACCCCCTACTCCTCTTCGAAGTTACGCCACTGTTCCGTTAAATGTTCAGTTTGAGTATTGCAAGTTCAATCTCAAATGACTGCTAAGTCTCACTTCCGTAAAATAAAATTTTACTTGAGAGTGTTCAAGTTTACGAAACACCCTGTAGTTGTCTGTATTAAGTAATTCATGAAAACTGCATAAGAAATAAATCTTATTTATGCACGATCTAATGTTCATCAGTGCCTATGCTAACAACATTCAGTTTAATTGAAATAGTTAAAGCAGCTTTGAATGCGTTATATAAAAGCATAGTCATAAAGTTATTCGTAAAAGTGTTCAAACTGCGTTGAAATGAAGCTTGTAATAAAGTCTTCAACTACTTGCAGTGCGGTTCTGACATATCCCGGCCGTCTGTAATTGCTTCCTCGGCCAGCCCGCCTGGATCAATGACCCGCTCGGCCTTCGCTGCTCGGCGATGCAGGAACTGTCGCCTACACTCTTGCCGTGACAGTTTCGGTATGTTACGTAACCTTCACTGTGCGTCTCGCTTGCGCTATAGAGCTGCTCCTACCTGCTCGTCTAACTGAGCTCAACTGAATGTGCTGACACTGTCTTCATTCTTATATGCTTGGCGCAGGCACGTGGTGTAGTCCCCCACCACTGTGCTCTTACGTCACGGTCATAGTCTCGAACCCAGATCATCACGGCTATTCCGTTATAAAATAACTTTAGGGTTATCAGACTTCCATAAAATTATTTCCACATACAATGCATGTTATATATCCTCTTCTAAGATGTTTAATTACTATAATCCATATATATCTCAATAAAGCTTCACATCTCTATCCATAATTCCATCTTCTTACAGATTTCAATGCCTCCTTGATGCTAGACCTCCTACGTCATCTTGGCATTCTTCTTGACGCGATCGGTGCGCTATCTTTTCCTAATTCTTTCCAAAACCTCAACTAGAGCTTAATGTCTGCTGGCGTAGCCGATAGCCTAAACTAGGTATCGGGTACATCTCTCCCGTACATCTCCTTTTTTATCAGGATTGAGAAAAAAATACACTCTCAGGCATTCTATATATAATACATGTACACGATAGCTCTACAATTCCCTTACTCAGCATGATGGTTCTTTCTGACTCTCAATAATGATGATTGACTTCCAATGATTAGCATCTTGATTCCGTGTTATTCTGACGTTTATTTCTTCCTTCTTCACTCGTGCTTGCTCGATTGACATCTCTCACTGTCTCCTCGAGTGGTGCACTAGGCTGTCTATCTTCTTGCCTCGACCTCTCTTGTCCACGATTATCCCGTCTGTCGTTAGGATCGTTTCTTCGGCCATCCTGCCTGTCGTTCCCATTATACTATTGACCTTGGCTCCAGTTATTTCTGCCCCGATATCTATTGTTATATCGATTCCTGTCTTGATATCTGGAATTCTGGTTATAATTCCTATATCGGCTATCTCTCGCTTCTTGATCGTATGGCCTCTCATATGGTCCTCTATATCGATCATTTCCTCGAGCGTTACGGATGTTTCCTCGATTCCCTTCGTTCCGTCGATTTTCCCAGGAATCCCTTCTGTCCGTTTGAGCTGCATTGTCTACGACTACCGCATTCACTTCTTGCGTGTTTCTATTGTCGTTTCTGGTATTTCTAGGCGTAACCTGTGCGCTTGTATAGTCCAATCGCCGTAAAATGTCGTCATAGTGCTCCAGTGTATTGGCTCCCGACGCTATCAGTGATCGCTGTACCTCAATCGGCAACTGTCTCGCTATAGCTTGCAAAAGCTCTTCTTCTGGCAATGGAGGAATAAGGAACTGTAATTTAGCCAGCTGTGACGTGAAATAGTTGGCATAATGCGTCGGATGTGACGTAGAATAGCGTTTGGAGTACATCTCCGCTCTTACGTTGAGTTGATCCTCGGCACTCCAGAATCTCCTCAAGAAAGCTATGGCAAATTGCTCCATGTTCGCAAAATTGCTTCTGAACGCTCTAAACCAGGTAAGCGCAGATCCATCTAAGGCGCGTTCGACTATCCTTAGCTCTCTTTCTTTGGCTACCCTATGTTCCGCCATGAAGTCTCGAATATCTCGCAGAAATTCGACTGGTGTGACTCCTGTATTTCCCGAAAACTTTCTCGGCTTGTCATCCAGGTTCCTAATAATGGTGACTGGACCTGAGTATCGTTCGTTTAGACCCAACGTACTCCTATTCGAACTTGGATTATCCTGAGGGGTTGAACTAGCCCTTTCGAATGTCACATTCGGTTGCATTTGACGGTCTTCTCCCATGCTCGCTTCTTGATTAGTCATACTGCGGTCTATCACTGTTTGATTTATCAATGTTTCCCCTGATGTTATATTATGACTGGTGAAACTGTTAAACATGGATTCTAGTTTAGTTATCCTGTCTTCTGCTAATTTCTGGACCTGTGTCTTCAATTCATCTAACGATGTAACATCCTGCGTTTTGTTACTCTCGTCTAAGTCGTTTCTTAACTTGTCAATTTTTCCTTCGCACGTGTTCTTTACTGACGCGACTTGTTCCTTTAACAGATCAACATCTGTTCTAAATAGAGTTGAATCTATCTTCATCGCTTCCTTGTTTTCCGTAAACCTCGCTTCTAAGTTTGCCATACCTGCGATTAATTTTTCATCTAACCCTTCACGTTTCTCTTTTGCTTCGGCATCGACCTCACTATACCGTTCTTCCACGATTGCACCGACTCTATTTTTGAACAAAGCAAAGTTTTCATTAACCTTTTGCTCTATATCGTCGTCTATCTTCCTAATATCTTTTTGCAATTGATTTTCTAATGATTTTAAATTAGAATTGACCTCTCCTAAGACTTCCTCTTTAATGGTCCCAATTACTGTCTTTAAATCTTTAATTTCGTTACCTAGATTCGTTTCTAGACCTTTAATTTTAGTCTCGAAAGATACTTCGGTAGACCACTCTTGAATTTTGCCTACATCTGCCACTAAACCATCGATGTCGAATCTCAACTTCGATACATCTGATTTAATGTCTTTCTGTATGGACATAACGTCTGTTCTTAAAGTAAAAATATTTTCTTCTCCTCTACTTTCTAATTCAATAATATTTTTTCTTAATATTTGAACATTTTCCTCTCCTTTCATGTTTATTGCAATTATATCTAATTGTAAAGTCTTCAGCATCTCATTATTCTTTAAAGTTAAACTATTCTCTAATCTAGTTAACTTGTTTTCTAATTCAGTGTTAGTTTCTTCACTACGAGACTGTAATTTCTCTTCCAATAATTTAAAGTTATCCTCACTGTTTGACTGTAATTTCTCTTCCAATGACTTAAAATTGTCTTTCAAGTTGACTTCGCTATTTGACTGTAACCTAGTCCCTAATGATTTTAAATTATCTTCAGTACTAGTCTGCAATGATTTTAAATTTTCTTCATTACTAGTTTGTAATGCTTGTACATTCTCTTTACATTTAGCTTCTAATCTAGCTTCTGAATTATTAATTTGTTTTTTAACTTCCGTTTCCATCTTAGAAATAGTTTCTGCAATACCAGACATACCCGTCTGTAACTCTCCTAACACCTTAGCTAAATCCTCCGGCAACATAATGATATTTTCAATATAGGTTTTATATAGAGACGTTAGACAACAACACATCACAATGTCTCAATTCCTGCATTCACTTGGGTATAGGAAAAATGTCTTATAACTAACATGATATTATACTAATACGATTAACATGAACACTGGATTGGGCACACAAGTACATTGTCTGACTAAGTTTAATAAATTTTGTAACACACTTAAATGAACTTGAGATCAATCTCTCAGTAATCTAAATCTGATGTGATTCCATAGAATAAACAAAGTCGAAAAGCCCCACTAGTTGGATAAAGCCAATTCTCCCTCTCTCTCTGTACCCGTTCGTCCTGGGGATGCGATGACCCATCTGCTATAACATCGCATTCCTGGAGTTCCAGGACAGAGCGGAGTTAAATGAACCTCTAGTCAAATAAGGAATGTGTCGGAAATTCAGCTGAGTTATCGAAAAAGCAGTGGGTATCACGAGACAAAGTATCTCTAGGGTTGTTACGGGCTTAAGTTTAATAGAAATAATGCAAATATAAATGGGCGCCATCAACTGAATTCCTAGCAAACCACTTCCTTTCCGGATAAGCCTTACTCAAGACAAGGAAAGAAAAAGGAACATCACACCATCATCAGATCACAACTAAGATAAAAACAAATTTATTTTACTTTGATAGTCAGACAGACATTTTAAATATAATTCCTACCTAAGAGTATGGTCGAATGCCAAAGTTAAATTGTCATTGTCCAAAATCGAACCATCTCTTTTCTAATCCAAAATTATTTTTATCCACATAACAAGAAAAATTTATAAAGTTCTCTTGGGTTCTCAGGATCACTGTAGCACTATGTCTTTCGTCACTGACATTTGTGAAACCTGAGACCTAATTTCTCTTTAATTTAACATCAATGTGGATTTAAAATGTTATTAATCTGTCTAAACATACACATATAATAATCACACATATTAAATATCACGTAAATTATGGTTTGCATGGCATAATTTGAATGTTGAACATGTTAATCAAATGCTCCTAAACATCGAATAATTAATTTACACTATTTACACCGTCATTAACAATCAATCACTTATCTGTGAATTACAGAAAATTCAAATTCTCATTGGTCATCATTATCGTCATCTTCAAAATTAAATATTTCTCACATTAATTCTCACTTCAAAATTCTACACATTCCTGTCAGAATTCTTAATTCATCACCATTACATCATTTAAATTCTCAACTCAAGTTGCAATTCCTTCAAATTATCTCTCAATTAAATTTATTTAATTCCATGTAAATTCATTAATCATCAGCTTCTTTAATTAATTATCACCTTCTAATTCAGTTACTCATCATCATCACAATCGTCTAATAATTCATTTCAATCAGTTTATTTATTCAATCTTTAATTCATCCATTTATTTAATTCATCGATTTATTCCAAAATTTAATTTATCAACTTATTTAAATTTCAATCATCTGGTTATTTAGTTTTTATTATTTCATCTAGTCATTCTGATTTTTATTTCATTAGGTCAGATCGTTAATATGCTTAAATCTCAGATTATTATTTCGTTAATTATTATTTTCAGAAAATCTTGTATTATCAACTTTATTTATTTGTTTAATTTCCTAACAAATTGTTTAATAAGGTTTATAGAACGTTGTCTTACAGTTTTATCACTTCCAAGTTATATCTCGTATTTAATTTATCATGCCAAAAAATATTATTGCCTCCACGACATCACGTTGGATCTAACTATCCACAACGACATTACATTTCTTCAATACTTCAAATATCTCATTTGAATACAACAATTACTCCACAAAACTCCCTAAATATTCAGCACATACAGCATGAATCTCAACAATTACGCTAGACTGGGTACGACGACCTCATGTCTGCTTCAAAATACATTATCAACGTTGCAACTATCACATGGCAACTTCCACAAAATGCCTATCACAAACTCCACTTAACCATGTTGCATGATCTACAAAAAATATATAACTGGCTTCAAATTATCAACGCACACAATCTCCAATAACTGTAATTACTCTGATCACATCTGGACAACTTCTTAAACAATTGGAAAAATATTACTTCAGTAATTTATGATCTGCTTTCAAATAGCATAAATCCTCTTACAAATTTTCATAACTCAAATCACAGAAAAACACCGATGTGCTATAATCTCATATCAAAATCTGCAATACTGATCTGCCTTAAAATAATTCTGACCATTAATGATTAATCTTACAAGATTCAATTACTTTAAATCCTTCTCAAAGGTATCAGACACAATTATAAACTCATCAAAAGCATCAGCTGTAACAGCTGTTAAATTGAAATTACTCTCAACAGAGTATAGCAACAAAATATTGGATTGGCAAACAAGAATTACTAAATGCAATCCTGTTGACATTTATCGTTACTTTATTTAACAAAATTTCGACTGATATGTGACTAGTAGTTCCTTGTTTGATTCACTTACATCTCGTGTACACTCGGATGATAAAAATGAGTCCCTCAATGGCGAGTAAGATGTGTAACCACCGTACAGTCGTATAAATACGAAAGACCTCGCCCCGTCGACTTGGATGATAGTTCCCTGAACGATGGGTAAGATGAGTAGCCACCATACAATCGTATAAATACGAAGGACCCCACCTCGTAGGCTATATGAGTGAATGTACCAGATAGGAATCAACAAGTTTTTAGTTGTCATATAAAAGCGATGTTCATTCACTAAAGTGAATAACTTCTTAATATCTCCAAACAATCCAATGGAAAAAAAATCCCTACTGATGAATAATACACACTCGCTAGTATGCAATGAACTGACGAAGTAATTTTAGATAATCAATTGCAGATCACGAGTTCGAAATACTCGTTACACAAAAAAAACTATTCATGAAAAATATCCTAGCTGGAAAAATGTCTAAAAGACCAAACATCTGCTTAATAAAGCCAAACCAATGGTGAGAATTTCGCATAATGATGCCTGCCATATCATATGGTCACTCCATATTCTAGCAAATTCGAAGTATATAAATTCAAACCATGTCTTAATAATCGAATCACTCCTATTAGAAAAATATACATGTGTGCCCAGTATTCATGAAAATAATCGTATCAGGTAGTTATGACTCTTACAGTACCTTTCATAATCAGCTGTAATTAAATTTCCAAGATCGTCGATTTTCCCTACATAAAGAATTTCTCGAAAGATCGGCGTGAGTATCATTCCATCCATGAAATGACGATTGCATTCGAAATCCCAAAGTGAATCAGCTGGTGGACTCCTCTCGTCAGGAATCGAATCCATCGCTCTGCGGTGCCATCTTGTCTCTATTTGCGTCTACTCGGACATGTTGAACTTCGGATTACCCATAGCGGATATTGTCCAACTCCTTCTCGAAAAAGTTCATGGAAACAGCGGACCCCCTACTCCTCTTCGAAGTTACGCCACTGATCCGTTAAATGTTCAGTTTGAGTATTGCAAGTTCAATCTCAAATGACTGCTAAATCTCACTTCCGTAAAATAAAATTTTACTTGAGAGTGTTCAAGTTTACGAAACACCCTGTAGTTGTCTGTATTAGGTAATTCATGAAAACTGCATAAGAAATAAATCTTATTTATGCACGATCTAATGTTCATCAGTGCCTATGCTAACAACATTCAGTTTAATTGAAATAGTTAAAGCAGCTTTGAATGCGTTATATAAAAGCATAGTCATAAAGTTATTCGTAAAAGTGTTCAAACTGCGTTGAAATGAAGCTTGTAATAAAGTCTTCAACTACTTGCAGTGCGGTTCTGACATATCCCGGCCGTCTGTAATTGCTTCCTCGGCCAGCCCGTCTGGATCAATGACCCGCTCGGCCTTCGCTGCTCGGCGATGCAGGAACTGTCGCCTACACTCTTGCCGTGACAGTTTCGGTATGTTACGTAACCTTCACTGTGCGTCTCGCTTGCGCTATAGAGCTGCTCCTACCTGCTCGTCTAACTGAGCTCAACTGAATGTGCTGACACTGTCTTCATTCTTATGTGCTTGGCGCAGGCACGTGGTGTAGTCCCCCACCACTGTGCTCTTACGTCACGGTCATAGTCTCGAATCCAGATCATCTCGGCTATTCCGTTATAAAATAACTTAAGGGTTATCAGACTTCCATAAAATTATTTCCACATACAATGCATGTTATATATCCTCTTCTAAGATGTTTAATTACTATAATCCATATATATCTCAATAAAGCTTCACATCTCTATCCATAATTCCATCTTCTTACAGATTTCAATGCCTCCTTGATGCTAGACCTCCTACGTCATCTTGGCATTCTTCTTGACGCGATCGGTGCGCTATCTTTTCCTAATTCTTTCCAAAACCTCAACTACAGCTTAATGTCTGCTGGCGTAGCCGATAGCCTAAACTAGGTATCGGGTACAGTACATACAGTATATGTGTCTCGAAGGAGTGAATTTCGAGACACCAATTGTTCTCCTGACGATAGGGGCCTTTACATTCTCAAGAGTTTCTATACTCACTTTTAATCTCATATAAGTTCAATTCCATAAGTCAAAACCGGTATTTTTTCCATTTGAATCAGTTCCATTGAGGTGGTCAGGGATAGTTTTTCGGGTATTGGAATGTCTTTAATAGCTCTAATCGCTGCTATAGTTTTGTCTCTAACTAGAAAATACTAGGTGGCCCTTGCAGTTTGAAGGCAAATGCCCAGATATTTGAACTGATTCTTAATGGCTAATTTGTTTTGCTTCAAGGTACAATTGGTCTTGTAATGCATTTCTTCCTCCCTTCCGGAACATCATTTGGTATGTCTTTTTAGTTATGATTGTAAACTTATTTTCCATTGCCAATTCCGAGAGTCTATCAAACGCATCTTAGACGTCTTTCAGGATTGATCCTCCTATGACAATGTCATCAACATATAAGTATAAAACGATCTTGATATCCAACCCATGAGTGACTCTTGTCACATTGGCTGTTACGATATTGAAAAATACGGGACTCATGTGGTCACCCTGTAGTACACTGCTCGTTCGGGTGTTGTAATGCCATCATCTATGACCTCTCGTGTCAGATAGTATGTTTCTGATGATTATGGCAAGATAGATTTCCCGTCCTCTAAAGCGCTCTCATTTCGTGATAAGTACTTCCCTAACCAGTAAGTCGAAAGCTTTATTTAAACCTATGAAACTGCGAAAAATGCCCCTATTCATGTCTTAAGACATCATCTATGTCAGTCGATAAATTCCTTACTGCACGGAGTGTTGATCTATCCTTTCTAGAGGCAAATTGAAAGTCTATAATAGAGGTATCAAACAACTAGGTCAATCTATTACATAGGATTTTAGTGAACACTTTGGAACTGTTATTCTCCAGTGCGATACCTCGATATGAGTTGGAATTTTCTGTGTTACATTTCCTATCTAGAGAATATTAACTTTGGAATACATCATGCACTATGGCATATTTCTTTTCTCTAAGCATCTGTTGGCAATGAATTATTTATTCTCTTATAATTTGTCTAGGAATAACACCTATTACAATTTGGGTTCAATCGTGTTGACCGGCTGAACAGCACTTAATTACTCTACGTAAGATGATGCAGAGATCTTACTAGTGTAAAGTTATTTAATGTAACTTTGAGCAGTACCATTACTATGCACGTCTTCCTCAAATATGAGCGCGTTTCTACTCTTCAATGATGAAGTATCATGCAGTCTGAATCCATATTATACAGACAATGCTGTTCTATAAGTAGCAGATCTTGGAGTAACAGTTCTCCTGGATAACGCGATGATCCTTCTCCTGCACGAAAAATATTATAGTGCATGGGGCAAGGTTAATAACATTCACATACAGCTGTTATTTCCTGAAGGTCAAGATGTTTCATCATCCGAAAAAAAAATGGTAATTGGGTGCTGCTCAAGGACGAACATTCAATATTATTCTCTATCATTCATTACAGGGAAATGTTCAATACGAATGTACCCAAAAGAGCTGGGTTATGCCCTAATTCTGAATAAAATTACACTATATAAATAAATACACTAGGATAATCAGTTTCAATTGTCAAGCGATCATCATCAGATCCGTTACACTTAGGCTATAAAATCCATGTTTGAAAATGCAGGTGAAAATATTTACAATATGTACTATTATATAGTTGCAGTATTGATGATGCAACTTGTCGGTGTATGCTAGTTGTAGTATATATGATGTTAGGTGAAATGCTAAAATTGTGATAGAAATCCGGAGTTTGTCTGTTTGGAGTGACTATATGGCTGTACTGTGTAGTGCAGGCTACTACTTATCTCGTTGGGTGTCTTCCGCGCTGTAGCTGCGAGCAGTTTCAACTTCACTCTTACACCAATTGCCGTCGACTGAATTGGAATGTTATCTCACTGAACTGGCTTTTCCCTCCCCCAACCCCGTATTCCTACGTGGAGTCTGTAGTCAGTGCATATGCATTTGTGGCATGTTGCCAAGTCTAGATAAGATGTATGTTATTGAACTCAGGAAGGTCTTCAACTATTAAAGACCATGATCAGTCCCCGCCACGCCTAAGCTATGAGCCCTATACAAGCGCTGCCCGGTCTTTGAGGACGTCCCGGCATCTTTATTACTGCCGAGAAAGCCGGCCAAGGTTTATTGAAGATAAAAGTACATCGTACTCCAGTTCCAGATAACATTTACCTGTAAAAATCCCTCTATTCCCCCCCCCCTTTTTTATCTAGCTTGGCTGTATCGCTAAGTTGTCTAGTTTCTAACAGGGTGTGTTTTTCAGTAGAGTGAAGAGGGGTGAGCTCTCCATGAAAGTGTGTTCATTTAGATTGTTGGGGCTGTTTCTTTTGGCTAGGTGATTCCTTTATGTCAAGAGCTCTGCTTTTCGATTCGTGATGATTTATTGTTAGGTGTGTTTCAATGTTAGTGAAGCTGTGCCCCATGTCACACATGTGTTCGCATACGGCTGAATGTGTTCCGTACCTTATCGCATTCCTACGTTCATTATAACGCGTGCCTACTCGTCTTCCACACTGTCCGATGTAATTAGTTTGATAACCAGTATCTTGGCACGTAATAGAATATACCCCTGACTTTGAATACGGATCTTGTTTGTTCAGATCACTATTTTGCAGGTGCCTACCGGTTGTGATGCTCGTTGTGACTGCTATTTGTATGCCTTGATTTTTGAATAGATTAGTGATTTTATATGTTCGCATTCACATAGTTGAAGCGCGCGAAGTTTTTCTTATTAATGTCCCGTTTTGGAATTGTATTATCTTTATTTTTATGTTTGGCTACAACTTGATCTCTTTTGCTTGGCGGGAGATTGTTTTGCTTTGCTATTTGCTTAATGGTTCTTATTTCCTTATTATAATTGTCTTTTGACATGGGTATGTTTAAAGCCCTGTGCACCATTGAATTGAACCCCGCTAATGTATGCATACAGGGGGTGATAAGACTGATTGTCGTTTGCTTGCGAGGTTTGTGTGCCTTTCCGGAATATGGAATATGAATGCTCGTTGTCTTTACGTTCAATAGTTATGGCGAGATAATTATTTTTTCGATCTGTTTCGGATTCCTTAGTGAATTTGATTGAATGGCGTAAGCTATTATTGGAATGGAGAATTGTTTCTTCGCTTGTTAATTCCGTATCGTAGATGCAAATTACAACATCTACGTATCTTTTCCATATTACTATTTGCTTAGTTGAAGTCTTTTCTAAGAACGCATTTTCTAGTGCATTAATGAAGATGTCGGCGATTAGCCCGCTTAGTGGTGATCCCATCACTAGGCCTTCTGTGTGTGTGTACATTTTATTGTCGAATTGAAACACGTTTTGGCTGAGAACGACGCTTAGTAATCTCACAATCTCTTCAGTTTCTTTTGCCAAATTGTTGGATTTTAAATTGTTTTCGATAGTGCGGATTGCTTCATTAATTGGGATAATGGTGTACATGTAAGTTATATCGAAGGACACTAGCCGCAAGCTAGGTTTCATTTGTAACGTGTTCAAAGTATTACTAATCCCGTTGTGTTCTTTACAGAGTTGTTTTTGTCGTTGGAAAGAAGGTGTTTTAAGATTTTTAGTAACTCTTTGCTGATTTTGTAATTGGGGGCGTTCCTACAATTGACTATTGGGCTCCTTTTTGTGTATTTTAGGTTGTCCCCTCAATTACGGTACTTCCGGGTTTATGTTTATTAATTTTGATTTTTCGGCTTTGGTCAATATGTATTCAGTTTCGTTTAACGCACTTTTTATTTGTTTTTGGAATTTCTTGGAGGGGTCTTTTGCTATTTTCTTGATTTCGTTGTTGTTTAGGAATTCGACTGTTTTTTTCAATGTATTTTGTTTTGTTCAGAATTACTGTCGTGTACTCCTTATCCGCTTTTGTGATGTTTAAGTCATGTTCTTTTATTTTTGTTTCAATGAAATTATTTATTTGAGTTGCATGTTGCTTTCGCCATCTCGTTTGAAGATTCTTTTGGCTTCTTTGGTGGCAAGATTTTTGGTTAATTCCCTGTCTTCTGGCAGATGCTTGTGACTGGCTATCTCAATATCTGTGATTAATTGTTTTACATTGTGGTTCGTGTGGGTGCCTGTGCAGTTGTATTTCAAGCTTTTGTCTAACATATTCATTTCGTCTTGAGAAAAAGTTACGTTCGTTCTGTTGCCTACTCTGCAGTGGAAAATGAATTCATTGTTATTCGTGTGTTGTTCGTTAGATTGATTGTCCTGTGCGTCTCCTGGTTTTATTAGTTTAATTTCTAGCGGTTTGTGCTTCCTCGTTGCTCTGATTTTGATGGTATCATGTCGGTGCTCGAAGAAACTGTCCCATTGCGATGCATGCCAGAACTTACTTAGTTGCAATTGAATATCGTATAATTGTTGGTTGATTTTTTGCTTTCTTAAGTATGCAAATTTTAATTGTTTTTTTTATCCAAAGCGCTTTGGCTTATTTAGTTGAAATGATCGAAGCTGGTGTATTCGGTACGGTTTGAATTGGCACGTATTTAGGGGTGAGATTTAGTTCGATACATCTGAGTGATTTGAATCTCTTGGCTTAACGATTTGCCTGACTAGCCATGAACATTACCGGGTTTGAAGCCATTTTTCAGTGTGGCCTTAGTAAACAAAAGTTTGGTGCTTTTCAGTCGGTAAACACGAATGTACCCGAAAGAGTTATTAACTTTTTTCAAAGAGAAATGACGTTGCCGTAACAATAAAACATTGTCAGTCATGCGTTTTATCCTTGTGTCTTGGATAAAGGATTGCCTATTTGTAGTGATTTTGTTTCAATGAGGATTGGAATGGTTGATGGCTTGACCTGGTATACATGTTTTGTGGGCACGTGTTCGACTGGAGATGTTCACATCCCGATGATTGGGTTTCTGCGTAATCTATTATATTGTTTGTATATAGGTATATGTTTTCAAATTTATCCCCCGCGGTGATAAGCGGTAATAACCACTGTATGAGCCAAATCGTCAACAGTGTTCAGTTAGCAACAGGAGAGTTAGTGAGACAGGCGCAGCACTGCTTTATAAAATACACCACTAGTGAGTTGCCAGTCTGCTGGTATTAGCAAGTGAGTGAATGTAAATTACTGTCCATTTGTATAATGAATTTGAGTTATAATATTATGTTGAGTTATTTCTAGGAAACTGTGGTTCAATAAACTTTAAAGTTTATAGAATATCAAGGATTAGAAAGGAGTAGTACAAAAAGTTCCTTCTAGCGGGTGTCTACTGTGCAAATTCTAGAGGGGAAATGTTGTATTATGCGCTATTTCTATTTTCTATATCATAGGGAGTTTTTCTTTTTAGTTTTAAGTCTTTAGGTTGTTACTATTTATTTTACAGGTTGGCTACTCTGCAACTTGATCGATTCCTGGTGCTGTCAGCGTGAGGGCTGGAACGGGGTGCTTTGTACATTTTGGGGGCAGCTAGCTCTTTAATTTGCAGATCGCACAGCAGATTAATTTTTTTACCCCAGGAATAAGTCCCCTTCCATTTTACCATATTAGATGTAATTAACCTTCTTGCGGTCGCGCCCCTTTATGTAATACACGCGGTTGCGCGACGGTAATCTAACGTCCTCCCGTTTTTTTCTTTCAGAGAGTTTCTTTTTCACTTTCAATGGCAATATGACTGGCTTCTAGGTTCATCGAACATGTAATTGACATACCGAGGTGTAAATATAGAAACATTTTTCAATAAAAATCCATAATAGAAGCGACAACGGTGGTGGCAAAAATGAAAAAGCACTATATGACAGCTTTAAAGATAGTGTTGTGTGTGGATGTTGGGGGGAGATTGAGCAACTGGGCTATCAATAGTGAATGAAATGTGTTAAAAATTAGGAAATACTATGATAAATACTAACATTTTTTTATGGCCGGTCGAAAAAAATGGCACTTCCGGTCGCGCGCCACGGTAGTCTACCGCTCGACTGCGCCCTTAGCACTTTTATAAACAACTGAGCGAAAACGTCGCCATCAAGAACCACTACTCCTCTGTCATCTAGCAAAGGATATCGTAGCTTGAGAATACATTTGCCTTTTGCGCACTTTGTAACGATCAGAGGAGCTCTAGCGCGTTCTTTTCAATTGGACAGTAATCTACCACAGGCGCAAGCAGATGAAGGTTGACCGTCACTAGAATCCTCAATCCTCACGCCGTCATTTTGTTTTGTGGGCTATTTGTATGTTCTATATCATGGTGACTTGAACTTTTTGTATTTTATTTTGCAGATTGCAGCTGTGCAAATTGGTACAGAAAACCCGGTTTCAATTCCTGGTTCTGTTAGTGTGAGCGCAGGTGCTTTCTGTGTTGTATTTAGTGATGTAAAATACCCAGGTATTTATAAGTCGGGGTAAATATCCAGGGTATGTATTCGGGTAAATACCCAATTTGGGTAAATACCCGGGTATTTTAGATTTTTCATTAAAAATCCTGTGTCGTGGTAAGTTGAACCTTAAAAAAGGGGTACCGGTATGCAAACTATTCTACATTATTCATAATGATGAATTTTGGGCTCAATATTCAACATTATGAATAGTAACACGGGCCGTGAAAGTCTAAATGACAATATTCTACATTAACTTTTTAGAAATGTAACAACATTAGATAGTTAATAAAATTAAATTAAATTAGAATTGGGACTTAAAAACAGAATTAGAATTGGGAATTAGATCAGGAGATAAAATTCAATACAGAAGAACGTCGTTTATCCGGACGTCAATTATCCGGGCGAGCAAAAAATCAAGCTTAATCGGATGTACAAGAAGGAAGTTCTACGTCGTTTACTGTTGGCAGAAGTTGAAGAGAGTGTGATATCTTTTTCAAAAGAGTTTTCTCTTAAGGACTACTGTTACTTGACAGCAGATGGATGGAACACTTTAACACCACAGAATCTTCGAAATGCATTGAATAAATTGGTAGGAGGACAAGAGACCGTTAAGACCACAGATTGTTGATGAAGATTTGGATGCAGTGACAAATGAGTTATTCCCCCAAGTTGCTGGATTTTCCGACGGTGATAGAGAAGGCGCACAAGCTTGGTTGGAAAGTGACAGTGACTCAGGGTTTAGGTAGATTTCATTAGAAAGCTAACTATTGCAATGGGTACCATGTTTCGACTTCCGGAAAATTTCGACATATCTTCGCGTTTCACATCCCCCAGAACCCAAAACCACCGTCAGTTCAACAGTTTATATATAATTTATGTATATATGTATCTATCTATATATCAGTTTCTTGTGGACACGATAACTGCCGTAATTTTGCACCAATCACTTTGAATTTTTTACATAATATGTATCCCTATAAAATCTCGGTCTAGTTCGTAAATGGGCAAAATCGGTCGAAGGGGGTGAAAATAGGGGGCTTTTTTCGAAAAAGTGAAATTTCGCTATAACTCTCTTAATACGTGAAATATCGAATCCATTCAAAGTTCATAATATGTGTCGGATAAGTGCCAAAAATTTATGTCAAATAAGTTTTTTGATAGCACCAACCATTGACCAAAGGGGTGGAAAAAAGTGGGTTTTTCGGGAAACATTAATCATATCTCTCTTAATAGGCACAATATCAAAACCGTACAAAATGGAAAATATTCCCCTAATAATTACCTAAAACTTTTGTCTGAAAGAATTTTTGATATGACCCACTATTACGCCAAGGGATGAGAAAAATGATTTCGGAATTTTAAAAAATGCCAAGTGCCATCAGAGGTTACCATAACAACGCTTTTAAATTGATGAGGGATGATTATCAGAGGTTGCCAAGACAACGCCATTGACGAGATCACATTCATTTTTAGCCTACGTTTCACACTTTTAAACAAGTAGTTCCGTGAAGAACTATACAGCTTATTTTCATATATCCTGCTCATGTTAATTGTCTCTATCAACATACAAAATTTAAGTTTAATTGCTGTAACAGATTCGTAGATACTGAGAACCGTCTAAATATTTCATATGGTCGCCAGGAAGGGTTTTTATTTTTGTACTATTACATTAAGATTATTGTGTACGTGTGGTATTCAAACTTCAATCGCATGATTAGAACACAAGAAGTAAAAACGAGATTTTAAAAGTACGCACACCAGCCATCTTGTGATTATGCAAACAATTGAAATAAATTACATGCCAGTGGATCAACATTTGTATAAGCATTTAACGTGCAACGTTTCACGGCACTCGGATAGTTAATTCGCGAGAAACGTCCATTTAAATATTTATACTTCGCGTCACCGCCATGTTGGATTTGTGCTCACCAGGTTACTGAAAGTCCTATAGGTGAACATATGTTCATAGTCTCTATGAACATTAAAAAATTCAGTTTTGTTGCTTTAAAAGATTCATAGATATTGAGAAACGTCTAAATATTTCGGAAGCTCGCCATTTAGGATTGTTATATGTATAGACCATAGAGTTATGTACCATTCAAGGACAATTATTGCCTAGCTTCATTATTCGATCTTTCACTTCGATTGCATGATTACGACACAAGAATAAAAACTTAATTTAAAAATTTCGCACAGCCGCCATCTTGAGGTTATGTAAACAATTGAATTAAATTAGATGGCAGTGCATTACAATCTGCAAAATCATTTACTGTACCACATTTCACTGCGCTCAGAGAGTTAAATCACGAGATAAGTCTATTAAAATATTTCAAATTCGCTTGGTCGCCATGTTCGTTTTGTACTTTACAGGCTTATGAAATATACATAGGTAAACTTGTATCAGTACCCTTTATCACCGTACAAAATTGCATGATGATATCTGTTATAGTTTCGGAGATATAGAATGTCAGTGAAATATTTCGCACAGCCGCCATTTTGAGGTTATGTAAACAATTGAACTAAATTAGACTCCAGTGCATTACAATGTGTATAAATATTTGCGGTACCAAGTTTCATTATGTTTGGATAGTTAAATCGCGAGAAATGTCTATTAAAAGTCTCAATTTCGCTTGACCGTCATGTTGGTTTTGTAGTCACCAGGTTTTTGAAAGTCTCATAGGTGAACTTCTAGTCGTGCCCTTTATCACCGTACACAATTTCAGGGCGATATCGGTAATAGTTTCGGAGATATTGAATGCTAGTGAAATAATTCGCACAACCGCCATGTTGGATTGGTGAGACGTAACAAAATTTGAAGGACACGGTCGATGTCGCCGGGAATAGTGCTATGAACTTACCGAGGTTCATTGAAATCGCTCCAGCCGTTTAGATTTTATTAGGGGGACACACACACACACACACACCTCACACACTCACACACACACATACACACACACGGACAAAAGGTGATCTCATAAGCCTATTTCTTCAAAATTGAAAATAGGCTAAAAATGAGGAAAAAGTAGACTTATAAGACATATCCGGGAAAATGTGTCTGTCCTTCTGTCTGTCTGTCTGTCTGTCCTTCTGTCTGTCTGGCTGTGTGTGTATGAGTGTGTGTGTCCCCCCCTATCAACTCCCAAACGGCTGCATCAATCGAAACCAAATTTAGTATGAGTAAAGATGTATACCGGAATATCTCAGGCCCATATTTGAAAAAGATGCCAGTGCTACCAACAGCTAAAAAACGCACTAGAAATTTGAGCTCCATGTTGGATATCTTGGAAGGTATACATGGGAGCTATTATAAAATTGGCACACATGTAGATAATACTATTTCAGTTTAATTTCCAGGTGGCCATACATGACAGCGTTGCCAATATAATTTTAAGCCTTCTGATAAGTCCAATTTTTAAATGCATATAACTTCTACACTATCAATTGGATTTGAACCAAATTTTGTATGTAATATGTGTACATAAACATATATGACTGAGTGTATTCTTAAGAGCCACCAGGGCTGCCAACTGTTAATAATTGCTCTCTATTTTGTATCCAAATATATCAGAAAGTATGCAAGCCGACAGCTTTAAACTATGCACACGTAAATTACCCGACATTTTACATTAATTTGGAGTAACTTATATACGTCAGTTCTACCAACATGATTTTAAGCCTGCTGATAGGACCAATTTTTAAATACATGTAACTTCTATACCAACAAATGGATTTCATCCAAAATTGGCACAAAAATATATAATATTTCAGATTATTTCTGACCAGCACTCGCATGACATTGTTGCCAACATGCTTTTACGTTTACTAATAGATCCAATGTCTAAATCCATGTAACGTCCTTTGGACTTCAATCACATTTTGTATTCTGTACCTTAGGAGATGGAAGTAAGAATATATTCAGTCACCAGAGCTGCCAACTGTATTGCTCTATTAGGCTACATTATGCCTAGAATACCTTATTTCGAACTAATTAAGACATTTCGATATTATGCACTTAATTTCGTCATTATTCTAGATAGGTCCATATACTGTAGATTAATCTATGGCATGAATCTTAATTTTAAGAAAAGTAGGCTCTTTAGTTCGTCACGGAACTTCTTGTGCCATCTGACTATGAGGGAAGCGGCTAACTGTTTGCATGCTGAACTTCTATGCCTAAGGTGCTGGTTCAAAGCCGGACAAACTTGCCGGATTTTCTAAGAGCGCAAAAAATCCGTCAGCATGCTTTCCTTCGGAGGGGAAGTTACAACGTCCGTTGCAAGTTGCTGGTTGCGGTGGCATCTAGCAGCCAAGTTCACAGCTAGGTGTCGTTGACGTAAGTATTTGGTACAAAATTAGGTACTACTACTTAAAATTGACCGTCTGCAGACCTTACCTGAATTACATACTAATACAGTCATCACAAATAACACCGTTTATCAGACAGATTCTACACACACCCAATGTACACGGGGTTACATGACCACCTTGTCGCAGCCCCTAAACTGAGGAACCAACCAACATCTCTGCGGGAGATAAAATTTTGCGTGAAGAAGTAACAGACTGTTAGATAGTTACGCATTAGTTCCAAACCTTGCATAAGGACAGTGTGATCACAAGTATAAAAATTAACCCCAAATGACAAGAAGGTTACCATCCCCATAAGACAGTAAAATGTTAAAAGTATGCATAGAAAGACGAAAAAATGTTAACTAACCTCCAATTGTAAAATACTTTCTCGCAATAAATGAGGTCTGATCCTCCTACGAAAACCTGCATATTTTGCCTATTATAGCCTATCCCCTAGTTTGCCCGGTGAAATCTACCTCCGCCTTCCGGCGTGCCGAGAGGAATTTTTAAATCTTAGATGATTATGAAATTGCTTCTCTGGTGCAAGAAGTAAGTGGGGAAGACAAAAAGGATGAAAGCCTAGATGAGAAAGATGAAGACGGACCAAGTCATGGAGAAGCTTTTACTGCATTAGGAACTGCGCTATTGTGGTATGGTTGTACTATGAAATAAACACATGTTCGATTATCCGGAAAAATCGTTATCCGGAATACTTTCGGTCCCAATTAATCCGGATAAACGACGTTCCACTGTAGTTATAACCTGAAAAACTCAGGGTTAGAATTGAACTAGGCCTTTTTGCAAACATTGAGGTAAAAGTTGGGGGAAATTTATGCATTGCATTGGCCAAGTTCTACAAAAGGTGTAATATACTGTTTTCAACACACTGTATATGTTTTTCAGAACAGTTTTCCCTCCCACATCTTTGTTGTTCATTTCCAGTACCGTAAAAAACTAGACCTTCTCAATATCTTGATACTTATAAAAAAAATAAAACACAAAACAACCGAAAGGTTTTATCCAATATTTTACTTGAGAGTAAGAAAAAAACAACACACATAAAGACAAGGTTTAAGTGCCAAAACATATAAATACCCAAAAATACCCGGATGTCCATTTTCCTTTTTTCAAGTTTTGAAGGATCAATATTGTTTCTGATTTCAATTTAACATATCAAATACCTGTGTTTCAGTTCTTCTTTGTCCAGCACTTCATCAACACATCAAAAAGTGTTATACAAAGCTCAAAAATCTGAAAATACCCTCATTTTGGGTATTTAAATGACCACTGGGTAAATACCCTGGTAAATACCCAATTTATATTTACCTTCCCACTGGGTATTTACCTGGCCCACATCGCTAGTTGCATTATAGGGAATTGTGTTTTGTGTTACAAGCGAGCAATGCTTTTCCTCGAGTTCTGTTATAGGGACTTGTACTTTTTGTTACAAGCGAGCCATTCTAATAATTTAAGTTCTATTATAGTGGCTTGTATTTTCGGGGGGCAACCAAGCAATGTTATTACTCTGTGTTCTGTCATAGGAAATTAAACTTTTTGTTACACGCGATCAATGCTAATAAACTTTGTTCTATTATAGAGACTTGTAGTATTTTTTTACAGGCACATATATGTCAAAACATCCAAAAGTCGAAAGTTAGTGTGTATACAGAACAAGCTGTCTTACACTCACTGCTATGAGGCCATTTTGTTTAAGTTATGACTGTGCAAGTAAATAAAAGTTGAAAGTTAGTAAGTATACACAACACGCTTTATTGCAATCACTGTTAGATTTAACTAGATGTTGCAGTCTGTGACAGGTATAAAATGGAGGCCCTAATGTTGGAATTGCTAGTGTTCTGCAAGCTACTGAGGGAGGTAATTGCTTCTTGTAGAGAGAGAGTTTATGCATTATGGCTAACGTAACAACCTCACTCTGTGAAAAATGTGGTAGGGCTTTCACTAGAGAATCAAGTAGGAAAAGCCACATGCATTCATGTGGAACCCTTTATCAGTGTAAAAAATACAGGAGTCTTGTGGTCACTAAAACCTAACGAGCGTAGAAGGTGCGAGCCTACAAAGAATGCTCTTCAGTCAAGAGTTCCTGATGGCAAGGGAGTTGTGGTCTATGAACCGGCATTTACAGACCGAATGCGATATTACTTTACTCGATGTGGAACGTGTGATGATACGGAAGCATATCTCGAGGAAGTGAAAGAGTGGGTAATTAAGCTTATAAAAAGAGAACTCATTTCCCATAATTCAAGAAGAGGTACGTGATCGAGCTTTGAAAGCGAAGAATGAGGCTGTGTTTAAGGGAACGGATCTAAATAAATTTGTTAACAAACAGTTTAAGAAAATAATCTCGGAATTACATAAATCTGAAATGAAAGGTAGTAGGTGGTCTCTGTTGGGTGTAGATGGTCTGCGATTTAGAATAAACAAGTATAACCCTCTGAGATGAAGTGCATATCTACAACTCCCTGAAGAAATTAGCGCTAAGAAAGCGTGCATAAATAATAAAAACAATGATGACTTGTGTTTCTTCTGTGCAATGCTGTCAATATTTATTGACAGGGATGCTGATTGTGTTTGCAATTACAAAGGTATGCAAGATAAATATGACTTTTCGGATATCACATTCCTAATGGCTATTCATTCTATTTTTTTTTAAATATCTGTAAACCTTTCCTGGTTTGATTATTAACACAACGTTCTGCCGTAAAAGGTTGTTGATGAAGTGTTAGCAAACCATACCAATCTGTTGTAGATTACCAACAATAAAGGCTTAGGACCTTAGGACACTATGTTTACATAAATACTTTATCGGCCTGGTCCGCAGTGAACTAACGAAATACCATAATGTCTCGGCTATATGCATGCGCTGCATTTCTCATTTCTATGACCAGCACGGGCGAAGTGCTGCCGTGAATATAAAATAACTTAAAATGTACTGTCTTGACCAACAAATTGAACGTATAAAAATTACACGACGGCTGTTTCAAATTGTGTTATAGAGATGTGCACCATAAGGTTCAAGTTCCTTTCGTGGCTTATGCCGGCTTTGAATGCCTCTTGAAACCTGTTCAATCTTGTCCACCTAGGGACGAAGCGAGTTGGAATATCTCCTATCAGGAACATGAACCCACGAGCTTTAGTGTATATTTTAAAAGCAGATTCCTCAATCGAAGAGATACAATTCGGTTTACCTAGAGAGCCAAAACTATACCATGGACCTAATGCAGACAAGGAGTTATTTAATTATTTAACAAGCTTGGCTCGCACATTACGGTTTGTGCACGAAGTAAACTGTCTTTGAACGTGACAGAGGAACAAGAACGCGGCTAAGGCTTGTTGCATATGTGGAAAAGAATGTCATCATGAAAATAATTACAAGTGAGAGACCACTGTCATATCACCGGGGAACACCCTGGCTGTGCACATAACAATTGCAATTTGAAATGTAAACAAGTCACATTCTTACCCGTGTTTATACATAATATCCAGAATAATGATAAGCATTTTATTGTAAGAGAACTAAGTTCAGCACCGGGGAGAGTGACAGCTATTCAGAACACTAGTGAAAAGTACATTTCCGCCACGAAATGTATTCAAGATGAATCTGTGCGAATCTCGGCTGTCCACCAAGGGACAAACTGCCGCCGGTAGTTGCCGGATGAAGAAGGTATTGCTACCCCTGCCGAAACCAAATTACCACACGTTAAGTGAATGGTTTGATCATCGACACTCTCAAAGTTATCGTCGGCAAAAACCGCACGTGCCGTGAATTTTAGCCATTCAGCCCAACGGAGAAGCCATCGACTTGGTACCTTGATGGCTCTCTGGTTCGGAAGAGTACAATAATAAGGAAATTGTCACTATTACAGAGGTTGTCGTGCACACCCCAGTAGAGGAGGGGAACCAGCGCACGACTGCACAAGGTGATGTCTTCTTCTTTCCTAGCGTTTATCCCTGTACGGGTTCCGCTGTTCTACTACATCTTCTCCACTTTTTCCTGTCGTTGACATCTGCAGGTTGTAAGCCAACATCGTGCATATCCGTCTTAATGTTGTCGATCCAACGCTTCGCAGGTCGTCCGCGTGGTCGCATTCCACCTGGGACCAGGTTGAAAGATACTTTGGCGACAGAGTCTCCCGGCATTCTCATAACATGACCATGCCAACGGAGACGAGCTTCCCTCACTTTCTCCGTAATTGGTGTGACATCTAATTCTTGTCGAACATCTTTATTTCTGACATGGTCATATCTAGTCAGTCCAAGTGTCCAACGGAGCATCTTCAACTCCATCGTGTGCACAGCCTGTTCATGATTTCTTGTCTTTGGGCGGGATTCTGCCCCTTAAATTGCTGCCGGACGTACAACTGTCTTATAAACTTTTGCCTTTAGGTATGTAGGCATCTTTTTGTCGCAGAGGATACCGGTATCCTGTTTCCATTTGAGCCATGTGCAATAGAGAAGTGCGTAGGATCCCCTGTATTCAACAAACAGAGGTCCAGCCACCTGATCAATCTCTCAAAATCTCTCCCTCTACCGCTAGAGGTAGCGGAGCCCCTGATGGTGTTGTGGGCATTAAAGTCTCCCAGAGGGAGAAAAGGAGGGGGAAGCTGAGAGACTAGATCCACCAGCTGGTTGTAATCCTTTTGAGAATCTGGTGGGAGGTACACGTTACATACCGCTGCCATTACTGGCAAGTATGAACTGCAACTGCTTCTAGCTGATTACGCAGCGGCACATCTTCACACTAAAGACGCTAGAGTGGACGAGAGTGAAAACGCCACCAGCGGCTAATGTTTTGTCCACCCTGTCTCAGAGATGAGTTTGAAGTGATGCATTGTAGTCTCATGTCACAGGATGAAACCTGGATTCATGAAGACAGACAATTGTTGCCGAAAACGAAGATATTAGCTGACGTAACTCAACGATAGGTCGAGAATAGCGACTATAGTTCCATTGTAACAGTGCCATAGTGTGGACTTAAATAGAAGTGATATTCTACTTACGCTTGAATGTTTGTCACCCATCTCTAGGTGGAGATGATTGGAGAGGAGAGAAAACATTCGAAGATGAAGATGAAAGAGAGAGCGCTCTTACGTGACACATAGTACTCGTCGGTATGAACCTGTCTCGCTCTTGGAGAAGAGCGAGAGTGGTGTTGAGGGGCTTTCTCCCTGTCCGAAGACTAGGTGTCCGTCTCCAACACGTCCCGACCATTTTTATTTTGTGACCGGCGCCTACGTCTATTCAAAGAAGTAGGTAGACCCTTCCCACAGACTCCAGTTCCTTGCTAAACGTGGCCGCTCCTGGTAGTGGGAACGGGATGGACAGCGGATAGGTGAGCAACCTTGTCCGTTGGAGATGTAGAGTGACGGCGTTGAACCGTTTCTCTCGTATCCGCCGGCAAAGTTTTCTTCCTATAGGGGAGTTCCTCCACACTAACGAGCTTGACTTGTCTCGGGCATCGTAACCTTAATGGTCGGGGGAGCAGATACTGCTGTCATCCCATTGGCTGCAGGGCGAGAGAGAGACGGTGGCACACCGTCTCTTTCTTCTCTGCTACCTTTATGATATCAGGTGAGATTCTTCTTTCCTCCTTTAGCCCGGGAAGACTCCTTTGTCAACCGTTTCAGAAAAGAAGGGGACTTCTTCTCCGATTGTGCCGGTTTAGTTGGCATAACCAGCGCCTTCTTTTCCGGGGCCGAAGAAGGTTGTGAGACCTTCATCGGGCTGACAAATTTGCTCGTACAGAACTGCTGAAAATACGGACGTCGATAGCACAACTCTCGGAACTCGAGCGGCAGAGATGATAGAGGGCGTCGCTGTATTGCAAACGATACCAGAAATTTGGGAGCATTCATAACACGGTACCTCTTGACATGAAAGCCAATCAAGAGTCCTTATATTTTGAATCTTGGCTTCTTTACAGAACTCAGGGCACTGCTTCGATCGTGAAGAGTGGCTTCCTTGGCAGTTAGGACAAATCGGGAGAGGTGTACACCTCTCAACCTCATGTGTCCCCTTGCCACACACTCTACACATGGCCTTGGCAGTTCACCAGGTAGAAACATGCCAGCATTTCAGGCATTGATAGTAGTGCATGGGTGGAGGGATGTAATGTCGAACATCGCAGTGGTACGACATGACCTTCACCTGCTTAGGTAAAACATCACCCTCAAAATGGAGAATAAAAGCGCTGGTATCGACCCTGTCCTCTCCAATCTTTCGGCTAATGCATCCTATCTTGGCGACGCCTCTCTTCCCCAGATCCCGCAACAATTGAGCGTCACAATTATGTGCTCACGATGGAAAGTAACTCATTCAGAGTTTCATGTTTTGGGACATGAACAGGAATTTCGCCAAATCGCGTGCATTCCAGCAACAATTCAGTTTGCCTACGGTCAATGGTGTAGAGCAACAGCTGCCCGTTCTGGAGCCTGGAAATCCCATAAACATCTCCAAATTATCCCTATGTTGCCTCGGATAATATTATGGGTTACACCAGTTTAAAATCACTCCCGTCTGTCCTGGTAGCGATCAGGTAGCGAGTCGACTTGTTAACGGGGAAACGTGCGTTAAAAGTTTCATCCCTAGGTGAATTTTCCAGGTGTATACACCTTGGGATTGATCCGACACTCAAGAGATGGCTTTTTACGGGAGCCACCGACGGATGATTTTTAGACCGCTCATGGGTCATCCCGTTATCATCCTCCCAGAATGCCACCTACTCCGAAAGAGGACCATCACTGGAAGATACCCAGCCAAGGCAATACCTAACTGGCGATAGTAAGTATTGCTCGAGGTCCTAGTGCCTTAAACAGGCACAAACCCCTTGGCATGCACAGTGATTTATTCGGCGCAAGAATTCGGCCGTGCAGGGATCTCTGTTGTGAGGCGGATACCACTGCAAGGGTACATGGCACACCCACCTGTCGGAATGGGGTATACCGTCTAGGCATTCTGGCCAAATGGCCAAGTTGGTGACCCTTCTCCAAACATAATGCACGATTATTTCAAAGGGTCAAACGAAAATTGGAACTGGAAATCGAAATACACCTTTGAAAAGGCCCCTCTATTTGTCACCTTTGCGACAGGCAGGGGATACCGTGCACAAATTCTTCCCTCCGCATCCACAGGGGGTCTTGCAAATCAATGTCAGTTATGTCAGCCGGTCGTGTCGGCCCTATTAGTCGCCTCCTACGACAGGCAGAACATACCATGGGTGCATTCTAACCCGCACCCACATGGGGGATTCCGGGTAAGTATACAATAATTTTGTGTATGGAAAACATTCTATAATTTATAATACTATTACACACTTATTCGAAGACGTAGAGTTAAAAGCCTATATGTATTCCATCAGAGAAGTTTCTAACCTCACGTAATATGTTTTAGCTTTAGGGAATATCACCCATAACAATACGGGTACTGACCACAATATTTGCTTTTGCGAAGTCACTTTTGGCATCTGTGGACATGTTTATTGCTAAATCCCCAATTAGAAGGAGATTGGACCATTATTAAAGAAATTACGACGTCAAGAAACGAACTAGTCATGACAAGTTATGAATATTGCTACTACACTTTGTTACGAGAGAGAAGACATGTTACTGTATATTTTTATTAAAGGTAAGTCAGAGACGGAGTTTGACAAGTTAATCCATTTGAAATTCGTTGGCAAGAGGAGTTTCTTGTTGTGTCACAGACAAACCTGTTTCTACCGAGCCGCTAGTGAAGACAAGCTAACACGAGCAGAGAAAGACATTTAGGGGATGACGTGTGATCGGCTCCAAGTCGAACGGCACAAAGTAGCACGAGGCGATAAAAAGGAAAGGGAAATCACTTGACTCGATTGACCAATTGGAATATTATATTGGTTAATTATTTCAATGACTCTTGAAATTACTCTAACAAGATTAATCCAAGAGATAGATGCCAGGTTCAATGTAGAAAATTACGACACATTTTTCTATGTTTTCAAAATTGAAAATAGAGTTACTAATTCGGAAGAAAGAAGTTCAATGAATTTGAGCGGGAATTCAAGCGTCAAATTTCTAGAGGACGCCATCAGTGAAAAAGGGGATATTATTCCTTTCTGAAATGTCTGGAGAAACAGATGTATTATGAGCTCGCCAAATTAGAGTGTGCGAGAAATTGAATTTGACCGCTATAGCGAGTGTTATTCCGGCCAAGCATTACGAGAGCGGAGGAACGTTATAGTGTAAATTGAATATTATAGTAGTATTGTATTAAAATTGATCGCCTTTGTTGAAAATTATATGAACAATTCTTCGATGTGTTTTGCAACATTTTATTGCAAAATCGAACATTTATTTTGTGAAATTGAAGTTTCTCAGTGACGTATTCGTGCAAGTAGAAGACTGTATAGAATATTCTCCAACACCAGAAACCATTAACCATGAGGACATACGTATTGAAATTATATTTCAACAATACTTGGGAAGCATTGTTACACTTCGCCAAGCCGAACAACAATCTGCTACGATAATCTAAGATACGGTATTCCATAGACATTTACAAAATCTACAACATTCTACGAAATGTATTCATCGATTTTGAAGAATGGAACTTCAGAAATTCGAGTTAAGGGGGATGATTACATCACAATTTGAGAACGTTGAGATGAGTCAGTAAATTAAATTATTTGGAAAACTGGATAATTGAACACCGCTTGAATGAAGGAGTGACTTAAAATTCCAAATTACATTCAAAATTGGATCAGTGAGAGAGATCTTCTAGAATCCACGCTGAATAAACTTGACGGAGCATGACTTCGAGACGTACGCTGAAACAAGTTGTACGGGGCTTCGGATTCGAGTCCAGACAGTCGACGGAGAAGGCAAGATCCGATCCTATACTGCTTTAACATCCAGGGGCAGGCGAATGCTGAGATGGAGACATCGAAGCGGGAGCCGCAGGAAGGAGTCTTATACCCCCCCCCCCCCCGGGTATAATGAGCCTATTCCAGTAGTTTGCAGCTAAGGTAGACGAAGACCATTTTCATTATTTTAGTAGTTGTTGGAACATGTATTGATATTAGTGACGACCATTGTTATTAGATTTATATATTTTGTTTAGATTCCTGTGAGAGTAAATTAGAGGTTTGGTTTTGGATTAGATTTTCTTTGAATTTTTGCGTTATTTTTTAGATTTATTACTGTTGGAGATTTTTCCGTATCTGTTGGAAGCATTTTTATGGCATATTCGTCGTATTTGCAATTGCCAGTTATTCTGAGGAAAGAATTGAACTTTTAGGATAGTTGGATAGATATTAGTATTTTACAGGATGTTTCATTGTAGCTGATGAGGACAGAAAGTCGAGACCTTAGTTCTTTGTGAATGTAGATAGGAGTAGTGAAGACAGGTCTTTCCTAGGATGATGGTCCTAATGGCAAATATAGTTTTTTAGTTCAATGAAGATATAGTTATGAATTATACTGTAGTTGAGACATGATTTAGTCATGTTGCTTAGGTAGAAACTTGACTAGTTACTTAAGGAGATAATGCTACGTTGATCCCTGATGATATTTTTTTGAAATCATTTGTTGTGTAATACAGTGTTATTATTATTATTATCAATCTATGATTGACAAGAATGCGGAGAAGATATATATATATATATATATTAGCACAGTAAATCGATGGGAGCTGGATAATTTTAGTTACATGGAGTTGCAACAATTATTGAAATCGTTAAGTGAATAAGCTGTGGAACATAATCTTTATTGGAAGTCGTTTTGGTGTGGTATGGTGAAATATTTATGCACAAGGTTTCTGTGTAGTTTGTAAAAGTTTATTTCACAATGAGAAGGTTAGTTACGTGCATTAGTTAATGGAGTGGAAGACACAGTATGCTTCCTAAGTTAAGGTTGTATTGTGAATATGATACTATTTAAAGCAAGATCCATGTTGGACTAATCAAGGTTTTTCAGCATTGTGGCGATGATAGTATCGTAAATGTGATGAGGAATGTGACGATATACACCACATGTTGAAAATGTGAAGTCATTCAATGAAGATAAAGCTGTTTATTTAATTAAGATTGGTAACTTGTGCATTCGAGATGTGATGAAAAACTGATAACGTCACGAGTATGTATCATATTATTATTATTAATATTATTATTATTATTATTAACTATTGAAATTTTACGATTGCTAAGAATAACCACTTGGTTAATTAAGCCAGGATGTTACGGCATGAAACGGAATAGCGAGAAGTGATAGTGATATTAACTCAGTGATATGAGAGAAGTGTTTTCTCTACGGAGATAAAAGGACATTCGATGAATGTGAGTTAACTGATGTAAGTAATATGTTTGTGAAAATATTTATGTAGAAATTTGAATATACTAGAGAGGGTATTTTTATTTTCGTTTGTGTTTAGAATTAGTTATATTGAAAGTAGGACTCATAGCAGTCAATGTATAAATTTACATCACGCGCGTCAACTAGAAAGACCTGCACTCGGCCTCTCAGGAGGCCACACCTTCATCATCAATTTAGTGAACAAACAGGGTGTTCAAAAATTTGTATAGATAATTTTATTTTATGGTCAGAGCAAATTTCAATGATATTTTCTTTTTCTTTGAAGGTTCTAGAAGGGATAAGTTGTTTTTGAAGCTTGTAATTTTATAATGACACGGTTAGAGACCTTATTTTTTTATTAATTTCAGTTTAAATAATTTTATTTCAGTCAAAGTCCGACAGGATTAGGAGTGTTTTTTTTCACTATTGTAGTTGTTTTTAGTTAATACATTTGCAGGCAAGTTTTGTATTGCTCGTCCTTTTTATAGAAAATCCGTCTTATATTTGTAGTGGTTAGTCAGATGATGTGCTATGTATAATAGGCGCCCACCGTTCCCATCTTAACCCGTTGCTATCCGAGATTCTAAGAATCTAACTCTCCATCTGTAGTGAGTATATCCATCCCAGTAGATAAAGCCTAGTACAACATAATTTCCATCTTTAAGAATGTCCTAAATGAGCAACTTGTGAGCGTTAGACTGAGGTTTGCCTATCCAGGGACTTCAGTGTTTCTGCAATCATTCTCCAACATTGGATAATGACATGGTTTAACTTCGGCTGTATTAATGTCAAGAAGTAGGATTGTGATGTTGGGAATTGGTTTTGTAAAGTTTGTGATACACCGGACTTGCAAATCAAAGCAAGTGATCAAATAATACAGGAACTTATAACAAAGCTTAATGAATCAGGAGAAACGGTGAAGGGTGTGACTGAACGGCTCTCTACTGGGATCAGTGTGGCAGAGGGCGATCAGGAGCAAACTGTTAACAATGACATACTCATAAACGGTGATTCGATGATTAAGTGGAGCGGCGATATATCGGGCAAAGCGGGCAAGAAAGTGATGTGCTATCCGGGAATGAAAATTGACCAGCTCGCCCATCAAGTTGAGGAAGTGCCAATAGACTGGGTGTGCGCACAACTGGGACTAGATTATGTGGATACTGACTGCTGGATCGGGGACCGTGACTTCGCTCGACATGGGTTACATGTGAATCAAAGAGGCACCTACAACCTGTGGAATCTGCACGAGAGAGTCATCGAATCCTGCTGGCATTCGTGCGGAGTTGGACCGGAGGGAGACAGCCATCACGATTGGGAGAAGCGATCGGAGAAACTTCGAAATGGAGGTAAGACTCTAAGATTGCTGCACGTTAATTGTCAGAGTATAGGGAATAAAATAATAGAATTTTGGAATCTAGTAGAGACATATTCACAGAACGTTGTCACAGCTACTGAATCATGGTTATATATGGAAGTAAATAGTAATGAAATAATTCAGGGAACTCACGTAATGTACAGAAGAGACCTGGGTAAAAGAAGTGGTGGTTAATTTATTTGTGTTTGTAGGGACATCGAAAGTTGCTTAAAATTACCTGTTGTGTGGAAAGCAAAGAAAACGTGGATCCGGAATGTTACACGAGGGAAAACAGGGGACACAAAAGGAAATTGAGGAAAGCTTATAACAAACGACAAGATCGTTACGAGCATAGGCTAAAGTTTAAATTATTATCGAAAGAGCTAGTCCCCAAAAAGAAGGCTGCTCACGATAATTACATGCAAAACTTAATTGGTCGAGAAGGGTTGGGTGGAAAAAATGTAATAATGACGTTTGAGGGCAGAAAGAATATCCAATGGTCTATGATAAAATTCGGAGATGGTGAATTAATTACTGAGAAACATGTAATTCCCAATGAATTAAATGTATGGTATGGTAGGCTGTTTAATAAATTTCATAGCTGTGTGTTGGATTTTAACTATGGTTCTGATAGCCAACCTTTCCGAATAAATCAATCGTCGATTCTAGCAATAATTTAGAAGCTACGTAGAAACATATCGCAAGGCCCTGACAATATTTGTGGAGATGTGTTAAAACTGGGAGGTACAGTCATTGGGCGATACTTGGAGGTGCTGTTTAATGTATCAATTAAAAACACACACCCGAAGACTGGAAAAGAGCTACAATAGTTCCAATATTCAAGGGAGGGAACAGATTAGTAATGGGAAACTATAGGCCTGTTGGGCCTATGTAAACTGATGGAGCATCTTATTTATTATTACTTAAGGGAACAGTGGGGTAAGTTATCACGGCTTAATGGAAGATAATACGGATTTAGACAAGGGTACTCATGCGAGAGCCACATGTTATCACTCTTTCAGGACATTAATACCTCGCTAGACAGGGGAGTGAAAGTTGACGCCAAAATTATAGATTTTGCGAAGGCATTTGATGTCATCCCACATGACGTACTACTCCGTAAATAAGCGGCAACGAAAATTGATAAAAGAGTAATTTTATGGATTAAAGAGTTCTTGACTCGTCGGTCGCAAGAGGTTAAAATAGGTAATGTATTCTCGAAGGACATTTTAAAAACGTCAGGTGTCCCTCAGGGTAGTGTGACTGGACCCCTCTTATTTCTGGCACTTATTAACGACCTACAAATAGGATTCGAAGTGACTGCCGATTGTTTGCGGATAATTGTGTAATATATAGAAAAATGCATAGTTCACGCTCAGTTACAAACTGACCTGGTTCATAAATGGGCGATTGACAGCAAAATGGAGATATATACGAGTACATGTAGTGTCATTAGAATGGACAGCACGATAAAAGCGATTGTACAGATAGACAATCATAAATTGTCGTATGGAAAATCTCAAAGTCCTGTTCGGGTATCATCGTGCTTGGACGAGACTGTAAGTTGCAACAAAATTGATACACTTCCATCTTTGTTCAACGACATGTTCGTGATAAAATGCAACTATCAGCACACAGTGCCACTGTGCAGATATCAGAATAACAGAGAAGAATGATATGCAATCAATGAGAAACCACCCAAATGCGTAAATAAATGCGTCCCAAGTGACGATGGATGAGAAGCGCTTAACAGAGTAGCTGTGTTAGCTTAGAGGAAAGGTATGAAATTGGTAACCCGGACCACCGTGGTTCATATATTGGTCTCGGCAATTCTTTTTGTTTTGATGGGCTCTGTTATACCATTGTGTAACCGCACGATTCTGGATGTCTTTTAAGTTTAACAACGAAACATTGCAATAAACCGCTAGTTAATTACCACTGGGTCTATGATAGCTGTTATAGGCGTGCATGAGATGTTGGAAATATCATTACAATATTATGAGCATTTTGCAGACTGCTAGTTATCTCAGGGGAAGAGGCGTTGCGTGAAACGACAAAGAACCGGGGTTCGAATCGTACTCGCGGTGTTTAGTTCTTAAACATGCCAAATGATTCATGGACGAAATACGAGTGCGTTTCCATACAAAGGGAAATCTGGCTTAAGGAATGTGCTTATTGTCACGCACTTCTTCAATATCTCGTCCAGTATCCACCAGCTTCGACCACTAGCTGTAGCCGACGTGGCAATGACTGAACTACATTTCTGAAGTACTGTTCAACAAGGGCAATCTCATCCCATGCTTCCAACATAATCTCCCACAATGCATCCTGCGAACGAGGGGAGGGTGAGGCCTGTTTTCTCTGATATGGCGTTTCCACTTTGTCCACACATGCTCAATGGTGTTCAAGTCTGGAGTTCGAGGGATCCAGTGGAGCAGTTCAATGGAGTCCTGCTCATGTAGATTTGAGAGTTGTCTTGCACGAACTGAAGTACAGCATGAGGATAGCGCTCTCTCATACACGAAATTATAATTTTCTGCAAAGTGTGCAAATATTGGTCCGATTTGAAGTGTCCATCTATCCGATGAAGCACTCCAGCCCCATCAGATAACATCCACCACCTGCACGACACAGATATGCGGCCCCTACGTGTGCGCTCAGCCATATACCGTTTCTCGTATCGGGTTCCACGTAGCCGGTACACACAAACCAGTCTGACCTCTGCCTAACTGAAACATGTCTCGCCAGAGAAGATGACCTGATCCCAATTACGATTTAATGCCAGCTCAGCAAAAGGACAACGGTAACGAGATGCAATGACGGATTACGCCTGTTCTAGGACATTACAATTAATTCATGAAAACGGCAACAGAACACCAAGTAACTAGCGGTGTGATTGTTCGTTGAAATGACACAAATTTATTGGATTTTAATCCGCTATATATTAGCGATATTGTCTAGTTAATAACGTAACCTCTACAATAAAACTCTATCAGTCTTGCTTTTTATCCTTGTGTCGTGGAGTGATGTGATAGATTAGTTGTTGTGATTTTGATTCTAACTGGCTGCCAAAGGTTGATCACTTGACCCGGTGTTGGTCACATCTCTATGCTTGGGTTTCAACGTAAACTTACCTTTCATTTGTAGGGATATGTTTTGAAATACATCCCCCGCAGTGGTAATGTATACTTACGTTAACTAACGACTTACTGAATGAGCAAAATGGTAAACATTTCAGTTAGCCACAGGAGAGTCAGAGAGATGGCCGCAGCACATTTCACCCTCATCTCCTTTATAAAATACACCACTAGTCACTGGACATTAGTGAAAGTAATAGAGAATAATTTTGTTAAGTAAAATTAAGTTGTAATGTTTGTTTATTATTTTATGAAACTGTGGTTGATTGATGAGTATATTAATGCCAACGAAAAAACAGGGCAAGACGATTCGCGAAATTGAACTTAATATCTTAATACCAACATATATTACGGTATGTTAGGTTTGGTTTATATATTATTATTTTAAAGTGGCTGTTTTACCTTAAGCTACAAAATGAAACTCACTCAAACTTTTGTGGCAGTAATAAATATTTCTATACAAATATTTTTGGAGTTTGCCCTAAATAATAATAAATTAATAACGCCTAATTAATTAATAGTGTGGAAATGCGCGAGATCCATTTTGAAGATGAAAGTTTAGCACTCGCAATAAAAAAAGGAAAATCCTAAACATCCGTATAAAGATGGCAAATATAAGGTCAACGGTGAAGATCAGCCCAAAGTAAGAAATAAAAATTTATGTAACTTCACCTTTCAATCAAATGTTTATGAGAGAGCGAAAAAGCTTCCAACGTATGATATAATTTATATCTTATGATAGATAGTTAACATATATTTAGTTTAAAAACATCCAATGAACCAAGTCTTCGTCTAGCCCATGTATCATAGATAATGGTTAATAATTTATTCTTTTGCTTAAATCAATTTGCCCATTTTCGAGTTTTACACATTCATATATTTAAATAGCCTACAACGCATATAATGCCATCAAAATGAAACAAGAAAAAAAGTAAATACCAGGTTCCTAACTTTAGTTAACGAGGTTTTGCTTTTATTGATTATGCCTTATTTTGCTCGAGTCCTCACACACAATTTAATTCAGAATCTAGTGAGAAACAAATCCTACTTACGACACTGAGTACATTCGAAGACGAGGTAAAATACTCTTAGTGTCGATATTACTTTATCATTATATAAATTGCAGCCAATGGCCATATCTGTTTTATTTTATTCTCAGTCATTCATGAGCCACTTTGAACGCGATGCTCCCAATTAATTTCTGTCTCGTTCGTTGATAAATATCGGTTACATTTAGAGCTAAAAGGGATATGGGTAACTGCAGTTACTTTTGGAAAATTTGCTTAGCTTCTGGTCTTTCCATTTCTAGGTAAGCGCGTAGAAACTGGGTTTGTGAATAAAACCTATGAGGTTGCATGCTAACTACGGTGTCACTTGAACTTAAAGGGAAGCCAATCCGTCTCCCCCCTGGGAAATGTGATTATACTCAGTAATGCAAGTGCAAAATCCCGCCTTAAAGGTGGTAGAGAAAAATCACAACCGACGAGACGGGTAAATTAATTTCGACAAATATAGAGCTCCAAAAATATATTTTCACCGTTAACAAGACATGCAACTTGTGAAGCTAAAGTCCGTTGCCGATCATTCGAATCACTACGAGGTTTGTTTTTACGCAGTCATGAATTGACACTTAAATTGCTAAACCTCTTTGGCTCGAGCTGTGTTTCTTTCTCATTGTCACTCGATTCAAATTTGGAGCGCGACGACTTAACATACAAATTGCTGCAAGTCGATGAAGATTACAGAAACGTCATTGATCTGGCAATTTGATTGGACAACCACTTGGCTGACTTCTTGCAGAACACGCTAATCAAACATGAGGCAAGTGACTTGGGCTTGTAAAACATACGAGCCACGGTATAAAGGGCTGCTAGAAAAAACAAAAACAATATTTGTCTTAGCAATAGCGCTTTGGACTTCTATATACCTACTAAAAATTTACCGTCTACGAGATAGAAAACTCAGAATTGTAAAAATGACTCCGAATAGTAGAAACAAAATATGGACCATGTATGACGTGCCAATGTGATGAATGTGCGGCGTTTCTGCCTTCTGCATTGCACCGCTATCGACGACCACAACAGAATGACACAATAAATAAAGCATTTTTATGAGGCACCTAGACTTGCAAAACGAGGCACATTCACTGCAATTTTTAGAAGAAAACATTTAAGAAACAATATTCTTCATCTTTTTTCTTCAACACACCTCATGAAGAGATACGGTTTATTTTCTAAATGATTATCAGACGGCATGTTTGTTGATCTGTGCAAAGTGTTTTACTTAACTTCTTTACCCTCAAACAACTAACGGATAACAAGGCACAACCACTTCCTTTTATCATCCGTGCTTCCGCTTCTAATAGCAACTTGTCAATTCGGTTATAAAATATTCATCAGGATTGTTTTCGAGAAAAACACCTCAGTTCTTTTTTTTTTCAAAGCACGATCAGTCAATTCCTGATGCAAGTCATAAACTGGCACTTTACCAGTGAAGTTCTTTTATTGCGACCTTACCTACTCGTCATTGCTTCTCAGAGATAATCATTCAAGTCTTCGCACGTTTCACACCGGAAAATGTATGAGCTTAGCCGACACTGAAAAGCCAAACCAATATCCTGCACGCCCATTTTCGTCTAGAACCATGGACATCACCTAATGATCAGTAGGCTCGCTATTTCTTTTCTTCTTAGGCGGAGCTGTGTCGCTAACTTTCCATGACGCTGCCCGGTGAATACGTCAGAAAATATACAGATGCAGGTTTTACACTGATAGAAGACCCCGTTCGAATTTCCATGCTGGGTTTCATTCTAAACTAGCAAGAAGGAGTACCCACATTTTTCAAACAAAACTGTAAATTACCTAAATGATGTTTATCAATTATGATAGAAAAGAATACAAGTCATCTCCACGTAAAATAGAGGATATAAAATATCTCTCTCAGCTGCCGGAAGGCGGTGGTATATTTCACCGGGCAAAGACAAATATTTCAAATGCACCAGATTTGCCAATTGTGTATCTACAAAAGTTCCACATGTTAAGCAAACAAGCAAGCTCCTATATAGTGAGTCCAAACATACTTTGTTCATCCCTTGGCGTAAGGGTCGGTCATATCAAAAAAACTATTAAGGGATGTATTAATATTTTCACTCCTCGGTCAATTCATGGTGCTATCAAGACTCTGGATCTTGTGTCAGTTGTAGACCCTATCACTAAGTACTCATGAGAAAATGCATTGTAATACTCGAGGAGTTACAACGGGTTTGACAATATTACAGTCTTGATAAAATGAACGACAAAGGTATCTGACTCCCTAAATAGTCTGTACTATGTCTAAATTTTAAAATCATAAGAAAACAATTATTGCAGATATTGATAATATTTTCTCTCCAAGATGAACTAAAAGAATAGGTATTAAAAATAACGAGTTAAAGTCAAGTTATACTGATTACATTAAAACCAGCCCTTACTCATGAAGTTCAGTTGCGAGTAACATTTCCTCCCAGTAACATCAATAAACTATCCGGTAAGCTCCAAGAGTTTGATTCTTATTTTCATGGATTCTCAGCAATCAGACCTGCACAGTATTTAATTTTATTAAGTGTACGATCCAGACAGACTACAGGCATTGTTCAGGCATTATCTGTGATTTATTTGCATGTATCCCAAGTAGTAAACACCAGAGCTGTTACTATTGTTATAACAAAAGTAATAAGTACACTGTCCGCACTCGGCCAGCTCAAGCCGACAAGGTTTAGAGGAGTCTTGAAAATCCGCTTTGCAGTTCACACACCTCAGCACTGCGAATTCAAGCAGACAACTTGCTCGTCGGCGGGCTGAGATGGCGAGCAGTTTTGAAATGGGCTGCCGTATGGTCAACCAAGCAAAAACCTTGTCTCCGAAACAACAACAGTGGTCAAGACCGTGTTTTGTCACTTGCAGCACCAAAAAACACAGTTGGAGGAACCAAAAACCTGTCGTGAATGGCATGGAGAGCGAAATAGTATATTTCTTCAGGCAAAAATAAGTAGGCTAGAACCACAAGGTTGACGCAACATCTCAGTCACTACTTGCACAGAAAGAAAACACCCCAAAATTGTGAAACATGGGTAGTGACCAAGGCAAAGGAAGAGTGGCAAATAATTCCAGCGTTAGCCCATGGCCTCTGGTTTAATAGTTGAACAACTAGAATGTATTTCTCTATAAGTTGTGTCAACTTCTATAGAAGTCCTGTCCACGAAATATGTACGCCCTTACAAGACTTGTCTATCCAATGTGTAATTCTCTACAAGTCCTGGCTACCCAATGTCTACATGCCTACCCAATGTGTACTGTTCTAACGGAACAAGATACCCAATAACCACCACTGGGAAATGTCGAGGTGCTTACTAAACCCTGGGATATCATTCCGTGTTCTCAGAAGCTAAGTATCTTGGCGTTACTATTGACAGCACGCTGACCTTTAAACGGCACTGTCTGAACGTGAAACAAAAAGTATCTGCAAGGAACAACATTTTGCGCAAAGTCACTGGTTCATCCTGGGGTGCAGCAGCAAAAACAGTCAAATCCACAGCTTTATCTTTGTGTTACGCGACAGGTGAATATGCTAGCCCAGTGTGGTATAATTCCGCTCATGCTAAACAAGTTGATATCGCCCTAAATGAGTCTTGCAGACTCATCACCGGATGTCTGAAACCTACGCCGCGGGGATAAGCTCCACTACTTAGCTGGAATTGCCCCTCCAGACATCAGGCGCGAAGTAGCTGCACAGAGAGAAAGGTATAAGGCATCTACCTCCGATAATCATCCTCTTCATAATCATCATCCTCCTCCTCCAAGACTGAGTCCAGGGAAAGTTTCATGAGGACAACATTTAACATTGGCCAACAGATAAATTCCCGGTTATCTGTGTGGAAGATGAGATCTGAACACCATTGGATGACACCATCGGAATATCTAGCTGCTGGCCTCACGGAAGAATGGCCAGTGTGGAAAACTCTGAACAGGCTCAGAACAGGGGTTGCAAGGTCAAAAGATAACTTGAGGAAATGGGGTTATTCCACATCATCAACCCTCTGCGAATGCGGGGTTCAACAAACTACGGACCACCTATACCAGTGCAGATTATGTCCTGCAAGATGCACCATCGGTGATCTGATGTCCGCAAGATCTGAAGCCATAGAAATTGCCAAATTCTAGGCTAAAGTTGCTTAGACTGTCATCTTTGTTTTGTTAATTTCAATTTTAAATAGTTTGTGTTATTCTTATTATGTATTTTTTGTATGTTAAATATTCTGATGCTTTTGACTCGAGTAAATAAATAATAAATAAACGGCAAATATCAAAAATTCTCCTTGGTTTTATCATTAGTCGTATTAGTTGTAATGTATATTCCTAGTAGTAACTTCGAGTAACGAGGAATCTACTTACGCTTTTCGATTCGGGTTACAGAAGAATCATACAGGAGTCAGGACTCAGTGGGGAAGTTTGTAGCAATGGATGTTCCTCACTAAAACTTATTCATATTATTATCACTGCGTCATGTGTATATCCTCCAGATAAATTTACACAAGACAGAAATAGCTCCCATCAACAGACTGACATACGTTTCTTAAATATACCCCGACAGTGAGAACAGCGAATGAGAATGGATAATTTGTGGGCTGCTAAATGGAAAGTTAATATCAGTATCTACTTCATGAGACACAAACAATGATAGACACATCTGACATTGCAAACAAGTCATATTCAAATCAAAAACTTACAATTATGCTCATTTAAAGCGATGAATCGCGTATTTTGTGTGTTGAACACTTACTCATTTGGGTGATTTCCTCTTCGGACACTTTCCCGGATATCTTCTTCCACACCCTAGGGATAAGATGGAATAATTTATTTCTATGCTTATACTTATACATAAATAACACACCATGTAATTTTACTGCACTGGTCCGCTGAAGCCTTAAGACTATAAGAGGTCCTAGGATCCAACACGAGCACGCATCATTCAGTAACAAGAAACTAGACTGCCAATATTTGCACCAGCTAAGTTTTGAAATTACAGGCATAAATCCATCAACCTTTAGAATATTATACAAGACTTCGTCGAGTATGTAACATTAATACCGCTGCTTTTAACAACAAGAATTATAGGCCTGCTACTGTAAGGGAACCCCCAGTTTGTAGTAGATATACAATAGATATACTAATTGAAAACTCCATTCGTTGCTGCATACCGGGACTGAATCCAATCTCTATAGTTTCTGTATACAACAGATTAGGTGCTGAGCACATTACACAACTTAAAAGCGCCGTCTCGGAGAACGAGTGGGCACGATCCCCACTTTCAAGTATCTTACTTTTCATGGTTCAACATTTCTATATGCAGGATAATGCGTGGACGGTACCTCATTACTTATTAACACCTCCTATGGGCTGGACTAAAGGTCATTCGGCTGCAAAAATCCCCGCCATATTCACACACATTTCACCTACTCCCTGACACCTTACAAATGGGAATACTGAGGGTTAAAGAAAACATAACTTAAAACTATGAGAAATATGGTAAGAAGGAAAGATTTCTTAGTTCTCACAGTAAGAGCAGCAACTAGGAGAAGCACCCATTCTTCGAACGGTCTTTGTATTAATAATCAGACGTTATCAATTGAGCTACTGTTGCAATGGTTAGGGGCTTGGGACCAGGTTTGTCGATAAGTTAAAATGGGCTCTCAAACTAAATTTACCTAACGTGTACTTCCTGACGTGAAAATAAAACTGAAAACCTCGTGAACGAAACGCAATACACGTCCCAAAAAAAAAAAACGACCCTCACCGTTCTGTCAAGTCCCCATCCACAGGAAGACCTATTTAATAAATTATAAAGGCTTGAGGTGCATGAAAATTCAGTTTTCTTTTTTGCCTCCAATGGCCCAAATTCCTAAAAGCCACAAAAAATACTATTTAAATTCAGGAATTTTTGAAATTTATGTTGCTGTTTGGAAATATAATAGACCTTCTGTACGACATATCACACGTGAAAAACATCTAGGGTACCCCTTGACCCCCTTAAGTGCATTGATGAATTTTACAGTTTTAGTTCGTTCCGTGATAACCTGATAGCCATTTGCAAACTTTCACAGAAATGTAATAAATGAAGTGGCATTAAATCTTGTAGAAATAGATGGAAAGTTGGATGTCATCTCTTGAGATACTGGTGTCATGGATATTGGCTTGCATTCCTTCATTATTTTATTAAATGAAATTAGTTTCCTGGGTTTATCTCAGAAACTGTTGGTTTTAGAGCCTTAAAATGTAGTTCTCGGGGACCCTTTACGGCTCTTTAGGGACCGGTGTTTTGTTTCTGCCACCAAGGGGCTGAAAATGAGCTTTGTATCGTCGCTGTACGCCATAATATACCGTAATAATAATCATTATTATTATAATACTGTATAACAATATTGGGATAGGGATATAATAGACCGTCGGCACCACATCCTCACTTGTAAATCGCCTGAAAACATTCTAGGTACCACTTGACCCCCTTAAACGCATTATATGTATTGATCAATTTTACAGCATAATTTGGTTCCGATATAACCTTGTAGCCATTTTCAAACTTTCACAGTATTGTAATAAATGGAATTGCATTGCGTCTTACAGAAATAGATGGACCTCTGTGATTCTGTTGCCATGGTTACCGGCTTGAATTCTTTCATGAGTTTATTAAAATAATAATAATAATAATGTTATTGGTTGTTGCATTTGCGCAACCTCAAATGCCAGCTGACTGCGCCAGGATACGAACCTGCAATCTCGGGCCCAGCAAGCGAGAACGTTACCCCTGAGCCACGCAGACAGCCAGTTTATTAAAAGAAATTAGTTTTCTGGGAATATCTCAAAAACTGTTGGTTTTCGGGGGTTTAGTTTCTCATATTGAGGGGCTGAAAACGAGCTTTGTCTCACCCTTCTATGCCTATTTCAGCATGTATTTAAAGGGGATAGGCCCCCTTTTATGAGAGGTACGGAGAAGAGTTACATCAATGATTGGTGTCGTGTCCCTGATAGAAATCTGTACCAAATTTTACGTTGATCTACCCAGCCGTTCTCAAGTTATAAGGACACAAAGTTGTCCACAGAGAGACACACAGACAGACAGACAGACATACAGACAGACAAAATATTTATTTTCACGCGCATCCGTCATAAAACAGTCTGAAAGGCGTTAATAACGCAAATTTCCGTGGAAATTCAGAAAAAGAAAAGCTTTCATTTTTATGGATTACTTTCCCCGTATGGTTCATGAACATTCTTTTACTTTCAAGTCTTATCTTCAATTATTTATTATCTTCATGCTCACAGTCAACTACATGTTTCGGCAATGCTCACGATTGGGAAGGAGGTTCCCTCTGTCATAATTTAGAACCATTCCGGCAATTGCCCCGAGTTCAAGTGAAAAAAAAAAACAGTCGACCACTCATGAGGGGCGTCAAACCCTCCTCTTCTCATTCCTGGGAAGAGATCTGACCAGAATATAAGATATCCTAAATAATTTGCATCATCTAGACTACAAGTCCACAGCGGGGAACTAATACAAGGTGATCAGGCCAAACATCTGTTAGCTTCACGCAATAAACTATTTCCCAATGGCAATGAGCTGAGTGATCAGAACATCGCTAAAACCCGGCAGTCGCAGGTGGAATTATCGAATGGGACAGATAATTTGATTCGCCATCTCTCCATCAACAATAATTTTGCATGCTATAAAAAACACAACCTAGCAAACAAACGCTTCTGATTTTCATCAATACAATTGTGATAACACAACTCTTAATCCCTAAATTCTATTACGTGATAAGGAGATGACTTCTAAAGAGGCATAAAGATACTGACCTCTTTTGGATCTAAAGATGGTGTTTCTGTTTTCCTGCAAGGAACGATCTCCGGAATAGAAGTTTCCTCAATTTTAATATCGGATTGATGGTCAGTATCGTCCTGCAAAGAAATGACTTAATTCACAAATATGTTCCTTGAAAACTTGCATTGAAAGATTGAAGGAATAAAATAACAAACTGCGGGTGAATCAACCTCCCAATACGACAATAAACCCCTGGAACTACAACCCTTGAAGGGCCTAGGCCTACCAAGCGACCACTACCCAGCCATTTGGCCTGCAGATATTTGGGTGACGCGTGATCAGCGTATCGTGTCCCCTCGGCCGTTAATCTTGGTTTTCATGATCGGGGCGCTACCTCACTGTCAGGCAGGCACTCAATTGTCCTCACGAAGCTAAGTGTACCCCGTACCAGCCCTCACGTCAGTTTCTAAAATCCCTGACGGAGCCAAGAATTGAATCCGGGGCCTCCGGGTGACAAGCAGGCGCGCTACACCAATCACCACGGGGTCAATAGTGACAGTTTTTGTGGAGTTTACATCTCAAAACATTTCAGTTGTTATACACTCACAAAACGTAGGCCTCGCATATTGTCACTAGCATTGTGTGTGTTTGTTGCGACATTGCGGGGAAGATGCAGTTACTTAGAGGTACCATATAAGTTAATGATAATAATAACAAGCAAAGTTGAAAAGTTAGTTCATTTTTCCATTGCGATGCGGCCGCATTTGGGGAATATTTAGGGATCTCCGTGACGTCACCGTGATGTCGCGGCTGACGTATTGACGCTTTGCCTGCCGGGAGTCGGTGCGCATGCTTGTCAGCTGATTAATACGTCAGTTTCACGCGTGGTGTTGTTGGAAGAAGTCGTCCATTTTTTCACCTGTTAGCGGTTGGTAAACGTAATTTTAACAATTATTATTCCTGTGAATAATTTATAGAACAAGAGTTTGATATTAGCAGTGTCGTGTGCGGGATTGTGTTGGCGATTTGTAATGAAATTTGAATTCGTGAATGGCGTTACTCGTTAGCGTTATGATATTAGCAGTGACTTGTTCGCGGGTTGTGCTGGCGATTTCTACGAAAATTGTTGATTTCCGTAAGTTGTCGCAATCAATTGACGAAAGTGTTATGTGATTCATTGTGTGGACGATAATTACTGCTTCTTCTTCTATATGGGGAATAATACGGCCTGTGGGATCCATTGGTGAGTGTTAATAAAGTTGTTCATTTATTTCTTTTGGTTGTTGCTGGTAATTGAAAAGTTGCACTGTGTGGGGGAATACGCCTGGTAAAATAGGAATGGGTGGGTAAAATATAGGCAGAAATTGGCATTTACAAGAACCTATATAGGTAATTTTTTGACGGTTCATACAGTATGTCTGTGAGGCGTTATTAAACAGCATGTTAAGGATAGTGATTTGTAATAGAGATACAAGTATTTGCAGCCAATATTGGAAAACATAAAAATACCGAACCAAGGGGGGGGGGGCGCAGCCCAGCCCCCCCCCCCCCCCCCCAGCAAAAACAATATTATTGACAACTTTGAAAAACAAACGAAACTACACGAAACCATAACATTATTGACCACAATGTTTTATAAGAATATTACAATGTGTTTGTGGTTTTGATGGAAATTAATGTGTCTGCCAGCAGCTAGGTTAGGTTTGTGTATGCCTGGGAAATGTGTTAATGTACCGTATTGATGCCAATTGGCGATTATTACAGACCGCGATCGTTTGTGCATAACTTTTTTTATAAAACAAATTGGCTTCTTTTGTGATGTTAACTTCCACTAGACGAAATGCCTCTCTGGTAAGATTATGGAAAAATCCTTGGTTATAGGTTATATTGGATGGTGACAACTCAATAACAGAAAAGAGCATAAAAAACCGTCGAAACGCATTGTGTTTCGTCATCTGTAATTGATTTTATTTCCCTACCTCATTTGATACGCCGTACATACGAAAATGTTTTAATCGAGGGTTACATTTACACGATTTTGTATTGGAATGGGTAATTGGTCTACTTAGTTAAATTATGTCGGCGATATTTACGAAAATATTCCGATATAAGGTTATATTTTTAAAATTTTGTATCTGTATCTGTAATTTGCCTATATAGCTGAATTTTAGATGACGACAAACATCGTAATTTATTTTAATTTTATAATTATAAAACATTGTATCGAAATCTGTGATTGACCTATATAGCTCAATTAAAGAATCCGATGCGAAGAAAATTTTCGCGATTTTAATTGATATTTCTAATTTTCCGCATCGAAATCTATAATTGGCCTAGGTAGATCAATTACAGATTCCGATATACTTAGTAATTTTTCTACGCATCGGAATCTTTAATTGAGCTATGTAGGTGAATAGCAGATTTCGATGCACGGTTTTCCAATTATGAAATTGCAAGAATTACGATGTGTATCGGAATCTATAATTGATCAACATAGTCCAATTATAGATTTCGATGCGCAAAATTAAAAATATCAATTGAAATCGCGAAATTTTTCTACGCATCGAAATATGCAATTGAGCTATGTAGGTGAATTGTAGATTTCGATGCACGTTTTTTGAATTATGAAATTTTAAGAATTACGATGTGTATCGGAATCTACAATTGATCTATATAGTCCAATTGTAGATTTCGATGCGGAAAATTGATCTACCATTGATCTATATAGTCCAATTGTAGATTTCGATGCGGAAAATTGAAAATATCAATTGAAATCGCGAAATTTTTCTACGCATCAAAATATACAATTGAGCTATGTAGGTGAAGTGTAGATTTCGATGCACGTTTTTTTCAATTATGAAATTGTAAGAATTACCATGTGTATCGGAATTTACCATTGATCTATATAGTCCAATTGTAGATTTCGATGCGGAAAATTGAAATTATCAATTGAAATCGCGAAATTTTTCCACGCATCGAAATATGCAATTGACCTACATAGCTCAATTATAGATTCCGATGCGTAAAAAAATCTCGCGAATTCGAAGGTTTTTGTGTTTCCCCACCCAAAAACCCCTATTACCCAGGCATTTCCCGTAAGCTTGCTAGAGGAGTGACGTCGTTGATGACGTCATGGTAGACGCCATTTTGTTTTAGGGGAATTTTATCGCGGCGGCATCGCAATGGAATATTATCCCGAAAAGTTTTGTGTTCAAAAATCTCATACCAGTTTTTATTTTTTTCCTCCTTCTTGTGACCAGATTAAAGCGATATTCATATCAAGGATACTTAAGGAAGGGAGGATTTTAACACGACCGATAAATAAATTGCTAAGTAGTATCCCAGGGAGCCAGTAGAGTGAGTCTGCATTTTGACTACAATAACATCAGCAACTGTTAGCCGCTAAAATAAGAAACAACACTGAATACGGTAATCAAAATGTTCAATTTATGATAAAATCAAGCATATTACTATAAGAACCTGTGATCACCTGTATTTGGTTTTCCACTTTGATAACCTTGCCTTCGTCTTCAAATAGACCACCAGACTCATCCAGCAGATTGCTATATGTAGTCCTAGAATCCTAAAAGGTATCATAAAAGTACGACCAAAGTAAAACATACAGACAGAATAACAGTACCAAGCCTATTCTTTGGTAACAAAGTATTAAGTTCCTTGTCAGGCACATGTTATGTTACACAATATGCAAATTAAATACAACTTACACTATTAGGGACTTCGTCATTATCAGACAACCATTGAGGCTCTCTCTTAATGATTGGTTGTTGCTCCATGATGTTCAGCAAACTAGAATACACAAAGTGCACTCGAGAATTATTAGGAGCCGTACTTATACAAGTATGCCGAATAATTATCATATATAACACATCAAATGAGATATTTTCAGAACTCCGAATGCAAGTTGGTCACTGGTAAGTTAATATGATTACAGTTTATCCCTCCAGGTGCACAGTGAGAAGTAGAGGCTCGCAGTGAAACTTATTCAACAATGACGATCGACTTTATACGATATAACTTAGGGCAGAATATGGAGCAAAATATTAGTGACTATAATTGCAATACGATGAGGAATTACTGGTGTCAGCTTGTGGCGCAGTGAAATGAAGCGTCTTATAATTGGTTTCTCTATTCCTAAGTAGGCTACACACAAACCTTAACACAATTTGATGGGGCAGGCTGGATTATCCGACGCTAAATTACATGACAAACCTATCAAAGTGGAAGTAAACTTAAGTTACTACACGAGTATTAAGAAATAGGCAGTAACTGGATCCAGTGAATATTAGAAAATACAAGACAATAGTTTCACCTCGTGTTACAAGGAAGCCACTTCAAAAGAGATACATCAATTCTCCCTCACTGAACAGACATTGAACGAAAGGGACTGAAAGATGTATTTATCCTTACAAACTTATAAATATTTTAACCGGGTAACATGAATATTATATCGTAATAAAAAGTTCCCAGTTACAGTCTTAAACCTGTGTATCCTAGACAATTAAATATTGGAAATTGATCTACACAGGGCACTAACATGTCTTAGCAGAACTCCGGTTGTAAGACTTATATTTAATATCATATTTAGTCACGTCTGTTGAGAGTATTTCAAATATCCCCACATGGAAGTAGAAATTCTCAGACTTGAGTATTTCGCCACGAGGTACATCAAATACACGGTGACGCACTCATCACGACACAAACCGGTACGGAACATGACTAAAGGAAAATTGTACTATTATGAACTCATTTCTAACACAATAAAAAAAAATATCAGTTATTATTTTATATAGTTATGCCCTGGATACAAATTACAAAACTTATTAAATACTTATTCCACCAATAACCAAAAGTCAACTGAACTTAAAAAATAAATATCACGCACTCACTTCCGCTCCACTGTCGGAAGAAATGTTTAACCTCTTCATATAAACTGGAAGGACTTCAACTCAGATAACCGAGTTCCTCCGTACCAGCGTGTTTTCATCTAATCAAGAAGCCGCCCGTCGCATGATCTATTCTTGGGCCGATTCTATTCCTCATATGGCCTATATAAATGGCATAACCTTATGCCCTTTTAAGGCTAGATTATCTCTCTTAGCTGACGATACTTCGTTGTTTTACTTCTCTAAATCTGACCTGGAGATTATATCTGATATCCAGCATGACTGTTATGACGTGGCGGAATGGCTAAGAATGAATCTGTTAACACCTAATTACTCAAAAACTGTCTGCATGATGTTTCATAAATGTGAATATGATTTAAATGCAACAACAAATATCTCTTTTGGTACTACCAGACTTAAGTGGGTGAAGGAGGTTAAATACCTTGGCTTGACAAGAGACAGTTCTCTTTCTTAGGCATCACATATAACTAATCGAAAAAATAAAATCTCAGCTTTAGTTGGAATCTTTGCTAAAATCAAGTGTTATGTAACAACACAGACACCACGTGTAATATACTTCGCAATGATTCAGTCTCGGCTCTCATACATATGTTTCATCTGGGGAAGAGCCTCACAAACTAATTTGAATAATTTTGAGGTTCTACAAAACAGGGCTCTGGATACCCTCGCTGTAGAATATACACTGAAACTAATATATTGCCGTTGAAACTGCTTGTATCTTTCAACTCTACTTTAATTATTTATAAATTATTGCATAGTTTAATGACCACAAACACTACATTCTCTTTTGTAAATGAAATTCACTTGCACTGCACAAGACAAAAAAATAACTTACATGTAGTCAGCAATAGAACGACTAAATTTGGAGTTAATGCACTGCAGCACTCGCTCATCTCAGTGTACAACCTGGTACCACTTGATCTAGCAAGAATCTCTCAAATTGAGCCATTTCGAGTAAAGTTGAAAAAGTAGGCCTACTATTTGCTGACTCTGTATGTAAAATAATTTACTCTAAATGTATAATAACTTACTCTTGTGATACCACATTCTTCCAAATAATCTTTATCTTTTATGTTTATCAACACTAATTGACTCATAACTAGAGACGAGAATTATAGGCACTAAAACAGTTAAAATAGGCAGGCATATAGGCTATTAAAATAGCCAAAATAGGCATGTAAATAGGCACTAACGTGTAAAATAGGCATGAAAAAATTCTTATAATTTAATAACATATTTAATTACTATAAAAAGAATTAACAACAAGCAACTTTTCAATGTTTTCTGGTAATACGTTTGTTCTCCTGTCATGAAGAATGTTTTTATATTGAGAGAAAGACCTCTCAACATCACATGAAGGGATTGGGCAAAACTTTAACGATGCCACTGCATCTGGTTTTAGATCAATTGCTTCATCTACCTCACCTCGTAGCACACTGGCAACCTTTACCACTGCTTCCCATCCGACCCTATCAAACTTTTCCCTGACAGCGGCTATCTTCCCAGAGGTTCCTTCCGAACTTCTCCTGACTACTTCAACAATCCAACATGACTCCACCAGGGGTATTCCACGCTTATTTAACTCTGTGATTGCTTCCGGCAGCTTGTTGAAATTTGCAGAAGACTACTCTTCCATCGGTAGTGAAATTGGTATCCCCTATGACCACTGCTTCAGCCAGTAACTTAAGACTTCGATAATTTATCTTTCGGCATTGCCACGGACACACTTCTTCTTCGCAATAAACCACACAAGTTCTGAATCTGAAGGATAAAGCGTACGCTTACACAGTTTGCATCGAGAGGGAGGAAGGGGATACGGGTTGTGCAACATAATTCGACGTTGATTGGTTCTCGCATGTGTCTTGCGGGGTTGGAGGGGTTGAATGCTTCGAGGACAAATTGTTCCTTGTTTCTTCTGATGGAAATTTCCCAAGCGATATTTCTGGTGACTTCTGAGAATTCCCATTCTTGTTCGTGGGGTAAACACATACTGAGAAATAAGAATATAATTCTGTCGAGCACACCAGCTGAAATTGAATTCACTTTAAAATACAGTCAAAAGGCATCAAATAGGCAATTATGCTCGAAATAGGCACAAACCCTTGAAATAGGCATTTATAGGCACAATAAAACCAACGAAATCTAGCTCAAAAGAACCTAAAACGGATTTATATCTCGAAAGCCTACGTTTCTAAACACAGGAATAAAATAGGAAAATAGGCAAATTCCCGTCTCTACTCATAACTTCAAAGCATGCTCATTAGCTTATAGTCTCATTTCTCCAATTATATTATACCGCTTTTTCCTTGGTCATGTATTGTGTCAAAAGCGTCGCTTTGAATACACTTCAATTGCTTACTTGTATACTGTATATCAATGTATTATAATTTAGCATATGTATAGTTAGTCCGTCATCTATGTAATGAACTATGTACTGTTCCTCACGACAGAGCTCTGCTCTCGGGAATCTCTTTCTAGACAAATAAATAAATAAATAAAATCCCACGAGGCAAGTGATTCTGCAGCCAAGTCGGATAAAACCAATCTTTGCGTCTCGAGCCATTTTTTCTCCCTAAACAGCTATGAAAATGCCGTGCATTGTTGAAGTTTGTTGCAACTTACAACTCCCCTAGTGCCACATAAATACCACCTTAAAACTTTATCCCTTAATAGGCACCTTCTTTCCCGGATTCCGCCACTAAAACCCTTATGCATAAATTTCCTACCGGTACCCGATTTCTTTGTTTCTCCTTAGGGAACTTCGATTTTGGAACATGGGATATAAGAAGCCCAGCCATATCGGTACCGCACCCGTCCGCCTCGTTGCGTTGTCTTGGCTGTTACCGCGGAGACCCAGGTTCAAATCCCGACTCACACAGGGCATTAAATTCTGGTCTGAGTGCTCATGAGTCACAATTCAGCTATCAAAGAAGTGGTTTTCCGTGCTTCCCACTCCTACTCCATGCAAATGCTAAGATAGTATATTACAGAAGGCCACGGCCGCTTCCTTCCGAAATCCTTCCGCAATAACAAATACACACCCTAGTTCAGGCTTTACAGTCAGAGTTGGGCAAAATGCATTTTTGATACAAAGTACTCCAAAAGTGTATTTTAGATACATAATATTGGCGTACTTATAAATTTCCAGAAAATACAAAATATTATTTAAGAATACAATTCAAAACATAAAATACTTTCCTCCATTCGGACTGTTCAAAATAACAATCAGATATTACTCTTATAGATATTGCTGTCATGATTGACCTGAACGGATACGCGCGTTAACGTGCAAAGGTAATGGTTCACATCCCACCGTCAGCCTCCTTGAAATGGTTCACCTCAACTCTTTTCCAATCCCGTGAAATGGGGAATAATACTTGGAGATTATTATTATTATCGTATGGCCAAAGCTACCTGTTGAAGATCTTTGGAGCTAGGCGATCTACTCCCCCAATTTCGCCACAGCGAAACCGGAACTGTATTGGATAGTCTGTGGCTAAGATTTAATCAATTTTGTCTTGTAATCATCAAATGTGATACGAGAGATCTTTAACGAGGGCCACTGATCCACTGAGCTTTAGCAGTGTGGACTGTTTACACTGGGCGTAACTCTTGACAGAATGCTATCATCTTAGAAGGACTGCTGCCAAGCTCAAGCCACGACCACTTAGGGTCCTGCACCAATGCCCTCTTCTATCGCTGAATACAATAGCTTGTTGACTTTGCGACATGTAGCCCTGTGTAAGGATAACCGGTGTTATTGTTTTGACTGTAGTAATTTGTGTTTAATTTTCAGTGTTGTCTAAGTAATCAATTGATAAAAGCTTTTCAATCGGTCAACACGCAAGCGCCCAAATTAGATTGGGCGGGGAATTACAATTAAGTTCCTAGTGCCTGAAATGAATTACATGAATTACTTGTACACTTGATAAAACACTTCTCACATAAAATGTGGGCTCAATCGGATGAGTAGTTTCGTTCGTCAAGCACACATCATCAGGTCTGCTCACTCAGGCTTATTGGATATCTGTATAACTCTTATGTGGAACAGTATTTACAATTGTTAAGCTAAGGAGGTTTTTAATTAAACTTTCTAAAGAGTCAGATTTTCAAACAATTATATTATTTACTCCGTTAGTCTATTACACCTCTAAACGGTTGCGTTCATTGTTAGTACTTTTTATGTGTATAAGTGTGAATGAAAAGGAAGGAAGTTTGCAGTTTTATGTTGTTGCAATCATGAGCTACGGGTCCTTATTTTGTGTGGAATTCGTACTAATTAAATTAATATACATTCTAATATTCCTCTCACAGACACTATCATACGAAAGGTACCTGCAGTTAAGTTCGGTACTTAGGAGAATGCATTTCTGCGAATCAGAGCGAGAACCTAGCCATAGAAGCCTGATGTACCATGTTTGAAAGGGCTTATCATTCCTGTCATAGTCTCTATTCATCCAAGTGCCTCTCCAAGAACCTCAAACTCAGACACTATAACTCGGTCGTCAAGCCATCTGCTCTGAGCGCCTTGTAATGACCAGAAAGAGTCCACTCAGAAAATTGGAGTTAAAAGAGAGGAAGATCCTGAGGAGGATATTAGGTCCAATTAGAGAGGGAGGAAGCATAATGATGAATTGTATGAACACCAGGTGGACATCATCACGTCTGTAAGAAAATGACGCCTGACCTTCTATGGGCACTTGGCACGTCTGGATTCTGAAAGGCTCACCAACAGAATATTCACAGTAACAGAAAAAGCAAGGCTTGTAAGATAAAATGGATTGCGTCAGTTAAGTCAGATTTGGAACAACTAGATAACCCAATGGAACAAACTCGTCACCGTCTGATGTTTCGTCAGGACATCCGACAGGGCGTTTTCCCAACGTCCCTTACAAGTAAGAAGACACAGGAGCTAAGTGGACACAAGAAAAAAGACTGACCCTTCCTCAGAAAATGAGGGACTATTAGAAGGAGAAGAAAGCGAAAACTTTACCGAAGAGCAGATACGAGCCCCGTGGCCCTAAGTAGGTCTAAACGATAAAGAAAGTAGGAAAGAATGAAAGAAAGATACATACATTAACATATATTGACCCGTCCAAACTTGGTGAGCGGCGAGCAGCTTGACCACTAAACCACCACGTCCTCTTCTATAAGTATCAAACCTTTTAGAATCATTAGCTTCTATCGCTGCGAAGTGATTGTGTCCTACGACTGTTTTGTTATTAACCGATACTTTTAAAATTCCTTACTTACTTGGTGAGCTTTTGTAGTTGCTTACTTAGGTTAAACACGGAAATGTATCTGAGTTAACACTGCGGTCTTGTTGACTTAGCTGATTTGCGGCTGTTCCGCTACTGGTGTCTATTTCACTACACATCTCACATCCAGTAATCTATATATCAGTATGCTTATATCAAAACATCCATTCATCTGACCGACGGATAATTTGGTAGCGACATAAGCAACATTCTTGAGACATAGTCAGGTGAATGGCCTTAGGATGTTGTGAAATGCCATGCATTAAATTAAGGCCACCTAGAATTGACCAACCTAGAGGGATCGGGTGCATGTGGGATCTTCCCTACAAGCGCTAGGAATACCTCCTTACTGCGATAGTAGCGCATATAGGCAAAATGTGAGATGTACCATTCAGGACGGCCCTCTGAGATCCTACAGTGCTGATGAAAGAAATCTGAACCAAGGAGCAAAGGAACACCACAGTTCAATTGACTACACATTAAAAAGTAAATTATTCTTTGCATAAATAAATAAATAAACAAATGAATATTGAAATCTCATTAGGTTTCTGGTTATCCAGGCCTAGAAAGGTTGGGGCAAATATAGTTATTACTATTATTATTGCTGGGGCCCAGTTTCTGGTTATCCAGGCCCAGAAAGTTTGGGACATATATAATTATTACTATTATTATTGCTGGGGCACAGTTTCTGGTTATCCAGGCCTGGAAAGGTTGGGACAAATCTAATTATTACTATTATTATTGCTGGGGCCCAGTTTCTGGTTATCCAGGCCTGGAAAGGTTGGGACAAATATAATTATTACTATTATTATTGCTGGGGCACAGTTTCTGGTTATCCAGGCCTGGAAAGGTTGGGACAAATCTAATTATTACTATTATTATTGCTGGGGCCCAGTTTCTGGTTATCCAGGCCTGGAAAGGTTGGGACAAATATAATTATTACTATTATTATTGCTGGGGCACAGTTTCTGGTTATCCAGGCCCAGAAAGTTTGGGACAAATATAATTATTACTATTATTATTGCTGGGGCACAGTTTCTGGTTATCCAGGCCCAGAAAGTTTGGGACAAATATAATTATTACTATTATTATTGCTGGGGCACAGTTTCTGGTAATCCAGGCCCAGAAAGTTTGGGATAAATATAATTATTACTATTATTATTGCTGGGGCACAGTTTCTGGTTATCCAGGCCCAGAAAGTTTGGGACAAATATAATTATTACTATTATTATTGCTGGCGCCCAGTTTCTTGTTATCCAGGCCTGGAAAGGTTGGGACAAATCTAATTATTACTATTATTATTGCTGGGGCACAGTTTCTTGTTATCCAGGCCTGGAAAGGTTGGGACAAATATAATTATTACTATTATTATTGCTGGCGCCCAGTTTCTTGTTATCCAGGCCTGGAAAGGTTGGGACAGATCTAATTATTACTATTATTATTGCTGGGGCACAGTTTCTGGTTATCCAGGCCCAGAAAGTTTGGGACAAATATAATTATTACTATTATTATTGCTGGCACCCAGTTTCTTGTTATCCAGGCCTGGAAAGGTTGGGACAGATCTAATTATTACTATTATTATTGCTGGGGCACAGTTTCTGGTAATCCAGGCCCAGAAAGTTTGGGACAAATATAATTATTACTATTATTATTGCTGGGGCCCAGTTTCTGGTTATCCAGGCCCAGAAAGTTTGGGACAAATATAATTATTACTATTATTATTGCCGGGGCACAGTTTCTGGTTATCCAGGCCCAGAAAGTTTGGGACAAATATAATTATTACTATTATTATTGCTGGGGCACAGTTTCTGGTTATCCAGGCCTGGAAAGTTTGGGACAAATATAATTATTACTATTATTATTGCTGGCGCCCAGTTTCTTGTTATCCAGGCCTGGAAAGGTTGGGACAGATCTAATTATTACTATTATTATTGCTGGGGCACAGTTTCTGGTTATCCAGGCCCAGAAAGTTTGGGACAAATATAATTATTACTATTATTATTGCTGGGGCACAGTTTCTGGTTATCCAGGCCCAGAAAGTTTGGGACAAATATAATTATTACTATTATTATTGCTGGTGCCCAGTTTCTTGTTATCCAGGCCTGGAAAGGTTGGGACAGATCTAATTATTACTATTATTATTGCTGGGGCACAGTTTCTGGTTATCCAGGCCCAGAAAGTTTGGGACAAATATAATTATTACTATTATTATTGCTGGGGCACAGTTTCTGGTTATCCAGGCCCAGAAAGTTTGGGACAAATATAATTATTACTATTATTATTGCTGGGGCACAGTTTCTGGTTATCCAGGCCCAGAAAGTTTGGGACAAATATAATTATTACTATTATTATTGCTGGCGCCCAGTTTCTTGTTATCCAGGCCTGGAAAGGTTGGGACAGATCTAATTATTACTATTATTATTGCTGGGGCACAGTTTCTGGTTATCCAGGCCCAGAAAGTTTGGGACAAATATAATTATTACTATTATTATTGCTGGGGCACAGTTTCTGGTTATCCAGGCCCAGAAAGTTTGGGACAAATATAATTATTACTATTATTATTGCTGGCGCCCAGTTTCTTGTTATCCAGGCCTGGAAAGGTTGGGACAAATCTAATTATTACTATTATTATTGCTGGGGCACAGTTTCTTGTTATCCAGGCCTGGAAAGGTTGGGAAAAATATAATTATTACTATTATTATTGCTGGCGCCCAGTTTCTTGTTATCCAGGCCTGGAAAGGTTGGGACAAATCTAATTATTACTATTATTATTGCTGGGGCACAGTTTCTTGTTATCCAGGCCTGGAAAGGTTGGGACAAATATAACTATTACTAGTATTATTGCTGGCGCCCAGTTTCTTGTTATCCAGGCCTGGAAAGGTTGGGACAGATCTAATTATTACTATTATTATTGCTGGGGCACAGTTTCTGGTTATCCAGGCCCAGAAAGTTTGGGACAAATATAATTATTACTATTATTATTGCTGGGGCACAGTTTCTGGTTATCCAGGCCCAGAAAGTTTGGGACAAATATAATTATTATTATTATTATTGCTGGGGCACAGTTTCTGGTTATCCAGGCCCAGAAAGTTTGGGACAAATATAATTATTACTATTATTATTGCTGGCGCCCAGTTTCTTGTTATCCAGGCCTGGAAAGGTTGGGACAGATCTAATTATTACTATTATTATTGCTGGGGCACAGTTTCTGGTTATCCAGGCCCAGAAAGTTTGGGACAAATATAATTATTACTATTATTATTGCTGGGGCACAGTTTCTGGTTATCCAGGCCCAGAAAGTTTGGGACAAATATAATTATTACTATTATTATTGCTGGCGCCCAGTTTCTTGTTATCCAGGCCTGGAAAGGTTGGGACAAATCTAATTATTACTATTATTATTGCTGGGGCACAGTTTCTTGTTATCCAGGCCTGGAAAGGTTGGGAAAAATATAATTATTACTATTATTATTGCTGGTGCCCAGTTTCTTGTTATCCAGGCCTGGAAAGGTTGGGACAGATCTAATTATTACTATTATTATTGCTGGGGCACAGTTTCTGGTTATCCAGGCCCAGAAAGGTTGGGACAAATATAATTATTACTATTATTATTGCTGGCGCCCAGTTTCTTGTTATCCAGGCCTGGAAAGTTTGGGACAAATCTAATTATTACTATTATTATTGCTGGGGACCAGTTTCTGGTTATCCAGGCCTAGAAAGGTTGGGACAAATATAATTATTACTATTATTATTGCTGGGGCACAGTTTCTGGTTATCCAGGCCTGGAAAGATTGGGACAAATATAATTATTACTATTATTATTGCTGGGGCACAGTTTCTGGTTATCCAGGCCCAGAAAGTTTGGGACAAATATAATTATTACTATTATTATTGCTGAGGCCCAGTTTCAGGTTATCCAGGCCTGGAAAGATTGGGACAAATATAATTATTACTATTATTATTGCTGGGGCACAGTTTCTGGTTATCCAGGCCTGGAAAGATTGGGACAAATATAATTATTACTATTATTATTGCTGGGGCCCAGTTTCTGGTTATCCAGGCCCAGAAAGTTTGGGACAAATATAATTATTACTATTATTATTGCTGAGGCCCAGTTTCTGGTTATCCAGGCCTGGAAAGATTGGGACAAATATAATTATTACTATTATTATTGCTGAGGCCCAGTTTCAGGTTATCCAGGCCTGGAAAGGTTGGGACAAATATAATTATTACTATTATTATTGCTGGGGCACAGTTTCTGGTTATCCAGGCCCAGAAAGATTGGGACAAATATAATTATTACTATTATTATTGCTGGGGCACAGTTTCTGGTAATCCAGGCCCAGAAAGTTTGGGACAAATATAATTATTACTATTATTATTGCTGGGGCACAGTTTCTGGTTATCCAGGCCTGGAAAGATTGGGACAAATATAATTATTACTATTATTATTGCTGGGGCACAGTTTCTGGTTATCCAGGCCTGGAAAAGTTGGGACAAATATAATTATTACTATTATTATTGCTGGGGCACAGTTTCTGGTTATCCAGGCCTGGAAAGGTTGGGACAAATATAATTATTACTATTATTATTGCTGAGGCCCAGTTTCTGGTTATCCAGGCCTGGAAAGGTTGGGACAAATATAATTATTACTATTATTATTGCTGGGGCACAGTTTCTGGTAATCCAGGCCCAGAAAGTTTCGGACAAATATAATTATTACTATTATTATTGCTGAGGCCCAGTTTCTGGTTATCCAGGCCCAGAAAGTTTCGGACAAATATAATTATTACTATTATTATTGCTGGGGCCCAGTTTCTGGTTATCCAGGCCCAGAAAGTTTCGGACAAATATAATTATTACTATTATTATTGCTGAGGCACAGTTTCTGGTAATCCAGGCCCAGAAAGTTTCGGACAAATATAATTATTACTATTATTATTGCTGGGGCACAGTTTCTGGTTATCCAGGCCCAGAAAGTTTGGGACAAATATAATTATTACTATTATTATTGCTGGGGCACAGTTTCTGGTAATCCAGGCCCAGAAAGTTTGGGATAAATATAATTATTACTATTATTATTGCTGGGGCACAGTTTCTGGTTATCCAGGCCCAGAAAGTTTGGGACAAATATAATTATTACTATTATTATTGCTGGCGCCCAGTTTCTTGTTATCCAGGCCTGGAAAGGTTGGGACAAATCTAATTATTACTATTATTATTGCTGGGGCACAGTTTCTTGTTATCCAGGCCTGGAAAGGTTGGGACAAATATAATTATTACTATTATTATTGCAGGCGCCCAGTTTCTTGTTATCCAGGCCTGGAAAGGTTGGGACAGATCTAATTATTACTATTATTATTGCTGGGGCACAGTTTCTGGTTATCCAGGCCCAGAAAGTTTGGGACAAATATAATTATTACTATTATTATTGCTGGCACCCAGTTTCTTGTTATCCAGGCCTGGAAAAGTTGGGACAGATCTAATTATTACTATTATTATTGCTGGGGCACAGTTTCTGGTAATCCAGGCCCAGAAAGTTTGGGACAAATATAATTATTACTATTATTATTGCTGGGGCCCAGTTTCTGGTTATCCAGGCCCAGAAAGTTTGGGACAAATATAATTATTACTATTATTATTGCTGGGGCACAGTTTCTGGTTATCCAGGCCCAGAAAGTTTGGGACAAATATAATTATTACTATTATTATTGCTGGGGCACAGTTTCTGGTTATCCAGGCCTGGAAAGTTTGGGACAAATATAATTATTACTATTATTATTGCTGGCGCCCAGTTTCTTGTTATCCAGGCCTGGAAAGGTTGGGACAGATCTAATTATGACTATTATTATTGCTGGGGCACAGTTTCTGGTTATCCAGGCCCAGAAAGTTTGGGACAAATATAATTATTACTATTATTATTGCTGGGGCACAGTTTCTGGTTATCCAGGCCCAGAAAGTTTGGGACAAATATAATTATTACTATTATTATTGCTGGTGCCCAGTTTCTTGTTATCCAGGCCTGGAAAGGTTGGGACAGATCTAATTATTACTATTATTATTGCTGGGGCACAGTTTCTGGTTATCCAGGCCCAGAAAGTTTGGGACAAATATAATTATTACTATTATTATTGCTGGGGCACAGTTTCTGGTTATCCAGGCCCAGAAAGTTTGGGACAAATATAATTATTACTATTATTATTGCTGGGGCACAGTTTCTGGTTATCCAGGCCCAGAAAGTTTGGGACAAATATAATTATTACTATTATTATTGCTGGCGCCCAGTTTCTTGTTATCCAGGCCTGGAAAGGTTGGGACAGATCTAATTATTATTATTATTATTGCTGGGGCACAGTTTCTGGTTATCCAGGCCCAGAAAGTTTGGGAAAAATATAATTATTACTATTATTATTGCTGGGGCACAGTTTCTGGTTATCCAGGCCCAGAAAGTTTGGGACAAATATAATTATTACTATTATTATTGCTGGCGCCCAGTTTCTTGTTATCCAGGCCTGGAAAGGTTGGGACAAATCTAATTATTACTATTATTATTGCTGGGGCACAGTTTCTTGTTATCCAGGCCTGGAAAGGTTGGGAAAAATATAATTATTACTATTATTATTGCTGGCGCCCAGTTTCTTGTTATCCAGGCCTGGAAAGGTTGGGACAAATCTAATTATTACTATTATTATTGCTGGGGCACAGTTTCTTGTTATCCAGGCCTGGAATGGTTGGGACAAATATAACTATTACTAGTATTATTGCTGGCGCCCAGTTTCTTGTTATCCAGGCCTGGAAAGGTTGGGACAGATCTAATTATTACTATTATTATTGCTGGGGCACAGTTTCTGGTTATCCAGGCCCAGAAAGTTTGGGACAAATATAATTATTACTATTATTATTGCTGGGGCACAGTTTCTGGTTATCCAGGCCCAGAAAGTTTGGGACAAATATAATTATTACTATTATTATTGCTGGGGCACAGTTTCTGGTTATCCAGGCCCAGAAAGTTTGGGACAAATATAATTATTACTATTATTATTGCTGGCGCCCAGTTTCTTGTTATCCAGGCCTGGAAAGGTTGGGACAGATCTAATTATTACTATTATTATTGCTGGGGCACAGTTTCTGGTTATCCAGGCCCAGAAAGTTTGGGACAAATATAATTATTACTATTATTATTGCTGGGGCACAGTTTCTGGTTATCCAGGCCCAGAAAGTTTGGGACAAATATAATTATTACTATTATTATTGCTGGCGCCCAGTTTCTTGTTACCAGGCCTGGAAAGGTTGGGACAAATCTAATTATTACTATTATTATTGCTGGGGCACAGTTTCTTGTTATCCAGGCCTGGAAAGGTTGGGAAAAATATAATTATTACTATTATTATTGCTGGTGCCCAGTTTCTTGTTATCCAGGCCTGGAAAGGTTGGGACAGAACTAATTATTACTATTATTATTGCTGGGGCACAGTTTCTGGTTATCCAGGCCCAGAAAGGTTGGGACAAATATAATTATTACTATTATTATTGCTGGCGCCCAGTTTCTTGTTATCCAGGCCTGGAAAGTTTGGGACAAATCTAATTATTACTATTATTATTGCTGGGGACCAGTTTCTGGTTATCCAGGCCTAGAAAGGTTGGGACAAATATAATTATTACTATTATTATTGCTGGGGCACAGTTTCTGGTTATCCAGGCCTGGAAAGATTGGGACAAATATAATTATTACTATTATTATTGCTGGGGCACAGTTTCTGGTTATCCAGGCCCAGAAAGTTTGGGACAAATATAATTATTACTATTATTATTGCTGAGGCCCAGTTTCAGGTTATCCAGGCCTGGAAAGATTGGGACAAATATAATTATTACTATTATTATTGCTGGGGCACAGTTTCTGGTTATCCAGGCCTGGAAAGATTGGGACAAATATAATTATTACTATTATTATTGCTGGGGCCCAGTTTCTGGTTATCCAGGCCCAGAAAGTTTGGGACAAATATAATTATTACTATTATTATTGCTGAGGCCCAGTTTCTGGTTATCCAGGCCTGGAAAGATTGGGACAAATATAATTATTACTATTATTATTGCTGAGGCCCAGTTTCAGGTTATCCAGGCCTGGAAAGGTTGGGACAAATATAATTATTACTATTATTATTGCTGGGGCACAGTTTCTGGTTATCCAGGCCCAGAAAGATTGGGACAAATATAATTATTACTATTATTATTGCTGGGGCACAGTTTCTGGTAATCCAGGCCCAGAAAGTTTGGGACAAATATAATTATTACTATTATTATTGCTGGGGCACAGTTTCTGGTTATCCAGGCCTGGAAAGATTGGGACAAATATAATTATTACTATTATTATTGCTGGGGCACAGTTTCTGGTTATCCAGGCCTGGAAAAGTTGGGACAAATATAATTATTACTATTATTATTGCTGGGGCACAGTTTCTGGTTATCCAGGCCTGGAAAGGTTGGGACAAATATAATTATTACTATTATTATTGCTGAGGCCCAGTTTCTGGTTATCCAGGCCTGGAAAGGTTGGGACAAATATAATTATTACTATTATTATTGCTGGGGCACAGTTTCTGGTAATCCAGGCCCAGAAAGTTTCGGACAAATATAATTATTACTATTATTATTGCTGAGGCCCAGTTTCTGGTTATCCAGGCCCAGAAAGTTTCGGACAAATATAATTATTACTATTATTATTGCTGGGGCCCAGTTTCTGGTTATCCAGGCCCAGAAAGTTTCGGACAAATATAATTATTACTATTATTATTGCTGAGGCACAGTTTCTGGTAATCCAGGCCCAGAAAGTTGCGGACAAATATAATTATTACTATTATTATTGCTGGGGCCCAGTTTCTGGTTATCCAGGCCTAGAAAGATTGGGACAAATATAGTTATTACTATTATTATTGCTGGGGCCCAATTTCTGGTTATCCAGGCCTAGAAAGGTTGGGACAAATATAGTTATTACTATTATTATTGCTGGGGCCCAGTTTCTGGTTATCCAGGCCAGGGGCGGCTCCTGAGGCGGTGCCCGTGTGCCATGGCACCACCAGTGTAATGAAGAGAGAATATGTGACTTTTCCCCCTCAAGAACAGTTTATATTACAGTTACATTTTAGGAAATTGTATGCATATTCTGCATTTATTTGAACGAGCGCGCAAACTGACATGCGTTCTGGTGGCGCTTTATTGAATTACTGAGCCAGAGCCAACCGGCACTACCTACGAACATCAGACCGCATCAGACACTGTACTGCAATAAGGACTAGTTTGGCTTGAGTTTGTTTGTGTTGTGTTGAGACGCATATTACCCTGAGGTAGAGCCAACGGCCTCGTGACGCGGAGCTTCAATTCTATCCATGAGATAGCAGCACGTCACAGGTACAAGCACACATTACATACACGTTAGAACTGCTGAACTGCTTTATCTTTCAACCACTAGAGTACAGCATATGGCAGCACACCTCCAGTGGTACCAGCTTGACGATATATCACTGTGTCTTGACTATTAAATAAATTCAAACCACAAAATAGTTTTAGTTCTTTATTGTTTGACATTTAGCAACTTTTATAGGCTCATATTGATGACGGGGATTATTTGTTCTCTCTTTGTAATGTAAAAATTCTGAATTTTTCAACGAGTTTTACTGTGTTTCGTTAATTTAATTTGGCGGCACAGTTTCACGTCCCAAGCGTAAACACAAATTCTCAAGTTTGACTGCAAATGGGTATGAATAGTGTCCGTCGTTAAATAGCTTTTGTGTTCATTTATATTAGATGCAGGGGATATCCTTTCCAATCAATCCGTATGTACGATAAGTAAGGTTGTCTTAGAGATAGGTCATCGTGTTCATTTCATCTCACCTATTTATTTTGAGACAGCAACTGAAATTGCGACAAAGAGGCTGTGGTCACGTGTGTGTTAGCAATAGCCATGCTTATTTATTCCTATATAGACATGTTACTTAAACTTGCATAGCATCATGCGGCATTGACCATATATACACCGTTTTAATCTAATAAGTGTGCTTTTTGAATCGATACACGCAAGCTAGGTTCCTTAATAAAATTTGATTTGTTTCATGTTTGAAGATCGCATAGCTCGAGCGCAACGTACGAAGCCGTAGGAATCTCAATGAGCTCTGTGTCACCTTTCGGAAGTGTAACAATGAATAAAATAAGTGAGTTGTTACAATCTCCATTTAGCAATAGGACCGCTCTTATTAATTCAAATGAAGGTGTCGATCGAGGTTTTGGAACAAATATGTTTGATGAGTAGGCCTAGCATATGTTGTTTTCTTCAAATTATTTTTCTGAGAGGTTTGTTCAATTATAATTCTTAAAAGTGGTTTTTATTTAAAATGCATATGGATCAAAATATGTGTATGATATAATATCGTATGGCCTCGGTGCCAGGTGCAAGCTTTGGTGTTTGACACCCAAAGGGCAGCTTGCTTGTCGAATTTTTGTTGTTCCTTGGAGGGCCATGAAAGTCAAGGAGGTTAGATATCTAAGCTCCTTGACACTTTAGCGCTTTCTAGTAGAGAAAGGAGGAACTTTTGTTTTGGCGAAAAATCCCGAGATTAAAATAGTTGTAGTAGTTACGCAATTTCTCAATTCACTTCAGCTGACACTTCAATTAAAAACGTCTTCTACAATAGCACAGTTAAATAATGTTAAACATATAATTTATTGTATAAAATATGCACTATCCGTACCTGCAACTTTGAATGATTTTATTGCAAATTTTGAATATGCTGGCACCACCAAGTGAAAAATCACCAGCCGCCACTGACCAGGCCTGGAAAGGTTGGGACAAATACAGTTATTACTATTATTATTGCTGGGGGGCAATTTCTTTCGCACATTCAGTGACGTGGACTCGATCCGCACCGCCCTATGAATGGTTCTCCGCGGATTCCCAATTTCAACTCCAAGTCAGAACGGCACCTTTTTAGGCCACGCCGCTTCAAATGCCTAGCCTAGTTTGATTCTCCTCTACTCATTTGATATCCTCTCAGGAGGTGGGCGTCAGTGAGGGCATCTGGCTGTTAAATCACCCTCTACAACGAACAAATATCATTGCATCTCATCCCCAACCCGTTGAAACGAGAATAATAAGAGGTAGACACACTTATGATTATTATTATTATTATATCATTTGTGTCCCTTATGGACAATGTTTGAACCTAAATATCTCATGATGACACAATTTTCATTTCTCTTCCTCCTTCCTCTTCTCTTCCCAAAATCTCTTCATCCTTTGACAGTGCTCCTGTTTCCGTTGTTCAGTCAACAATGTCCTTGTCTTCATCTTTTAATTTGTTTTAAATGTTGTATTCTTAATTTTGTTTCTGAATCCTCCTCTGTCTCCAATTATTTGCCTGGCAATTCCCACCTGCCTGAAGTCTTCCTCCATTTCATGAATATTATTATCCGTTCTTAATGTAGGCAACTAGGCTCTCCCTGGCAATTTAAGAGATTCAAGTTTCTACTTCTGGCACTGACAGCGGCCATCCTCAATGTGGTGTTTTCTAGCCAAATGGCGTAATGTTCCCAGGGTATCTGCTCTTTTCTAGACCATAATAAATACAGCCAGGCATACTGCTACAGACACCACACAACCTCAGGTTATCAGACAAATAACAACTGCCATACTTATTTTCGGCGGCTCGTGGTGAAGTGGCTAGCATTCATGGCTGTCATACCCGAGGTCCGTGTTCGATTACCAGTTCTGATATCCTGCAAGTGGTTTTCCGTGGTTTCCCATTTCTACTTCAGCAAAATGCCGGAAGGTTCCTACCTTAAAGCCAAGGCCACTCCCTCCTAATCCTCATCTTAATTACACTCGTTAATACAGCCATCACACTACCGCAGGTTATCAGACAAAATTACTCACACACCCAAGTACACGGGGCTTAAAGACCGCGAAGGCAATGCCCCTGAAATGAAACAACATTAACAACAAGGAAGTGCTGCAATGATTGGAAATAAGGAAAATACTATAACGTAAAATACAGGGGCTGATAACCTCACTGTTCCGTCCCTTAAAACAACAATCAATCAACGTATGATGCTCGGCGTTGGATCAACAAGCTACTAAATTTATACTCCCTGATAAGGACAGGAGTTATAACTATCCCTATGCGTTTAGGACAAAGTGGGCTTTATGTTTTATGTTTATATACCTGATGGTGAAAAAGGGAACCCTCGATGACAATTTTCAGGACGTCCAAGTTGGGATTCTTTCCCACATTCTCCCGTCGTCAGCAAGGCGTTAGCACTCTCGGTCACCATGGTCGAGTCAATATTCCTCTTTGGTATATAATAATATCGTATGGCTTCGGGTGCCTGGTGCAAGCTTTGTAATTTGACACCCAGAGGGTAGCTTGCATGTCGAATTTCGTTGTTCCTTGAATCCCTATGAAAGTCAAGGAGGTTAGATATCTAAGCTCCTTGAGCACTATTGTGCTTTCTAGTAGAGAAATGTGGATCTTTGTGTTGGCGGAAACTCCCGAGATTAATTTGGCCATTATGAACGCGGCCTACTGGATTCAAATGGGTTCTTTGACATGCCAACATCGTATGACATGCGTGTCATGTTTTTGCCACCTTTCAAAAATCACTTACCACGGCCAGGAGCGAACCTGCAATCTTGGGGTTAGTAGACCGACACGCTATCCACTCACCCACCGTGGAAAGCTCTGTTTGGTATAGAAGCCATCTCTATGTCATATTTTATTTTATGTGCGTATTTTCCCTTGGGATGGTAATGTTTGTGATTTCATTTGTTTCTTGTAGTTCAGGCAGCACTGCCTAGATGGCGGTTACGTTGTTGTGCGTATTATGTCATTGAATCTGTGTCCCTACTGAGATTTCTAACACGACAAAACCGAATGAAACAAATTTCCTTCAGCGGTCAAGGGCACTTCAGTTTCAAAATCTCAGCGCTGCCATTTTACCTAAAATAAAATGGCAGAAACCCAAATATCAAAGCTCAAATTAAATAACGATTGAGCATCACAACTTTTTTTTAAACGTACTTCAATTTGGTAAGCGCTTTGCTTATTCGAAGAAGAATCCATTGCAGGTTCCATGTTGACGTTTAGAATTGAGTATAACAAATTTCAAAGTTTCCGCCTAATCAACAACATTTATTATTTTAGTTATCATCTTCTGGGTAGATGTTTCAGAATTTGTGTCAATTCCTTCTTCAGCCCTTCATAATTAATATTAGGAACATCATTACATAGACCAAAACGACCTCGTCCATGTAGAAACATATCACACTAATATTAAAACACTATAAAAACTATTAACAATTTAAAACATGACAAGCTTATAGACAATAAAACAATAAAACATTCCTGCTGTTATCAGCCACTTAATTATATAATCACTATTATGCACATTCTTGTTAGGTGTGCGATGGTCAAATTGCGCAGTCGTTAATCACTTTTGTGTCAAGAAAACAAAGAGCATATTTAGTTAGTGTCCATGACCCAAATAACTTGCTGTACTGGTGGGTAAATGTTGACGTAAGTGGAAACTTTGGTTCCGGCACTTTCTTTGAAAGTGCGCTGACATGTGTTTATAGATAAGGAATCGTGGAAAACTCATCCGACTACTTGACTTGGAATTTGCACATTAAGTGGATGTGTTATCTTGTGCTGAGAGCTCCATGGACGTAGAAACGATATGAAAAGCAAAGCGCCTATGTCATGATATGGTGCTGGGTGATCGGCTCCTACACCGACGTGACTGCAGGTGCAATGCGATATAAGTAGGTCAAGTGCCTGGCTGTTTGTAGTCCTATATGTATGCAACTAATCCACTAGTGCTGTAAGCGGAGTCAGCTGCAGTCACGTCGGTGTAGGAGCCGATCACCCAGCACCATATCATGACATAGGCGCTTTGCTTTTCACATCGTTTCTACGTCCATGGAGCTCTCAGCACAAGATAACACATCCACTTAATGTGCAAATTCCAAGTCAAGTAGTCGGATGAGTTTTCCACGATTTCTTATCTATAAACACATGTCAGCGCACTTTCAAAGAAAGTGCCGGAACCAAAGTTTCCACTTACGACAACATTTACCCACCAGTACAGCAAGTTATTTGGGTCATGGACACTAACTAAATATGCTCTTTGTTTTCTTGACACAAAAGTGATTAACGACTGCGCGATTTGACCATCGCACACCTAACAAGAATGTGCATAATAGTGATTATATAATTAAGTGGCTGATAACAGCAGGAATGTTTTATTGTTTTATTGTCTATAAGCTTGTCATGTTTTAAATTGTTAATAGTTTTTATAGTGTTTTAATATTAGTGTGATATGTTTCTACATGGACGAGGTCGTTTTGGTCTATGTAATGATGTTCCTAATATTAATTATGAAGGGCTGAAGAAGGAATTGACACAAATTCCGAAACATATACCCAGAAGATGCTAACTAAAATAATAAATGTGTGTTGATTAGGCGGAAACTTTGAAATTTGTTATACTCAAGCGCTTTGCTCCCAAACTACAAGGTAATCGGGTGAAATGTTTTCTAGATGATGGTTGTACGAATCAGACGAGAATTATAATCCATGACATAAGATACAATGAAACATTCACAGAGCTTCTCATTCCGATACATTTAATTAAGGACCCACTGTTACCAACATTGGGACAATATGATCACGAATATTACGCGCAGCCACTGTATTGAAATTATAAAACATTCATCATCATCAATTAACAGCTCCAGTTTCTCGCACTTAAGAGCTACAGGAAAGATAATTATTGACAATTTACGGCCGTATGTGTAGCCTCGTACGGCGAAGGCAAAAGAACAGACTCTCCAAACTTTCATGATAGCGGCTGCGTGAACTATTAGAACATATAAATTGACAACTCTGAAGGAAATTGCGTAATTAAGACAACTCTTGCCAAGAGGTGAGTATCATATTAGGACTCAAAAGATATACTCAAGATGTTATAGCACAATTACGACGAAATTTAGTTCAAGACGAATAATATATTAGGTGCACCAGTTGCGTTAGTGATGAAATTATCACAATAAATATAAAACGTAGCCTAGTGTCCATCCTGAAATTGCTTAGTTTAAAAATAAATAACTTCCTATATATTTGAACTACAGTAACGAAAATTAGTGATAAGGTAATAACCTAAGTGTAATAACGAGTGCCTAAGGCAAAATAACAGTGACATTACAATGGTGGCTGGGGGTAGAATTAAAACGTGGTAGTGAATCATTCAGAAAGTGATTGCGCAAAGAAATACGCGTGGTGGCCATCTTGAAAGTTTAGAATATGATAATGAATAACTGAATGTATTTTAACGTTGGTTGGTTGGTTCCTCAGTTTAGGGGCTGCGACAACGCGGTCATGTAGCCCCGTGTACTGTGAGTGTGAGTAGAATCTGTCTGATTACCAGTGTTGATTGTAATGACTGTATTAGTGTGTGTATTTCTTTTAATTCAAGAAAGTGTAGACATTTAATTTTTTCAAGTAGTTCCTACTTTTGCCGCCAAACGTCACCGTCAACGACCAACTAGTACAGAACTTAGTAAACAGATGCCACCGCAGTCGGCACTTGACGCCGAACGTAGGAACCTAGAAACGTTTGTCAAATGTTTAACCTATATATAATTTAGCTTCACACAGGTGTAATTAGTGTAAGGTTCTTTAACATGCCATAAATCTATGACATGGGACCGCCGGCTTTACTTCCCCTCCAAAGGAAGGTATACTGAGGGATTTTTAACGTTCTTAAAAAATCCGACGTCTTTAGCCGGGTTTGAACCCGCGATCTTGGGCATAGAAGCTCGATACAACAACAAAAATTAGCAGTAATATAGAGCTTTGCACGAGGTTACCTATGACCAACAGTAAGTCGACAGAACAAGGACTCAAACTTCACGATAACGGCTGGGCGTGTTCCTAAGACTGAAACATAATATATTTAACGCACCATATCATACCAAACGGAAATTTAGTGGGAGAGGATTACCGTACAAGTATTACACTGGATATAGCGCCCGGTGGCCATTTATAAAAATGAAATAATTATATATTTTGGAGACTCAATATTTCAAATTAATTAATTAGTTTTCCATTCCAAAGACAAAAGAGCACCTACGCTATATATTTCAAATGGTGGCTGAGCATACTGTTAAGACTTCAAAATCAATGATCCAATAACCACGAAACTTTGTAAGAGGGGGCGAAATAGATAAAATATAGCACTGCATAGAGCACGTAGTTGAATACTTAAGACATTCATATCGACAATCCACTATTCATAAGAAATACAATGACCTAACGCAGAAAATATGTAGGCTCCGGTAGAAGGCTTTCACTGCAGACATCAAAATATATGGTATTTCATAAATTCAAAATGTTGCATGGACGTACTTTTTATGCTCAGGGGGTAATAGCTGAATTACAACGAATCTTACTAAAAGGAAGGTTTTCTATAGCTTACAAATTTAAACGATCACATAAATATGCAAGTGAAATGAGGAGAAGGATTTACTACTATACCAATGCATTCAGGAAAAAGTAGACTGCCTGTTCATACCTGAACTTCTTGCTTTATTGCGATAGTTATATTTGTGATATTCAATCAGTTTCTGGGAGTGAAGTCAGCAACGCCTAGATGGTGCTTACTTATGTGTGCGTATGATTCATTGGGAGGGTAATCATTGCAATATTAATTAATTTCTGTTAGTACAAACATAACTGGCTGGATGGTATTGCACCGATAATTTATGGTCCGAAGTGCGGTACATTTTCCGCCCGAGATGTTGTCACTACGTAAAGCCCATGACCCAGTTAAGATTATATCACTGACAGCTGGTTTACAGCTAGGCAGCTCGCCCGAGTAGACCCGAAGAGTTCAAGGACTTTACTCGACCGCTTCCGAACGCAGTTCCAAACCCAAGATTACATGGAGCGATCGATAAATATTGAATTGTCTTTCGAGTTGACCGCTTGAGAACTGTTTATTCTGATTATTTGAAATTGAGACCTATTTAAGGTGTCCAGAATACATTGGGGTTTACATTTACATAGCAAAGAGGTAATACAAGCATATTTCCGTGGAAATATCCTCTGCAGAAGAAATGAAGTATTAATATTATGGCAGTGTGTCAGACATCGATATATCCCACACATGAGAGGGCAAAATCTGGCTTTCCTATTATTTCGCTGCTAGGGCAAATTCATTAATATCACAAATACACGTAGTACGATGGCTTCCGTAATTCGGGTACAATACAATGTGAATGAGAATGCGTCTTCAAACTTCATTTCTTAGTGAAGAATGATCCACATGTGCCACATGAATATTGCTATACACCACATGAATATGGCTTTCGACTAAACAATGAATAAGCATGTGTCTCTTCAAATATCTTTTCGCAGTAAAGTTTGATGCACATGTGCTACATGGATATGGCTTTACACCACTACGAAAGAGCATCTGTCTCTTCAAATCTCGATTCTTAGTAAAGTTGGCTCCGCAGGTGCAACGTGATTAAGGCTTTGCACCACTATGAATGAGCATGTGTGTCTTCAAACTTCCTTTCTGAGTGAAGTTTGATCCACATAAGCTACATGAATATTGCTTTACACCACTATGAACGACCATGTGTTTTGTCAAACTACCTTGCTGACTGAAGTTTGAGCCACATGTGCTACATGAATATGGCTTTACACCACTATGAATGAGCATATGTCTGTTCAAAGCTCTCTTCTTGGTAAAGTTTGATGCACATGTGTTGCATGAATAAGGCCTTACACCACTATGAATGAGCATGTGTCTCTTCAAATATCCACTCTGAGTAAAGTTGGCTCCGCAAGTGCAACATGAATATTGCTTTACATTTCTATGAATGAACATGTGTGTCTTCAAACTTCCTTTCCTAGTGAAGTTTGATCCACATATGCTACATGAATATGGCTTTATACCACTATGAATGAGCATGTGGCTCTTTAAATTATGCTTCTGAGAAAAGTTTCTTCCACATGAGCTACATGAATATGTCTTCATACCACTATGAGTGATCATGTGTCTTTTCAATACTCCAATCCTATTAAAGTTTGTCCCGCATGTGCTACAGGAATATGGCCTTACACCACTATGAATCAGCATGTGTGTCTTCAAATTTCCCTTCTCAGTAAAGTTTGATCCACATGTGCTACATGCATATGGCCTTACACTGTTATCAGTGGAGATTTGTTCGCTCACGTCACTCCAGGCTACCATGTTCCTATTACCATTTTGAATAGGTGAGGCTCCGAGGGTGTAATATGTAAGGGAGTTCTCCGACCTGAGAAAGATAGTAATGGCAATAGAAAATATCCACTGAAGCAAGCTTGGTAAATAGCCACTTACATTATAAAATAAAAATCATTATGACGTAAAATTACTCATAAGTATACTATTACATTCTGAGACCAAAATATCGTATATACAGGGTCTTTATGTTTGCTTGGCAAGGACATTCTCGCTCACGCGCTCCGCCAGTGACAGCTCAGTTCCCGGCTGCCGCGCACGCGTATATATGGCAAAATACGGTGATTAAAATCAGTATCATGCTTGTTTACTCACCATGCTTACAGTAGATGCTGAAAATGTTCCCCATCCGCTGCCAAACATAATCGGCATCTCCTAATGAAGTTTCCGGTTACTCCGGTTAATTCAGCTTCAGTAAGGAAATAATGGCATTTACGTCTATTTTTATTGTTTACTGAACCTGTACATTTCAATCTCTTAGCCAGTTGATTTATTGTCTGATTTATAGGAATGGGTCTCTCTGGAAATGTCATTCCAAACTTTTGTCTTGTTCTAGCGCACGTTACAGACGGCACGTATTGTGCCCTTAGCTCTAGCTTGGCCGCCTGTCCCCGGCCAGGTTGGCGCGTGGTCTCCAGCCGTATTGCAAGGGTATTCCTTCGCTCTTCTGTAGACGTGTGAGCTCTGTGCTAAAATGGTGTTTCAGTCTTTCAGGGTTTTATAAAACTACTGTGTACCGGTACTGTAGATCGTATTGTGTAGTGTTTTATTGTGATTGTGTGTAGTGCTGTAATGCCTTATGTAAAATATTCGTTACGTGAACTTGTATATCTGCACAATACGTACATAAATTGCAGGAAATCCTGCGCTAGAACAAGACAAAACTTTCGAGTGAGATTTCCAGAAAGACCCTTTCCTATAAATCAGACAATAAGACAACTGGCTAAGAGATTCAAACGTTCAGGTTCAGTAAACAATAAAAATAGACGTGAAGATTTCCATACTGATGCTAAATTAACAGGAGTAACCGGAGACTTCATAAGGAGATGCCGATTATGTTTGGCAGCGGATGGGGAAAATTTTCAGCATCTGCTGTAAACATGGTGAGTAAAAATGCATGATACTCATTTTCAGCACCGTATTCTGCCGTATAAACGCGCGCACGGCAGCCGGGAACTGAGCTGTCACTGGCGGAGCGCGAGAGCGAGAATATCCTTGCCAAGCAAAAATAAAGATCCTGTATATATCTGTGACATAAATTTTCATTACACAATTGTGGACATAGATTAAAAACCTAAATGTAAACCATCACATAATGATCGCTTGAAGATCGTAATTAGTCATCCAAATGAGTCATTTATTAAAACAATTAAGCAGTGTGCATTAGATTTGATTAGCATAATCTTACAATAATTTTTATCTTTTTTTTGCAAATTAAAAGTGGCATTTGCCACACCAAACATCACACAGTTCACACACACGCGAATTACAAGGTTCATGACATCTCTTATTGGTCCAGACCGCATGATGGAAACCATGACATGCAAACCTGGAGACAACATCTCTCTACTCGTAAATAGTCTGAGTCCAGTGGCAATTCTTCATTGCGTGAGTGTTGCAAAATTACCACCAATAATAGTTTTTCTGACTTTGGGATTTGATTCATAGCTCTAATCGCTGCTATTGTTTTGTCACAAACAAGAAAATAGAAGGTGGTCCGAGCAGTTTGAAAGCAAATGCCCGGATATTTGAACTGATTCTTAATGGCTAATTTGCTTTCTTCTCGGTACAATTGGTCTTGTAATGCATTTCTTCCTCCCTTCCGGAATGTCATTTCGTATGTCATTTTAGTTATGATTGTAAACTTACTTAATTCCAAGAGTCTATCGATCGCATATTCGACGTCTTTCAGGATTGATCCTCCTATGGCAATGTCATTAGCATACAAGATGTTCAGTAAAGAACAAATAGCCTACTTTCTCCTAAACGCATGGATATTGTTATAACTCTTTGTCCTTTTCAAGGAGTATAATTGAATGTTGATTGTAGTATCTTGTTGAAATACAACGTGTTATACGGATATTAAATATGAATATGAGGTGCCCTTTGTTAGTTCTACCTATGTACAAAATTTCATTCAATTCGGTTTCACAGTGTTTGAATTGATATGGTGAATCGATTTGCACACATACATGGCCGCCATATGCAAACTATTAGACTGATGACTTTGCAGCTACGTCAAAGAACGCTTCTCACATAAAGGTATGTCGTTGCAAAATTTGGTAGAGATCAGTTGATTAGGTTGGTCATAATTTGATTTTAGCTTTTAACTTTTGGGTCACCACCATTACGTTTCCGTCAAGATGGCGACGATATAAAACATGACACTGAGTTGCCTTTTGCGAGTGCTACCGCTGTACCAAATGACGTTCAATTCGGTTTCACCGTGTTTGAATTGAGAGGGGGAATCGATTTGCACACATGCATGGCCACCATCCGCAAATTATAGGGATGAACCTTGTAGATTGGTCAAAAGATTCGTCACACATAAATGTATAATGATGAAAAATTTGGTAGCAATCAGATGATTAGGTTGGTCGTAAGTTGATTTAACCATTTAACATTTGGGTAGCCGCCATTGCGTTTCCGTCTAGATGGCGGCGATATAAAACAAGACACTGAGGTGCTCTTTGCTAGTGCTACCTCTGTATCAAATTTCGTTCAATTCAATCCCACCGTATAAGAATGTATAAAGGGAATCGATTTGCACACATACATTGCCACTATCCGCAAATTATTGGGCTGATGACCTTGTAGTTTGGTCTAAAGATTTTTCATATATAAAGGTAGAATGTTGCAAAATTTGGTAGGGATCAGATGATTGCGTTCGTCGTAATTTGATTTAAGCTTTTAATATTAGGGTGGACGCAATTACGTTTTCGTCAAGATTGCGGCGATATAGACATGGCAATGAGGTGTCCTTTGCTAGTGCTACCTCAGTACCAAATTTCGATCAATTCGGTTTCACCGTGTTCGAATTGATACGGAGAGGGGGCAGACATTCAGAGTACACACACTCACACAGACACACACAAACAGACACAATATTTAGCCTACTTTCGATTTTTGCAAAACATGAAAGTAGACTTATGAGATCTACACGGGGCCAAAAATGTGTGTCTATCTGTGTGTGAGTCTGTGAGTGTGTGTGGGTGTGTGCGTGTGTGAGTGTGTGTACTTCGGATGTCTGTCCCCCCCCCCCATCAATTCGAACACGGTGAAACCGAATTGAACGAAATTTGGTACAGAGGTAGACCAAGCAAATGGCACCTGAGTGTCATGTTTTATATCACCGCCAATTTGACGGAAACGTAATGGCGGCCACCCAAATGTTCAAAGCGGAAATCAAATTACGACTAACCTAATCATCCGATCTCTACCAAATTTTGCAACAACATATACTTATATGGCGAGAGTCTTTTGACTAAAGTACAAGGTCATCTGCCCAATGGTTTTCAGTTGGCGGCCATGTATGTGTGCAAATTGATTCCTCCTATCAATTCAAACACGGTGAAACCGAATTGAAGGAAATTTGGTACAGAGGTAGCACGAACAAAGAGCACCGCAGTGCCATGTTTAACATCGCCGCCATCTTGACGGAACGTAATGGCGACCACCCAAATCTTCAATGCTTAGATCAAATTACGACAAACTTAATCATCCGATCTCTACCAAATTTTGCAACAGCATATATTTATATGGCGAGTGTCTAAATTACGTCATCAGCCCAATAGGTTGCAGATAGCGGCCATGTATGAGTGCAAATCGATTCCTCCTATCAATTCAAACACGGTGAAACCGATATGAACTAAATTTGGTACAGAAGTAACACTAGCAAAGGGCACCTCAGTGTCATGTTTTATATCGCCACCATCATGAGGGAAACGGAATGGCGGCCACCCAAATATTAAAAGCTTAAATCAAATTACGACCAATCTAATCATTTGATCTAAATTTTGCAACAACATACCTTTTTGTGGGAAGCATCTTTTGACTGACCTACAAGGTCATCAGCCCAATAGTTTTCAGATAGCGTCCATGTATGTGTGCAAATTGATTCCCCATATCAATTCAAACATGGTGACATCGAATTGAATGAAATATTTTACAGAGGTAACACTAGCAAAGGGCACCTCATATTCATGTTTAATATCCGTATAGCACGTTGTATTTCAACAAGCTACTAGAACCAACATTCAGTTATACGCCTTCAATAGGACAAATAGTTATAACAATACCCATGCATTTAGGAGAAAGTAGGCTATATGTTCTTTACTGAACATCTTGTTGGCCCAGTATTGATCTCATAAGTCTACTTTAATTTTTTGCAAAAATATACAACGACTTTCTTATCTATCCCATGAGTGATTCTTGCCACATTGGCTATTACGATACTGAACAAGAAGTTCCGTGACGAACTAAAGAGCCTACTTTTCTTAAAATTTAAGATTCATGCCAATGATTAATCTATATAGATCTATCTAGAATAGTGACGAAATTAAGTTGATAATATCAAAATTTCTAATTAGTTCGAAATACTGTCTACCTGGCATCATGTAGCGTAATAGAGCTCTACAATTGGCAGCCCTGGTGACTGAATATATTCTTAGTTCCATCTCATAGGGTACATAATACAAAATTTGGTTGAAGTCCAATGGATAGCATGGACGTTACATGCAGTTAAACATTGGATCTAAGAGCGCGCGTAAAATCATGTTGGCAACAATGTTATGCAAGTGTTGGTCCGAAATAATATGATCTATTGTTGTGCCAATTTCAAATGAAATCCATTAGTTAGTATAGAAGTTACATGCATTTTAAAATTGGACCTATCAGCAGGCTTAGAATCATGTTGGCCGCACTGACGTATATAAATTACTCCAATTTAATCTAGAATGCCAGGTACTATACGTGTGCAATGTTTAGAGCTATTGGCATGCATACTTTATGATATATTGATATTAGAGTAACAAAAATAGAGATAGTTATATATGTTTATGTACACATAGCACATACGAAATTAAGTTGAATTCCAATGGATAGTGTTGAAGTTATATGCATTAAAAAATTAGACCTTGCAGCAGGCTTAGATCATTTTGGCAACACTGCCATGTATGGCATCCTGTAAATTAAACTGAAATATTATTATCTATACGTGAGCCAATTTTGAAATAGCTCCCTTTCATATCCTCCAAGATATCCAACATGGGGCTCAAATTTCAATTGCGATTTTTCAGCAGTTGGTAGCACTGACATCATTTTCAAATACGGCATTGAGATATTCAGGTATAGAGCTTTACTCCTACCAAATTTTGTTCCGATTGCTGCAGCCGTTTAGGAGTTCATAGGACACACACACACACACAGACAGACAGAAGGACAGACACACACATTTGCCCGGATCGATCTTATAAGTCTACTTTTGCAAAATATGAAAAGTAGGCTAAAAATGCGGGAATCATGTGGTCTCCTTGTAGTGCACTGTTCATTTGGGTTATGACACAGGATGTCTTAATGCCATCACCTATGACCTCCCGTGTCAGATAGTATGTTTCTGATAATTACGGCAACATAGATTTCCCGTCCTATAATGCGCTCAAATTATCCGATAAGCACTTTCCTATCCAGTAGGTCGAAAGCCATATTAAAGTCTATGAAATCTGCGAAGAATTCTCTCATTTCTTTAGACCTATGAGAGTCAAAAAATTCCTTACTGCATGGAGAGTTTATCTTCCCCTTCTATAACCAAATTGAAAGTCCGGAATAGAGGTATCAAACAACTCGGTCAATCAATTACATAGGATTTTGGTGAACATTTTGGTACCGTTGTTCTCTAGTACGATACCTCGATAGGAGTTGGGATCTTCTATTTTACCTTTCCCTTTTTAGAGAATTTTCTTTGGAGTACCTCAACCACTGTAGCATATCTCTTTTTTTCTAAACATTTGTTGACAAAGAATTATTTAATCTCATATAATTTGTCTCAGGGTTAAGGAATAACACCCATTACAATGTGAGTTCAATCGTGTTCACCGACTGAATAGCATTTAATTTCACTGCGTAAGATGGTGCAGAGATCTTACTAGTGTAACGTTAATTAGTGTAACTTCCAGCAGTACCATTACTATTCACGTTTTCCTCAAATATGAGGATCCGAACGCCTTTCTACTCTTTAATTATGAAGTGTCATGCAGTCTGAATACATATTATACTGACAATGCTGTTTTATATGTCGGAGATCTTGGAGTAATAGTTATTCTGGATAAACATGATATTCCTTCTCCTGCACGAAAAAGAATATTGTGCATGGGGCAAGGTTAATAACATTCACATACGGCTGCTTTTTCCTGAAGGTCAAGATGTTCTTTCATCGTCTTGAATAAAATCATATGGTAATTGGGTGCTGCTTTAATATCTCAAGACCGAGCATTCGATTTTATTTTCTATCACTCATTACAGAGGAATGTTGTCATTGATAATCTTTTCTTTTGACAAGATGCACAAGGAATTTTCATTGAAAACAAAGGCTGTACGAGGACATCACGATTAATTCATTGAAACGGGCAACTGAATACCAAGTAACTAGCGATCTCTCCGCTCATTCAAGTGACACAAATTAATCCACAGTTAATTCACTATAGAATGACCATTGTGGCTAGTTAGAATATACAGACCACATGACTTCATAAGGGTTATTATACTTCAATGTTGAATACAAAACGGATGAATGGATAGCAGAACTTACGGCGGCACCGATTGCATATGATTGATTTTCATGAACTGACCGTTACACTTTCTGGCTGGCACCTTTTCTTTAAACGTTCACTTTTCTCAACACAACGACTTAATTCCCTTCCTCCCAAGCAGTGTTACAAATTTTCGACTTGAATTTCAATCCATCAAGTTCATACCATGTATAAAGTATTTCTAAATTAATTTCCGGTGCCAAAAGCATGGATATACCAGTTTTAGGCCTCTATTAACGTTTGTTCGTTATTAATGCGAGAAGTGTGCATAACGATACGTCATTAATTATTTTCATAAATAAATGACGTTGCCTTTACAATAAAACATTGTCAGTCATGCTTTTCAGCCTTGTGTCGAGGACTAAACGATTGCCTAGCTCTAGTGATTTTGTTTCTATGTGGATGCGAATGGTTGATGGCTTGACCTGGTACACATGTTTAGTGGGGACGTGTTCGACTGGAGGTGTTCACATCCCGATGCTTGGGATTCAGCGTAATCTATTTTTTTTTCATTTATAGGCTTATGTATTGAAATTTATGATGAAGATAATTGTTGTTTTAAGGGGCCTAACATCTAGGTTATCGGCCCAATTGAAATTTATCCACGCGGTGATAATAAACGGTAATAACCACTTACTGAATGAGCCAAATCGTCAACAGGGTTCAGTTAGCCACAGGAGAGTTAGTGAGACGGGCGCAGTACATTCCTCCCTCAACTCCTTTATAAAATACACCACTAGTGAGTTAGATAGATAGATAGATAGATAGATTTATTTTGTCTGGCAAGATTAGGGTCATTGGGCCCTCTCATCCATCTAACCAGATTTTACAATTAATACATTATTACATTATTTGCAAAACTTAACAATGGTACTTAAATCTAACAGGAATACATTTCAGATTTGATCACAATACATATAATGGCAGGTAAGCATGGCGTAGGAAAAATTATTGTAATTAGTTAATTATAGCTAAAGTAAGGAAATAATAGGGAAACACAAACACTAATAAAACAGAACCTGATGATGATGTGATGATGTTGATGATGATGATAAGCATAACGGATGAGTTATTACTATAGCCTAATATTGATTTTGCAATGGGCATTTAAAAGGATGTAAGAAAACATTTAGGTAACTAAACAGAAAATAAATAAAACGTAAATTAGAAACACGAATATAACTCAGCATAAGGATTCAAATATTTGACGTATTGAGTTCAGGTTTCATTTCTTTTGTGATAAGTACAGCTGGCATTGCTGCCTGAAGCTAGACGGGGTTGCTCCTCTGACAGAGCGCGGCAGGTGGTTCCACAGTCGTGCAGTAGAAACTACGAAGGAGTTAGTGTAGCGTACCGTACGGTGTATTGGTATGAGCATGAGTGAATCATTTTTTGGCCGTGTACCAAGACTATGTTCGTGTGAGAGGCAGTGAAACTGAGAATGCAGGTAAGTTGGAGAGGAACTTAAGAGTATTTGTCGGAAAAGACATAAAGAATGAAGATCGCGGCGTTGATTTAGTCGCAACCAGCTGAGTTGTTCGTACGCAGGGGTGACGTGGTCGTAATGCCGTAAGTTGCATATGTAGCGTACACAGGCAGTTTTTGCTAGTTGGAGTTTGTTTTTAAGAGTAGCAGACAGGTCATTGTATACCACATCGCAATAGTCAAAATGAGGCAGTACTAGGGAGGAAACAAGTCGTTCTTTTAACACGCGAGAGAAAATATTCCCAAATCGTCTCAATGAATTCAGTGCGGAAAATACTTTTCTAGAGGCGTTGTGGACTTGCTGCGTCCAAGAGAGTTGTTCGTCAATTATCACGCCCAGATCTTTGACTGATTCTCGGAATTCGATTGGGGAGTCGCGCAAGCGTAAGTTTGGTAGGGTGGGATTATTTTTTATTTTACGGAGAATTTTTGGGTGGGAGATTATGATAGCTTGTGTTTTTGTCTCATTGAGTCGTAGTCCATGTGAATTGGACCAATTACAAATTTCAGTTAAGTCCTCATTGAAAGCTTTGATTGCTTGCGATAGTCTTTCTGGTGCAGCATGCAGATAGAGTTGTACATCGTCAGCGTATAAGTGATATTTGCATTTAGTTATCGATGAAGTGATATCATTTATGTAGATCGAGAAGAGAAGGGGTCCTAGAACTGATCCCTGAGGGACTCCTCTCACCACTGAGCGCCAAGAAGACATTTGATTTGAATTACTTTTAACGCGCTGTTGGCGCCCATGTAGATATGGTCCACTCATTGGATACTGTTCATAGAGAGATGAATTTTGAATAGGCTAGAGAGTAATATGTCATGATCAACAGAATCAAATGCTTTGCTGAAATCAAGCAGTGCTATGATTGTTGCTTGCCCACTGTCCATAGCCTTTCTTATATCATCCGTGACCTTAAGTAGTGCCGTAGTAGTGCTGTGATTTTTCCGGAAGCCAGATTGGTGCTCATCAGGGATGTTGTGCGCTTGCAAATAGCAGGAGAGTTGTTCGTACACGATAAATTCGAGAGATTTGGAGATGGCAGATAATATGCTCACTGGGCGATAGTCACTCACGTTTTTGGCTTGTGTGTTTTTAGGGATTGGAATGACAATAGCCGCTTTCCATAGCGATGGGTACGTACCGGTCATTAACGAGTAGTTGAATATGTGTGTAATTGTGGGAAGTATAATGTCAATGATTCGTTTGAATATTTCTATTTCTATATTGTCGATCCCTTTCGATTTTGATTTGATTCCAAGAATGGCACGTCTGACTTGTGACGGTGTAACATGCGAGAAGTAGAATATTTCTCTGTTGGGGGTGGGGGTGTTGTAGTTGTTGGTGAGAGTTCTGTGTTTTATGTCTGGGTTGACAGAATGTCCTGTATTAATAAAATAGTCATTGAGTGTGTCAAGAGGTAGATTAATGGGGTTGTCATTTTTTCCTTTGCCTATTCCCATGTTTCTTATTTCATTCCACGCCGCAGAGGGTTTGATATTACGCCCGAGCAAGTTGTGAGCATGCCTGGTTCGAGCGTTACGTACTGCTTGGGATGGTCTGTTTCGGAGCATTTTAAAGTCATCATAATTCTGTTGCGTGGGTAATTCCTTAAACTTTCTGTGCGCAAAATCTCGCTTAGCCATTAGTTCTTTCAGTTCCGCGCTGAGCCAGGGTGCTGGAGGTCGCGTCGCTCGAACAGTTTTCACTGGAGCATGTTTATCATATAGTCCTGTCAAGTAGTCGTTCATTTTGTGTACTTTATCATCTATATTGTGAATATTCAGTATGTCATGCCATGGTACATTGAGAGCGTCTTCTATCAAGGATAGTGTGTCAATTTTAGAGAGGTCTCTGTACTTGATGGTCCTTGGTTAGGTCTTCTTATATTTTGAAGAGTAGGACAAGTAGATTAAGTCGTGGGCAGAAATTCCAGGTACAGGTGTCTGCCCGTATTGAAGCACTTTGTCTGTGTTCTTTACTGATATCAGGTCAATTGTCGTGTGTGATGAGCGTGTGTGATGTGTCGGTAGTAGGTCTAATATTTTCATGTCACGTGACGCGAGCATATTCAAGAGTTGCCGAGTTTCAGCTTTGGTATTATCGCCTATATTGGTATTGAAATCGCCCATGACTATTACGTGCTGGTAAAGAGGCAGGATGCGTAATAACGCGTTCTCTACGTCCTCTAAATGACCCATCGAAGGTGCCTTGTAAACAACGCAGACAGCACACTTTTGATGGGCGGTCTCCATTTCGAATAACATAAATTCGGGTCTTCTATTGTACTGGCTATCTGAGCATGCTAGTATTTTAGGATTTAAGTTCGTCTTAACAAAAGCTCCAACCGCACCTCCTTTCTTTCCTACTCGGTCGTTGCGTAATAGTGTGTAGCCGGACAAGTTAAATGATTTTGAAAGATGGAGTGGCAATAGCCATGTCTCACTCATCAAGCAAATATGAAATACATCACGTATAATAAGTTCTAGTTCATGAAAATGTGCCAATAAGGACTGTACATTTACGTGCGCTATGTGAAGACCTGTTGGATGAAGTAACAGTTTTTCGAACAGGTAATCACGGGCTGCGGTGGAGTCATTTTTCCCTGGAGCTACTTCTGGCACTCTGTCACCTTCACAAGGCCACGGTGAGAGAGGGGTGGGACGGGCGGAATTCCTTTCACTGCAGAGGGTAAGCTGTACCGAGCTGCTGTCAGAGGTCGTAGACCCACATACTAGGTTTGCCAACTTGGGAAATGAGAACTAAACTAACCAAATTGTACTATACTGAACTAAGACTAAGATTACACTATACAGGTGAACTAATATTAATTAAAACTAAAGTAACATACAGTGGCCGCTGTCAGCTAGGTGAATGTTCTTTGACTACAGTTTCTAACTAGTTTGGTAGGTCACACATGCGGTTAATCCTAATCTTGCTACCATCGGGTTGCTTGTTTAGGATATCGCCCTGCGAACTCCAACAATTTCTAACAGAGAAACGAGAAATTGCAGTCTTCAAAATGGCCAGCCTGGTGGAGGTGAGATCTTCGCGAATTGTCACCTTGCTACCTTTAAGCATTCTTTTTTTTTAGAAACACCTCCTGCCTGGTACGGAATGACACAAATTTCACAATAATAGGCCGCGCTTTTCCCGGGGATTTAGGTCCAACTCGATGGCTCCTGTCAATATCGTGCAGGTTAACACTTGCGCCGATATCACGAAAGATGTTTAGAGCTAGTTCATCAGTATTTTCTTCGGCACTTTCGTGCACGCCAAAAATCGTGATGTTGGATCTCCTGCTATATTGTTCTAGGGAGTCATACTTTTCTTCAAGCTCGTTTCTAAGGGCTCGTATTTCACTCTCGCGACTCTCAAGCTTTTTGGTGAGATCTGACACCAAGTCCATATTGAACTGGAGTGACTTCTCCAGTTGTTTGACGACAAGTTCAGTCACTCTCTCAGATATGGCAGAGATAATTGTATCGAGGAACTTACCCGAACTGAGAGTCTCGTTGAGCACCTTATTTACGGCCTCCTCAACTAAGTTGGCACTACCGTTGGCGTCACAGGAGGCGCGCTTGCCCTTGCCTCTGGTCATCTTGATTAAGTTATATATTTCTATATAACTACGGAGTTATCACACAAAATAACTTAACACAGTTTACACTTACTATATTACTCACACGTGTACCACTTATTTTCAATGTGCCTACACAATAACACCTTCTAATTCACTTTCACTGAGGAGCCGAGCTTACACGCGTATGCCAAGCAACATGGACGTATCTGGTAGTTGCCAGTCAGCTGGTATTAGCAAGTGAGTGAATGTAAAATAGTGTCCATTAGTAAAAGGAATTTCAGTTATAATACTATGTTAAGTTATTTGTAAGAAACTGTGGTTCATTTAAGTTTATAGAATATAAGGTAAGATTTGATTATGTATTGTTAATATTTTTATTTTAAATTGGTACTTTTAGAAGACTATTGATATTTTTAAAATGTTTTGATATTGTGGCTATTAAGGGAAATATGATTTTTCACTCTCAAAACTCCCGTGCCCCACCTCTTTTGTAAATGGTTGGTGCTTTCGATAAACTATATGGAGATAGTTTTTGGCCCTTAGTCTATCCAAAGAACAGTACGAACTTTGAATGGATTCGATTTTCCACATACTAAGAAACTTACAGCGATATTTCACATTTTCGAAAAATGCTCCCCATTTCCAGCTCGAGAATGCGATTTTGTCCTTTAACGAACTCGACCGAGATTTTGAATGGATATATATTATATGTATAAACTTAAACGTGATTCGTGCATAATGACGGTGGAAAGTAATAAAAATGTATAAATTATACACACACTTTCCAACTAATAGTGGCGTCTGGGGGATGTGAACGTGAAGATATGTCGAAATACTCTTGAGGTCACAACATGATACCCATTGAAATAAGTTGCATGTTCATGAAGTCTACCTTGTTTAGGTAGAACATTCTTTACGAGAAGGCTGGATATATAGCATTTTTGTTTTCGCTCGTAGATGTTTAAAATATGATAGCACAGCTACAGGCATCCTGCACAGCTGGCCGTATATGTTCTATGTTCAGATTTAGCAGGCTGTGATACGAGTCATAGTATAATTCTAACTGATTAGACGAGGTTTTTGTAAGCTCACAGGAGCAAGTTTAGAACGAGAGAGATGCAGAATTCAAGAGTGATTTTACTTGACAAGTTCAACCTGAAGATAAATCTTTCATTGTAATGAAAGAACATGGCTTCCAGCTGATACATGGTTATTGAAATACAGCTTATTGCAAGAGAGCATTGTACGAGAAATCAGGGAATGAATTTAGACAGTTATGATTTTCAGGCATATTTGAACACGTGATAATTGGGTCTGCGGACCACTTTTGATTTGCAGTAGGCAATAAGAAAATTATGAGGTAGCGATATTTTGTGTCTGCTGAGACAGCATGAAAGCCGACAAAGTTCACTCTAGCAATGTATCTGATTATGGAAATGATAGGATGGTACCTCATTTGCCAAGAATAATTAAGTTTCTTGAATATGATATTGTTGTGGAATTATGAGACACCGCTTAAGAGTGCAGATACATACATTGAGGTCACATTATGGGGAATATTTGATGGCCTTTTTCGCTACGTTTGAGGTGTATTAATAAATAACTGACAACTGAAAGAGCTTGTGGTTTTACGTACCGTGAATCATGCGATCATGAGCTACGGGACCTCCTTCTTACATGGAATCCGAACCACAAGACATGGCATTTCACTTCGAAAAGCTCACATGCATAGACTGGGAATCGAACCCGGTCCACCTTGGTGTGAGGCCAACAGCTTGACGCGGCTCCACAACGCACCCTCTAACTGAAAACTAAACTCTATAGTAGTGAAGGGCTAATACAAACACTAATGCAATAATATCAATCTATTGTTGGCTTTTATCTAAACAAGAACCTAAATAACTCAGATTAGCCTAAATCAAAATCTGAAGAATTAACGTTACTTGCTTTAATTAACCATGAACCGTCGACTTGTTATTTTCTTTGAAATTTAGGTAGTTTTCTTGATTGAAATAACCCAATTTTTGAGACAACGATTCGCCTGACGTGAAAATAATTGTATATCAGGGTCATGGAGCATCAATGTGACATAAGACGTTGCTATAGCATTCGCAGTCACCGACGTAATGTTTTCCTCCTATTTAGATGACGACTAAGCACAAACAGTGCAAGCTCATGCAAATGATGCTCATTTTAACAGTGTAATTTGTATTTTATAATTGTTCTTGTATTCATTTATTTTGTAAGTTACCACTAGCATTGTTATTTTGATTTTTGACAGTTATGTATAAACGTTCAAAAAGGAACGAGTCGGAGCCTGAAATGCGCAAACCGGTGACGTGTTTGACCTTGTTTGCTAATCGTGGCGTGTGTAACGAGGTGTGGTCCCGACCAGATCATGGAAGGTCACAGCCAGTCGACAGAGGGCACGCGTGCAGGTCACGTGACGATACAAAGCGAGCAGCAGCATGCATCAATCGTCCAATGCTGCCAGTCGCATTACAAACAGTGACATGAAGGCGTCAAACGAAGAGCAAAGAGGTGTTGTTCCGTTGTTGACAGCGGAAGGAGTAGGGGGAACGGACATTCATCGCCGAATGTCACAAGTGTACGGCGAACACTGCATGTCCCTTGCAAGGGTCAAGGCGTGGCACAAGAGCTTCAGTGGAGGACGGGTGTCGTTAGCCGATGTTGCCCGGTCTGTGGAACCCCGCTGCATTACCGATGACAACGTCCAGCTGGTTGATGCACTCATTACACGGGACCGCTGAGTGACAGTGAATGCCATGGCCACCGTGGTCGGATTGAGCGTCGGAATTGTGCACACCATCATGAAGGAACGACTGCACTTGCGCTAAGTGTGTGCCCAATGGGTGCGCCACAGTCTTCAACCACACCAGGAAGCTTGTCGAATGGCCCACTGTCTTGGTCATCTGCAGCGCTATGCGAGGGAAGGGATTGGGTTCCTGGCACGAGTGGTGGCTGGAGATGAGCCATGGTGTCATCACTTCGAACCACAATCCAAACGACGAAGCCTCCAGTGGAAGCATCCAGGGTCACCACCACCCAAAAAAGGCAAGGCCATCCACTCGAGTGCAGAAAAGGTAATGCTGACGTTCTTCTTTGACCAAGATGGCCCCTTCCGATACACTTCATGCCGCACGGGACAACAGTGAATGCCCAGCGTTACTCGCAAACCTTGACCACCTTTCGCCAAGCGATCGAAACAAAACGACCAGGAAATCTCACCCGTGGGGTCATTCCGCTCCACGACAATGCACGACAACATACGACCAACACAGTCGCGGCACTCCTGCATTCAAATGGGAGGTTCTCGGCCATCTTCCATAGAGTCCAGACCTCTCTCCCTGTCATTACGCCATGTTTGGTCCCCTGAAAAGGGCTCTGCGGGCCCAAAGATTCACCTCGGACGTCGACGTCCAGCTGTACGTGCGGAACTGGTTCACATCGCAGTCCAGCGAATTTTATGAGACAGCCATTCACCGCCTCGTGTCACAGTGGGACAAGGGCCTCAACAGCCAGGGCCAATGCTTCTAACATGCAGGTACTGGTTTCTGTAATTATGCCTCCAACTCGTTACTTTTTGAACGCACCTTAAAATTTTAAAGTAAATTTCAGATGAGGGTTACCTGGCTTGGTATCGTAACGATAAATGTTTGAATGACACCAGCATAACTTAGCTTACCCATATTGGTGATTTATTGATCATTCGGTTCTTCTTGTTCGTTGTGGAACGACAAGATGACAACCATCAGTTACCCAAAAAGATTCAGTATAATTATGAATTATTATTAAGAGGGATTGTAATTGCGTAGGAACTGATCTACGTGTCACGATCATAGCTTGCTTTGAACATTACCTATTTGTGGACAGAACGTCTAGAGGGAATCCTAGGCATTAGCTAGGGAGTCTTTATCATCCAGGAGGAATAATATAAGATTAGAATGGAATATCCATTTAAACCCCTCATACAATTAGGATAGGGATCTGATTCTAAAACAAGATGTTCAGTAAAGAACATATAGCCTACTTTCTCCTAAATGTATGAGTATAGTTATAACTCGTTGTTATTATCAAAGAGTATAATAGAATCATTTCTTGGTTGAAGACCTTAGAAACTATTTACCTCTACCAAACGCCACAACCTAGAAAAAAACTACTACCATCATTGAAGAAAGATAGATAAGAAGTATCTCAAGAATGTTATGGATCTGGAGACATAATCGACCGGACTGGCTGCGTGGCTCAGCGGTAACGTTCTAGCTTGCTGGGCCCTAGGTTGCAGGTCCGTATCCTGGCGCAGTCAGCTGGCATTTGAGGTGCACAAATGCGAGGGAGCCGTGTCAGTAGATTTACTGGCACGTTAAAGATCCCCTTCGGGCCAAAATTCCGGCACCCCGGCGTATCTAAAAGCAGCAGTAGTTAAAAGGGTCGTAAAATAAATAACATTATTATTATTGTTATTATTACATAATCGACCTGCCGTGGGCAACATCCAACTTTGAGTTGAGGCATGTCTTTACACGTCTGGTTGTGCATGGCTTTCACAATCCTAATTGAATTAAAAAATCTTTCCATGTCCCTACAGAGACGTGTGTATACAAACTATGTGGATATTTTCGATTGCTATTTGCCTGAAATAAAAGTATTAATAACCTGAACTAGTACCAGCGGCTAGAATTCAGTTACTATGTGAAATCGTTTTGTTCTTTACTTCAAATAACATTTTCAAATAACGCACAATAGGCTGTAACAAACCCTTTAAAATAAGAAGTAAAAATGTATCATAGTATCATCCTGTCATTCTTCAAATTCGATGGGCATAGAATGCCAATGGTATACTATCAATGGAGTCCCATGTAGACCAGTCGTGAAATCTAGTGGAGAAATATCGAAAAATATAATCCTAACAGGGCGAGTGCATTCTAGCGGCCATAAGAAGAAACTTTTCAATAAAATCTGGACGTTAATAAGTAGGCCGGCGTGCAGTTAACTTTTTGGCTGCTAGATGTCTCGAGCAAATCTGCTGGCGAATTATTTTAATTAAATATATGTTTTGCACCGTAATATGCACAATATAAGGCTTAATTTTAAAACGTCTGAGTCATTACAAAGCAACAAATATGTAAAATTTCAAGCAAAAAAACAAACTCTGATGGGGTTTGAACCATAGGCATATGAATGACAGACTAACGCTTTACCACGGAACCATTTGTGCCAACGAACATTGATCTATATAAAATGACTTACATAGAACTTGTTAGAAAATAATGATTTAGACCTAACGATTTCATCAGTGGAGTATATAATTTATGTATAAAGCATTTCATACTAAGTTTATTTATTTTGTATCAGTACGCTATATTGCATGCAATACTCAAATTAGTGAAACATAAGTCAGGCACAAGATATCCACTGCCATCTTGTCTTCTTACCGAGACGGCTAAGCTTTTGAAAATCACTTCTGCACTATAGTATTACAAAATAAACTTTTAATTTCGAACGTGCCTCTGCCTTTAGAACAGTTAAATCGATTCTCGGCTCGATAATAGGAACTGGTGGGTTCCATGATATGGATTATAAAGTTTGTATAATTCGCACGGCCGCCATCCTGAAATGGTACGGCGGATGACCTTGTAGTTTGGTCACAAGACGCGTCCTATACGATGGTATGTTATTATCAAATTTGGTTTGTCGCTATTTGATTTTACGTTTTGAACGTTTGAGTGGCCGCCATTCAGATTTGGTAAAGATGGCGGCGATATAAAACATGACACTGAGGTGCCCTTTGCTTGTTCTACCTCTGTACCAAATTTCGTTCAATTCGGTTTCACCGTGTTCGAATTGATAGGGGGGGACAGACATTCAGAGTACACACACTCTCACACACACACACACACACCGACTCACACACACACATACACACACACAGACAGACACACAATTTTTGGCCCTGTAGTGATCTCATAAGTCTACTTTCATTTTTTGCAAAAATCGAAAGTAGGTTAATAATACATTTTAGCAAAATTTACGTTGGGTTATTCTTTTTTAGCGTATTTTCATTTATGAAAGAATAGGCTTATGTGATCACCTTTTGTCCGTGTGCGTGTGCGTGTCCCCCTATTAACTTCTTAACGGCTGGAGCGATTTCAATGAAACTCGGTAAGTTCATAGTACTATTCCGGACGACACCGACCGTGCCCCTCAAATGTTGTAACGTCTCACCAATCCAATATGGCGGCTGTGCGAAATATTTCACCAGCATTCAATATCTCCGAAACTATTACCGATATCACCCAGGAATTTTGTACGGTGATAAAGAAAACTACTAGAAGTTCACCTATGTGACCTTTGAAAAATTGGTAACCACAAAACCAACATGGCGGTCAAGCGAAGTTGCGACTTTTAAATAGACGCGATTTAACCAACCAAACGGAATGAAACTTGGTACAGTATATGTTTATACACATTGTAATGCACCGACATCTAACTTCGTTGAATTGTTTACATAACCTCAAGATGGCGGCTGTGCGAAATATTTCACCGGCATTCCATATCTCTGAAACAATTACCGGTATCACCCTGAAATTATGAACGGAGATAAAAGGTACTGCTGGAAGTTCCTGTGAGACTTTCAAAAACCACTTAACAACAAAACGAAGATGGCGGACAAGCGAAGTTGAAAGTTTTAAATTGACTTTTCTCGCGATTTAGTAATCCAAATGCTATAAAACTTGGTACAGCAAATGTTATACACATTTTAATGCACTGGTATTTAATTTAATTCAATTGTTTACATAACCTCAATATGGCGGCTGTGCGAATATAAAATTAGGTTTTTATTTCTTGTGTCGTAATCATGCGATCGAAGTGAAAGTTTGAATAATGAACCTACACCATAATTTTCCTATACATATAACAATCCAACATGGTGGCCATCCGAAATATTTAGACGGATCTCAATATCTACGAATCTATTACAGAAATCAAACAGAATTTTCTGATGTTCATAGGGCCTATGAACATAAGTTCACCTATAGGACTTTCAATAACCTGGCGATCACAATAATAGCATGGCGGCGACGCGAAGTATAAATATTCACATGAACGTTTCTCGCAATTTAACGATCCGAGTGCAGTGACACTTGGTATAGCAAATCCTTATACAAATGTTAATCCACTGGCATCTAATTTATTTCAATTGTTTACATAACCACCAGATGGCAGCCGTGCGAAATTTTAAAATCTCGTTTTTACTTCTTGTGTCTTAATCATGCGATTGAAGTTTGAATATTACACGTACACAATAATCATCATGTAACAGTACATAACTCTAAGACCTACATATATAAAAAACCAACATGGTGACCATCCGAAATATTAAGTCGGTTCTCAATATCTACGAATCTATTACAGCAATCAAACTGACATTTTGTATGTTGATAGTGACAATTAACATAAGTAGGATATATGAAAATAGGCTTTAGTTCTTCACGGAACTATTGGTTTTGTTATATTTTAATTATATAAAGTGGAGTATTTTTAAGAATTTTATGTTTCTTCCTTTCCTATAGTCAAGCGTGGAACTCGAATTTGGTTCAGTACCATTTTTCATACCCAGTTTTCCCTGAGAGTTTTCGAGTATCGTGCTCAACCAATTTCCAGTTTCACGCATACTAACGGGCACAGTACGAAATCCTTATTTCTCTCCACGCACGAAAGTAATTCATTATTCAATTATTTTGATGAACCTATAATTGTTACAAAGCTAAACATTTAGAAGATGACTGTCGAAACCCTGTGACGTTACGACCAGCCGTTCGGGAGGTAACATCTGTCTTTGAACAGATGGGAGAACTAGAGTTTGAAATATGAAGTGCTGAAATACCGGTATATAGGTTCGCCTGGGAAACACAATCTACAGTGACGGTATTGATGTAGCAATTCAGTAGTGGAGCTTTAAAAAGCGCTGTGAGCTAAAGATTTGAACTCATAAAATGTCCCTTAGCGAGCCGCGTTGCATCCGAACAGTCTTGCACAGCCGGGAGAAAAATATAATTCTCAGTAAGTACCGGTATGTCTTTTTAAGAAAGCCTTTGAATACAGAAATACGTGATAACTAAAATTTACCTGACAACCTGTGTTTTGGTTATGTGTGCATCTGGGTGTGTGTTTTTGTAATTAAGGCGAGGAAACTCACCTTTTCGTTTTTACCTCACGAGGCCTATTGTAACGCGTTCTAAGCTTGAGACCAGATGTAAATTTATTGAATGAATCGGGAATCCAACCCAGACCTCATAGGAGAGAGCTAAATATGCTAGCCACTACACCACAAGGTACTCCCCGATAAACGAATACCAATCGTACTGAATCGCTTTCTGTATTTCTATTACCTAGCTTATAAAGAGTGCATGTAATCGACTGAGGTGGCTACGCTCGCTAAAACGCAGCGATGGGTCACGGGGCCAAGCTCTCTGCTGACTCGGTAGACGCGTGGGTTTGAGCCCCACCGTCGGCCATTCTGGAAATGGTTTTTTGTGGTTTCGCATTTTCAACACCAGACAAATGCTGGGATGGTACATTCTGACAGGCCACGGTCATTTCCTTATACATCCTTTCATTAATTTCTTCTCTGATCAATTCCTCTCATGAGGTTGGCGTCAGGAAGGGCATCCGGCCCTAAAAACCATCCGCCACATAGCATTTCATCGCATCCCATCCTCGACCCCATTGATAACGGCAGAGGCGGCCCTAGCAAAGTTTTCATGTGGTGCGAGATCTCATTTCCCCACCTTTAACCCTGTAGAGACTAAACTGTACTTAGAGACCAAATGTAACACACATGTTTTGCACCATTAACAACTCAGACTCCGAAGGATTCGTGTAGTATTATGGAAGAGAAACAATAACAGTAAAAATAAACAATATTCTTTTAATAATTTCTCATTTAGGGCACTTGGCTCAATGCGAAGATTGGTTAGTGTAGATGTAGGCCTGGATGCAGGCGCCTCAGAAAATACCCGCTTCGTTGCTGAGACATGTCTCGGTAAGCACAAAGATCTCAGACTCCTCAACGGTATCTTTTTGAAAGGTTAATTTCAACTGCTAACGCAGATAATAGACAACGATTAACTAATTCAAGTAGAAGAGGATTTTACACTGATATGTCAATAATCTTCCAAGAACGTTACAGGAATAACATATTAATATTGAGATACTATTATATTAATGTTAACGCTAGGGAGGTGAAATTTGGTATCTACGTAGTTACTAGCACAACGAGATGCTGAAATACGTCATTTTGTAGTAACGTTCCTAACAGGGGAGTAGGAAGGAGGAGGGAAGGGGATTTAAACATAATACTCACTCCTTATTATGAAAGCCGGATCTAGATCCTATAGGCTTTCATATAGCCGTGGTAGGATTTTTCGAGATCTCGGGAACTAAGCGTCACCCAGAGTTCAAACCTCTACCAATCAAATTGGAGTCGAAAAAAAAAATCTAAAAAAAGTCTGTCTGTATGTATGTGACCTTTTATCGTTTAGCAAAGTACAAGTCGCAATTTTCAAGATATCGAGCTGAAATTTGGTACGGTGAAAGAGTTGGGGCCTGTGACGAACCCTATTGTCGGGCGTTAAAATCGGTGCAGGGCCGGATCAATTTTTGGGGCCCTGAATTTCATCCCGTTTTTTGGGATCAATATATCTTGGAAACGGCTGATCGTATCGAAAAACGTTGAATGTACAGGGGTAAGATCTCCGCGGTATGCAACTTTTTTACTCGTAACGATTTTTTGATATCTCTCACCGTTTTCTTTTTTTTGGGGCCCTGAAAATGTCCATTGGGCGTGACATTTTTGGCTTTAGCGAAGTACAGGTCGCAATATTCAAGATATCGAGCTGAAATTTGGAGCGGTGAATGAGTTGGACCCTGTGAGAAAATCTACTGTCGGGCGTTAAAAACTGTGCAGGGCCGGATCTTTCAGGGGGCCCTGAATTTCAAACTTCTTTTTGGAATCGATATATCTCGGAAACGGTTGGTCGTATCGAAGAACGTTAAATGAAGAGGTGTAAGATCTCCGCGGTATGCAACTTTTTTACTCAAAACGATTTTTTGATATCACTCACCGTTTTCGTTTTTTGGGGCCCTGAAGATGTCCATTGTGCGTGACATTTATGGGTTTAGCGAAGTTCAGGTCGCAATTCTCAAGATATCGAGCTGAAATTTGGAGCGGTGAAAGAGTTAGACCCTGTGAGAAAACCTATTGTCGGGCGTTAAAAACGGTGCAGGGCCGGATCTTTTTGGGGGGGCCCTGAATTTAAAACTTTTTTTTGAATCAATATATCTCGGAAACGGTTGGTCGTATCGAAAAACGTTAAATGTACAGGTGTAAGATCTCCGCGGTATGCAACTTTTTTTTACTCATAACGATTTATTGATATCTCTCGCCGTTTTCTTTTTTGGGGCCCTGAAGATGTGCGTATGTGCGTGACGATTTTGGGTTTTGCAAAGTACAGGTCGCAATTTTCAAGATATCAAGCTGAAATTTGGAGCAGTAAACGAGCTAGAGCCTATGAGGAAACCTATTTTTGGGCGTTAAAATCGGTGCAGGGCCGGATCTTTTATGGGGGTCCTGAATTTGAAACTCTTTTGGTATCGTGAATTTCATTCTACTGGTGTAAGATCTCAGTGATTAGCAACTTTTCTACCCCTTATCATAGTTTTATATCTCTCACCGTTTTGATGTTATTAAATGTTTTTGGTTTTTGAAAAAAAAATGGGGTCCAAATGAATATAATAATTGGTAAAAATTCAACTGATAGTCTAATTGAATTCTACGAAAATGATCTATAATAACCCGTTTTAACCTATTCAATAAGTTAAATAATATATTTACAGCTGTAAGATATTTTCCATTTCCGAGGGCGTCCGGCTTTCATAACCACGTGATGGTGTCAGCATTGCCTAGAATAACATTTTATAATTTTCCTACATTTCCACGGAATCGGGTCGAAGGTCTGAAATGCAATTCCGCAGGCCTTGCCGCCAACGAAGTTGTTGTTTGAGATTATTACCCCTCTTGCTCGCCACTATGTTGGGCCACCGTCTCATCCAAAGCGGATCGTGCTGCGTGGACTCATACTTGTTATTTCTACAATATCATGCTGTGGGCCTATGTCTATAGCTTTGAAATATGCACACCTCAGAGTCAGCTCACTCATATATAGCGGTTCAGTAGTAATAAGGTGATTGGGTTTTAATTTCTTGGCAATCTATTGTTGCTTTTCCTGCTAATGTGATCTTCGGGCTGGTTTCTTAACCAACCTCACCCAAAACTCGATATTAACTGAGATTCATTTTCTCCTGCCGGAGCTAGTCAGAAGACTCAGTCTGATTCTCTCGCTGTATAATCGGTTGGAAATGTGTCTCGTGGCGGCTGTCTTTATTTCGTAGTCCCAAGATGCTCCAGACTAACTGACTATATATATATATATATTTATTTATTTAAGTTTATTTATAATTCACATATATGCCTATATATAGAGATATATAGATATATAGACATATATATATATATATATATATATATATATATATAAATGATAAATAAACTTTTTAACTGACGGTGGCTTGGGGTCAGGGGATGTGAAACATTTTCCACGAGTCGCAACAAAGTAACCAATGCAATAGGTAGCTTTCTAATGAACTCTGTCTAAAACTGGGACAGCGCCCACACATAGACATACGAAATATAGACATATACAACCTTGAGCTACAAAATGTAACCCACGGGAAACGTTGTGGCTTTAATTAGTCTGTCTATACAAATATCTTTTGAGTTCGCTCAGAATAATAATGAATTAATAACGCTTAATTAAATAATAGTGTGGATATGAGTGAGATTCAGTTTGTGGCTGAAGGTTTAACACCCACTTTGAAAAAGTAAAAGCATAAATATTCGTATAAACATGGAAAATATGAGGTAAACGATGAAGATCGGAACAAGGAAAGAACCATAATTTAAAAAATAAATAAGAAATAGTTACGACCTGATTCTTATAAATTTTAAGCTTTGCTTCAAATAAAAAGATGTGTGTGTGTTTTGGGAATGTATATGATTGTTGTGCACGATCTAAGGTAGGCATGGTTATTATAATAAAATCGTTATAGTTCTGACTACTTAAACTGTAATGTTCACCCTTAAATCAAAGAGAGCGAAGAATTTCACGTTTACACTGTAACCGCCTCAGGTTACAAGGAATCGAACCCTTACTTTCGTGAGTTACAATTGTATTTATCATGTTGTCCCCGTTAACCGGCATCGAATAGGATGACCCGGTGAAAACATCGCAATTCATGCCGATAACACAAGACATATATCAGATAAAGAACAAACAAAATGATTGATGTCTGGGTTCGAATATCAAAAAAAAAAAATACGCCGGTGGGTACGAGAACTCAAGTAGTCTCAGGGGTGGTTAACAGGATGTAGGTGTAACAGGTTAAATCAACCCACTCCCAAACCTAAATCAAAGCAATAGCACAACAGAAATCAGAAGATAAGCACAATTAAAAAGATAAAAATAGGCATCCATTTATTGGCAACTCATTGACCAATACAAATATAGGAAACCCCCAAAAAGCCTATCTTGCCTCGGAGATTCGATCTAAATGAAAGTTTGATGTGGACCGAAGAAAAAGACAAATATTTAGAGTCCAAATAAACATAATTAAGTTTTAAAGGGTCAACGAATCTCCTTGGTCCTATCCTTAAGACACAAATAAAATTAGGAGATATTCGAAGAAAATTAAATAAAATATAAAAAGAATTGATTCAGTCACATTTGACTATCAACATCAACTAATCACACTAAATGTCCATCAGGTAGTGTCCTAGATTAGTAATATTGTCACTCACTTGAGTTTATAATGAAAGTTAAATAAATAGCTGGCCTAAAAAATAATAGTATTGATCTCCGTTCTAACTAATTATTAATTAATTATTAATTAAAAAAATAATTGCTGCAACAATATAGGTCCTACTGAACCACTCAATTAAAGTTGCAATCAGGATTTATATTTATCGTACAACGTTATTTCAGAGTCTAATTACTCAAAATATTTCAAGCAAACGTGCAGCCATTATCCTACATTTATGCAAAGTTCAAAGTCATGGCTGATCATTATATCACAACTAAAAGTTCCCATCTTTCCCAATTCGATGGTATGCTTGCAATGTATTTCACTCCATCAATTACATAGTGATTAGATTATCGCCTGCCTACTCCTGTGAATACTTAATTCACCACCATCTGTCTGCATTTTGCATGGTCATGCTTATTTAGAAAGATATTACACTACTAATTATTATTACATTATTTATTTTTTTATTCACAAGGGGATTCTTCATGATTAATTCTCAGAAAATTAGCCATAAGACGTTCACAGAATATGTGAACTATCATCCTAAATTTATTTTATTACATTCCATTCAATTTTCCCCCCTTTTTTTTATAAACAACTACACCAATCAATCTATTTTTTGTAGATAAACTCATTATCTTTTAATTATCATGACCTTTCATTTCATCACATGACTAGTGTGCATAAATTATCTAATGCAGGCATGACCTGTAGCAATGTCAAATGGGTAGGTGTCGAAGCATAATGACGAGCATGCTTTTAATAATTAAATTCTCTATATCAATGAATGTGGACGAAGAAAAAAATGGGAATATTTAAAGTTATAATCCTTCAGAGTTCACATAATTAGATTCACCAAACGCTGAAGTCAAAATCGAAAAAAAAAATCAAAACATGAACTCCACCCTAGCTCTCGACAGCTAGTCTACCACCTTCATTCATTCCATCATGGATTCAGTTCAGAATCCGCGTCGTATTTCCAATCTTATCATCGTAGAAAAAAATCTTAGCATTCAAAGTAGTGACGGAATTACAAAAATTCCCAAAAGAAAATATTTACTGGATCATGGTGCCAAGCATGGTGGATAGTTCCTTGCCACGTGTGACAACCCTACAATGTGAATCACTTCCTCATATAATTACTTAATAGACGAAGGAAAAAATGTGGCCATTAATATTAATAATAATAATAAAATGATTGGTCAACAAATAAATAATAATTAGTTCAACTTCATGGCATCTAGTACTACTGAGTAGTACAAACTACTCACAACTACAAATTGAAGTAATGTTTTAGCTCACCAACTGGCCGAAATAAGAAAATATGGTACAAGCCTAGCATGCTCATAGAATGCAGAACCTCTGGAACCAATCTTCATTCAGGACCATCTCCTTCCCATTCCAGAACCGGCAGGATTGCATCTTCCACCATCTTCTTCCTCGCCTCCTCCAGGAATCGAAACCGAGACCTTCACGTTTCATGGTGGATGCGTCTTCCGACTCCCACGGTGTGGTTATGTCATGGCAACATCATGGCCTCATCTTGATGTAAATGTCACTCCGTCCAGTCCCCTCATGTATAAGCTTAGTGGCACATATTTTCACTGACTAGTTCCATTTCAAAATTCTTCATTGACACTTCAACAGCACAGGTTATAAAATGTCCTCGTTCCATTCTGGAAATTATAAGTTCCTGCGCCTCGAACAATGTAGACACAATTCTCTCTCTCAGCAAATTGCCACCGGCATTACGTAAGCAGTAATTCAAATAGCATTCACAGCTGTTCAGTTACATCTACAAGTCCTCCATCGATGATAAGAGCCTCGTCTATTCTCGAATGTTCACTGCACAAACTATTCCGTATTGTAACTCACGTCCAAAGCTAGTCGTAAAGGGCTAGTTCTCTCGTTATCAAGCCAAGCATGGTCCTGCACGACCGGGAGTATACACGCTGGACTCGGCCATCTGATATAGCAATCGCGCCCGGCATAACAGCGGTGATTCGTAATTATATGGTCTCTCAGGACTCCGATAGAATCACACCCGATACACAGCGACACTTAGACCTGTGGTGGCATAGCACAAACGGCCCTCCGCGATCAAAATCGAATGTAAAAATCACTCTTGCCGCACAACGGAGTACCGTCCAGTCCGCGCTCAAAACGCATGTGTCTGCGCCTCTCAATGTGACCAGTTGCCGAAAACCAGAGCTGAGCACGTGGTCCGAGACAGTGCGCTCTGCCGGAGATAGTAGACAGATGTGCGTGACGTCAGACGCGTGAAGTCACTCAACCTTGCGGTCAGGTCTGCGAAGATAAAATGTGGAGTTTTGGCCCGTGATTTACGCAGGGTTGCCAATCTGTGCTAAAACTGGAGTACTATGTTGGGCACATACACCCCTCTCCCCGGAAAATAAGCGAGTTAACAAAAGCTTATTTTGTATTCTCTTCATTATGCCACCAGTCATATGCCAAACATATCCTGCTCGTTCTTCAACAGTAGTATCTCTTAAGGCTGGCAGCATTATACTTTCCTATCCTTGCTCCAGATCTTATATCTCTGATGTCATAGCAATTGCGAACCACTTGTACTAGGCCCTGGCTTTACGTTCTCTTGCCCTTGCTGCTGGTGAATTGCTTCTCTCATCTGCTGCAAGTATGCTTGACTTTCTGCATGTCTCTCTTCCAAATTCACGCGACTGTCCCGAGGTTCATCTCTGTTCCACTGCCTATTATAGGTTTGAAATCTACCTCTTCCTTGCTGCCAAGAGTTTCTTCCCTTTATATCCTTGGGTCTGTAAGTTTGTGAATTGAGTTGCTGCTGTTGGTTCGCATAGTATGGCCTTCCACCTTGGTTCCATCTCCTATCTCGTTGATTATATCCACGATTCTCATAACGTCCTCTCCAATCTCCTGTATCCTGGAATATTCTTCTTTGTGGTGGTTCAGTCTGTACTTTCCGGTCTGTCACGACTAGATTCACCTCCTGGTGCTCTGATCTAGTGTTTCTCGCGTGCATTAAAATACTGGTGTGATCTAATTTCCTCAGAATTTCGTCACATGTCTTCAAACTATTCGCCCCAGATGCTATAAGCGATCTCTGAACTTCTACCGGAAATTGCCTCCTTATCGCTTGAATCATCTCCTCTTCGGGTAATGGAGGTTCTAAATATTGTAACCTGGCTAACTGCGTTGTAAAATACCCCGCATACTGCGTCGGGTTAGATGTGGAATATTTCCTGGAGTAAAGTTCTGATCTTATGCTAAGTTGGTCTTCCGAACTCCAGAAACGCCTAAGGAATGCCTTAGCAAACTAGTCGTAATTCGCAAAGGTGCATCTAAAAGCTCTAAACCAGGTCAGCGCTTGATTCTCTAGCGATCTTTCAATAACCCTTATCTCGCGTTCACTTGGGATCCGATTTTCATCCAAATAATCCCTGAGGTCTCGTAGGAACTCGATTGGGGTGATAACTCCCACACCACTAAACTTTTTCGGTTTTTCCTCATGAGTTCTAATGATAGTTACAGGACTAGCCCCATTAAATCCTCTAGGTGTCGAATCCATTTCTCCCCATCGTTTCTCCTGGTTAATCTCTGGTGAGTTAATTTCCATCGTTTGAACCGGACTATTCATCTGTAAGAAGTTCTCCATACGCGTGATGCGGTCTAGGTGACTACCCTCCAGTATCTTTATGTTATCATTGACTGACGAAATCGCCCCATCTATTTCCGTTTTGACTTGTGTGATATTAGTATTGATTGCGTCCAATTTGTTTTCTATCTTCCCTGCTTCCTCATCCATGCGTTTTCGATTTGCATCCACGTCTTGCGCTAATGTGCCAACATTTTCCTCCATCTTCTGGATTTTCGTCTCTACTTTTCCTACTTGTTCCGTTAATTCCTTTCGAATGCCGACAGTAGTTTCATTAAACTCTTTCCTTACTTCCACTATCTCATGTTGGTATTCCCCTTTAAGCTTGTCTACATGAGCGGCTATATCAGATCCCAATCCATTAATGTTTTCATCTAGCCGTTTTTCTAGGGTCCTGACGTGTGTATTCAATGCTTCCATGTCTTTCTCTACACCTTTCTGAATTTTCTGTATGCCCTCTATCAAATTGTCCTGCATAGTGAACTTCAATGCATCAAGTTTTGCGTCCATGCTGCTATCCGTTTCTTTTTGACTGTTAGTTATACGCTCTCCTAACTTGATTATATCTGCCTGTGTTTTTAATACCTGATTAGCTGCCTCATTTCGGTTTTGATTAAATTTCTTGTCCAATTCATCATGATTTTGTTGGATACTATGATTAAGTCTACCCTCTAATTCCATTTGACCTTGCTTAACGTCACCTCTTAAATCATCCTGACCCTTCTTTAAATCAGTTTTCAAATCAGCTAACAGCTGCCTCAACTCTTCCATATTAGACATGTCAATTAGTACAATAAGACAATACAACATAAGGGAACCATCAAGAGTGACCACACCAAGATTGTACCTAACTTTCTACTACTATACCATGGAATTGAACTAATATCAACGAGCTGCATAAATGGATCCTTATCCAATTCTACGCAATTGGATCATTAAACGAAGAACGAATGAAGATCAAAAACACCAATCCAAAGGAAAAAGAACTTCTGATCCTGTTGCCTATGTCATGGAAACTAGGAAACAATCTCATTACCAAAGGTAATTAGACCTTCCCAAGAGAAAAAATCATTAGCCTACCATTCAAGTACCTCAAATGTGGTAATCGAATTTACTTGCGCCACTCAAATGCAAGTGCCAACGACACGACAACCCACACTGGCTGTCAAATTACATTAAAAACATCTAATTGCTACACCATCGTGTGTACGATTTCTAAATTCGAGGCTCTGCACGCTGGGCGCCATTTTATATGTCCCCGTTAACCGGCATCGAATCGGATGACCCGGCGAAAACATCGCAATTCATGCCGATAACACAAGACATATATCAGATAAAGAACAAACAAAATGATTCAGGTCTGGGTTCGAATATCAAAAAAAAAAAAAAACGCCGGTGGGTACGAGAACTCAAGTAGTCTCAGGGTTGGTTAGCAGGATGTAGGTGTAACAGGCTAAATCAACCCACTCCCAAACCTAAATCAAAGCAATAGCACAACAGAAATCAGAAGATAAGCACAATTAAAAAGATAAAAATAGCATCCATTTATTGGCAACTCATTGACCAATACAAATATAGGAAACCCCCAAAAAGCCTATCTTGCCTCGGAGATTCGATCTAAATGAAAGCTTGATGTGGACCGAAGAAAAAGACAAATATTTAGAGTCCAAAAAAAATTAAGTTTTAAAGGGTCAACGAATCTCCTTGGTCCTATCCTTAAGACATAAATAAAATTAGGAGATATTCGAAGAAAATTAAATAAAATATAAAAAAAATGATTCAGTCACATTTGACTATCAACATCAACTAATCACACTAAATGTCCATCAGGTAGTGTCCTAGATTAGTAATATTGTCACTCACTTGAGTTTATAATGAAAGTTAAATAAATAGCTGGCCTAAAAATAATAGTATTGATCTCCGTTCTAACTAATTATTAATTAATTATTAATTAAAAAAATAATTGCTGCAACAATATAGGTCCTACTTGACCACTCAATTAAAGTTGCAATCAGGATTTATATTTATCGTACAACGTTATTTCAGAGTCTAATTACTCAAACTATTTCAAGCAAACGTGCACCCATTATCCTACATTTATGCAAAGTTCAAAGTCATGGCTGATCATTATATCACAACTAAAAGTTCCCATCTTTCCCAATTCGATGGTAAGCTTGCAATGTATTTCACTCCATCAATTACATAGTGATTAGATTATCGCCTACCTACTCCTGTGAATACTTAATTCACCACCATCTGTCTGCATTTTGCATGGTCATGCTTATTTAGAAAGATATTACACTACTAATTATTATTACATTATTTATTTTTTTATTCACAAGAGGATTCTTCATGATTAATTCTCAGAAAATTAGCCATAAGACGTTCACAGAATATGTGAACTATCATCCTAAATTTATTTTATTACATTCTATTCAATTTTCCCCTCTTTTTTATAAACAACTACACCAATCAATCTTTTTTTTATAGATAAACTCATTATCTTTTAATTATCATGACCTTTCATTTCATCACATGACTAGTGTGCATAAATTATCTAATGCAGGCATGACCTGTAGCAATGTCAAATGGGTAGGTGTCGACGCATAATGACGAGCATGCTTTTAATAATTAAATTCTCTATATCAATGAATGTGTACGAAGAAAAAAAATGGGAATATTTAAAGTTATAATCCTTCAGAGTTCACATAATTAGAATCACCAAACGCTGAAGTCAAAATCGAAAAAAAATAAATCAAAACATGAACTCCACCCTAGCTCTCGACAGCTAGTCTACCACCTTCATTCATTCCATCATGGATTCAGTTCAGAATCCGCGTCGTATTTCCAATCTTATCATCGTAGAAAAAATCTTATCATTCAAAGTAGTGACGGATTTACAAAAATTCCCAAAAGAAAATATTTACTGGATCATGGTGCCAAGCATGGTGGATAGTTCCTTGCCACGTGTGACAACCCTACAATGTGAATCACTTCCTCATATAATTACTTAATAGACGAAGGAAAAAAATGTGGCCATTAATATTAATAATAATAATAAAATGATTGATCAACAAATAAATAATAATTAGTTCAACTCCATGGCATCTAGTACTACTGAGTAGTACAAAGTACTCACAAATACAAATTGAAGTAATGTTTTAGCTCACCAACTGGCCGAATTAAGAAAATATGGTACAAGCCTAGCATGCTCATAGAATACAGAACCTCTGGAACCAATCTTCATTCAGGACCATCTCCTTCCCATTCCAGAACCGGCAGGATTGCATCTTCCACCATCTTCTTCCTCGCCTCCTCCAGGAATCGAAACCGAGACCTTCACGTTTCATGGTGGATGCGTCCTCCGACTCCCACGGTGTGGTTATGTCATGGCAACATCATGGCCTCATCTTGATGTAAATGTCACTCCGTCCAGTCCCCTCATGTATAAGCTTAGTGGCACATATTTTCACTGACTAGTTCCATTTCAAAATTCTTCATTGACACTTCAACAGCACAGGTTATAAAATGTCCTCGTTCCATTCTGTAAATTATAAGTTCCTGCGCCTCGAACAATGTAGACTCAATTTTCCCTCTCAGCAAATTGCCACCGGCATTACGTAAGCAGTAATTCAAATAGCATTCACAGCTGTTCAGTTGCATCTACAAGTCCTCCATCGATGACAAGAGCCTCGTCTATTCTCGAATGTTCACTGCACAAACTATTCCGTATTGTAACTCACGTCCAGAGCTAGTCGTTAAGGGCTAGTTCTCTCGTTATCAAGCCAAGCATGGTCCTGCACGACCGGGATTATACACGCTGGAATCGGCCGTCTGATATAGCAATCGCGCCCGGCATAACAGCGGTGATTCGTAATTATATGGTCTCTCAGGACTCCGATAGAATCACACCCGATACACAGCGACACTTAGTCCTGTGGTGGCATAGCACAAACGGCCCTCCGCGATCAAAATCGAATGTAAAAAACACTCTTGCCGCACAACGGAGTACCGTCCAGTCCGCGCTCAAAACGCATGTGTCTGCGCCTCTCAATGTGACCAGTTGCCGAAAACCAGAGCTGAGCGCGTGGTCCGAGACAGTGCGCTCTGCCGGAGATAGCAGACAGATGTGCGTGACGTCAGACGCGTGACGTCACTCAACCTTGCGGTCGGGTCTGCGAAGATAAAATGTGGAGTTTTGGGCCGTGATTTACGCAGGGTTGCCAATCTGTGCTAAATCTGGAGTACTATGTTGGGCACAATGTGTAAATTTTTAATTGATGTTTTTATGTCTTAGAATTATTTATTAGATTGTATATTATGACGTGATTTATTTCCAATTAATTTGTGCAGATTTTAAGTATTGTAAATTCGCAGGATCTGAATCTAGGGATAGCTGTTTATTTTAACATTGGGATAATGTTAAGTTTTGAATCCTGGAATTGTGCACATATGAAGGAGGTAGTCTTGTTGTTGACGCGGGGTTTCTCCTGAGCGCCGAGTGGAGGGTCAGTTACCTAGCTGGTGAGACTTGACAATCGTGTGCTGTTGATGTGTCCAGGGTATTTTTGAGACCAGGAGGGCTGTTCCATATTTGGTCATATTTTAATTCTGCTGTTGTGATTGGTTGTATCAGAGGTTGTAGCCAGGGAGACTAGTGAGTTGGAGGGGGAAGATGACTGTCATGTAGATCTGTGGATGCAAGTGGAGAATGACTTATTCTGTGGACCGCAAGCGGTGCGGTAAGGACTCAATTTTCAGATTCCGTGTGGGACGGAACTCAATTTAGAACTCCGGACGGGAGTGGACTTCTTCTGTAGACCGCTTGTAGTAAGGCGGTAATTCTTGAACTCCATGAGGGAGTAGGACTTGTATTTTGGTATTGTGTGTGTTTCTTGGTGAGGAGGAAGTGTTATGGAGTAACACAAGTTGTGTTCAAGATACAATTACTGAGTTGCTGGTTATACATTCTCTAGAGAATGATGAACCCAGTTTCAAATATATCGCCAAGGTTATTTGTCTCGAACTGCACAAAGTATTGTGTTCTAATATCTGTGTACCAATATTCCGAGACTATAGCGGCAAATTATTCTTCGACGAATGTTAGTCAAATATGCTAGGCATTAGCAAATTTATGAGCGGACTGAATGCGACGATCCAACACACGGATTCAAATCATTTATATGGAATCAGATCCACGAAGCAATTTGAATCGTTGGATGCTGGCCATCAAAGTAAAAAAGAAAGCTTGCAGTTTAACGTGACCGTTAATCTCGCGATCATAAGCCACGGGACTTCCGTTTTACGTGCAATCCGAACCACAGGACATGGCATTTCACATCGAAAATCTCACATGCATTGACCGGGAATCGAACCCGGTCCGCCTTGGTGAGAGGCATACAGCTAGACCGCTGAGCCACCACGCCCCGGCCATCAAAGTACCATATATATATATATATATATATATATATTCTTCATAATTACAAAGCTGGCGTGTGAAATAATTAGAATTTGTGCTGCGTGTAAATAGGGCTGATTCTTTGGGAGCACTTACCCCAGAATTAGTTGAGTTAAGTCACCGCTGCTAAAGCCAATATCTGTAAGTACCAGTCAACATTATTCCCGAGGGTCATCTGTATTATGTCATATGTGTACCTGTGTAAATATGATAGGGAGTGTAATTTAATTTGTACGAGGAGGATCCTGCGAGTGTTTATTTAATGTCTGGTATGAGAATACACGATCGCTCTTACCAGAATTACAAGTGCTTTTATTTATCAGGTCATCGGTGTAGTTAGGTGTGCATGTTTATTGCTGTTGATTATATCGTACAGGTGTTTTACCCTCACGCACACCGTGTAGTAGGTGAACAGTTACTATTGGCAGCCCAAGTTACAACACGTACAAAATAATTTATATCTCTATTATACATAGGTCATAAATTCAATTTAACAACACCCAATGAGCCTAGTCTTCGTATAACTCATGTTTCCTAGATAATAGCTACTGATATATTCCTTTGCATATACAAACTTGCCCATTCTCGAGCTTCATACATTGTGATGTGCTCAAATAGTCCACAACGCACACCAAGGACCATGGAATAGATCCGTCACTCTTAGTTATAAACGTTCCTAGAGATCAAACCGACTCAGTCTATGTCTATGGCTCTTCTCCCATCACAAAGCGAGAAATTCCATCTGCATATTAACTATACCGTACGTCAACCATCGGTATTGCTTGCAAGAATGGGAATTATTGTAAAATGTATGCGAAATATGAAATATAAATGCGTCTTCAATTTTGGAATCTTGTAGAGACGTATTCTACGGACATTGTCATTGCAACTGAATCTTGGTTATATGAGGACATAAATAGTAGCGAAATAATTCAAGGGACCTACGAAATGTACAGAAGGGATCGGGGGAAGCGAGGTGGTGGGCTATTTATTTGTGTGCGCAAAAATATAGCTAGTTTCTTAAAGTGGGCTGATATGGATCATGAAATGTTATGTGTACAAATTTCAGATAAAGGAAATAAATTCCCTCTTCAGGTGATAGGGGCGTATAGAGCACCGAAAGATAAATTTTCTCTCCTCGAAACACTGTACGATAAAACTTGTACGGGTAATGCTATGAAAAAGTGCATAATAATTGCTGGAGGTTTAAACCTCCCCAAAGTAGACTGGTCTGGTGAGTCAACTAGCTGTGGTCAAGCTCAGAGCGCTGCAAATAAATTCTTAAGGGAGGGGGGATTTTCCCAAGTAGTTGACTTCCAAACTAGAGACAATAATACCTTAGATGTTTATCTCGTAAGACCTGTAGAGCTGTATATTAACTGTCTGAAAGTACCAGGAATTAGTGACCATTCTGGGGTTGAATTAAATATTCGATATGGTGACATACAAAATTAGACTCTGATGTAGCAAAAAGATCATATTTCAGTATCGCAGGGCGGATCAGGGCAAGTTTCAGGAGTATTTGAATGAGCTATTTGTAGGATGGGCATCGGAAGGAAATCACATTAATATCCTGTGGACTAACTTTTTGAAAATTTTAAATAGCGCTGTTGATAAATTTGTCCCATTTAAATTGCTGAAACAAAACCCAGATCCTGAGTGTTACACACGAGAAATTAGGAGTCTAAAACGGAAAATTAGGAAATTATACAATAAAATACATGATAGTGACAAGTATATGTTGAAATTTAAGTCCTTATCAAGAGAGCTCGTCTTAAAAAAGAGGGCTGCTCATGACAGTTATATGCAAGGTTAACTTGGTTCGGGAGGCGATGGGTGGAATTTTTTTTACAGTTATGTTAGGAGAAGAAAGGGAAATTCAAATAATTTGTCGATGATAAAGTCCGGTGACGGTAAATTAATTACTGAGAAACAGGCCATTGCTAATGAATTAAATGTCTTTTACGGTAGTGTGTTCAATAAATCCAATAGCTGTGTGTTGGACCTTAACGACGAATCAGGGTCTCCCCTGTTCCAAATAAACCAGTCAGCAATTGTATAGCTAATACAAAAACTACGTTTCAATGTATCAAAGGGTCCTGATAATATTGTTAGTGAAGTACTTAAACTAGGATGTAGGGCCGTGGCACGATACTTGGAGGTGATGTTTAATGTGTCCATAAACAATGCGCAAATCCCAGATGACTGGAAAAGAGCTACGGTAGTCCCAGTATTCAAGGGAGGGAGCAGACTTGAATTGGGCAACTACAGGCCGGTTAGCCTTACGTCCATCGTTTGTTAACAGATGGAGCATCTCATTTGCGACTACTTGAGGGAACAGTGGGAAACATTATCATGGTTTAATGATAGGCAACATGAATTTCGGAAAGGTTACTCATGCGAGAGTCAGATGCTATCACTTTTTCAAGACATTAGCGAATCGTTAGACCAAGGAGTTTCAGTCGACGCCGTGGTTATAGATTTTGCGAAGGCATTTGATGTCGTGCCGCATGACATGCTACTCCATAAATTAGCTTCGACGAAGATTGATAGAAGAGTAATTTTATGGATCCAAGAATTTTTGACGGGTCGTTCCCAGAAAGTGAAGGTCGAAGGCATATTCTCGGATGAAATTACCGTAACGTAGGGTATCCCTCAGGGCAGCGTAATCGGAACTTTGTTATATTTGGCGTTTATAAATGACTTACCAAATGGGATTCGCAGTGACTGTCGTTTGTTTGCGGATGATTGTGTAATATATCGAAAGATACATGACTCACAAGACAATTCAGTGCTTCAGGAGGACCTGAACTTGGTCTATAAGTGGGCGATTGTAAATAAAATGAAAATAAACGCAAGAAAATGTAGTCTCTTAAATATAGGGAAAGTGCGAAGGCAGGATTTTCAATATAACATTGGCTCGGAAATACTTGTAGAAGAAGATTCTTGCAAATATTTGGGCGTTCACGTAAGGAATGATATGAAATGGAGTAGTCATGTGGGATGTGTAGTTTCAAAAGCTTACAAATCCCTGCACTTTGTAATGAGGGTATTAAAAGGAAGTAGTACCTCTGCTAAAGAATTAGGCTATTTGTCACTTGTAAGACCTATTCTGGAATATGCCTCGGCGGTTTGGGATCCATATCAAGTAGGGCTCATCAATAAGTTGGAAATGGTACAAAGAAAGGCCGCTAGATTTGTGCTCAGTTACTTTAATCCCAGGAGCAGTGTGGGCCGTATGTTAAAGAAACTTGGGTGGGAATCACTGGAGGCTAGGAGGATTAAATCTAGACTCTGCGCTATGTACAACACTTATACAAATCAACCAGCATGGGGCGAGCTTATCAAACGATTGGGAAAGCCCACTTACATGGGTAGGAGCGATCATCCTTTCAAAGTTAAGGGCCGACCACAGCGAACAAATTATGGTAAATATTCTTTTGTAAACCGTGCCATTGATAACTGGAACTCTCTACCTGCCGCAGTGTTAGAGCATTTTCCCAAACATATAGGTGTGTTTAAGAAAAGACTGACTATTTGTGTTAATACTCCAGTTTAATTGTTGTATAATTGTTATTGAATTGTTATGTATAATTATTTATTTGTTATGTATATCCAATTTGCCAACGGGGGACACACCCCCATTGCAAATAAATGAATGAATGAATGAATGAAATACTTTGCATATATTTGGTGATTTAAAAAAATCATGATAGTCAATTACTTTTATGTTGTAAGACATTTGCTAAAATTAATTCCCTCACGGCTCTATCCCCTTAAGTTAGTCTGATATGAATGAAGTATTAATCTATTACTGTGTGCAAATGCTGCTATGTTCATATTTGTATTCATCATCGAAATGCCCACTGCTTTCTTTATGAGACTTCGATAATCTCACTCGAGGACCACAATTAATTACCTCTCTCTCTCTCTCTCTCTCTCTCCGATAGCCATGGCTAAGTATTATATCATTGATATACAATCGAGTGGACAAATGAGAACAGGACATCTCATTTCAACCTTGGCGATTGCTGCACCCAAAAACACAACAAAAAGAAAGATAAAGAAATTGCAAACTTTATATTTATTCAAACATAATTAACTTTATACCTCAAAATGCTTGAACATGGTCATAAAGGGACAACTCCGGAATTAGGAACTGAACGAAAAATCTCTTCTAGTCATTGGCGACTAAAACATTGCGTCCTGGAGTGGGAGTGAAGTGGACTCAGTAAAGGAAAGAAACGCAAAGTGCAAAGATGAAGGAAAACTGGGCAAAGAAGAAAGCCGCCAGAGTTAGGAACCACGTGGTCCAAGGGGCCTCAACGAACCAAGAAGAAGGGAGGGAGGATGCATCAATTACTTAATAAGTGAAGATGATGATTTTTCCCACCTCACTAACAGTTGTCAACACACCAGAGCATGTATTATTTACACTCCTAGTAATATGTAGCAATAGAGGGTCACAGTACCGCAGACAGTTCTTGTGACGTATGAAATGTGTTCAGTAAAAGAAAACCAGAAGACGGAAACATAATCAACACGAGGTCACAAACACCACTTCGAAACACAATCCAAAGAATGCAAACAACTCCCACCGATCGCTTTGGTGCGAGCGTTGATGAGTGCCAACTACAAAACCTTAGTACTAAAATTAATTTTTCATTCGTTGGCAGAACTGCCACAACGCAGCTTTACAGCAAGCAATCCGCGCGCTCCCTATGAAGTGTCGTCCCCATGACCTATACAATGCTGCCGAAATCAAACAAGAAAAAGAGAAGATACCAGGTTTCTAACTTTCTAACGTAGTTTTGCTCTTATTGATGTTGCCTCATTTTGCTCGAGTCCTCAGACCCAAGGTACCTATTTCTCCGGTGAGAAGCAAATCCTAGTTACTCCTCTGAGTACATTCGAAGACATCGGAAAAGTACAACAAGCGGTTCCCACTCTAGCGTCCTGGGATTCACAATTTGCAATCCTCTATTCAACATTAATTTACATCACGGACCAATTATTGATTAACTGTATTATTATTTATTTATCGTATGGCTTTTAGTGCCGGGAGTGTCCGAGGACATGTTCGGCTCGCCAGAGGCTGTAGCTGCTTCAAGCGGATACCCATAGGGTGAGTTACAAGTTCCGTTCATTTTCGAGTAGTTCCAACTTTCGCTACCAGATGTCACTGATACCTAGAGGTAAACGTTGGAACTTTGATAGAGCGTTCCACTGAAACCTAACCTAGAAATTTAGCTCCACACAAGTTTATTCCGTGGAAGGATCTTTTACATGCCATAAATCTAGGACATGGGACCGCCGGCTTTACTTCCCCTCCGAAGGAAGGCATACTGCAGGATTTGTAACGCTCTTAAAAAATCCGACGGCTTCGGCCGGGTTTGAACCCGCTATCTTGGGCACAGCAGTTTAGCATGCTACCAACTACGCCACATTATAAAACACCTAAAATACTGTAGAGCCGTAGAATTGGGTGTGTAAAAGCATTCGGTAAAACAAATTCCAAAACGTTTCATACCGAATAATACTGGTTCCATCTTGCTCTTCGTTTATCTGTGAAATTTATCAAAAGAAATGTGAAGGTTCGGTTAATAATGAGACCGCCTATCCGGTTCTAACTGACGGGTGCCACTGCCTTATGCCCTATCTATTTACGTGACATTTTATTTCGCCTTGATTGGTATGATGAGCGTTTATGATTTTACTTCAGGAGATAAAAATATTGTTCAATTTAGACTCCATGTTTTTCTTTAGGTTCGTATTAATTTGAAACTTGATTTGTTCAGTTTTATTTAAATGTTGCTCGCCTACCATTAATGTAAATTCCCCACTCTAGGTTATTTATATTGTGTCTCCTTTAGGGCTATTTTTAATTAGTTCGTTGCTCATCATCACCGCTTTCAGATTTTGAATATCTATAGATAGGTTGTTTGTTTGTCCCGTATACGGTTACAAACCATAAATCCGATTGCGATGAAACTTTGGTGAGTTGTTGTGCACACTCCCGCAAAGGTTTCTGAATTAGTAAATTTATGTTAAAATAAGTGGGTCGCGGGCAATATCAGTAAACGAGTGTTGACGAGCGAATCGTTTCAACAAAGACCCGTATGCATTCATACATCATTCACCCAATTGCGATAATACTTTGGTGAGTAGTTGTTCACACTCCGGCAGAGATTTCTGGATTATTAAATCCATCTTACAATAGGTGGCGCGCAAATAGTCTCGACAAATGTGGATTGCCCATGCGTCGGAAAACTTAGTGATAAATTCATATATACGCACCAGATGGGGGGGGGGGAGATGTATCCATATGCACTTCAATAAACAAAATTACGACAGAAACTTTCTTTCTGAGATTGGCTTTGCAATAAAATCTTGTTTTAAACCTTTGATAGATAGATAGATAAGCATGGCGACATGCTTGGTTGATAACCACGACGCCGATGGTTTGAGATACAAAGAATAATAATTAGTTTGAAAGGAGGATGGCGTAGATGTTACTCCAAAACTCAATGAAATTATTACATGTCGATGCCGGAAGAAAGCGAAGAGATTAATTACAAACATAATTAATCATATCTACCGTTTATCGCAATGTCATTAATATCAAGATGAAAGTCAGTTTAGAGTTGGAAGTTAAGTATCAAACACCACAATCAATACATCGAACCCTGCATAATGAGGATCATGATCACCGAGGAGGTCAATACATCGATCCCTCAATCATTAGGATCGTGATCTCCAAGTAGGCTATTGCTTATTCTTCTCAATCACTCCCAGTCTTCGGAGAAATATGCTGCACCAAGAAGAATCTACCCAGTCGCATTCATGATAATGTAGGGCATTCGAGTTGGCATTCGTCCACGGTCTCTCTTTCCAAGGACATTTACAAGAATAATCTGTTTTTATTAACTGCCCTTCCCATGACGCATTGTCAGTCCAATGATATTTGCTACCTCTTTTATAATAGACACATTGGAGCAAAATGGCATCCAAGGTATGCGAAACATTCCTTGCTAGCACCACATATCGAAAGACTAATCTATTTCCGGTCTATATCACGGAGTGTTCATGTCTCAGTTCCATACAGAAATACTTAACTGCGCACTGTGTGATAACGAGATGGAACAAATTTGTCATTATATTTTAGGCCATAGAGGTCCTCTTCTTAGTTTCGGTAGCACAGCTGCTTGAATCAGAAGTAATTGAACCAAGGTATAGCATTTCTGATACAACATGGAATTCCTTGAAGGTGCCGGTATTTGGATTGCTTAATTTCCCGGCTCTACCAATGCTAATTTTGGCCTTATAGTAGTGTGTTTTGGACAGTTTACAACCACCTCCACCTCCCCACATCACAAGATGGCGGCAACGCGATATCTCTCGAACGCATGGTGGGATTTTGACGAATGAGGTGTCATTGAACTCGAGCTGTCACCCCCTTTCCAATGCACAACATATTTCCACTCCAAAAGAAACCCTACCCCTACTAGGGGGTGAAAATGTAATTTTTAGAGAATCTCTCTTTCCATGTGCAACATGTGAGAGTTTGAATGCCAATATGGAATTAAACGTTGTTCCGCAAACCAATAATCAAAGAGCGGCATGTTAGGCCTTGAGGCGGGAGCCCCTGATATTGTTGACGAGCCCCTGCTGTCGGGCCCCTGTTGATGGGTCATTGTTGACGAATCATTGTTGGCGGGTCATTGTTGACGAGTCCCTGTGGACGAGTCCTTGTTGACAGGTCATTGTTGACAAGTCATTGTTGACGGGTCCTTGTTGACGGGTCCCTGTGGACGGGTCCTTCTTGACAAGTCCTTGTGTACGAATCCTTGTTGATGAGTCCCTTTGGACTGATCCCTTTGGACCGATCCCTTTGGACTGGTTCCCACGGACTAGCCCATGCATTTATTTAAATTATGTCAAATGGCCTAACTACATTTTGCGTGTAAAGCAGAGTGTTGAACTGACGTTGTTCACCAACCCCCACTACTATAATGTGATAACGATATGAAAGGAAAGTGACGAAATACATGTAAACACGTGTGAGATGACCTTATTACCGTCCTCCTTGTGCAACAAGTCACATCCTGTTTTGGTTCATACGTGAGAAAATGCGAGTTCGTGTGTAATATGATCTAACACACAGGTGTTCACCTGTACACGCGCACGATAAGAGCTAACAAGTCAAAACCTGTTTTAACAGTGGTGGGAGGTGAAGGGGGGAGAGGGGTGGGGAGTTGGTGTAAGAGAGAACACAGGTGAAGAGAGAAAGAAATATGTATTGCTCATAATACATGTAGAGCTGAGGACTGTACATAAGACTGTAGGTTAAGTACGACATGAGTGAATAAATAAATACAAGGCACACAGGTTCACACAACATGTAATTTATTAATCCAAGATTTAAAGGCTGAGCTAAATCCCAACCATTTTACATATAGTTTATTTCCTTTTTGTTTCAACACTTTTTCTACAAGGTAATGTTTAGGAAACGCTGTCTTTTGGAGTTCTTGAAGATAAAACCTGCCTTTTATGGGTTGATGGTTGAGGTCCTCGAGTAAATAGGTGACTGGACTGTTCAGGTTGACTTGACGAATTCGAAATAGTTCAGTCCCCCAATTTGGTGTGTAGCCCTTGTCGAAGACGGACTTGAATTTGCTCACACGAACATGGTCCCCAATGTTAAGGCGATGACGTTTAGGGTCTGCTGTTTTTATGGGGTTAAACAGTTTATCCAGTTGTGGAATATTTTTAGTTACAAGTCGTGGCTTGGTCCCAATGGTTCTGTGTTTGGTGTCATTGTAACGTGACACTAGCTCAGGTAACAAGTCCAACCAGCGATAAGTGCCCTGAGCGGTAAACGCTTTCCACATATGGGTTTTCAATGTTCGGTTGAACCGCTCGACCACGCTGGCTTTGAGATTGCTGTATGTGGTGTAATGGTGAATATCCTTAGATTTGAGAAAACTGGAGAAAACCTTGTTGAAAAATTCTTTTCCCTGATCGGTTTGTAGCAGCTGAGGTTGACGTTTAGATTGATGAATAATATGTTGAAAGGCTTTGGTGACTAGTGGAGCAGACTTGCAACGCACAGGTTCAACAAACGCCATTTTGGAATAAACATCAATGACCGTCAACATACAGCGTTACACCATCGTTAACGCTAGCATAGGGAATCATTTCAACCAAGTCTGCTTGCCAAAGTTCATCCACACCCTGTGAAATCACCTTGATTCGCTGATAGTGACGTAGAGCTGGACGATGCAACTCGTGAGCAATACCCATCTTAATGGGTGAGGGCTTAAACAATAATTTTGGCACTTCGAAGTTCTTCCTCAATTTCTTGAATTTCCCAATCGTGACCAGTATGGCCGGCTTGACGTGAAGCATGCAACAGCTGTAGTCGCTGGACGAGTTTATTTGGATTGTGCCAGTAGGTAACATCCACAAGGGGTTTTAATTGTGTAAATGTCACTCCTGAAGCGGAACTTTACGACGACCACTTTGACTAGTGGGGAACATTTTTGCAATGATGGTCTTATATTTTTGAAATATATCGGCATTCACTTGTTGAGTGGGATCATACTGTCTTTTGTGGGCATGGGTGTCCAATAAAATGGATTTATATTTACCAAGGTCCTCTGGCGTATAATCTTGAGACGAGGGAGTCCGACAGAATAGTAGCTTTAACAGTCCTGGTGTTAATTTATAGTTGATCTTTTTAATGACAGCTTTAGTACGACTAAATTTAATCGATGAATCACCAATTTTAAAACTATCATCCTCATAGCGAACGCCATATGTGGTATCTGTGTTTCCAATAAATAGATTGGTGAAATTGGGTTCCAGTGTTGAACCATAATATTTTATTAAAATGTTTTTCAGTTGAGCTTTATGTTGAGGGGTGGCCAAGAGTTGTGAAAATGGAGACGATCTGGAAGGGCAAGTTGTTTCGACCATGGCCAAGGATTTCCTTTTCTTAAAAACTCTGCAAGGGGTGATGCCTTTCTTTGAGGCGTAAACACTTGTTCCTCATTATCCTCAACTTCGCTAACACTAGTTAAATCTTCCTGTTCCTCTTCCTCAGGGTCCTCGTGGTGCGTCTGAGTGGCTTGTGAAACGGTAGGTAGCGTTTCAGATGGCTTGAAAGAGGGTTTCATCATGGCTTATAGAAGAGGTGCTAAATGTTGTTGAATAAACAAAGCATGATCCGCACGCGATCGTTTCAATTGAAGAAACTTTTGGCGAATAGTATTTTTTGCTCTAATAATATGCTTTTTCAATTGACTCTCTGCTAACACCATGATGTCGTGACAAATGACTTGAGAGGGAATGATACAGTGCCTTAAATAGCAATAAAATGATCAAACACTAAGCGATACCGCCCTTGGTTGAGTTCACTTTGTTTGTCAATCACTAAACAGACATGACGTTGTGTGTTCCAGCACTTGCCACACAATTCTGTAAACATTTGAAGGGTCATATCCGGATTCACAAGTTCATTATAAATGTAACGACTGTTCCTCTCGTCCTGGCGAAATAAAACCATGACATTAGCATTGTCCCGAATCAACTGTTTGGACATTTTAGAATACGTTTGTCCAAGATAGAAGCAATCGATATGTTTGTGTCGACCCATGCTGAAATAGCTTTGAATGATGCCTTGACGTTCAGTGGATACATCATCGAAAATCATGAGTGAATCAGGCTTTACCTCATCCGGTGAAATAACATTTTCTTGCGTGGAAAATGTAAAATACCCCATATTATCATTTTGTAATTCAGACATGACTTGATCCAGAAACAAGTAGAGGGGTTGGTAGAGAGATTTTGCGAAAATATAAATATTTTGAAAACACAGACCATTGGGCGCTCTAATAAGTGTCAGCAAAAGATTGGTCTTTCCACAGCCGAAAGGTCCCACAATGATGCAGCGAATGGAAGATGGAAACAGTGAACCATGGCGTTGTTCACGTGATGTGGGGCAGAGATGGGAAACCATGTCCCTCACGGGGAATGACTCTTGCTGCTTAATTAGATTCATTTCAACTAACGCTTAGAGAGGCTAGCAGGCTGTCTATATACATCGCACCGAGCCTTGTCATAGAAACAGTAGACTCGTACTACAGGTTGACGATGGATGTCTTTGGACGTGCATTGATGGTCAAAGCTAGGTCTGTTCCCATACATGATACTAAACACGAAACATATCCTGCTAATAAACACTATGTGGATAGGTCAGTAGTACCACGCACAAAACAAGGAGATTATTACTTTAAAGGAAAGCGGTTAACCCATGTAAAACATCCTCAAGTGTCTACAGACGTTACTACAAAAAAGTATGTGGATAACAAGGTGTATGAGTTTTATGATAAAGTGCCACAACTTACGGTGGATGGCTATAGCGCTAATCATCACCGCATTATTCTCGTGGAAGACCCACAAGAAGATGATGATGTCTGTACCAAGCAATACGTGACCTATGAAATGAAAAGGCTTTATAAATTTATCCCATCTGTATTTTTAGTGTATCTAACATGTAAAACCTGTGAATGAGAGAAACCCTATACCGCTATTTCATGACCAGCACTTGACCTATGTGCTTGCTTCGGGTTTAAGCCACTATCGATTACACTATAATGCTACCATTCACATCAAATATGTCATACCTGATGAGAACCATTTACAAATAGAGATAAATGGTCATAGGATGTTGGTCCATAACCATGAAATGGTCAATGCAGGAGACGAATTATCCTTTCATCTCATGTCGACATGGGATGAAAAGCAAGCTGGAAAAACCATAAACGATATCCCACTTTATGTAGAATTGGAATATACAGCCATGAAATAACAATCTGACGTGAGTTGTGACATAAACTTTCTTGTGAAAGGTTGTTGATCATCATGGTGAAACAAAGATATGTGGTGAGAAAGACTAAAAATATGACCCTATCCTTGGCAAAGCCTGGGCTTAAGGCATTCGTGGACAAGCACTTGCGGAAGAAAAAAAGAAAAAATAATGTGATTACCATAAGGAAAGCTCTTCGAGCAGCACAGAGACATGTTATTCCAAAACGTCAGCGACAGGGTTCAAAACAAGGGCGAGTGATTCCCGTCCCCAAACGAGCGGGATTTTTACCTGCATTATTTGCTGGTTTGGCTGCTCTAGGCTCACTTTTAGGCGGCGCCAGTGCAGTGGCAAAAACTATTAAAGCCGCGCAGCAGGGCAAGCAACAACTGAAAGAAAGTCAGCGACACAATGAAACAATGGAAGCCATTGCTATGGGGGCTAGAAATGTCAATTTGAAGCCAGCCTTTTATCAACAAGGATTTGGAATTTGAACGTTTCGAAAAAAAAATCTTTAACCTCAGCCATAGCAAGACATGCCCTGACGCATCAACAAGTGGAAAGCTATGCTAAACAACTGAAGCTTTCTCATTTTCGAGGTGTGTTTATGCGAAACCAATTACCCTCACAACCCTGGAAACATGAATGTGCTGTTGTCAATTTGGATGATCACCGAGGACCTGGAACACATTATGTAGCTTATGTCAAAGAGGGATCCACTGTATGGTACTTTGACAGTTTTGGGAATTTGCCCCCGCCCATGGAACTAGTGTTTATTTTGGAAACAGGATCAAGATATATTAAAATGTAAAACGTGAGCAAACATTTAACAGCCAACAGTGTGGACATTTGTGTTTAATTTTTTTAATATAAGAAGCAGCATAAGCAAAAACGTCAACAGTATGTCGGTGGAAAGTAAGACGTTTACACTGCATGGACGTGGACCTGAAGTGAGCCAAGACTTTTACCCACCTATCGAATTGAGTGAAAAACCCTATGATATACGACTTGTTCCTCTTGAAACGTACAATCGAATATACAACATACGTGAAAATGTGAACAACAAGTTTTACTATGATGATTGTGTGCTCACCCTGAACTCTGGTGGATACACGATAGATGACATTTATGAACACATTTATGTGGTGTTGATCAATGAATATGGTTTAAAGTCATTTCTCGATGGAACGCGCAAGTTTGCACTTGTAGGAAATACCAACACTCATCGCTGCAGTATTTTTTCTACATTCAAAATTGACTTTAAAACACACCCCGATTCCATTGGTCGTTACTAGGATTTAAACCACGCATGTTGGAGCCCAAAAAAAACATGAATCAGACCATGAAGTGAAATTCATTGAAGTCCATCATGTGTCGGTGATGTGTAATATTATTAGCCAAGTGTACACTAATCAACAACCATCGCATTCGCTTTATGACTTTATTGTAACATCGCCCAATGGCTATATTATTCGTGAAAACCCTCCAGTGGTGCTTTTCCATACTGTGGCTGTCAATGGTATTAGTAATAAAACATTAAGACTGATTAATAGAGAGCAACAACTCATTGATCTAGATTCCACCACACCAGTGACTTACAAGTTGGTGCTAAAACCACTATGAAGTTTGTATATAAAGCAACAGCACCGTCTAGGAATGGTGTTAGTTGTTTACCACGTAGATACACGTTAACATCTCAGAACAAGCAAATTTTACAGCATTTGGGTTACCACGTCAATCCCCGCGATGAATTCTATCCTAGAGGTAGCGAACCACATCGAGGAGCAACCAGGAGTGGTAAGAATTGATCTCCATTCTTATCAAGCTCAAACACCTGGACTCAATAACAATGATGAAATTCAATTTGTTATCAACAACCAAGATATTTACACTACCGCATGAAAGTGTTATTCAGATTGAAGGTCGGCTCACCAAAGCTGATGGCTCTACACCCACCACATCCAAGTTAGCCAACCATGCTTTCGCCTTTCTTTTTTCTGAAGTGCGTTATGTGATTAACGATATCGTAGTGGATAGCACTCGAAATGTGGGTTTTTCCAGTTTCATGAAACTATATCCCTCTTATAGTGAGGAAGAAGCTAAAACACTTTGCATGGCGGGTTGGTGCCCTGACTCGATCAATGACTGGATGGTACACACCGATGGTACCTTTACTGGATATTTACCTCTTAAACTGATTTTAGGCTTTCTGAAGATCACCAGCGCATTGTGGTCAACGCAAGGCAAGTGCTTTATCTGGTGAGAGACAGGAGTGATAATAATGCACTCAAGGGAGCCGACAATGCCCCCATTGATTCAAAAATCCATCTACAACGCTTGCTATGGAAAGTGCCTCATGTGACCCTTAACGATAGCAAAAAACTGGACATACTCAGAATGGTAAAGAGAGATATACCTCTACCCATGGAATTTAGAAGCTGGGCACTCCATGAGTACCCTCTATTGCCCACCACCAACACACACAGTTGATCTATAAAAACAGCCCGCTATACAGAGAGACCTCTCTACATGATTGTGGGTTTTCAAACAAATCGCAAGTATCAACAAACCAAAGATGCCACGCAATTTGATCACCTGCAATTGAGAAATGCACGTCTTTTCCTCAACGGTGCTGTGTTTCCCTATGAAGGACTGGATTTAGATTTTTCAAAAAATAAATTTGGCCCCCTGTACAACTTGTTTTCTAAATTTAGATGGTCGTATTATCAAAAAGAGAATTGTCCTATGTTCACACCCCAAGCTTTTAAGACAAGGGCGCCACTGATTATCTTTGACTGTTCCTACTTGGAAGAGTCTGTCAAACCATCCAATATTGACATTCGACTAGATTTTGAAACGCATGACAATGTTCCCGCCAATACGACGGCCTACTGTTTGATTATTCATCACAAACAAGTCAACTATTATCCACTGTCCAACCAAGTGACAAGTGTATAAATAGCAGGTCAACCCACATCAAACCGCTCAGTCATGTCTTGCTTTCAAACCTCAAGAGAAGTTACATCCATGAATTTAAAATCCGAGGAACAACGTTTCAAGACCTTTGCGACGTGGCCGGTGCCTTTTATAAACCCTCAAGCCTTAGCGGCCGCTGGATTCTACTATTTAAAAACAAGAGATGAAGTGAAATGTGTGTTTTGTCCCATCATCTTAGACCAATGGCAAGAAAGTGATGAACCCATGCAGGAACACCAGCGCTGGTCACCTGCCTGCCCCTACCTGTGCAGAATGGAGGTGGGTAATATACCCTGTCATTCAAGTTACCCCTCACTCATGCCTCTGAGTGATGAAAAAAGTTATGATACGTGTGGACTTTATGGTGTCAACAGTGCTTCAGTGAGCAGCTCACAGTCAAAAACACCCAGTTTAGAGACATTAGAATATCATCGGTGTTATGGACACTATAAACACAAAAGACTTTTTTGTTGTATGAGATGGTACCGCCTTTATCCTAGAATGAAAAAAAGAATGTAAAACTTGCTATGTTAATAAAATAATGTAATAAAAAATTGGCTGTTGTTGTTATATTATTATTCATATCCTAACCTCTATTGTGACTACTCGATGTTTTTATTTTCTTTTACTAGAATGGAATGTAAGTAAATGACATGAGTACACTTTACTGAACAATTGTCAGTCTGTGGTCAGTTGGACTTGATCCAGACAAGAGTGAACATGTTGCGTACACTAATTGTCGACTGTCAAGGTATTTTTGAAATTGGAGATAACAAATTAATATTTAAAGAAGTGGCCATCAACGATTGTTCCACTTTTTGGATATCACAAGCTACCCATTTGGTGTTTAAACCACGTTATGCGTTTGATTTGTTGTGTGATAAAGACCATAAACAAACCCAGTGGATTGAAACTCATATGCAACTAGACTGGAAGCAAGGAACCATTTCATATAAGCACCTGGACATGGGCATGAAAGCCCACTTGTCTTCTGTCCATGTAGTATTTGTGAAAGGTAGTGAAAAACGTCAATGGCTACAACCATTTTTGGCGTCTTACTGTCAATGTATCGATTTAATGGACACGGGCTGTCCCTCGCTGCAAACACTCATGGACCGCTACCCCTGTGACAATATTACCCATAAAGTCCTGGCACAGGTGTGGCAATTGTTTCATTGGCTAACCACCAATGCCTTCTGGGAATTGTTAAATAAAATAAAAACTAAAGGTTTACCTGTGGATGACACCAGTGAGATTTCTACAAGCGACGTGTAAACATCAACGTGATACCATGGAGAAAGGTGATGCTACCGATAAAGCGATTGGAAAGTTCTTTGTGTGTAAAAAGAAACTAGACAGTTTTACCAAAGAAGAATTATTGGCTCTTCCAAAATCATTCATTTATTACGTCGCAGCAAATGCAGTGAAAGAAATCTGGCAACATGTACCAAAATCATGGACTCAAGACCCTGTGTTAAGTGAATTGCAACCATGTACGGATTATGATCACCATAAGCAAGTGGCTATGGCAAAAATACCCTCTATGCGACAGTGTGCTACTTGCCAGCTGGTCAAACTGTATCACGGTCATAAAAGTCAGTGTAAAGACTTTATTTCCTCATACCACGGGTGTGATGAAGAAAAAAAGCAGCAACAACAAACATCATCCACAGAGGAGGAGGAAGATCAAACCTGTTTACCATCGATGGAAAAGGATATGCCAGACCTGTACTGGCAATGGCGTCATTGATAAAGTAATTCAATACTTAACTTTCGAAATCTACCTACCTGGTTATTATTTGTGTGGTCCTGGAACTTATCTTGAAGGACCTTTGCAGCGTGGTGATACACCTATTATTCCTTTGGATCGAGCATGTACCTTTCTTATCACCAGTCATCCTGCATTAAGACGTGTAGTGGATAAAGTATCGTTGAAAAGCTAAACAACGTTTCACATCCTGTGATGTCTCAGTGGGAGAGAGGTTGGCAGCTCTCATTGTGATTAGTGCTATATAAGGAAAGTTAGTGATGAGTGGACATGAACATTGAAAAGAATTGAGGAATTGGTATTTCTTTGCATTCTATTTTTTGTAAAGCTCTACTTGTTGTGAAATAAAACAAGGTTTACAAGATCACAATGTCTTTTAATTTTAAAAATGGTGATAGCCATTTCTTCATTTTCATTTTTTCTTACATGAATATTTACAATTTCCACTTCCCCTTTTTTACATTCCCCTTGTTTAGTTCACACATTTTGTACATTTTTTTAATGAAATAAATATAAGGTTCACCAGATCACTATATCTTTTAATTCTAAAAATGGTGATAGCCATTTCTTCATTTTCATTTGTTCACACATGAATATTTACAATTTCCACTTTACATTTTTTACATTCCCCTTGTTTAGTTCCCACATTCTGTACATTTTTGTTGTTGTGAAATAAAAATAAGGTTCACAAGATCACTATATCTTTTTAATTTTTAAAAATGGTGATAGCCATTTCATTTTTTTGACACATGAATATTTACAATTTCTACTTTCCATTTTTTACATTCCCCTTGTTTAGTTTACACATTCTGTACATTTTTGTTGTTGTGAAATAAAAACTAGGTTTACCAGATCACAATGTCTTTTTAATTTTAAAATGGTGATCACCATTTCACTTTTTCACACATGGATATTTACAATTTCCACTTTACATTTTTTACATTCCTCTTGTTTAGTTCACACATTCTGTAAATTTTTTTAAAATTTCTTCGTAATATACAAAAACAAACATTTTACACTAAAATGTATTACTTATCTTATTTTTACTAAACTACAGTAGCCTAACATTATACATTCTACTTAGTTTTTTTTTTGTTAAATATTACAATATAAAACACACGCTACAAATATTACAATATAGTGATAATTAGACTTAAGTAAAGTAATAGTCGTCAATGCGACTGTTTCCCCAAGCAAGAGTATCAAATGTGTTGGGTATAATGAATCGTTTGTTGTCTTCATTACTTAAAGCAACTTTGTTCAGCAAATTGGTATGTAGCTGATGATTTTTATTTCTAAATACACACATTTTCTTATATAATACAGGTGGGTTACTAACTATACAGTTTTTATAATCACTTTTATCTAACTCTTTACTAACAACATTCTTTTTCACTCCTTTTAATTTTTTACTACTACATCATCAATTGCCATATAGCTGTATGATTTAGATTTTGTGCCTACAAAGGTGTCTATAATAACACCAGCTCATTCATCCTTAAATTTCCCAAGAACCTTTTTGTTTACTAGAGGTAAATGGTAAATATTATCCTCGGGGTAGTCACTTGTATCAAACCTATTTAGCTCAGTTTTGATATCCTCATAAAAATCATCAGTTTTAAACTCATAAATAAAAGAATCTGTGTCTGTGTAGAGTAATTTAGCATTATCAAGATAGTTTTTCTTTACATAATCATAGTGAAATTCATACATAAGTGTTTTTGACAATTCCAGAATGGTGTAACCCACATATATGGGTTTGTTGTAAGTTACTTTAAGACGATTCATTTGTATTACAACTAAATCCTCATGAATAATTGAACAGCTATGAAAGTTAGGCTTGCTTATTAAGTTGCTCGCACCATACCTTTTACCATCATTCTCCCACTTTGTTATCAGCTTTACATCAACTCTTTTATCAACATTCTCCTTAGTCTTTCCAAAAACACTATTATTCATGAGTTTATAAAAATCTTTTTCAAACGTGTTTGTTGACTGTGTTCTTAAATAATTGTTTAGATCAATATACGGTTTGAGTCATGCTGACTGATGAAATTGCAATACGCGATGAATTTTAGTTAATTTCAATCCATGCTGTAGACACTGTTTCAAGTTTTGATAATGTATTACATATTTACATTTATCATTTATATTAGCAATTAACATTTTTAGCCTACTTTCGATTTTTGCAAAAAATGAAAGTAGAGTTATGAGATCAACACAGGGCGAAAAAAGTGTGTCTGTCTGTGTGTGTGTATGTGTGTGTGTGAGTCTGTGTGTGTGTGAGTGTGTGTACTCGGAATGTATGTCCCCCCCTATCAATTCGAACACGGTGAATGCGAATTGAACGAAATTTGGTACAAAGGTAGCACTAGCAAAAGACACCTCATTGTCATGTTTTATATCGCCGCCATCTTGACGGAAACGTAATGGCGGCCACACAAATGTTCAAAGCTTAAATCAAATTACGACTAACCTAATCATCCGATCTCTACCAAATTTTGCAACAACATAACTTTATGAGGGAGCATCTTTTGACCAAACTAATAGGTCATCAGCGTAATAGTTTGCGGATGGCGGCCATCTTTGTGTGAAAATAGATTCCACCTATTAATTCAAACACGGTGCAACCGAATGGAACGAAATTTGGTACAGAGGTAGCACTAGCAAAGGGCACCTCAGTGTCATGTTTTATATCGCCGCCATCTTGACGGAAACGTAATGACGGCCACACAAATGTTCAAAGCTTAAATCAAATTACGACTAACCTAATCATCCGATCTCTACCAAATTTTGCAACAACATACCTTTATAGAGGAAGCATCCTTTGACCAAATGAATAGGTCATTAGCCCAATAGTTTGCGGATGGCGGCCATCTTTGTGTGAAAATCAATTCCCCCTATGAATTCAAACACGGTGAAACCGAATGGAACGAAATTGAGTACAGAGGTAGCACTAGCTAAGGGAATCTCAGTGCCATGTTTTATATCGCCGCCATATTGACAGAAACGTAATGGCGGCCACACAAATGTTCAAAGCTTAAGTTAAATTACGACTAACATAACCATCCGATCTCTACCAAACTTTGCAACAACATACCTTTATGGAGGGAGCATCCTTTGACCTATCTAATAGGTTATTAGCCTAATAGTTTGCGGATGGAGGCCATCTTTATGTCAAAATTGATTCCCCCTATTAATTCGAACACGGTGGAACGGAATGGAACGAAATTTGATACAGAGGTAGCACTAGCAAAGGGCACCTCAGTGTCATGTTTTATATCGCCGCCATCTTGACTGAAACGTAATGGCGGCCACACGAATGTTAAAAGCTTAAATCAAATTACGATTAACATAATCATCCGATCTCTACCAAATTTTGCAACTACATACCTTTATGGAGGGAGCATCCTTTGACCAATCTAATAGGTCATTCGCCTAATAGTTTGCGGATGGCGGCCATCTTTGTGTCAAAATCGATTCCCTCTATTAATTCAAACACGGCGAAACCGAATGGAACGAAATTTGGTACAGAGATAGCACTAGCAAAGGGCATCTCAGTGTCATGATTTATATCGCCGCCATATAGACAGAAACGTAATGGCGGCCACACAAATGTTTAAAGCTTAAATCAAATTACGACTAACATAAAAATCCGATCTCTACCAAACTTTGCAACAACATACCTTTATGGAGGGAGCATCCTTTGACCAATCTAATAGGTCATTAGCCTAATAGTTTGCGGATGGCGGCCATCTTTATGTCAAAATTGATTCCTTTATTAATTCGAACACGGTGGAACCGAATGAACGAAATTTGGTACAGAGATAGAACTAGCAAAGGGCACCTCAGTGTCATGTTTTATATCGCCGCCATCTTGACGGAAACGTAATGGCGGCCACACAAATGTTCAAAGCTTAAATCAAATTACGATTAGCCTATTCATCCGATCTCTAGCAAATTTAGCAACAACATACCTTTATGGAGGGAGCATCCTTTGACCAAACTAATAGGTCATTAGCCTAATATTTTGCGGATGGCGGCCATCTTTGTGTGAAAATCGATTCCCCTTATCAATTCGAACCCGGTGAAACCGAATGGACGAAATTTGGTACAGAGGTAGCACTAGCAAAGGGCACCTGTGTCATATTTTATATCACCGCTATCTTGACGGAAACGTAATCGCGGCCACCCAAATGTTAAAAGCTAAAATGTAATTACGACCAACCTAATAATCTAGTCTCTACCAAATTTTGCAACACCATATCTTTATGTGGGAAACATATTCTGACCAAACTGCAAGAACATCAGCCCAATAATTTGCAGATGGTGGCCAAGTATGTGTGCAAATCGATTTCCCCTATCAATTCAAACACGGTGAAACCGAATTGAACGAAATTTGGTACAGAGGTAGCACTAGCAAAGGGCACCTCATATTCATGTTTAATATCCCTATAGCACGTTGTATTTCAACAAGCTACTACAACCAACATTCAATCATACTCCTTGAGAAGGACAAAGAGTTATAACAATACCCATGCATTTAGGAAAAAGTAGGCTATATGTTCTTTCCTGAACATCTTGTTGTTCGTGATGTGATGTATGGAGATTTCATATTCTCAGGACAAAATGGTAAATCATTATGATCATCATGTAACTCTTTAGGGTACTCAAGATTTACCTCGAAAATATATCCTTTATCATCGTTATCATTAATAGTGTCAACATGTAAGACATCAATTTCAGGTTGTGTCAGCCAGCGAAAATCTTTCAGTGGTAGATATTGACTCATAGCCGTACCATATTGGTTATTTGCATCAAGGTAGACAATATACTTTGACTCTACACAAGGGTTGTAGCTAGGCATGTATTTATTATTTGCTTTAGAGTACCGTCCACTACTTTGGCTTAATCCAGCTCGAATTGATGATTTTATAAAATTGATCATGTCTATATCAGTCATTAATTCTAAATTTACTTTCTTTTTTTCAATATTGAACTGAAACTTAACCCAGGAGCATCGAAATTCTGACAAGGATCAAGGTCATAAGTTTTCATACAAACATTCCGAAAATTTTCAAAAACATCTGCTAATAATAACACATCTGTCTTCAAATATATGTCTGAAAATTCTCCTAAAGTTTGAAAGTGGAACTGTGTCCATACACGTTGTGCATGTAAATATTCCTGATCACTGATAAGACTTGTGTTTAAGGAACTGTAAAATGCATCTTTCGGCGGTAAAGAACACTCCTCAAGACGTTCCACACAGTTAATATATTCATAAGGGAATATACCCTTTTGACGAATCAAATTAAAATCATCTTCTTTAGGAAAGACACGTTGAATTTCATGAAACTGATCTGATTTTAAATTACTAGCCAGCTTATCAAGACTACTCGGCATAAAGCGGAATGAATCTAAAAATCGCAGTTTAATGGTTTTTTATTGCTAGTTTTGATGTATTTTGTGAACGATATGTATTGTTCCTTATTATTTGCAATCACATCAATTTTCACATCTGAAGCTCCAAATTCTTTAACGATAAAGTGGTTATCGTATTTGCTACCGTTATGTAGAATGACCGGAATGAATTTACTTACTCTATAATTTAAATTACATTCTTGGTGAGCAGCACCACGATATTTTCCTGTTAAATGGTCATGATCGCGAACCCTATCTGTATATAAACATTCACCACATATAGAACAATTAGTTTCAATTTTTAAATTCATTTTCTCTGATGAAGTTAGTGGCTCCATTGGAATGATCATATATAAAATAGAGGATATACGGATGGCATCTTTCTCAAGCCTTTCCATAAAAACTTTAGGTGCATCAGGTCCTCTATAGAGCTCAAACTCATTTAAAGAGTCATCATAACTACATTTAATATAATATGCAAAGCTAAAAGGTTCATGAATGTGAGTAGTGTTGGTGAAAGGTTGGGCTGGATTCGATGAACATGTATTAAATGGTTTTAGCAAAGCCTCGAAGTCAGCATATATAACAAATGGTACTCGAAGCTGTTTCTCATAATCCTTAAATTTTAGAATGTTATTTTTAGGAGTCGGTAATACCGTACACACATGATTACATCCCCATTTTTGATGTTGAGTTAGTTGATCCTCTATTCTGAAATATAGCAAACAGCCATCACACAACCACTTTTTACCATCGCGTTTTGATAGCTGACTACTAACAAGTCTACTGAAATGTTTTATCCAGCAATAGTGAGCATTTTCACCTTCGGTTATGTATAGTAAATTTACGTGAGCATCGTTTTTTTTTCCTGAGTATAATATAGAGGACCGACTATTCTCTTATTTTCAAATTCATAAACATTAATACTTACATTGTTCAGCTCTTCAAAACGTTGAATGTCTTTTATCGCCATAGGAAATTCTATTTCTTTTAAATCTAACACTGAAGAATAGTGAGGATAAGATGACGTTCTATTCTCAAGCATCACTGCTGGATGGAGAGCTGAGGTTACAGCCCACGCAAAACATGCTTGATCACTATTCATAACGTTCACAACAGCTTTCTTTCGTTTGATCCATCCTGGCAAATCAATGTATGATGATGCTCGAAGGGGGTTGTATTTATTCAGGTTGGTTTCTAAATAAAATACTTCAACCAACGCCCAGCCTGACTCCCTTTCCTGGAACTCTTCACTCTTCACAATGATAGCACTTGAAATATTTTGGTATATATCACTAATATTAGTTGATTCGCTAACAATTATGTTTTTTGTATTAAAAGATTTGATATCCGTAATTTCACCTTCGCTCCCAGTTTTTACATAGAGTCCAAAAAGTTCAAAATTCATTTTAATTGTTTTATGCTCTAATAAAACATTACCTACCAAGCCAAACACAGTAGGTTGAACATTTTTTAAAAATGATTCAATACTTTGAGTTTTTTCTTTACTATAAAGTCTATAACTAGCAATTCGACTTTTAAATGCACTACCAATTTGTCGAACATTTCCAGAATTTCTTTCATGGCAAGCGTTATTTTTATGATGAATACTGCGTAAATGTCCATGAATGAATGAAGAAGGTATATCAATATTACATACATCACAATGTGTTATCGAAGGTTCACCATTCTTCTTTCTTTTTGTTGCACAACTATTTTCACAATCTTGAGAACGTTTACGCTTTTGAGCATCACATTCGTTTAAAGGTTCCGTGCTAGTTGTTGGTTTTACATTTTTTAATTCTTGTTGTTCACCATGCACTTCAACCATATGGGATTGATATCGCTTTACAGCAGAAAAACCAAGTTCGCAAACTGAACATGAAAATGGTGCTGAACTAACATGCATTAAATTTACATGACGTGCAAGATTATCTTGTCTGTTAAATGTGGTAGAACAATGACTGCACACAAACATTTTAATGTCATGTTTAACATTTGCATGTCGTTGAAGGCTGTCAAGTCGTGAGAACTGTTTCTTACAGTCACCACACTTGAACATGATGATCACTTTCGAAATTACCTATAAAAGAAAGAAATCATAAATGTTAATAAATGATAAAACAAAGTACAATATAAATAGTTTAATTACATTCCAGTCAATGGTTATAGCAGGGTATTTAAATCGATCATCTGTGAACTCCTAGCAAGTCTAACTTCATGTAGTTCTAACTGAGGGTTACTATATACCACTGTCACTGACACTTAGCGGTGAACATTGGAACTTGATAGAGTGGTAGAAACCAGTGGTCGCCAGTTAAGTGAGCTAAGTGTGACATCATAACCAATCATAAAGCAAGTCTAAACTTGTAGAACATGTCACGTGATACAAACCAGCGATCGCCAGTTAAGTGAGCTAAGTGTGACGTCATAGCCAGTCTTAAAACAAGTCTAAACTTGTAGAACATGTCACGTGATAGAAACCAGCAGCCACCAGTTAAGTGATCTAAGTGTGACGTCATAGTCTTAAAACAAGTCTAAACTTGTAAAACATGTCACGTGACAAGGTTAAGTTAGGTAAAGTTAGGTTATGTTAGGTGAACTGAAGTTAAGTCTTTAAATATTCCCTATATCACTGACACCTAGCAATAAACATTCAGACTTAATAGAGTGGTAATCAAAATCTAACGTACAAAATTAGCTTTACACACCATGGTCAAGTAGTTCCAACTTTTGACTGCCAAATATACCATTTTCACTGACATGTAGTGGTGAACATTCGAAAATATCACTCTAACTGTTTAAAAGTTATTAGAGGGGCACTTACCTTTTTATAATTTATCAACTACTGCCACTGAATGAACAGATTGTTGGAATCTGGTAACCTACAGGTACCCAATTATCTGTAAACATATCAATCAATCAATCAATCAATAAATACATTCCAATCAATAACTTCAACATCAATTAGTAATAAAAGACTACAATCCATTAATAATAAGTACTTACCTTGCAAAATAATGTAATGATTTTCTACCAAAAAGGCTTTTTTACAACTCTTGAGCAGTAATAGAGCACTGTTCACTCAAAGCGAGTAATAAAGATTGACAGTAGTGAAATATATGACACCTCTCTTATATAAACTCTCATCGCTCGTGTCAGCAGTTTTTTGCAGATCATTGCAATTCCTTTCCCAATACAGCTGAGAGTCCAAAGTATACTAGGAACACCTGTGTGGTATCCAATTACTGCTGACTTTGCATGGTCATCACCCATTGTCTTGATCAACACCGGAGGTTTCAAATTACTGCAGCGTCAGTCATAGCAACAGCAGTATGCGCTCTCTGCCATGTCAGCAACATGACACCGGAAGGAACACCTGTGTAATATCCAATAACTGCTAACTTTGCATGATCATCACCCATTGTCTTCATGAACACTTGCGGTTTCAAATTACTGCAGCGTTAGTCATAGCAACATATCTGCGCGCTCTCTGCCATGTCTGTAATATGACACAGGAAATCACAAGACGTCTTACTGCACGTACCATCTCCACAGTTTTAACATCTTAAGAACATGTATTATTCTCTTTCAACTACAAATTACTCGTTAGAACACATCCATCCACCAAGTTAGATCCCTTGTATGTTCACATGTATTTCGTCACTTTCCTTTCATATCGTTATCACATTATAGTAGTGGGGGTTGGTGAACAACGTCAGTTCAACACACTGCTTTACACGTAAAATGTAGTTAGGCCCTTTGACATAATTTAAATAAATGCATGGGCTAGTCCGTGGGAACCAGTCCAAAGGGATCGGTCCAACGGGATGTCCAAAGGGACTCATCAACAAGGACTCGACCACAAGGACTCGTCAACAAGGACCCGTCGACAGGGACCTGTCAACAAGGACTTGTCCACAGGGACTCGTCAACAATGACCCACCAACAATGACTCGTCAACAATGACCCATCAACAGGGGCCCGACAGCAGGGGCTCGTCAACAATAACAGGGGCTCCCGCCTCAAGGCCTAACATGCCCCTCTTTGATTATTGGTTTGCGGAACGTTTAATTCCATATTGGCATTTAAACTCTCACATGTTGCACTTGGAAAGAGAGATTCTCTAAAAAATTACATTTTCACCCCCGATTAGGGCTAGGGTTTCTTTTGGAGTGGAAATATGATGTCCATTGGAAAGAGGGTGTCAGCCCGAGTTCAATGACACCTCATTCGTCAAAATCCGACCATGCGTTCGAGAGATATCGCGTTGCCGCCATCTTGTGAGGTGGGGAGGTGGAGGTGGTTGTAGAACTGTCCAAAACACACTATTCCTTATTAATCTGCAGTCCAATAAATGCACTCACGATATTGACATGATTAAGGATATCGGTCTTGTTCATCTCATTCATAACTCATTCCTTGAAGGTACCGGTATTTGGATTGGTTAATTTCCCGGCTCTACCAATGCTAATTTTGGCCTTATTAATATCGATCTGCAGTCCAATAAATGCACTCACGATATTGACACGATTAAGGATATCGGTCATGTTCATCTCATTAATAACTATAAGTGCAGTATAATCTACAAAACGAAGGTTGGATATTTTCTTACCACCAACATGAAAGCCACCATCCCTTCCGTCTAGTGTCTCTGTCAAGATGTACTCTCCATAAACATTAAAGAACAGCGGAAGCAGTATACGAGTAAAACCTAGACGGACACTATTCCATCTTCAAATGTTCAGACAGAGCTCCATTTATTATAACCATTGCCTCATCTTCAACCTGAACCGTTTTTATCAGGTTCATTTTTTTTCTCTCGTGTTATTATTATTATTATTAACCTTCATGTCGCATTATTGTGACATACGTTTCTTCGTCACTCTTACTGCACTCCAAAATTGTAGTTATGTGTAATCCACTTCGTAATGTGGTGAAACTTTTACCCCTACTAATTCAATTTTATTCCATTGGCCGAGGCATAACTTGTTGCCAAGCTTTGCTTCTGCCATTGGCCCCCTTCATGTTCTGGAGAGGGAAAGTTCTGTGACTTATTTTTACGGAAGCGTTACAACGTTCTATTGAGAGGAAGCTTCGTTCTTCAAATTCTGACCGTCATGTGAAACGGTCACATCTGTGTGTATCGGGCTTTCGCCCGTGCCCGAAGCTAGTAAGCGTAAGTACGATTCGATCACTTGATTTATCTGGCATGCTATCATTTTGAATTTCTGTTTCATTTTGATTTGCTTACATTCTTTTTCCCCATTCTTATGATGAAGTGAATTCGATCCATGAACCCAAGTCCTTTCGCCTTTGTTTACGTTAGCGTAGCGAAGTCTTTGTGTTTTGTTGTCTTCCTTCCCTATCACGTAAGCGATTTTATTTTTACTTAAATCTCTCAGGTCTGAAATATATGCTATTTTTCATCGAGGCTTAGTTATGATCTGCATTGCGTCACCACCTGGTTCGGCGTTCTTTTGAGACGACCTCCGTTGGATTGTCGCATCAGAGCCTTGTTTGTGTGGATAGAATCTGCGAAGTTACGGAGCTGAGTCTAACGTCTTCAGCTTGATCCTCCCTTTGTTTTATGAAATGTATGTGAGCAATGGTCTATGTGTTAGTCACTGTCCATGCGACACATTACCTTCTTTGTTTCATCGTATGTCGTTGTGATTCGGCATGTCTACCTCTGCGTAAGCCTACATCTTCCTACGAAGCATATTTTCTTAGCTGATTGATTTTTCCTCTGACTTGTGTACCCCGGTAACGTCGCGTAATTTTGTGTAATTTTCATTTCCTTTATTTGATAATATTGTATTACTTCCTCAGACTTCGCTATATTACGTAATTCAGTGTCATTCCTCCCACCCTCCGTTTCCTTGATTTTCCTTTTGTTTCCTACACACGTCCACCTCCACTCACTCCCCCCCCCCCCCCCCCCCCCCGACACACCCTTCTTTGACCGCCTCTTTTGGATTTCACAACATCATGAGCGTCTTAGTTCTGTTTTTGGCGCTGGCATTCTAGTCCAGGTCATGCTCGTAAGTAGAGGTGTTCTCTTATTGAGTATCATCCATACTCTTTATTTTTTAGTTTTTGTCTTTTAATTTTGGTTATCGAGTCACGCTTACGGTTTGGATGCACATTAATTGTAAGTACCTTTTAATTTATCTTTTTTCTTCATTGTTTGTGCTTAAGTTCTTTTTTACACTTTTCTCTTGATTTTTTTGTACCCCTTTTTCGGGTACCATCTTTAGTCATTAATTTTATTTTGCTTGTTATTAAGTGATTTTAATGCCCCCTCACGTTAACCTTCCATTTTGTGTTTAGATTAATCCTTTCTCTTATGCGCATTTGTTTTATTTTACTTTAAATACATTAGTAAGTAGTTCATTTTGGATTCGTTCTCTTTCATTTGTAATTTTAAGTTCCCTTATCTCTCGTTCGACTTCGTCGGTCTTGGCTTCGTACTGTAACGCGGTCACGACCTACACGCCTCTGGGTTCATCGATCAATTATTTAAATTTAATTCCTATTTTTGATTTGCTTTAAACAATTCACTTGTTTCCTTTTTTGGAAATCATCTTTCTTTCGATCCGGAATCGTGGGCCCAGCACGCATCGAAAGAGTTATCCTTTCTCCCGCTTCTTTGCGATCCTGTTATTTTTTTTAGCTCCCACTGTATTATCTGCGTCTCTGTTATATTTAATAACGTGCTTTGTTATAATCTACAAAGCAGTTAATGACTTGAAGCTGAAATTCTCTGCTAATTTCAATCAGCTGACGGACGTATCATATCTGCTCCCTGGTACCTTTACCTCGGGCAAATCCAGCTTGTTCAGGGGGATCAGAAATGCAAGGAAAGCTTGGAGACTCTCTCAGTATGTACAGCATGTTCTTACTTGCATATGAAATGGGGGCCAAGGCCCTGTAATTACCACATTTCATAGTGTAACACTTTTTGCGCAAGGGAACAAAAATCGAAGCAATCCAATTGTCCAGATTTTGTTGCTAACATTCGTGATGAATTGCACACCTATGTCGCCTGTTTCTTTCAGAAGCTCAGCTGTTATGCCATCTGATCCAGATGCCTTATGCAACCTTAAGGATCTAATTGCATTTTCGGTCTCTAAAGGTAACATGTTTCCCGCCGAAACCCTGAATTTGAATTTGGATAAAAACGTATTTGGAGCTCTGTACGATAAGTATGTGCAATTCCATTTCTCTTACTATCAGAAGTGCAGTTTACACCAAAGGACTCGAAAACAAACGCGCCTCTGACTGTGCCGGACTCTTCGTACCACGACTAAGCCATGAAAGAATCTCCTATAGATGTCCAGTTTGAAACGAATTAAAATAATCCAGCAAACACAACAACTTAATGCCGAATCGTGCACGAAATGTATTTCTTATATCACCGCTTCTCCAATATTGTAAATTTGGCTTAGGACAATTCTTGAATTGTTAACTCATTGTACAACTACTATTATGGGACCTTATGGAGTTTGAAACCATTTTCCCTGTTGCCTTTGTAAACAAAACATTGGTGCTTTTCAGTCGGTCAACACGAATGTACCCAAAATAAATTGGGTAATACCCTAATTTTTTATATAGACTACAACTATTTATTGAAAATAGTCTCGTAGTTTTCTCTAAGCACTTTTCTCTGCCCTTCATCTAAGAGATAAGTCCATGTCTTAAGAATACTGTCCTGTGGTCATATAAATAATCCAATATCCAGTCTCAAAATGGGGAAATAGACTCCATAACACAGCAAAATTTAGATCTTGGTAGGTTGCTAAAAATACAAATGACATTTTCTTTGTATGCTACTTCCCCTATTCCTTCTTCCCAACTATAGCCACTAGTACAGAGAAGCTTAACTTCTTGCTGTCATGTTTCTAATAAGATGAATACATGTGGTCATTAAAATTTTACGGGTCATTATTCTACGCAAATGTATTTTGATCGATTCCTTGCTGTCTAAAGCCCTACCTCACTCGGAAAAATCTTATACCTATATATAGGAAGATACTACCCGCTTGGCATAACATAGCACTTCGCTAACGTTATCCGTGCATGACACGAGATAATAATAAAATTAATTAAATAAGCTGCTATTACCTTATGACAGGAGATGTTCTATTTGTTCTCCTCCTACATCCACACATTTCTGGCTTAGTCTTAGGAAACTCCGATTCACAGGCATATGTTCGTCTTTCGTAATTGAGGCTATTTCTCTCCGGATATGTTAATATTTTTCTCGGACGAAGCTTGGTTCCATTTACACAGGTATGGTTCGACGACGCAGAATAACAGATATTGGAGTAGAGAAACCCCCCGTCGCGTATACGAAATTCCTCTACATAACGAATGGGTCGGAGTATGGTGCACAGTGAATGAATACATTATTATAGGGCCTATCCTTTTTCAAGGCAAAATTAATGCAAGAAGGTACAGGGATAATATACTCAAACCATTTTGTGACGAACTGGCTGACAATAACTCTCAAAATGGATATATTCAGCAAGACTCGGCCACAGCGCATACAGCTCATGACACATTAAACTTAATTGAGGAAATTTTTGAATACCGTGTAATTAGTACGGACTTATGGCTGTCACGGTCCCCATATTTAACTGTTTGTGACTTTTATTTATATGGGTGCTTAAAGAATAAAGTATATGCCGGAAATGTGTGGATGTATGAGGAGAACATTTCCAGCATCTCCTGTCATAAGATACAAGCTTATTTGTTATTTTTTTAATTTTAATTGTTACCACATGGCATGCACAGACAAAGTGAGCGAAGTGCTATGTTATGCCGAGCGGGGAGTGATGAGTCAACGGGAGACAGATAAGCTGGGCATACCGGCCGGCCGAGTCGTGAGAGAGACTCACTGTATAATACAATATTTAAAGTACTTGAATAATGTGATAATTGTTTTGGTTTTACAGTACTTAAAGCACATGTTAGACTTTATGCATGTATTAGACTATATTGTACTACTCTACAGGACCTGTCTACCCAATGCTTCCCTCTCTACAAGTCTTGTCTACCCACACTGGGTAAGCTGGTCTTGTGAAAACGTAAGAACATACCGGATTTTACTTTCTGTATTGCTGGGTCAGGAGAAAGCTATTTACGCTTTTAGCATGGGTTACAGAAGAATCATTTGGGGTTAAGGACACAGTGGAGGGGCTTTGAAGTAATGGATGTTCCTTACAAGACTACTTTCACATTCTTATCACTACGACAAGTGTACTTCCTCCAAGCATACTTCTACAAGACAGAAATAGCTCCCATCAACAGACTGACAAACGTTTCTCAACTTCTTCAAGACAGAGAGAACTCTGAACGAGAAAGGATAATTTGTGGGCTGTTAAATAAAAAGTTAATATCAATGTCTACTTCAATGACGAGACACATACAATAAGAGACACATCTACCGATTCCAAAAGTAGTTTTAAATATCCAAAACTTACAGCTATCCACGCTTAAAGTGGCAGAAAATATTTTATGTATGTTGAACACTTACTCATTTAATTGATTTCCACTTCCATCAGGTTCCCGTTCCTGGATTTCTTCTTGCTCATCCTGGGGATAAGATGAAATAATGTATTTCTGAGCTATCACCTTATACATTTAAACACATAACACAGCATGTAATTGTACATCAATGCTCAGCTGAATTGAAGATATACACGCTTAACAACTTTCGTACGGTCCATCACATCTTACTGCTAGAGATGAACTTGATACAGATAAGTGGTTATAATCCTCAGTTAAATTAAATGCTAGAGGGAGGCTATTGTAGAGTATGTAACATCAATAATTTTGCTATATTAAGCCGGTAACTACAAGAATTATACGTCAGCAGGAGTACTGGAGCACATAATGGGTAACTAGTAAAAGATGATTGTGATTGATTACCTTCACATAATGTACCTTTCTAAATGACATTGATGTTCCATCCCCCAGTAGCTCAGTGATCAGAGCAACATCGCACAAAGGTGGCGGTCACGGGTAAAAGTATAGCATGGGACAGAAATTTCAATTCACTGTCCTTCTATTAAAATGGATTGTGCTGGCAGTACAAAACACAACCAAACAGTTTTGTCATCAACAACATTGAAAAAATACCACTCTTTATATTGAAATGCTATTAGGTGATGAGGAGATGTCTTGTAAAGGGGCATAATGATGCTTACCTCATTCAGATCAGCAGATGGTGTTTCTGTTTTAACGCAAGGAATGAGCTCAGGAATAGAAGACTTCTCAATTTTAATATCCGTGTGAAGGTCTGTATCATTCTGCAAAGAAATGACTTGTTTTACAAATATGATCCTTTGCATAGGAGGAATAATATTTTACAGATGATTTGTACTGAAGAAATCAAGGAGTAAAATAACATACCAAAGGTAATTGAAAACCACATCCAAACCTTTGTTACATCAACCTGACAGATTTTGCGGAGTTTACTTCACAAAGCAGATCAGTTCGTATACAGTCGCCAAATGTATGGATGGCATATTGTTACTAGCATCGTGTGTGTATGTTGTGAGTTCACGGCGTGGATGCAGTTACTTAGAGGTACCATAGAACGTTAATAAGGACAAGCATCGTTGATAAATATCGTGACTGCTTTACCCTCTTGAGACCAGATTAAATCAAAGATGCTTGAGGCAGAGAGAAATAAAACGAGAACGAGAAAGAATTCGGGGTTTATTCGTAAAAACAGTGGCAGCTACTAGAAATTTCAATGCAAACCAATTCACTTGTAATTCATAATATATGACCAATTGACGTTGCCAAGATTACGCAATGTATTAAAAATAGAGAACTAAACATGAATATCTTTATATACAAGGGCTAGAGAGTTTTTCTAAATGAAATTGCCGACCACGGTCCAATGAAGGCTGAGACACAGCGCCATAGACCATATCTGGGGGAGTCTTTCAAGGTGAATTCGTGCCAGTCAAAAACAACCCGCATTCCTCTTTCTCCTCCGTACAACGCTCCGAGAAGAACCGAGAAACCCTCGCCATCAAATTAACAGTATGTGTGCAACATTGGGGGCTGTCATGAAGGTGGAGGGTGGGCCATCACCTTACTTACAGTAAGAGCTAGCAGTGAAGGCTGTCATCAAGTGTGTGTCAATACCAAGTTGTTGGCTATGTGAAGCAGTGGAGGTCAACCCAAACCTCACATTCATTTTCATTTGAGTGTTCGGTACTGATTTCATAATGTAGATTTCCAGTTGAAGCCCGATGCGCTCCAGCACACACATGTTTTACGTCTCCCGGGCTAGTCTAGGTTTTGGCAGGAACAATTATTTTCATTCAAATGTTCACCCTTCCTCAACATTCCTGTGTGTTTCGTCCTAAACTTTGGGACAATTTTAAAGGTACTATCAATAGTGTCTAAAGATACCATGAAGACAATAATGGACAACTGAACCCATTCTAGAAGTGATTTTCCACCTTCAATTCAGCAACAGGCCCAGTGCTTGCAAATGACGGCAAGGGAGGCAGCTAGATATTTGTCGTTCAGAAAATATAACAAGACAAAATTTGCAGAAAGTGATAAGTATTCACAGAACACCTAAATGTTGCCAGCTTACGGAACAATACAATGCGCAGAGCTTTAGCGGATTCGGTAGCGTAGTTGTTAGCATGCTGAATGGGTTCAAACCTGGCTGAAAGTCATATTTTTTAAGAGCGTTAAAAACGCTCAGTATGCCTTCCTTCGCAGGGGAAGTAATGCCGGCGGTCCTATGTCATAGATTTATGGCATGTAGAAGATCCTTCTACAGGCTTAACCTGTGTGAAGCTAAATTTATAGGTTATTTTTCGTTGGAAGGCTCTATCAAAGTTCCAACGTTCACCACTAGGTGTCAGTGACACCTGGTAGCGAAAATTGGATAAACATGAAATTGAACGCAACTTGTAGCTCACCCTATGGATGTCCGCTTGAAGCAGCTACAGCCAATGGCAAGCCGAACATGTCCTCGGACACACCCGGCACTAAAAGTTATATGATGAAAATCCACAGCCTGCTTTCGGTCGACCAACCATGTCAGGGATGGAATGAATGAAGCCCCCATCTAGCGGTGAGGATATGAACTGTGCCGGCTGCCGAAGCCTGTCGCACTCCTCTGAGGCAATGATTAAATGAATGACAGTTGAAATGAAATGATAGTGGAATTAAATTTTGACAGGGAAAACCGGAGTACCCGGAGAAAAACCTGTCTGCCTCCGTTTTGTCCAGCACAGATCTCACATGGAGTGACCGGGATTCGAACCACGGACCCAGCGGTGAAAGGCCGGCGTGCTGCCGCCTTAGCCACGGAGGCTTTAAATAAATAAAAAAATAAAAACTTATACGATAAAGAAATTAATTAATTAGGAGATATATTTGGTTCCTCAGTTTAGGGGCTGCGACAACGCAGTCATGTAGCCCCGTGTATTTTGGGTGTGTGTAGAATCTCTCTGTTAACCGGTGTTAATTCTGATGGCTGCATTGGTGTGTGTTATCCGTATTCTATTCAAGTAAGGACTGCAGACACTGAATTTCCGAGTAGTTCCCTCATTTGCTACCAAACGCTACCGTCAACGACCAACTAATTCTGAACTTCGTTACTAGATGGCACCGCAGTCAGCTCCTGGTGACGAAATATGGAACCTAAGAGCGTTAGTCAAATTGAACTTTTAATTTAGCTTCACACAAGTATAATTAGTGGAAGGTTCTTTATCATGCCATAAATCTACGACATGAACCGCAGGATTTACTTCCCCTCCGAAGGAAGGCATACTGAGGGATTTATAACGCTCTTAAATAATCCGATGACCTCGGCCAGGTTGGAACCCGCGATCTTGGGCATAGGAGCTCAGCATGCTACCCACTACGCCACCGAAGCCGCCTATTAGAAAAGAAATAGAGAATCTATGATCACCTCTATTTGATGTTCCACTTTGACCGCCGTGTTTTCGTATTCAAATATATCACAAGATTCATCCAAAAGGTTAGAAGTGGGTAATTGGTCTTTTGACTCCTAGAAAGAATTATACAAGTATGACCCAACATGAAACATACCGACAGAATAACAGTTATAAGTTACGTGTAACAATAAAATGAAGAACATACTGGTTAGCCTACTATTTGGTAGCAAGCTCGTCATGCACATTATGTTACACGATATATTAATTTCAAAAATACTCACAATATTAAGGAATTCTTCCGGCTCACTCTTAATTAATGGTTGTTGTTCCATAATGTTTAGGAAGCTAGAACACACAAATCATTATCATATATAACACATGAAATGAGGTAATTTCAGAACACCGAATTCAAGTTAGGCTACTGGTAATCCAAATATAACCCTCCAAGTGCACAGTGAGAAGAAGAAATTAACAACAAACGCATTCGACAATGACGCTCGACTTTATAAGATTAGAGTTAGGGTATAATATCGAGTAAAATATTAATAGAATGATGAATTACTGGTGCCAGCTTGTGCAGCAGTGAAATGAAGCAACCTATAATTGGTTTCTCTATTCCAAAGTAGGCTACACACAAACCTGAGCACAATGTGATGGGGCATGCGGAATAAATATAATTGACCGACGCTAAATTAAATTACAAACCTATCAAAGTAAAAGTATACTCAAGTTACTCCACGAGTATTAAGATATTGGCAGAAAGAGGATGCAGTAAGTTTCAGAAAACACAAGACAATAGTTCCGCCTCGTGTTACAAGGAACCCACTTCAAATGAAACCATCGAAAGTCCATTGAACCAACTTTGAACAGAAGAGACTGAAAGATATATTTAACTTATAAATACTATCAGTGGTTAACTTGCATAAACGCCATCATAAACGAGTCCCTAGTTACACATTTAAGCCAGGGGCGTATATACAATTTTTTTTCGGGTGGGGGGGCTGATTATCCAGAAAAATTGTGAGTATTGCCAGGGGATTGCCACACAAAATACCCAGAAATATCAACCAATATCTTAGAGCATAGAACTTTTTGTAATTATTTTAGATACGATTCATTGAGTATATAACCTACTATTATTACTGGCAATACAAAAAGGTGTAAAATAAAACAACAGAAAAATAAAATGTTAAATTTATTTCTCAAAAGTACCGTAAATTACTGTGGAATTCACAGTTTTGCCTCACAGGGCTGAGGGTACCCCGTTCCAGCCCTCAGGCTAGAATTAAAATTTCTTGGCAGACCAGGGAATCGAATTCGGGCCTCCGGGGCGGCAGCCACCAATGCTAGTCATTACACCACGAGTTAGTTTAATATCAATCTTAATATTGTTTTTAACTTAGCCAATAAGATAAGATTAGGGTACAACCAAACTAGACTATTATTAATGCTCTTACCAAAGCAACACATTCTTAATTTTATTAAATTAAATTATTATTGTTATTTAACTTAGTCCATTGAACTCGAGGTAATACCTACAGTTCAGTGACTTAGTCACGTCTGTAGAGAGCAATTCAAATACCCCAACATGGCACTGAAAATTCTCAGATCTTAATATTTTGCCACGAGATTCATCAAAGACACGAACTTGATGTTGATATTGTTAGCAACGCACCCCTGGATGAAATACACTCCACTGTTGATAAATAGGCACCATGTTAGAAACAAGAAGTTCCGTGACGAACTAAAGAGCCTTCTGTTCTTAAAATTTAAGATTCGTGCCAATGATTAATCTATATGGACCTATCTAGAATAATGACGAAATTAATTTGGTAATATCGACATTTCTAATTATGGTATGTGTTCACGTTGCAACTAAACTTTTACAATTCTTATTTGTTCATTTTGAAATTTATATGGTGGATTCAGCAGTAAAACACGTTATCGAAAACAATTTTATTTTTTATTTTTTGAATTTGAAGTGCTGAAATTTTAAAAAGAATTAAAAGTTTTCAAAATTTTCCAAACATCGTAGGCTATCTCCTCAACAAATAATACAATCTACTTGCATGTGGTATCCAATTGAAGCTACCTTTATACCTAATGTTGTATGACACACTTTAATTCAGTGGACTGGTAATGATTTTCATGTTATTTCTATTTTTTACTTATATAACTTAGTTGTTTTTTTCTTCAATTGTATGCAACATTTCAGATTTTCAAATTATCCCAAAGATCCTAGTATAGAACATTTGATAGCTTCTTACCTTTAATTTGACATATTATTCATAAACTTAGGTCAAAAACTGAATGAGATATCTTGTTTTGAATTTGGAAATCTGCATAAAAAAACTAGTTTTGAGAAAATCAAGGAAGAAGTTACACAATGATATGTTTTGAAGACACACATTCCACACACCTACTTGACTCTCAAAAACAGTCCAGCTCCATAAGTCATTCCTTCCTTGTTAATGTTCTTACCTTCTTTTAATTTCCTCCTCCCTCTAAGATACCTTCTTCCCTGTTTCTGTTGGGGGGTGGGGGTAGATTGGTAAGAGCTCTTCGCTATCCGATCCTGATCTGTCTTCAATGTCCCTCTCATGGTGTAATATCCAGGACGAATGTCCATTCTAGTCAAAATCTCTATGTCTGCAGTATTTGCACAGTAGAAATGGCACACAGCATGCATCACTACCAATCTGAGAGTGTCCAGCCCCACAAAAGTTACTTTAGGACACCGCCGCCACACCATTTCATTGAAACACTCATTGCTGTTCTGTGTTAGGCCATATAGACAATTGGACAACATAGATGGGTCGCACAGTCTCTCATATAATGGTTTTACAGCATGAAGAATCTCTAGAGAAATGCCTGGTTTATGCGTATATCCTTCCAGTTTGTTTTTAGCCTTTGCCTGCTGGTATGCACACCAGCTGTCACTACCAACAGGACACCCATGATGCGTGGGACGATCTCGAGTCTCAGTCAAGTGGTAGAGAGTAGCCCAAATAGCATTTCAATGGCATCAATACTGCTGGAATTTGAACGTAGTGCTATCCCATCATAGTTCTGCATTTTACCTATGAGTTTCCCAGTCAACTTTCTCTTCCCGCCTAATTTCTTATCTTGGATCAGTTTTCACAATTCCATTTGGAGGGAATGCTACATGGACATCATCTGGTGATAAAAACTTGTTCTACGTTCAATTCAGGCAACTAACATACTATGGGCGCTAAATTCAAACTGTCTATCGACAAGAAATTGAATTAAAATGTTACCTGTCAACATACCACGCCCATTCTCAGTTCACAGACAATGCACATATGGTTTTAAACCACACTGAAAGTCATTCGCTTTTGATTAATGTATATAAATAGCATATATTCTTGAAGTAGACAGACCAGGCTTCCATAAAATGAAAAACAAAAAAATGAAAAAATTCATAAAAATACTATTTTCAACGTGAACACATACCTTAATTCGAAATATACCTGCCATAATGTAGCCTAATAGAGCACTACAGTTGGCAGCCCTGGTGACTGCATATATATTGTTAGTTCCATCTCTTAAGGTACAGAATACAAAATTTTGTAGAAGTCAAATGGCTATTATGGACGTTACATGCAGTGAGACATTGGATCTATGAGCGCGCATAAAATCATGTAGGCATGAATGTCGTGCATGTGTTGGCCAGAAATAATCTGTAATGGCATGATCTATAGTTGTGCCAAGTTTGGCTGAAATCCATTTGTTAGTATAGAAGTTACATGAATTTCAAAATTGGCCCTATCAGCAGGCTTAGAATCAAGCTGGCAGCACTGACGTATATAAGTTACTCCAAATTAATCTAGAATGTCAGGTACTATACGTGTGCAGAGTATAGAGCTGTTGGCTTGCATACTTTCTGATATATTGATATTACGAAAAACAAATTAGAGGCAGCATTTATTAACAGTTGGCAGCCCTGGTTGCTCTTAAGAATACGCATAGTCATATCGGTAATGGTACACATTGTACATACGAAATTTGGTTGAAATCCAATTGATAGTATGGAAGTTACATGTACCGGTATTTAAAAGTTGGTCCTATCAACATGAATAGAATCATGTTGGTAGCACTGACGCATATTAGTTACACCAAATTAATCTAGAATGTCAGGTACTATACGTGTGCATAGTTTAAAGCTTTCGCCTTGCATACTTTCTTAAATATTGCTATTCGGATGAAAAAATACAGAGTGCATTTATTAACAGTTGGCAGCCCTGCTGGCTCTTACGAATATGCTCAGTCATATCTGCTTATGTACACATATTACATACGTAACTTGGTTGAAATCCACGAGATAGTGTAGAAGTTATATGCATTTGAAAATTGGACCTATAATCAGGCTTAGAATTATTTTGGCAACACTGTAATGTATGGCCACCGGGAAATTAAAATGAAATATTATTTATTATCTATTTTCGTGCAAATTTTGGAATAGCTCCCATGCATACCTTCTAAGATATCCGACATGGAGCTCAAATTTCAATTTTGTTTTTTCCGCAGTAGGTAGCACTGACATCATTATCATATATGGCGTTGAGATATTCAGGTATAGATCTTTACTCATACCAAGTTTGGTTTCGATTGTTGCAGCCGTTTAGGAGTTGATTGGGGACACACACACACACAGACAGACAGAAGGACAGACAGACATACATTTGCCCGGATCGATCTCATAAGTCTACTTTTTCCTCCTTTTTAGCCTATTTTCAATTTTGAAAAAAATAGGCTTATGAGATCACCTTTTGGCCGTGTGTGTGTGCGTGTGTGTGTGTGTGTGTGTGTGTGTGTGAGGTGTGTGTGTGTGTCCCCCCCCTAATACAATCTAAACGGCTGGAGCGATTTCTAAGAAACTCGGTAAGTTCATAGCACTATGCCCGGCGACCTCGACCGTGCCCTTCAAATTTTGTTACGTATCACCAATCCAACATGGCGGCTGTGCGAAATATTTCACTAGCATTCAATATCTCCGAAACTATTACCGATATCGCCCTGAAATTGTGTACGGTGATAAAGGGCACTACTAGAAGTTCACCTATGAGACTTTCAAAAACCTGGTGACTACAAAACCAACATGGCGGTCAAGCGAATTTGAGACTTTTAAATAGACATTTCTCACGATTTAACTATCTAAACGTAATGAAACTTGGTACAGCAAATGTTTGTACACATTGTAATGCACTGGAGTCTAATTTAGTTCAATTGTTAACATAACCTCAAAATGGCGGCTGTGCGAAATATTTCACTGACATTCTATATCTCCGAAACTATTACAGATATCATCATGCAATTTTGTACGGTGATAAAGGGTACTGATACAAGTTTACCAATGTATATTTCATAAACCTGTAAAGTACAAAACGAACATGGCGACCAAGCGAATTTGAAATATTTTAATAGACTTATCTCGTGATTTAACTCTCTGAGCGCAGTGAAATGTGGTACAGTAAATGATTTTGCAGATTGTAATGCACTGCCATCTAATTTAATTCAATTGTTTACATAACCTCAAGATGGTGGCTGTGCGAAATTTTAAAATTAAGTTTTTATTCATGTGTCGCAATCATGCGATCGAAGTGAAAGTTTGAGTAATGAAGCTAGGCAATAATTGTCCTTGAATGGTACATAACTCTATGGCCTATACAAATAACAATCCTGAATGGCGAGCTTCCGAAATATTTAGACGGTTCTCAATATCTATGAATCTTTTACAGCAACCAAACTGATTTTTTTTATGTTCATAGAGACTATGAACATATGTTCACCTATAGGACTTTCAGTAACCTGGTGAGCACAAATCCAACATGGCGGCGACGCGAAGTATAAATATTTAAATAGACGTTTCTCGCGAATTAACTATCCGAGTGCCGTGAAACGTTGCACGTTAAATGCTTATACAAATGTTGATCCACTGGCATGTCATTTATTTCAATTGTTTGCATAATCACAAGATGGCTGGTGTGCGTACTTTTAAAATCTCGTTTTTACTTCTTGTGTTCTAATCATGCGATTGAAGTTTGAATACCACACGTACACAATAATCTTAATGTAATAGTACAAAAATAAAAAACCATCCTGGCGACCATATGAAATATTTAGACGGTTCTCAATATCTACGAATCTGTTACAGCAATTAAACTGAAATTTTGTATGTTGATAGAGACAATTAACATGAGCAGGATATATGAAAATAGGCTGTATAGTTCTTCACGGAACTACTTGTTATTAATGTTAAGAGTAGGCTGAAAAATGTAAGATATAGGATGCATTTCTAATACAATACAGAGAATATCAGTTACTCTTTTATATTATGTTCTTATGCCTGTTTCTGAATACCGTACTGTGCTCCTGTGTGGGTGGACAGCCTCCACACAAGGAAGATTGATGTGCAGCTTAATGAAGCCATGAGAGTTATCACTGGGCCTGTCAGATTTACTCCCATTCAGTTGTTACCTGTGCTAACTATTATTGCTCCGCAAGATCTAAGGAGGACAGCAGCTAAGGTAAAGTTACTCAAGAAGATCACGTCTCAGATCATGCCCTACGATATCCACCAACAACTGGTCTGAAATCACGCAAGCGAGCTTGGGTTGATTTTGAAAGTGTCAGTTCTTTCAACTTGACCTCCAAATTTAGACAGCACTGGCAAGAAAATCCACCCAACAATGGTTATCTGGGTCAAGATCAGACAAGGAAGGTTGTGGGATTCCATCTACCGTACCACGACAAACCTGGTCGAAGATGAACCGCATTAGGACGTGTCAAGGGAGGTGTGGTCACACCTTGAAGAAGTGGGGTTTCTGTTCATCTGCTGATTGTGACTGCGGAGCGGAAGACCAGACGATGGACCACAATGGAGTGCCCCCTTCGAGCATTTGACGGTGATTTGAGGACTCTACACCAAGTGACTCCAAGTGCTCTGGACTGGTTGTCAAGTTAGCACATTTCCATTTGAATGATACTTTTGTATTCATGTAATGCCGTACGATAAATATAAATATATATATGCCCCTTTCAACTCCAGGCAATTACATGGATGGTTCCTAAATTAGGGCCACGACGGCCTCCTTCCCAATATTCACCTGAATTAAATTTACACACACTCTAATACAGACACCACAGTAACACAGTTTATCAAGCTCTACTCACACCCAAGTACACGGGGCTAAATGACCAAGAGGTCAAAGTCGCTCGAATTAAACAATATGACATAATCTTAACCCCATTTCATTCTGGGTGACAATGCTACATGGACTCTTTATAAGGTAGGTATCGTAATAGAAATACAGAAATCATTTCAATATGATCACCTTCGGGTGTAGTGGCAAGCATATTAAGCTGTGTTCCAAGAGGTAGGGGTTCGATTCACGAATCATTAAAGACATTTAGATCTCGTTCTCAGGGTTAGAACAGGGTACACTAGGCCTTGTGAGGTAAAAAATTAAAGACTAAAGGAGTTTCATCGCCTTAATTACAAAATCACAGACAACACAAAAACACAGGTTGACAGAGAAATTTCAGTTATCACGTATGTATGTATTTATTCGAAAGCTTCTTTAAAGAAACATACGGGTACTTACTGAGAATTATATTTCTCGCCTGGCTGTGCAAGACTGTTCGGCTGCCACACGGTTCGCTAAGGGACATGCTATGAGTCCAAATCTTTAGCTCACAACACTTTTTACAGCTCCACTACTGAATTGATGTAGCAATATTGTCACTCTATTTTGTATTTTCCTGGCGAACCTAAATACCGGTATTTCAACATTACATCTTTCAAACTCTAATTATCACTTCTTTACAAAGACAGATGTTATCTCCAGAACGGGTCGTAGCGTCATAGGGCTTGGGGCAGTCATCTCCTAAATGTTTAGCTTTGTAGCATAGGTTCATCAAAATAATTAATCATTTACGTGCGCGTAGAGAAATTCAGATTTCGTTCAGCTTAGCGTGCCTAGCGAGGTCAGGTATGTAGGCACAGTTCCGGTATGCTATTGGATGGCGTAAGCTCCTCCCACATGTTCAGAGTTATTTTGTGTTTGGTATAACATTGAACGGAAAGGACTGAAAGATGTATTTATCCTTACAACCTTTTAAATATCAATGGGTGTTTTGTAAAATTGCCGTGATAAATAAGTACCTAGTTACACATTTAAACCTGTGTATCCTGGACATTTAAATAGTGTTAATTAATCTAGACAGGGCATGAACATGTCCGAACAGAACTCCGGTTGTAGGACTTCTCTTCATTATTGAATTCAGTGTCGTCTGGAGAGAGTACTTCGATCATCCCTATATGTAACTCAAAATTCTCATATTTTAATATTTCGCCACGAAGTGCATCAAAGATAAAACTCGGTGACGATATTGCTAGCAATGTACCGGTACCCGTTAAACAAATCAAATTACCGATGATAAAAATTGCATGATTATGATGGTTGCATTTCTGAAACAAACCAGATTATTAGTTATATTGTAGTAATTATCATTATTATTAGTAGTAGTATTAGTGGAGCCTCCGTGGTCCAGGCGGCAGCACGCCGGCCTCTCACCGCTGAGTCCGTGGTTCAAATCCCGGTCACTCCATGTGAGATCTGTGCTGGACAGAACGGAGGCAGACGGGTTTTTCTCCGGGTACTCCGGTTTTCCCTGTCAACATTTCATTCCAGCAACACTCTCCACTATCATTTCATTTCATCTGTCATGCATTTAATCATTGCCCCAGAGGAGTGCGTCAGGCCTCGGCAGCCGGCACATTTCATATCCTCGCCGCTAGATGGGGGCTTCATTCATTACATTCCTGACCCGGTCGGAGACTGGAAGCAGGCTGTGGATTTTCATTTCATTAGTAGTAGTATTGGTACCGATATTATATATTCTTATGCCCTTGTGACAAATTACAAACCCTAATGAAATAAATACATATTCCATCAATTACGCAAAGTAAGCCTACATAAAAAAATATCACTATCATAAAACTATCCAACACATCCTCATTTTCCTTCTCTCCTTGCCACTGTCCGACGAAATGTTTAAACTTTCTTATATATACCGAATGGCCTTTGACAAGCAGTTTCACTCAGTTTAACCTTGCCCACTTCATTACCCGATACTCCCACTTAAATCCATGTGCGCGAATTACCTACCCCTTTTCTTTATTACCTCTTAGGGAACTGCGATTTGGAACTTGGAATATAAGATACCGTATCTCTATAATAAGCAGTAAACTAGAAAGTTAACTGTCCACCTTGGTGCGTAGTAGTTTCCCACTTCTGCTCCACTCAAAGGCTGGGATAGTACAAGGGTTTAAGTGGCAGTTGGCAAGGAGGGGCAAGGTTAAACTGAGTGAAACGATTAATATTGTAGCTTACAGTGGTTTCCTACTTCTACTCCACGCAAATGCTGGGATAGTACAAGGGTTTAAGTGGCAGTTGGCAAGGAGGGGCGAGGTTAAACTGAGTGAAACGATTAATATTGTAGTTTACAGTGGTTTCCCACTTCTACTCCACGCAAATGCTGGGATAGTACAAGGGTTCAAGTGGCAGTTGGCAAGGAAGGGCGAGGTTAAACTGAGTGAAACGATTAATATTGTAGCTTACAGTGGTTTCCCACTTCTACTCCACGCAAATGCTGGGATAGTACAAGGGTTCAAGTGGCAGTTGGCAAGGAGGGGCAAGGTTAAACAGAGTGAAACGATTAATATTGTAGCTTACAGTGGTTTCCTACTTCCACTCCACGCAAATGCTGGGATAGTACAAGGGTTTAAGTGGCAGTTGGCAAGGAGGGGCGAGGTTAAACTGAGTGAAACGATTAATATTGTAGCTTACAGTGGTTTCCTACTTCTACTCCACGCAAATGCTGGGATAGTACAAGGGTTTAAGTGGCAGTTGGCAAGGAGGGGCGAGGTTAAACTGAGTGAAACGATTAATATTGTAGCTTACAGTGGTTTCCCATTTCTACTCCACGCAAATGCTGGGATAGTACAAGGGTTTAAGTGGCAGTTGGCAAGGAAGGGCAAGGTTAAACTGAGTGAAACGATTAATATTGTAGCTTACAGTGGTTTCCCACTGCTACTCCATGCAAATGATGGGATAGTACAAGGGTTTTAGTGGCAGTTGGCAAGGAGGGACGAGGTTAAACTGAGTGAAACGATTAATATTGTAGCTTTCAGTGGTTTCCCACTGCTACTCCATGCAAATGCTGGTATAGTACAAGGGTTTAAGTGGCAGTTGGCAAGGAGGGACGAGGTTAAACTGAGTGAAACGATTAATATTGTAGCTTTCAGTGGTTTCCCACTGCTACTCCATGCAAATGCTGGTATAGTACAAGGGTTTAAGAGGCAGTTGGCAAGGAGGGGCGAGGTTAAACTGAGTGAAACGATTAATATTGTAGCTTTCAGTGGTTTCCCACTGCTGCTCCACGCTAATGCTGGGATAGTACAAGGGTTTAAGTGGCAGTTGGCAAGGAGGGGCGAGGTTAAACTGAGTGAAACGGTTAATATTGTAGCTTTCAGTGGTTTCCCACTGCTACTCCATGCAAATGCTGGTATAGTACAAGGGTTTAAGAGGCACTTGGCAAGGAGGGGCGAGGTTAAACTGAGTGAAACGATTAATATTGTAGCTTTCAGTGGTTTCCCACTGCTGCTCCACGCTAATGCGGGGATAGTACAAGGGTTTAAGTGGCAGTTGGCAAGGAGGGGCGAGGTTAAACTGAGTGAAACGATTAATATTGTAGCTTTCAGTGGTTTCCCACCTCTACTCCACGCAAATGCTGGGATAGTACAAGGGATTAAGTGGCAGTTGGCAAGGAGGGGCGAGGTTAAACTGAGTGAAACGGTTAATATTGTAGCTTTCAGTGGTTTCCCACCTCTACTCCACGCTAATGCTGGGATAGTACAAGGGATTAAGTGGCAGTTGGCAAGAAGGGGCGAGGTTAAACTGAGTGAAACGGTTAATATTGTAGCTTTCAGTGGTTTCCCACCTCTACTCCACGAAAATGCTGGGATAGTACAAGGGATTAAGTGGCAGTTGGCAAGGAGGGGCGAGGTTAAACTGAGTGAAACGGTTAATATTGTAGCTTTCAGTGGTTTCCCACCTCTACTCCACGCTAATGCTGGGATAGTACAGCGGTTTAAGTGGCAGTTGGCGAGGAGGGGCAAGATTAAACTGAGTGAAACGATTAATATTGTAGCTTTCAGTGGTTCCCCACCTCTACTCCACGCAAATGCTGGGATAGTACAAGGGTTTAAGTGACAGTTGTCAAGGAGGGACGAGGTTAAACTGAGTGAAACGATTAATATTGTAGCTTACAGTCGGTCGACACTAATTACTAGAATATGTGAAGAATAACCTGAAGTAAATTACATTTACAAAACTTATTCACAAGTATTTTATTTAAGGTTATTTTCACATATTCCAGTAATTGTTGTGTTGACCGACTGAAAGTTACAATATTAATCATACTAATATATAAAAATGAGATGGTGTGTGTCTGTCTGTCTGTTATTCAATAACTCAAGAACCACTGGTCCGATTTAAATGAAATTTTGCATGGATGTAGCGGATTTACCAGGTTTACATATAGAATACTTTTGATTTCGAAATTTTGCACTATTAAAAAATGGCGACTATTTTAGTGACGTCATTAGACCCTTTGGTTTCAAAATTTCATACTTCCATATCAAATAAAAAGAGAACGGTAGGTAATAGCAAACTTTTGATGGGACATACGAGCTTTGAAATTTAATTTCCTATCCGAAAGGTCCTTATCACTTTTCGTGTATCTCCAACAGTTAGCAAGTAAAACCGACATTTGTGACGTCACTACACCCTTTGGTTTCAAAATTTCATATTTCCTTTTCAAATAAAAAGAGAACCCTAAGAAATAGCAAACTTTTGATGGTATACATGAGCTTTAATATTTAATTTTCTATCCGAAAGGTCCTTATCACTTTTCGTATATCTCCAACGGTTAGCGAGTAAAACCAGAATCTGTGCAATAAAACACGATCAACACCGAGCGGTGCAGTATATATCTCTATATATAAAAATGAAAATTTGTGTGTTTTTCTCTGAATTTCTACGGAAATTTGAGTTGTTTACACGTTTCAGACTGTTTTATGATGGATGCGCGCGAAAATAACTTTTTATCTGTCTGTCTGTTTGTTTGTTTGTTTGTCTGTGGACAAATTTGTTCCCTTATAACTCGAGAACGGCTGGGTGTATCAACGTAAAATTTGGTACAGATATCCATCAGAGGCACGACACTAATCAATGATGTAACTCTTCTCCGTACCTCTCATAAAAGGGGGCCTATCCCATTAAAATACATGCTGAAATAGGCGTAGAAGGACGAGACAAAACTCATCTTCAGCCCCTCAATGTGAGAGACAAAACTCGGGTCCCCGAAAACCACATTTCAAGGACCGAAGACCAACCGTTTTTGAGATATTCCCAGAAAACTAATTTAATTTAATAAACTAATGAACGAATGCAAGCCAGTAACCATGCCAACGGATTCTCAGAGGTCCATCTATTGCTGTAAGACGTAATGCAATTCCATTAATTACATTAGTGTGAAAGTTTGCAAACGGCTAGAAGGTTATCACGGAACCAAATTAAGCCGTAAAATTCATCAATACGTATAATGCGCTTAAGGGGATCAAGGAGTACTCTAGAATATTTTCACGCGATTTACACCTGCGGGTGTGGTATGGCAGGTCTATTATATTCCTATACCCATATTATTCATTCATTCATTCATTTCGTATAGGCCATCTATGAACCGCGTCATTCCAACCGTCTCCTACTGGCTTTGATGTTTGCCCTGTACGCCCGCATTCGTTCTCGGTGGACTTCCTTCCGTTCCTGGGTCCAAATCTTTCCCGTTTTCAGCTTCGGTTTTTCTTGGAAACCTTTACAAGCTTGAAGTTTCCCTTTGAGTGGGGCGCGCTCCTGAATGTCTGTTGGTGTAATCCCCACTTCATTCAGATCTTTATCCAGTTCAATGCACCAGGCCCATTTTGTTTTCCTCTCCTGAAAGTAAGTTATGTTGCGGTTGGTCAGTCTCGCTGGGCTCATTCGTTTCACATGCCCAAAAAATGGTAACCCTTTTCTTCCGGATGACGTTGCTTATCTTCTCCACATGAGTATATAGGTCATGGTTATGCCGTCTTCTGTATTCCCCATTGTCTTTGATGGAACCCAATATCTTTCTCAAAATTTTCCTTTCTTTGGCCTCCAGTTTCTCGACCAAGCCTTTATTGTTCATCGTGAGGCATTCAGAAGCATGCAAGACCTCCGGACGGATGACACTGCAGTAATGTTTTAGTATTGCGTTGAAGGATATTGACCTTTTCTTATAGATGCCCTTAGTTAAATGGTAGGCCATTTCCATTTTGCTCATGCGTGATGTGAATGCTTCTTTCTCTGATAATATCCCTTCCCTGACCCGTCCTGAAAAGAAAAGTACATGGCCATTGGCTGAATTAAAAATAAAATAAAAATAGGTGTTATAATTTCTCCCTATATTATATTATTATTAGTATTATATTATGGCGTACAACGACGAGACAAATCCCCTCGGTGCCAGCAACAAAACTCGGGGGCCCTAAAGGATCCTCGAAAACTACATTATAAGGCTCTAAATCCAACAGTTTCTAAAATATTCCCAGGAAACTAATTTAATTTAATTTAACAAACTAATGAAGGAATGCAAATCGGTAACCATGAGAACATTATCTCAAGGGGTGGCATACAACTTTTCATCTATTTCTGTAAGAAGCAATGTCACTCCATTTATTACATTTCTGTAAAAGTTTGCAAATGGCTATAAGGTTATCACGGAACTAACGTAGACCGTATAATTCATCAATGCAATTAAGGGGGTGAAGGGGTAACCTAGAATTTTTTCATGCAATTTTCACGTTCGACATATAGTACAGAAGGTCTATTATATCTCCAAACAGCAACATTATTTTCAAAAATTCCTGAATTGAACCAGCATTTTTTGCGGCTTTTAGGAATTTGGGCAATTTGAGGCTAAAGAACCTGCATTTTCATGCACCACAAGCCTTTGTAATTTATGAAAGGGGTCTTCCTGTGTATGGGCAACTAGCACAACGTAGAGGGTCAGTTTTTATGTGACGTGTATTGCGTTTCGTCTACAAGGCTTTCAATTGTATTTCACGTCAGGAAGTACACGTTAGGTGAATTTAGTCTGAGAGCACATTTAAACTTTTTTTTTTTGCCGACATACGGGTTCATCGTAAGGATGATTTTATTTGATACTGTGTGGTAGATATACCCATATTTGGATATCTGGGTAATATGTTGTAGACAATAGAATTGTCTGTCTGTCTTTCTGTGTATCTTTATGTAAGCCTATACCTCGTGTTCGGATGCTTGGTGCATCGTAAAATTAGGTATGGTAACCATGAGAGTCAATACACCAATCATTTTTAAAACTCTTCACCGTACTTTTCATACAGTAGAAGGGTGGATATAGAGAAAAACTTCTCAATATATGCTAAAATAGGCGAAATATAAAAATTATCCTAGAAGGACGACTAAAGCATATGTTGCGCTTCTCAATGTGAGACACAAAATTCGGGAATCTATAAAGGGTCTCCGAAAACTACATTTTAAGGGCCTTAAATTAACAGTGTGTTTGATATTCCCAGTACACTAACTTCGTTCTGATAAACTTGAAGGAATGACAAACCGCTAACCATTGATAATGTCTGGTGTTAACAACGAACACCGTTCGAAGAACGGGTACTTCTGCTAGTTGTTAATAAAGCAACACTGAAATATGGCTTCAAAGCTATCTTTACTGAATGAATCGGCCACTTCCTGCCCAAATTCTGCCTATATTAAAACAAACAACAATTTATTACAACACACTTGTTCAGGCGTCACAGTGACACAGGTTATACTACAAATTCTACACATCCCTAAGTACACCAGGCTAACGAATCAAAAGCAACTACTAGTCGTTCTACAAGGACCGTGGTGGCCGTTTTGAGGAAATTTAAATACGGTGCTGAATAGGTTCCCTGTAATGAAAACTATAAACATGCTAGGTAAAATGAGTACTCAGAAGAAATAATTCGCCACAGTCCTCTCCAGTTGTATCTCCTACTGTCTAGGATTAAATCTGGTAGAAGATCTATCCTTTGTTAATGTAGCGCAGCATAGATGTCAGTCAAGTTGTATAATGAAGAAACTGATGAGTTTGGAATATAAGGTGTTGAATTTTCTTTTGAGTTATTGAAATAATGGATTCATGATTTATATTTTGTTTTGGTCCATGTCGTCGTACATGAAGACGTTAATATGAGTATACCCGCAATCTAGTATTAGAATCACGGAGGTATTTGACCTTGATTATCGTAATCGATAGATGTTTCCGACTATTGTGAGAATAAGTGTTACATGAATGTGTGTTAAGAAAACAATAAAATTATCATGTGATCTGTTTGTTTTTTGTTGATAAGGTGCTAACTAATTTACGTTGAAAAATTCAGATTATGTATATTAACGATAGTATATTGGATTCACGGCCAGTGTACTAAATCTCAGCAATTTTTCTAGGTTTATGCCGTGCTTTGTGTCGGGGTCCGGGCCAGTTGATGAGCCAGCTTGGTGTCCTAGGCGAAACCCCACACAAAACACCGCATAAACCTAGAAAAATTGCTGAGAGTTATATTAACTCCTTATACCGTCGTATACGTGAATAATTGCCTTAGAGGGTAGAGACCATAAAGTGGTATTTCTTAATTATGTAGTAGTACGCATAATGGACAGCTTTAGGCTGTCAGGAAAAAATAAACATCGCCTTTTCAATCAGTAAAATATTGCCAATATATTTAATTATAAACTATTGTAAAAATAAACGTTATGTTATAAACAATTGTCAATGGTAATGAACAATTACCAAATCTAACTCTAGATGATAATGTGTAGAAACATTACTAGTCCTAATAAATATTTTTGTTTAACAAATAAATGCTAATGTTATAAACAATTGTCCATTTTTATCAACGTTGCTAATCCAAATTACAAATTTTATAATCAATTAGACATTTTATAATCAATTTTAAAAAAATTACAAAAAAAAAGCAAAGCCAACTCCGTATAGGCGATGGAGGCCCCGGGGGTAGTGGAAGACAAAAAATTATAAATAATTACAAATTTAATAATTTTAATCAATTACAAATTTATATAGAATTACATACTTAATATTATAAACAATGACACATATTTTAAACAATTACTAAGTTCTATAAACAGTTAGAAATATTTAAAAAAATTATAAAAAATTACAAGATAAATAAACAATTGTGAAAAGTAATTGGTGGCAGATAGGAGCTAATCAATCCTCCCTATATTATTCTGCTAAGGTCCCAATCCAGTTTTGTACCGAAAATAAGGTCCTATTAACACCAACCGACACATATGGGGTACCTACAGGTTCCGCATAACCCAATGTGTGCGCGAAACGCACTCACTTACTCTTTAAATGCCTCACAATTAAATAAATACCATTTTGCACTCGAGCAAAGGCTTGTAAAGTCATAAATTAAACTCATGAAAGAAAGGCAAGGCATGTCTTTTCCAGGCTACAGTAGCTCTTGACGAGACGAGGCCAACTGGATGTGATTAGAGCTCTCCACTACCGGTATAGTAAATGAGGCTCTTTACATGAAATCCCCTTAGTTACTCTACTGCTCATACAGCACTGTCAACCCAGTATACTGTAGCTTAACAAAGACTTGACACTATTTTTACCGCGGCGTACTGCTAGGGCGAACCTGCCGCTAGAGCGCAGGGCAGCGCGGCGGCGGCGGCAGCCATCTGGCGAGGGTACGGGCTACTGCTATCTGAGGAGTCTCTCAGCCAAAACACTGTTCTACATAATTATTTGTGTTCTTCTCATGTACATATGCCGTTAACAACAATAAATACATTTCTTCAATATTTAAAACTTCCTTCTCCCACATTCTCCCCTACTACCCCATAAACCTACATTCACATTGCGGAATCTCGCACTGGCGCACTTGTGGCATATTAAAGTAATAATGAAAATGTTTTTTACAGTAAATATCTGTGTGTGAGGCGTCCAATACAATCAGTTTGAGGATCAGAAATACTAGAATTTCTTATGATGGTCGTCTGTAATGAAGGATTGTAAGTGTTGCAGAGAAATAGTTTGTTATTGTCATTTATTCAGTTATTAAATAATATTTTCTATCTTTCTACAAATTCAATTCTATATCACGGACCAAAGGTTACAATATAAAAATATCTCCAAACTCACAGACGCAATACGTCTGAAACAAATCAAATTGATGGGGCACTTAGGAAGAATGGACCCAATCAGATTATAGTAACATGTATAAAGGGAAACCAGGCTAAATGAAAGGCCAAGAGACCCTTTCGCGACGAAGAAGAAGAAATATTTTTAGAAATGTTTAATCATAAGTTTACATTTTATCGTTTAAAATAAAATAAGAAAGCCTTTTTGACTAATAAATAAATTATATTCCACGTTTTTTAATATTCACAAAAAATTAAAGCTAACGGATATCATTATCATTTTAAAAATAAATTTAGGTAATATCGTTAAAACATGTATGATGAACTATGAAAAACGCATCACAAAATAGTGTTTCTAAAATATGAATGACGGTTGTATTTTTAAAATAATTCAGGTGACTACGACGACAATTGTTGAAAATGGTTTATAGTAGACAGCAAATTTAACCGTGTTTGCTTATGTAATTAGTTATATTTATAATTTAGAAGTAATTGTCTTTTGATAAGTGCATAATAGGCTATATATAAATTGTTGGAGGCCATGAAACGTTACTGCATGTGAGTTCCGTAGATACACAGTATATTACTACAGATCGTTGTGTTTTCGTGTGTAGAGATGTTCTAAACTGTTTGGCTTTGTTTCAGTTTTATTAAGTATAATTTACGTGTGAGTGTGTGTATTTATATTTTGTTGGTCATAATATTGAGTGGAACGTTGAATGTTTTATGCAAGAATAATTTTGTGGTAAGCGGCCATTTTGCATAGTCTGTAAATTTGCAGAGGTAGCACTCCCACTGAAAATTGCGAGTTCCAGCGCTCAGGTGCGTCGTGGTCCGAAGTTAACCAAGATATAGAAGAAACCTTTCACGCACGCTAACTGGAAGTGACGAAACACCAAAGATGACAGAGAACAGGGCCGACCATTGCGACATCTGTCTGAAATCAGTTGAGAATAATGAAAATGCTTTTGAGAGTGAAGGATGTTGCAGATAGCAGCATTCTGAATGCATTGGTTTAACCAAAGGGGAATATGAAATGATAAAACGAAATAATGTAAGCTAACATGACCCTGAGTAGTATGAGGTCCCAAGGTCATTTGTAAACCTAAGGATGAGGAGAACAAGCTCGGGATACTTGCTGACAAAATAGAAGAGATGAAGCTTTATTTGGAGAAAAGAATAGAGGAACAAATTTGACGGGAAATTAACACTGTCATATCAATTGAATTAGAGAAATATGCTGTTCCAAAATCTGTTATAAAGGAGAGAGCATCCCAGCGTCCTCGCACTGCTGTCAAGAATGACAAGAGTAGAGCACGATCTAATAGAGAAGGAATCCCCTTAGGTACTAGTAGGGATTTACCACAACAGAGGCAAGACTTTATAGATACAGAGCATGCTGTATCACATGAAGACATGAAGTCAAACTGAAGATGGTCATTTTCTCAGAAAATTTATCCAGGAGAACTAGGGAACAAATCGCACTTCTGTCAAGAATGATGAGAGTACAGCACGATCTAATATAGAAGGGACCGATCTAATATACAGTAGAAAGGCTCTCCCTGGGTACTAGTAGGGACTTGACACAACAAATTTTCTAGATACAGGGGATGCTGCCTAACAGGTAGGCATCAACTCTACTGAGAATAATCACCTACTCTCAGACGTTGGATCCAGAAGAACTAGGAACAGAAATTTCCAACAGCCCAAGAGGGCATCAGTAGTTGGTACAAAGGAAGATGTGTAACTTCAAGCCGTTGAGAAAATGGCGTGGTTTCTCGTAGGATGATTTAAGGACGTCACTACTATCTCAACACTCTAGAAATGACTTGAGAAAAATGGAATAGATGGTGACATAGATGTCAAAGAGATTGTAACTAGAGGAAGAACCGAAGCCTTCATAGTTGTCTTCTGCTTTCCGCATATGGCGAAACTATTGAAATATCATCAAATCCGCCATCATTATGGCAAAATCAGATACGAGAACAGCCCAACCCTGGTTCAACGCAACATGCAATGCCGCATGAAAGATAACAATATACGCCCTTCACACAGCAAGGGACTCGGCCTCGCAGATCACTTGAAGGAATACTCAGGCAGTCGTAAAGTAGGTAGATAAAACGATATCCAAAGAAACCAGGAACCAATGTATGGCCCAGGAGGAAGCCAGGCATTTACGCGTCACAGAGAACGCCCACTTCAAGGCTCTGAAACGAAGAATTCTACGTTTTCCAAGTGATATACCCAATCAAAAGTGGGAAGACCACTCGCGGGGTCTCCTCTCACAGATTGCCTTAAGTCCAGATACGCGGCGGTTAGAATTCACAGTAGCGGAAATGACGGAAGCCATATGCTCGACAAAACGTACGGTAACAAATAAATGGCACCCAATAATATCTGCAATGGACATCTCAAGGCTTCTCTATACACACCCGCATAAGCGTCAACAAATACAATTCAGCAGTTAGTTTTCCAGTTAGCTTCCTGTATGAAAGCAGCATATAAAGGAAAAGGCGACACGGGTGATATGAATGCTTATAGAGAAATCACCTTAGAATGTTCCGCGTTTAAGGTTTTAAGCAAACTACTCCACAAAAGACTAACCGTGTTGACTAACAACACGATACCAGATGAACGAATTTGGTTTCAGACAGGGACGGTTAATCATCCAGGCTGTCCAATGTTTACAAAACGATATCCACGAGGCATTCAAACAAAAGAAAGGGAGAATGATTAACCTACTAGACAGTCAAAATATTGTCAATAAGCTAGCAGATAATTTAGGACCGACGTATTATAACACAACATTAATAAAATATATCTTCTTCTCATACTGTATTCAAGTGAACGACAATCTGGCCACTTACAATCCCATGAGACAAACCATCGGCGTATTACAAGGGGATCGATTAAGCCCGACAGATATAATATGTCTCAATGGAACTCCTTTATCCCTGGTTAATCACTTTTGCTACCTCGGTGTCACTTAACAGTCATAAGGAATTTCTTTCTCAAAGTATGTGAACGTGAAATCTAGGGGTTCTACAGTGGCTATAAGCGAAATAAAGAGTTTGAAGAAATTGTCATTGACCACAGCTTTCGCCCTTTTCAGTATGAAAATTCTACTCATACTGAGTTATGGAATAGAACTCACAGAGACACACCTCACTGAAGGGAATTTAGCTGTAATGTAGAAAGTCAAATTGACTTACTTCAAACGCGCACCTTGTCTGTCACCTTCAACCCCATCGAGACTGCTCTATGAACTCACCAGGTAGCCCTTTCAGGTGGAAGATTAAAGAACTCAGTATCTATTGCCTTTTACCAGCGCGAGTTCAGTGTTTTTACAGAAGTTAAAGCAGAAGGAAATAGCTATGACATCCGGCCTCTGGACTCAAGTGAACTACGAGTTGAGACACCTACCAACGAGAATGGCTGTGCATGGTTTTCATCACAAGGTTTGCACTAATATACACTTTCACGCACCACATGGAAATTGTGTACGTATCTTGTTCAAGAGAGTTTGTGATGGATACCATATTCTGTCGTATCCTAGAAGAACTCAATCATTACTAGCATAATTATAGCGAAGATAATGCTTGTAGGGCAAAGCCCTAACACTTTCTTTTTCTCTTTTTTTGCATGAAAGTGCGCATTTTGTACTTTATTATAATATATTAAAATATAATATAATATATTACATGTTTTAACAATCATATCGTAGTAATTTTGGCAAGTAGAATCGTTTACCTTAAATTGGCATTACTATTCAAAATACGGGTACAGTACCCAGCCTGACTGTGTGCAGATGGTTCCTTTTAGAGATATAACACTCCTGTCGATGTGCTTTTTCTCCTAGTTTCCTACCATACTGTAAGTGGATGATTTCCCTCACACTACATTTGAGGTACAGACAAATCAATTATGCATTTGGCTAATATCATTCAGATTAGAGCTCATAAGTACCCACCCTATGTAGCCTATGTTCCCCAGAAGGTATATACCCATCTAGAACGTCATAAAGGTAATATCATTCAGTTTTTCTCCCCTAGGTACCTGTGAACGGACAGTTTATCTCATTTTTATTGACGCACTGGAGTGTCTTTAAGCTAATGTCATTCAGTTATTAGATCATAGGTATCCACCATATTGTATGCGGATGGTTAACCTTACACAACTAATAAAGTTATTGCTCCCCCCTTGTTAGCAGATTGTTCTTCATAGAGTTATTGACAAAATGGAGTGTCTTTAAGTTAGTATTATTAAGATTAGGGCTCCATGATAGAGTTCGGACCGGGAATAAGGGTTGGTCGAACGAAGGGGCTTTTTGTGTCTAATTTGGAGGGTGTGATCTATTGGGGTGAGTTTTGGTGAATGTGCGGGGACTTGTATATGGGCGTGTGGATGGGAGCTTAGGTCGGGGGGTAATGCTCTAGTTTAGGGGGTTGCGAAGTGGGTAGATGACCTAATCAATTAAGCTATTAGCGCTCGGCGCGAGTAACACAGAAGAGCGTTTTAACTAGTAGCTGATCACGCATGGAGCTGATTGTCAGCCGCGTGACTCACTCAAGGCTTTAATAATGAAACTAGCCGCTGCTTAGACAGCAGTTCTAATAAGTAGGCAGTGAGGGGTCGTGGTGAAGGAAATCGGGAAGTAAAGCAACGTGTAAAATGAAGGTGTACAAGAGAATGTATGTGTAAGTGGTCACTGTTTTATTGGACCGTAATTGTTAGTGTAGGTCCCTCTTTAAGGAAAGTGTAACTCAATGTAAAACAAGTTATACAATGCAGTGTGGGTGTTAAAGGGTAGGAGTACACTTGTAAATTTGGTGTTAGGACTGAGACTCACACTTACCTCTAGGTGATAATTCGGGAACCAGAGTAGCAGGGCATCGGGCGGCGATAGACTTCGAGCTCAAGTTGGCCCTGCCTCTTATAGGTTTGTCGTCGCTCGGTCAGCATTCCTCAGCGTTCTCAAGCATTCGGTGTACTACATTCTTTCTACATTCCGTCAAGTGTGCTTGTATGTCATTAGGGCAAGGTATTGGCTAACCACTTTGCTAGGTGGCCGCGTCTTGCAGTGTTATAGATGATGTGTGGGATTTACTGTATTTCCCAGTTTGGGGTAGTTTCTGGGGTTAGAAGAGGGTGTGAGAAGTTGGGGCAGAAGTGTGGTCATCGTAGAGTAGTGGGTTGGCTATGGATGTGTTTGCGGATGTCCAACTCGTGGGTATGTGTGGGTTCAGTGGCGTAAGCCAACTCTCCCTTTGGGGGTGCATGTCCTGAGGGTGCCAACCCTCCGGGCATGACAACACCTCGTCGTGTTTTAGTTTCTGTCCCCAGAAACTGGTATCAGTGTAAGGGTGGCTGTGTTGATGTCTTCCCTCTTCTTCTGTTTCCTCTTCTTCCTCCCGTACGGTGTAGATGTTGTGAAATCGTGGGTCGATCAGCTCCTCGATGGTGTGTGGGTAAAGTGTGGTCTCAGAGGGGTAGGTGTTAGGGTTGGAACAATTTTTAGTTTCTTACATGTGTAAATATCAATAGTAATCATAATAAAATTCATAAAATATGAACATCATTTTAATACATGGTCGTAACAAAAATAGCATGGATCGGATATACCGATGTAATATGGATCAATATAACAGTGAAACATAGAGAACAGTCGTAATAACAATTGCACAACGAGGGGGAAAAACATCGCTATAGCTAGGCATGCTTTGTCGCTGTCGCTGCAGTGGGATGAAAAATTGCCCTCGCGTGAGGTGTAAAATGTAACATTTAAAATATAGAGATAGTGTAGAGGGGAAAGAAAAAACAAATGTCTTAAAGTGTAATTAATGGTTTAATATAACATGTTTTTATTGTGCGTGGGTGAAATAAGACATTTTTACAAAATGTAAGTTAAAGAGTAGAAAGGAAAGTCAGTGTATACATGTGTGTGGAATAAATAAGAATAAATGTGTTTACAGTGTGTGACAATCTTCGTTAATAATTTTTGTGTAAGGTGCCTCTTATTAATATTACATCAATTTCTTTTACATCATTTTTATGCGCGCTATTCACTTAATTAGACGTCCGTATTTACTACACCATGCGTGCACGCTACTCTTTGTACCCATGTGCCATCTCATGGCTATATCCTCTCCGGCCGCTTCCCGTGCAGTTTATTGGTCATGCTGCTAATAAACCTTTACCTCATGAATTTCCCTCCGTGGGTGGGAAAAATTCACCTTGATAGCAGGGGTAGACGCTTACAAGCTCTGCGTCGCCCCCGGCTCCCGTGCGTCGCTCATTGTTCAGCGTCTGATCTGTTTGGCGTCAGATGCCCGCTGTCGTCGCCACTTTATGAGTGTGACTTAAACCGATGAGTATTATGTTTTTGTGTGTCATAGTAGAGAGTGTGTATAAGTTGGTGTTAGAAATATATTTACAAAAGACATGTGTACAGTGCTGATCATCTGAAATAAATAAATACATAAATTATTAATTAATTCCCCTTTTCGGTGGAAACGTGCGTATATAGCGCCTTCTGGTTTGCCTGAAATAGGATCCAATATTCTAATCACATACATTTCGTTTATATTTTGCTCACATGCATATACCTATTGTGCGCCATCTAATTCTAGCTTAATCTAAGCCGGCTGTATTCTACCGTGCTACTTATATCTTATCATTCATTCTTGTTTATGTGTAGCTGTGTGTGTCTTCTCAGTGTATACCAGTGTGTGAGTGTATGTGCGTTTGGTGGTCCACCTTACCTTTACCTTTTTATCATGATTCTTCCTCGGTGCTGCGGTGTTGGGATCCAAAGCTGTAATGTAAATACATATTAATTAAATATATTTGGCCAATATTATACGCGCGCGCTGTTTTAGGGTCGGCTGCGGTTGTGCCGCCCTAGAGACTTCTTCGGACGTCTCGTTGAGCCTTTTGAACATCTCTGGGGGTCGCTACCCTCCATTTAATTTAGGCTATGTTATTGTACCTCTGGTCTTAGTGCCAGGAATATATTTGCATTGTAGCGTAACGTCGCAGAATGTCCCCTCGCGCGTATTTAAATTAATGCACTGTCGGCGCTAGTCGCCGCTTTGTCGGTGCGTCGTCGACGCGTTGCCGACGTGTCTTCTCCCCTTTTATCCTTCCTTGTCGTTCTTCCCTGTTGTACGGACTTATACTGTCACGAAGTGGTTCTTATGACGCCGATGTCGTCTTCCTTGACGCTTGTCGTCGCTATGTCGACGCGTTTATCGGGCTTACGACGCCATTTTGGTCTTACAATGCCGTGTAGTGTGTCTTATGTCTATTTACATACTGATATATACCTAGATTTTTTTTTCGAAAGTTTCTTATTCTATAGCCGAAATACCCCTTTGCAAGTTAATGATTTGGAGACAATAGCTTGCTGAATTTTGCTTATATCTAAGTTGCTTTCCAAATGCAACCGTCTTATTTACTAGAATTTTGATCGAGGGTCTTTGGGCATATGCATACTCTGCTGGGGCCCGACCCCAACAGAATACGCCAGACTGGGTCCTTGCATCCCTCGCCTCCTTATATACTAATTTGAGGATCTGTCTGGTCGGCCAACCTCTCAGACGCCGTCGCATGCCTTCTATGTATATAGACGAACATTCAGCGCTTAATATTGGCGTCCGACCTCCCCTAGTATTCAGGTAGAAGCAGTATGGTACAGGGTGCAGTGAACCCTATTCTGTAAGAGCATGAATATCTACCAACACCTTGTGTATAATTGTGGTGTAGTATGTCTGTATTTCTTCTTCTTCTTCTTCGCGAATGGGTCACTTAGGACCACGCGGAATCAACATTTTCTGAGCTTTTCTCCTTGCCCAATAGTTCTTCATTTTCACTGATTGCTGTAATTTCTGTTCCTCCGACCAGGTACGTCGCTGTGGTTTCTTCTCATATTCCTCAAATCCCCTTGTGTGAACAATTTTCAAGATCATATTTCTATCTTGTAAATTTGGTGAACCCAATTCATTAAGGTCTTTCTCTACTTGTTTATACCATTTTGGTCTTGTGCGTTTGATTTGCAGAAATTTGTGGATTCGATAAGTGAGTCTGGTAGGATTCATTCTTTCCAAATGGCTTAGAAACTGAATTCGTCGCAATCTCATTGTAACAGTTAATTTAGAAACTCTTTTATATATTTCAGAGTTGGGTTTGGGGTAGTGTATGCCTTTTACAATTCTGGGCCCTAAGATTTTTCTCATGATTTTCCTTTCTTTAATCTCTAATTTTTCCTTTAAGGTCTTACGATGTAAACTGAGCGTTTCTGAAGCATATGGAGCTTCAGGTTTAATCACTGTACAGTAATGACGAATTTTATTGTTCCAGGACAAGCTTTTTTTTGTTATAAACATTCTTTGTGTGTTGAAAAGCATTTTCCATTTTCTGAATTCGTGATGGTACAGATTTATTTTCATTGCCATTTTCAGTGATCCATTCACCTAAGTATTTGAATTCTTTCACTCTTGCAATCTTGTTGATACCAATGACAATTTCAGGTGGACCATTCTTAATATTTGTCATAAATTTAGTTTTTTCATAGGAGATTTTTAGTCCTATTTTGGCTGCTTGCTCCTCCAGTATAACAAGCTGTTTCTGTGCATCAGCTACGTTTTTGGCAATTAGTGCTAAATCATCAGCAAACGCTAGACAATCTAAATCAATACCCTTAATCTTTGGGCCCAGGCGGTGAGATGGTGCACCTGCTTTCCTCCATTCTCTGACAACTTTCTCAAGAGCACAATTGAAAATTAAAGGGGAGAGCCCATCCCCTTGACGGACACCTGTGTTTATTTCAAACTCATCACTACAACCACCCATAAATTTAACTTTAGCCTTCGTTTCAGTTAGTGTATCTTTAATAATATTTCTTGTTTTGTTATCAAGTCCAAATTCTGTTAAAACATTAACAAGTGACATGCGATCTATACTATCATAGGCCTTTTTGAAATCGACAAATGTGATGACATAATTTTTGTTTGTTGTGTTCCGAAAATATGATATAGTATTCTTCAGGTTCAGAATTTGCTCAGCACAGGATCTCCCCTTTCTGAATCCACCTTGGTATTCACCAATTCTTTGGTCAAGTTGACTCTCTGCACGGTTGAGTAGAATTTTTGATAGAATTTTATATGTGACTTGAAGAAGGGAAACACCTCTATAATTGTTTGGATCAGACCTGCTTCCTTTTTTATGTATAGGGTGTATTATTGCCATCTTCCATTCCTTGGGTATTTTTTCAGTTTGCCAGATGTCCAGCATAATGTCGTGAAGTTTTTTGATGATATTTTCCCCTGCATTTTGCCAAAGTTCTGCAGTTATTTGATCTTCTCCTGTGGCCTTGTTATTTTTTAGTGATTGAATTGTTTCTCTAATTTCCTGAACTGTTGGTGGGGCTGAATCTTGATTAATTCGGTTAGAAGTGAACTGAAACTTTTCCAGAGGGCTTTCACTATTGAGTAATTTAGAAAAGTATGCTGCGAGGATTTTGCAGTTAGCATCAGTGGTATAAGCCATTTCTCCTTTATGATTGACAAAATGGAGTGATGGAGGAGATTATTTGGTTAACTTTTGTTTGAAAGTTCTTTAATAGTTCCTTGAATTATGTTGTTTAAAGTCATCTTCTATAGACTGTAAATTCATATCCTCACTCAGTTTACGAATTTTCCTTATTGATTTAGTAACAACCTTTCTAACATTTCGAAGTTCTTGAAAAGTGGCTGGAGTTTTATTGCATGACCAATTATGCCAAGTTTTTTGTCGAAGTTGTATTAACTCGTCGCATTCATCTGTCCACCACGGGTGTTTTCTTGTTCTTCTGAGTGGTACTGTAGTTTCGGCTGTGTGTAAGAGTCCTGTTTTAATTTGTGTGTAACTGTTCTGTACCTTTCTTAAAGTCTTCATTGCTTTTAATACCTGCTGTGTCGTACTTCGGTTGTGAAGCTCGCTTCATAAAGTTTCTCTTTTCAGGGATCATATCCAGGGAAAATTTTGTTGGATAATGATCAGAGTCTAAATCCAGTCCTTTCAGAACTTTGAGTTTCATGATTTCAGATGTATGCAGGCGGGAAATCAGCACATGTTCCAGTTGATATTCACCTAATAAGGGATTAGGTGCGACCCAAGTCTTAGTTTTAGAAGGGCTTTTCTTGATAAAGGTAGATTTAAAAAACAAGTCATGACTGATGCATAACTCAATGAGTCGTATGCCGTTCTTATTGGTTTGTGTATGGCAGGACCATTTCCCAACCCAGTATCGATATTTCTTCTCCTTTCCTATTTGGGCATTAAAGTCGCCCATACGGATTTTGACATGATGATTCCAGAACTGCTCTGCTGTGTCAGGTGCTTCTTTATTCGTAATGTTAGTTGGAGCATGACCATTCACTAGAGAATAAATTTTGTTTCCCGATTTTATCGTTAAGGTTGAAAGACGTCCTGAATAAGACTCGAATGTCACAACTGAGCGAAGTATTGACTTATCCACTATAAAGCCCGTCCTAAACTGCGGACAGTGATCCATAACTCGTTCACCCGGTTTTCCTTTGAATATCCTATAGTTTTCAGAATCAAAAGGGTATTCATCAGTATAGCGTGATTCTTGGAATGCATTTATTTTAATGTTTCGTTCTTTAGATTTATTCAGGATATGTTTAAGTTTCCCACTTTCAAAAGAGAATTGACATTAAATGTCATGAGCCAAATCCGAGATCTTGCTTTAAACTTGTTTCTATGTGGATTTGAAGTACTCCGACTCACTTCCATGCACTCATCAGTGGTCTCCCCAGAATCCGAATAGACCACTTGGGGACTGAAACCCTGGGGTAAATATTTGCTTTAGAAAGTGCACTGTCCATGTTGATTTAATTGAGGTTTTGAAATTTTGACTGACCAGTCAGTCGGATAAACTCAGAGTTCCACTTCTGAGTGTTATAAAATCAGCCGCCACTAACATGTGATACAGACGCTGTCGGGGTACCGCCATTAACATATGGAACCGTAGTCCCCTTAAATTGATATATGGTTGCCATATACCTTTTACTCTTATTCTCCCGACCACTGGGATGCCTCTTCCGCCATCGACACTGTTCCATAGTCCATCTACTCCACTGTCTATGCCGTTGAGGTCTTCACCGTAACCCTGGCAAGGGACCCTCACATGGTACTACCAGCCGGGCCAGCTGGCCCAAGGTTTCTTAAAGAGGTGTTACTCCTTTATCACTCGCCCTTAGTCCTGACTTGTGACAGGCAGAGCCTGGCTTCCCAAACATTGGGCCCAGGTTGGTGGGGTTATGTCTGTATTTATGTATGTGATTTGTATGTAATTTTGTAGGAATGTGAGGAAGGTGTTTTGGAATTGGGTGCGTGGGTCTCTGCCCGTATATCTATATTATGTGTAACTGTATGTTAGCTTTCTGTGCCTCGTTTTATGTAATCATTTAACTTGGTCACATTTTGCACTCTTCCGTTCTCTGACGGTGTTGAAATGTGCGCTGTCTTGGCGTCTATGTGTCGTGTAGATGCCTCATTGCACCTAGTGCTTAATAGAATGCTTTTCTCACTATCGCTCTGGGATCATCCCTTTTCTCTTTTAAAATACGCGTATATTCCTGGGTAACGCCTTTGGGCTGTCCCAAGTTACGCTGTATACCGTTTGGGTTTTATCCTTCACGGCTCTTTACTGTTCAGTTAATAGTACCCTTGAGGTGCATTTAGTGCATTTTAGAAACATATCTGCCCTTACAAGTGTGTATCATATGTGCGCTGAGCGCTCTGTAGCCTGCCTACGTGCTTTACGTGCGGCCTTGAATTGTATGTTTGTATCCTCCATAACCTCTATTTATAGGTATGATTTTATGAGTCCGCCCTATAGTGGGGGTCAATTTACTACTCTGCCCGTGTATTAGGGTCTTGGTCAGCTCTTTAATGGCAGTGGAACCTCCCTATTTTGTATATTATAACCTCCTCAAAAAATGGGGTTTGTGTCATGTATGTTGCCTCTACGTCGGCTACAATATATATGTGCCTTTTCATAATGGCCGGTGTGCCCTTTAAAAATGGGGGAGGGGGTGTCGGACTATTCCTCTTTGGACTCTGTGTCTACCCGCCCTTATGTCTAATTGTCTGTAATGTTTGCACTCGATTGTGTCATCTGCCTATGTGGCGGTCGCTTATGGAAGGAGGCGTTCACGGCCTGAGCGCGCCCCGCAGCCTAGGCGTGTGCCTGCTTATCAAGTCGCCTGAGCGAATCATGTTTTGTGAGTCGCCTTGATTTCTGCGCGCGTGCCGGCGCTCTGTGTGCAGTGTCATTACCTACTTCCGTAGCTGTGTATTGCCTGTCTGTCCTGATTATCACGTGGGCGTCTTAAAGTGACAATACCCAAGGTGTTTCATTGTGGCTTTGCATTTTCTGTGCCAAGTGTCCAGTGTTTTAGTGGAAGTTATTTCATTGCTAAAAATGCTGAGTCCTGTATTTGTGCAAGCCTGCGTTACTGCAATGGTTGGGCTCCCGTGCCCCTGTTGCCTGCAATTCAGCAATTGCGTGTTACGTTTTGTTTATGTGTGAGTGAGTGCAATTCTTCCTGGTATGTGTGTCAACCTCGGCTGGTAGGGAATTCGAGGTATGTATGTCACGATTTACTATTTCCTTCTTTATAACTACTGGCGTTTCGCCATGTGTTTGCCTACATGTGTCAACTGACCTACATATATCAAACTGCTGACATTTGTTCCTGGGCCTTTCCCAGAAATCGCCTTTTTTACTCTTTGTGTTCCACGTGAATTTACCTACTTTATATTGTTCTATGTCATCTCGGGCCTATTTCTGGGGTAACTCTACTGTCCCTGATATGTGTCCATTTCGTGTCCATTTGTGTGTAAGTGTTTAACGTTTTCCCAGTCGGATGACCTGTGTGTTTGATCAAATTGATCTTCAGTCGGTCAACCCTTTCTTTCTGGTTTGCGGCTCATCTCTTCCAGAGGTCGCTCTTTAGCTTCTGTGTTCTCCATGCTGTGTTTTTGTGCGTGTAATGCGTGTTACTCTCTATGTTCCCATGTGGCGTCTAGCGTGAGTTTCGTAACTGGGTGCCGTTGACCAGCTTTTTTCCTAGTTACGCCCTGTCATCCCGTGTCAATGTGTCTGTGTTCCAATCCGCGTGATTTGCACTTTGTTGCGATTTCGCGCGTGTTTAATAGTCCCTGTCTGTAGTGTTTTGGGTTTTCTGGCAATGCGGGCTGTACGCGCCTGGCAGGAGTATTGTGTGGCTTTAGTAGAGCGTGATATTGGCACTTCGGGGTCGCTAGTTCCCTGATTAAGTGATTATAGCGAGTGTTGTGAAACCGGCATATGTGTGTGAAAGTATGCCCTGTGTACAGCGTTTGTGGAAATTTTGGCTGCTCCTGGCTTTGAATTACGGGCGCTGTGAGGGTTTGAACTTGCCATGAGTGAGTTCGTGCCAGTATAGTGTATTTATTATCGCGCTGGTGGCTCGCTATTGTACTGCATCATACTCTATGTTTTTGCTGATATGGCGAGGGCTTCACATTGCATGCGATAACGCTGTCTGGCCAGCAGGCTGCTTCCGGGCTATGTGCCGGCCTTCTCAAGAGTAAAGCACTCATGTTTGCAGTCTTGCCTGAACGATGGTGACAAGTTGCCTAACCTCCCTGGTGAAAAATAGCATGTTATCCCCCGTGTACTTGTGTATGTCCCAACCTTTGTCGTGGCTACATTATGACTCCACGTGTTATTAGATTTATATGTATCCTGTGCATATATATGTCCCCTTGTCTGCCCGTGTGGCATCTAGTGTTATGTCTCGTACTAGGTGTCGGTGTCACTTTTGCTTTGTAATCCTTTGTGGCATATTCTGAACTCTTATGAAATGTAGTGCCTAAATGCTGTCTCTGTGGGCATTTACTCTCGTAGGCGTGCCTTTTTTCGGCGTCTTGGCCCGGCAACCTTTATATGTGAATTAGGCTCTAATTTGAATGGAATGGCCCGTAGCCATGTGTCTCCGTATATCTCTCTTTTATTGTGTTTGTGCCTAATTGCATTCCCTGTGTGTAATATTGTGCCTCACCGCAGTGTGGGCTGTCCCGTACCCAATAAGTTATTTTTCAAGCTTCGTGGAGTCTGATATGCCTAACCTTTGGCTTTGTAGCGTGTAAGTTGTTTCTGAAATGCATGTGTGAAAGTACAGAATGTTTGCAATGATTTCCCGTGTGCTGATTACCCCCTTGTACCTCATTTCGGGAGTTATCAGTTTTTGAAAATAGCGTGAATGATTGCAATAGACTGTGGTGTTAATGAAAGCTCTGCTAATCGTGTTTATGCTTCGCCATTGTGTCGTGTCCGTGCACCGTGTTCCAGCTGAGTCAGGAATAGTTTTCCGTTACAGTGTAATTGTCAGCAGGCTTCCGGGCTGTCTGCTTATCACATATGTCTCGTGCCAAACAATCATATCTGTCGCCTGTCTTAACAAAATGGTATCATCTCCTCTGCCACTTTGTGTGATAAAGAAAGATCCTACTCCTCACTATATGTGTGCGTGTCTCCAAGTTTGTGTTATTGCTGTGTCTGATGCAAATATATTTCTGTTTATAATGTGTCTATTTGTATTAGCTCATGTTACTGTGTGTTTTTGTTCCTAACACCTCCAGTAGTGTACTTTGGAACTAGGTGTCACTGTCTATTTTCTCCTCTTATGTCCTGTCATTGGATTAGTCACCCATGGTTTGAGTTCTATGCTTTGATTTTCTTACCGCATGCTACCGTGTTGGTTTATGTAATTTCTGTATGTAAAAGAACCTACCCGTGCATATGTTTGTGATGCAAGTGATATTGAGTGTATATCATATGCAATCTCTGGTGTTCATATAAGACACATACATAAACATTTGTAAGTACATATTCGTAACATATAATCATTTGTAAATACATATTCGTGAGACATATGGGCTGTGGTGCGGGACCAATGTGTGTATAGAAAGGGATACTGTAGGCTTGATTTTTCCGGCCTCTGTGTCCGAAAGCCTTTACGCATGGATGGGGTACCTATTTAAATTTCATGCATGCCGTTGCCATGTGCATAGGATCCTATGTTTTTTATGTGAGCGTGTTATTTATGTTGTTTGTGGCGTGTCATACGTGTTACTATCTACCCCTGTGCCTGCGGTCATGGCTTCGATTTGACCATGCCATGTCAATTGCCGAAATTTTTAGCCCGTAATTTATTTCATTAGAATGGATTTTCCCATTGTCAGTTTCGTTATCCCCGTCCGAGCGCCATTGCCCGACACGGTGATTGTCTTTGCCCTGTGATGAAGGCATAGGCTTCTGGTACCCATTGGGGGTGTTTCTTTAGTGCCTCCCTGGGTCGTCTGTAGTAATATGAGCCTAGGACTCAGTGCACCATGGCGCTCCTTTACTGACTTAGGTTCGCGCGCGCCTGCAGGGCTGAATTCGCGTCACACTCCCCTATCAATGTTTGGAGGGTTGTGTCGCGCCTTCGTGTGTGTGTAGCCCGTAGGGGTTGGAAGCAATATTTTCCTCTTACCCCGTGTATTTTGTATGTAATCGGGCGAAGTGTGGTGGTGTATGTGGCATGCATTCAAAGGTCTTGGAAGCAATACATTCCTATGCATCTGGCCCATAGGGGTTGGTACGACTGTCTGCCTCCGTTCTGGCGTAATCACCTTTTGATGTGGCGCTGTGGGTCGTATCACTATTGGCGTGTTTCGTGTACCGGAATCTGGTGTGTCAGGTTCCCGTCTTTGGGCCATGGCATACTCCTTCCTCGTCGTGTTGTCAGGTGCGGAGATGTGGATGTTTTTCAACCTCTGTATTATTTGGTCGATGTCATCCGTGTCAGTGTTGTGTGTGTAAGTCATGTTAGCCTCCTTCACCCTCGTAGTGTCGGGGGTATTCAGGGTTAATCTCTCAACCCTCCGACTCAGCTGTTCAATTTCCCCCTTGGGATCTACAGTACTGCCCGCTACTAGTGTACGTTGCGTGTCGTGCACCTGGCGTTTTGTAGGGCTTCCTGCTTCCAATTCAAAAATTATGTTATTGGCCTGCAGCTCGCGATATGCTTCCCAAATTTGGGCATATTCTCTGTTAAGCCTGATTGCTTGATCGGCTACCCTAGTGCCGCATGTACCTACGTGTAAATGTTGTTCCTTAAGCAGGTTATACTGCTGGAACATTATGTCGTTTTGTAGGTGTAACCACCAGTGTGACCTGTTGAATTGCCTTCGCAGTGTAGGGATTTTGGCCCTAATTTTGTTTTTCTGAGCCATGCTCCTTGGCCGGACAAGTGCCTTAAAAACCCTCATGTACTGGGCGTGTAGGAGCTCCTGGTACCTTCTGAGGTAGTCCTGTCTTGTTTCAAATACATTGTGCCATGCAATGAGATCCTGAAATTCCTCAATGTTCTTCAGCATGGTCAAGCGGTATAGTGAAGCCATTATGTTGTGTAGGACGGTGAATGTAACTATGGAAGTGCTTGTGTGAATATGTATGTATTCCGGTGGATGCGTGATACTTAGCGCCCTTTACCAATTCTATATATGTGGGCTGATAGGGCTGATATAAATTAGTATAGGCCTCTGTAAAAATATTTACTATCTAATGTGATAGTGTACCCCCTAGTTCCTTTCAGCTACTGTGCTTGCTTATGGGTGGGTGGGAGGGCCAATGTACAATGCTGTAACTCCTATAAAAAGGAAAAAAAGTCTGTGGCGTGCTCCTTAGAAAAAAAAATCCCAATTTTCGCTTGGCTGAATGGTACTAAAATCGCAGTTCCAAACCTATTTGTGTTAGGTCCTTTCTGAGTGGTAACTACCCTCACTCGTGGGTACTGCCTGACGTCTCCACCAATATTGTTCGGACCGGGAATAAGGGTTGGTTGAACGAAGGGGTGTTTGTGCCTAATTTGGAGGGTGTGATCTAATGGGGTGAGTTTTGGATATTGTGCGGGGACTTGGATTTGGGCGTGTGGATGGGAGCTTAGGTCGGGGGGTAATGCTCTAGTTTACGGGGGTTACGAAGTGGGTGATGCCCTAATCAATTAAGCTATTAGCGCTCGGCGCGAGTAACACAGAAGAGTGTTTTAACTAGTAGCTGACCACGCACGGAGCTGATTGTCAGCCGCGGGACTCACTCAAGGCTTTAATAATGAAACTAGCCGCTGCTTAGACAGCAGTTCTAATAAGTAGGCAGTGAGGGGTCGTGGTGAAGGAAATCGGGAGGTAAAGTAAAGTGTAAAATGATGGAGTACAAGAGAATGTATGTGTAAGTGGTCACTGTTTTATTGGACCGTAATTGTTAGTGTAGGTCCCTCTTTTAGGAAAGTGTAACTCAATGTAAAACAAGTTATACAATGCAGTGTGGGTGTTAATGGGTAGGAGTACACTTGTAAATTTTGTGTTAGAACTGAGACTCACACTTACCTCTAGGTGACAATTCGGGAACCAGAGCAACAGGGCCTAGGGCGGCGATAGACTTCGAGCTCAAGTTGGCCCTGCCTCTTATAAGTTTGTCGTCGCTCGGTCAGCATTCCTCAGCGTTCTCCAGCATTCGGTGTACTACATTCTTTCTACATTCCGTCAAGTGTGCTTGTATGTAATTAGGGCAAGGTATTGGCTAACCACTTTGCTAGGTGGCCGCCTCTTGCAGTGTTATAGATGATGTGTGGGATTTACTGTATTTCCCAGTTTGGGGTAGTTTCTGGGGTTAGAAGAGGGTGTGAAATGTTGGGGCAGAAGTGTGGTCATCGTAGAGTAGTGGGTTGGCTTTGGATGTGTTTGCTGATGTCCTACTCGTGGGTATGTGTGGGTTCAGTGGCGTAAGCCACCTCTCCCTTTGGGGGTGCACGTCCTGAGGGTGCCAACCCTCCGGGCATGGCAATACCTACCCATACTGTGCGCAGATGGGTCCCCTTAAGGAAATTGACGCACCTGGAGTGTCTTTGAGCTCATATTATTAAGTTTAGAGCTGCTATGAAACCTCAGGAGTAATGACACATTTGGAATGTCATTAGGCTTATCAGCAGGTTAGAGCTTTCTCACTTTTCAAATCTGCTCTCCATTCTGGTGCTAGAGTTTAAAACATTATGTTGGAGAGATATTAATATACAATAGTGCTGATTTAAAGATTTGTTTCTGAGGAAAAAATCATATTAATTTATTGTACAAAGTCTGGAGCGTAATGATGGGGAATTAATCGTATTTAGAAGATTTACTTATTGCTAATATAATGAGAAGTAAAATACCGTAAGAAATTTGAAATTTAATCCACATTAGTCAATAAATGAAAATATTATACGAGTCTCAGCCACATTGCGGCTCTCTTCATTAATTGCCTTCAAAATAAATTAAACCTAAATTAATTACGAGCAAAGTTTATCAATATTTACCTTGGCATTTCCCGTAATGTAGTAAAAAACCATAAGTAGTATTCAACAATCAAATCTGTAACAAAGTGTCATTTAAATTGATGATAGTATAAAATAATTTTCTAAAAATTCCTATGTCTAAAATATCTGGTGATGGTAAAAATTATGTTATAAATAGATTTAAATTTTTAAAATTGTCTTGTGATGGTTTTTCACAAGATGAAATAAGGATCTTTGACGAGGGGAGCATGGTTTGGAATTTATTGTATTTATTCCTTGCTTAATTCAAATTTTTATACGGTTTCTGGTGTGGATGAAGCTGATGTTCTTTGACTGATGAATATTTGTATATGTCTATGATGAAGTTGGATTCCATAGGTGTTACTGTATGCGTTGGTTCTTACTGAATAAGTAATTAGAAGCCATGAAGCCATGTCCATTTATTGAATTTTCATAGGTCTATTCATGCATTTCATCCGTTATTATTTTCTAACCCCCTTTTTGGCACTTATTTTGTAAATTCAATTGATAACATTCCCTGCCAAAAATGTAATTATTTTCGTTTTCACCCATAAGAAATCAAATGTCGTTACTTTTTTATCTTTGAACTTTCTCGATTCCAACTCATGTAAATCGCGCAATTTTAAACATTAGATTAACTTGGACCTCAGGCTCTAGCGGTGGGATTTCTATCGTAGAAATGGCCGTTGCATGCCATCTAATCTCTTCGTCACATCTATACTGTTGTGTTCCGCAGAGTCTGTGATTAGCCAACGGGATATTGACTTTAGGCGGTAGTTGTTCTCACTTTTCATGACATGCAAGGGGAAAAACCTTCATTCTTCTTTGTTAATAAATACATGTGTCTTGTCCCCTCTGGACCTTAAGCCGTCTTCTCTGATTCTCCCTGAATCGAATTTCTCCGAATTTGAAATCCTGAAGATTTTATCAAGCCAGCGCGAATAACTGCCATGAAATGTAATATTTGTAAAAACAACTTGGTCTCGGTCTGTCTATTAGCAAATGCAGGTGATCTCTAACACAGCTTATTAACATGATTTTTTTTAACAAGACAAACATGCTGTAAAGCAGTAGTTATCTACTCATTTTTTTTCAGAATAACACTCTAAACGTCATATCATTGATGCTGTACGAATTTCTTACATAGATGTGACTTATTATATGAAGATATACTGAGTACATTTCAACACTGAACTATTCATAAAACATGGTATCATAAACAATAAATTATTTCAAGGTACGCATAATATGCGTACGTGCATACCCTATATATATAACAAGGATGCGTATGACCCTCCGGCCCCCTAAAATGTTCCCAACACATATATAGATTGACACAAAAAAACACCACAAATTACACAAGTGTCCAAAAGTTAAGCTTTATCACTAATCGAGACCATACCGCTTGATAGGAATGTCAGACGGTTTGCTGAACAAACGGAAACTGAATCACATACTATATGTCACACAATTTGTCCAAAAGAACAGTGTCAGAAGGTTTCTGATAGCTAAGGTACACCTTTGACAACAACTAACAAAATTGGCAATGTCTTTCACAACAATATTTGCCGTAAATAGGGTGCATGATTACCCCCAACGGCGCACATACTTCGCAGCGACGCCTATCAGATGGTCCAAGAGCTCTTGTGGCTGTCGATCCCATTCCTCCGAACGGAAAATTGCAAAGGTCTTGGAGGTTCCTTGGTGGAGACTGATGGGATGCAATTCGCCTACCCAAAGCATCCCAGGCATGTTCTATAGGATTCAGGTCCGCAATCCTCGTTGGCCAGTCCATGCGATGAATGTCTTCCCCAGCCAGAAATGTATCCACCAGAGCAGCACAGTGCGGTCGGGCATTATCGTCAATTAAGAGGAAGTCTGGACCAACCTCCCCTCTGAACAGTTAAACATGTAGCCTGAGTACCTCATTCCTGTATCTCCGAGCATTCACAGTGATCCTCGGACCACCCACGAAGATGTGCAGTTCCATAAGGCCACTCAACATGATGCTGTCCCATACCATGACGCCACCACCACCATACTGGTCGCGTTCCACGTTGTTCCTGTGGTTGTATCGCCTACACGGTTCTCTCCAAATTAATGTGCGACGGGAATCGCTCTGCAAATAAGGGTACACGCCTCCATGCATGGTCCAGTTTTGACGTTGTCGGCTCAACAGTTAACGGGCCCGAGTTGGAGATAGCGGGACGCACACCGCTGAACGTCTGGCAAACAGCACTGCTGTTCTGAGCCTCCGGTAAACTGTTTGCCTGGAAACGGCAACCCCAGAGATGGCTCCAAGCTCCGCCGTCAATTGTCTTGCAGGTGCACTCCAATTTCATCGGGCGGTGAAAGCCGGATATCGGTCCTGCTGAGGAGTGGTTACTCTTGGTCGTCCTGGTACTAGCCTACGACTAACATCTCCTGTATCTCGAAATCGTCTCCAAAACCTGGAAATGATACTTAAAGGCACATTCAAGGATACGCCGATTTTGATCTGTGTCTGGCCTGCTTCCAGGTGGCCGAGTATTCTACCCTTCAAAACAGGGTCCAAATGGCTTCGGTGTGCCACTATGTTATTATCACGTTAACCACGAGGCTACACTCTGCCCACTATAACAGGACAATCACGAATTAGGGAATATGGGGTGCAGGCACTGGTTGTGTTTACTTTGCGGTTACGCCGCTAGTCAAAGCTGGGAATACTCCTTCCCTATACAGAGCGAACACGTAAGGTTGGTAGGTGCATATGTCGTGCGATTTGCGGTCTATTTCCTGTTGCCCTGATTATTAATAACTTATCCTTAACTTTTGGAAACTAGCGTACATTCCCAGAACATATCATTTCGATGAGCACTAAAACTCTCTTCTATAAAAATTCCGGAGAATATCAGTTTGATGTGTACAAATCCCTCACTAAAATATTCACAGTTCATATCATATGGTTGTGAAGAAAACTCCTCTCTATAACATTCGCAGAACATCAATTGATTGATGCACAAATGCCACTAACTATAACATTTGTGGAATATACTGTAACATGTGGAAACATGTCTTACCTCCACTCCCTGTAAAATTCCAATAATATTTCATTCTGATATGTGAAAAATCCTCTCCCTATGTCTCTTCACTTGAAACCTTTCATACCATGATTGAAATATTATGTCGAAGTGCCTTACGGCAACTAAGGATCTACAGTTTGTCTCTTAAACCTTCTCTATCAAATGAAAACTGGGCACTATTTGCCAACATTTATTTTAGGACAATGCATAATTCTCTCCCTTCATTACGACGGAAATATCAGTGGATTTACATTATTTCACAAGTACAATACTCTCGATTATCTGGCACAATGACCGGGCTGAATGGCATGGATAGTCCAAAAGAATGTGTTTATTATTTCTTTTAAGTAAAACGTTCCTTATAAAGTAGGCTATAATACATTTATTATGATAACTGATCCACATTATAGAGCTGTCTGTAATAGTTCTCTGCTTGCTCACCTCGAGACGTATTTTGCGTGAGGCAATAATATCACCATATTCACACCCTCTTTGTCCCATATAATCTATACACTGAGGAGCCATCTTACTGAATGACAACTTGTTAACAGCAGTTGACCAGTGAAGCGGATCCGTCAATGGCATGCAGACAGCACTTACTTTCCAGCAACCTTGAAACAAGCCTGTCTCTACCACCTTATGGAACATAAATTTCGCTATTACAAAACAAGTCTGGACAAAGCAAGAAGTCGTGTACATGTCACAAAAACGCACTAAATATAACATTCCTCGACCGGGGCTACACTGCAAAAAAAAAGTACGAAAAATACAGGGACTACACTTCAGAAATATGTTCAAATAAAAACTCAAACGATTTCAATTTACAGTACAGTTTGAAAAACAGATATTGTTGTAATGTATACCGTATTCTCAATAAGATTTAATTGGGCGAAAACGCGCTAGGTTAATCCGCAAACAAGATAATACAGAGTATACTGTACATTACAAAGTAAATTTGTTTATGCTTAATTACATGAATATAACTGATGGCCACCATTGGTTATGAGCCTTAAAACCGACTCGTATTCGGAATGACAAATCAAATATATTACATGAATTAAGCTACCTGTCAAACTATATAAAAAAACGAGTTTTCAAAATATCCAAACCCTTGTTGTTCTGGCTAACATGCGATAATTCTGTTTCAAATGCCCTGCAAACTGATTAAGTGATTCACAAGAAATATGGAATTTGCCTGCTGCTGATAAAATTGGCTTTATCTTAAGATGCTCTTTAAAGAACCCTGTTTTAAACGTAGTAGTCAAGCACTCAGGATACACACGTGTCTCATTAGACTGATCTTTAGAGCAAACTCTTTCCCTATATATTTCACTAAAACGTAGTTTTTTTTTCAATTAAGAATGAAGACATATTTCAACAAGGATACATACGAGCTATGGTATAACATACCCTTTATGAATTAACATGTGCTTAACAAATGCCCCAATTTCTAACAAATCTTTCTCAGCTTGTATTTCGTGAATTTTCTTCAGTCCGCTATAACATATTATTTGTAATTTAAACTAATTTTCCATAACATTAATATAACGTCTGGCCACTATCAATTAAAATGTGCTTCTTGAAATCTCCCTTCGTACTCTTCACCACAAGAAACACATGAATATGGCTTTTGCCCCGACGATTAACAAGGAATTTTTGTGAGCCTCCCGATCAGTGTATTATTATCGGTACGATTGACGGTCACGTAAAACTAAAAGCTTCCTTCCTTCCTTCCTTCCTTATTATCTATACATACCATATGAATACTGCTTTTGGCAAGTATGAATTAACACGCGTGACGTTATACACCCAATAAAGTAAAAACTGCTCCACAAGTACTATTAAATATGCCTTGTGGCAAATAAGTAACAAGCTATTCTTAACAGATACTTGAGAGTAAATGTCTCTGCATATATAAAACATCAGTAAAGCATACATTTTTCATCAGTAAAGTTTGCTGGGCATAATCAGTGTAGATGCGGCTATTAGCCCCAATCAATTAGCATGTGTCTAAAATTTTGTATTCGTATCAACGTTTAAATACATGGCCATTGGCTGCATTATTAAAATTTGTATTTTCAAATACGGCTTAAAAGTAGCGTTCATTCCAAATGAACTACAGGAATATGGCTTCACACCACTATGAATGAGAATGCGTCTTCAAATTTCCATTCTTAGTAAAAATTGATCCTCACGTGCTACATCAATATGCCTATACACCACTAAGAATACGTAGCATATGTTTCTCTTCAAAGCTTCAGTCTGAGTCAAGTTTCTTCCGCATGCCCTACAAGGATATCGTCTTACAACACTATGAACGAGCATGTGTCTCTTTGAATTTCAATTCCATGAAACGTTTATTCCGAATGTGCTACATGAGTATGGCTATACACCACTATGAATCAGAATGTGTTTAATCATGTTACCTCTATGAGTAAAGTTCGATCCACATGTGCTACATGCATAAGGCTTTACACCAGTATGTGGGAGCATGTGCGTCTTTAGTGCTCCACTCCATCTGAACTTTTTTCCGCACGTGCTGCAGGAATATGGCATAACACCATTATGAATAAGCATGTGCATATTCAAATTTTCCTTTACAATAAAGTTTGATCTACATATGCTACATGAGTGTGGCTTTACACCACTTTGACTCAGCATGTGTGTCTTCAAACTTCCTTTCTCACTAAATCTAATTCCGCACGTTCTACAGGTATATGGTTTAACACCACTATGAAATAGCATGTGTGTCTTCAAATTTTTCTTTTCAGTAAAGTTTGATCCACATATGCTACAGGTATATGGCTTTACAGCACTATGAAGCAGCATATATCTCTTCAAACTCCCCTTTTCAGTAAAGGTTGCTCCGCATGACCTACATGATTATGGTTTTAGACCACTATGAGTAACCATGTGTGTCTTCTTATGGCCACTCTGAGTAAAGTTCTTTCTGCATGTGGTACAACAATATGGCTTTTTACCACTATGAGTGAGCATGTGTCTCTTCAAAAGGACATTCGTAGTAAAGTTTTTTCCGCATATTCTACATGAATAGGGCATTAGACTGTTATCAGTTGAGATTTTTATCCTCATGTCACTGCAGGTTGCCATGTTCCGGATACCACTTTGAAAATGTGAGGCTCCAAGGGTATAATTTGTAAGGGTTTTCTCTGACCTGTGGAACATAGTACTGGCTATAGAAAATATCCACTGAAGCAAGCTAGGTAAATAGCCAATAACATTATAATATATAAAATCACATACGACAAACAATTACTCATAAGTATACAAATATGCATATTAAGGCTTTCACGGCCCGAATTATTATATAAATAATTCATGCTTTTGGGCTAATGCCGTGTGTATTTTTAATTTAAACCATACGTTTCGGAGAAACCTTGCCTCCTTTTTCAAATGAAATAAACAATGTGGCCAAAGAAAGCATATCAATCAGATTACAAAAAATATAGATAAATTCCTCTGTTCGTCACCAGAGAGCAGCTTCCAGAAATTATTGTATGGACCATGGTGGAACGGCGGACAGAGTAGTAAGTAACGAGAAGGTAAAGGGGGCGGTGTGAAAATATAGAAACTCCTCGAAGAATGAGGAGGGGGGGGGGGAGGCGGGAGGGTTAGATGGATATAAAGAAACATAAACAAAAGGGAAGTGTATCTGAACGATACCTAACTTCATACAGTCAACGGCGAAAAAACAGATGGAAACTCCTCCAGTGACGAACAAAGGAGATCAAATCCAGGCTCTGAGCCCTCGAGGGGAAATGTACAATTTTAAATAGGTGAAGAACAGAGAGACTGAGAGGTACTATCTCCCTAGATCCTTAATAACTGGTAGTCAAGTGTTAGCTGATATCCAGTGTCTCTGTTAAAATTATTGGGATTTTTACGAATTTAAACTGCCTCCCTTATAATTCTAGACCAGTTGTGCTTAACAAGGGCAAGCGCATGAGCATCCTTGAAACATACATCGTGCCCTGAAGACAGGGCATGTTCAGCTATAGCTGATTTGTCAGGTTGGTTTTGACGGATGTTCCTTTGATGCTCTTTGATGCGAGTTGCAATGGACCGTTTTGTTTGTCCAATGTAGACTTTTCCGCAAGTACATGGGACTTCATACACCCCAGGTTGTAGTATTGGGGACAATTTATCTTTGTTTAATGCTAAACGTTGACCAATTTTCGTCATAGTGCCGAAAACTGTTTTTATCTTGTGCTTGCGGAGAATCTTAGCAACGCGGTCAGTGGTGTTGTGAATATAAGGGAGGTAAGCAGTTCCTCTCACGTCGGAGCTCTGAGAAGGTTGTCTATCCCTCCTTCTGGGATGTAGGGACCTATATATAGTGGATTCATTATAGCCATTACCCTTAAAAATGGTTTGTAAGGCATGTGACTCTTCCTGAAGAGTTGATGCCTCACAAATACGTTCCGCTCTTTTGGCTAGAGTTGTTATAATTCCTTTTTTTTTGTGCTGGGTGGTGGTGGGAGTCCGCATGTAAATAACGGTTAGTGTGAGTTGGCTTACGGCAGACGCTGTGCCCCATGGAGCCATCCGCTTTCCTCCTCACAAGAACATCCAAAAAAGGCAAGCATCCACCTGACTCTAGCTCCATTGTGAAGTGGATTGAAGGATGCAGCTGATTTAGGTGGTTCAGAAAGTGGTTCAGTTTCTCAGAACCCTCCTCCCACACCACGAACGTATCATCCACATACCTCCACCAAATCACAGGTTTGAAAGACGCCGATGATAGCGCCTCCCCCTCAAAATGTTCCTCCCCCAGGGGCTCACATCTAGTGGGACGTGGGTTGGCAACCACGGGACCCCAGCTGATTCCGGCATTGCTTCCAGTTACTTGTGCCGGGCTCCTCTCCGTCTTCTTTCCTGTCGACCTCACTTGGTCAACTCTTGTTCTCTTCCGACCCCGACGGTATCAGGGTATCCGAGGCCTAGGGAGTCTCTTCCTTTCCTGCCTTATTTGGCCCTTGTCTCATCTTTCCTGACACCCTCCTTCTGTGAGGGTGTCAGCCTTCTTTTTCTTTTCATTTTACCTCCTGCCTTGTGCTCAAGGCCCTTAAGGAGGCAGAGTGTATGTAGCCCCACCACTTCTGGTGCACCCTAGATAATGCTACACCCTCAGGGGCTCACGGCTGGTGAGTTCGGGAGTAGGCGACCCCGAGGGATTCCTGAGCTGGGTCCGTTTTCCCCTTTTGTCTCTTACCTTTGGGGCGGACCCTCTCCTCTTTCACTGTCCAATCTGCCCTTCTTGGCTCTCCTTCCTTTCAAGTCCCCCAATCCGCCTTCTTCGAGGATAGAGGGCATTTCTTTTCCTCCTGTCCTTTATTTGCCTTATTCTCCTTTAGTTTTCCATTTCTTCTTCTAGTATGTAGGTGAGTAGTTAGTTTTAGTTTTAAGTTCGCTTTTCATTTTCATCTTCACGATCACCCAAACCATCAGGGGCCGATAACCCAGATGTTAGGCCCCTTAAAACAACAATTATCATCATCATCATCATCATCATCAAAATGTTCCATGAAAAAATTTGCCACGACAGGCGAGAACGGACTTCCCATGGCCACACCATCAATCTGCTCGTAATATTTACCATATAACTGGAACACAAGCAGTGGTGGAATAATCGGGCAATGTCCTCAGGAAACAAATCCTTGATGAGTGACATGACCGAGTCCACTGGCACTCTGGTAAACAAGGACTCTACATCAAAACTCACCAAAATAGCATTTGGTTGAACGGCGATGGTTGACAATTTTTCGACGAAATGGGTTGAATCCCTAATGTAGGACTGTGTGCGCCCCAAGTGCGGCTGAAGCAACTTGCTGAGATATTGCGCAAGAGCATAAGTTGGAGAACCTATTGTGCTAACAATTGGTCGAAGAGGGACGTCTTGCTAATGGATTTTTGGAAGACCATACAATCTCGGAGGAACAGCATCTCTCGGAATAAGACATCTTCCCTCTTGTTTTGGAATAGATGACAGTTTAACAAGCTTAGCAGTGGCATTGGATACACGAGTGGTTGGATCACGAGTGCACAGTCTGTAGACAGGATCAGATAACAGAATCGAGATTTTACTTTTATATTCAACGGTATCCATCACCACTGTCGCATTTCCCTTGTCAGCATGAAGAATAGAAATGGTGTCATTATTTCTTAGTTCTATCAATGCCTTTCTTTCATCCCAAGTTAAATTGGGTGCGGGTACTTTAGAGGATCTTAATATCCTCACACTTTCTTGTCTAACTTCTTCAGCTTCATCTGGAGGTAAATTGTAGATGGCAGCCTCAACGGATGTGATCAACTCCTCTGTAGGAATTTTGGAGGGTGCGAGAGCAAAGTTGAGACCTCTGCTTAGTAAAGTTGTTTGATAGTCATCTAAAGGGGTATTAGAAAGATTGAATACAACTTTACTAGTATCAAGAACCGTACGAGGAGCTGTTTGTCTCGAGGACAATCGAAGGAATTTAGCTCTTTGTCTATCTACAGCCCGACAAAAATTATTCTCGGCCTGAATAGCGGAGATACGTTCAAAGAACAGCCACAATTCCTCTGAGAGAATGCTACTAAGAAGCAGATGTAAGTGTAATAACTGACGGGAAACTGCGTCCAATTCAGTACGAGAGTTCTGGATCCTCTCGATAACGAGTGCCTTGCTAGCGCGCTGATAAATTCTCATAGCTTTATGAGTGTGTATAGTTTTCTTCAATTTTACACAGTTGGGAATGATGTTATGATCCCTGCATCTAAGAAAGAAGGACAACGATGAAAGGAGAGAGCTCCTTCTTCGCCTCAACTTACTACATTTAGATGATTGTCGAACTACTTCCTCCCCATAGAGGTTTCTAATTTGCATATTAAGGCTTTCACGGCCCGGATTATTATATAAATAATTCATGCTTTTGGTCTAATGCCGTGTGTATTTTTAATTTAAACCATACGTTTCGGAGAAACCTTGCCTCCTTTTTCAATGGAAATAAACAATGTGGCCAAAGAAAGCATATCAATGAGATTACAAAAAAATACAGATAAATTCCTCTGTTCGTCACCAGAGAGAAGCTGCCAGAAATTACTGTATGGACCATGGTGGAAAGGCGGACAGATTAGTAAGTAACGAGAAGGTAAAGGGGGCGGTGTGAAAATATAGAAACTCCTCGAAGAATGAGGAGGGGGGGGGGGAGGTGGGAGGGTTAGATGGATATAAGGAAACATAAACAAAAGGGAAGTGTATCTGAACGATACCTAACCTCATACAGTCAACGGCGAAAAAACAGATGGAAACTCCTCCAGTGACGAAAAAAGGAGATCAAATCCAGGCTCTGAGCCCTCGAAGGAAAATGTACAATTTCAAATAGGTGAAGAACAGAGAGACTGAGAGGTACTATCTCCCTAGATCCTTAATAACTGGTAGCCAAGTGTCACTTAGCTGATATCCAGTGTCTCTGTTAAAATTATTGGGATTTTTACGAATTTAAACTGCCTCCCTTATAATTCTAGACCAGTTGTGCTTAACAAGGGCAAGCGCATGAGCATTCTTGAAACATACATCGTGCCCTGAAGATCGGGCAAGTTCAGCTATAGCTGATTTGTCAGGTTGGTTTAGACGGATGTTCCTTTGATGCTCTTTGATGCGAGTTGCAATGGACCGTTTTGTTTGTCCAATGTAGACTTTTCCGCAAGTACATGGGACTTCATACACCCCAGGTTGTAGTATTGGGGACAATTTATCTTTTTTAATGCTAAACGTTGACCAATTTTCGTCATAGTGCCGAAAACTGTTTTTATCTTGTGCTTGCGGAGAATCTTAGCAACGCGGTCAGTGGTGTTGTGAATATAAGGGAGGTAAGCAGTTCCTCTCACGTCGGAGCTCCGAGAAGGTTGTCTATCCCTCCTTCTGGGATGTAGGGACCTATATATAGTGGATTCATTATAGCCATTATCCTTAAACATGGTTTGTAAGGCATGTAACTCTTCCTGAAGAGTGGTGGTGGGAGTCTGCATGTAAATAACGGTTAGTGTGAGTTGGCTTACGGTATACGCTGTGCCCCATGGAGCCATCCGCATTCCTCCTCACATGAACATCCAAAAAAGGCAAGCATCCACCTGACTCTAGCTCCATTGTGAAGTGGATTGAAGGATGCAGCTGATTTAGGTGGTTCAGAAAGTGGTTCAGTTTCTCAGAACCCTCCTCCCACACCACGAACGTATCATCCACATACCTCCACCAAATCACAGGTTTGAAAGACGCCGAAGATAGTGCCTCCCCCTCAAAATGTTCCATGAAAAAATTTGCCACGACAGGCGAGAGTGGACTTCCCATGGCCACACCATCAGTCTGCTCGTAATATTTACCATCCTACAAGAAATAACTGGAACACAAGCAGTGGTGGAATAATCGGGCAATGTCCTCAGGAAACAAATCCTTGATGAGTGACATGACCGAGTCCACCGGCACTCTGGTAAACAAGGACTCTACATCAAAACTCACCAAAATAGCATTTGGTTGAACGGCGATGGTTGACAATTTTTCGACGAAATGGGTTGAATCCCTAATGTAGGACTGTGTGCGCCCCAAGTGCGGCTGAAGCAACTTGCTGAGATATTGCGCAAGAGCATAAGTTGGAGAACCTATTGTGCTAACAATTGGTCGAAGAGGGACGTCTTGCTTATGGATTTTTGGAAGACCATACAATCTCGGAGGAACAACATCTCTCGGAATAAGACATCTTCCCTCTTCTTTTGGAATAGATGACAGTTTAACAATCTTAGCAGTGGCATTGGATACACGAGTGGTTGGATCACGAGTGCACAGTCTTTAGACAGGATCAGATAACAGAATCGAGATTTTCCAGTTATTTCTTGTGGGATGGTAAATATTACGAGCAGACTGATGGTGTGGCCATGGGAAGTCCACTCTAGCCTGTCGTGGCAAATTTTTTCATGGAAAATTTTGAGGGGGAGGCGCTATCTTCGGCGTCTTTCAAACCTGTGATTTGGTGGAGGTATGTGGATGATACGTTCGTGGTGTGGGAGGAGGGTTCTGAGAAACTGAGCCACTTTCTGAACCACCTAAATCAGCTGCATCCTTCAATCCACTTCACAATGGAGCTAGAGTCAGGTGGATGCTTGCCTTTTTTGGATGTTCTTGTGAGGAGGAAAGCGGATGGCTCCATGGGGCACAGCGTCTACCGTAAACCAACTCACACTAACCGTTATTTACATGCGAACTCCCACCACCACCCAGCACAAAAAAAAAAGGAATTATAACAACTCTAGCCAAAAGAGCGGAACGTATTTGTGAGGCATCAACTCTTCAGGAAGAGTTACATGCCTTACAAACCATGTTTAAGGGTAATGTCTATAATGAATCCACTATATATAGGTCCCTACATCCCAGAAGGAGGGATAGACAACCTTCTCAGAGCTCCGACGTGAGAGGAACTGCTTACCTCCCTTATATTCACAACACCACTGACCGCGTTGCTAAGATTCTCCGCAAGCACAAGATAAAAACAGTTTTCGGCACTATGACGAAAATTGGTCAACGTTTAGCATTAAAAAAGATAAATTGTCCCCAATACTACAACCTGGGGTGTATGAAGTCCCATGTACTTGTTGAAAAGTCTACATTGGACAAACAAAACGGTCCATTGCGACTCGCATCAAAGAGCATCAAAGGAACATCCGTCTAAACCAACCTGACAAATCAGCTATAGCTGAACATGCCCTGTCTTCAGGGCACGATGTATGTTTCAAGGATGCTCATGCGCTTTCCCTCGTTAAGCACAACTGGTCTAGAATTATAAGGGAGGCAGTTTAAATTCGTAAAAATCCCAATAATTTTAACAGAGACACTGGATATCAGCTAAGTGACACTTGGCTACCAGTTATTAAGGATCTAGGGAGATAGTACCTCTCAGTCTCTCTGTTCTTCACCTATTTAAAATTGTACATTTTCCCTCGAGGGCTCAGAGCCTGGATTTGATCTCCTTTGTTCGTCACTGGAGGAGTTTCCATCTGATTTTTCGCCGTTGACTGTATGAGGTTAGGTATCGTTCAGATACACTTCCCCTTTGTTTATGTTTCCTTATATCCATCTAACCCTCCCACCTCCCCCCCTCCTCATTCTTTGAGGAGTTTCTATATTTGCACACCGCCCCCTTTACCTTCTCGTTACTTACTACTCTGTCCGCCGTACCACCATGGTCCATACAGTAATTTCTGGCAGCTTCTCTCTGGTTACGAACAGAGGAATTTATCTATATTTTTTGTAATCTCATTGATATGCTTTCTTTGGCCACATTGTTTATTGCCATTGAAAAATGAGGCAAGGTTTCTCCGAAATGTATGGTTTAAATTAAAAATACACACGGCATTAGCCCAAAAGAATGAATTATTTATATAGTATACAAATACATTCTGTGACCAAAATATTGTATATTTATTTATAATTCATTACGAAATTGTGGACATAGATTAAAAAAACTAAATGTAAGGCATCAGATAATGATCGCTTGAAGATCGTAGTTAGTCATCCAAATGAGTTATTTATTAAAACAATTAAGCACAGTGTGCATTAGATTTGATTAGCATAATCTTACAATGATTTTTATCCCTTTTTGCCAAATTGCAAGTGGTATTCGCCACACCGAAAATCACACAGTTCACACACACGCAATTAAAAGGTTCATGAAATCTCCCATTGGTCCAGACCGCATGATGGAAACCATGACGTGCCAACCTGGTGACAGCATGTCCCTACACGTAAATAGTCGGAGTCCAGTGGCAATTCCTCATCGCGTCAGGGCTTAAATTACCACCAAATGTCTGCTCATTTTGTTCTCGTCTTCTTATAGTATCTTGGAAAGCGGTCATCGATGACAGAAACATTCTATATCTGATCTCTTGTGTAAGATAGTCTTCCATAGTTAGTACATATACGAATATCGATCGAGTGAATTTCGATACACCAAGTGTTCTCTTGAGGAAAGAGGCCTTTATATTCTCTAAAGTTGCAACACTCATTTTTAATTGATCCCATATAAGTTCAATTCCATAAGTCAAAACCGGTATTAATTCCATTTGAATGAGTTCCATTGAGGTGGTCAGGGATAGTCTTTCGGTCTTTGGAATGTCTTTCATAGCTCTAGTCGCTGCTATGGTTTTGTCTCTATCGACAAAAGAGTAGGTGGTCTGTTCCGTTTGAAAGCAAATGCCCAGATATTTGAACTGAATCTTAATGGCTAATTTGTTTCCTTTTAGGTACAGTTGGTCTTGAAATGCATGTCTTCCTCCTTTCCGGAACGTGATTTGGTGTGTGTTTTTTGTTATGATTGTAAACTTATTTTCCATTGCAAATTCCAAGAGTCTATCGATCGCATCTTCGAGGTCTTTCAGTATTGATCTTCCTATGACAATGTCATCAGCGTGCAGGTATACAACGACTTTCTTATCCATCTCATGCGTGATTTTTGTCACATTGGCTGTTTCGATATTGAAAAATACGGGACTCATGTGGTCACCCTGTAGTGCACTGTTCGTTTGGTTTACGCCACAGGATGTTGTAATGCCATCATCTATGAACTATCATGTTATATAGTATGTTCCTAATGATTATGGTAACATAAATTTCCCGTCCTATAAAGCGCTCAAATTTCATGATATGTACTTCCTTATCCAGTAAGTCTGAAGCCTTATTAAAGTGTATGAAAACTGAGAAGAGTTTTCACTATTCATTTCTTAAGACATCATCTATGTGCGTCAATAAATTCCTTACTGCACGGAGAGTTGATCTTCCCCTTCTATAGCCAAATTGAAAGTCCGGAATAAAGGTATCAAACAACTCAGTCAATCCATTGTATACGATTTTAGTGAACACATTGGAACCGTTGTTCTCTAGTGTGATACCTCGATAGGAGTTGGGATCCTCTGTGTTACCTTTCCCTTGTTAGAGAATTTACTTTGGAGTACCTCAACCACTGTGGCATATTTCCTTTCTCTAAACATTTGTTGACAGGGAATTATTTAATCTTGTATAATTTGTCTCAGGGTTAAGGAATGACACCCATTACAATATAGGTTCAATCGTGTAGACCGACTGAATAGCATTTAATTGCGCTACGTAAGATGATGCAGAGATCTATCTAGTGTAAAGTTAATTAGTGTAACATACAGCAGTACCATTACTGTGCACGTTTTCCTAAAATATGATGAACCGAGCGCATTTCTACTCTTCAATAATGAAGTATCATGCAGTCTGAATACATATTATACAGACAATGCTGTTTTATATGTCGGAGATCTTGGAGTAAGAGTTATTCTGCATAAACGTGATATTCCTTCTCCTGCACGAAAAAGAATATCGTGCATGGTGCAAGGATAATAACATTCACATACGGCTGTTATTTCCTGAAGGTCAAGATGTTCTTTCATTGTCTTGAATAAAATTATATGGTAATTGGGTGCTGCTTTATATCTCAATACCGAGCATTCGATTTTATTTTATATCACTCATTACAGAGGAATATTGTCAATGATATTCTTTTCTTGTAACGAGATACACTAGAAATTTTCGTTGATAAAAAAGGTTGCACGAGGATATCACTATTAAAGGCCCAGGCAACTTATTTTCGAGTTTTAGTTTCCTAACTCACTGATTCCATTATTAAATTTTAATCAACGTACTGAAAACCCTACCGCGTTATTTTATTTTGTTCAGGTGGTATAAGCGGAAAACGGCGACAATGCTTGAGCGTGTGACGTCACTGGAGCCGAGCCGCCTACCGCGCGCCAACAGTAGGCATAGCAGAATCAGACAGTGCGCTGTTGTTTTGGCGTATTTAAGTACTGTAAATGGTTTACTGCGTTGTGTATGGTTGCAAGCACGCAACCACTTCGAAAACATCGAAGGAACAATATGTAGGTTTTCATAGATTCCCCATTCGAGAGAAATCTCCAGAGAGATACCGATCTTGGCTATCTAGAATCAGTCGCGCTGATTTCTCACCAACCCAAAATAGTCGCGTATGCTCTACACATTTCAGAGAGCAGGACTATGAACTATCGAGCAGATACAAAGCAGAACTCCTGAAGCAAAAAAGGAAACTTGTGTCAAGAAAAGGTGCTGTGCCCACGCTAAATTTGAAAGGAATGAAACATGTTCAAGTGACAAGGCGTACATCTACATATATTAGGAAGAAAATTTTAACTGAAGCGATTGAATGTACCTCTGCCAGTGTTTCATGAGTTGCCCTGCGTGTTTGCAGTGAAATGGAGAGTGTTGGCAGTGACAATGAGAGTGTTATCCATGATGAATCCTGCATGTCTGAAAATCCGAATACAGTTGGAGTACACGGTGAATTAGGAGGAGAAACATTTAGAAACGCAAAGTGTTACGATAGTGACAGTGATCCTGGTGTTCGTGATGCAATATACTCGTATGAAGCAGATGAAGAGAGTGATACTACCTCGGATGATGAAGATGAAGATGACAGGGAGGTGGTGAGTAGAAAATATAAAGCATGGCATTTCAGTGAGACTACGTTGCTGTTCGTAAAGTGGCAGAACCTGCTACTTCTCTTTGCTAGGTGCCATACCTGTGGCAAGAAAGTAATTCAAACTATTCATTCTACTAAAGGACCTGCTGTGAGTGTCCAAATGACCTGTCTAGCAGGCCATAGTGTCGTATGGAGATCTCATAAGAATGTTAACAAATTCTCCATGTTATCAGTCACCTTGGCTACTGGTATGTAGGCCTACATAACGGGAGTGGGTTTTGCGTTACTGAAATCGTTGACAGACTGTATTGATTTATGTTACATGAGCCACACAACATTTTACAAAATTGTGAAACGAATCGTTACCCCAGCTATTAGGCATACACCGTCAAGAATCTCATGTCATCCGGTAGGAGTGTGTGGATTGCAGGTGATGGTCAATTTGACAGTCCAGGATTTTGTGCAAAATATGTAACATATTCTGTGATGGACATCAGCTCAGAGGAAATTATTGACTTTGTTGTTCTGCAACGAGGCCAAGTTTTCGGCGAGTTGGAAAAGCTCGCGTGTGATAAAGTGCTATCAAAACTATCATCAGAAGGACTAAATATTGAACTATTCTTATCCGACCGGCATCAGGGCGTTCGAAAGATTTTACGAACCTAGTACCCTGGAATCATTCATAAGTTTGATGTGTAGCACCTTGCCAAAAGCTTAGGTAAAAAGCTTAAAGCAGTAACGACCAAGGCACCCCCAATTTTAGAGTGGAAACACAGCATTATTAATCATCTTTGGTGGTGAGCTATGACATATGAGAACAATGAGGAGCTACTTATTGAGAAATTTTTGACCGTTCTGAATCATATTTGTGACACACATTCATGGTTAGGAAACACTCACTTTCACCAATGTGAGCACGAAAAAATAATCGTAAATCCAACGCAAAAAACAAAATGGCTCAATAGAAATTCTTTAGACTATGGTATCATAGCCAGCGTTCTCAAAGACAAGCGCTTTATAAAAGACTTGCAAAGCATAAAACATTACTGCCACACTGGGTCCCTTGAATCTTACCATAACGTCCGACTGGTATACATGCCTAAAAGATCCAGTTTCTCATTTCATGGAATGGTAAATCGATCTATGTTAGCAATTATGGATCACAATAACAATGAAAAACGTGATCAAACGGGTGAAACACTTAGATACTCAAAATCATCAAAAAAGTGGATTAACAGCAAGGTCTGGAATCCTACGTATGTACCTCCTTCATCGGGATATTGTTGTCGGATTGCCTTCACGACACAAGTAACTAGCGACCTGTCCGCACATTCAAGTGATTCAAATTAATTCACATTTAATTCACTATGGAATGACTATTGTGGCTAGTTGGACAGATATACTTCTCAAATTAATTGGAATGGCAAATGGACAAAAGCACATCACTCCCTTAGAAGAAGATCCATACTATGAGCAGGAACTACCAAGAAACATTGCTTCTGACCCTAGGCCCTTGGATGGAGTGTTCTCGCATTTCATCCGCTTTCATCAGCTATAATCTGTATCTAATACTCCCTCTTGTTGAAATAATTGTGTTAAATATATAATTTAATATAGGTATTTATTTTATACTTACAAGTATTCAATTGTTAAAGGACTGTTTCATCACATCTTCAGAAAAGACTGACATAAAATATTCTTAATATAGTTTCAAATTTATTAATCAAAGTATTCTGGTTCTTGCCCCTCAGCAGCCTGGAATCCTACGTATGTACCTCCTTCATCGGGATATTGTTGTCGGATTGCCTTCACGACACAAGACGGTATAACTTTCCTCTTCTTTCTTCCTAAAGGAGTCCGTGAATTGACCCAGTACACAAACTTGCGATAGGCCACAGATCGCCAGGTAGCGTTGGTTTTCATAGCCAGTCTGTCCCTCACGTAGGGAATATTAGTTTTGTCCATATGAAGAAAACTTGCAGTATTTAACACATTGTAATTTAATACAACATTAGAAAAGTCCTCGTGCCAAACAATACACGTCATACTTCCACGCATTTCATTCATTGTTTCACTGTTTGTACAGCAGAAACTTTCAGCAGCAGTGGGCATCGCCTCACACTGTTCACACTTACACCAGTCGGTGTTCCCCAGCCTTTCCGATATAACAGATGCTGATGGTTCATTTTCAACTCAAGATGTTGTGCACTTTGGTTCAAACTGATAAGGCTTCACTTTTCAGGACATGACTACTTATTCCAAACAACATGCTCACTCTGCACTCTGACAATCACTAGCATACAGACGGAAGTGGCGCGCAATACCGTGTCGTAAGGCTCCAGTGACGTCACGCTGTCCCCTACCTAAAACTTCGAATCTTCGTATCGCGCAAGCTATTCGAGATTTTTAATTTCCGATTTCGACATTCCAATCTTCAGCTCGAAATCGAACTGAATTCATTAAAAACAGAAAATCGATTTTCATGAGTTTACTGTGCCTTTAATTCATTGAAACGGGCAAATGAATACCAAGTAACTAGCGACCTGTCCGCACATTCAAGTGATTCAAATTAATTCACATTTAATTCACTATGGATTGACTATTGTGGCTAGTTGGAATACACAGGCCACATGACTTCATAAGGGTTATTACACTTCACTGTTGAAATCATAACGGATGAATGGTTAGCAGAACTTACGGCTACACCGATTGTGTGATTATGATTGATTTACTTAAACTGAGCGTTCCACATTCTGGCTGGTACCATATCTTTTAAACGCTCACTTTTCTCAACACAACGACTTAATCCCCTTTCTCTGTAGTATTACACATTTTCGAACTGAATTTCAATCCAGCAAGTATATACTATGTAAAAAGTATTTCTAAATTAATTATATGATTATACCAGTTTCGGGCCTCTATTAACGTTCGTTATTAATCTTGAAGTGCGCATCACGATACGTCAATAATTATTTCATAAAGAAATGACGTTGCCTTTACAATAAAACATTGTCAGTCATACTTTTTATCCTTGTATCGTGGATTAGGATTGCTTAGTTCTAGTGACTTTGTTTCTATTTGGTTGCGAATGGTTGATGGCTTGACCTGGTATACATATTTTGTGGGGACGTGTTGGACAGGAGGTGTTCACATCCCGATGCTTGGTTTTCAGCGCAATCTTTTTTTTTTTTTCATTTTTAGGGTTATGGTTTCGAATGTATCACCCGCAGTGATAATAAGCCGTTATAACCCCGTACTAAATGAGCCAAATCGTCAACAGTGTTCAGTTAGCCACAGGAGAGTTAGTGAGACAGGCGCAGCACATTCCTTATTCAACTACATTATAAAATAAACCACTAGTCAGAAGCCAGTCTGCTGGTATTTGTAAGTGAGTGAAAGTAAATTAGTGTCAATTTGTAAAATGAATTTGAGTTATAATACTATGTTAAGTTATTTCTAGGAAACTGTGGTTCATTTAAGTTTATAGAATACTAGCAGAAATACCCGCTCTTCGAACGGTCTTCGGTATTAATAACCAGACGTTATCAATTGAGATACTGTTCCAATGGTTAGGGGCTTGTCATTCCATCATAAGTTTATCAGAACGAAGTTAGCTTTCTGGGAATATCGCAGACACTGTTAATTTAAGGGCCGTAAAATGTAGTTTTCGGAGGCCCTTTATAGACTTCCTAGTTTTGTGTCACACATTGAGAAGCGCAACATATGCTTTGGTCGTCCTTCTAGGATAATTTTTCTTTTTTGCCTATTATAGCATGAATTTTGAGAAGTTGTTCCTTATACCCACCCTTCTATGAGAAGTACGTTGAAGGGTTTTCTAAATAATTGGTGTATTGACTCATGGTTACAATACCTAATTTTACGATGCTCCAAGCACCCAAACATGAATTATAGGCGTACATAAACATAAAGAAATATCAATCACACAGTATCAAAGAAAATCATTTTTACGATGAATCCGTTTGTCGACAAAAATATGATTACTTAAAATGTGCTCTCAAACTAAATTCACCTAACGTGTACTTCCTGACGTGAAAATAATATTGAAAACCTCGTAGACGAAACGCAATATATGTCAAATTAAAACTGACCCTCACCGTTGTGGAAAAACCCCATCCCCAGGAAGACCCCTTTAATAAATTATAAAGGCTCGTGGTGCATGAAAATTCGGATTTTTTAGCCTCCAATGGCCCAAATTCCCAAAAGCTGCAAAAAACACTATTCAAATTCAGGAAGTTTTGAAAATAATGTTGCTGTTTGGAGATGTAATAGGTCTTCTGTACAACATATCGCATATCGCACGTGTAAAGTCACGTGTAAAAATTCTAGAGTACCCCTTTACCCCTTAATCGCATTGTTGAATTTTACCGTCTATGTTTGATTCCACGATAACTTTATAGCCATTTGCAAACATTAACAGAAATTTAATAAATTGAGTCGCATTGCTTCTTACAGAAATAGATGGAAAGTTGGATGTCACCTCTTGTGACACTGTTGTCATGGTTACCGGCTTGCATTACTTCATTAGTTTCTTCTTGTTGTTCTTCTTCTACTTTCGGATGGGCCAGCTACGGACCACGACTTTCACCTTTCAGCTTGGCGAGGGACTTGATGTTTGCCCAATATTCGCGCATTCTCTGGCTATGTTTCTCCTTCCTCTCTTTTGTCCAGATGATGCCGGTTTTCTCACAGGGAGGTCTGTCCTGAAAACTCTTCCGTTTAAGTATCTTTCTGGGATGTGATCGGCTTCTAATATCACTTTTCATTATCTGCAGCTCTTGGATATCCTTGTTAACTACTGTTAGCGACGGTGTCACGCCCTTTCTCTTCCCTCAGTAGTTGAGAAACCGGTTTGTTAGTCTTGTTGGGTTCATCCATGAGACATGCCCATAGAAAGCCAAACTTTTCCTCCTGGCCACATCTGTGATTTTCTCAGTATATCTATATAGCTCCTGATTTGGTCTTCTTCTGTACTCGTCATCTATTTTGTTAGTTTATAAATTAAAGAGTGCCATATCCCGTCCAGGGACGTAGGCGACCTGAATAAGAGGCCTTGACTAAGTCAATGGATCACTAACCAGGCATCCCGAGCCGGAGTTTACATGCGGTAGGGTGGCCAGTTCTTTCCACTCCTCCTCCTACCATAGCATCCGGCAGGTTCCCATTGTGCATCACGAGGCTGGGAGACCCCGTACCAGACCATACCAAGACTTTTCAATTCTTGGCAGAGCCGGGGATCGAACCCGGTACCTCAGGGGTGACAGCCAACAATGCTAGCCACTGCGCCAAGAGGTGGTCTTTATTAGTATATTAAATGAAATTAGTTTTCTGGGAATATCTCAAAAACGTGGTTTTAGAGCCTCCAAGCCACTGAGGGGCTCAAAATGAGTTTTGCTCGTCCTTGTACGCCATAATATAATAATATTCATAATAATAATTTAATACTATAGGGATAGGGATATAATAGACCTCTTTTACCCCTTGAACCCTTAAGCGCATTATATACGTATTGATGAATTTTACAGTTTAAGTTGGTTCCGTGATAACCTTATAGCCGTTTGCGAACGTTCACAGTACCGGTAATGTAATAAATGGAATGGCATTGCGTCTTACAGAAATAGATGGACTTCTGAGATTGTGCTGGCATGGTTACCGGCTTGCATTCTTTCAATAGCTTAATAAATGAAATTATTTTTCTGTGTATAACTCAAAAAATGTTGGCTTTAGCACCTTAAAATGTGGTTTTCGGGACCCGTAGGGCTCCCGAGTTTTGTTTCTCACATTGAGACGCTGAAAATGAGTTTGTCTCGTTTTTCTACGCCCATTTCAGCATGCATTTTAAGGGGGCCCTCTTTTATGAGAGGTATGGAGAAGAGTTACATCAATGATTACATTCGTGCCCCTGATGGACATCTGTACCAAATTTTACGTTGATCCACTCAGTCGTTCTCGAGTGATGCGCGTGTAAAGTTGTACACAGACAAACAAACAGAGAGGCAGACATTTTGTTTTTGCGCGCAACCGTCATAAACCAGTCTGAAACGCGTTAATAACTCAAACTTCCGTGGAAATTCATAAAAACAGACAAACTTTCATTTTTAGCCTATTTGCATTTATGAAAAAAAAAAAACACATGAGATCACCTTTTGTCCGTGTGTGCGTGAGTGTGTGTGTGTGTCCCCTAATAAAATCTAAACTGCTGGAGCGATTTCAATGAAACATGGTAAGTTTAAAGCACTATTCTGTGCGACCCCGAACGTGCCCTTCAAATTTTGTTACGTCTCACCAATCCAACATGGCGGCTGTGCGAAATATTTCACCAGCAATCAATATCTCCGAAACTATTACCGATATCACCCTGACATTTTTTGCGGTGATAAAGGGAACTACTAGAAGTTCACTTATGTGACCTTTGAAAACCTGTTAACTACAAAACCAACATGGCGGCCAAGCGAAGTTGCGACTTTTAAATGGACGTTTGTCGCGATTTAACCAACCAAACACAATGAAACTTGGTACAGTATAAGTTTATATACATTGTAATGCACCGACATATAACATCGCTCAATTGTTTACATAACCTCAATATGTCGGCTGTGCGAATTATTTCACCGGCATTCTATATCTCTGAAACTATTACGGGTATCACCCTGAAATTTTGCACGGAGATAAAGGGCACTACAGGAAGTTCATCTCCGAGACTTAAAAAAAACCGGTTAACTACAAAACGAACATGGCGGCCAAGCGAAGTTGAAAGTTTTAAATATACCTTTCTCGAGATTTAATGATCCAAACGCAATGAAACTCGGTACAGCAAATGTTTATACACATTGTAATGCACTGGTATGTAATTTAGTTCAATTGTTTACATAACCTCAAGTTGGCGGCTGTGTGAATTTTAAAATTAAGTTTTTAATACTTGTGTCGTAATCATGCGATCGAATTGAAAGTTTGAATAATGAGCCTACGCAATAATTGTCCTTTAAAGGTACATGACTCTATGGCCTATACATATAACAATCCAACATGGTGACCATTCGGAATATTTAGACGGCTCTCAATATCTACGAATCTACTACAGCAATCAAACAGAAGTTATGTTCATAGGGGATATGAACTTAAGTTCACCTATATGACTTTCAATAACCTGGTGATCACAAATCCAACATGGCGGCGACGCAAAGTATAAATATTCACATGTTCGTTTCTCGCAATTTAACCATCCAAGTGCAGTGAAACTTGGTACAGTAAATCCTAATACAAGTGTTAATCCACTGGCATCTAATTTATTTCAATTGTTTCCAAAACCACAAGATGGCAGCTGTGCGAAATTTTAAAATCTCGTTTTTACTTCTTGTGTCCTAATCATGTGATTGAAGTTTGAGTACTACACGTACACAATAATCTTCATGAAACAGTACATAACTCTAAGCCCTACATTTATAAAATTCCAACATGGCGACCATCCGAAATATTTAGACGGTTCTCAATATCTACGTATCTATTGCAGCAATTAACCTGAAATATAGTATGTTGACAGAGGCAATTAACATTAGTAGGATGTATGTAAATAGGCTGTATAGTTCTTCACGGAACTACTTGTTATATATAGAGAGAGATAAGATAAGATTGGATTATGTATTATTATTATTATTATTATTATTATTTTAAATTGGTACTTTGAGAAGACTATTGATATTTTTAAACTGTTTTGGTATTGTGTCTCTTAAGGGAGGTATGAATATTTCACTCTCAAAATTCCATTTGTCCCACCTCTTTTGTAAATGATTGGTGCTATCGATAAACTATATGGAGGTAAGTTTGTGGCCCTTAGGCTATCCATAGAGCAGTACGAACTTTGAATGGATTCGATTTTTCTTATAATAAGAATGTTACAGCGATATTTCACATTTTTGAAAAATAAAAGCTCCCAACTTCCAACCGTTCAATGTGAATTTGTCCTTTAGCGAACTCGACCGATATTTTGAATGGATATATATTATATGTATAAACGTAAACACGATCCGTGCATAATAATGGTAGATAGTAATAAAAATATATAAATTATACACACTTTTCAACTGACAGTGATTTTGGCGTCTGGCGGATATGAAACGTGAGGATAAGTCGAAATTATCCGGAAGTCGCTACATGGTACCCATTGAAATAAGTTGCATGGTCATGAAATATACCTTGCTTAGGTAGAACATTCTTTACGAGAACGCTGAATATATAGCATTTTTGTTTTCGCTCGTAGATGTTTAAAATATGATAGCACGGCTACAGGTATTAATAACCAGACGTTATCAATTGAGCTACTGTTGCAATGGTTAATTGGTTTTTTATCCAAAGCGCTTTGGCTTGTTTAGTTGAAATGATCGAAGCGCTTTGGATAAAAAACGAATTAAGATTTGCATACATAAGAAAGCAAAAAATTAACCAACAATTATACGACATTCAATTGCAACTAAGTAACTTCTGGCACGCAGCCCAATGGGACAGCTTCACCGAGCACCTACATGACACCATCAAAATCAGAGCAACGAGGAAGCATAAAATGCTAGAAAATATATTAAGAAAACTAGGAGAAACACAGAACAATCAATCTAATGAACAACACACGAATAACAATGAATTCAATTTCCACAGCAGAGTAAACATCAGAACGAACGTAAGCTTTTCTCAAGGTGAAATGAATATGTTAGACAAAGGTTTGAAATACAACAGCACAGACGCACACACGAACCAAAATATAAAACAGTTAATCACAGATATTGAGATAGCCAGTCACAAGCTCCCAGCAGAAGACAGGGAATTAACCAAAAATTTTGTCACCAACGAAGCCAAAAAATCCTCAAACGAGAGGGCGAAAGCAATAACATTCAAAACAACAAACAACTCAAAGAAATAAAGTCATTGAAACAAAAAATAAAAGAACATGACTTCATTATCACAAAAGCAGATAAGGGGAACACTACAGTTATTTTCAACAAAACAGAATACATTGAAAAACAGTCGAATCCCTAAACAACAACGAAATCAAGGAATTAATAAAAGACCCCACCAACAAATTCCAAAAACAAATAAAAAGCACGCTAAAGGAAACAGAATACATACTGACCAAAGCCGAAAAATCAAAACTAATAAACATGAACCCGAAAATACCGTCAATGAGGGGACAACCAAAAATACACCAAAAGGAATGCCCAATGAGACCAATAGTCAATTGTAGGAATGCCCCTAGTTACAAAATCAGCAAAGAGTTACTAAAAATCTTAAATTGCCGTCTTTCCAACGACAAAAACAACTCTGTAAAGAACACAACAGAACTAGTAACAGCATTGAACACCCTACAAATGAAACCTAGCTTCAGGCTAGTATCCTTCGATGTAACTAACAGGTACACCAATATTCCAATTATTGAAGTAATCAACACTATCGAAAACAACTTAAAATCCAACAATTCGGTAAATGAAACTAAAGAGATTGTGAGATTACTGAGGGTCGTTCTCAGCCAAAACGTGTTTCAATTCGACAGTAAAATGTACACACAGAGAGAAGGCCTAGCGATGGGATCGCCACTAAGCGGGTTAATCGCTGACATCTTCATCAATGCACTAGAAAATGTGTTCTTACAAAAGACTTCAACAAAGGGAATAGTAATATGAAAAAGATACGTAGATGATGTAATTTGCATCTACGATACTTAACTAACAAGCGAAGAAACAATTCTCCAATCCATTAATAGCCTTCACCACTCTATCAAATTCACTAAGGAATCCGAAATAGACCGAAAAATAAATTATCTCGATATAACTATTGAACGTAAAGACAACGAGCTTTCATATTCCATACTCCGGAAAGCAACACAAACCTCGCATGCAATCGACAATCAGTCTAATCACCCCAGAACGCACAAACTAGCGGGTTTCAATTCAATGGTGCACAGGGCTTTAAACATACCCATGTCAAAAGACAACTATAATAAGGAAATAAGAACCATTAAGCAAATATCAAAGGAAAACAATTTCCCGCCAAGCAAAATAAACCAAATTATAGTCAAACATAAAAATAAAGATAAAGCGATTCCCAAACAGGAGAGTAATGAGAAAAAAATTTGCGCGGATCAACTATGTGAATGCGAATACATATAAAATCACTAATCTATTCAAAAAGCAAGGCATAAAGATAGATTTCACAACGAAAAACACAACCGGTAGGCACCTCCTAAATAGTAATCTAAATAAACATGACCCGTATTCAAGGTCAGGGGTATATTCTATAACGTGCCATGACACCGGTTGTCAAGTTAATTACATCGGACAGAGTAGAAGAAGAGTAGACACACGTTATAATGAACATAGGAATGCGATAAGATACGGAACACATTCAGCCGTATGCGAACATATGTGTGACGCGGGGCACAGCTTTCCCAACATAGAATCGGACCTTAAAATAATCCATCAGGAATCGAAAGGCAGAGCTCTTGACATAAAGGAAGCAATCGAGATTCACCTAGCCAAACGAAATAATCCCAACAATCTAAATGAACACACGTTCATGGAGAGATCACCCCTATTCACGTTACTAATAAACACACCCTGTCGGAAACAAGACACAATTTAGCGACACAGCCAAGCTAGATAAAAAAAAGGGGGGAAATTAGGTTTTTTTTTAAATAGGTAAATGTTATCTAGATCAGGTGTACGATGTACTTTTCTTCTACAATATACCAAGGCCCATATTCGCGGCAGTATTAAAGGTGCCGGGACGTCCTCATAAGACCGGGCAGCGCTTAGTAAAATGGCTTATGGTCCACGCGTGGCGAGGGCTAATCCACGGTCTTTAATAGTTGTAGACCCACCTCATTCAATAACATACATCTTATCTAGGTTGGCAACACTTCAAATAAACACATCGCAATGACTCCGCACAGCACATGGACAGGGGGGAGAAAGCAGGAAAAACCAGTCGTTAAGATAACCTACCGCAGTCGACCGCACCAAGGATCATGTAAGTATAAGAGATTCATCACTTTTGGTTATAGAATTTCCGAGAGAGATCACCGCCTGAGGCTATGTGCCGCTATACCAAGTCTGGCAACATAAAAAGTAAAAAGCCATATGAATGTAGCCTTTATTACACGTAATTGAACAGTATGTTCTGCGATGAGTTATTAATTATTGATGAAAATAACACAAACATATCTGCGCCTTTCGCTAGGCGTAGAAATGTACGTCCAGATAGGAAAATAGAACTCTTTGATATATATATCAATGTTGGCAATAGATTTGTCACGAAGGACACAGTTATGCCGTTCTAGAGTTTAATTCACCTTTAGGCTAATTAAACATTGCTCGTCTACTCTACAGAATTGTTGGGATAGTCGATGTAAATAAAGAAAACTGTCCAAATGCACAATATATTGCCATAACCTCACTTTTTGCCTAGCATGCCGGTTGCCACCCACCCCTCCCCGTAGCCCTAAACCACAAATTTTATTGCAATGCAAAGGAGAATGGATAAGAAAACACACAAGAGATGAAATGCACACATCTATTCTCTATATATTTTTATTCGAGAGTAGTCCATATTGCCCACTAATTTTACACATGGTCAACACCAGGATGATGAAAATTGCCGTATTGTTCTTACTATCATTATAATTCTTACATCCCGGTGCTTGGCAATGTTTCCTCCCTTGCAGTTCCATGATTGACTCTGAATCCAATTCAAATAAATAATCAAAATACCGAACAAATCAAAACAACCAACCACACCACGAGGAAAATCAATCAAAACAGACTATTGCCGCTCCCGCCAGTTGGTTTGGTGTGAGCGTTGGGTGAGTGCCAACTGCGGAAACATAGTACTGAAATTAATTCTTCATTGGTTGGCAGAACATCTATAGCGGAGCTTTATCGAAACCCACGCGCTCCCTATGATCTGTCATCCCCCTGGACCGCACCGTGAGTTACAGTAAACACGATAACTGTGCGTAGCTCTAGTAAGGAAGACAATCAGATAAGTAGTTAGCCTATAATATTATAGTTTAACCATAGTTGATTTTTACATCCATATAATCACTCCAAATTACAAAAACCGGATATCTATCACCATTTAGCATTTCACCTAACATCATATATACTGCATTTAGCAAACACTGACAGTTGCAGTACCAATACTGCAACTAAATAATTGTACATATTGTAAATATATTCACCAGTATTTCAAACATAGATTTTATAACCTAAGTGTAATGGATCTGATGATGATCGCTTGACGATCGAAACTGGTCATCCTATTGTATTTTTTAATCTCATGTAATTTATTTCAGGATTAGGGCATAACCCATCTCTTTTTGGGTACATTCTTGTTGACCGACTGAAAAGCACTCAACTCTTGATTACTAAGGAAACACTGAAAATATGGTTTCAAATACCACAATGTTCACGGCTAGTCAGGCAAATCGTGAAGCCAAGAGATTCAAATCACTCAAGCTTAAACTCATGAATTTAGACAAGTCAATTTGGTCCAACAAACCAATTATAGAACTAAAGCTCACCCCTAAATAAGTACCAATTAAAACAGTACCGAACACACCAGCCTCGATCATTTCAACTAAACAGGCCAAAGCGCTTTGGATAAAAAACGAATTAAGATTTGCATACATAAGAAAGCAAAAAATTAACCAACAATTATACGACATTCAATTGCAAATAAGTAACTTCTGGTACGCAGCCCAATGGGACAGCTTCACCGAGCACCTACAGGACACCATCAAAATCAGAGCAACGAGGAAGCATGAAATGCCAGAAAATAAATTAAGAATACTAGGAGAAACACAGAACAATCAATCTAATGAACAACACACGAATAACAATGAATTCAATTTCCACAGCAGAGTAAACAACAGAACCAACGTAACCTTTTCTCAAGGTGAAATGAATATGTTAGACAAAGGTTTGAAATACAACTGCACAGACGCACAGACGCACACACGAACCAAAATATAAAACAGTTAATCACAGATATTGAGAGAGCCAGCCACAAGCTCACGGCAGAAGACAGGGAATTAACCAAAAATCTTGCCATCAACGAAGCCAAAAAATCCTCATACGAGAGGGCGAAAGCAATAACATTCAAAACATCAAACAACTCAAAGAAATAAAGTCATTGAAACAAAAAATAAAAGAACATGACTTAATCATCACAAAAGCAGATAAGGGAAACACTACAGTAATTTTGAACAAAACAGAATACATTTAAAAAACAGTCGAATTCCTAAACAACAACGAAATCAAGGAATTAACAAAAGACCCCACCAACAAATTCCAAAAACAAATAAAAAGCACGCTAAAGGAAACAGAATACATACTGACCAAAGCCGAAAAATCAAAACTAATAAACATGAACCCGAAAATACCGTCATTGAGGGGACAACCAAAAATACACAAAAAGGAATGCCCAATGAGACCAATAGACAGTTGTAGGAATGCCCCTAATTACAAAATCAGCAAAGAGTTACTAAAAATCTTAAATTGCCGTCTTTCCAACGACAAAAACAACTCTGTAATGAACACAACAGAACTAGTAACAGCATTGAACACCCTACAAATGAAACCTAGCTTCAGGCTAGTATCCTTCGACGTAACTAACATGTACACCAATATTCCGATTATTGAAGCAATCAACACTATCGAAAACAACTTAAAATCCAACAATTCGGTAAAAGAAACTGAAGAGATTGTGAGATTACTGAGGGTCGTTCTCAGCCAAAACGTGTTTCAATTCGACAATAAAATGTACACACAGAGAGAAGGCCTAGCGATGGGATCGCCACTAAGCGGGTTAATCGCTGACATCTTCATCAATGCACTAGAAAATGCGTTCTTACAAAAGACTTCAACAAAGGAAATAGTAATATGGAAAAGATACGTAGATGATGTAATTTGCATCTACGATACTGAACTAACAAGAGAAGAAACAATTCTCCAATCCATTAAAAGCCTACACCATTCAATCAAATTCACTAAGGAATCTGAAATAGACCGAAAAATAAATTATCTCGATATAACTAGTGAACATAAAGACAACGAGCTTTCATATTCCATATTCCGGAAAGCAACACAAACCTCGCATGCAATCGAGAATCAGTCTAATCACCCCAGTACGCACAAACTAGCGGGTTTCAATTCAATGGTGCACAGGGCTTTAAACATACCCATGTCAAAAGACAACTATAATAAGGAAATAAGAACCATTAAGCAAATAGCAAAGGAAAACAATTTCCCGCCAAGCAAAATAAACCAAATTATAGCCAAACATAAAAATAAAGATAAAACGATTCCCAAACAGGACAGTAATGAGAAAAAATTTGCGAGGATCAACTATGTGAATGCGAATACATATAAAATCACTAACCTATTCAAAAAGCAAGGCATAAAGATAGCTTTCACAGCGAAAAACACAACCGGTAGACACCTCCTAAATAGTAATCTAAATAAACATGACCCGTATTCAAGGTCAGGGGTATATTCTATAACGTGCCATGACACCGGTTGTCAAGCTAATTACATTGGACAGAGTAGAAGACGAGTAGACACACGTTATAATGAACATAGGAATGCGATAAGATACGGAACACATTCAGCCGTATGCGAACATATGTGTGACGCGGGGCACAGCTTTACCAACATAGAGTCGGACCTTAAAATAATCCATCATGAATCGAAAGGCAGAGCTCTTGACATAAAGGAAGCAATCGAGATACACCTAGCCAAACGAAACAATCCCAACAATCTAAATGAACACACGTTCATGGAGAGCTCACCCCTCTTCACGCTACTAAAAAAACACACCCTGTCTGAAACAAGATACAATTTAGCGACACAGCCAAGCTAGATAAAAAGGGGGGGGGGAATTAGGGGTTTTTAATAGGTAAATATTATCTGGATCAGGTGTACGATGTACTTTTCTTCTACAATATACCAAGGCCCATATTCGCGGCAGTATTTAAGGTGCCGGGACGTCCTCATAATACCAGGCAGCGCTTAGTAGAATGGCTTATGGCCCACGCGTGGCGAGGGCTAATCCACGGTGTTTAATAGTTGTAGGCCCACCTCATTCAATAACATACATCTTATCTAGGTTGGCAACACCTCACATAAACACATCGCAATGACTCCGCACAGCACATGGACAGGTGGGAGAAAGCAGGAAAAACCAGTCGTTAGGATAACCTACCGCAGTCGACCGCTGCGTGAGTTACAGTGAACACGATAACTGCGAGTAGCTGTAGTAAGGAAGACAATCAGATAAGTAGTTAGCCTATAATATTATAGTTTAACCATGACGAATAGAAGGACCTAGTGTGAGGACTCCGCCATTATAGCACGGTAGTTTGTGGTCCCGCCGCTACAAGCACTGCAAGCGATAATGTCCAACAACGTGTCCTGTTGTTGGGTCGAGCCGGGTCTTAGAAAAGTGCGCGAGAAGTTACTGTGTGAGATATTTGTGTGAATTAAATTGAATTTTCTTTGCATTCAGGTCTTAAATTCAGTTCATTGTGTCTTGTGTACATCAGCGTTTTGTGTTGTGAACTTCAAACATATTTCTTATGCGGCTTTGTTAATTTAATAGTTCAAGATGCCGTACTGGTTTTCGCCTGGCTGTAAGTCAGGATATGGTAGAGTAGTTGACGATATACGATCTTTTTCACCACCGTAGAATACAAATAAATTTGAAAAATGGGCCAGAGCTATTCCACGAAAGGATACGGAGTTAACGCGAAGTATTAGAATTCTTCAAATTAATTTCTCTGATGATTTGATATTAAAATCAGGTAATTTTATAGTGAATGGTGAAGAAATGGAAATCTCTCGTGTGTGGTGGAAGTTACGACCTGGAGCAGTGCCTCATTTTCCCCCTAATTTACCGAAGTAGTGAGAATAAGTCCCGTAAAGCTCCCAACAGGAAAAAGAATCTCGACACCACCAGTAAAAGAAGAAAGAAGATTGAAGATGGGAGTGGAGCAACGAATGAGGCATTAAAAGGTCAATCCAGTGTTGATAAGAATTTGGGTCATTCTAGTGTACCTACTGATGCTGAAAAGACTATAATATTGTTCAAAAGGCGCCGTAAGAATGCTAACCGTAATTTGATTCGCGTTAGATCCTGCCTTAACTCAGCAAAATCGAGAATTAATTTGCTGGAGAAGCAGGTTCGAAATTCACAGGCATTTAATTACAAAGATAACGATTACAGTGGCGGATCCAGGCCTTGCGAGGCCCTGGGCGATATGATAAGGTGGGGCCCACAACAATAGAAAAAAAAATCGAATCAAATGGAAAATAGTTTGGTAATAATAATAATAATAATAATAATAATAATAATAATAATAATATAAAGAATAGTTACAATATTTTGAATACACTACAGTACATTGTTTTAATAATATGAAAGAAACCTTTATGCCCCTTTGAATAAGATTATGTAAACAATGAAATATTAAAATATTACTTTGCGACTTTTTTCCCGGCTGAAGTCTTCTATTATTTCACTGAAATCTTAACTTGCTAAACGGTCACGAGAGGTCATAGCTACACTGAGGAAAGGAATATGAATTATAAATTAGTTTGAAAAGTATACTTAATTAATTAAATGTAGAAAAATCCACGGCGCGGGGCCCCTAGGACCGCGGAGCCCTGGGCGGTCGCCCTCCTCGCCCTCTCCTGGATCCGCCCCTGATAACGAACACCTTAGCAAGAAGGAAAAGATGATAATAGACACTATGCTCAAGAAATGCCAGGAAAAATCTCGCAATGGAATGAGGTACAGCAATGAATTCATTTTAGTGTGTTTATTGTTGAGAATAAAATCACCGAAAGGATTCCGTCATTGTCGGCGACATAATCTCTTGCCTCTGCCTTCAGAAAGTCACTTGAGAAAACTTTGTAAAGGACTAAAGTGGCCTTATGGAGTTAATGCGCATAGTATAAATGCTATTTCAGACTATTTTAAGGAAGAAAAGAATGATAATTCACGTTACGGTGTTGTAATTTTCGAAGAAGAGAAGCTAAGAGAAGAAATCGAGTTAAATAGCTTTTCTGATAAAGTAGATGGATTAGTTGATTTAGGTGAACACACACCTGACCTCCAGAATAACGTAGCCTACTTGCAAATCACGCTCTAGTGTTCATGTTCGTACCTTTCATGCATATATTGGGTGCAGCCAGTTGCTGTTTATGCAAGCGGAAATGCTACTCCAGGGGACATTCTAGCAAAAATTCTAAGTCTAGGTGATTTTGCAGTTAGAAGAGGCTGGGGCGAGGGTGGCTGGCTTTACTTGTGATGGTAGTCAATCAAATAAAAAGGCCAGGAATTCGTTAGGAGTCAGTGGCAAGACAAGCTCTCTACAACCTCACATCCTTAATCCTGCAGATGTTACGAGAAAGATCTGGACTTTCTCCGACTGTATATTCCAGGAATCTGTGTGTTCCGTAACATGTAATGAAGACCGTAGTTCTTATTTCCGTGAATTATATTTTCCGATGTGCCCTGCCATGCTATTTTAATTGTAACCGCTAATTACTTTTTAAAAGAGTATTAGTTACAAAGTAATTAGTTTCCCTTAGCACCATCCCTAAGACCAGCTGACCCCGGCTGTGTGGAGCTTGTCCACTCTAGCGCTGCCTGGCGGGGCGCGCTTGAACTTCAGGAGTCTTCTCACTTTCTCCTTCTATTCGTCATGGTTTAACCATAGTTGATTTTTACAACCATATAATCACTCCAAATTACAAATTCCGGATATCTATCACCATTTAGCATTTCACCTAACATTATATAAACTGCATTTAGCATACACTGACAGCTGCAGTACCAATACTGCAACTAAATAACTGTACATATTGTAAATATATTCACCTGTATTTCAAACATAGATTTTATAGCCTAAGTGTAATGGATCTGATGATGATCGCTTGACGATCGAAACTGGTCATCCTAGTGTATTATTTAATCCCATGTAATTTATTTCAGGATTAGGGCATAACCCATCTCTTTTTGGGTACATTCGTGTTGACCGACTGAAAAGCACTAAACTCTTGTCTTGAGATACTGTTGTCAAGATTACCGGCTTGCATTCCTTAATTAATTTCGTCTTGTTCTTCTCCTTTCAGATGGTCCAGCTAAGGACCACGACGTTGAACTTTTCAACTTGGCGAGGGACTTGATGTTTGCCCCATATTCTCTGGCTATATTTCTCCTTTCTCTCCTTTGTCCAATGATGCGGGTTTTCTTAAAGGGTGGTCTGTCCTAAAAACTATTCTGTTTAAGTATTTTTCTGAGATGTGATCGGCTTCTAATATCACTTTCCATTATCTTCAGTACTTGGATGTCCTTGTTAACTTTTGTTAGCCATGGTGTCACGCTCATTCTATTCTCCCATTATTTGAGAAGCCGGTTGGTTAGTCTCGTTGGGTTCATCCTTGAGACATGTCCGTAGAAAGCTAGACGTCTCTTCCTGGCCACATCTGTGATTTTCTCAGCATATCTATATAGCCTCTTGATTTGGTGTTCTTCTGTACTCGTCATCTATTTATTAGTTTATTAAATGAAATTAGTTTTCTGAGAATATCTCAGAAACGAGGTTTAGAGCCTTAAAACGTAGTAGCCTCCGAGCCACCGAGGGGCTGAAAATGAGTTTTGTCTCGTCCTTGTACGCCATAATATAATAATAATCATAATAATAATAATTTAATAATATAGGGATAGGGATATAATAGACCTTCAGTACCACACCCGCACGTGTAAATCGCGTGAACAAATTCAAGAGTATCTCTTGACCCCCTTAAGCGCAATATCTACGTATTGATGAATTTTACAGCTTATGTTAGTTCCGTGATAACCTTATAGCCGTTTGCGAACGTTCACATTGCGTCTTACAGAAATAGATGGACTCCTGAGATTGTGTTGCCATGGTTACCGACTTGCATTCTTTCATTAGTGTTTATTAAATGAAATTAGTTTACTTGGAATATCTCAAAAACTGTTTGTTGTAGGACCTTAAAATGTGGTTTTCGGGGCCCATAGGGCTCCCGAGTTTTGTTTCTCACATTGAGACGCTGAAAATGAGCTTTTTCTCGTCTTTCTACGCCCATTTCAGTATGCATTTTAAGGGGGTAGGCCCTTCTTTATGAGAGGTATGTAGAAGTGTTACATCAATGATTACTTTCGTGCCTATGATGGACATCTGTACCAAATTTTACGTTGATCCACTCAGCCGTTCTCGAGTGATGCGCTTACATAGTTGTACACACACAGACAGACAAAAATTTTGTTTTTGAGCGCAAACGTCGTAAACCAGGCTGAAACGCGTTAATAACTCAAATTTCCGTGGAAATTCAGAAAAATAGACAAACTTTTATATTTATATATAGAGAGATGTTCAGATTTAGCAGGCTGTGATACGAGACATTGTATAATTCTAACTGGTTAGACGAGGTTTATGTAAGCTCACAGGGGCATGTTTAGTACGAAAGAGATGCAGAATTTATAAAGTTGTTTTACTGGACAAGTTCAGACTGGAGATAAATCTATCATTGTAATGAAATAACATGGCTTTCAGCTGATACATGGTTATTGAAATAACGCTTATTACAAGAGAGCATTGTACCAGAATTCAGTGAATGAATTCAGAATGTATGATTTTCAGGCATATTGATGAGGATTTGAACACGTGATAATTGGGTCTGCGGACCACTTTTGATTTGCAGTAGTCAATAAGAAAATTATGAGGTAGCGATATTTTGTGTCTGCAGAGAGAAAGTTCACTCTAGCAATGTTATATGATTATGGAAATGATGGGATGGTACCTCATTTGCCAAGAATAATTCAGTTTCTTGAATATGATATTGTTGTGGAATTATGATACACCGCGTAAGGGTGCAGATACATACATTGAGGTAACATCGGGAACATTTGATGGCCTTTTTCGCTACGTTTGAGTGTATTAATTACTGACAACTGAAAGAGCTTGTAGTTTTTCGTACCGTTAATCATGCGATCATGAGCTATGGGACCTCCATCTAACGTGGAATCCGAACCACAAGACATGGCATTTCACTTCGAAAAGCTCACATGCATAGACTGGGAATTGAACCCGGTCCACCTAGGTGTGAGGCCAACAGCTTGACGCGGCTTCACAACGCCCCCTCCAACTGAAAACTTAACTCTATAGTAGTGAAAGGCTAATGCAATAATCTAAATATCAATCTATTGTTGGCTTTTATCTAATCCAGAACCTAAATAACTCGGATTTGCCTAAATCAAAATCTGAATAAGAAACGGTACTTGCTTTAATTAACCATGAACCATAGACTTGTTATTTTCTTTGAATTTAGCTAGTTTTCTTGATTGACATAACCCTATTGAGACGATTCGCCTGACGTGAAAACAATTGTATATCACGGTCATGGCACACTAATGTGACATGAGACGTTGCTTTAGCATTCGCAGTCACCAGCATAATGTCTTCCTCCTATTCAGATGACGACTAAGCACAAACGTGTCACGATCATAGCTTGCTTTGAACATTACCTATTTGTAGACAGAACTTCTAGAGGGGATCCTAGGCATTAGCTAGGGTGTCATTTCCATCCAGGAGGAACAATATTAGATTAGAATGGAATATCCATTTAAACCCCTCATACAATTAGGATAGGGATCTGATTCTATAATATAACATTTTAGCAAAATTTTACTTAAGCGTTGGGTTATTCATTTTTAGCCTATTTTAATTTATGAAAGAATAGGCTTATGAGATCACATTTTGTCCGTGTGTCTGTCTGTGCGTGTGTGTGTCCCCCTATTAACTTCTAAACGGCTGGAGCGATTTCAATGAAACTCGGTAAGTTCATAGCACTATTCCGGACGACCCCGACCGTGCCATTCAATTTTTGTTACGTATCACTAATCCAAAATGGCGGCTGTGCGAAATATTTCACCAGCATTCAATATCTCCGAAACTATTACCGATATCACCCTGGAATTTTGTACGGTGATCAAGAGAACTACTAGAAATTCACCTATGTGACCTTTGAGATATTGGTAACTACAAAGCCAACATGGCAGCCAAGTGAAGTTGCGACGTTTAAATAGACGTTTCTCGCGATTTAACCAACCAAACGCAATGAAACTTGGTACAGTATATGTTTATACACATTGTAATGCACCGACATCTAACTTCGCTCAATTTTTTACATAACCTAAAGATGGCGGCTGTGCGAAATATTTCACCGGCATTCCATATCTCTGAAACTATTTCCGGTATCACCCTGAAATTTGAACGGAGATAAAGGGTACTGCTGGAAGTTAAATTTAAGTTTTTATTTCTTGTGTCGTAACCATGTGATCGAAGTGATAGTTTGAATAATGAACCTACGCAATAATTTTCCTTTAATGATACATGACTCTATGGCCTATAGATATAACAAACCAACAAGGCGGCCATCCGAAATATTTAGACGGATCTCAATATCTACGAATCTATTACAGCAATCAAACTGAAATTTTGTATGTTGATAGTGGCAATTAACATAAGTAGGATACATGAAAATACGCTTTAGTTCTTCACGGAACTACCTGTTTTGTTATATTTTAACCTGCCATCAGTATCGTTGTTAGGTTGTTCCTAACAAAAACATTCCTTATTAAGAAAAGTTTTTTGTTTTAAGACTCAACCTTTTCAAACTCCAGGTAATCTCAAAAGTGTATATGAGTCACATGTTTTGCTTTGTTATGCGATGATTCACGCTCACGTGTCACGTGTGGGAACGTGGGAAGTCAGTGTCACAGGCTGTGTTAGGTGGCTTCTAGCCTCGATACCTTTGGCGTTACATTTTTTGCGCGGTCCGTGCTGGTGTAATATTTTTGTGAGAAGTGTCAAAGTGAAGTTTTAAAGGCTAATAGGCTTAGTGAATCTGTTCTTTTGAGATGGATTGAAGAAGAGGACGACGTATTAACAGATGTTGACGACCAAGACTGTGCTTCTGAATGTCTGAGTGATGCACCTAGAGAACATTCCATGCATCAAACTGATACTGAGAAATCCAACGGTTCAGATAGTTTCTCTTTAGCATATGGCTTTTAGTGCCGGGAGTGTTCGTTTCGCCGGAGTTAGTAGCTGCATCTAGCGGACACCCATGGGGTGAGCCACAAGTACCGTCCGTGTGGAGTGTTGTCTGGGGGAAGGAAAGTGTGAATGTAAGGACTAGGAATTGGAAGGTATCGGCTGTGGCCTATAGTTAGGGACCAACCCCGGCATTTGCCTGGAAGGAAGATGGGAAACCACAGAAAACCATCTTCAAGGTTGCCGGCGGGGGATTCAAACCTCCTCGCCTCCCTGATGTGAGCGAATGCCTGCAGCCACGTCGTAACAACCACGGCTAACTCACCCGGTATTCAGATAGTGAAATGAGTGAATAGGACAATGATAGAAAATATTGTTGTTTACAAATCATGATCAAATTTGTTGTTTAGCAATGTAACGCCAAGGTTCTTTGTTCCTTTTCATAATATTTAGTAATGTTTATGTAGATTTATTTGTATACAAAGGGGTATAAAACTAGTCTAATAAAACAAAATTATAATTACCTTCTAAAAGAACGAAAATAATGTAGGAGTCAAAATTGTGGTAGTTAATTTTTAGGTAATAAACTATTGTGGATATATACAAATATGTAAGTATATACTTACCTAGATATATTAATAAATAACCAAAGACTAGTATAATTTATTCTAATTGCCAAGAAGAGCACGTATAAGCACTAAATCATACACCAAGCTGATGTTCGGGAGCGCCTATACACGATACCTCTCGCGTAAGTGAGGACAACGCTACCGATGGTGGGTTAATTATATAAAGTGGAGTATTTTTAAGAATTATATGTTTCGTCCTTTCCTATAGTCAAGCGAAGAACTCGAATTTGGTTCAGTGCCATTTTTCTTACCCAGTTTTCCTTGAGAGTTTTCGAGTCTCGTGCTCAACCGATTTCGAGTTTCACGCATACTAACGGGCACAGTGCGAAATCCTTATTTCTCTCCGCGCACGAAAGTAATTCATAATTCAATTATTTTGATGAACCTATGATTTCGTAGTCCCAAGATGCTCCTGACTAACTGACTTTATATATATAAATAGACATATATATAAATTATAAATAAACTTTGAACTGACGGTGGCTTGAGGTCAGGGGATGTGAAACATGAAGATGTGTCGAAATATTCCGCAAGCCGCAACATAGCACCCAATGCAATAGGTACCTTTCTAATGAACTCTGCCTAAAACTGGGATAGCGCCCACATATAGACATATGAAATATCTACATATTGTTTTAATCCCTTGGTTGGGGGTAGTTGGGATAAAACACGGTTGTGTTACTGTGTTAATTTAGAAGACGGTACCTGGGTGAGAGTAGCTTCCCGTAGCTGGGAGAGCTTACTAGTGTAGTGTGTTGGTGTTTGGTGTCTAATCTATTGGGGGTGTCTCTGCAAGATGCAAGTATTTGCTAGGGGATGGAGCTCTAAATACAGGCTACTATACTGGCCTGCCAGCTGGGCGGAATGAGTAAAACAATAGACGTGCTAAGTCAGCGGCTCGACGCTATGCAGTCGAGTCGCGTGCTGTGAGTACAATGTAGTCTGACAAAGCAATTACTGGCTACTACGGTCACGGGCAATTGTGACGAAGGTCAGGTGGGGTATGAGGATGTGAAGTGGAGTGTAATTAGTAATGCAAGTGTAGCTTACTGACCATGTATTTATTGGTCAGTAGATGTAGATTGGTATGTCCCTCTTGGGGAATTTAAACAAGTATAAAATACAATTTGTGTGTACAAGTTTGGGGTAGGTGTTCACAAGAATCAAAGGAGCCTGAGCACGGCTGAATCTCACCTGGTTATAGAACTGGAACAGACGTCGGACAGGGCCGCTGGCGAAGCACAGAGTAGAACAGATAATGGCTCCAGTTTGGACTCCATTCTTATACCTTCCGGCGCTGCTTGGTCAGCGTTGCGTAAATGTAGCTGCCCCCAGATAGTTGTTAGTGTAAATGTTTGTGTATGTTTTGCAAGTAGTTGGCTAACCTCCCAGGCTGGGTGGCCGCCGCTTGCTGTGTATAGATAATGTCCTGGTCTTACGGTGTTGCCAGTTGGGGTGGTTTTGGTAAAAGATGGGGGGTGGCTCTCAGGGGGTACTGCCCCCCCCCCCGGGCTGTACAATATACAACTTGTAGCTACAAAATGTAACCCACTCGAAACGTTGTAGCTTTAATTAGTCTTTCTATACAAATTTACGAGCGGACTGAATGCGACGATCCTACACACGGACTCAAAGCATTTATATAGAATCAGATCCACGAAGCAATTAGAATCGTAGGATGCTGGCCATCAAAGTACCATATATTCTTCAAAATTACAAAAATGGAATGTGAAATAATTAGAAATTGTGCTGCGAGTAAAAAGGGCTAATTCCTTGGGAGCACTTACCCCAGAATTAGTAGAGTTAAGTCACCACTGCTAAAGCCAATATCTCAGTCAACATTATTCCCGAGGGTCATCTGTATTATGTCATATGTGTACCTGTGTAAATATGATAGGGAGTGTAATTTAATTTTTACGAGGAGGACCCTGCGAGTGTTTATTTAATGTCTGGTATGAGAATACACGATCGCTCTTACCAGAATTACAAGTGTTTTTATTTATCAGGTCACCAGTGTAGTAAGGTGTGCATGTTTATTGCTGTTGATTATATCGTACAGGAGTTTAACCCTCACGCACCCCGTGTAGTAGGTGAACAGTTACTATTGGCAGCCCAAGTGGGGCAGGAAAGTTACAACACGTACAAAATAATTTATATCTCTATTATACATAGGTAATAAATTAAATTTAACAACAGCCAATGATCCTAGTCTTCGAATAACTCATGTTTCCTAGATAATAGCTACTGATATATTCCTTTGCATATACAAACTTGCCCATTCTCGAGCTCCATACATTGTGATGTGCTCAAATAGTCAACAACGCACACCAAGGATCATGGAATAGATCCGTCACTCTTAGTTATAAACGTTCCTAGAGATCAAGCCGACTCAGTCTATGTCTATGGCTCTTCTCCCATCACAAAGCGAGAAATTCTATCTGAATATTTACTATACCATACGTCAACCATCGGTATTGCTTGCAAGGAAGGAAATTATTGTAATATGTATGCGTAATATATATGAAATATAAATGAGTCTCCAATTAAATACTTTGCATATACTTGGTGATTTTAAAATCTATCGTGATAGTCCATTACTTCTATGTTGTAACACATTTGCTAAAATTAATCCTCTCACGGCTCTATCCCCTTAAGTTAGTCTGATATGAATGAAGTATTAATCTATCACTGTGTGCAAATACTGCTAAGTTCATATATGTATCATCATCTAAATGCCCACTGTTTTCTTTATGAGACTTCGATTACCTCACTCGTGGACCACAATTAATTACCCCCCTCTCTCTCTGCTAGCCATGGATAAGTAATAATATTATTGATATAGAATCGAGTGGACAAATGAGAACAGTAAATCTCATTTCAACCTTGGCGATTGCTGCACCCATAAACACAAGAAGAAAGATAAGGAAATTGCAAACTTTATCTTTATTCAAACATAATTAACAGTATGCCTCAGAATGCTTGAACATGGTCAAAAAGGGACAACTAAGGAATTAGGAACTGAAAGAACGAAAAATCTCTTCTAGTCATTGGCGACTAAAACATTGCGTCCTGGAGTGGGAGTGAAGTGAACTCAGGAAAGGACAGCAACGCAATGAGCAAAGATGAAGGAATACTGGGCTAAGAAGAAAGCCGCCAGAGTCAGGAACCACGTGATACAAGGGGCCTCAACGAAGCAAGAAGAAGGAAGGAAGGATGCATCAATTACGAAAAAGAGAAGATGCTGATTTGTCCCACCTCACTAACAGAGGTAAACACAACACAGCACGTATTATTTACACTCCAAGTAATATATAGCAATGAGGGTCACAATACGGCTGACAGTTCCTGTGACGAATGAAATGTGTTCAGTAAAAGAAAACCAGAAGGCGGAAACATAATCTACACGAGGTCACAAACACCAATTCGAAACACAATCCAAAGAATGCAAACAACTCCCACCGATCGCTTTGGTGCAAGCGTTGAATAGTGCCAACTACGAAACCTTAGTACTAAAACTAACTCTTCATTTGTTGGCAGAACTGCCACAGCGCAGCTTTACAGCCAGCAATCCCTATGAAGTGTCGTCCCCATGACGCATACAATGCTATCGAAATCAAACAAGAAAAAGAGTAAATATTCTCACCCGTATTCTCATAGATCTTATAGCATAAATGTTATCTCATGACATGCACGGATAAAGTGAGCGAAGTGCTATGTTATGCCGAGCGAGGAGTGATGGGTCAACGGGAGACAGATAAGCTGGGCGCGCTGGCCGGCCATGTCATGAGAGAGACTCACTATATAATACATTATTTAAAGTACTTGCATAAAGTGACAATTGTTTGCAAAAGCACATGTTAGACTTTATGCATGTATTAGACTATATCGTACTACTTTACAGGACCTGTCTCCACAATGTTTCCCTCTCAACAAGTCAAGTCTATCCACACTGGGTAAGCTGGTCTTACTTCCTGCATTTCTGGGTCAGGAGAAAGCTATTTACGCTTTTAGCATGGGTTACAGAAGAATCATTTGGGGTTAAATACACAGTGGAAGGGGATTCGAAGTAATGGATGTTCCGTACAAGACTCATTCACATTCTTAGCACTGCGACTAGTGTACTTCCTCCAAGCATACTTCTACTAGACAGAAAAGCTCCCATCAACATACTGTGGCCGTTTGACGGATGTCCCACATCCACAAAAGCGCACATCTAAATAAGAGCAGAGCACAAGACTCAAAAACATCTCGGGGTGAAATGTGAGCAAACATCCAACGTTGTAAATTAATATAAAAGCTTAGCTTTTATCACGATGCACACTACCGCAAGGATAGAAAGGACTTAAGTTTCATGAAATCATGAATGACCCCAGTTTTCTATAACATAAAATGCATCAGGTCAATTTATTCATTCAACCATCCTACTCTAATACAGTCTTTCTTTCCACAGGGAGATCGCTAAACACACTCCTGAAATAAAAAAAAACACCTATCGCTCCTCCTGGGACCCTGTTCTAAAGATTAACGGCAATAAATTCAAAAATCAAAATTTTAAATAACGAAATTATTCAAGTACCCTTCCAACATTTAATGAAATTTATAGTTTAGCACTGTAATATGAGTTATTCGAAACACCATAAACACATTAATGATGTGCAGACAATTAATAGTCCAGTCTGACATCAATTCGAAAATTATATACATGTCACAACAGCATTATATTTCCAAAATATCTTCCAAGTTATTTTTAGTTTCGATATTAATCATGTAAAAAGTCATGAATAAAAATTCTGAAATAGTTATCTCTTATTTAACAAGCAACAAAACTATTGCCCATGGACAATCTATTCTCCATGTTATCTGATGATAAATCAGTTATTTCACAATCGTACATTTCCACACCTGGAATATATTAATCACTCCAACAACTATGTTGATTTAATATAATTTCTTAATGAAATAAATTTATTCACTTATTAAATTTGGGTGTAACTCTCTATTATCATTAAATTTTATATGAATTATGGATCAGTTATAACGACGAACAAAATCATCTGAAATCTAGGTCAGCATTCCCTGAATGCCCCATATCACCAAGCATCAATAGGCTTCACATTTTATATCACAACATAATATTGAAAGATTCAAACTATATTGATCGTTCCGCAATATCAAAGTCATTCCGTAGAATATTAGTATGGTGAGAGCAAAAATAAGTAGAATACGGAATTCTACTGATGACATTATCTGGTTGAAGGCGTGGGGTTGCTACACTGGCTCAACCCTTCGTTTTGAGACACGTAATACGAGCATTCGTCCTCCAAAATCATTAACATCATTCACATACAACATCATTTAATCATAATTACTCTTTCCATATTTCTAAATTCCATTGAGCCTCATTGCCTCAATTAATGGATTAGAATAAATACTGTGGGATAAGTACACGCATGTCTTCCCAATTTAACTCAACTACCATGCCAGATAAATCATTTAGTTGTCAATAAAATTTATTTTGCCTTCCAATAGTCATCTTACAAAACACTCCCCTATTTCACACAACTGCTCTACAACGCAACTTCCTCTTGGAAAATATTATCATCATCTCCTTAGAGAAATCCAAATTGCATTATTAATCACGACCTCATAACCTCTTGTCTATAATCTGATCCAAAATTCGATTATGTTAACACCACAGAATGGTTCACTATCAGCCAATAAATTTATTATTATTATTAAATATCTCAACAAGTCAAAAATAATTAAATTCCAAGTTTACGACCCAAACGGATCTTCAAAATCCTGATCACTCAAGATGATTCAATCAAGTATTATCGAAAGTATTACAATCATCAATTATTAGTATTATTATTATTATTAGAAAAATCCTAATCATGTGAAAAAAGTATCCAATCTCATCGAATATTACTGATATCAACTCCCAAAAATCATTAATTAACGTAATATCATCGCAAGCAAGTATCCAAGAAAGATAGCCTTCGATCAAAAATGCGACAAAGAAAAATATTATGTACAAAATTGTACACCAGAAAATCTATGAAAATTGACTAGCTAACTATAGAAGCATGGATGCCCTGGAAGAATGTCATCATCCCACGACAAAACTGTACCGTTGATATGCTATCCTTCGTGACACACAAGAATAGTGCCTAGAAATCCATAAGAAGGCTCCAGTCATTATGCTCTTGCATAATTCAAAAATAAATGCTGGCATCAAACGTTGATCTCTAAAATGGTTGAATGAAATAGTCTACAGTCTGCAAATCACATGTACTAATTACTAGGTATTAAATATGTTGTTCACTTCCATTGATAATGGTCCGCAACGATGAATCCAATGGCTGTAGCACGCCACGTCCACGCCATGCTGCAGGTTCGAACCCACGTGTGCGGTAACACACATGTCTCCATCGGTTCCTCGCCACAATTCAAAATTCCAACACGTCGGCCTCCATCGCACCACCAAATATGATTTAAAACTCCATAATGACGTTTCGGTTCATGGCAGTATTATTCAAAAGTTTATCACGACTGTTCCTGTACGGTATCCATTAACACCATGGCTTGTGCCATAAAAATCCACGTAATCTAGACTGCTGTAGTTGACTATTGTCACCCGGTCATTTACCGTTCCGAAGAAAGTCTGTGTTACAAGTATAACTGTACACGACGACTTTGCTAGCATTCAACTGATATTAGCGCAGTACACTGACGAAAATTACTTACCATGTTTTCCAACATTAGATCTAAATAAATCCTTTGTTTGAAGATATGCTTTTCCCAATATTCGGGTTAGGAATATGTTCCAGCACATAGGCTAACTATATGTGAGACTGAATATTAGTCCACAGCAGTTTTGAACACACAAAACTGGCTCACCTACATAAATGCTATCAGTGGACAACACTGAAACAGTATTTCCTCGTAGGCTAATTATCTGGCAAATATGTCTGGTACTCGTAATACTGTTCCGAATGAGCGCTTCGAATTCATGCTCGATTATGCATGACACGAATCCTGTACGATACACTCTTGTACGGCTCTCCTGACAACAGGTGTCCACAGTGCAGTGACCTGACTCGCTGTCCCATGCGCATCCACCTCGCACATCTGACGTAAAGCCTCGCACTACAGGACTCCCTACGAACTTTTCCTTGAAGCTCTCTTCAAACCAATCTTCAAAATGTAATACAGAAAAACGACTCTCATATCCAGGCTATGGGCTCCCTCAAAATGGGCACATCCACCCCACACATGCTAAAAAAAAAAGATCTCCTTTTTTTATTTTCCTTCTTACAGTTTTTTTTCGACGTTACTCTTATCTGGTTCTTGAAAAATATTCCTACAGATTTGCAGCACTAAATGTTCCCACGATGTTACCAGATGTAATGTCTTTAATTACATAACTGCCATTATCTAAATTCTGCGCTACTCTGAATGGTCAATTATATAAGCTGGCAAACTTTGAATATACTTTGTTTCTGACATCAGATGGAGTAGGCTTCCTGTACCATAGGAGGTATGACGATTCGTAGATTACTATGATCAGGATCGATGGATTTATATACAACTCCATTCAATAATACGAGGCACGTCCAGAAAATAAGTTCCGTTTGGTAATAAAATAAAATTGTGTACAGATACAGAAAAATTATTTATTGCACAACTTTCTACAACTCTTAAATTACTTTTCCACATAACTGCCGAACTTTTGCAGGCATTTGTCATAGCGTGGCACAATGTTTTTGGATACCTTCTCCATAGAAGTTTGTGCCTGTGTCTTCAACCAGTTGGAAACAAAATTTTCCGAGGTATCAAGATTTGTTTCGGCTTAACCTTTGCTGGGGATGAAGTGTGCCTCCATTCCATTGATTGCCGCTTCCTTTCAGGGGTGTCTTAAGAAACCCAAGTTTCATCTCCTGTGACGATCTGTGTCAGAAATTCTTCGCCGCCTTCATTGTAACGGGTCAAAAACTGAAGTGCACTACCCATCCGTTCTGTTTTGTGTTGCTCCATAAGAATCTTTGGTACCCAACGTCGGCAAAGTTTACGAAAGTTCAGTTTTTCGGTAACAGTTTCATGAATTAGTGATCGTGAGATTTGGGGAAATTCCATACCGAGAGCACTAATTGTAAACCTGCGGCGTTCCCGGATCTTGTCATCAATCGCGTGAACCAGTTCTTCTGTAAACAAAGATGGACGCCCACTTCGTTCTTCATCGTGCACTTCACTACGTCCTTCATTGAACTGTCGGACACATCTTCTCACCATTGAATCACTCATCGCATTTTGTCCATACACTTCGCAAATTTGCCGATAAATTTCAATTGCTTTCACTTTCCTAGCATTCAGAAAACGAATCACAGATCTGATTTCACAAGCGGCACACGTCTATGAAGAAGGTATACAAAAACTCGTGCCACGCTACGACAAATACCTGCAACATTTCGGCAGTTATGTGGAAAAGTAGTTTAAGGGTTGTAGAATTTTGTGCAATAAATAATTTTTCTGTATCTGTACACAATTTAATGTTATTACGAAACGGAACTTACTTTCTGGACCTACTTCGTACATAATCCCGCGTCATCCTTTCCATGACTGGATATTCAACATCAGTCGGAATCCATGTCTCGATGAATAAATCCATAAATATTTCTTAACAATCCGCATCGTTTCTGGGCTTGTGGTATCCTCTCAAGTCTTCTCAAAGTATCATCATCCTCTTGCTTAAGCGTTACTGGTGAAATCCGAAGAGTAGGCTCCACGACTCTGCTTGAAAAATCAGCCCCAAAATTAGCATTTCCTGGTCTATGTTCAATGGTCACGTTGAACTGCTGCACAAATAATGCCCATCTCGTGATTCTATCACTGGCAAAATTTCTTTTAAGGATAAAATACAGAGCGTGATGAACCGTTCTGACTATCACGGAATGTGCAATAAGTAACTTCTTCCAGGACTCTAATGCAAAATTAATCGCCAAAGCTTCAAGCTCCGGGGTGTAATAATTGCGTTCTGATGGTTTCAACTTCCTACTGATGAAAGATCGATAGTGTCTTATGCGATCCTCATGTTCTTGAAGTAAGATGGCTCCTACCCCAATATTCGATGCATCCGACTCGATAATAAAATTTTTCTCAAAGTCCGGATATTCCAACTTGACACTGTTGAGCATTAACTCCTTCGCCTTATTAAAAGATTCTTCACATGAGTCATCCCATTTCCATTTATTGTATTTTCTTAACAAACACTGCAAAGGTGCTACTACATCAGTATACTTATAGCAATGTCCTGCAAAGAACTGGCAAGTTCCTAAGAATAGTCATACATGCTAGACTCGAGTAGGTCTAGGAATTTCTGCAATTGCATGACGTTTCTCTTCATTGGGTCGATAACCATCACCATCCAAGATATCTCCAAAAAATCTGATTTCTTTCTTTAAGAACTGACATTTCTTCAGGTTAACTTTGAAATTGGACTTCCTTAAATCCAAGAATAAATTTCGCAGGTGTAACATGTGCTGATCTTCAGTCTCTGAAGCAACCAAAATATCATCCAAATAGGATATAATTGTATCTTTAACCTCTTGACTTAGTTCTGATCTAAGGCATGTATCAAAACTGCTCCTGAAGTCTTCATTCCAAACTGAAGATTTCTAAAAACATAGGTCTGCTGTTCGAATAAAAATCCTGTGAACTTTTGTGAATCTTCACTGAGTCTTACATGATGATAAGAAGATTTCAAATCCAATGTTGAAAACCACATCTTATCCTTGAATTTTCTCAATAAATCCTTGATCAATAGTGGCCTATCATATTCTGGTAATAGTCTTGAATTCAGTGACCTGTCGTCAAGGCATATCCTTAAATTCCCATCTGCTTTAAGTACGACAGCCAAAGGATTAACGTAAGACGTTACACATTTCTTAATAATCAGACCCTTCCCAAGGTTTTGGATAATCTCTTTCACCTTCGTCCTGTGCTTTTCTGGTATTGGATACAACTTAGCATAATATGGACTATCATCACATACTTGGATCTTATATTCAAAGTTCTTAATCTCTCGTGGTCTTGTATCAAAAATATCATGGAATTCTTCTAACAAGCTCGTCATTACTGGAACATGCTCAACTCTCTCATTAGCTTTCTCAGATGTTTCTATGCTCTCAAAAACCTTGGTCCTTATCACTTCTCCCACGGTGTATTTCTCTTCATTTTCGAAATGAACATCCCCTGCATGATGAAATTTAATCGTATCCGACTCCATGTCTAGAATAGCCTTGTACCTCTTGATAAAATCCGTCCCCAAGATCAAATCATGCGCAATATCTCGCATCACGACGAAAATATGCTCGAAGAAACATCCTCCAATCTTAATCTTTAAATACATTTGCATCCTGCACGTGGTAACCTTATTAGGAATAAACCTTGGATCTTAATTCCAGCTACGGGTATTTCTTCAATATCCTCCGTTAATTTCCATAAATTGTACAATCGTTCGCTCACCAAACAAAGCATGGCACCTGTATCTATCAAAGTGTGTACCTGTTTCCCATACACTTCACAAATAATAATAGGTAACCTGGTTCTCTGTCCAAACTCTCTTATCTCATGTTCTTCCTGAATCAAGTCCTCATCTTCGACTTCCCATTGAATAAATTTGGAAATATACTGCGTTGGAGTTACTTCTGCTGGTTCTCTCGTTCCGAAATCGACCTTTTTCATTCTTCCCAGCCGAATTATTAATACCAGAAGTACTAGGTTGATTTCTTCTATCATCTAATTCCTTCAGATATTGTTGATTTTCTTCTCTCTGCTCCAGATTTTGTCTTTGCTGATCCCTGAACTAGTCATTGTTCGATCTCTCATATTGTCGATTGTAACCTGTTCTTTTGTATGGCCCATTGTATCCTTGTCTCCTCCAGGAATTCCAATTATTTCCATACCTTCCTCTTCTAACGTAAGGTTGTCTATTGCCTTCTATCGTGATACTCCCTCGACGTTTGCTCATCGCTATTCCTATCATTCCCATCATTCCTATCAGGTGTTTTCTGACATTGTCTATCCGTTAAGACAGCATATGCGGCTTGATTCTCTTGTTTGCCATTCCTCTGCTGGTAAAATTGAGCATTGGAATGATCTAAACGCTGAAGGACTTCATCAAAATCCTCCATGTTTTCGACATTAGCAGATATAAGACTTCGTTGCACCTCCAACGGAAATTGTCTAATTAATGCAGGAATTACTATCGGATTTTTTATTATGGATACTCGAGTTTAGGCCTTAATTACAACCAAACCAACAGACCTCTTGAAAAGCGAGTTATACCAATATTTTCCTTGTTTAATTTTGCGTTAGACTATATAAGCCAATTATTTTAATATTTATTAATTATTTATTTATTTGTGGTTGTATGAAAAATTGTCCGTGTTTTTGACGTCTTTTCTAGGAACCGCTCACTTAAAACTATATACATGGAAAACTACTTGGCTGAGGGTAATGCAATTTTTATATGTGATAGGCACAAGTATTGGTAGTGCAAATCTCAAGTTTCAATTTTTTTCAACTACCCAATAAAAAGTTCTTATACTTTTTCTGACGTAACGTTTTCTCAGCCCAGGATAAACGTACAGCAGGAAACTTGGTCTCATTTTGAAGCTCTCATTCGTGATTATCAGAAACTACGACCACTGTAAACGTACATTGTGATGACGAATTTATGAACAGTAATATTAATGGGAGGTTTTGTGTGTTGTAGCCCGTGCGATTATAAGCGGGTGAAGTGGTGAAATCATGTGCAGCGTTGCCGGCTACCCTCGCCCCGGGCAGTTGTGAATGGAATGCAAGTGACCTGGCTGGCTATGTCCTCATGCTATTTCACTCTTCCTGTTTACTGAATATTTGCCACATCACTTCCAGATGCCTCCGAGACCACCATTGTCTGAGGACGAACTTGCGCTAGTTCTCAGTGCTATTTGTTTCTTTCGAAATGAGGGGGAAAATTAGGGGACAAGGGGTTTCCTTTGTATCGGAAAGTGGCAGATTGTCTTGGATTATCAGAGTCATCAGTGAAGAGAATAGGAGCCACTTCAAGGGAGAATGATGAAAATATGTCATCCAGGTCCAGAAAGAAGCAGTGTGTGAGGCCCGGGCCAGGTCGTCCGAAAATCCAACTCGATTATTTTACTTTGGGCACAATAAGAAGAACTATACATGATTTTTACATGAATAAGGTATTTCCCACAATTAAAAATCTCCGCGAGAAACTGTCCGAAAATATGAACGATTTTCCTGATATGTCAATTTCTACGCTTCTGAAAGTAGTCAAAGGCTTGAGATTCCGATTCAAAAAACTGAACTGTAAACCAGTGCTAATGGAATCCGTGACGGTTGCTGCATCCCGACATACATTCCTGAGAAGAATGAGAGAACTTCGAGCACAGGGCTACAAGATCTTCTTTACAGACGAGACCTGGTGCGGACAGAACCACACTATGAAATATGGGTGGTTAGAAAACGTGGTTGATGCTTTGGAAAAGAACTTCGACAAGTATGATCAATACAGAGAGTACATTCAGGAAATTTATGGATGGCGTGGAGGTTTCACCGTCTGAAGCTGGGAAACGCATCATAATTTTACATATAGGAAGTGAAGAAGGATTTCTTGGCGGTGCATAACTTTGTCTTATCGGCAAGAAAGGGAGCGGTGATTACCACAACGAAATTAACTCGACTCATTACGAAGAATGGTTCACGAAAGTGCTGAGTTTATTGCCTCAAAGGTCGGCAGTTATTGTAGATCAAGCCCCATATCATACGATGGTCGATCCTGCAACTAAAAACCCGAACATGTCGTGGTCGAAACCTGACATTATAACCTGGATAACATCAAAGAATATATCGCTACCACTTGGAGTTGTCAATTACAACAAGCTGACTAAATCAGAGCTAATTGTCCTTGCCAGGCCTTATTTTCAAACTCCAGTGAAGAAGCTGGAACAACTGACGAAACGACTTCGACCGGATGTAAAGCTTGTTTGGTTACCAGTGGCTCATTGCGAGCTCAATCCAATTGAACTTATTTGGGCTTACGTTAAAGGAAAAATAGCAAAAACAAATATGGATAACATATTACTAAATTGTAGAAGTATGGAAGCAATGAATGTTTTATCCCGAGAAGCCTTGCGTACCGTTACTCCCGAACTCTGGAAACAATGTATTAAACACGCTAAAAGAATTGAAGACCACTACAGGGAGAAAGATGGACTGTCTGAAAATGTCCCTCATTTCGAGCCAGTCATAATTAACATGAATGACAGCAGTTCTGATTCATCGGAACAGAGTGATTCTTCAGACGAAGAATACTGATTGAATTTAATATTGTATAGATATGTAAATAATGTAAATAATCCATGTAAAAATTGTGTAGGCCTAGTATGATATTTCCAAATCAGGAAGCAAACCATTTTTAAACCTGTCATTGAAGGTGCAAAGCCCTTATGTGAAAAAGGTGATGGAAAATGAAATTTGTACGAGGAAAGAAAATCAATGGTTGAAAGTAAACTTAAAGCAGTTTTCGTTCGTTGCCAGCCGCGACACTGCACTTTACGCGGCAACGCTGCATCGGATTTCACAAGCCCGCTCGCTTTTACTCGCACGGGCTACAACGCACAAAACCTCCCATTAATATTACTCTTCATAAATTCGTCATCACACTGTACGTTTACAGTGGTCGTAGTTTCCGATAATCACGAATGAGAGCATCAAAATGAGACCAAGTTTCCAGCTGTACGTTTATCCTGGGCTGAGAAAACGTTACGTCAGAAAAAGTATAAGAACTCTTTATTGGATAGTTGAAAAAAATTGAAACTTGAGATTTGTACTACCAATACTTGTGCCTATCACATATGAAAATTGCATTACCCTCAGCCAAGTAGTTTTCCATGTATATAGTTTTAAGTGAGCGGTTCCCAGAAAAGACGTCAAAAACACGGACAATTTTTCATACAACCACAAATAAATAAATAATTAATACATTTTAAAATAATCTGCTTATATAGTCTAACCCAGAATTAAACAAGGAAAATATTGGTATAACTCGCTTTTCAATAGGTCTGTTGGTTTGGTTGTAATTAAGGCCTAAACTCGAGTATCCATAATAAACAATCCGATAGTAGTTCGTAAGTTGGCATCGGTGGATCAAAACATTGAAGTTTCGCAAGCTGGTTTTCAAAATAATTCGAATACTTAGTCGGCTGTGACGTAAAATAACGTTTCACGTATAATTCTGCCCTGATATATTGCTGAGATTCCGGAGACCAAAATTTTCCTAACAGTGCCTGTTCAAACACTTCATAAGTACTCAAATTGCAACGAAAGGCCCTAAACCAGACGAGTGCCGGACCGACTTAAATCTACTAATAACTCTCATCTCCCTTTCTTTAGTAACCTTAGTATCCTTCAGATAACCTCGAACCTCCCTCAAAAATTCAACAGGTGAAACATTTCCCGTTCCTGAAAATTTAATCGGTTTCTCTTCATAACTCTTTACTAATGTTATCGGAGTAGAAGTACGAATGGCAGAGACTCCTTCTGAAAAACCTATCTCCGACAATCTTTCTCTATTTTCAAAAGTATTTTCAGTTATATTTTCCTGTTTCTCATCAGATCTTGATTTATACTCTTCAAATTTCCTCTCCAAAATGCTAATAGTTTGTCTAATGTCCTCTATTTCCTTCCTATTTTGTTTTCCCCCTTCATCTACTTCCATACTATCCTTCAACTCTTCTATTCTCTTCATCTGACTTTCCTCTTCAACAGTTAACAGATTCTTTAATTTTTCCACAGTATCCCGAATAGATTGAATGTCTCCAGACACTACTTTAATCTCTGACGAAAAAGCTGTCCTCACTTCTTTAACTTCTTCATCATGAGTTTCTTTCACAAGCTGTTCCTGAATATCTTCAATTACTTTTTCTTTAACCTCATTCTTAAATTCTGAGACTACTCCTTCCTTTAATTGTTCTACTATTATTGCCTGAAGTTCAGATGTAACCTTCTGGACTACTTATGTGGAATTCAACGAACATTCCTTCATCGTACTGATTTCTTAAGTTGCTAGGTAATCTGTTATCTTCCGGACAAGATCTTCTAACTTATTTTCCAACGACCTAACCATCGTCTGCGTATCGTTCTTGTGTTGACCTAACTCTTCCTTCATTAAACGACGACTATCTTGCAAACTTCCCTTTATATGGCCAAAGTTAGTAAACAAATTATCTTTCAAACTCTTCCCGGTATCTATGATCTTCGCTTCCAGACTTAAGAAATTCTCTTGAGCTCTCCTAGCATTATCTTTGATTTTCGTTTCCAATGATACCACTCTATCCTCAATTTTAGCATCTATCGATTCAGATAGCTTATCATCGAATGATTCCATCTTTCACAACATCCTGCTTTGTATCGATTCTATCTATTCTAACATTTCGGATTTCAACGAGTTTTCAGTGATTTTACATTCTAAACTTTTTACAGAAGCCAAATTCTCCTTTAGTTGATTGTCAATTTTGTTTTCTAAACCTTTCATTTTATTTTCTAGAGAAACAGAATTCTCGGTTATTTTATTTTCTAGAGAAACAGAATTCTCTCTTAATAACTTTCAATCTTATATTCTAGACATGCCATTTTATTTTCTAGAGAAACAGAATTCTCTTTCATCTGAGTTCCTAGAGAAGCAGAATTCTCTATCATTTTCTGACCCAACTCCTGGATCATCCTAGTAACCGTTTCCATTTCACTCATAATAATTATTAGAACACTGGGGTACGATGTCAGTCGATGCTTGAAGAACCTTTAATCTAAAATATTAGTACAGTGATTATACAGACACGACCTTGAACAGAGACTTTAATACGAATAACTTATTAATTCTTACATTTACTATTAATTTACTGTGAAAAATCACGAACAGCAACCCAACAAATGCAACTCAAAAGTATGAAACTGTGCAATCATGATCATGAATCCTACCAACACCCCTATCTCCGATGCTATTTCAAAAATCAAATAACAATCGACCTCGAATCGAAATTCAGAATCGAATCTCATCAGACTCAGAAACAACTCAACTTGTTAGCAGCCAAACTCGAGCACCACACGTTGTAGCCAAAAATCATCCACCTTACTTTATGTGACCGTTTGATGGATGTCCCACGTCCACGTAAGCGCACATCTAAATAACAGCAGAGCACAAGACTCAAAAACATCTAGGGGTAAAATATGAGCAAAGAACCAACGTTGTAAACTAATATAAAAGCTTAGCTGTTATCCCGATGCACACTACCGCAAGGATAGAAAGGACTTAAGCTTCATGAAATCATGAATGACCCCAGTTTACTATAAGATAAAATGCATCAGGTCAATTTATTCCTTCAACCATCCTACTCTAATACAGACTTTCATTCCACAGGGAGATCGCTAAACACACTCCTGAAATAAATAAAAACCCCATCGCTCCCCCTGGGACCCTGTTCTAAAGATGCCCTATTCGATTAACGGCAATAATTCAATTCAAAAATCAAAATTTTAAATAACGAAATTATTCAAGTACCCTTCCAACATTTAATGAAATTTATAGTTTATCACTGTAATATGAGTTATACGAAACACCATTAACACACTAATGATGTGAAGACAATTAATAGTCCAGTCTGACATCAATTCGAAAATTATATACATGTCACAACAGCAATATATTTCCAAAATATCTTCCAAATTATTTTTAGTTTCGATATCAATCATGTAAAAAGTCATGAATAAAAATTCAGAAATCGTTATCTCTTATTTCACAATCTATTCTCCATGTTATCTGATGATAAATCAGTTATTTCAAAATCGTAAATTTCCACACCTGGAATATAATAATCACTCCAACAACTATGTTGATTTAATATAATTTCTTAAAGAAATAAATTTATTCACTTATTAAATTTGGGTGTAACTGGCTATTATCATGAAATTATTAAATTTTATATGAATTATGGATCAGTTATAACGACGAACAAAATCATCTGAAATCTAGGTCAGCATTCCCTGAATGCCCCATATCACTAAGCATCAATAGGCTTCACATTTTATATCTCAACATAATATTGAAAGTTTCAAAATATATTGATCGTTCTGCAATATCAAAGTCATTCCTTAGAATATTTGTAAGGTGAGAGCAAAAATAAGTAGAATACGGAATTCTACTGATGACATTATCTGGTTGAAGGCGTGGGGTTGCTACACTGGCTCAACCCTTCTTTTTGAGACACGTAATACGAGCATTCATCCTCCAAAATCATTAACATCATTCACATACAACATCATTTAATCATAATTACTCTTTCCATATTTCTAAATTCCATTGAGCCTCATTGCCTCAATTAATGGATTAGAATAAATACTGTGGGATAAGTACACGCATGTCTTCCCAATTTAACTCAACTACCATGCCAGATAAATCATTTAGTTGTCATTAAAAATTATTTTGATTTCCAATGGTCATCTTACAAAACACTCCCCTATTTCACACAACTGCTCTAAACCGCAACTTTCCTTTCGAAAATATTATCATTATCTCGTTAGAGAAATCCAAATTGCATTATTAATCACGACCTCATTACCTCTTGTCTATAATCTGATCCAAAATCCGATTATGTGAACACCACATGATGGTTCACTATCACCCAATAAATTTATTATTATTATTAAATATCTCAACAAGTCAAAAATAATTAAATTCCAAGTTTACGATCCAAACGGATCTTCAAAATCCTGATAATCACTCAACATGATTCAATCAAGTATTATCGAAAGTATTACAATCACCAATTATTATTATTATTATTATTATTATAATTAGAAAAATTCTAATCATATGAAAAAAGTATCCAATCTCATCGAATATTACTGATATCAACTCCCAAGAATCACTAATTAACGTAATATCATCGCAAGCAAGTATCCAAGAAAGATAGCCTTCGATCAAAAATGCGACAAAGGAAAATATTATGTACAAAACTGTACACCAGAATATCTATGAAAAATGACTAGCTAACTATAGAAGCATGGATGCCTTGAAAGAATGTCATCATCCCACGATAAAACTGTACCGTGGATATGCTAGTCTTCGTGTCACACAAAAATAGCGCGTAGAAATCCATAAGAAGGCTCCAGTCATTATGCTCTTGCATAATTCAAAAATAAATGCTGGCATCAAACGTTGATCTCTAAAATGGTTGAATGAAATAGTCTACAGTCTGCAAATCACATGTACTAATTACTAGGTAGTAAAGATGTTGTACACTTCCCTTGATAATGGTCCTCAACGATGAATCCAATGGATGTAGCACGCCACGTCCAAGCCATGCTGCAGGCTCGAACCCACGTGAGTGGTAACACACATGTCATCATCGGTTCCTCGCCACAATTCAAAGTTCCAACACGTCGGCCTCCAACGCACCACCAAATATGATTTAAAACTCCATAATGACGTTTCGGTTCATGGCAGTATTATTCAATAGTTTATCACGACTTTTCCTGTACGGTATCCATTAACACCATGGCTTGTGCCATAAAAATCCACGTAATCTAGACTGCTGTAGTTGACTATTGTCACCCGGTCATTTACCGTTCCGAAGAAAGTCTGTGTTACAAGTATAACTGTACACGACGACTTTGCTAGCATTCAACTGATATTAGCGCAGTATACTGACGAAAATTACTTACCATGTTTTCCAACATTAGATCTAAATAAATCCTTTGTTTGAAGATATGCTTTTCCCAATATTCGGGTTAGGAATATGTTCCAGCACATAGGCTAACTATATGTGAGACTGAATATTAGTCCACAGCAGTTTTGAACACACAAAACTGGCTCACCTACATAAATGCTATCATTCTGTTAGGCCCCTTAAAACAACAATTATCATCATCATTATAAATGCTATCAGTGGACAACACTGAAACAGTGTTTCCTCGTAGGCTAATTATCTGGCAAATATGTCTGGTACTCGTAATACAGTTCCGAATGAGCGCTTCGAATTCATGCTCGATTATGCATGACAAGAATCCTGTACGATACACTCTCGTACTGCTCTCCTGACAACAGGTGTCCACAGTGCAATGACCTGACTCGCTGTCCCGTTCGCATCCACCTCGCACATCTGACGTAACGCATTGCACTACAGGGCTTCCCACAAACATTTCCTTGGTGCTCTCTTCAAAGTGTAACACAGAAAAACGACTCGAATATCCAGGCTATGGGCTCCCTCAAAATGTGCACAATACTGACAAACATTTCTTAAATACTTCAAGACAGAGATAACTCTCAACGAGAATAGATAACTTGTGGGCTTCTAAATAGAAAGTTAATATCAATATCTACTTGAATGACGAGACACAAACAATAAGAGACACATCAAACGATTCCAAAAGAACTTTTAAAAATCCAACACTTACAGCTATCCACATTTAAAGAGGAAGATAATATTTTATGTAGCCTATGTTGAACACTTACTCATTTAATTGATTCCCACTTCCATCACCTTCGCGTTCCTGTATTTCTTCTTGGTCATCCTGGGGATAAGATGAAATAATTTATTTCTGTGCTATCACCTTATACGTTTACACACTTAACACACTATGTAATTCTACAGCACTGCTCAGCTGAAGTGAAGATATATACACTTAACAACTTTTGTACTGTCCATCACATCTTACTGCTAGAGATGAACATTATACAGATAAAAGGTTAAAACCCTCAGTTAAATTAAATGCTAGAGGGAGTCTATTGTAGAGTATGTAACATCAATAATTTTGCTATATTATGCCGGTAACTACAAGAATTATACGCCTGCTAGAGTACGGGACCACGTAATGGGCAACTAGTAAACGTGATTGTGATTGATTAGCTTCACATAATGTACCTTTCTTAATGACATTGATTTTCCATCCCTCAGTTGCTTTGTGATCAGAGCAACATCGCACAAAGGCGGCGGTCGCGGGCAGAAGTATCGCTTGGGACAGACATTTTATTTCACTGTCCTTCTATTAAAATGGATTGTGCTGGCAGTACAAACCACAACCAAACAGTTTTGTCATCAACACAATTGTATTAATACCACTCTTATGTTGAAATGCTATTAGGTGATGAGGAGATGTCTTGTAAAGGGGCATAATGATAATTACCTCATTCAGATCAGCAGATGGTGTTTCTGTTTTAACGCAAGGAATGAGGTCAGGAATAGAAGCCTCCTCAATCTTAATGTCCGTGTGGAGGTCTGTATCATTCTGCAAAGAAATTACTTCTTTTACAAATATGATCCTTTGCGTAGGTGGAATAATATTTTACAGATGATTTGCACTGAAGAAATGAAGGAATAAAATAACATATCAAAGGTTATTGTAAAACACATCCATACCTTTGTTACATCAACCTGACAGATTTTGCGGAGTTTACTTCAGAAAGCATATCAGTTCGTATACACTCGCCAAACGTAGGGCTGGCATATTGTTAATAGCATCTAGTGTGTATGTTGTGACTTCACGGCGTAGATGCAGTTACTTAGAGTTACCATAGAACGTTAATAATGATGATGATAATTGTTGTTTTAAGGGGCATAACATCAAGGTTATCGGCCCACGAACGTTAATAAGGACAAGCATGGTTGATAAATATCGTGATTGCTTTACCCTCTTGAGACCAGTTTTAATCAAAGAAACTTGAGACAGAGAGAAATAAAACGAGAACGAGAAAGAATTCGAGGTTTATTCGTAAAAACAGTGGCAGCTACTAGAAATTTCAATGTAGAACAATTCACTTGTAATTCATAATATATGACCAATTGATGTTGCCATGATTACGCAATGTATTAAAAATTGATAACTGAACATGAATATTTTGATAGACAAGGGCTAGAGAGTTATTCTAAATGAAATTGCCGACCACGGTCCAATGAAGGCTGAGACACAGCGCCATTGACCATATCTGGGGTGTCCTTCAAGGTGAATTCGTGCCAGTCAAAAACAAACCACATTCCTCTTTCTCCTCCGTACAACGCTCCGAGAAGAACCGAGAAACCCTCGCCATCAAATTAACAGCATGGGTGCAACATTGGAGGCTGTCATGAAGGTGGAGGGTGGACCATCACCTTACTTACAGTAGGAGCTAGCAGTGAAGGCTGTCATCAAGTATGTGTCAATACCAAGTTGTTGGCCATGTGAAGCAGCGGAGGTCAACCCAAGCCTCACATTCATTCCATATGAGTGTTCGGATACTGATCTCATAATGTAGACTTCCAGTTGAAGCCCGATGCGCTCCAGCACACACATGTTTTACGTCTCCCGGGCTAGTCTAGGTTTTGGCAGGAACAATTATTATCATACAAATGTTCACCCTACCTCAACATTCATGTGTGTTTCGTCGTAAACTTTGTGGCAATTTTAAAGGTATTATCAATAGTGTCTAAAGATACCATGGAGACAATAATGGACAACTGAACCCATTCCAGAAGTGATTTTTCACCTTCAATTCAGCTACTGGCCCAGTGCTTGCAAGGGAGGCAGCCAGATATTTGTCGTTCAGAAAACATAACAAGACACAATTTGCAGAAAGTGGTAAGTATTCACAGAACACCTAAATGTTGCCAGCTTACGGAACAAACCACTGCGCAGAGCTTTAGCGTCTTCTGTGGCATAGTTGGAAGCTTGCAGAGCTTCTATTCCCAAGATCGCGGGTTCAAAGTGGACATATATTTAAGAGCGTTATAAAACACTCAGTGTGCCTTCCATCAGAGGGGAAGTAAGGCCGGCTGTCCCATTTCATAGATTTATGGCGTGCAGAAGATCCTTCCACAGACTAAACTTGTGTGAAACTAAATTTCTAGGTCATATTTCGTTGGAACGCTCTATCAAAGTTCCAACGTTCACCACTAGGCGTCAGTGACACCTGGTAGCGAAAGTTGGAAATACTTGAAATTGAACGCAACTTGTAGCTCACCCTATGGATGTCCGCTTGAAGCAGCTACAGCCTCTGGCAACTCGAACATGTCCTCGGACACTCCCAGCACTAAAATTTATACGATAGATAAATTAATTAATTAGAAAAGATGGTTGGTTCCTCAGTTGAGGGGCTGCGCCAACCCGGTCATGTAGCCCCGTGTACTTTGGGTGTGTGTAGAATCTGTCTGGAATCCAGTGTTAATTGTGATGGCTGTACTGGTGTGTGTTATCTGTTTCTAATTCAAGTTAGGACTGCAGACATTGAATTTCCTAGTAGTTCCTACTTTTGCTACCAAACGTTACCGTCAACGACCAACTAGTTCTGAACGACGTTACTAGATGCCACCGCAGTCGTCTCCTGATGACGAAAGATGGAACTTCGATCGTTAGTTAAATTAAACTTTTAATTTAGCTCCACACAAGTGTAATTAGTGGAAGGTTCTTTATCATGCCATAAATCTATGACATGGAACCGCCGCTTTACTTCCCCTCCAAAGGAAGGCATACTGAGGGATTGATAACGCACTTAAAAAATCCGACGACTTGGGCATAGAAGTTCAGCATGCTACCAACTACGCCACCGAAGCCGCCTATTAGAAAAGAAATATAGAATCAATGATCACCTCTATTTGATGTTCCACTTTGACCGCCGTGTTTTCGTATTCAAATATATCACAAGATTCATCCAACAGGTTAGAAGTGGGTAATTGGTCCTTTGACTCCTTGAAAGAATTATACAAGTATGACCCAACATGAAACACGCCGACAGAATAACAGTTATAAGTTACGTGTAACAATAAAAAGAAGAACATACTGGTTACCTACTATTTGGTAGCTAGCTCGTCATGCACATCATGTTACACGATATATGAATTAAAAAATACTCACAATTTTAAGGAATTCATCCGGCTCACTCTTAATTAATGGTTGTTGGTCCATAATGTTTAGGAAGCTAGAACAAACAAACCAATATCATATATAACACATGAAATGAGGTAATTTCAAAACACCGAATTCAAGTTAGGCTACTGGTAATCCAAACAGGCTATAACCCTCCAAGTGCATAGTGAGAAGAAGAATTTAACAACAAAACGTGTTCGACAATGACGATCGACTTTATAAGATATAAGTTAGGGTATAATATCGAGTAAAATATTAATAGATTGAGGAATTACCGGTGTCAGCTTGTGGAGCAGTGAAATGAAGCAACCTATAATTGGTTTCTCTATTCCTAAGTGGGCTACACACAAACCTGAGCACAATGTGATGGGGCACGCGGAATAAATATAATTGTCTGAAGCTAAATTACATTACAAACCTATCAACGTAAAAGTCAACTCAAGTTACTGCACGAGTGTTAAGATATTGCCAGAAAGTTGATACAGTGAGTTTTAGAAAACACAAGACAATAGTTCCGGATCGTGTTACAAGGAAGCCACTTCAAATGGAAACCTACGCATGTATTTCATGGGAACCAACATTGAACGGAAGGGACTGACATATGGAATTATCTTTACAAACTTATAAATATCATTGGGTAGTTTGTATGATTGCCATTATAAAGAAGTATCTCGTTACACATTTAAACATGTGTATCCCGGACTGTTAAATATTGTAAATTAATATTAGTAGGGCATGAACATGTCCAAGCAGAACTCCGGTTGTAGGACTTTCTGCATTATTAAATTCAGTCACATCTGTAGAGAGTACTTCAATCATCTCTACTGGTAACTAAGAATTCTCATATTTTAAAATTTAGCCAGAAAGTGCAAGAATGACCAAACTCGGTGACGATATTGCTAGCAATGTACCGGTACCCATTAAACGAAACAAATCACCGATGATAAAAAAATTGCATTCCTGACACAACCCAGATTATTAGTAATATTGTAATTATTATTATTATTATTAGTAGTAGTAGTAGTAGTAGTAGTGCCTATATTATATTTTCTTATGCCCTTGTGACAAATTTCAAACCGTACCGTAATGAAATAAATACATATTCAATCAATAACCCAAAGCAGGCCTACATGGAAAATTAAATATCACTACCGTATCATAAATTTATGCAACACACACTCATTTTCCTCTTATCCTTGCAACAGTCTGACGAAATGTTTAAATTTTCTTATATAGGCCTACTGGGTGTCGCAAAATTACTCTGACAAACTGAAACCAGATGTTCCGGCCCTTATCTAAAGCAACTTAGAAGAGACCAAAACACAAAGTCAACTTGCCTCAAAATCATAGTATGTATCAGGCAGTGTTCAACTATATATTTGCTTTTGCTCGATGCCGCTCCACAGGCCGGTAAACGAAGGAAACACGGGTAGCTGTGACGTCACTGCGCCATAAGCGGTGAGTGAGCTATCCGCTCCATTCAGTTGATTGTTGCAATACGCGCGCTGCCACTCTTCCGTTGATTATAGATTATATTCGAGTGTGATAGCTAGTTGGCAAAATGCCTTCGTGTAGTGTATACGGTTGTAACAACAGAACGAGTAAAAACCGAAATTGTGGGAAAAAGAAGTACATTTCCATAGATTTACAAATCGAAGTACCGTAAGTCGCCACGTAGATTTAGCAGTTGGGTACAATTTTGCAAGAGGAAACATTTTTCTCCCGGTATTGGGGCTGCTGTGTGTTCAATGCATTTTAAAACGACAACTATGATGAAACGCAACTTTTGAAAATGCAGTTGATGCCTACGGAAAAGCTACAAGGTCCAAAATTGAAGCCAGGAGCTTTTCCTTCAATAAGGTGTCCGGCGCCGACAGATGGATATACTTCTCACGCAGGAATGCTAATTCATACGCAAGCCGCTTCACAAACGACACTGTGGGGTTCCTCGTCAGGAACTGAGCAGAGCAGGACGGAAAGGTATGAGACTAAAATACGAAGGGAGTTTCTCGACCATCCAAGGACGACTTGATGAAGAAGTATTTCTCACGATTTCACATGTAACAATAAATGATGTAGGGCCTACCGTACTGCATATCAAAATAATATGTCTATATTTATCGTAAATTAAACAATCTTAGAACATTCTTACATAATTCTACTGTTCTAATTTACGGTGACCGTGGTGGCGCAGCGGTCAAGCTGTTGCCCTCTCACAAAGGTGGTCTGGGTTTCATCCCCGGTCAATGCATGTGAGATTTTAGAAGTGAAATGACATGCCCTGTGGTTCGGAATCCACCTAAAGAGGAGGTCCCTGGCACATAATCACACGATTCACGGTCACGTAAAACTACAATCTACCTTCCTTTGTTTGAATTTACAGCTTGAAGCCCACAAAGGTGCCACTGGGTCCCGGAAATGTGTTTCTTATGATGTTGACAACACAAGATGGCACGACAATTCTGTTATTTTTACCAATGGCAGTCCATGAATTTACCCAGGAAGTGAACTGCTTGTAACAAATATGATGATGATGATGATGATGATGATAATTGTCGCTTAAAGGGGCCTAACATCTAGGTTATCGGCCCCTGATGGTTTGGGTGATCGTGAAGATGATGATGATGATGATGATGATGATGATGATGATGATGATGATGAAATGTGAACTACAACTAAAACTAACTACTGACGTATATTCTAGAAGAAGAAACGGAAAACAAAAGGAGAATAAGGCAAATATTGGACAGGAGGAAAATGAATGCCCTCAACCCTCGAAGAATGCGGATTGATGGACTTGGAAGAAAGGAGAGCTACGAAAGGCAGATAGGAAAGTGAAAGAGGAGAGGGTCCGCCCCTGAGGTAATGGATAAAAAGGGGAAGACCGGACCCAGCTCAGGAATCCCTCGGGGTCGCCTACTCCCGAACTCAGCAGCCGTGAGCCCCTGAGGGTGTAGCAATATCCAGAGTGCACCAGAAGTGGTGGGGCTACATAAACCCTGCCTCATTGAGGGCCTCGAGCAGAAGGCAGGAAATAACATGGAAAGAAAAAGAAGGCTGACCCATCGCGGAAGGAGGGTATCAGAAAAGATGAGACAAGGGCCAATAAAGGCGGGAAAGGAATAGACTCCCTAGGCCTCGGATACCCTAATACCGTCGGGGTCGGAAGAGAACAAGAGTTGACCAAGTGAGGTCGACAGGCAAGAAGACGGAGAGGAGGCCGGCACAAGTAAGTGGAAGCAATGCCGGACTCAGCTGGGGCCCCGTGGTCGCCAACCCACGTCCCACTAAATATGAGCCCCTGGGGAATTGTAACAAATAAATCGCCAAGATCTATTTGTTGGATTTAAAGCTGTCAGTAAACGTTTCTTTGCCATGTTCATTTCTTTTAAGCTCATGTTATGCCTTGGCATTGTCAACACTTCGCGGTCTAAAATAAGCCTTGAAAATGAGTGATTTCTTGTTACACAAATAAATTCACAACAGCATACACTTTCTTCATTCGTATCCATGATGGTACACTCATCACAATTACACCAATTTCGCATGCCGGCTCGGCCTGTAGTGGTTACTATATCCATTTCATGATCGCTATCTGAATGGACATCAGTAAATGTCGTTCGTTCTGGCTCAAACTGATACGGACGAATGTTATTTACATCCATTATAAGTCTTTTTACTAACACTAACAATGTCAACAGAAGAACACGGCAGCAGCAGGTGGAGTGCGGGAAAATACTGCCTGAGCTTATGCACAGCAACAAGGCTGCTATATAGACTCGAGAGCGCAGTGACGTCACGAGCAGTTACTAGTTTCGTACATAACTTTTGAACGGTTGGACGTAGAGGCACCGGATTAACGGCATTGTTATTAAATTTCCAAGTTGCATATTTAGCAATAAATAACGAAATATGTGTTTTTGTGTTGTGATCTCCTTTAAGATAGGACACTTATGGCCGGAAACGAACAGTTAAAAATCTGTGCGACGTTAAACTAGCTCAGTGGTATGGTGCATGGTCCGGCGTGCTCCTTGGAACGAGTCATTTGGTAGCGGTTCGAATCGGAGCAATCGCAAGTTCTTTCATCATAATTTTCTATTCTTTGCCGTGCACGGGAAGTGGCTGCATTCCTCCGAAGTTGGTATGGAACGGACACATAAGAAGAAGTCGCACTTTCTCGACGCAGTGTTGCCAATTTGCCTCGTTAAATGTTTAATGTCACCCGGATTTTAAACCGTTCATTTCAGGCCATATGTGTCCTATCTTAAGTTGTAAACCTTGCCTCCTTCATTACCCGATTCTCCCACTTAAACCCTTGTGCGCTAGTTACCTACCCTTTTTCTTTATTACCCCTTAGGAACTGTGATTTGGAACATGGAATATAAGATACCGTACCTCTATAATAAGCAGCGAACTAGAAAGTTGGCTGTCCTCCTTGTTGCGTAGTGGCTTCCCACTTCTACTCCACGCAAATGCTGGGATAGTACATGGGTTTAAGTGGCAGTTGGCAAGGAGGGGCGAGGTTAAACTGAGTGTAACGATTAAAATTGTAGCTTTCAGTGGTTTCCCACTTCTACTCCACGCAAATGCTGGGATAGTACAAGGGTTTAAGTGGCAGTTGGCAAGGAAGTGCGAGGTTAAACTGAGTGAAACTATTAATATTGTAGCTTTCAGTGGTTTCCCACTTCTACTCCACGCAAACGCTGGGATAGTACAAGGGTTTAAGTGGCAGTTGGCAAGGAGGGGCGAGGTTAAACTGAGTGTAACGATTAATATTGTAGCTTTCAGTGGTTTCCCACTTCTACTCCACGCTGATGCTGGGAAAGTACAAGGGTTTAAGTGGCAGTTGGCAAGGAGGGGCGAGGTTAAACTGAGTGAAACGATTAATATTGTAGCTTACAGTCGGTCGACACTAATTACTAGAATATGTGAAGAATAACCTGAAGTAAATTACATATATAAAACTTAATCGCAAGTATTTTATTTGAGGTTATTTTCACATATTCCAGTAATTGTTGTGTTGACCGACTGAAAGTTACAATATTAATTGTTAATAAAGCAACACTGAAAAATGGCTTCAAAGCTATCTTTACTGAATTAATCGGCCACGGCCACTTCCTGCCCAAATTCTGCTTAAATTACAAATAACAACAATTACAACACACTAGTTCAGGCATCACAGTGACACAGGTTATCAGATAAAATCTACACACACACACACCCAAGTACACGGGGTTAATGAATCAAAAGCAACTACCAGTCGTTTTAAATGGATCGTAGTGGCCATTTTGAGGAAATTTAAATACGGTGCTGAGTTCAGAGGCGAATCCGTTGAATGGGTTCCCTGAAATGTAATTAAGATGCACTATAATCTCGCTAGGTAAAAAGATTACTCAGAGGAAATAATTCGCCGGCACATTAAAGTACCGCCACAGTCCTCCCCGGTTGTATCTAACACGCTGTAGGATTTAATCTGGTAGATGATCTATCCTTTGTTATTGTAGAGCAGTATAGACGGCAGTCAAGTTGTATAATATAGAATCTGAAGAGTTTGGAATATACGGTATTGAGTTTTCTTTTGAGTTATTGAAATAATGGATTCATGGTTTATATTTTTATTTGGTCCATGTCGTCGTACATATGGACGTTAATATGATTATACCCTCAAGCTAGTATTTAAAACACGGATGTATTTGACCAGAATTACCGTAAATCGATAGATGTTTCCAACTAGTGTGAGAATAAGTGTTACATGAATGTGTTTGTGTTAGGGTAAAAATAAAATTATCATGTGATCAGTTTGTTTTTATTGATAAGGTGCTAACAAATTTATGTTGAAAATTTCCGAATATTATGTTATATTGACTATAGTATATTGGCATTCGCCAGTGTATTAAAACTAAGCAATTTTTCTAGGTTTATGCCATGTTGTGTGTGGGGCTCCGGACAGGGACGCCAAGAGACCGCTGATGAGCCAGCTTGGGGTCCTAGGCGAGATTTATATTAACTCCTTATACCTTTGTATGCGTAAGTAATTGCCGTAGAGGGCAGAGACCATAAATTGTACTGCAAGATTAAGGACCAATGTAACTAGGGACCAAGCCGCATTGATATGAAATTCCTCATTTCTCAATAATGTAGTAGTACGCATAATGGACTGCTTTAGGCTGTCAGTAAAAATTAAACATCCCCCTTCATTCGGTAATATATTGCCAAAATATTTATTTATAAACAATTGTAAAATTTAATTATATGTTATAAACAATTGCCAATGGTAATGAACAATTACCAAATCTAAATCCAGATGACAATCTTAGAAACAATTATAGTCCTAAGACATATCTTTTGTTCAACTAAATAATTGCTAATGGTGTAATAAATTGCCAAGACTAATATTATAAACATTTCATAAAATAAATGCTAATGTTAAAAACAATTGCCCATTTTTATTACCGTTGGTAATCTAAACTAGATTAGTCCTTAATCTTGCAGTACGAAGGATGGGGTCATCTACGGTTAGTGGTACGTGGACGTTAATATGAGTATACCCGCAAGCTAGTATTTGAAACACGGAGGTATTTGACCTCGATTCACGTAAATCGATAGATGTTTCTGAATAGCGAAAGAAAAAGTGTTACCTGATTGTGATTAATGTGTGTAAGGGAAACAATAAAAAGTAACTTGTGTTCTTATTGATAAGGGGCTAACAAATCTACGTTCAAAAATTCAGAATATTTATATTAACTCTTTATATAGTTCTATGCGTAAATAATTGCCTTTGAGGAAAGAGACCATAATGTCGTATTGTACGATTAAGGATTAATGTAATTAGGGACCAAGCCGCATTGATAAGACATTCCTCATTTCTTAATAACGTAGTAGTACGCATAAAGGACAGCTTTAGGCTGTCAGGAAAATTTGAACATCGGATTTAATTATAAACAATTGTAAAAATAAATGTTATGTTATAAAGCATTGACAATGCTAATGAACAATTAATAAATCTCAATCTAGATGATTATTTTAGAAACAAATATAGTCCTAAATAGAATTTTTGTCCAACTAAATAAATGCTAATGTTATAATAAATTGCCAAGACTAATATTATAAACATTTGATAAAATGCTAATATTATAAACTATTGTCCATTTCTATTCACGTTGCTAATCTAAATTACGAATTTTATAATCAATTAGACATTTTATAAACAATTACAAAAAGATATAAACAATTACAAATTTAACAAAACTTGACAAATTACTAAATTGTATTAACAAATTAAACATTTTGATCACATATAAATTAATATAGAATTAAAACATTATTATAATAAACACAAATATTTTACATACAATTACAAAGTTTTATAAACAGTTAGAAAGATTACGGATATAAATAATTATGTAATTTAAATTTTATAAACAATTACAATGAAAAGAATTTAGGAGGAGCGGAGGAGAAACACCTCCATATGACATCATGCTATCAAGTTTAATCGCTCAGCTGTAGGGGAATTTTCACTTAAATAAAATAATAATAATAAACAATTACAACTGAAATAAACAATTGTGCTAATTCTGAGAATTTGTAAGTAAAGTAAATAATGCCGGGACAGAGCAAATGATGGCAGATTAATGTAATAATGAAAACGGTTTTTATAGTAATATCTGTGTGTGAAGCATCCGATTAAATCAGATTGAGGATCAGAAATTCTAGAATTTCTTATGATTGTCGTTTGTAATGAAGGATTGTAAGTGCTGCAGAGCAATAGTTTGTTATTGTCATTTATTCAGTTATTAAATAATATCTTCTTACTGTTTTATTTCTATCTTTTTACGAATTCAAGTCTATATCACGGACCAAAGGTTGCAATATAAATGTATCTCCCAACTCACAGACACAATACGTCTGTAACGAATCAAACTGATGGGGCACTTAGAAAGCATGGATCAAAATAAATTACAGCGACTTATAAATTTCACACATACCAGAACAAAAATACAACCAGATCATATTGGTTCAAATATGACTTTAAAGAATTAGGATGGACAAATATAATAAACTAAATTAAATACAAGAAAATTGCACTTACACGGAGTTTTGAGGACAAAGAGATAAGGTCTAACCACCATATATAGTCAATATAATGCAACATTAATTCGTTGATATCAAGGAAAACGGGGCTAAAAGAAATGCCAATCATTGTTGATTCCTCGTGTTCCAAAGAGACCCTTTCGCGACGAAGAAGAAATATGTTTTTGAAATGCTTAATCAGGAGTTTAAATTATATCCTTTAAAAATAAAATAAGAAAGTATTTCAACTAATAAATTATATTCAACGATGTTTGAATATTCATTAAAAAAATAAGTAAATTGATAACCTTATAAAAATTACGCATTACAAAATAGTGTTTCTAAAAGATAAATGACGGTTGTATTATTTAAATGATTCAGGTGACTGCGACAATAGTTGACGAAAATTGTATCTAGTTGACAGCAAATATAACCGTGTTTGCTTATGTAATTAGTTATATTTATAACTTAGAATATTGTCTTTTGATAAGGGAATAATATACAGTATACACATATTTGGACGCCATTAAACGTTACTGCATGTGAGTTCCGTAGATATACAGTATATTACTACAGAGCGTTGGGTTTTCGTGAGTAGAGATGTTCTAAACTGTTTTGTTTTATTAAGTTTAATGTACGTGTGGGTGTCAGTATTACATTTGGTTGGTCATAATATTGAGTGGAACGTTGAATGATTTGTGCAAGAATAATTTTGTGGTAAGCGGCCATTTTGCATGTCTGTACATTTGCAGAGGAGAATATCGTGAGTTTCCATCGTTGTCCGAAACTAACCAAGATATAAATCAAACCTTTCACGGACGCTACCTGGAAGTGACGAAAAACCAAAGATAACAGACATCAGAACTGACCATTGCGACATCTGTCGGAAATTAATTGAGAATAATGAAAATGCTGTTTTGAGTAAGGATAATGCAGATGGCAGCATTCAGAATGCATTGGTTTAACGAAAGGAGAATATGAAATGATAAAAATAAAAATAAATAATGTAAGCTAAGTTAACATGGCCTTCCGTAGAATGAAAGTCCGAGGTCATTTGTAAACCTAAGGACGAGGAGAACAAGCTCGGGATACTTGCTGACAAAATAGCAGAAAAAATAGAGGAACAAATTACAAAGGGAATTCACACCGCCAAACTGATTGAACCAGAAAAATATGCTTTGCTAAAATCTGTTATAAAGGAGAGAGTTCCCCAGCCTACATGCACTGTTGTCAACAATGACATGAGTAGAGCACGATCTAATACAGAAGGTCCTAGTAGGGATTTACCACAACAGATGCAAGACTTTATAGATACAGGAGATACTAAAGCGCAGCAATTATTCTAGGTTTGTGTGGGGTTTCGCCTAGGACACCAAGCTGGCTCATCAACGGAGTCTTCATGTCCCGGTCCGGACCCCCATAGGAGTAGCGAACTGCACGCTACCCCCATTTTTATGAATCTCACCTGCGTCTCTTTACTGCGAGATCTAAATTCTCAAGCAGCCATAACCTTCCTATGAAGGCTTCGAAACAAATTGTATATTGGCCTTCACGGCCAGTGAATTAAATCACAGCAATTCTTCGAGAATTTTGCCGTGTCTTGAGGGGGTTTTCGCCTAGGACACGAAGCTGGCTCATCAGCGGGCTTTTGGTGTTCACGTCTGGAGCCCCACAGGAGTAGCGAACTGCGCACTACCTCCCTGTTTTTGAAGCGCACCTGTGCCTCTTTACTGCGAGAACTTAAAGCTCAAGCAGCCATAACCTCCCTATGAAGGCTTCCAAAAAGGATGGTATATTGGCTTTCACAGCCAGTGAAATAAAACTCAGCAATTCTTCTCGGTTTGTGTATTGTGAGGTTCATCACTCTGACCAATTCTTGTCATTACATCCGTCCCTATAATGACGTCTTCTGTAATAATAGCCACTACAACTCGATGTTTCATCGCATTGGTACCCAGGCCGATGTTCACGGTCATTTCTCCATAGGGTGTTGACTGGTTCGCAGGTGGCAGTTTTCAACAAAACCTTTGTATGTTGTAGATCTCTTGTCACGGTGCCCTTCTTCACAATGGTGATAGTATTCCAGTGTCCAAAGGCATAGCTTCAACGATTCAATTTATTGACCCATCCACAAAGAGACTATCTAAATGCAATTGAGGAGAAATAACTTGGACCTTTCCTTCAGGAGCAGTACGACCACCTCATGATTCTTGACCCTTAGCACCGGCCCTTTCTAGATTTCATGACCTCGTTCCAACAACCTCGGACATGCCATTGTTTTCCAAACTTCCAACAAAATAATTCTTGCCTTCGGTATGAGCGATACATGTCAGGAAGGACTTTTAAAATAATTCTTTCCATGTTCTCGTCTAATATCTCATCTTTGCCCAGTTGTCGGAGTCGCGCTTGTACCATTGATGTTTGCGTAGCAGCTTCAAATTCTACTGTATGAGATAAGGCTTCATTCTGTGTCTTTGGGTGTGCAAGACGTAGAGCACGTTGCAGTTCTTGATTGTTCAGACCGTTTACAAAATCTCTACAGACAGCTGTGACACGAAGTCATTTGGAGCAGAAGGATACGCAATCTGAACGAGACGTGCGATATCTGCCTCAAATTCCTGTAGTGTCTCCCCACGTTTCTGGCATCTGTTGAGTAGTTGGCCATGATACACCTGATGGAGATGTTTGTCCCCATACCGCATCTCCAATCGGGCCAGGAGGGAATCATAATCATTCTGTTCACTGTCTGGAATGGCCTGGACGATATTGAGCGCGTCATCACGAAGAGCAATCACAATTCCTTCCTTAGACCAACCACTTGCAATAGCAGCGGCTTCAAATTGTTTCCTACACATAGACCAAGGAGATTCACCATCGTATGTAGGTGGTTTTTGATGTATGATCCACGTATCATACCCTAATTCTGGCCTGAGTTTGACAGCGCCTTACTGAGTTATCTCCGTCCGGAGCAATTGCATTTTATTTTCTATGGCTGATATTTTGCTTTTGACATCCGTTTCCACTCGTTCAAGTCCTTCCTAAACCTCACACACTTTATGTTCTAGTTCATATTTTAATTCTGCTACTAGATTCCTCTAATTAGTAGTGAATTTCTCACCTAGAGCCCTAGAATTGTCATTTAATTTGTCTTCCTAACTTTTACAATTTTTGCCTTGACATTACTACGAGGGTACTAAAGTCACCGGCTATTTCAAACAACATATTTCCGGAATCCTTACCTTCTGCCTTTAAAAGCGCTTTCAGTCTCGACTGCAATACAGAATTGGTTCCTGAAGTACCCCTATAGTGTTCTTCTACCTCGTGCTTTAATTCAGCCACCTTCAATTCATTCAACCTTACTTTCTTTGAAGTCATGATCAATTTTCACTTGCTATTAACGCTGAATATACTAAATCCTAACTTCTTACCCCAGTGTTACGTTCTTTCAGACTTAAAGATGAACAATTATTTGCAACTTCCCCTAAAACTTCCCCTAATCAATTACAATCATCTCAAAAACCAAACAATTCCGATCCTCTCTTGTCACTATGTCATCACCAATGACAATAGAGAGACATAAAAGTCGGAGCGGCTAAGTCCTGTCCCAGACGGTATTTTAACCCACCTGCAGACAACAACATAGACAAGGTGAGTAGAATTCCTTCGCTTGCCCGTTACAATGTCATCGAGCTTTATCTCCTACTTTTCAACCATACTGAAAGCAAATGGTTCCCCTAACGCTTCACTTAAGGTATAAACAAACCAAGACTGTCTTTGAGCTAATATAATTCAGTTTTTATCTCCTAGGTACCTACCCAGATTGTGAACAGACAGTTTCTCTTATAGGTATTGACGCACTGGAGTGTCTTTGAGCTAATGTCATTCAGTTTTAGCTCCTAGGTATGCTCTACTATATGCGTATGTTTAACCTCACACTACTTATAAGGTATTGACGAATCTGGAATGTATTTAAGCTAATATTATTCAGGTTGAAGGTTCTAAGTACCCACTGACACTGGGCAGATTGTTCTTCTTAGAGGTGTTGACAATATGGAGTGTCTTTACGGTAATATTATTTACAGTACAGCTCATACCTACCCACCCAGACTCCTCTTAGAGGTCTTGATACTCTGGAGTGTCTTCTAGTGAATATCATTCAGGTCAGGGCTTTTAGGTACCCACCCTGTTAGCAGACTGTTCTTTATAAAGGTATTTACACAATGGAGTGTTCTAAAGCTAATATAATTCAGTTTAGAACTGATAGGTACCCACCCAGACTGTGAGCTTATGGTTCCTCTTAGGAGTATTGACACACATGGTGTGAATCAAGTTAATATCATTCAATTTAGAGCTGCTCTGTTGCCACCATACTGTAAAATGCATTCTTCCCTTGACAATACTAATAAGGTATCCTAAAACCTAGAATGTCTTTAAACTAATATCATTCAGTTTAGAGCTTTCTCACATTTCAAATTTCCTATGAATTTTAAGGCCAGAATTAAAAATATTAAATTGGAGAGATATTATTTTACAATAGTGCTAATTTATTTGTTTCTGAGGAAATAATCATATTATTTATTTTTAAAGATGCTTTGTTCAGTTGAATTGTACAATGTTTGGAACGTAATAATAATCTCAAATTATAAAAGCCGCCTTGTCAAACACTAGAAAAAGTTTAATAATTATATTATTACGTACATGTTTCGGTATACAATGATACCTTCGTCAGCGTAGATTGAATAATAAATGAATCATAAAACTATGTTAACAAATACCAAAGAGAAAATGGATATCCTCACAAAAAGCCATCAGAATTTAAATAAAATGAATGGTCACAAAAAATTAGAAAATACGTAAAAGATACAAGGTTAAAGATAATATAAATGTACCTTAATAGACTGTCTATAATATACTTTTTCATTACGGTTCAATACTATAATGAATCGGACCTCCTGTTGATTGCAAAATTGTGTTGTTTCCATGTATAAAGAAGTGGTAAAATGCGTAACAACTTTTGACTGACAACGTCCTCTTACCTTTAAAAACGTTCCAGTTGAATCCAAACTGTCGGTTAAGGGACAGCCTATATTATATTTCTTCAATATGGTTCAAGAATATAGTGGATCGGACGTCGCTGTTGAGTGCTATGGGATGTTGTTTCCAGCCAGGTATAATGATATGGAACAATGCGTAAAACATTAAGTCATCAAACATTGAATAGAATCCTGTTGAATCCTATTACTATTAGCGTATGGCAAGGAAATTATATACATAATATATATAATATATACACAATAACAAAAAACATTGATTCACTTCAGGCATTAGTGTTATCCGTTATAGCTGAATGTCCAACTTTTGAACCCACTGTATTGCCTCCGCTGTTGGTGATAGAAAGTCTTCCAAACTACCTGGATAAGCCCGTAGATGACACTCGCTTAAAATGTGGGGAATGGTCTGGCGAGGGGCTCCACACTCTCAATCTGGAGATGGTACAAAATTCCACTTATAGAGAGAATCCCTGATCCTTCCATGACCTGTCCTGATCCTGTTGAATCCTATTTGTCGTTTACAATATGATGTTTCCAGATGATCGAACACTGTAGATTTATTTATAAATGGCAAAACCAACTAACTTCGAATAAACCAGAGGATTCCTACTTGTTAGTTAGCCCTGTAGAACTAGCTGTCCAAATGGGTGATGCATTTCTCATCATAACTTAATATCCCAAGTATATTTATAGGTTGTATAAAATACATGGACATTGATAGCCAAATGTAATATATTGAACCCTTGCAAAGAAGCTTATGAGACTCAGTTTCGGGGGGTGTGACGGTCCATTTCGTAAGTTGTTGTTAAAGCGCTTCATTCACATGCAGGGTAACATATAACAAAATAACATGCAGGAAAAAGTGAAGCCAGGGTTATAACAAATGAATTTAATAACAGATCAGCTATTTACCAAAAATGAATTAACAAACAAACTCCCATAATGACTCCCACTGAATAAATTAAAATTTGCCAAAACTAGGCCAAATCTCAGGAGAGATTATTACTCGGACCAAGTTTCCCAAAGAAAATATCAACAATAATGACAATGTATGCGCGTGTGCTGTTCTACATGCTTCACGATGAGTACAATTGAATGCATGATCCGTCATCATCCGGATAAACTTTCAGAAGACAAATCGGCATTACTTAGAGCTAGACAGACGCGGGGAACAACTATACAACACTTAAAACTAAACCGACACTTCCTATACTTAAAATAAACAACACAAACATTTCCGCGTGAAATTGGAATCAAGACTGCCGTAGCAAAAACATTACTGCCTAAAATTAGGACTTCTCACACAAATCAACACAAGTAAGTTAACACGTGACCAATAAAAGAAATACACATATGACCGCCGTCATTTTTACAAGTATACTACCACTACACCACACGGGCATCACATACTAAATTACATGAACTGAGTCATAGACAAATCACTAGGCTCAAAGCCAACATTTACATTATTAACACAACATTCTATCCATACGACATGCAATAAGCCGTCACAAACATGGCGAACTCCCCAATTAATTATGGTTCAAAATAACCATCACAAAGAACAGGTTTGCTAAATGAAAGCTTAAAGGGGCCAGTCGGAAAAATAGGACTGCCTAACAAAAAATAAGTCACCAGGCTAGACGGGCGATTCGTGGAAATCTGCATATCTGTCAACCCACGTGTCAAAATAACCTCGACCTCCCAAGGCACGGGATCGAGTCTCGAAGAAGCGTGCCCCAAAGCACGTCTTACTGAATGACAACTTGTTAACAGCTGTTGACCAGTCTAGCGGATCCGTCAATGGCATGCAGACAGCACTTACCTTCCAGCAACCTTAAAACACGCCTGTATCCACCTCCTTATGAAACATACACTTCGCTATTACAAAACAAGTATGTACAAAGCAAGAAGTCGTGTACATGTAACAAAAAACGCACTAAATATAACTTTCCTCCACCGGGACTACACTGTAAAAACAAGTACGAAAAATACAGGGACTACAATTCAACAAGTAGTTCCATGAAGTACTAAATAGCCTATTTTCATATATCCTATTATTATCAATTGCCTCTATCAACATACAAATTGTCAGTTTGATTGCGGTAATAGATTCGTAGATATTGAGAACCGTCTAAATATTTACGATGGTCACCATGTTGGATTGTTATATTATAGGCCTTAGATTTATGTACTAATACTTGAAGATTAATGTGTAGGTGTTTTATTCAAACTTAAATCGCATGATTAAGACACAAGAAATAAAAGCGGGTTTTTAAAATTTCGCTCAGCCGCCATCTTGTGGTTATGAAAATAATTTAAATGAATTAGATGCCAGTCGATTAAAATTTGTATAAGCATACACCGTATCCAGTTTCACTGTGCTCGGATGGATAAAACGCAAGAAACGTCCATTTGAATATTTAAAATTTGTGTCGCCGCTATGTTGGATTTGTGGTCGCCAGGTTATTGAACGTCCCATACGTGAACTTATGCTTATAGCCTCTATACACTTACAAAATTTCAGGTTGATTGCTGTAGTAGATTAATAGATAATGAGAACCGTCTAAATATTTTGGATCGTCGCCATGTTGGTTTTTAATATATGTAGGGCATAGAGTTATGTACTATTAGATGATTATTGTGTACGTCGATTATGCAAATGTAGATTTCGATCGCATGATTAGAACACTATATATCAAAACTTAATTTTCGAAATTCGCACAGTCGCCATCTTGAGGTCATATAAATAATTGAACTAAATTAAAGAACTAAATTAGATACCAGTGCATTACAATGTGTATAAATATTTGCTGTACCAAGTTTCATTGCGTTTGGATCATTAAATCGCGAGAAAAGTCTATTTAAACCTTGAAATTTGCTTGGCCGCCATGTTCGTTTTGTAGTTAATCAGATTTTCAATGTCTCATAGATGAACTTCCAGTAGTGCTCCTTATCTCCGTACAAAACCTTTATGGTGATACCGGTAAAAGTTTCAGAGATATAGAATGCCGGTGAAATATTTCGCATAGCCGCCATCTTGAGGTTAAGTAAACAGTTGAACGAAGTTACATGTCGGTACATTACAATGAGTATAAACATATACTGTACCAAGTTTCATTGCGTTTGAATGGTTAAATCGCGAGAAACGTTTATTTAAAAGTCGCAAATTCGCTTGGCCGCCATGTTGGTTTTGTAGTTACTAGGTTTTCAAAAGTCACATAGGTGAACTTCTAATAGTTCTCTTTATCACCGTACAAAATTCCCGGGAGATATCGGTAATAGTTCGGAGATATTGAATGCTGGTGAAATATTTCGCACAGCCGCCATGTTGGATTGGTGAGACGTAACGAAATATGAAGGGCACGGTCGGAGTAGCCCGGGATAGTGCTATGAACTTGCGAGTTTCATTGAACTCGCTCCAGCCGTTAAGAAGTTATTAGGGGGAGGGGGCACACAAAAATCCAGCACACACACAAGCATACACAGACAGACACACGGGCAAAGGGTGATGTGATAAGCCTATTTTTTCATAAATGAAAATAGGCTAAATATATGTACAAATGAAAATTCAATCTTATTCAATTTACAGTATAGTTTGAAAAACAGATATTGTTGTAATGTATACTTTATTCTCAATAAGTTTTAATTAGGCGAAAACGCGCAAGGTCAATCCGCAAACCAGATAATCCAGAGTATGCTGTACATCACAAAGACAATTTGTTGACGCTTAATTACATGAATGTGACTTATGGCCACGATTGGTTATGAACCTTAAAACTGACTCGTATACTGAATGACAAATCAAATATATTACATGAATTTAGCTACTGGTCGAACAGTATTAAAATATGAGTTTTCAATCCACCCCAACCTCTTTAGTGAATTCTGATTCGCATGAAAGCGCCTAAGTTGTTCTGGCTAACATGTGATAATTCTGTTTCCAATGCCCTGCAAGGTGATTAAGTGATTCACAAGAAATATGGCATTTGCCTGCTGTCGATGAAATTGGCTATATCATAAGATACTCTATTAAGAATCCTGTTTTGAATGTAGTAGTCAAGCATTCAGGATACGCACGTGTCTCATTAGACCAAACTTTTGAGCAAACACTTTTCGAATATACATCACTTAAACGTAGCTTTTTTTTTTTCAAGTAAGCATGAAGATATGTTTCAACAAGGATACATAGAGCTATGGTATAACAAACCCTCTATGAATTGACATGTGCTTAATGAATAACCCGCTTTCTAACAAACCTTTCTCAGCTTGTATTTCGTGTCTTTTCTTCATTCCGCATAACACATTATTTGTAATTTAAACTTATTTTCCATAGCATGAATATAATTTCTGGCTACTACCAATTAAAGTGTGCTTCTTGAAATCTCCCTTCGTACTTTTCACCACAAGTACTGTGCCCGTTTAGACCGAAATCTGGACGAACACATATGCATTTCACCAAAAATCAGTCAGCACGAGAATCAAAATATCCCGGGGCGCCAGATGGGTTAAAGTGACTACAATAACTCAACAAAAAAATTGCTTTACTGATTTTCGACTCGATGCAACAATAAGGATAGAAGGAGATTTTCTGAAAATAACACAACCTGTAAAATTATCTCATTTTATCTAAAACGTTAAAAATTACTGAATGTATGCCAAAATAGCATAAATAGATGTATGACGAATCATACGTTATGTACAAGATTTACAATTCCACCAACACATGAACACTTGGCAATTGAGACGAAGGTCAAATTAATAGTCCTGCTGACTTCGCTCAAAAAAAATATTTACATTAGTAGGGTTTTGTCAGTGCAAATTTAATTGCCCTTCCTGATTCCTATCTTATTTGAGTATTCACACATTGAAATGAAAAAAATTATCACTCGTTGAAAATTATATCACTGTTCACTTTTTCAAAAATATCGTAGCAAATTAACTAACACTTCAGGATTCAGTTATCTCAAGATTTGTTCAAATACAAAGTTATTAACAAGAAATACAACGCAATATCATATACATGGACATTCGACCACTTGGATTCGACGAACTTCGATAAACAGCAAATATTTATTGAATCATCTGTACTCGATCCAAAATCTATTCAGAGCTTTTGACTCAATCATCAATATATAGATAAAAATATATTATCAACAAAATATAAAATTAATTCAATATGGATTCAACCATTTAATCAATTAACTATCACTTGGAAAAATCATTTAGAAAATTTATCATGAAACAATTTCATTTGCTATTATCAAAATTACAATAATTTGACAAACTGTGAAATATGTTAATCATCCAATTTATTTTCAAAATGTTTATATATTTTTACAGGATCACAAAAATTATCTCAGTTTGTAGTGGTTGTTAAGAAGTAAGAGTTTTAAATAATTTACAGCATCGGCCCATTCGATTTAAATGCATAAAAATCACATAATCATAATTAGCATCTTGACAGCGGTAAAGTATTTTCATAATGAAAGGTACAAGTTTAACAATAACAATTCTCCGGCAAGCAATTACTAGGAATACTTCTAGAACACGTGGGTAAACTGTGAATTGACAATGATGGCTCAACATAATAACCACTGGTTATATCTCGACGAAAGTGTGGCTGAATTCAACTCTTCTACTAATTCAAAGACATCCAACCTACAATATGGTTGATGCTTCATTTCAACAACCTCATTCCTGCGACTTAATTGCACAATCAGAATGGAATATTTAACTCTTTGCACACACAACATTTATTTCTTCCCAAATTATACAGAATAATCAAGCCTTTGCTTGTTACGACAACTGGAAGATTTATAAGTTAGTAAACTCCACCAATGAGTTTACAATAATAATTGTATCATCAGTTTAAAACATGAATAACTCCACACCGTATCTATTCTTTGCCAAACGTTTTATCAAAAGACGTTGCTCAATAATGATTTTATTTTTATACAAACTCTAGCAAAAACCCTGTTTTATACATGCTCTTGGCTTCCCGTATCATTACTTTCCGTGTCTTGTCAAAGATTTAAATGCATTATGCAAGTGTGAAATACTTCCACTGAATTAATATATTGTTTGTTTGTGGGCATGCGTTAACCACTATCCTTCGGAATCAACAAGTATCTGATCTTAGAAAATTGTTTTAAATGTCAAATGTATAAATCACACTACATGATAATGATTATTAGTAATCACAACTATTATTATTATCTCAGAAAATTGAAAATAATAATAATTATTAAATCAATATTATTATTATTATTATTGTTATTTCCTCAACAAATGGATTTAAAGTTGTTAAACTGTTCGGGGAATATCATCCTCGACTTCGTAATTTTGGATAAATATCCATTCCACAACTAATATTTATTATTAAATGTTCAGTTACGACGTCTGATGACCGTGATTAGAAAAATATCAAAATTAAATAAATGCTCGTTCTGCTTGTCCATAAATTTCGAATCACTAACTTCTGAGTGTAAAAACTGCTCAGATCAAAGCTTCTATTGCAAAAAGAAAATATTTGCAACAGCAAAAACATCGATGAAAACAAAATATGTGTTGGTAGAAAATTTGAGAAATTCCAGCTAACTACGCATAAAAATAATGCAAATTGTAGCTTACATTCCTATAGATCTTGATGCTTGTAATCTGGTCTGAACCAGATTATTTCAGTCTTCTTGTCCCCACTAGGACACGTGTTTATAATCTTGTATCGGCCTCCATTTTATACCCGCAATGGTCTTACTCAGACATAGCGGTATCCATACTTGTAGCCTGAATATCTTGATGAAAATAGTTCGTAAAATATGCTTCTTCAACAGCTGAAGTAATCTCGACTGTGGTTATATTGAAAAGATCCGTGATGAAAAATTACCAGTTTTAACTCGACCCAACTGTAATGCCTTCAATACTGCCACTACTCTTACAATCTTATGCAACACATGTTCGAGTTCTGAAGATCAGTTCCCTGGGCAGAGCATCTCACTCTCCAGACAATGCAAGCATGCTGGTATTCCCTATGTCGGCTAGTGAAATGAACTGTGCAAGACTGGTAGGCGAACAGTAATGAACTTTTTTGGTTGGTCGAAAGTTATTATGTCCAAGACTTATTCTGGTTGTTTGGATGAAATAATCCAAGTTAAATTTTAATGGACAGTGGAAATAAAAATATAGACTAAGTCTATTCATATGTCCGTTGTAGCAGTAAATAATTACCAATGCCACAATGTTTATCACCTTGGTGATAACTTTTGAAAAGTTCGAAGATCACTATAATGTTAGACACTTTTATAAGACCAGTAAACATGTACTGTCGAAATCACTAAGTCCCAGCAACTGTGCTGGTAATAACGTAGATTTTGCAACCATGTGCACGAAGGTTATAACAGTGTTCGGAGCGACGTAGAGTGTTTAGCGGCTGAGTGCTTACGAAGGAATGTACATACTTAGCTCGGGCATGCGTGCCTTATATACTCCTCAAGCGGATTCCTCGAGGTCAATGCGTGAAATATGCTGAAACTAAAACATCTCATATCTCAGGTTCCGCTCAATCAATTTCCTCGAAATAAAGCATATTCTTCCTCCCTTGTCCGTGCCAGTAATCTGATGTTAGTCTCAAGATTCTACTCCATCGGGAAATATTTAATGTCAATTTAGCCTTAACTATGCCGCTCTCGCCTACGTCACTTAACCGTTTCTTGGCTGCTCAAAGCTTCCAATTCCTTCTTAGAAGGTTTGGCGCGCGCTATTCAAACTTTCAATTCTGGACTTAGCATCATGGCCTGTGCTCTCAAATCTAGGCAACTGGATTTGGGCACATCCAACCCACACATATCCAAAAATAAGAATTGAACGATTTTTATTTTTGCTATTCACACTTCAAGCTACCTGGTTCTTGGATAATAAATCTGCAAACTCGAAGAATTGTAGGTTCCCACGAGGTTACCAGTTCGTGTGTTGGCTATCTTTTCATTACTTTCCTCGACTCGACAAGTTTAAAAAATATCTCAGGCATAAGTTTGAATAGACCCCCCGATGTTGCTTTCTGCATTTAATCTATCCATTCGTCCCTTGCGGTGTTCTTCGGATAGTATCTAACTCTCTTTCTTCCTCTTCGAAATTACCATCTTCCTCAAAACTATAATCTGTTAAGAAAAAAGTATTGACTTCACCTGTCTTTTCTTTGGTCTTATTTATTCCGGATGTACTGGGTTTTTCCTGCTGTTTCAACCGATCTAGGTATTCTATACTCTCCTGTACTCTATCATCCAGGTATTTCCTTCTTTCCTCTTCCTCTCTCAACCGTCGTGAATTATCGTTTCTTTGGTAGAAGCCATTATTCCTTCCAAAGTTCCTTCTCTCTTGGTATCGTCCTTGGATTCCTCTTGGTCTTCCCCATCGACTTCTATAATTGTTCGTACCTTCAGGTCTCGTATATGGTTTATTCTAATGCGACCAATAGTCGTTTTGGTTCAATCTTCTTTGTCATGGATCATCCCTCGGCGTTTTCTCTTCTCTACCGTCTCGTGGTGTCTGACAATATCTATCAGCCATCACTGCAAATACCGCGTAGTCATTCTTCCCAGCTTTCTGATGAAAGAATTGAGCGTTCGTGTGATCCAACTTCTGTAGAACTTCATCAAATTGTTCCATGTTGTAATTGTCCGCAGCTATAAGTGTTCTTTGGACATCCGTAGGAAATTGCCTGATCAATACAGTAATTAATTCGTTGTCGGGCATAGGTGGATCTAAATGTTGAAGTTTAGATAGTTGCCCTGCGAATTAAGTCGAATAACGTGTGGGTTGAGAAGTGGAGAATCTTTTGGAGTATAGCTCCGCTCTCACTTGTTGAGTTTCTGGGGACCAGAATTTCTTCAACAATCATTTAGCGAATTCCTCAAAGTTGTTTAGAGTAGATCTAAGGAACTGAACCACGTAAGTGCGGGACCATCCAAAAATGTCCCTATCACTCTTATTTCCCTTTCTTTGCCACTCTTGCAATCCTTGAGGTAATCTCCCACTTCCCTCAGGAATTCTACTGGTGTAATACTCACAGTTCCTGAGAATTTAGACGGTTTATCTTCTACATTTTTATAAAAGGTTATAGGAGTGGATTGCATAATTGTCCTAACCTATTCCTGTTTATAGGGATTTCCTACTTTGTTTACTCCCTCAATATCAATATCCTTACTCATAATTGGAGCTTTACCATGAGGTTCAACAACACTCTTTTCTTGCCTTTGGTAATCCAAGAATTTGTTACTAAGTGTTTGATAGTTCCTTTGAGTTCAGCATTCTCCTCGCCCTCTAATTTTTTAACTCTTCGGTACTGCTTTTATTATGCGAATAATCACCCTGGTGTTTGTCTTTAACATGACTCTTGGTATCCTCAATTTCCCTCTGGTTCTCTTCAGATCTTTTTCTGATTTCTTCAGTATCTCTCTTGATCATTTCTGTTTCCTTGCAATTCTCTTTTTTATCTGTATACATTTTGTTCATAATCTCTTCGTGATTCTTTTAGGAATTTGTCATATCCACAATGTATTTCTGAGCTGTCTGGAAATCCTTAGTTATAACTTGAACATGTGACGTCAAAGTTTCCCTGATCTCTTTGATTCCGTCTTGAGTCTTCAGTTTAAGTGCATCTTTGACTTCAATGATGACTGTCGTCTTTATCTCAGTTGTCAACTGTTTGACTACACTTTCCTGAATTTCTCCAACAACAAGTTCCTGGAATTGCTCGGTCAAACGTTGTAGGGCGTTATTTGCCATATCACTGTTCTCTTTTTGGACACGAATTTCTAGACTTGTCATATCCTCTCCTACTTTTCTGATACCTCGCTCGATCCTATCAGTTAATGACTGAGATTTTTCGTCGGCATCGCGAAATCTATCCTCCATTTTACTCATGTTCAAAGCTAATGAAGTTTCGAGTTCATGAGTTTTCTCAAACAGTTTAGACATTTTATTTTCTAAAGAAGTGGAATCTTCTTTGAATTTACTTTCTAACGAAGTATAATTTTCTTTGAATTTATTTTCTAAAGAAGTAGAATTTTCTTTGATTTTCTTTTCTAACGAAGCTCCTAATGAATCTGAAATCTCCCTCATGTTAGCTTTTAAGTTTATTGAATTTTCCTCTAATCTAGCTTCCAAGGAAGTTTTCAGCGAATCAGAGTTTTCTTTTAACTTATTTCCAAATAAGTTTTTAACGAATCAGAGTTTTCCTTTAATTTGTTTTCTAAAGAAGTTAATTTAGTCTCCAAAGAATTAGAATTTTCCTTATATTTATTTTCCATTGAGTTTTCAAGATTAACTTTTAAAGAAGAGGTCAATCTATTTTCTAGGGCATCTGAGTTTTCTCTTAATTTTTTCCTTAATGTTTCAGAATTTTCTTTAGGTTTAGCATCCATTTTATTAGTTTTCTCTATAATTTCTGCCACCTGCAGTTCTGTACTTTCGGAGCTCTCCTCCATTCGAGTTAAGTTCCTCATGACCTCATCCATAATTATCACAATATAATTCAAAGTTAGGGGTATAAATTTAGGCAGACACAAAGACTAAAACTAGAACAAGAATTATGCGTAGCTACTTGGAATTCTCCAAATAAAATGAGATATGCCCTAATGTCGACGTGACGGGAAAAAATTCTCTACTATTAATTCAATTTAAACAACAATATAAAAAATGCAAGGCATATATCCTCCACCTGGATTCTAATAAATTGTGTATTCCCAGGCTATCGAACGTATACTACAAATTTTACTTGACACCCTAATGGATAAGCCATTATACAACAATCAAAAACCACATTAACTATTTGAAATTTAATTTGAATTAAGTTTCCCACTAACTGGGTTTCCTATGAATTTATTTATCCATACCAGACATCTTCCAATTCCCAAAAATATCTATTGAAAAATCACAATTAAATCGGTATGCAAGCAACCGTATAGAAATCGGGCCCCACTTTCGAAGCCATTTCTCTCTTCCATCTTATTTTATGTGCCCGTTTAGACCGAAGTCCGGACGACCACATATGCATTTCACAAAAAATCAGTCAGCACGAGAATCAAAATATCCCGGGGCGACAGATGGGTTAAAGTGACTACAATAACTCAACAAAAAATTACTTTACTGATTTTCGACTCGATGCAACAATAAGGATAGAAAGAGATTTTCTGAAAATAACACAACATGTAAAATTATCTCATTTCATCTAAAACGTTAAAAAATACTGAATGTATGCCAAAAATAGCATAAATAGATGTATGACGAATCATACGTTATGTACAAGATTTACAATCCCACCAACACATGATCACTTGGCAATTGAGACGAAGGTCAAATTAATAGTCCTGCTGACTTCACTCAAAAAAAAATTACATTAGTAGGGTTTTGTCAGTGCAAATTTAATTGTCCTTCCTGATTCCTATCTTATTTGAGTATTTACATATTGAAATGAAAAAAAATTAACACTCGTTGAAAAGATATCACTGTTCACTTTTTCAAAAATATCGTAGCAAATTAACTAACACATCAGGATTTAGTTTTCTCAAGATTTGTTCAAATACAAAGTTATTAACAAGAAATACAACGCAATATCATATACATGGACATTCGACCACTTGGATTCGAAGAACTTCGATAAACAGCAAATATTTATTGAATCATCTGTACTCGATCAAAAATCTATTCAGAGCTTTTGACTCAATCATCAATATAATGGTCAAAAATTTATTATCTACAAAATATAAATTAAATTCAATATGGATTCAACAATTTAATCAATTAACTATCACTTGGAAATATTATTTAGAAAATTTACCATAAAACAATTTCGTTTGTTATTATCAAAATTACAATAATTTGACAAAATGTCAAATATGTTAATCATCCAATTTATTTGCAAAATGTTTATATATTTTTACAGGATCACAAAAATCATCTCAGTTTGTAGTGGTTGTTAAGAAGTAAGAGTTTTAAATAATTTACAGCATCGGCCCATTCGATTTAAAAGCTTCAAAAATCACATAATCATGATTAGCATCTAGACAACGGTAAAGTCTTTTCATAATGAAAGGTACAAGTTTAACAATAACAATTCTCGGGCAAGCAATTACTAGGAATACTTCTAGAACACGTGGGTAAACTGTGAATTGACAATGATGGCTCAACAAAATAATCTTTGGTTATATCTCGACGAAAGTGTGGCTAAATTCAACTCTTCTACTAATTTCAAAGACATCCAACCTACAATATGGTTGATGCTTCATTTCAACAACCTCATTCCTGCGACTTAATTGCACAATCAGAATGGCATATTTAACTTTTTGCACACACAACAATTATTTCTTCCCAAATTATAGAGAATAATCAAGTTGTTACGACAACTGGAAGATTTATAAGTAGTTAAACTCCCCCAATGAGTTTACAATAAAAATTTTACCATCAGTTTAAAACATGAATAACTCCACACCGTGTCTATTTTCAGCCAATCGTTTTATCAAAAGACGTTGCTCAATAATGATTTTATATTTGCACAAACTCTAGAAAAAAAACTGTTTTATACATGCTTTTGGCTTCCCGTATCATTACTTTCCGTGTCTTCTCAAAGATTTAAGTGCATAATGCAAGCGTAAAATACTTCCCCTGTATTAATATGTTATTTGTTTTTGGGCATGCGTTAAACACTAACCTTCGGAATTAACAAGTATCCGATCTTAGGAAAATTGTTTTAAATGTCAAATGTATAAATCACACTGCATGATAATGATTATTAGAAAACACAAATATTATTATTATCTCAGAAAATTGAAAATAATAATAATTATTATTAAATCAACATTATTATTATTATTATTATTTCCTGAACAAATGGATTTTAAGTTGTTAAACTGTTCGGGGAATATCATCCTTGACTTATTAATAATGAATAATTATCCATTCCTCAAATTAAATTTATTATAAAATTTTCTGTTACGACGGCTGATGACCGTCATTAGAAAAGTATCAAAATTAAATAAATGCTCGTTCTTCTCGTCCATAAATTTCGAATCATTAACTTCTGAGTGTAAAAACTGCTCAGATCAAAGCTTCTATTGCAAAAAGAAAATATTTGCAACAGCAAAAACATCGATGAAAACAAAATATGTGTTGGTAAGACTGTATAATATTTGAGAAATTCCAGCTAACTACGCATAAAAATAATGCAAATTGTAGCTTACATTCCTGTAGATCTTGATGCTTGTAATCTGGTCTGAACCAGATTATTTCAGTCTTCTTGTCCCCACTAGGACACGCATTTATAATCTTGTATCGGCCTCCATTTTATACCCGCAATGGTCTTACTCAGACATAGCGGTATCCATACTTGTAGCCTGAATATCTTGATGAAAATAGTTCGTAAAATATGCTGCTTCAACAGCTGAAGTAATCTTGAGTAGGGTTATATCGAAAAGATCCATGATGAAAAATTACCAGTTTAAACTCGACCCAACTGTAATGCCTTCAATACTGTCACTACTCTTACAATCTTATGAAACACATGTTCGAGTTCTGAAGATCAGTTCCCTGTGCAGAGCTTCTCACTCCCCAGACAATGCAAGCATGCTGGTATTCCCTATGCCGGCAAGTGAACTGAACTGTACAAGACTGGTAGGCGAACAGTACTGAACTCTCTTGGTTGGTCGAAAGTTATTATGTCCAAGACTTATTCTGGTTGTTTGGATGAAATAATTCAAGTAAAATTTTAATGGACAGTGGAAATAAAAATACAGACTGAGTCTATTCATATGTCTGTTGTAGCAATAAATAATTACCAATGCTACAATGTTTATCACCTTGGTGATAACTTTTGAAAAGTTCAAAGACCACTATAATGTTAAACAATTTATTAGACCAGTAACAAAGTATTGTCGAAATCACTAAGTCCCAGCAACTGTGCTGGTAATAACGTACATTTTGCAACCATGTGCACGAAGATTATAACAGTGTTCGGAGTGACGTAGAGTGTTTAGCGGCTGAGTGCTTACGAAGGAATGAACATACTTAGCTCGGGCATGCGTGCCTTATATACTCCTCAAGCGGACTCCTCGAGATCAATGCGTGAAATATGCTGAAACTAAAACATCTCATATCTCAGCTTCCCTCAATCAATTTCCTCGAAATAAAGCATATTCTTCCTCCCTTTCCCGTGCCAGTAATCTGATGCTAGTCTCGAGATTCTACTACATCGGGAAATATTTAATGTCAATTTAGCCTCGATTATGACGCTCTCGCCTACGTCACTCAACCATTTCTTGGCTGCTCAAAGCTTCCAATTCCTTCTTAGAAGGTTTAGCGCGCGCTATTCACTTTCAGTTCTGTACTTAGCATCATGGCCTGTGCTCTCAAATCTAGGCAACTGGATTTGGGCACAGTACCACTTGAATATGACTTTTGCCCCAACGATGAACAAGGGGTTATCCGAGCCTCCCATTCAATGAATTTTAATCCGTACATACTAACTGAATATTGCTTTTGGCAAGTATGAATTAACACATGTGTCGTTATACACCCATTAAAGTAAAAACACCTCCGCATATACTCTTTGAATATGCCGTGTGACAACTCAGTAACAAGCGAATCTTAAGGGATACTTGTGAGTAAATGTTGCTGCATATATAATACATAAGTTTAGCATACATTTTTCTTCATTCATGTTTGCTGGGCAAAATCTGTCTACATGCGACTATTAGCCCAATCAATAAGCATGTGTCTACAATTTTCTTTTCGTATTAACGTTATCTCAGCATGGGTACTTCTAAAGATCTTTTCCTAGTTTAGATTCCGCAAATGTCGCTTGAATTTGTCTTCAGGAACGAGCATGTGACTTCAAAGTTCCTATCCCTGCAAAACAAAACAAAAAACTGTGTAATCTAATACTTCTTAAATATTTCAGTTTTCCGTGGCAGTAGATCTGCCGGGGGACGTAAACAATCCCATCCTACCAGTATAAACAGGCTCATTTCTGGAAAGCGGGTCATAGTCTGGCGCTCCAAGCAGAAGCGGTGGGTGAGTCATTCCAACTTCCAGCCATGCCGATAACGATTGATGATAAGTAGCTAAATTCCCGAGCTGCCTACATGGGACAGCTTACTCGTTTCCAAAAATATCCAGCCTCCTTATCCAAGGATGAACAAAATCTTGACATCATTTCCCAGCGCTTGAAAGCAAGCTTACGAAAAGTATGATCACGTACAGCTTGAAATTGAAATTAAAAGTCCAGAGCAGCAATCAGATATATAAGATGTTGAAAATAATTATTTTGAAACACACGCTCAGGCCGTAGCCCTAGTTAAAGGCAGAAGAAACTCTAGGGAGAGTTAATAATGGGAACAATATTAAACCATTATTACCTAAAATTGAAATTCCACGCTTCTTTGGGAAAGAAGAAAGGTAGCAATCATTTTTTGAATTGTTTTGTTCACTAGTGCATGAAAACACGGCAATTCAAAAATTCCATTATTTGAAATCTGTGTTGGAAGGCCCTCCCCTTCAACTTATTAATGAACTTTCCTTAACAGCAGAAAATTATAATATAGCCATAGATTTACTTAAAGGTCGATATGGCAATGAAAGATTATGCATTCATGGACACATTCAGGCCTTATTCAACTTGTCCGCCCTGCGCGCTGACAATTTGTCAACACTGCGAGCCTTACGTGACACAGCCCAATTGCATGTTAGAGCATTGGCAAGACGGAAACAGCGAGTCGAGCATTGGGATTCATTCTTAATTCATTTAATTACTTCCAAGTTTGATCCGGCAAGCTTATAAGCATGGGAGATTGAAATAACAAATACTTCATCATATACCTATGATTCTTTGCTTGCATTCATAAACAACAGATGTCAGGTTCTCTCGGCCGTAGCCTGTCATACATCAGGTAGTACAGATAACAAGTCTAATGTTGTCAAACCAGTCAGTACCAAAGTAAACAAATCTGCTGTCTTTACTGTTCAGCCTGACTCAACAGATTTTATTCTCTGCAAAGCACCTCACAGGTTATATTCCTGCGTTGCCTTTAAAGCTCTTTCTACCGACGAAAGACGCAAATTAATAGCCGAAAGCAGATATTGCTTTAACTGTCTGTCAGCTAGGCATATGTTGTCTGATTGTTTATCCAAAAATACCTGTTCCCATTGCAAGGCTTAACATCATACCTTGCTTCACAGGTTTGAAAAGCCACGTCAGGCTCCATCCCCTGGAAGTTCCTAAGATACATCCCCAGGAGCCAATGCGCAATCTTATACCCAGAGCTCTAGCTCGATTCGCAGTTCCCAGGTGCCGTTGTCAACCGTGTTATTAAAAGTTCAAGATTCTTCTGGTAGATGGCTTGAAGCACGTGCCTTATTGGACAATGCCGCTACCCATGACTTTATAAGTGAGCGCCTTATTAAAAAACTTGGTCTTCCAGAGCAACCTACATTAATTCAGGTTACAGGTATCAACAATAGCAATGTTAAATCTTTACATTTTGTTAAAATTCATCTTAAAGATGCTGTTAATTGTAATACAACATTACAGTTGAATTGTCTTGCCATTGATACTATTGTCAGTAATACCCCTAGTACTTCTTTTGAAATTAGAAATTGGCAATTTCCTCATGACATTCAGTTGGCAGATCCGACATTTAATACAAGCGCTCCAGTAGACATACTTCTCAGCGCCCATGTATTTCGGCAATGTCTCCTTACTTCTAAAGTAAAAATATCACCAGGAGTGTTCGCTCATCAAACCAAACTAGGCTGGTTAGTAACGGGTCAAGTCCCTCGTAAGTCATATCAAAATTCCTCGCAATGTCATTTTGTTAATACAAGTCTTGATCAACACTTAGAAAAATTTTGGAAAATTGAAACTATAGAATCAGTTTTGCCTTCCTCAGTTGAAAACGAAATGTTTGAAAAACTGTTTTGCGATACAACAACACGCACTTCAGAGGGTAGATTTGTTATAACCATGCCCCGCGTGGATAATCCACTTCTTCTACTTGAAACACACCCTAGAGCTCTTAGAGCACTCTATGCTGTTGAAAGCAAATTTAAACGTGACCCTGTTGTCAAAACACAATATTCTGCATTTATGAAAGAATATGAGGCGCTCGATCATACGGAGGTTGTTACCAGGAGAGATGATGCTTCATATATCCCTTCTGAAGTCATTTATCTTAATCACCATCCTGTTTGGAAGAATGAAATTTTAAAGGAAAACATAAGAGTGGTCTTTAATGGCTCTGCTTTGGATGCCAACGGAACTTCTCTGAATGACACTTTATTAACTGGCCCCTCAATTCAATCGGACATTTCTTCTGTTTTAGTAAATTTTCGCTTGTTCCCTATCGCAGTGATAACCGATATCAAACAGATGTATAGACAAATTTTGATTAAACAACAACAGCGCGATCTTCAGAGAATTCTTTGGCGCGATGAGCCAAGAAATATTTCGATTGTTCGATTAAAACACTAACATATGGACTAAAGCCTTCCGCTTTTTTAGCCATACGTACGTTGAAATTACTTGCTGACCAGGATGGGCCGCTGCATTCTCCTAAAGCTTCTGAACCGTTAAAATTATCATTTTACGTTGATGATTTCCTTCATTCATTTGAGTCAGTATCCGAAGCACTTCAAGTCTCTAAAGGTTTGAAAGCTTTGCTTTTGGGAGGGGGATTTTCCCAGCGCAAATGGAACTCTAATTCGGAGGAATTCATTTCTAAATTTCCGTTAACTTCAGTCTATAATGACTCAGTAGAACTTCTTCAAGAAAGTAATTCTATCAAAACTCTAGGCATCTATTGGAGTCCTCAAAAGGATTTTTTCTTTTTCAAAATTAATCTCAGTGACATCCAACCGCAAACTAAGCGGCAAATGTTGTCTGAGATTGCGAAGATATTTGAACCTCTCCAATTCTTAGCACCAGTCATCGTCACGGCAAAGCTTTTTATGCAAGACCTTTGGTCCTTGAAAACTGGCTGGGATGAACCAGTTCCTTCGGTATTGAAAAAAAATCGGATTTCTTACAGAAATAGTTTGGAAGATCTTTCCATTATTATTATGCCGCGAGTAATTATCCCCTTTCCCTCCTGTGGAGGATAAGAACTTCATATTTTGCTGATAGTTCATTGGAAGCTTATGGATGTTGTGCGTATATCGTTTGCCATAATTTTGTTCAATCATATTTCTTTTCCAATTTAATATGCGCCAAGTCTAAAGTGGCCCCTTTTAAAACTTTTTCGTTGCCACGCCTGGAACTTTGTGCTGCCCTTCTGGCGGTTGAATTATCGGTCAAAATCCGTGAATCATTAAAAGTTTGATTTGTCAAAACTTACTATTGGAGTGACTCAGCCATCACCTTAGCATGGATTGCCAAACCTCCATCTCACTGGCAGGTGTTTGTAGGTAATAGAGTGTCCAAAATTCAACAGTTATCTAAGCCATGTGTCTGGCAAAGAGAATCCTGCAGATGTCATTTCTCGGGGGTGTTCCCCTCACACGTGCGCTAACCTGAAATTATACTGCCGACCCCCCACCCCCGGCTTCTGCAAGGGCCTTCCACTTGGCCAAATTTTCCTCTTCCAGAGTTAGCCGGATGCTGGGAAGATCACTGGATCCTCTCATCTCGTTTCCGACTCTCCCCTTCTCTTGCAGCTATATTCCTGTTTCCATAAATTGGTATGGGTTATGGCTTATCTCCTTCTTTGGATATATTTTGTAGTGGATCAACCTCTTATTCCTAAACCATATCTAACCCTTTCTGAGTTAGGTTTAGCCACTATAAAGGTGTTATGGCTTACTCAACGGGAAATATTCTCTGATGAATGTCAGATCTTGTCCCAAGGTCAATGACTTAAGAAATCGAGTAGGCTTTCCTCACTCGCCCCTTTTTTGGATGCTGGTGGTTTGCTAAGAGTAGGAGGACGTTTATCTTTGCCTGAATGTTCTTAGGATAAGAAACATCCAATTATTCATCCCTCAAAACATCATGTCACCTCCTTAATTATTCGCCAGTATCATTACCAGCATCTTCATGCTGGCACTCGCACATTACTTTCTGTCATTCGTGAAAGGTATTGGCCCATAAACAGAGTGCATGAAGTCACCTCTGTTATCCGGAAGTGTATTCCATGTTTTAAATCCAACCCTAAGATTACCGCTCAGCTCATGGGTGATCTTCCCACGTTTCGATCTTCGCCTGCCAGACCTTTTACCTTTACGGGAATGGATTATTCCGGTCCGTTTGTTTATAAAAAAAAATCTCCTGTAGCTAAAAAATGTGTTTCTGGAAAACTATATATTTTGCTTTTTGTATGCATGGTTACCGATGCAGTTCACTTAGAACTGGTTACCAATGCTTCTACTGCTTACTTTTTGGCAGCTTTTGCCAGATTTTCTGCCCGCCGTGGTCTTCCTTCAGAAGTGTTTTCGGATAATGCTAAAAATTTTATCGGAGCTTCTGAGCAAATTAAGAGAGCTCATGCTCATAATTCAGCATTAGAAAAGATTACTGATTATGCTCACCAGAGAAATTTCAAGTGGCACTTTATTCCCCCGTATGCACCTCATCAAGGTGGGCGTTGGGAGTCTTGTTTTAAACTCACCAAACTCACCAAGAAGCACCTTAGACGAGTTTGTGGCCGCACCCCCCTTTCTCATGAAGAATGTAATTCCTTAATTATTTTTATTGAGGGCATAATTAATTCTCGCTCTTTATCTCCCTTATCTAATGACCCTTCAGATCTTCTGCCATTAACGCCGGGTCATTTTCTTATTGGGGGTCCATTGACTGCCTCTCCCCCTTTGTTATATTCTAATTCTGAATCTTCTTTAGCCATTTCTTGGCGCAAAATTGAAAGCTTGCACATTAATTTTAGGCGTCGCTGGAGATTGGAATACCTCAGTTTGCTTCAACAGCGAAACCAAAGGCGTGTTACTTTTTCTAACCTCCAAGTAGGGGACTTGGTGCTTTTGAAGGATCCCAGTCCTCCCCTTGTGTGGAATACAGGTAGGATTGTTGAGTGTTTTCCCGGCAGAGATATTAGGGTCCGCGTGGTGAAGATTTAGACTTCTACTGGTCATTTTCTCAGGCCAATCACAATGCTTGCTCCTTTAACACACGGAGCCTAGCTCCTGTTTTTTCTCACTGCATCGTTTCTCCCGCGCCTCCCAGCATGTTCGCTTTTGTGAATAGCGATGTTTGTGTTTATGTGTATTTCCCTTCGGGTGTGAAATACTATTTATTTTTGACTGCCCCATTATCCGGTTGTTTGTTTTCTTCCATGCAGTGGGAGCACGGCTACATATGTGAAACATGTCATGTCTATTTAATTACTTATTTTGTTCAATGTACTTACCATCTGCTCGGAGTGTTTTAGTGCACTTCCGCACTTTCCAAAGTTTGAATCCGGAATGGTTCATCTGCACTGTGGGTCAACTGGGCGTTCTCCGTGTCTGACCGGTGATTGGCTGGTTGATTCTCCCTCCCTGTCTTGGTGACGTATCATCTTGTGACGTCATTTTTGATATATATTTCGAGTGATCCTTCCCGGATCGTCGCACTCCTGAAGTCGTCATTCTGGATCTGCTGGATTCTACAGGGATCCCGCCTGGGACTCTGGTGGGCCACGGTCCTAAAGTCGACATGAGTTTTTTTTGACGTCACTTCAAGATTCTACCAGTCTCCTCAGCTCGAGGAGGAAGTTCTACCTTAAACATCATCTAGAATCCCTACCTGGGGTTCTTGGCCTGCTTTGTGATAGAGGCAAAATTACTACTGCGGATGGTCACTGCCGCCTCACTGAATGACTACTAAGTACCTGTGAGAACTCTAATCCGCCCTTCACTGGAGAATCATCGAGATATTGGATGGCCTAACAGGGGCTTTTTGTGTAAGCCACGGCCGCCTCCTTGCCACTTGCATGGACCGATGAAATAAGAACAACCGCCAATCAGGATAAGTTGTCAAACATCTACGAACTCTTAAATTTCATTTTTATTAACTTTTTTAAATTATCTAGGGCTTCTGCTTGTCAGACCCTCACAACTGTTGGAAATCTTAATTGATTATTGTGAATCATTTTACCTCTGCCAGTCATTAAGAGGTTTTGTTTCTTGAAGTTGAACTTCATCATTCTTATTGGTTTACTCCTTATTAGCTCTTTTTGGTATTGTTGCAATTTTTAATTATAATTTGTCCAAAGGACAATAAACCAAAAGTAATTTCCAACTGTGGTCTATCACATATGTTTCCCTTATCCTCATGTCACTCCTATACCTTTTCTATCTGTCAAAATCCCTAAAATTGCGGAAGGTAGGTCAAGACGCACCCCTATCCATCCCTTTTCCAGCACCTTTCATTGAAGCTGTTACGCCTCCTGAACAAGCTGGATTCAGACATGGACGCAGCTGCACCGATCAATTTCTTGCTCTAACTACACATATCGAAGAAGGTTTTCAAAGACAACTGAAATCAACAGCTGTTTTCAACGACTTGGCTGGAGCATATGACACTGGTTGGTGCCAAGGACTTGTCTACAAACTATTGCAAATTGTACCAAATCGAGAAATCGTGGATCTAATATCTAGTATGCTTAGTGAAAGACAAATCGAAGTGTTTCTAGGCGGCACTAAAAGCCACAAACGAAAACTAAATAATGGTCTACCACAGGGATCTGTTTTAGCCTCATTGCTCTTCAATTTGTACATTCATAATTTACCTGTCACAACATCAATTAAGTTCATATATGCTGATGACATCACTCTTGTAGCACAGAGTAATAACTTTGAAGATGGTGTACAAATTCTTACAGAGGATGTCAAGAAGATGTCAACTTTCATTACGCCATGGAGATTGATCCCCAGCACTTCAAAAACTGAAGTCTCTTGATTCCATCTATCGAATCGTGCTGCAAACTACAATCCAAGAGTTTTGTTCAACGAAGGGAATCTGAGGTACAATCCTTTTCCAAAATATCTTGGGAGTCAATTTAGATAGATCTCTGAGCTACAAAGAACACATCACTAAGCTTTCGCACAAAGTCGCCGCAAGAAACAACATATTGCATGAGCTCAGTGGTACATCCTGGGGAGCCTCTGCTGACTGTTTACGCTTATCTTCCGTCAGTATTGTCTACTCGGCTGCTGAGTACTGTGCACACATCTGGTTGGAAACCGTACATGTGAAGAAGGTAGACACAAAATTGAATGATACAATGCGTTGCATTACTGGTTCCATCAAATCAACTCCATGTCACTGGTTACCCATGCTGAGTCACATCCCTCCACCACACTGAAGAAGGAAGCAAGCTCTACTAAGGGAAGCTAAGAAAATCTTTTCATAACCCTCTATGCCATTGCACCAAGAATTCTGCCATCCATCACAGCAACGACTGAAACCTAGAAGACCAGTGTCACTGCGGAGTAACTCATTGCTGCTGGATTTGACCTAAATGAAAGCTGGAAGCATGAGTGGTCAACTAAAACATTGGGAACAAGTGCCCACCATCTTGATCCCACGAAGAAACCAAACGGCTTTGGCTTACCGAGGAACTTGTGGTGCCGCATCAACAGGCTGAGAACTGGACAGGGTTGCAGGAATTATTTCAGGTACAAGTGGGGCTGGATCAGCTCACCAATGTGTGAGTGTAACCTGGAAGAACAGACGATCGAACATAAGATCCAACGCTGTCCTCTTTATTCGTACCCTTGCATTCCTGACGATTTGTTCGCTCTCACACCCGACTTAACCGAATGAATGAGAAGGATGGACTTTAAAGTTTGAATATAGCTTGTTATGTATAATTGTATATTGTATAAATTACCATACGATTAAATAAATGTAATTATTTTCTTACAACATGTATGTGACAATGTCTCTTGCATACTCTGTGCTTAATGACAGAATAAATTTAAAATGCAATTTTCTCAGTTCCTTTGTTTTAATATGTATGATCCTTTTTCTAGGTGACTGTTTGTCAGAGAGCTGTGAAATTCTCACCATAAATGTTATTTCACAGTAGTTAATATTTTAATGCAGAATTTGCTTCTTTAAAGTTAAACTGTTTGGGTTTTGGCTGTTTTTTTAAGAAAGACTAATTATATTTTTAGCCTATTTTCATTTATGAAAAAAAAATAGGCTTATGAGATCACCTTTTGTCCGTGTGTCTGTCTGTGTGTGCGTGTATTTTTGTGTGTCCCCCCTAATAACTTCTAAACGGCTGGAGCAATTTCAATGAAACTCGGTAAGTTCATAGCACTATTCTGGGCAACCCCGACCGTGCCCTTCAAATTTTGTTACGTTTCACCAAACCAACATGGCGGCTGTGCGAAATATTTCACCAGCATTCAATATCTCAAAACCATTACCGATATTACCCTGGAATTTTGTACGGTGATAAAGGGAACTACTGGGAGTTCACCTATGTGACATTTGAGAACCTCGTAACTACTAAACCAACATGGTGGCCAAGTGAAGCTGCGACTTTTAAATAGACGTTTCTCGCGATATAACCAACCAAACGCAATGAAATTTGGTACAGTATATGTTTATACACATTGTAATGCACCGATATCTAAATACGTTCAATTGTTTACATAACCTCAAGATGGTGGCTGTGCGAAATATTTCACGGATATTTTATATCACTGAAACTATTACCGGTATCACCATGAAGTTTTGTACGGAGATAAAGGGCACGACTGAAAGTTCATCTATTAGATTTTCAAAAACCGGTTAACTACAAAACGAATATGGCGGTCAAGCGAAGTTGAAAGTTTTAAATAGATTTTTCTCGCGACTTAATGATCCAAACGCAATGAAACCGTACAGGAAATATGTATACACATTGTAATGCACTGGTATCTAATTTAGTTCAATTGTTTACGTAGCCTCAAGATGGCGGCTCTGCCAATTTCGAAAATTAAGTTTATATTTCCTGTGTTCTAATCATGTGATTGAAATCAACATTTGCATAATGAACGTACACAATCTAATAGTACATAACTCGATAGCCTACATATATTAAAATCCAACATGGCGACCATCCGAAATATCTAGACGGTTCTCAATATCTATTAATCTACTACAGCAATCAAACTGATATTTTGTAAGTGTATAGAGGCCATAAGCATAAGTTCACCTTCGTGTCGTTCAATAACCTGGCGAGCACATATCCAACTTGGCGGCAACACGAAATTTTAATATTCAAATGGACGTTTCTTGCGTTTTAACCATCCGAGCGCAGTGAAACTTGATACGGAATATGCTTATACAAATTTTAATCGGCTGGCATCTAATTAATTTAAATTATTTTCATAACCACAAGATGGCGGCTGAGCGAAATTTTAAAATCTCGCTTTTATTTCTTGTGTCCTAATCATGCGATTGAAGTTTGAATAAAACACACACAATAATCTTCATGTAATAGCACATAAATATAAGGCCTATAACATAAAAATCCAACATAGTGACCATCCAAAATATTTAGACGGTTCTCAATATTGTGTGCAATATCTACGAATCTATTACAGCTATCAAACTGATAATTTCTAGGTTGATAGAGGCATTTAATATTAGTAGGATATATGAAAATAGACCATTTAGTTCTTCACGGAACTACTTGTTTTAACATGTTTTAAGAATAATTTCTGACTCCCATGAAGTGCTATATAAAATTCTGTCCATTACTATGTTATGTAACGTTTGAATGAAATGTGACATAAATTTATATATCATACCATTATTAGATTGTGAGGAAAAGGAACATGAATTAAACAAATTGAACATTGGTAAGATAGGCGATTCCGTATCCCCGTTAATATACGGTACCGAACTTTAGTTTAGAGCACTTAGGTTCCCACCACGACTGTGAGCAGATGGTTCCTATTAGAGGGATTGACGCACTAGAGTGCCTTTAAGCTAATGCCGTTCAGTTTTAGCTTCTAGGTACCCACCATAAGTACACCTTACACTACTAATAAGGTATTAACGAACCTGGAGTATATCATTCAGGTTAGTGCTCCTAGATACCCACCCTTTTAGCAGATTGTTCATCATAGAGTTATTGACACAATGGAGTGACTTTAATCTAGTATTATTTAGTTTAGGGCTCCTAGGTACCTACCCATACTCTGCGCAGATGGGTCCTCTTATGGATATTGACACACCTGGAATGTCTTTAAGTTAATACTGTATTATTAAGTTTAGAACTGATAGGTACCTTCTCAAACTGTGAGCCTATGGTTCCTCTTAGGAGTATTGACACACCTGGTGTGTTTTAAGTTAATATCATTAAATTTAGAGCTGCTCGGTTGCCACCGAGCATGGTTCTCCTGACACTATTTATAAGGTATCCACAAACCTGGAGTGTCTTTAAACGAATATCATTTAGTTTAGAGCTCCTATGAACCCTCAGGAGTAATGGCACATTTGGAATGTCATTAAGCTATCAGCAGGTTAGAGCTTTGTCACATTTCCAATATGCTCTCCATTCTAGTGCCAGAGTTTAAAATATTAAGTTGGAGATATATGAATATACAATATTGCTGATTTAAAGATTTGTTTCTGAGAAAATAATCATATTAATATATTATCCTACTTTCGATTTTTGCAAAAACTGAAAGCAGACTTATGAGATCTACACAGGACCAAACATTGTGTGTCTGTCTGTGTGTACTCTGAATGTCGATCCCCCCCCCCCCCCCCCATCAATTCGATCAAGGTGAAACCGAATTGAACGAGATTTGGTAAAGAGGTAGCACTGGCAAAGTGCACTTCAGTGGCATGCCTTATATCATCGCAATCTTGACGCAAACGTAATGGCGGCCACCCAAATGTTAAAAGCTTAAATCAAATTACGACCAACCTTATCATCTGATCCCTACTAAATTTTGCAACAACATACCTTTGTGTGGTAAGCATCTTTTGACCAAACTACCAGGTCATCAGCCCAATAGTATGCAGAAAGTGGCCATGTAGGTGTGCAAATCGTTTCCCCCTATTATTTCAAACACGGTGAAACTGATTTTAACGTAATATGGTATAGAGATAGCACTAGCAAAAGGCAACTCAATGTCTTGTTTTATATCGTCGTGATCTTGACGGAAACGTAATGGCGGCCCCCAAAATGTTACAAGCTTAAATAAAATTACGACCAACCTAATCACCTGATCTCTACCAAATTTTGTAACAACATACCTTTATGTGGGAAGCATATTCTGACCAAAGTACGAGATCATCAGCCCAATAGTTTGCAGATGGCGGCCATCTATGTGAGCAAATCGATTCCCCCTATCAATTCAAACACGCTGAAACCGAATTGAATTTCATTTGGTACAGAGGTAGCAATGGCAAAGAGCACCTCAGTGTCATGTTTTATATCGCCGCCATCTGGATTAAACGGAATTTCGGCCATCCAGTTGTTCAAAGTTTAAATCAAATTACGACTAACCTAATCGTCTGATCTCTACCAAATTTTGCAACAACATACCTTTATGTGAGAAACGTTCGTTGACCAAGCTACAAGATCATTAGTCCAATAGTTTGCATATGGCGGCCATGTATGTGTGCAAATCGATTCCCCCTATCAATTCAAACAAGTTAAAACCTAATTGAACGAAATTTGGTACAGAGGTGGCACTAGCAAAGGCACCTCAGTGTCGTGTTTTATATCGCCGCCATCTTGACGGAAATGGAATGGCGACCACCCATATGTTAAAAGCTTACATCAAATTACGCCCAACCTAATCATTTCATCTCTACCATATTTTGCAATAACATACACTTTTGTGGGAAGCATTTTTTGACTGAAATACAAGGTCATCAACCCAATAGTTCGCCGATTGCAGCCATGTATGTGTACAAATCAATTCACCATATCAATTCAAACACGGTGAAGCCGAATTGAATGACATTTTGTACAGAGGTAGCACTAGCAAAGGGCACCTCATATTCATGTTTAATATCCGTATAGCACATTGTATTTCAACAAGCTACTACAACCAACATTCAATTATACTCCTTGAAAAGGACAAAGAGTTATATCAATACCCATGCATTTAGGAGAAAGTAGGCTATATGTTCTTTACTGAACATCTTGTTTTCAAAGATGCTTTGGTCAGCGGAATGGTACAATGTTTGGAACGTAATGATAAGGAATTAATCATATTTAGAAGATTTGTTTATTGCTAATATAATGAGAAGTAAAATACCGTAAGAGTTTTTTAATTTAATCCACATTAGTCAATAAATAAAAATAGAATATATTATACGAGTTTCAGCCACATTGTGGCTCTCTTCACAATGTGTGATTTAAATGGATGATTTTCTCTGCTGCCAGAAATTCATCCACCTGAGCAGCGCGATGCGGTCGGGCATTATCGTCAATTAAGAGGAAGTCTGGACTAACCCCACCTGTGAAGAGTCGGACATGGTGGTCTCAGTACCTCATTTCTGTATCTGCCGAGTATTCACAGTGATCCTCGGACCACACATGAACATGTGCAGGTCCGTACTGCCATTCAACATGATGCCGCCCCACACCATGACGCCACCACCACCATACTGGTCGCGTTCCTGTGGTTGTATCGGCTACCCGGTTCTCTCCAGATTAATGTGCGACGAGAATCGTTCTGCAAATAAAAGTACACGCCTCCATTCATTCATGGTCCAGTTTCAACGTTGACGGATCCACATTAAACTGGCCCGTCTCTATGCTGGAGCGGGACGCACACCGCTGGACGTCTGGCAAACAGCCCTGCTGTTCTGAGCCTCCGGTACACTGTTTGCCGGGAAACGGCAACCGCTGAGATGGCTGCAAGCTCCGCTGACAATTGTCTTGCAGGTGCAATCCGATATCATCGGGCGGATAAGGCCAGATATCGGTCCTGCTGTGGAGTGGTTACGCTTGGCCGACCTGGTACTGGCCTACGACCAACATCTCCTGTGTCTCGAGATCGTCTCCAAAGCCTGGAAATGGCACTTGAAGGTAAATTCAAGGATACGGCGATTTCGGTCTGTGTCTGGCCTGCTTCCGGGTGGCCAAGTATTCTACCCTTCAAACGGGGTCCAAATGGCTTCGGCATGTCATTATGTTGTCACGTTCACCACGAGGCTACACTCCGCCCACTAAAACAGGGCAATCACGACTGAGGCACAGGCTGTGTTCACCTTGTGGTTAGGCCGCTAGTCAAAGCAGGGAATATTCCTTTCCTATACAGAGCGAACACGCAAGGTTGGTAGGTGCATATGTCATGCGATTTGCGGTCTATTTCCTGTCGACCTGATTATTCATAAATTATCCTTAACTTTTGGACACTAGTGTATATTCCCAGAACATATCATTTGGATGTGCACTAAAACTCTCTTCTATAACAACTCCACAGCATATCAGTTTGATGTGTACAAACCCCTCTTCCTAAAATAATCATAGTACATTTCATGTGGATGTGAGGAAAACCCCTCTCTATAACTTTCGCAGAACATCTATTGATTGATGAACAAATCCCAACAAATATAACATTCGCGGAATATAACATGTGGAATCATATCTTACCTCCTCTCACTGAAAAGAATTCCAGAATATTTCATTCTCTTGCGTGAAAAATTCTCTCCCAATGTCTCTTCACTTGAAACCTTTCATACCATGCTTCAAATAATATGTCAAAATGCCTTCCGGTGATTATGGATATACAGGTTGTCTCTTAAACCTTCTCAATCTAATGAAAGCTGGGCACTATTTGAGAGCATTTATTTTAGGGCATTATGTTAATTCTCTCCCTTTACGACGGAAATATCTGTGGATTTACATTATTTCACAGGTACAGTGCTCTCGATTATCCGGCAGAATGACCGGGGTGAATGGCATGGATAGTCCAAAAGCTTGGGTTTATTATTTATTTTAAGTATACAGTGCCATATAAAGTAGGCTATAATACATTTATTAAGATAACTCACCCTCATTATAGTGCTGTTTTTAATTGTTCCCTGCTTGCTTACCTCGACATGTATTTTGCTTGCCGCAATGATGCCACCATATTCACACCCTCTTTGTCCCATATAATCTATACACTGAAGAGCCATCTTACTGAATGACAACTTGTTAACAGCTGTTGACCAGTCTAGCGGATCCTTCAATGGCATGCAGACTGCACATACCTTCCAGAAATCTTGAAACAGGCCTGTCTCCACCTCCTTTAGAAACGTATACTTCGCAATTACAAAACAAGTCTGGACAAAGCAAGAAGTCGTGTACATGTCACAAAAAATGCACTAAATATAACTTTCCTCCACCGGGACTACACTGAAAAAATATGTACGAAAAATACAGGGACTACATTTCAAAAATATGTTCGAATAAAAATGCAAACGTATTCAATTTAGAGTACAGTTTGAAAAACACATATTGCTGTAATGTATACTGTATTCTCAATAATTTTTAATTAAGCGAAAACACGCAAGGTTAATCCGCAAACCAGATAATCCAGAGTATACTATAAATCACAAAGTAAATTTGTTTACGCTTAATTACATGAATGTGACTGATGGCCACTATAGATTATGAACCTTAAAGCTGACTCGTATACTGAATGATAAATCAAATATATTACATAAATTTAGCTACCGGTCGAACTGGATTCAAATAGGGTTTTCAAATTACCCAAACGCTTTAAGTGAATTCTGCTTCACATGAAAGCGCCCAAGTTATTCTGGTTAACATTCCACATTTCTGTTTCAAATGCCCTGCAAGCTGATTAAGTGATTCACAAGATATATGGCATTTTCCTGCTGTCGATAATGTTGGCTATATCTTAAGATACCCTTTAAGAACCCTGTTTTGAATGTAGTAGTCAAGCATTCAGGATACTCACGTGACTCATTAGACCAATCTTTTGAGCAACCTGTTTTCCAATGTACATATATATATCACTTAAACGTAGGTTTCTTTTCAAGTAAGAATGGAGATATGATTCAACAAGGATACATACGAGCTATGGAATAGCATACCCTCTATGAATTAACATTTGCTTAATGAATATCCCGCATTCTACCAAACCTTTCTCAGCGTGTATCTCATTAATATTCTTCAGTCCGCAATAACACATTATTTGTAATTAAAACTCATTTTCCATGACATGAATATAACTTCTGGCCAATATCAATTAAAATGTGCTACCTGAAATCTGCCTTCGTACTCTTCACAACAAGTAACGCATGAATATGGCTTTTGACCCAACGATGAACGAGGGATTTTTGAGCCTCCCAATCAGTGAATATTAATCCGTACATTCTATATGAATACTGCTTTTGGCAAGTATGAATTCAAACATGTATCGTTATACACCCAATAAAGTAAAATCTGCTCTGCATGTACTATTTGAATATGCCTTGTGGCAACAAAGTAACAAGCTATTCTTAACAGATACCTGTAAGTAAATGTTGCTGCATATATAATACATAAGTTTGGCATACATTTTTCTCCAGTAAAGTTTGCTGGGCATAATCTGTGTTGATGCGGCTATTAGCACCAGTCTATAAGTATGTGTCTAAAATTTTGTTTTCGTATTAATGTTATCTCAGTATGGGTTTTTCTTAAGACCTTTTCCTTGTTTAGATTCCGCAAATGTTGCATGAATTTGGCTTCAGGTGCTAGGATGTGACTTCATAGGTCCTATCCATGCAAATATAGCTCCGAATCAACAACATGGAAGCACATTTGGCCACTAATAATTAGCATGTGACTATCTAGATAATTTGGCAGAGTAAAGTTTGGTCCGGATGTACAAAATGATTATTGTTTCAGCCCACTATGAATTAGGAGAAGTGTCTTCAAAGAACCTTTCCCAGTAAAATTGCTCCAAATATACTGCATGAAAAGGGCTGTAAGCTGCTATGAATAAGCATGTGTCTCAAAATATATATTCATAGTAAAGTTTTATTCACATTTGCTACTCAAAATGCGCATTTTCTACCTTCCTGTCAGAAAGAAAACAAGCCAATCTCCAAATAGCGCTTCAGGGTAAAGTTAGTTATGCATGTACCTTACGAATGCATATGAATAAGTCCATGAGTGTTTTCCTAAAAATGCGGTTTCAAAGTTAAGTGGAATGTGGGTCCACACCACTAAGAATAAGCATATGCAACTTCAAATTTCCATTCAGACTAAAGTATGCTCCACATGCACTACATGAATATAGCCTTATAATACTATGAATGAAAATGTGCGTCCTTTTATCTTCCATTCCTAGTAAAATTCTTTCCGTATCTAGTAAATGAATATGGTTTGATACTACTCTCAATGAGCATGTATCTTCAAACTTCCCTACTCAGTGAAGTTCACTCCGCGTGTGCTACATGATTATGACTTTAGATCATTATGTAACAGCATGTGTGTCTACAAATGCTCTTTCAGTGTATAGTTTTTTCCGCATATGCTACAGGAGTGTGGCTTTACGCCACTATGAAAGAGCATGTGTCTATTCAATTGGCCCTTCCCGGTAAACTTTGATCCACATGTGCTATATGAATTTGGCCTTTCAGCACTATGAATGAACATATGTTTCATCAAATTTTCATTCTGTGTAAAGTTTTTTCCGCATCTGCTACAGGAATGAGGTCTTACACCTCTATTAATCAGCTTGTGTATCTTCAAACTTCCCTTCTCACTATAGTTTGATCCACATGTTCTACACGCATAAAACTTTATACCACTATGAATCCGCATGTGTATCTTCAATCTTCTCTTCTAACTAAAGTTTGACCCACATGTGCTACATGAATATGGCTTTATACTACCATGAATGAGCATGTGTCGAACCAAATCTCTCTTATGAACAAAGTTTGATCCACATGTGTTACATGAATAGGGCTTTACACCACTATGAATGACAATGTTTCTCTTCAAATGTGCTTTCAGTGTATAGTTTTTTCCGCATATCCTACAGGAGTATGACTATACGCCACTATGAAAGAGCATGTGTGTATTCAAACTGCTCTTCTCAGTAAACTATGATCCACATGTGCTACATGAATGTGGCTTTACACTACTATGAATGAACATGTGTTTCTTCAAATTTGTTTTCTGACTAAAGTTCTTTCCGCATGTGCTACAGGAATTTGGCTTTACACCACTATGAATCAGAATGTGTATCTTCAAACTTCCCTTCTCACTAAAGTTTGATCCACATGTGCTACAGGAATATGGCTTTATACCACTATGAATGAGCATGTGTCTGACCAAATATCCCTTATCCGTAGAGTTTGATCCAGACGTGATACAAGAATATGGCTTTACACCACTATGAATGTGCATGTGTATCTTCAAATTCACTTTCCGAGTAAAGTTTATTCTGCATGTACTACATGAATACGGCTTTAGAACGTTATCAGTTGAGAATTGTTCGCTCATGTCTCCCCAGGCTCTCATGTTCCTCTTACCATTTTGAAGAAGTGAGGCTCCGAGGGTTTTATGAGTAGGGGAGTTCTCCGACCTGTGGAAGATAGTACTAGCAATGGAAAATATCGACTGAAGCTAGCTAGGTAAGTAGCCACTACCATTGTAATATAAAAGTCACTTATGACGTACTATTACTAAAAAGTAAACAATTACATTCTGTGAACAAAATATTGTATATATATATTTATAATTTCATTACAAAATTCTGGACATATATTAAAAACCTACACGTAAAGCACCAGATAATGATCGCTTCAACATCGAATTTAGTCATCCAAATGAGTTATTTATTAAAACAATTAAGCACAGTGTGCATTAGATTTGATTAGCAAAATCTTTCAACGATTTTTATCTCTTTTTGCGAAATTGCAAGTGGTATTCGCCACACCGAACATCACACAGTTCACACCGACCCAAATTAAGAGGTTCATGAAATCTCTTATTGGTCCAGACCGCATGATGGAAACCATGACGTGCAAACCTGGTGACAACATGCCTCTACTCGTGAATAGTCTGATTTCAGTAGCAATTACGTCAGTGCTGCAATATTTCCACCAAATGAAAATGAAAATCCACAGCTTGCTTCCAGTCTCTGACTGGGTCAGGAATGGAATGAATGAAGCCCCCCTCTAGCGGCGAGGACATGAACTGTGCCGGCTGCCGAAGCCTGTCGCACTCCTCTGAAGCAATGATTGAAAGAATGACAGATGAAATGAAATGATAGTGGAGAATGTTGCTGGAATGAAATTTTGACAGGGAAAACCGGAGTATCCGGAGAAAAACCTGTCAGCCTCGATTTTGTCCAGCACAGATCTCACATGGAGTGACCAGGATTTGAACCACGGATCCACCGGTGAGAGGCCGGCGTGCTGCCGCCTAAGCCACGGAGGCTTTATTTCCACCAAATGTCTGCTCATTTTGTTCTCGTATTCTTGTAGTATCTTGGAAAGCTGTCGTTGATCACAGAAACATTCTATTTCAGATCTCTTGTATAAGATAGTCTTCCATATTTAGTACATATACGAATCTCGATCGAGTGAATTTCGATACACCAAGTGTTCCCTTTAGGGAAGAGGCCTTGACATTCTCTAGAGTTTCCTCACTCACTTGTAATTGATCCCATATAAGTTCAACTCCATTAGTCATAACAGGTTTTATTTCCATTTGAATGAGTTCCATTGAGGTGGTCTGGAATAGTTTTTCGGGCTTTGGATTGTCTTTCATAGCTCTAATCGCTGCTATTGTTTTGTCTCTAACAAGAAAGGAGTAGGTGGTCTGTGCAGTTTGAAAGCAAATGCCCAGATATTTGAAGTGATTCTTAATGGTTTATTTGTTTTCTTCTACGTACAATTGGATTTGTAATGAATTTCTTCCTCCTTTCCGGAACGTCATTTGGTGTGTGTTTTTGCCTATGATTGTACACTTATTTTCCATTGTAAATTCCAGGAGTCTATCGATGGCATCTTCGACGTCTTTCACGATTGATCCTCCTATGACAACGTCATCCGCATACAAGTATACAACGACATTCTTATACATCCCATGAGTGATTCTTATCACATTGGCTCTTAGGATATTGAATAATACAGGACTCATGAGGGCACCCTGTAGTGCACTGTTGGTTTGGGTTATGGCACAGGATGTTTTAATGCGATCATCTAGGAACTCTCGTGTCAGATAGTATGTTTCTGATTATTATGGCAACATAGATTTCCGGTCCTATAAAGCACTCTAATTTTCTGATAAGTACCTCCCTATCCAGTAAGTCGAAAGCCTTATTAAAGTCTATAATAACTGCGAAGAATTGTCCCTATTCATTTCTTAAAACATCATCTATGCCAGTCAATAAATTCCTTACTGCACGGAGAGCTGATCTTCCCCTTCTATTGCCAAATCGAGAGTCGAAAATAGAGGTCTCAAACAACTCGGTCAATCTATTACATAGGATTTTGGTGAACACTTTGGAAACATTGATCTCTAATACGAGACCTCGATAGGAGTTGGGATCTTCTGTGTTACCTTTCCCTTTTTAGAGAAGTTACTTATGAGTACCTCAACCGCTGTGGCATATATCCTCTCTCTATACATTTGTTGACAGGGAATTATGTAATCTCATATAATTTGTCTCAGGGTTAAGGAGTAACACCCATTACAATGTGGGTTCAATCGTGTAGACCGACTGAATAGCATTTATTTTCGCTACGTAAGATAATGCAGAGATCGAACTAGTGTCAAGTTCATTAGTGTGATTTTCAGCAGTACCATTACTATGCACGTTTTCCTCAAATATGAGGACCCGAGCGCGTTTCTACTCTTCAATGATGGAGTATCATGCAGTCTGAATACATATTATACTGACAATGCTGTTCTATTTGTCCGAGATCTTGGAGTAAGAGTTCTTCTGGATAAACGTGATATTCCTTCTCCTGCACGAAAAAAATAGTGTGCATGGGGCAAGGTTAATAACAGTCACATACGGCTGTTATTTCCTGAAGGAAAAAATGTTCTTTCATCGTCTTGAATAAAATGATATGGTAATTGGGTGCTGCTTTATATCTCAAGACCGAGCATTCATTTTTATTTTCTATCACTCATTACAGAGGAATGTTTTCATTGATATTCTTTTCTTGTAACGAGATACACAAGAAATTAACTTTGAAAAAAAAAAAAAAAAAAGGCTGTACGAGCACATCACGATTAATTCAATGAACGGGCAACTGAATACCAAGTAACTAACGATCTGTCTGCTCTTTCAAATGACACAGATACATCCACATTTAATTCACTATAGAATGAACATTCTGGCTAGTTGGAATATACAGGCTACATGACTTCATAAGGGTTATTATACTTCACTGTTGAATACCTAACGGATGAATGGATAGCAGAACTTCGGGCTACACCGATTGTGTGCATATGATTGATTTACTTGAACTGAGCGTTCCACTTTCTGGCTGGCATCTTTTATTTTAAACGTTCTCTTTTCTCAACACAACGACTTAATCCCCTTCCTCCGAAGTAATATTAAACATTTTGGACCTGAGTTTCAATCCAGCAAGTTCATACTATGAAAAAACTACTTCTAAATCAATTCCCGGTGCTAAAAACATGGATATATAAGTATCGGGCATCTATAAACGTTCGTTATTAATGCTGAAATGTGCATTACGTTAAGTCATTATTTATTTTCATACAGAAATGACGTTGCCTTTAAATTAAACATTATCAGTCATGCTTTTTATCCTTGTGTCGCGGATTAAAGGATTGCCTATTTCTAGTGATTCTGTTTCTATGTGAATGCGAATGGTTGATGGCATGACCTGGTATACATGTTTTGTGGGGACGTGTTCGATTGGAGGTGTTCACATACCGATGCTTGGGTTTCAGGGGAATCCGTTTTTTATTTATTTATAGGATTATGTTTTCAAAAATATCACCCGCGGTGATAATAATCGGTAATAACCACTTACAGAATGAGCCAAATCGTCAACAGTGTTCAGTTAGCCACAGGAGAGTTAGTGAGACGGGCGCAGAACATTCCTCCCTTAACTCCTTTAAAATCTACACCACTAGTCAGTTGCCATTCAGCTGTTATTTGCAAGTGAGTGAACATGAATTAGTGTCAATTTGTAAAATGAATTTCAGTTGTGATATTATGTTAATTTATTTCTAGGAAACTGTGGTTTATTTAAGTTTATAGAATATAAGGTAAGATTGGTTTAAGTATTATTATTATTATTATTATTTTAAATTGGGTGTTATACCTCGCAACTAGTCCAGGCACTGGGACACACACACGGTTTTAACAATAAATCTAATAGAACTCAGAGCAACGAGTATCCCTCTTTCTCCGGGTCAGAGACATACATTTGAGCCGATCGCAACATCGATAACAAATGCTAAATAGATGAGACTACGCAAGTACAAGACACGCCGTGTAAATAATTAGTTGATTCTCTTACAACTAATTAGTGAGGCGTAGACCACACACACACACACAAACTCACACCTTAACACTAAACACTGGGGGCATTCCTATATCAGATGCCTTGTCAGCAGCCACTTTGAGAAAAGAACACCAACTCGTTGGTCACTAAACTGCAGAACAGTTCTTGATGATTTCATTTTCATTCATATGCAAAGTACTGTACCCTTTTATAACTTACCAAGACCTATTGAATCCCTCGAGGAACACTGGATCGTAGGATCTGAAACTGCCCGGCCGAAAACAACCCCCCAGATCCCACCAACAGGAGAAGGAAGTACAAAGGAGCAAATCAACAAACCTAAATTGTGCAAAGACAAACCAAAATGCAAACAAGGAAAACTAGCTCAGGTCAAAAATTGACACGAGACGCAAACGAGATACAACTAATCTCAGAGAGTAGTGAGAAAATTTAAGAAAAGAAAAGGAAACACATTGATCTTCCCGGCACAATTTATGTAGTTATTATGAATTGTGACTCTCGGATTGAACTGCTGTAAAATAAAATATTTATTCAGTAAAAATGTTACTGAAAGAATCCCTCAACTGAATATAATACAATAATGTACACGTATTTACATATATAATGTTTCTAAATGAAACAAGGTCCAATGGCAACATTCACCATCACTACACCATCTTATTTGGTTAAATTGTACAAAAAGGAATCGCCACTGAGGACGCAGTTGAGCCAAGAGAAGGGGCTCAGTTAAGTATAAATATGTCCGCACCGTGTCAAACGAAAATGCAACATTTGAAAAAGATTACCGAGAAATGGCTGTAATTAAAAGATCTCTCGAAAATCGCCACAGGTCTAATTAAATTTCATAGATATGAAATTTGAAGTAGACCTAAAGTTAAATCACAGTAAATATACTAGAGATACAATCTCCAATTGATTTGAAAACAAAATGTCACAAACGTCACTTGATGACGTATTCTAACAAGGCGAAAATCAAGTACAACAAGAACCACTATTGAACTCCAACCAATCCTTTTTAAAGGATAAAACAACATGACGAAACATTTCACAAACTGTAGTTACACATCAACCACCACTTGTCAGTCACACAGTATTTATATCGACTTCATTTTATAAGTTTCACAATCATAATCACTCACAGTGATCCAAAAAACCTTCTCCAGCTTAACAATATATCACGTGGTTCCAATAGTCCACGAGCTCAATTTCACAATCAATTTTACCTCACTAATAACATTAATATTACAGTTGATTAACGAGAGAAATCCTTTATATCAGTATTTTTCAAGGATCAAATTCCTAAATGGCTTAGCAAAAATACAATTTCGAAAAACACCAAGATTTAAACATACATACTTGAGTTCGGAATCAAATAATCTTTTAGAGTAAATGTCAATCAAAAACCCATCACGAAACCATGATGCTGAAGTATATTATAACGTCAAACGATTTAAATGTGAAGGAAAAATTTACTTGCAGGGAATTACAGTAACACGACCATAACGGTGTAAACATTTGATAAAATAATCATAATACTAAAACGCAAATCTTCTTCCTGTATGACGATCATCCCAACGATTGAAAATTTCAGAAAATTACGACGAACGGAAAAACTGACGCAGAAGCAAGAAAGAAATACTAAATCCCAACAAGATATGGATAAACTAGTTCGTCAAACGAACGCAAAAAGAAAAATCTGGGGTCAAGAAAGACAATGATTTATCTGACTTAAAAACCCGTCATCAAATAAACGAATTACACAAACTAATTGGCAACTGGATACAACAAATGAAAATGCTCGACTACTACCAAAGATTGTCAGATTTATACCTGCATTTCAGATGATGGAGGGGCGTCATTCGGAACAAAAAATCCCGAGTCCGTCTTCCAGAAGAATCCTGGCCTTGATTGTAGTGACTCAACATCCTGGCGTCGAACCCAGATTCACATCTACCTATGACCACACCCCGGGTGGAACTATGCATCAGATCCGGTATATTCTAGAAGTTCCCACACGAATGTTGTAGACATCATTCTTCTTTGACAATCTTGATATGATAGCATAAAAGTAACTTCAAATTGCTTCCGCGGTTTACGCTCGTCTCATCCATGACTCTGAGTGAGTTACAGTTCATGGCGAAGGTATTCAGCAAATGCTCTAAAAACATATCTGGCTAGATGTACTCCACAATTACTTCACTATGTCAGAACTCCACTCGATTATACTGTGCTCCTGTATAACATTTTAAGCGTTCATTTTCGTGGAGCGCGAACACCAAAGTCTAGTTCCTATCGTCGACCGCTTAGAATGCATGTTAGACTGTGGATAAAGATCAAGCAGCGTTTAATTTCCACAATTCACTTCAGTCCTGTTTTCATGGCGATATGCCTGAATAGGATATCAGTCTATCCAAATCGAAACAAGAGTAAAGTTTAAACAAACTTAAAGAAGGTTTGAACCATACAGAGACCCACTCGAGTGCGTATAACGAACTTCACGTACTGTGCTATGATGTGGTCACGCCAATCCACGCGAAGCAAATTCCGCCTGCAGCAACTTACGAATCACACTCAGCGAGCATCGCACACACTGCTGTCCCGCTCTGGTAAGCAAGCCAGAAAGAACAAGAATGTCTCCCACAGACCTTGCCAGACAACTCACCCCTCCGCCAGCTACTGACGTCACTCGACCTCGAGTCTACCCACAGTCACATGGTCCGATCAGGGCAAGCGAGGGCGATGGCCCCTGCGTTACGTCACATCAGATGTTGTAAACACAGCCCGCTTTGGTACACAAAAAAAAAACACCGCGCCTTGTAGCGCTCTCTCAGACATCCATAATCGGAAATACAAAAACCGTCACAGTACGGTACAATGAAAAGAACCTCGGCACACTGGAAGGCGCAGGTAAACTTCACCGGACAAAATGAAAAAATCGGAATCATTAAATATGCCAATTGTTGTATACCTAGAAACGTCCCCATTTTCAGAATACGAGAACGCAACTTATAATTCCAAAAGTGTATTTTCCTCATCCCTTGGCGTAACAATGGGTCATATCAAAAACTCTTTCGGACAAAAGTTTTAGGTAATTTTTAGAGGACTATTGACCATACTAAACGGTATTCATTCTGTGTCTATTAAGGGTGGTAGCTGTCTGACAGTGAGACAGCGCCCCGATCACGAAAACCAAGATTAACGGCAGAGGGGACCCGACGCGCTGATCACGCGTCACCCCAATATCTGCAGGCCAAATGGCTGGACAGCGGTCGCTTGGTCGGCCTTAGCCCCTCATGGGCTGTGTAGTGCCAGGGGTTGATTTTGTTTTTGTTGACTAACAGTATTCAAACTTTGATATTAATTCGCAACTACGTCAAGAAACGAGGAAGATGACGCCGACCTAGAATCTACACCGATCTCTCTTGAAGCAACAAGTACGAGGGAGAAATTATCTCCAATGGTGAGCGGGACTGACGCATATCTACGTAATCTCTCTCTTTTCATTCTTTTTCGTCGTAAATTAAGTAACTTCATAGCTTGGTAATAATTGTAAATTCAGTAAATTCATCTGACTCCAATTTCACGTAATATTTTGGGGTAATGGCAGGATCTTTAAGCTCCATTTTATTATTATTATTATTATTATTATTATTAAATTTACCAAGGTCTTGTTTTTGGATTATTCTACTCATTGTATTCAACATGCAATCTTTAATTCCAGTAGGTAGCTTTATATATAAGAGAAAACCCTCTCCCAAATCAAATGTTATCAGGGTTAATGATGCAATCATACCACGGTCTGATTTCGAAGAGTATCTCATGAGTTCTACGCAAGCTAGGGGTTGATATAAATATACATTTTAGGTTTCAACTTGATGTTGGCACCTTGGCGCCCAATTAATAAATCAATCTTAGACGTAGTAGCTATAGGTAAGCTCCCGTCAGGAAAGCGTTACTCTTGCCGCTCAACTGTGGGACTTGTTGTGGTTCTTCCTCACACCCCACAAAACGTTACAGAAACTGTATGATAACCAGTGATAATTATCATGTCTGTATTAGTGTGTGCTATCTGTGATTCAGGCAAGGACAGCAGGCGATCAATTTCAAATAGTTCCTACTTTTGCTACCAAATGCTACCGTCAACGAAACCTAGATGTGAACTTGGCTATTGAATGCCAGCGCACCCGGCACCTGACGACGAAAGTTGGAATCTAGTATGCGTTAATCAAATCTCACCTACAAATTAACTTCATACAATTATATTTAGTGGAAGGTTCTTTTACATGCCATATATATCTATGACATGGGCCCGCCGGCTCTATATCCCGTCCGAAGGAAGGCACACTGAGGGACTTTTTAACGCTCTTAAAAAATCCGACGACTCCCGCTGTGTTTGTACCCGCGATATTGGGCATAGAAGCCCCGCATGCTACCAACTACGCTACCGAAACCACCAATGTGAGATATTTATTTACATAGAGATATAAATTACACATAAACTTCTGAACTGCCGGAGGGTTTGGCGTCTGGGCGATGTGAAGCGTGAAAACCGGTCAACATTTTCCGGAAGTCCCAACATGGTACTCAACTCGAATTTGTGGTTTGAGTAATATTATTATCTCCATAATGAAAGCTGAAGTTTTGTAAATTTATAGTAGCTGGATTAGGTAGTCGAACTCTGGCTAGCGCGAAGTCGTGAGGGGACGTTATCTATGTAAAACGCCGAACCAATCAGAAAATGATTAAAGGAAAATAATATATAAGACGGCAGAAAGCCGGTCTTGTTTGATCTGTGGCAAGATAGGCAATTCGCAGAGAAAGAAAAGGTAGTATCGACGAAAGGATAGGAAATTCGCAGAGCAAGAAAAGGTGTGGATGACACGCGCATGGTATTTAGTGGTGCGCTGAGAATATCACGTGACAGTCTCGAAGCCAATAGGAATATTCGATGGAATTTAATTACCAATACTTCTAATGATGTAATTGCAAAATTATTTACGATTTTTTATGAATTGAGAATTTACAGCTTAATAAATGAAGATTTAGCATAGATACCATTTTGGAGAAATATGTTTGAATAAGGCAGAAAGAGGATTGGAAAGAATCCCGCCTAAGACACGCGCGGATTTTCATGACGACGTCTCATTTCAATTTTGAAAAAATAGGCTCATGAGATCACCTTTTGTCCGTGTGTGTGCGTGTGTGTGTGAGGAGTGTGAGTGTTTGTCCCCCTAATAACATCTAAACAGCTGGAGCGATTTCAATGAAACTCGGTAAGTTCATAGCACAATTGCGGACGACCCCGACCGTGCCCTTCAAATTTTGTTACGTCTCACCAATCCAACATGGCGGCTGTGCGAAATATTTCACCAGCATTCAATATCTCCGAAACTATTCCCGATATCACCCTGGAATCTTTTACGGTGATAAAGGGAACTACTAGAAGTTCAACTATGTAATTTTTGAAAAACTGGTTACTACAAAACCAATATGGCGGCCACGCGAATTTGTGACTTTTAAATAGACGTTTCTCGCGATTTAACCAACCAAACGCCATAAAACTCGGTACAGTATATGTTTATACACATCCTAATTCCCCGACATCTAACTTGGTTCAATTGTTTACATAACCACAAAATGGCAGATATACGAAATATTTCACCGGCATTCTATATCTCTCAAACAATTTGCGGTATCACCCTGAAATTTTGTACAGAGATAAAGGGCACAACTGGAAGTTCATCTATAAGACTTTCAAAAACCGGTTAACTACAAAACGAACATGGCGGCCAAGCGAATTTGAAAATTTTAAATAGACCTTTCTCGCGATGTAATGTTCCAAACGCAAATAAATCTGGTACAGGAAATGTTTATACACATTTTAATACACTGGTATCTAATTTAGTTCAATTGTTTACATAACCACAAGATGGCGGCTTTGCGAATTTTGAAATTAAGTTTTTATTTCTTGTGTCATAATCATGCGATCGATGTGAAAGCTTGAACAATGAACCTACGCAATAATTTTCCTTTAATCGTACATGACTCAATGGCCTATACATTTAACAATCCAACATGGCGACCATCCGAAATATTTAGACGACTCTGAATATCTTCGAATCTGTTATAGTAATCAAACTGAATTTTGTTATGTTCATAGGGGCTATGCACTTAAGTTCACCTATAGGACTTTAAATAACCTGGTAATCACAAATCCAACATGGCGGCGACGCGAAGTATAAATATTCACATGGAAGTTTCTCGCAATTTAACCATCCGAGTGCAGTGACACTTGGTACAGTAAATCCTTATACAAATGTTAATCCACTGGCATCTAATCTTTTTCAAATGTTTCCATAACCACAAGATGGCAGCTGTGCGAAATTTTACAATCTCGTTTTTACTTCTTGTGTCCTAATCATGCGATTGAAGTTTGAATACTACACGTGCACAATAATCTTAATGTAACAGTACATAACTCTAAGACCTAGATATATAAAAATCCAACATGGCAACCATCCGAAATATTTAGTCAGTTCTCAATATCTACGAATCTATTACAGCAACCAAACTGAAATTTTGTATGTCGATAGTGGCAATTCAGATAAGAAGGATATATGAAAATAGGCTGTATAGTTCTTCACGGAACTACTTGTTTTCAAGTGTGAGTTTCTTTTTCACTTTCAATGGCAATATGACTGGCTTTGAGGTTGATCTAACATGTAATTGACATACAGAGGTGTAAATATAGAAACATTTATTCAACAATAATCCATAATAGGAGCGACAACGGTGGTGGCTAAAATGAAGAAGCACTATATGACAGCTTTAAAGATAGTGTTGTGTGAGGATGTTGGGGGGAGAATGAGCAACTGGGCTATCAATAGTGAATGAAATGTGTTAGAGATGAGGAAATAGTATGATAAATACTCACATTTTGTTTAGGGTGGTAGGCAAAATAAAATGCACATCCGATCAAGCGCGAAGGTAGTCTACCGCTCGACGGCGCCATTAGCACTTTAAAGAACAACTGAGCGAAAACGTCGCCATCAAGAACCGCTCCTCCTCTGTCATCTAGCGAAGGATATCGTACATTGAGAATAGATTTGCCTTTTGCGGACTTCGTAACGATCAGAGGAGTTCTACGCGCGTTCTTTTCAATAGGAAGGTAATCTACCGCGGACGCGACCCTTTGAAGGTAAACCATCGCTAGAATCCTCAATCCTCACACCGTCATTTTGTTTTATGGGCTATTCGTATGTTTTATATCCTGGTGCCTTGTACTTTTTGTATTTTATTTTGCAGATTTCAGCAGTGCTACTTGGTACAGAAAACTCAGGTTCGATTCCCGGTTTTGTTAGTGTAAGCGCTGGTGCTTTCTGTGTTGTATTATAGGAACTTGTGTTTTTGTTACAAGCGAGCAATGTTATTACTCTGTGTTCTGTCATAGGAACTTAAACTTTTTGTTACAAAGGATCAATGCTAATAAACTTTGATCTATTATAGGGACTTGTATTTTTTTCAGGCGCAGTGATGTCAAAACATCCAAAAGTCGAAAGTTAGTATGTATACAGAACAAGCTGTCTTACTCACTATTGTGTGGTCATTTTGTCTAAGTTGTGACTGTTCAAGTAAATAAAAGTTGAAAGTTAGTAAGCATACACAACACGCTTTATTTAAAACATGAATAATATTCCTGTAAAAGTTTCCTGTTTAGATCATTAACACAACGTTATGCCGTAAAAGGTTGTTGATGAAGTGTTAGCAAACCATACCAATCTGTTGTACATTACCAACAAAAAGGCTTAGGACACTATGTTTACATAAATACATTATCGGCCTAGACCGAAGTGAACTAACGAAATACCATAATGTCTCGGCTATATGTATGCGCTGCATTTCTAATTTCCATGACCAGCACGGGCGAAGTGCTGCCGAGAAACTAGGCGACCATAAAATATACTGTCTTGACCAACAAATTGCCCGTGTGAAATTACGCGATGGCAGTTTCAAATTCTGTTTTAGAGATGTTCACCATAAGGTTCAAGTTTCTTTGAATGCCTCTTGAAACCTGTTCAATCTTGTTCGCCTAAGGACGAAGCGAGTTGGAATATCTCCTACCAGGAACATGCACCCACGAGCTTTAGTGAATATTTTAAAAGCAGATTCCTCAATCGAAGCCATACAACTCTAATTAAATACAAGTTTTTCGGGCATAGGGACATAGAGAGCCGAAACTATACACGGACCCAATGCAGTCAAGGAGTTAATTAATTATATAACAAGCTTGGCTCGCATATTAAGTTTTTTGCACGAAGAAAAACTGTCTTTGAACGTGACAGAGGAGCAAGAACGCGGCTAAGGCTTGTTGCATATGTGGAAAAGAATTTTATTAAGAAAATAATTACCAAATGAGAAACCACTGTCATATCACCGGGCTGTGCACATAACAATTGCAATTTGATATGTAAACAAGTCACATTCTTATCCGTGTTTATACATAATCTCCAGAATTATGATATGTATTTTATTGTAAGAGAACTAAGTTCAATACCGGGGAGAGTGACACCTACTCAGAACACTAGTGAAAAGTCACGAAATATATTCTAGATGCTTTTGTGCAAATTAAATTTAGACTCATTTTGTCTCTTGAATAGCAGCCTGGAACATGCAAGGAAAGTATAGCAACATTCTGGTGTTAAGGCCTTGGGGGAATACAGCGATCTGTACTTGAAACAAGACGTGCTTCTCCTCGCAGACGTTTTCGAAACATTTCGCACGGCAACTAAGCGAACCCACAAACTTGATCCAGCTAATTTTGTTTCTCTTCCGTCTCGTATCTGGGATGCTATGCTGCTTTATACAGGCATTCAGCTCGATGACCTAACAGACTACGACCAACTGCGTTTTGTAGAGCGCGGCATACGAGGTGGTATGATTCACGTTTCGCAGCGCTTTGGAGTGGCAAATACTAAGTACATGCCTGAATATGATCGCGAAAAACCATTACAGATTATTATGTATGTTGATGCTAACAATCTGTATGGTTGGACCATGTCCTTACCACTTTCTTACGGTGGATTTTGATGGGTCTCTCCAGGACTGTCAAATTGAATAACTCGGCCAAAATGATTTACATGGCTACTTTTCGAGGTGGAAATAGACTAACCGAAAGAACACAACGACCTACATATGCCGTTTCTTGCTGAAAGGAGAAAACCGCGCACGTTCTCTGTTGTGGAGAAACTGGTATTATATCTCGGAAGCCGCTAACGCTATGTTGTCCATTGCATGGCTTTAAAACATGCAATAGAACATGGTCTGGTGGTAAGAAAGGTTCATCGTTAAGATTTGTCCAATGTCGTTGACAAAGAAGTTACGTTGACTTTAACACTGAACTCAGAAAACAAGCTAAGAACGACTTTGGAAAGGACTTGTACAAGCTTTTTAATAATGCTATGTTCGGAAAAACCGGAAAACTTTCGAAACCTCCTAGACATTCGTCTCTTAACAACAGCGAAACAGCTTGAGAAACTTGTGTAAAACCTAACTTTGTTGACAGAAGGATCTTCGGACCTAATATTGGGGCTGTTCATTTAGCAAAACGTTCACAATATTTAGACAAACCAGTGTACATGGGTATGACTGCTCTCGATTTATCCAAAACGCTGATGAATCAGTATCACTCTGACGTTTTGCTTCAGTTCTATGGCAGTGAAAAGTTGAAATTATTCTACATGGACACTGACTCATTTATGCATTCAGTAACAACTGATGATGTTTACCAGGACACGACGAGCGCTAACTTGAATGAGTATTTCATAACAAGTGACTACGCACCTGTTCACCCTCTGTATTCAATCAAGAAAAGATGGTGCTGGGTAAATATAAAGGCGAGGCTTGTGGAAAGCTCGTTCGGAAATTTATAGGACCTCACCCGAAGATGTACGCTTTGGACATAACAAACAAAAAATGGTTAATAAAAAAGTAAGGGAGTTACACGAAGCATTGCTCTCCAGGACTTCAAACGATGCATCTTCGAAGTGTCAATGTTACGAGTGTTGATGAAGGTTTTCAGGTCCAGGTTGCACCGTGTTACTACCAGCTGCTGGCACAAGATTGCTCTGAGTCAGATGATCACAAGAGGCTTAACACCCACTTATAAAAGTAAAAGCCTAAACATTCGTATAAATGGGAAATATGAGATAAACGATGAAGATCAGCACACAGAAAGAACCAAAATTTGTAAAATAGTTAAGAGATAGTTACGACTTGGATTTAATTTTTTTTTTAACTTTGCTTCAAATAATCAGATGTGTGTGGTTTTTTCGGGAATGTATATAATTGTTGTGCACGATCGAAGATAGGCAAGGTTATTACAATAAAATCGTTATTGACCTGACTTCTTAAGCTGTAATGTACACTCTCAAGTCAAAGAGAGCGAAGATACTCACAACGTTAGTTAATACACGTACAACATAATTTATATCTCTATTATACATAGCTAATATAATATTCAATTCAACAACATCCAATGATCCAAGTCTTCGTATAACTCATGTTTCCTAGATAATAGCTACTGATATGTTCCTTTGCATACATTAACTTAATTGCCCATTTGCGAGCTTCGTACATTATGATATACTCAAATAACCTACAACGCATAGCAAGAATTACTATTGGTTATAAACGTGCTTCGAGATGAAGATGCAATTCTGCCAACACAAAGCGAGAAATTCCATCTGAATGTTTCCTATATCGCACGTAAACCAAAGGAATTGCAAAATGGAAATTATTGTTATATGTCTGCGTACTATGAAATAAAAATGCGTCTCCAATGAAATAATTTGCATATACTTGGTGATTTTAAATAGAAACAAGGCAGTCAGTATGATGCTAAAATTAAATCTCTCACAGCTCTGTCACCTTAATTTAGTCTTCTATGAATTAAGTATTAATCAATTACTGTATACAAATGCTGCGTAGTTCATATACCATCATCTACATGCCCAATGCTTTCTTTATGAGACTTCTATAACCTCACTAATGGACCACGATTGATCACTCTCACCCATCGCTAAGCAACAATTTCATTGATATAGAATCGAGTGGACAAATGGGAATAGGATGTCTAATTTCAAACTTGGCGATTGCTTCCCCAAAAAAATCAACAAGAAGGAAGATAAGGAAATTGCATACTTTATCTTTATTCAAACATACGGGACTGTATACCTCAGAATGCTTGAACATGGTCAAAAATGAACATCTCACCAATTTGGAACAGAAAGAACGAAAATTCTCTTCCAGTCATTGGCAACTAAAACATTGCGTCCTAGAGTGGGAGTGAAGTGAACTCAGGGAAGGAAAGCAACGCAACGTACAAAGATGAAGGAATACTGGGCTAAGAAGAAAGCCGCCAGAGTCAGGAACCACGTGATCCAAGAGGCCTCAACGAACCAAGAATAAGTGAGGGAGGATGCATCAATTACGGAATACGTGATGATGCTGATTTGTCCCATCTCACTAACAGTTCTTAATATGTCCCATCTCACTAACAGTTGTTTACACACCAGAGCACGTATTATTTACACTTCAAGTAATACATAGCAATTGAGGGCCACAGTACCGCACACAGTTCTTGTGACGTATTATTTACACTCCAAGTAATATATAGCAATAGAGGGTCACAGAACCGCACACAGTTCTTGCGACGTATTATTTACACTCCAAGTAATATATAGCAATAGAGGGCCACAGTACCGCACACAGTTCTTGTGACGTATTATTTAAACTCCAAGTAATATATAGCAATAGAGGGCCACAGTACCGCACACAGTTCTTGTGACGTATTATTTACACTCCATGTAATATAAAGCAATAGAGGGCCACAGTACCGCACACATTTCTTGTGACGTATTATTTACACTCCAGGTAATATATAGCAATAGAGGGCCACAGTACCGCACACAGTTCTTGTGACGTATTATTTACACTCCAAGTAATATATAGCAAGAGGCCCACAGTAGCGCACACAGTTCGTGTGACGTATTATTTACACTCCAAGTAATATATAGCAATAGAGGGCCACAGTACCGCAGACAGTTATTGTGACGTATTATTTACACTCCAAAAAATATATAGCAATAGAGGGCCATAGTAGCGCAGACAGTTCTTGTGACGTATTATTTACACTCCAAGTAATATATAGCAATAGAGGGCCACAGTACCGCAGACAGTTCTTGTGACGTATTATTTACACTCCAAGTAATATATAGCAAGAGGCCCACAGTAGCGAACACAGTTCGTGTGACGTATTATTTACACTCCAAGTAATATATAGCAATAGAGGGCCACAGTACCGCAGACAGTTATTGTGACGTATTATTTACACTCCAAAAAATATATAGCAATAGAGGGCCATAGTAGCGCAGACAGTTCTTGTGACGTATTATTTACACTCCAAGTAATATAAAGCAATAGAGGGCCACAGTACCGCAGACAGTTCTTGTGACGTATTATTTACACTCCAAGTAATATATAGCATTAGAGGGTACAGTACCGCAGACAGTTCTTGTGACGTATTATTTATACTCCAAGTAATATATAGCAATAGTGGGCCACAGTAACGCAGACAGTTCTTGTGACGTATTATTTACACTCCAAGTAATATATAGCAATAGAGGGCCACAGTACTGCACACAGTTCTTGTGACCTATTATTTACACTCCAAGTAATATATAGCAATAGAGGGCCACAGTAGTGCACACAGTTCTTGTGACGTATTATTTACACTCCAAATAATATAGAGCAATAGAGGGTCACAGTAACGCAGACAGTTCTTGTGACGTATTATTTACACTCCAAGTAATATATAGCAATAGAGGGCCACAGTACCGCACACAGTTCTTGTGACGTATTATTTACACTCCAAGTAATATATAGCAATTGAGGGCCACAGTACCGCACACAGTTCGTGTGACGTATTATTTACACTCCAAGTAATATATAGCAATTGAGGGCCACAGTACCGCACACAGTTCTTGTGACGTATTATTTACACTCCAAGTAATATATAGCAATTGAGGGCCACAGTACCGCACACAGTTCTTGTGACGTATTATTTACACTCCAAGTAATATATAGCAATAGAGGGCCACAGTACCGCACACAGTTCGTGTGACGTATTATTTACACTCCAAGTAATATATAGCAATTGAGGGCCACAGTAGCGCACACAGTTCTTGTGACGTATTATTTACACTCCAAGTAATATATAGCAATAGAGGGCCACAGTACCGCACACAGTTCTGGTGACGTATTATTTACACTCCAAGTAATATATAGCAATAGAGGGCCAGAGTACCGCAGGCAGTTCTTGTGACGTATGAAATGTGTTTAGAGTTAAAGAAAACCAGAATACGGAACCGCAATCAACACGAGGCCGCAAACAGCACTTCGAAACACAATCCAAAGAATGCAAACAACTCCCACCGATCACTTTGGTGCGAGCGTTGATGAGTGCCAACTACGAAACCTTTAGTATTAAAATTAATTCTTTATTCGTTGGCAAAACTGGCAAAACGCAGCTCTACAGAAAGCAATCCGCGCGCTCCCGATGAAGTGTCGTCCCCTTGACGCAAACAATGCTACCGAAATCAAACAAGAAAAAGAGTAGATACCAGGTTTCTAACTGTCATTGACGTAGTTTTGCTTTTATTGAGTATGCCTCATTATGAAAAATTGATTCCGGTGAGAAGTAAATCCTAGTTACACCACTGAGTACAATCAAAGTCAACGGTAAAGTACAAAAATCCGTTCCAACTTTAGCGCCCTGCGATTCACAATTTGCATTATTTCTATTCCACATTAATTTACTTCACAGAGCAATAATAAAAACACGTAAAAATGCTGTAGAGCCGTAGAATCTAGTGTCAAAAGCATTCGGGAAAACTCATTCCAAAACGTTTCATACCGAATAATACAGGTTCCATTTTATATTGTGTCTCCTTTAGGGCTACTTTTAATTAGTCGTTACTCCAAAAGTCAATGAAAATATTGCATGTCGATGCCGGACAAAAACGAGGAGATTAAGTAACAAACATCACTTATCATATCTACTGATTATCTTATCGTAATTAATATATGAATCAGATAAAATGTACATAAGAGTAGCAAGTTAGGTATCAATCAAACATCAGCATAAATACATCGAACCCTCAATCATGCAGATCGTGATCACCGACGAGGTCAATACATCGATCCCTCAATCAGGAGAATCATGAACTCCGAGTAGGCTATTGCATATTCTTCTGCATCTCTCCCAGTCTTGTGACAAACATGGTGCACAAAGAGGGATCCGCCCAGTTGAATTCATGATAATGTTGGACCATCGAGTGGGCATTCATCCACGGTCACTCTTTCCAAGGACATTTACAAGGATAATCTGTTTCTCTAAACTGTCCTTCCCGTGACGCATCGTGAGTCCAATGAATTTTAGTAACGCTTTTACAATGGACACATCGGTGCAAAATGGCATCCAAGGGATGTGAAACACCCTTTACCAGCACCGCATTTCAAAAGTTATCTTTTTCCTGTCTATATCATGGAGTGTTCATGTCTAAGTTCCATACAGAAATACTCTGTTGCGTTCTTAAAAAAAACTTGTCAACTAAATAACATAGTAAATTAAATATAATACATTAAAAGTCTCTACTTAATTCCATGCCTTGTTGCATTCTCCTGCCATTTACTGTAACATACTATCTAGTGATAGATGTCTTGACCTATACTATAATACAGTATTTAAAGTACTTGCATAAAGTGATAATTGTTTAGGTTTACAGTACTTAAAGCACATATTAGACTTTATGCATGTATTAGACTATATTGTACTACTCTACGTTACATGAATACCCAATTTTCCCTCTCTTCAAGTCTTGTCTACCCACACTGGGTAAGCTGGTCTTGTGAAAATGTAAGTACATACCGGATTTTACTTTCTCCATTTTTGGATCAGGAGGAAGCTATTTATGCTATTAATTTGGGTTACAGAAGAATCATTTGGGATTAAGGACACAGTGGAGGGGGGTTTGAAGGAATGGATGTTCCTTACAAGACTCATTCACATTGTTATCACTGCGGCATGTGTACTTCCTCCAAGCATACTTCTACGAGACAGAAATAGCTCCCATCAACAGACTGACAAACGTTTCTTAAATACTTCAAGACAGAGAGAACTCTCAACGAGAAAGCATAATTTGTGGGCTGCTAAATAGATAGTTAATATCAATGTCTACTTCAATGACGAGACACATACAATAAGAGACACGTGTGACGTTACCAACACAACTTTAAAACTTACAACTATCCATGCTTAAAGCGAAAGATAATATTTCATGTATGTTGAACACTTACTCATTTAATTGATTTCCACTTTCATCAGCTTCGCGTTCCTGGATTTCTTTTTTCTCATCCTGTGTATAAGACGGAATAATTAATTTCTGTGCTATCACCTTATATATTTACACTCATAACACACCATGTAATTGTACAGCACTGCTCAGCTGAAGTGTAGATATATACGCTTAACGACTTTCGTACAGTCCATCACTTCTTACTGCTAAAGATGAACATTATACAGATAAGTGGTAATAATCCTCAGTAAAATTAAATGCTAGAGGGAGTCTATTGTAGAGTATGGAACATTAAAATTCTTGATATATTATGCTGGTAACTACAAGAATTATGTGTTAGCTGCTGTACGGGAGCACATAATGGATAACTAGTAAAACGTGATTGTGCCAAATACATGCTAGCATCACATAATGTACCCTTCTAAATGACAACATCGCACAAAGGCGGCGGCGGTGCTGGCAGTACAAATTACAACCAAGCAGTTTTGTCATCAACACCATTGTAAAAATACCACTCTTTATCTTGAAATGCTATTAGGTGATGAGTTGATGTCTTGTAAAGAGGCATAATGATACTTACCTCATTCAGATCAGCAGATGGTGTTTCTGTTTTGACACAAGGAATGAGCTCAGGAATAGAAGCCTCCCCAATCTTAATGTCAGTGTGAAGGTCTGTTTCATTCTGCAAATAAATGACTTGTTTTACAAATATGATCCTTTGCGTAGGTAGAATAATATTTTACAGATGATTTGCACTCAAGAAATCAAGGAATAACATAACATACCAAAGGTAATTGAAAACCACATCCATACCTTTGTTTCATCAACCTGACAGATTTTGCGGAATTTACTTCAGAAAGCATTTCAGTTCGCATACACTCGCCAAACGTAGGGTTGGCATATTATTACTAGCATCGTGTGTGTATGTTGTGACTTCACGGCGTGGATGCAGTTACTTAGAGTTACCATAGAACGTTAATAAGGACAAGCATCGTTGATAAATATCGTGACTGCTTTACCCTCTTGAGACCAGTTTAAATCAAAGATGCTTGAGGCAGAGAGAAATAAAACAAGAACGAGAAAGAACTCGATGTTTATTCGTAAAAACAGTGGCAGCTACTAGAAAGTTCAATGCAAACCAATTCACTTGTAATTCATAATATATGACCAATTGACGTTGCCAAGATAACGCAATGTATTAAAAATAGAGAACTGAACATGAATAATTTTATAGACAAGGGCTAGAGAGGTTTTCTAAATGAAATTTCCGACCACGGTCCAATGAAGGCTGAGACACAGCGCCATGGACCATATCTGGGGTGTCTTTCAAGATGAATTCGTGCCAGTCAAAAACAACCCACATTCCTCTTTCTCCTCCGCACAACGCTCCGAAAAGAACCGAGAAACCCTCACCATCAAATTAAGAGTATGTGTGCAACATTGGGGGCTGTCATGAAGGTGGAGGGTGGGCCATCACCTTACTTACAGTAAGAGCTAGCATTGAAGGCTGTCATCAAGTGTGTGTCAATACCAAGTTGTTGGCCATATGAAGCATTGACGGTAAACACAAGCCTCAGGTTCATTTTCATTTGAGTGTTCGGATACTGGTCTCATAATGTAGATTTCCAGTTAAAGCCCGATGCGCTCCAGCACACACATGTTTTACGTCTCCCGGGCTAGTCTAGGTTTCGGAAGGAACTATCATTTTCATACAAATGGACACCCTTCCTCAACATTCATGTGTGTTTCGTCCTAAACTTTGGGACAATTTTAAAGGTATTATCGATAGGGTTTAAAGATACCATGAAAACAATCATTGACAACTGAACCCATTCCAGAAGTGATTTTTCACCTTCAATTCAGCTACTGGCCCAGAGCTTGCTAATGCCGGCAAGGGAGGCAGCTAGATATTTGTCGTTCAGAAAACATAACAAGACACAATTTGCAGAAAGTGGTAAGTATTCACAGAACACCTAAATGTTGCCAGCTTACGGAACAAAACACTGCGCAGAGCTTTAGCGGCTTCGGTGGCGTAGTTGGTAGCATGCTGAGCTTCTTTTCCCAAGATCGCGGGTTCAAACCTGGCTGAAGTAGTCATATATTTTAAGAGCGTTAAAAAACGCTCAGTATGCCTTACTTCGGGGGGGGGGGGAGTAAAGCCGGCGGTCCCATGTCATAGATTTATGACATGTGGAAGATCCTTCCACTGACTAAACTTGTGTGAAGCTAAATATCTAGGTTATATTTCGTTGGAACGCTCTATCAAAGTTCCAACGTTCACCACTAGGTATCACTGACACCTGGTAGTGAAAGTTGGAACTACTTGAAATTGAGAGCAACTTGTAGCTCACCCTATGGATGTCCACTTGAAGCAGCTACAGCCTCTGGCAAGCCGAACAAGTCCTCGGACACTCCCTGAACTAAAAGTTGTATGATGAAAATCCACAGCCTGCTTCCATTCGACCGGGTCAGGGATGGAATGAATGAAGCCCCCATCTAGCGGCGAGGATATGAACTGTGCCGGCTGCCGAAGCCTGAGGCAATGATTAAATGAATGACAGATGAAATGAAATGATACTGGAGAGTGTTGCTGGAATGAAATTTTGACAGGGAAAACCGGAGTACCCAGAGAAAAACCTGTCTGCCTCCGTTTTCATGTAGCCCCGTGTACTCTGGCTGTGTGTACAATCTGTCTGATAACCGATGTTAATTATGATGGCTGTATTGGTGTGTGTTATCTGTTTTCAATTCAAGTAAGGACTGCAGACATTGAATTTCCAAGTAGTTCCCACTTTTGCTACCAAACGCTACCTTCAACGACCAACACTAGTACTGAACTTCGTTACTAGATGCCACCGCAGTCGGCTCCTGGTGACAAAAGATGGAACCTAAGAGCGTTAGTCAAATTAAACTTTTAATTTAGCTTCACACAAGTGTAATTAGTTGAAGGTTCTTTATCATACCATACATTTATGACATTGGACCGCCGGATTTACTTCCCCTCCGAAGGAAGGCATACTGAGGGATTTATAACGCTCTTAAGAAATCCGACGACTTCGGCCGGGTTTGAACCCGCGATATTGGGCATATAAGCTCAGCATGCTACCAACTAGGCCACCGAAGCCGCCTATTAGAAAATAAATATAGAATCTATGATCACCTCTATTTGATGTTCCACTTTGACCGCCGTGCTTTCGTATTCAAATATATCACAAGATTCATCCAGCAGGTTAGAAGTGGGTAATTGGACCTTTGACTCCTAGAAAGAATTATACAACATAAAACATACCGACAGAATAAGAGTTATAAGTTACGTGTATCAATAAAAAGAAGAACATACTGGTTAGCCTTCTATATGGTAGCAAGCTCGTCATGCACATCATGTTACACGATATAATTAAAAAATACTCACAATATTAAGGAATTCATCCGATTCACTCTTAATTAATGGTTGTTGGTCCATAATGTTTAGGGAGCTAGAACACACAAATCATTATCATTCATGACACATGAAATGAGGTAATTTCAGAACACCGAATTCAAGTTAGGCTACTGGTAATCCAAATATAACCCTCCAGGCGCACAGTGAGAAGAAATTAACAACAAAACGTATTCGACAATGACGCTCGACATAATAAGATATGAGTTCGGGTACAATATCGAGTAAAATATTAAAAGAATGAGGAATTACTGGTGCCAGCTTGTGGAGCAGTGAAATGAAGCATCCTATAATTGGTTTCTCTATTCCTAAATAGTCTACACACAAACCTGAGCCCAATGTGCTGGAGCACGCGGAATAAATATAATTGTCCGCCGCTAATTAAATCACAAACCCATCAACATGAAAGTAAACTCAAGTTACTCCACGAGTAAGATATTGACAGCAACTGGACACTCTGTGTATCAGAAAACACTAGACAATAGCAAATAGCTTATAAGCTATTTGACTGTTGTGTTGGCAGTAAGCACAAGAGTGTAGTGCAGTATCTTTGACATAGTCTTTGATATCAGTGAAGTTCAGTGTCAAAAACAATATGGTGTGTGTCTTGTGAATCTTTCCACAACAAATAATAAAATATGCATTCTAGAGGAGTCTATGTGATTTATTAAGAAGTGAACCTAACATTTTATGGCGACCGTGACAGGATTCTATCATAGTAAAAGGCTCCCGTGAAGAAAGAAGATGGAAAGACTCGCTAAAGAAAGAACCGTAAAGCGGCGGTTATTTACGCGCTCACACAATCAACTAATGGCGTTGTTAGAAGATGATCAAACTGAAACGGAAAAAGTGCAAGTGCAACTTGAAATCCTTCAAGAAAAGTATGATGATATCTCTAATTTAGATGGATTAATATTTCAACAGATGATAGACGACGAGTGTGAGGATGACGAAATAGAAACGGAATGTGAATCAGCTGATGATTACAAACACAAATTCCTTAGCTGTAGAACAAAAGCAACACGTTTTATGAATCCCGTTGTTTCCATTACCCCTCCACAAAGTGTAGTGAATGACAATGTTTGTGATAAAAAGAAATATAGACTTCCAAGAATAGAATTCAAGAAATTTTCTGGTGAAATAATTGATTGGTTATATTTTTGGAGCCAGTTCCGTAAAATTCACGAGGATGAGGACATTGGGAAGGAAGATAAATTCCAATATTTAATTCAGGCTATGACAGAAGGTTCCAGAGCATATGAATTAGTTACTAGTTTTCCACCCACTGCCGAGAATTATGACAAAGCTATAGAGAGTCTTCAAGCTCGATTTGGTAGAGAGGACTTGCAGGTGGAAGTTTATGTTCGTGAATTGCTCAAACTAGTATTGACGAATGCAGTCAATTCCAAAGAAAGGTCAACACTGAGTAGCTTGTATGATAAATTAGAGTCACATCTCAGATCGCTGGAAAGTTTAGGCGTTACTACAGAAAAATGTACTGCAATGCTGTATCCCCTAATTGAATCATCTTTGCCAGAATACCTATTAAGAGCATGGCAGAGGAATACTTCCTTCAGGTGTGATTCCGTATCCAAAGATCGTTTGCAGCAGCTTATGGCTTTTCTTCAAAATGAAGTAGTAAGTGAAGAAAGAATTTCATTGGCTATGAAAGGGTTTAGTATTAGCACATCCCAAGGATCTAAGATTAAGGGAGACAAGAAACCAAGGGATGTCATTGAACCAAATATACCTACTGCTTCTGCTTTGTTTGCTGATGTTTCTAAGAGACAGGAGTGTGTTTTTTGTCTTAAACCTCATTCGAGCCCAGAGTGCATTAAAGCACAAAAATTGACTGTAGGGGAGAAAAGGAAAATCTTAACTGATAAACACTGTTGCTTCAATTTTTTAAAGAAGGGCCATGCAAGTAGAGCTTGTAAATCGATTGTCAGGTGCATTGTTTGTGGTGGTAAACATGTGGTATTAATGTGTTATAAGCTCCGTGACAAAGAAAATGAAAGTGTGTCCAAACAGAATTACGAGGGAGACAGGAATTTGGTTCACCAGGATGGCAATAATGTGGATAAGGCTTTAGCTAATGTGTCTTGTTCTCCTGAGGTGTACTTGCAAACCCTGGCAGTTGTCGTTAAAGGAAAGGGTAAACAAAAAACTGTACGAGCTGTCATTGATACTGGGTCTACTAAATCCTACATTGCACGTGACCTAGCCGAAGAAATGGGGTATCAGTCAATCAGGAAGGAAACGTTAATACATTCCTTGTTTGGTGGAGTACGTTCTCGAGAAGCAAAACACGACTGTTACAGAATAAGTTTAAAGCGATTGGAGGGAAACTATTCCAAGGAGCTGGAAGTTTTAAGCCAAGAGATAATTTGTGAAGATGTCCCATATATTAAGAATGGTTCTTGGAGTGAGGAGATAAGGGATCTGAAAATATGTTTAACTGATGTACGAGAGAGAGGGCCTGTGCAGATTCTGATTGGGGCCGATAAGGCGGGTGAACTGCTCACTGGGAGGAAACATCAACTAAAATGTGGCCTAGTTTTGGTGGAGACTTCCCTAGGGTGGACACTAATTGGAAAAGTCATAGGTAACAAGGCCCAAAGGGATTCGGCATCATTATTAGTGTCATCATTGTTTTCCCAACATACAAGAATTTCTGATCTCTGGGACTTAGAAATTCTTGGAATTACTGACCCTGTTGTGAAAGAATCTATCGTCGAGAGGAATGAGCGTGTTAGAAATAACTTCCTTGAGACTGCACGACTGAATGAAGATAACAGATATGAAGTGTGTCTGCCTTGGAGTGAACAACATCCACCTCTCCCTGACAACAAAGAAATTGCTCAGCACAGATTAGAAATCACTACAAAGAAACTAGAAGCTGAACAACATTATCAGGAGTACGATAATGTCTTACGAAGTTGGTTGGAGCAAGGAATCATCGAGAGGGTACCTGAAGAAGAACTGAAGAATAGTGGACACTATCTACCTCACCGACCTGTCTTCAAAGAAAACAGCACCACCAAGATCAGGCCTGTTTTTGATGCCTCGGCGAAACAGAGAAACGCTCCATCTCTGAACGAATGTATTGAAAAAGGGCCTAACTTCATAGAGTTGATCCCTAGTTCGCTACTGAAGTTCAGAGAAAATGAGATCGGTGTGACGGCTGATGTAGAAAAAGCATTTCTTCAAATAAGTGTCAATCCTAGAGACCGTGATTTTCTGAGATTCCTTTGGTGGGAAAAGGAATGTACAGGGAAGGTAGAAGTGTTCCGTCACAATAGAGTTGTCTTTGGACTTGCATGTTCTCCGTTCCTATTGTCGGCAACCATCAAACTCCACTTGAACGAGTTGAAGAGACAAACAGTCGATAATAGTTCCTACTCAACTTCAACAATAGAAAGATTGGAAGAATGTTTTTATGTGGATAACTGTGCTATTAGTGTTAACAACAGAAATGACCTTCATTCATTCATGCGAGAGGCAAGCATAATAATGGATAAGGCTTCTTTCAATCTCCGAGGGTGGGAGTATTCTCAGGATGGTACAGCTGAAAATCTGACTCATGTGCTAGGGCTCATTTGGAATAAAGGAGAAGATACCATTGAACTGAATCTAACTCATGTTAACGATTTCAAATATGATGTAATCACTAAAAGAGCTATACTAGGAGCTGCACATAAGGTGTTTGACCCTATTGGCTTCGCATGTCCGGTATTTCTCTGTCCAAAATTAATCTTGCAAGAACTATGGGCCACTGACTTGGGTTGGGACACCAGAGTAGACGAAACGACAAAGAGAAGATTCATGAAGTGGTTGGCAGAACTACCTCAGCTGTCTGAGATTAAGATTCCTAGATGTTTGATCGGTAGTGTCCAGTCGGTTGAAGATATATCTCTTCACGTGTTCTGCGACGCCAGTCAAACTGCGTATGCTGCAGTTATATTCTTGCGAATACAGAGGATTGACAATATAGAGCTACGATTTGTACAAGCCAAGACAAGAGTGGCACCCAAGAAGAGTATCACCATACCACGCCTGGAATTATTAGCAGCTACAATAGGGGTTCGACTAGTGACGTCAGTACTGCCAACATTAACTGCAAAAGAAATAGTTACTTATTATTGGAGTGACTCGTCGACTGTGTTGTCCTGGATCAAGTTAGACGAACCTTGGGGGACCTTCGTGTGGAACAGAGTGCAAGAAATTCGAAGACTGTCCAGAATAGAACAGTGGGGGCATGTTCCAGGAACCATGAATCCGGCTGACCTGGCATCAAGGGGATGTAGCACAAAACAGTTACTTCAACAGAGATGGTGGGAAGGGCCAAAATGGCTAAAACAATCCACTACACAATGGCCTAGCTCCGAAATTTCAACAAACGATGATGAAGTCTTCCAAGAAAGAAAAAAGAAAGTCAACACTATGACGGTGTTAGAAGACAAGTCCAATAGCCAAGAATGGCACCTTGACTATTTCTCAAGTTTCCGTAGAACAGTTCGTATGATAAGATGGATCTTGAGGTTTCTGTATAATTGTCGACAGAAAAATAATAGAAGAACTACCGAACTATCCATTGAAGAAACCACAGAAGCAGAAAAAGTCGTGATGAAGTTCATACAAAAGGAGTGTTTTGTTGGTGAAAAGGATGAAAGATTCAACTCACTATGTGTTTTCATGGATGATGAGGGAGTGATGAGACTGAAAACAAAAATTATATCGCGCAAAGATGATTATGCTTTCCGTTGTCCTGCTATACTTCCTGCGAAGCATACAGCAGTTCACGCTCTCATTAGGGAGAAGCACAAAGACTTATGTCATGCTGGAACCCAGATTCTGCTCAGTGGGCTCAGACAGAAATATTGGATCCTTGGAGGAAGGAGAACGGAGAAGGGTGCAATTAAAACATGTGTTGTCTGCAGGAGGTACCATGGAAAACATCTTGAAGCAGAACAAACTCATCTCCCCATAGACAGAGTAAGAGAAGCCTCAATTTTTGAAATAACAGGGGTCGACTTTGCCAGGCCTCTGATTTTGAAAGGTGGAGAGAAAGCCTGGGTCTGTCTGTTCACGTGTGCGGTTTTTCGTGCAGTACATCTGGAGCTAGTAACATCTTTGGCTACTGCAACATTCCTCGAAGCTTTTCGGCGCTTCGTGTCCAGACGTGGAAGGCCAATGATTGTCTATAGTGACAATGGGACAAACTTTCAAGGCACCTGCAATATGTTGGAGACAATTCAGTGGGATAAAATTGCTGAATATAGTTCTGTACACCAAATAAAATGGAAATTCAATCCTCCCACTGCAGCATGGTGGGGAGGATGGTGGGAGAGGCTGATTGGTGTCCTCAAACAAATGCTCAGGAAAGTTCTGGGAAAGTCATGTCTGTCATACCAAGAAATGATGACTGTTCTGTGTGACATTGAAGCTGTCATGAATTCACGACCACTTACTTACCTGTCCAATGATGGAGAAGACTTGATGGCTATCACCCCTGCAATGTTCCTACAGGAAGTCAAGGAGATTGGAATGCCCGATATCGACATGATAGAGGACATAAAACTTGACAGAAGATTCAGGTACAGACAGAAAGTAAAGGAAACATTAAGGGTAAGATTCAGGAATGAATATCTTGGACAGCTAATACGGAAGAACCACATTAGGAAAAGTCATCACAAACCCTGCGTAGGTGAAGTAGTACTGGTAGCCAGTGACAACACGAAGAGACTAGACTGGCCGCTGGCAAGAGTGACAGAGGTCATCCCTGGCAAAGGTGGTGTCGTGAGAGTTGTTCGCTTGGCGACTACAAAAGGAGAGCTACTGAGGCCAGTACAGAGGGTGTATCCACTTGAAGTGACATCTGGAGAAGATCATGCTTTAAGACTGCAAGTTGAGCGCAATGAAAATGAGAAGAAGGAGAAAAATCCAAAGACGGTTAAACCATCTACTAATACTTCTGATCTCATCAAAACCAGTAGTGGGAGAGTGGTGGTTAAACCAAAGAGATATTTTGAGTGACTTATTTATTTTGTGAAAATATATGTGTTATGTTATTTTATTGTTTTGTTGAGTTGTTTCCACAACTCAAGGTGGGAGAATGTTGTGTTGGCAGTAAGCACAAGAGTGTAGTGCAGTATCTTTGACATAGTCTTTGATATCAGTGAAGTTCAGTGTCAAAAACAATATGGTGTGTGTCTTGTGAATCTTTCCACAACAAATAATAAAATATGCATTCTAGAGGAGTCTATGTGATTTATTAGGAAGTGAACCTAACATTGACAATAGTTCCGCCTCATGTTACAAGGAACCCACTTCACATGTAAACCATCCCAAGTCCTTCATGGATCCCGCATTAAACAGAAGGGACTGAAAATGTATTTAACTTATAAATACTATCAGTGGGTAACTTGTATAATTGCCGTCATAAACGAGTCCCTAGTTACACATTTAAGTCTGTGTATCCTCTACAGTTATATATTGTAAAATTATCCACACAGGCAAAACTACGGTTGTAAAATATTAGGCTACTTTTAAATTATTATTGTTATTTAACTTTGTCCATTGAACTCGAAGTAATACCTACAGTTCAATGAATTAGTCACGTCTGTAGAGAGCATTTCAAATATCCCAACATGGCACTGAAAATTCTCAGATCTTAATACGGTATTTCGCCACGAGATTCATCAAAGACACGAACTCGATGTTGATATTGTTAGCAACGCACGCCTGGATAAACTACACTCCACTGTTGATTAAAAGGCACGGTGTAAGAAAAAAAAAGTAAGATATGGGTAGGGTGACCAATTCTAAATTTTCAAATGGAGGACAGACACTTAATAAAAGGAGGACTTTTCATTAAAACGTTCTAAAAATTGAGGACAAATGGAATTTTGATATTTACATGCAAAATGTAGTATTACATACCTATAACTGTTATGTTGATGGGGATGCTGAAGTTGTAGCTATTTTATGCTGATACTTATCGACTGCATTTTCGACAGCAAAGATGAATTATTTTCTTGTATTAAATAATTGTAAAGCTCTCCTCATGACATTTTTAAAAGTTGTACTTCACTATTATAATACCCTTGACCGACTCGGTCAGCAAACGGTTTCTTTCTTCTGACCAGTGTGTATAAATCAGGGAAAATACTCTTTCAACGGTTGCACTTGCAACCAGGAATTGCGAAATAAAACTGACATATTTTAAGCAGCTCACTAACACCCCGATTCTGTAACTTCACTCGTCAACAACCCACCAACATGGATACGACGGAATCGTGACCATAGGCATAACAACAAATGGCAAGCGAGGCTCAAAGTGGTATTCTGTATGGCACCTTGTTATGACGCTTGTTACGAGTTCAGGATCAGGATTTCATAGTACGAAAGCTTTCCACTAGATGACGGGTAAATCGATTGGCGCGGTATTTCAACGTATTTCATACCATCCGATATCGCAATTAGTTTGTATAATTTTTTTTTAAACTATTTCCTATGTTCCATATTGCCTTAATCCATACTTTCGCCTATTTATGGTGTTTTATTTATCGTATGCATTGACCATTCATACGGATCAGCCTACTTCAACCTGATAAGCTACACCTAACCCCATTTGCGAAAACATTTACGCTGTCTGTTCACATGAATATCTATTTCAGTTAGGCCTAGGGTTTTCATTAGCTATTGCCTTAATTAATACCTTATTTTATTTCGTAGTACTGGTATCTTATTTATAGTACGGTATTCAACGGATACTGTATTCCAGCGGATCATGTCAACCTTATACACTCAACTCCCTTCCGAAGATAAATTACATTGCCTGTCCACATAAATATTCATTTTAGTTTAGTAGGAATCAAATAGTGTGTTGTCTGGTTTATTACAACATGAACTGTATCAGAAACCTAAGTTAAGATAAATGTTTTATGTGGCCAGTAAGCTATTGGGCTACTTAGGCCTAGGCCATATTGACTACTGAGAGCAGTTTAACACATGAACGACAATACCGTTAAGAATAGGTGTATACATTTAGAATAATGTTCAAAAATCTCCAAGAATGAGGTATTAACTCTTTGGGCAGTAACACAATAGAAGTTAATGGGGGGCGATGGTCCAATGTAGTATGCCAGTTTTTCTTCACAGTAGGCCTAGTGTAGTGTTAATATGAAATCATAGGTTCTAGTCAGAACACCACATTGCTCCTCTGGCTGCAGCCAAGAAAGTCAAAGAGTGATTTAATGATCCATCGTAATACCTGCCTTCAATAATAAACCTGAGCATGTGCCCTGCGGGTAAAACTGAGGTGGCAAGAGGTCCATGGAAATTGTAGGAAGCTAAGCTAAGATCAGGATCATTTAGATTGCAGTTTAGTATTGTTCACCTTAAAGGTACTTCTCACATTAAGAACTTTGATCAGAAAGTAGTGGGGTATGGGTGCATTATGTGGATCTGTTACACCTGGAATGATGAAGAGCAGCTCATGCCACTGGAACTAACCATAGAATCCGTTACACCCGTCAATTTATAAGCCTAGGACTGTTGCGTACGATAGGTCTAGATGTTAAGTTACAAGTTTGCAAATTAGTAGAAAGAAAGTAACAGTAGGTCATTAATGTGCTTCTAACTCCTTATCCTAGGATATAACTACATTCTACATTTTAGCAATATTTACCACTTAATGGAATTTATTCCAGTTTTCTTCAGATGAAGTTATTTATTAGCCTTCTTTTAAATTGAATATATTCTACCTAGCCTAATCCCTTCGTCTCTATATGGCCCTAGGGCATGGCAATCACAATGACTCAATGCTCCTCCGAGATTCTACACAGAAGGGAGGAGGCACTCAACTAAGAGTATGACCATTGTTCCTCACACTCAATGTATTATTACATGAAGGAAGTGGGAGAAAGAAAACAGAGGTTTGTATCAACACCATGCAGATTGAAAAATCTCTGGGGAGTAGGGGGCAGGGGTTGTTCCATCCCAAGCATGACCCCACAGGCAACACCCTGTCCCTAAATACTACTACAAAGTTACTGGGAATGATATTAAGACTAACTACATTGAAATATTATGTGGATAACATAACTCTCACCTGAATTCTTGACATTCTTATCACATACAGTAGGATGAAAAAGTCTACTTTCTAATTGCACAATCTTCATACGGACATAAAGGAGGTAAACACAAACCTCATGAATTAGGAGGAATGCCTACAGGTTCTGGTGGGATCAGTTGGTGTTAGGATTTCAGCAGTTCATGAAGCAAGGTTCAAATCATACACAATGTTTTCTTTAACAAATTATTATTCAAATAGAACACTTGATTTATAACATAAAATTAAACATTTGAAAATACAGCAGTTTGTACAGCAATGCACCTGTGGAATGTGTCCCATTGTAGAGATAATCAAATTCAGTTTCTTTCTTCGTCTTCTCATTCAGACCAGGTCACTAGAAGGTGTATCACAGATTTTTTGGCAGAGAATCCTGGAAAATTGAAAATCAATCCCTTATATTGTTACCAGTACTGTGACAAAAAAATATAAACAAATTTCTAGATTAATTTTGTATCATGACCTGGAGATGTGCTCGTGTAGCCTATATGCTACATTCTTAAACTCAAGTTAGCCATTATAGTGTAACAAAACAATTTAAACCGGCTACATCCTTATGCGAAAACAAGAATAATTATTTTAAATAATAATGTTTTTATTTTCTTTTCTTTGATGAGCAGTCTTGTGTAGTATTTTGCTAAATTTCCATGCTGGGAAGTGTCTGGAAATACTCTCAAGAAATGAGAAAACTGCCCTTCCTATACTACTGAGCAAGACCAATAAATGCAATCACTTATCAGACTCAATCGTCACAAATGGACAACACACTAAGGAAAGCCTAACCTCATGTCAACCATCTTCAGTTTACAGATTAATAGTATCATTTATTACCCAGTCAGGCAGATGACCTTGATGTAGTCTGTCATTTCGATCACCACTAAAAATAAAATAAAGTTACCCAGCAAATAATACAAGTGAACATTAATTTGGTAGACCAGCATATAAAAGCCTCCTAATGAACCTCGTATTTCGCATGATAGACCGGAGATTGAGAGTCAGAGTAATAAAGTCGTTGACATAAGCGAACAGCTGACGTGTCATACCTCTCGTTAAGATTGCACTACCAAGTGCTTAGTCACAGAATGATGGTGTTGCATGTGATATGAAACGGCGATTCCCAAAGACTGTTTTCAGACGTTGCTGAACAGCCACTGCGAAGTGAGCCGTCACCCTATCGTGTTGAAACCAAACACTGTTTAAGATTCCTAAATTTTGCAGCTGCCGAAGAAGCCAGTCAATAGAACGATCAAAAAAATATGGTTCAAACAGATGCGTTTGTATCATGCCGGCCCAGATCATGACGTTAGGTGGGTTCGCTTGATTTCTTCAGCTGTGCAGAGACCCTGGACAGACAAATATGATGTTTTAAATTCCTAAGATGAAATTACAAATGTATATGTACTGACAATAGAAATAAATAGTAATGTGCACACACTGTAAGATTTTCATGCATTGTTTTGTCTTCTGGGGGACATAGCCAACTGATATTACTAACCACAGTCACTACACACCAGAAATATGTGTTAATATTTATTGCTCATTCAACGATGGCAGCCATGTTCGACAGTGCATGAGGTCTCTTCACCTGTTAATAAGACGCACACATTGACATCACCACAGGTTGGAGTTAACATTGTTCACGATTGGTCCGTATTGACGAATGATAGTTTAAAATATGAAATACACTTATGTTCCGTCTAGTCAATGTCGTAGGGCGTAAATAAACACCAAAAAAGTATTGACTAGACGGAAGATAAGTGTATTTAAAATGTTAAACTATCACCACAGTTGCCAACATGTGGGATACAAAATACACCACTCAGGTCTAGTCTGGATAAAGATTATTGATGCACGATTACCCCACTGTGCATGATAGAAACCAGGTGTGTATATATGGCTAACGGATATCTAGCAATTATTGGTATAGGCAAAGCCCATTGGAGTGGATTTAAGAAATTTCTCTCTCACAAAAAACATTAATTACAGCAGTGCACAACAAACATTACTGTGCGAGACAAAATCCAGGGGTGTATTCGTGTAAATGCCTAACGCAGCCCTCCACCTAATAATTATTGGCCCAGGCAAAAGCCATTGGTCTGCATTTAAAAAAATACTATTACAAATTACTTTTATTGATCTAGAAAAGGCCTATGATAGCATCCCTAGAACAAAAGTTTGGGAAAGCTTAACAAATAGACGGATAGGCAAGGAACTGAGAGACATGATAAAAGGAATGTGCATGGAGTGCTCCAGTAGTGTGAAGACTAGAGTCGGGACATTGGAATGGTTTAAAATTGACACTGGACTAAAGCAAGGAAGTGTGGTGATGGATGACATCATGAAGGCAGCAATGAAAGAATATAGTAGGGCAAAGATGAAGGTAATGTTGTTTGCAGACGACGTTGTGATCTGGGACGAGGATGAGAGGGAGGTACAAGAACAGTTAGACGTAATAAATGAAAAGATTGAGCAATGGGGATTGAAGATAAATGTGGAGAAGAGTAAAACAGTGGTGATGAGTAGAGAAAAGAAAGAAGGAAAAGGAGTAATCAAAGTAGGAGATACCAGGAATTGGAAGTAGTGAAACACTTCAAATATTTCGGAAGTGAACGGACTGAAGATGGAAGACTAGATTTGGAAATTAGCAGAAGAATACAACTCGGGAGTGCTTTCTACCAACAGGTACGGGGACTAGTATGGAACAAGGATATACCAATTAAGGCTAAAGAAGTTATGTACAAAGCATATTATGTTCCTATAATGACATATGCAGCAGAAACTTGGACTATGACTAAGAGGGATTAGAGCAGAGTACAAGCAGATGATATTCCTGAGAAGTATGGTCCAGAAAACAAGGAGGGACAGAGTGAGAAATGAAGATATACGGAAAGAACTGGGAGTACAGAAACTAATTGACAAACTGGAGCAAAACAGATTGAGATGGTTTGGACATGTCAAACGGATGAATGAAGTAAGGCTACGAAGACGAGCACTGGAACGACGGATGACAGGGAAGAGAGGACGAGGAAGACCAAGAATGCGTTGGATGGATTCGGTGGAGAATAGTATTAGAAAACGGAACCTGGATTGGAACACTGTGTCGGAAGAGGAATGGTGGAACGACAGAACAAAGTGGAGAGGAACCATATTTGCCCCCATCCAGTGTCAACTGGAAGAGGGGAAATGAAGATGATAATGACTATTACAAAACGCACCATACAGATTCCGGCGTTTAGCTGTTCACTTGACTTTGAGAGCTCAGCGGTAGGAGAGAAAAGGTATTTTAGCTTAATTTCAGACGCTATTTGATGCCGAGCAATTTTTCCCTTTAAAATAAGGTGTAATATTGCATATTTTGCACCACATAACACATGACCCAGGTATGCAATTTTCCTACATTTGGTGGTAATCATCAGCTCCCACTTAGAATTTGGTCTCCGCAGTACCAGCTCATTAGAGATGTGAATAGAGTAGATTAGGGAGGAGGGCTAATGACCTCGTAGTTCGACCCCTTAAAACAACAATAACTATCACTGCTGCACAATAAAAATACTGTCAAATATCACTAATATACTGTCAAATTTCACTAATATTGCTTAAATGAAGGTTTTTATTTGTAGCTTGGTCAACGACGGCAGATGTTTGTGGCCGACAAATTGACGTCATATTACGTTGCCAACATGTCCGATACAAAATGCACCACATGACACCTTTGTAATTATGTGAAAAAAGAACTCCAATACCATCACGTCATCAACTACGTCATCAAGGTAACTAAGAATTCCCCTAAACGCCAGTGCATCGCAAGGTATAGATGAACCTTATTGGTCTAGGCGTAAACCATTGGTCTGCTGGATGCGATATAGTATCGAATGCGTGTGGTTGGCAATACTGTGCATCGTGCTAAAAATGGCAGAGTCGGCTGTAATTTCATCTATATAAGTCGTGATCCTATTTGGTATGGCTGGGTGGGTTACAGACAGCAGAGAAGTAAACTTCTATTACTATATTGTCTCAAGATACCATTACTGCAGGTATTTTGACTAATTTCAGTAGTTTAAGAATTTTTTACTTCGATTCAGGTAAACTCCACTCTTGGAAAGCTTTACGCCTCGCTGCATGTAGTTAGTTCTCAAATGATAACACAATGAAATGAAGAAAATTAACGTACCTTTATGTTGGACATAAACAACCAAAGCACCATGTTGTGATTTTTCTTTCTCATCTGATCCATTTAGATGACCGAGCTGTGTCATACCAGGTTATTAAAACTGTGAGCAACTACGTGTATCCAGTGCTAAGGTTTTAGTTTCCAGCAGAAGCATGCAATGTAATCTATCACATGAGAGTCCTCCCTTCGCAATGACAACTTGCCAAGCAGACTGACCACAAACTTTAGTTCATTTGGGGTCTGATATTATTTCTTATTTCTTCCCTACACTGTTAATCGACTGCATGCATTACATGTAACATTAACTTCCCTCATTAGTTCAATATGAAAGCATAGTACCTCAGAGATGAACCTTTGCTTCAAACCAGTCATTTCAAATATCTAGGAATTACTTTGCAAATACAAGGGAAATTATTTACACGTCACATCAAAGATAAAATGATCTGTGCTGTCAGATCAATGAACGACATTAGTCATCTCAGGGATATGTCTCTGCAATCGGCACTGAGACTCTTTAAAGCAAAAATTATACCAATTGCAACGTATGGATTGGATATAATATTGGTTAATTTAAACAAAAATAACCTGAAAGACTTAGAGAAAGTGAAAGCCTTATTCTTAAAAAGACTGCTTTGTTTGTCAAAATTCACCCCATCGAGACTGGCGTATGAACTAGCGGGGGAACCTTTCTTTATAGAAGAACTCCGACTGGTTCACCAACTACCATCCACAAGACAATACAACGATTTGCTACAAGAACTACTTGCAAAAAAGAAGGAGATCCCAATTGATTTCTACTCCACTACGGCCATGACGTCAACAGAATGGAAGGGCACTGCCTATGAGTTTAGACACACAGTGACCCGATTCGCGGTGACGGTTTTCACCACAGGATTTGTGAGACTGAGGTGTTCCATGTGCCCACGCCAGAGTGCATTTGTAAATTGTGTCAAAAGGCATGCGATACTTACCACGCTCTCGTGTGTACTAAAAGGTTGTCATCACTTACAGAATTTTGTAAATAATTAATGTAATGCACATTGTGCGCACTTATCCTTAATAATAGTACAATACTGGTACTCTTTATGTTCCAGCCTGCCTACTAAGGCTATTTGCCAAGGTCTTAAATGATAGCCTGTTGTTTATATACTTACGGGATCAGGACTGAATGCTTTTGACACTACCAGTTCTGACGATGGGAATAACAATTCCTCACATTCTCTTAGGTAAATGAGTTAATTTCAGTTTGTGAAAGTCCATTATGATGATCATGTTGTCATGTCTCTTCACCACAATTAAGTTAATTATAATTTACCAATGGCATAGGCCAAGGCCGTGAAGTAATGTGAACATTTGCAGCCTTAATTTAAATAAATAAAAGCACAATTGCCGCTCATTAGGTAGGTATTCGTCTTCAAACTTCTGACAACAATTATTTCCATAACCTAGATACAAGCTTCCGCAAATATGATTCGAATTCTACAATTAAAATGAAAGGTAATTATTTCCAAAGTAGTAAAATAGCACTTAAGTTTCTTCCCCATCAAATAATCGTTTTAGATCGTTTACGGCATCTGAAAACAAAAATAAAAGTGTAAGTTAATAGCATTACTAGGGACGACATTATTCATATTAAGTATACTATTTACCATAATCGTCAAAGAAAGATATTTGCACAACTTGAAGAATCAAAAATATATTGTTTTGTACTTACCTTAGCCCATTATCAATGAATAAATTAATATTCAAGCCATTAAGTGATAACATACATATCAGCTGTTCGCTTCCATCTTTGATTTTTCATTACAAATAAGCTAACCATGGACTAAAACACGGCTAAACAAGTGCTCGGAACATGCCTTTACGGTGGATGATTCAGCGGTAAGACATACATCACATCATGGATGCGATTTGGCGTTACAGAATACCAATTCGACTGCTAAGCTGTCTTTAGGGCTCCTAAAGACTTGTTGTAGCTTAACCATTTCTTACAGAATCGGGGTGTAAATGTTTCAATGTCAGGACTATATTTGAAAAACTCACACCACTGCTTATCTAATGTTGTATGTTTATCAATTTCGGAACTCCTAGTGTAATTCTGAACATTGCAAAATTGGTCAAAAAGTTTAGAATCGTCTATCTCCACACCTTTAGATTGCAAATACTCGAGACAAGGAACAACATTTTCAAACTTAATGTATTTCATACTATGAAGCTTCATCCATTGGAATCATTTAAATTCTTCCATCATAGGGTTACACCACTTTAACAAGTATTGAATGCACGTTTCATAAAAAACAACATGTTCTAAAAATGCAATGCATTCTTTTTCAAAGCCATTTTCAGTGAGGGATTTCAGAGACTTTTTGACTTTAAGAGGTATGAATTTATTTTCCATCCTATCATTCAGTGTGACCAGAGCAGAACCTAATATATCACAAACTTCTGCTATAGAGAGCGTTTCTTTTTCAATGTATGAAATTTTGTTGTGAAAAATGTGCAAAGTGGAATGAACAAACCACAGGTAAAGCTCAGAAAACTCGTTTTCAAAAACGGACCTAATTATAGCAGGAAGAGAATTTGAAGACTGAGAAAAAAAAGTATGACTTTTGAGCTGCAAACAGTTTTAGAATTCTTTCTACTGCAGGAAACAAACTAAACCACCTTGTTTTGCTGTGACACAAAAGCTGTTCATAATTTATTTCAACAATCTCGCAGAATTCTTTGAGTTGTTCAGTGCGAATTGTATAGATATGGAAATAATTGAAGACTTTTAAAATTATACTCTCTACATAAACTGGCAGTACATCAGCACCTTGTTGCAAACAATTATGCAGCACATGTGCTAGGAATCCAACCCCGATTATATGTTCATTTAATTTACTTTTAAGTGCTGAAAATACGTTTTTCCCTTCTCTACGTTTATCCCTCCAAAATTTACATTTGCATTGTCTCCACTAAAAGCAACGCTTTTAGCAGAAATATTATGCTTCTTAAAATACTCGTAAACATAATTGGATATTGTCTCTGAAGTTTCATTAGGACATGTTTGTAGTTCTAAGACTTAAGTTTGAATACCATTTCCTTTATAGTCGAAATATTGTATAACAATAGGAAAAAGTTTCAAAGCCCCATCGTTGCTAGCATCAGTACCCACTCCGAACAAAGGAATACTATTATTCAATGTTTTAGTGATAACGTCAATGGAATGAGGGGCGATTACGTTATTTATGATAGCTTCAGCTTTGGTTCTAGCGCATGATATTTTGTTAGCAATCTCAGAAACTGCAAACAGCACTTTATCCAACTTTGATGTGCAGTCCATATACATATACGACTGATGGTGAGAAACAATGTGATATGCCAATGTTGCTTCTGTTGCCCGAACATTCCTGTCTAGTGGGGAATGTTTAATCGGGAAAATGAATCAATATTACTGCTAGAAGAACTGCTCCTAATTGATTTTCTATGCTTTTCACTAGCAATATGTCTCTCGAGATCACCTGCACCTTTATTTCCAACAGTTACATAACAGTCACAAATATAACATTTCGCCTCACTTTCGTTACGCCCCTCTCTAAAACACGGGTACTTCTGTTTCAATTTCTCCGAGAATTTACATTTCCTCTTTTGTGCCTCGCCACTTTTGAGTGATGACATACTGATATTATTCAAACAAACACTCCACTTACTCAGAAGGTCCGAATCCAACTAGCACAAAAACAAAACTAAGTAATACCGCAGCAAGCGTTTATTGACTGGTGAATCCCCGCCGAGAAATCCGCGGCCCCGACCGAGCACGTTCATATCACGTCGGGAGGTGTCACCACTTTGGTGATAGGCCCTTCAGACAGCTCTAACTTAAGATATGATTTATTATTAAGTGAGTAAATGATAGGGATATCCAGAATATTGACTGAGATAGAGGAAGTGCAACAAAAATACCTTTGCAACAGAGAAAACAATAGGAAACTGAATGACTAAGAGAATACAATATGCTATAAACCGGACATTTAATAGCAAATAATAAATGCCTGCCGGACAGAGGATAAGCATGAGAAAAGGAGGACATGTCCGGCAAATGCCGGACGGTTGGTCACCCTAGATATAGGATGCATTTCTAACACAATACAGAGGATATCAGTTACTGTTTTATATTATGTTATTATGCCTGTTTCTGAATACCGTACTGTGCACCTGTGTGGGTGGACAGCCTCTACACAAAATATATTGATGTGCAGCTTAATGACGCCATGAGCGTTATCACTGGGACTGTCAGATCTACTCCCATTCAGAGGTTACCTGTTCTTACTTATATTGCTCCGCAAGATCTAAGGACAGCAGCTAAGGTAAAGTTGCTCAAGAAGATCACATCTCAGAAGAACACTCCCGTGTACGATGCCCTACGAGATCCACCAACAACTCGTCTGAAATCACGCAAGCCAGCCTGGGTTAATTTGGAAAGTGCCAGTTCTTTCAACGTGACCTCCAAATGGCGGCACCGCTGGCAAGAATATCCACCCAACAATGCTTATCTGGTTCAAGATCTGACAAGGAAGGTTGAGGGATTCCATCTACCACGACAAACCTGGTCGAAGCAGAACCGCATTAGGACGTGTCAAGGGAGGTGTGGCCACATCTTGAAGAAGTGGGGTTTCTGTTCATCTGCTGATTGCGACTGCGGAGCGGAAGATCAGACGATGGACCATATTGTTAAGGAGTGCCCCCCCCCCCCCTTGAGCATTTGACGGTGATTTGAGATCCCTACACCAAGTGACTCCGAGTGCTCTGGACTGGTTGTCAAGTTTGGACATTTCCTTTTGAATGATAATCTTGTATACTTGTAAAGCCGTACGATGTATATAAATATATATATATATATGCCCATTTCTACTCCAGAGAATGGTTCCTAAATTAGGGCCACGGCCACCTCCTTCCCAATATTCATCTAAATTAAATTTACACACACTCTAATACAGATACCGCAGTAACACAGGTTAACAAGTTCTACACACACCCATGTACACGGGGCTAAATGACCAAGGTGTCCAATCCGATCAAATTCAACAACAACATGACGTAGCCTAATCTTCACCCCATGTCATTCTAGGTAACAATGTTATACGGTCTCTTTATAAGGTAGGTATCATAATAGAAATACAGAAATCAATTCAATATGTTCACCTTCTGGTATCACCCTCCGTGGCTTAGGCGGCAGCACGCCGGCCTCTCACCGCTGGGTCCGTGGTTCAAATCCCGGTCACTCCATGTGAGATCTGTGCTGGACAGAACGGAGGCATACAGGTTTTTCTCCGGGTACTCCGGTTTTCCCTGTCAAAAATTTCATTCCAGCAACACTCTCCACTATCATTTCATTTCATCTGTCATTCATTTAATCATTGCCCCAGAGGAGTGCGTCTGGCCTCGGCAGCCGGCACAGTTCATATCCTCGCCGCTAGATGGGGGCTTCATTCATTCCATTCCTGACCCGGTCGGAGACTGGAAGCAGGCTGTGGATTTTCATTTCATGTTCACCTTCTGGTGAAGTGACTAGCATATTTAGCTGCCTCCCAAGAGGTCGGGGTTTGATTCACGAATCATTCAAGAAATTTAGATCTCGTCCTCAGGGTTAGAACGGGGTACACTAGGCCTTGCGAGCTAAAAAAAGAAAAGACTGAAAGAGTTTCCTCGCCTTAATTACAAAATCGCAGACACCACAAAAACATAGGTTGTCAGAGAAATTTTAGTTATCACGTATTTCTGTATTCGAAAGCTTCTTTAAAGAAACATACCGGTACTTACTGAGAATTATATTTCTCGCCTGGCTGTGAAAGACTGTTCGGCTGCCACACGGTTCTTTAAGGGACATGCTGTGAGTTCAAGTCTCAGCACTTTATAAAGCTTCACTACTAAATTGATGTAGCAATATTGTCACTCTATTTTGTATTTTCCCGGCGAACCTAAATACCAGTATTTAAACATTACATCTTTCAAACTCTAATTATCACTTCTGTACAAAGACAGATGTTATCATCCGAACGGGTCGTAGCGTCATAGGGTTTGGGCAGTCATCTTCTAAATGTTTAGCTTTGTAGCATAAGTTCGTCAAAGTAATTAATCATTTACGAGCGCGTAGAGAAATTCAGATTTCGTACAGCATAACGTGCCTAGCGAGTTCAGTTATGTAGCCACAGTCAAGGTATAATATTGGATGGCGCGAGCAAGCGAGTGAATCTGGCTCCTCCCACATGTTCAGAATTATTTTGTGTTTGGTATAACATTGAACGGAAGGGACTGAAAGATGTATTTATCCTTACAAACTTATATATATATCAGTGGTTGTTTTGTATAATTGCCGTGATAAATAAGTTCCTAGTTACACATTTAAACCTGTGTATCCTGGGCAGTTAAATATTGTAAATTAATCTACACAGGGCATGAACATGTCCAAGCAGAACTCCGGTTGTAGGACTTATCTTCATAATTGAATTCAGTGTCGTCTGTAGAGAGCACTTCCATCATTCCTGCATGTAATTCAAAATTCTCATATTTTAATATTCCACCACGAAGGGCATGAAAGAAAAAACTCGGTGTCGATGTTGCTAGCAATGTACTGGTACCCGTTAAACAAATCAAATCACCGTTGATAAAAAATTGCATGATTATGATGGTTGCATTTCTGAAACAAACCAGATTATATGTAATATTGTAGTAATTATTATTAGTAGTAGCAGTAGTACCGATATTATATATTCTGATGTCCTTGTGACAAATTACAAACCTTAATGAAATAAAGGAGAAAGGAGAAAAGGAGAAAAAGACCCCAGAAGATTGGAAGAAAGGATTAATTGTCCCAATATTTAAGAAAGGAAGCAGAAAGGAGTGCAGAAATTACAGGGGAGTCACACTCATACCTCACTGTGCCAAGATATATGAAAATATATTAGAAAGTAGAATACGAGCCAAAGTGGAGAGAAAATTGAGAGAGGAGCAGTATGGATTCAGACCTGGGAGATCAACAGTGGATCTCATATTTTCAGTGAGACAGCTCCAGGAACACCACTACGAATTTGGAGAGGATCTGCTGATGGCCTTCCTGGACATCGAAAAGGCCTATGATAGTGTGTGTAGGGAGAAGGTTTGGAAAGCAATGGAAAACATGGGAGTGGAAAAAGAGACTGTAGGCAGAGTGAAGGAGATGTATTGTGGAAGTGTGAGTTGTGTGAAAGTTGGAGGGGAAAGAACAGACTGGTTCAGACAAATGAGTGGCCTGAAACAGGGTAGTGCGCTGACACCCCTTCTCTTTATTGAGGTTATGGACGAGGTAATGACACGGATAGCAGGAAAGATAGGAGAAGATAAGATGAAAGCAATGGTGTTTGCAGATGATCTCATGGTCTGGGGAAACAAGGAGGAGGAAATTAAGGAGCAACTGAAAGCTTGGGAAGAAACAGTGGGAGAGTACGGATGGAAGTTCAACATCAGTAAATGTGAGATCCTGTTAACGACCAGGAAAAAGGACAGACCAATGAGTGGGATAACACTTGGAGGTGGACAGCTGAAGAAGGTGGAAAGTCTCAAGTACTTGGGAAGTATAGTGGAGGAAAATGGGAGAAATGACAAAGAGATTACGGAACGTGGCAGACAGGCAGAATCATTTCTGAGAAGCATTAGGAGCTTAGGGTGGAATAAAGATGTCCCACAAAAAAGCAAGGAAGTGTTATACAGAAGCTACTATATCCCGATACTGACCTATGCTTCAGAAACATGGACAATGAAGAAAAGAGACATAAGCAGAATACAGGCAGGTGAAATGAAGTTCCTGCGAAGTAGGATCGGAGTAACAAGAAGAGACAGGGTGAGGAATGAAAAGGTCGGGGAAATGGTGAAAGAGGAGCCCTTGCAAGGTAGGATTGAGACATCAAGACTGAGGTTGTATGGACACTTAAAGAGAATGGATGAGAAGAAGATTCCCAAGAGGATACATGAGATGCAGATGCAGAAGAAACGACCAAGGGGAAGACCAAGAGATAGATGGCTGAAAGGAGTAGAGGAATGTGTCAAGAAGAGAGGCGAGGACTGGACCAGAGTGACAGCGGAGAGGTGGTGGGAAGAAAGAACTAAGTGGCGAGGCTTATGTTCCAAACAGACCCAGCCTGGGGCTGGAAACTGTTCACGATGATGATGATGAATGAAATAAATACATATTCCATCAATAACTCAAAGTAAGCCTACATGAAAAAATTAAATATCACTAACATAAAACTATCCAACACACACTCATTATCCTTCTCTCCTTGCCACTGTTTGATGAAATGTTTAAACTTTCTTATATATACTGAATGGCCTTTGACAAGCAGTTTCACTCAGTTTAACCTCGCCCCTTTCATTACCTGATACTCCCACTTAAACCCTTGTGCGCTAATTACCTACCCCTTTTCTTTATTACCACTTAGGAACTGCGATTTGGAACATGGAATATAAGATACCGTACCTATATAATAAGCAGTGAACTAGAAAGTTAGATGTCCACCTTATTGCGTAGTAGTTTCCCACTTCTACTCCACGCAAATTATGGGATTGTACAATGGTTTAAGTAGCAGTCGGCAAGGAGGGGCAAGGATCAACTGAGTGAAACAATTGAAGCCTGCCCCACAAAATCGTCGTATATCAAAAATTGAGCATGTTGAGATTTTCGGTCAAGAAGGTTGGATATCACCACACTGGCACATTGCAAACCTAATATTACTCAATAAAAAAACAGAGAATTTTGGGTTTGAAAGTTGGCTTCCCTGAAAGAAAGTTGTGTATCAACAAAGATGGCGGAGTTTGTCTATTTGAATGTGTCACCAAGCTCATCTCTGGTACTGAATAAGAGCAGGGAAAGTGGAAGAACAATGTGCGCAAGCGACTGAAGAATAGTGGTAAAGCTTATACAGCTACTTCAGGTCTTGCAGTTGAACAAAAACATCGTCCAAGTCAGGTAAGAGAAGAACGTTGTATATCAATCAGCTGGGTGGCAGTATAGCACCTCGAGGAACGTGTTTTCATTATAATGCTGCTAACATTTGTATGTAAACCCTTGATTATCACAGTATTATGTTTAGCCTATTTTCATTTATGAAAACTGTAGGCTTATGAGATCACCTTTTGTCCGTGTGTGTGTGTATGCGTGTGTGTTCCCCTTATAAAATCCAAACGACTGAACCGATATCAATGATACTCGGTAAGGTCATAGTACTATTCTTCCCGACTCAGACCGTGCCCTTCAAAATGTATTACGTCTCACCAATCCAACATGGCGGCTGTGCGAAATATTTCACCGACATTCTATATCTCCGAAACTATTAGGCCTACTGATATCACTCTGAAATATTGTACGGTGATAAAGGGCACCGCTAGAAATTCACGTATGAGACTTTCAAAAACCTGTTAAGTACAAAACGAACATGATTGCCAAGCAAATTTGAAATATGTAAATCGAACTTTCTCGCGATTTAACAACCCTTGCGCAATGAAACATGGCACAGCAATTTTTATAAACATTGTAATGTACTGACATCTAATTTAGTTCAATTGTTTACATAAACTCAACATGGCGGCTGTGCGAAATTTTTAAATTAAGTTATTATTTCTTTTGTCCTAATCACGCGATCGAAGTCTACGCTTGAATAATGAACCTACGCAATAACCGTCATCTAATAGTATATAACTCTATGGCGTACATAACATGGTGACCATCCAAAATATTTAGACGGTTCTTAATATGCCCATTTTATTTTCTTGTTTTGCGTGTGACTAGTGAGCAATAACATATTTTTATACTACAGTATATATGTATCTGAGCATTATTTTTCTTTATTTTGTATCCATAGAAAATGGCTTGTGATATACAACGTTCTAGGTCTGTTGTGATATACGACTTTCTTGCTGGGAAACTGCACTAAAATCAAGGTGAGTCCTGCATGTTGCCATTTAAGAGAAATATAGTCCCTTAGTGTTGGAAAAGGGACTGCAACTTTAATGTATAGACATGTATATAACATATTTCCGTATTAGATTAGGCTCATGACGTTTTCTTTTAGTACTGAAAAGTTAACAAATATGATATACAACGTTCTTGTAGGGCAGGCTACTATTAATAATGTAACTTACAGTGGTTTCCCCACTTCTACTCCACGCAAATGCTGGGATAGTACAAGGGTTTAGGTGGCAGTTGGCAAGGAGGGGCGAGGTTAAACTAAGTGAAACGGTTAATATTGTAACTTTCAGTCGGTCGACACTAATTACTAGAATATGTGAAGAATAACCTGAAGTAAATTACACATATAAAACTTATTCGCATGTATTTTATTTCAGGTTATTTTCACATATTCCAGTAATTGTTGTGTTGACCGACTGAAAGTTACAATATTAATTGTTAATAAAGCAACACTGAAATATGGCTTCAAAGCTATCTTTACTGAATGAAACAGCCATGGCCACCTCCTGCCCAAATCCTGCCTAAATTACAAATAACAACAATTACAACACACTAGTTCAGGCATCACAGTAACAAAGGTTATCAGACAAAGTTTACTGACACACAAGTACACGATCCTAATGAATCAAAAGCAACGACTAGTCGTTCTACAATGACCGTAGTGGCCATTTTGAGGAAAATTAAATATGGTGGTGAATTCAGAGGTGAATCCATTGCATAAAATCCCAGAAATGTAATTAAGATGCACTCTAAACACGTTATGTAAAACGATTACTCAGAAGAAATTATTCACCGGCACCACAAAGTATGTGCCACAGTCCTCCCCGGTTGTATCTACCATGTTAAGGATTTAATCTGGTAGATGATCTATCCTTTGGTATTGTTGAGCAGTATAGACGTCAGTCAAATTGTATAATGAAGAAACTGAAGAGTTTGGAATATACGGTATTGAGTTTTCGTTTGAGTGATCGAAATAATGGACTCTTGATTTATACGTTCGTTTTGGTCCACGTCGTCGTACATGTAGACGTTAATATGAGTATACCCGCAAGCTAGTATTGGGAACACGGTGGTATTTGACCTCAATTAACATAAATAGATAGATGTTTCCGACTAGCGTGAGATAAAGTGTTACATGAATGTGAATAATGTGTGTTAGGGAAACAATAAAAGGTATCGTGTGATCAGTGTGTTTTTATTGATAAATTGCTAACAACTCTGCGTTCAAAAATTCAGAATATTTATATTAACTCCTTACACAGTTTTATGCGTAAATAATTGCCTTAGAGTGCAGAGACCATAAAGTGGTATTGTACGATTAAGGACTAATGTAACTAGGGACCAAGCCGCATTGAAAATAAATTCCTCATTTCTTATTACTGTAGTAGTATGCCTAATGGACTGCTTTAGGCTGTCAGGAAAAATTGAACATCGCCTTTTCAATTGGTAATAAATTGGCAATGCATTTAATTATAAACAATTGTAAAAATAAATGTTACGTATGTTATAAACCATTGACAATGCTAATGAACAATTATTTCCAAATCTAAATCTTGATGATTAGGTTAGAAACAATTATAGTCCTAAAAATAATTTTTGTTCAACTAAATAACTGCTAATGTTATAATAAATTGCCAAGACTAATATTATAACCATTTATTAAAATGCAAATGTTATAAACAATTTCCCATTTTTATTCACGTTGCTAATCTAAATTAAAAATTTTATAATCAATTAGAAATTTTATAAACAATTACAAAAGTTATAAACAAATACAATTTTAATAACCAATGACAAATTACAACATTTCATAAACAAATTTTAAATTTTAATCGATTACAAATTTATATAGAATTACAAAAGTATTATAAACAATGATAAATTTTACAAACAACTACAAAGTTTTATAAACAGTCAGAAATATTATAAACCCTTATTTAATTTTAATTTTATAAAGAATTACAACTTAAATAAACAATTATGCCAATTATGAGAGTTGGTGTTAAGCAAAGTAAATATTGGCGGAACAAAGTAATGATGGCAGGTATAAGCTAATCAATGGCAAATTAAATAATGAATTTGTTTTATAATGAATATCTGCGTATGAAGCGTCCAATTCAATCAGTTTGTGGATCAGAAATACTACAATTTTTCATGATGGTCGTTTGTAATGCAGTATTGTAACTGTTGCAGGAAAATATTTGTTATTGTCATTTTTTCAGTTATTGAATAGTTTTTCTTGCTATTTTATTTCTATCTATTTGCGAATTCAATTCTATATCACGGACCGAAGGTTGCAATATAAAAGTGTCTCCAGACTCACAGACGCAATATGTCTGCAGGGAATTAATTGACGGGGCACTTAGAAAGAATGGACTCAAACAATTTACAGTAACTTATAACATTCCCACATACCAGAAGAACATAAAACCGGATCATAATGGTTAAAACCGGCTGAGAAGGAGCTTAAAGAATTAGGATCGCCAAATGTAATCGACCAAACTAAAGACAAGAAAATTGCACTAACCGGAGTTTCTAGGACAAAGAGATAACGGTCTAACCACCATATGTTGAGTATAAAGGAAAACAGGGCTGAAAGAAAGACCAACCATTGTTAATTCCGCGAGTTCCTAAGAAACCCTTTCGGGACGACGAAGAAACAATTTTTGGAAATGTTTAATCATGAGTTTGCATTATATCCTTTAAAAATAAAATAAGAAAGCCTTTCAGATTAATAAATTATATTCAACAATTTTTGAATATTCATACAAAAACGGATATCCTTATAAAATTACATTGGATCATATAGTTGAAACATATATGATGAACACTGTGATAGTGTGTCTAAAATATAAATGACGGTTGCATTCTTAAGATAATTCAGGTGACTGCGACAACAGTTGTCGAAAAATGCTTCTAGTAGACAGCAAATATAACCGCGTTTGCTTATGTAAACATCCTGATTTCCGAAAAGGTGATGGCAACTGGACGTCGTTTGCATGGAAAAATTTCACCATCGTGAAGTCTACAATGTCAAAGTCCTAAGGGGGGAAGACTCAGGGTCAGATCACTATGCTGTTAAGATCAAAATAAAATTAACTCCTAGGGTTAAGAAAAGATCTCCAAATAAGAATAGAAGAAGACTCAGGGTCAGATCACTATGCTGTTAAGATCAAAATAAAATTAACTCCTAGGGGTAAGAAAAGATCTCCAAATAAGAATAGAAGAAAATTCCACCCAACCACCTTAATAAATAATAGGGAGTAGGCTACTATAGGAAAACAGGAGAAGGATCTGTCAACACTAATACATTAGTAGAACTGACCACCAAACTAAAATCTATGGCAGAAGAGTTAGCTCCAACAAATCCTAGGAAAAACATGAATGGTGGAATGAAGAATGTGACCAGGCAATTGAGAAGACACCAAGCTTGGATAAATCATGCAAACCCAAAAATCCGAAAAATCAAATTTAGAACTGATGAAACAAAGAACGTCAACCCATAAAATCATCAGACAAACCAAACGAAAACATATTAAAAATACCTTGCAAAAGATAGAAGAGAGTTTCAACAAAAAACAATCACGAGATTATTATAAAACCTTTGGCAAATACCTTAAAAAATATGAACTCCCTACATTGATGCTGAGGGATAAATCTGGAAGGTTGGTCCATAGTAATCAAGAAAATGCAGAAATCCTCGCAGATACATTCAACAAACTTTTAAATTGCGATGACCCACTGGAGACGTTGGAAGTAAATACCGACACATCCATTTTAACCTCCCCAGATCTAATTGATCCGCCTAATATCAATGAGGAAGAACTAGCAATTAAGGAACAATAAAAATATAAGGCTTGTGGTGAAGACATAGTCTCTGCAGAAATCTGGAAAAACGCAGGGAAATCAGCAATCATAAATCTCCATCAGCATCTAGTCAAAATGTGGATCACAGAGAAAATCCCAGAATATTGGACCTCTGGTGTAATTCATCCTTTATACCAAAAAGTAGATAAAACTAATCCTGACAATTACAGAGGAATAACCCTTCTGGACTGCACTTACAAAATTTTCTTCCGCATAATTTACATTAGGATAAAAAACATTCTGGAACCACAACTTGGAGAATACCAAGCAGGATTTCGCCCATACAGAAGTTCCCCAGACCAAATTCACAGCCTGAAAGAATAATGGAATATTACAAATACAGAAATAAACAACTGTTTATTTCATTCATAGATTTCAAAAAGGCTTATGATAGTATACACAGACCTACTCGTTTAAAAATTCTCAGATCGTATGGCCTTCATCCTAAATTGACAAAAATGATTGAACTAACTTTAACCAACACAATTTCAACGATCAAGTTCTGGGGAGATATGTCAAGTGCTTTTCCAATAAAAACAGGCCTTAGACAAGGTGACGAATTATCCCCACTACTTTTCAATGTGGCTCTCGATTACATCGTGAAAATTTGGCAAAAAGAAAACCCACCTAAAATCAAAATTGGAGCAAAGCCCTCAATAAGAACAAACTGCCTAGGGTTTGCAGATGATTTAGCTCTCTTAGCCCTTGACATTGAAGAAGTTAGTGCTCAGATCACCAGTCTCCAGAAAATTGCATTAAAAATAGGATTGCAAATATCTTCTGAGAAAACTGAGATCATGCCAATGAAACCTCTTGACATAAAGGAAGACATCATAAATGATCAAAAATTAACATAGTTCTACAATTTAAATACCTTGGAGAAATCATTATGCATAACTTAAGCGAAAAAACAACATGGATAAATAGAACCAACAAAATGAAAACAGCACAATTTCTAACCTGGTCAACTTATAATATAAAATGCTTGTCAATTGACACTAAGATCCAACACTACAAAACTGTAACTTTGCTCGAAGCCACTTATGCTTGCGAAACCTTGTTCCAAATTAAAAATGAAAGAAGAACTGATCAGCTCCTCAAAACTGAAAGAAGAATTATCAGATAAAAAGTACCAGGTTGAAGGAGTCTGGAGAATCCTCTCCAATGAAACAGTCTATCGAGAGATTGACCCAGTTACCAGCACGATGAAGAAGAAAAGAATCTCTTATTTCTTTCACATCCTACGATTACCAGAAAACAGGATTTTACGACAACTAGTGATGAGAAATCTGGGAAAGAAGACTGGAGGGCATTGGATCAAAGAAATTCAAGAGGATCTCAAAACAGTTGGACTCGAAATTACAGATGCAGAGAACAAGAATAAAATTACCACCCTTCTTAAGAAACAAAAATTTTCAGCAGAAATGATGCACAGACGGCCTATAGAGATTTCAGACGAATTAAGAACACTGCGATCAGAACGAATGAAGACGTACTGGACAGATATGAAGAATCAAACAATACAACCTTCAAAGAAAAAGTGTACATGGAAGACTCAAGTGGTCCAATGTGGCCAATAAAGCAAATAATAATTAGTTATATTTATAATTAAGTAATACATACCTTTTGATAAGTGCATAATAGGCTATATATTAATTATTCGAGGCCATGGAACGTTACTGCATGTGAGTTCCGTAGATATACTGTATATTACCTCAGATCGTTTGGTTTTCGTGAGTAGAGATGTTCTAAACAGTATTGTTTCAGATTTATTAAGTTTAATTTACGTGTGAGTGTGTGTATTTACATTTGGATGGTCATAATGTTGGTTGGAACGTTGAATATTTTGTGCCAGAATAATTTTTAGGTAAGCGACCATTTTGCACAATCTGTACATTTGCAGATGTAGCACTCCTGGTGCTAATCGTGAGTTTCCAGCGCTCAGGTGCGTCGTAGTCCGAAGTTAAACAAGATATAGAACAACACTTTCACGGACGCTACATGGAAGTGACGAATCACCATAGATGACAGACAACAGAGCCGACCATTGCGACATCTGTAGGAAATTAGTTGATAATAATGAAAATGCTGTTGAGAGTGAAGGATGTTGCAGATGGCAGCATTCAGAATGCATTGGTTTAACGAATGGAGAATATGAAATGATAAAACGAAAAAATATAAGATAACATGGCCTTGCGTAGTATGAGTGCCCAATGTCATTTGTAAACCTTAGGATTAGGAAGACAAGCTCGGGAAACTTGCTGACAAAATAGAAGATATGATGCATTATTTGGAGAAAATAAAAGAGGAACAAACTAGAAAGGAAATGAACACCGCCACATCGATTGAACTAGAGAAACATGCTGTAATAAGATCTGTTATTAAGGAGAGAGCATCCCAGCTTCCTCGCACTGCTGTCAAGAATGACAAGAGTAGAGCACGATCTAATCCAGAAGAAATCTCCCTTGGCACTAGTAGGGATTAACCTCAAGACAGTCAAGAATATATAGATACAGAGGATGCTGTCTCACAGGAAGACATCAAGTCAACTGAGGATAATCGCCTTTTCTCAGACGTTGCAACCAGAAAATCTAGGAACAGAAATTTCCTACAGCCCAAGGGGGCATCAGTAGTTGGTACAAAGGAAGATGCGGAACTGCAAGCAATGGAGAAAATGGCGTGGCTCTTTATAGTAAGAGATAAGGACGTCACTACTGTCACAACACTCAAGAAATAACTTGAGAAAAATAGAGTAGGAGGTGACATAGATGTCGAAGAGATAAAAAAGGGAGTAAATTAAAATTATGTAAATAATAAATTAAATGTATAAATCATTATTTAGAAACAATAAATCTGGAATATTGAAAATGTGTACTTGTACCCTTTTGACAGAAATCTTAAAATAAAAGAAATAAATACGAATTAAATAAATAATAAATTAAATATTAAAATAAAAGAAATTAAATAAATATATAAATAACAATAATAATAATAAATACAGACCTACAGCAACTTGGAATTTCATCAAAAAACATACAGGATCGATCACAATTCCGACAGATGATTCAACATGGTGTCTTTCCTGTGTCTCTCACCAGCAGGAAGAGTACAGGGACTACCAGACCGAAGTGGACACACGAAAGAAAGCAGACACGCAGCCAGAAGATGAAAGCTGCCTGGGCTAAGAAGAAACATAAATTCCTTACAAGAAGTCAAAACGAGCCCCGTGGTCCTCAGTAGGCCCAAACGAAAAGAAGAAGAAGAAATACAAATAATAATTAAATAACAAATAAACAATAAATAATGAACAGTCAATAAACAATAAATAATCATTTGAAAATCCTGCAATTCAAAAGTGTTGTTGCGCGTGGCAGCCATCTTGCCCACTTGCCGCTGGCCGAGCTATGACTATCCCTTCATACGACCAACATGGGGTTGGACTCGCATGGCGGCCATCTTGCCCACTTGCCCCTGGCCCAACTAGGACTCTCCCTCCATACGACCAGCATGGGGTTGGACTCACGTGGTGGCCATCTTGCGCATTAGCCCCTGGCACAGGACCGACTAATTATCCCTACTAATGAAAACGCTGTTGAGTGTGCAGGATGTTGCAGATGCCAGCATTCAGAATGCATTGGTTTTACGAAAGGAGAATATGATATGGTAAAACGAAAAATTTGTAAGCTAACGTGGCATGCGTAGGCTGTAAGCCCAAGGTCATTTTAAACCCAAGGATGAGGAGAACAAGCTCGGAATACTTACTGACAAAATAGCAGAGATGAAGCTTTATTTGGAGGAATAGATAGAGGAACAAATTCGAATGGAAATTCACACTGCCATTCTGATTGAACTAGAAAAATATGCTGTACGAAAATCTGTTATAAAGGAGAGAGCACCCCAGCCTTCTTGCACTGCTGCCAACAATGACATGAGTACAGCACGATCTAACACAGAAGTGCTCTCCCTAGGTACTAGTAGGGATTTGCCACAACAGAGGCAAGACTTTATAGATACAGATGATACTGTCTCACAGGAAGAAATCAACTCTACTGAGTATGAGCGCCTTTCCTCAGATGTTGTATCCAGAAAACTAGGAACAGAAATTTCCAACAACCCAAGAGGGCGACAATAATTGGTGCAAAAGAAGATGCGGAACTTGAAACTATAGAGAGAATGGCGTGACGTTTCGTAGGATGATTTAAGGATGGCACTACTTTCACTACATTCAGGAAACATCTTGAGAAAAGTGGAATAGACGATGACATAGATGACGGAGACATTGTAACTAGAGGAAGAACCAAGGCCTTCAGATTTGGGTTCCGCTTCCTGCATATGGAGAGAACTAATTCTGCGAACTTCTGGTCAAAGGGTGTTTTAGTCCGTAGATTTCGTTTTCGAAGGTCACGTGATGAGGGAGTTACACTCGACGCATAACAGATGCCTAATAATAATAATAATAATAATAATAATAATAATAATAATAATAATTAGGGGCGAATTTTTATGACCGAAAAACATAAAAATATGGCCTATAAAATTCAAAATATGACTTAATGAATAGCATCTACGTTACATAGAAACACTCTTATTACGATTGCTACAGGCTGCAATTAATTAGAGTTAAAAAGTTTTAATTCTTCGAAATCTTTTACCCAAAATCAACTAAAATGATGAATATTTCATGAACTCGTTAAGGTTACACTGCATACTCCTAGGCAAGGACGGACTCTGTGGAAGACATAAATACTACAGTTACTTTCACTGTTCAATATTCAATCAGTTTAAATCTATACACAAAACATACGTTATTTGAATGAAACATTCATTCCTGATCTAGTCTCCATTATTCTGATTGTTGCAATTTATGGCCACATGCATCTTAAGATTGTTGAATGAGAATCCCCTCCTGTTGTCGCTGAGTATCGTCTTGTAGCGAGAAAAACTTCTTTCGACATCACTCGATGTAACGGAAGCGTACTAGAATAGAGTTAAATCACTTAGAGAAAATTCCTGGAAATCTGCAGATGAAGAATGTCACTTATTCCACGCAGGTACACATGTCCACCATTTTTCTTTTCAGTACATTTTCTAATTTTCTACACACCCTAGATGCTATTGTTCCTTTCACATGCTTTAATTCCTGTACAATGCACTTTACAACATCCAGTACATCGCTTAGTTTTGCACCTGAAACTTCCAGTTGAGATATTGCTCCAGATAAAGAATTAAAATTGGACTTTATGTAAGCCAGGTCCGTTTTTAATGTATGGCTTGAAAATAAATCTTGAGTGATTTTTATGGAGGACGATTCTGCAGGATCAAAAGACTTCACGATCTTCTCCACGACATCTAAGTTTATGCAATAGTACACTGCGGCATCAAGCCAAGTCCCCCATCGCGTTATAAGTAGCTGGGGAGGTAGTGGTAGTGAAGGTGCTTCTCGAAATTTCTGATCGCGAAGTGGAGCTTGGACAAACACTTTCTTACAGTTCGATATTAATTTATCAACTAGAGGGTAGCTACTTCTAACTTATTCAGCTGCCCTATGCAAAGCATGAGCAAGCCTTGTCACATGTATCATTCTCGGGTATAGCATTTTATGTCCCTTGGCTGCCTTCACCATATACGGAGCAGCGTCACTTATAAATAGAAAAATGTGCTCTCTCTTTGCCCCGTTGGGCCACAACAGATTCATTGAATTGTTGAAGAGCACTGCAATGGCGTAATGGTTTGTCTTCTCTAGCACTTCACATGTCAGGAGGAACGTATCTCAATCCGGTCTTCCTTCAGCGCGCCAACGATCACATTTGGTACATATCTTCCAGCCACATCTGTGGACTCTTCTATTGAAACCCATATCTTACTGTCTCCCACGCCACGCCTTATCATATCCAACATCTCTTCATAACAAGGGGTCAGATAGTCCTTCCTGAGAGTAGATTCGTTGGGAACAGGATGCTTTATATATTTTTCAAGAAACTGTCAGAAGCTACGGCTGTTAAGTTTCTTTAAATGAATATGAGACGAAACCATCATCTTGCAGAGATCTTGTGAAAATTGTGAACACTGTGAACGTGATGTCAGGGTTTGGAATAGCAGACGTTGCCTATTTTCGAGTGCAGCATATCTAGTTACACAATTGTTATGTTCTGCAGTATTACAGTGTTGTAGCACAGAGTAGCTTTTTTCAGCAGTAACTTCTACCTCACACAATTTACAGAATAATATCACTCCATCCGTACTGAATATATTTTCGCTGAACTCGCGAACAAAACTTCCCAACTTCCCACAAATTAAGACTTTCGTTTTAGGCAGGAACTGAATGACTGAAGCTCCCTAATGAGTGACCAAGGTCATTCAGGGTGTTGAGGGTGGAAGAGGGAAGGGCGAAGGAGAGAGATAAGAACGATGACAAATAACTTCGGAATTACCTCTGCTTTCTTGTAAACAATAGCCCGGTTTCCAGGAATTGACCCAGCTAGCAAACAATAGCTCCTACCTGTTAGAAACATTCCATACACTACTTAAGAATGGTTCTTCAGTAGTATATTCCAGTCTATCCTGAACAATAATTTCTAGAGCTGATTCTGATTTTTATAAAACGAAATTCAAATGACAATTACCAAAATATGCCGTTTATAATGATATTTTGTTTAAAATATGCCATAAAACTTAAGAAAGCCTAAATATGCATTTATATGCCCAATAAAACCTGTTTAATTTTGATTATCATGCTTGGAAACGTGTTGAAAATACAAGACTATAAGATATAGTGTTAAGGGAAAAATATGACTTGTCATAGAAATCCGCAACCTAAATAATAATAATAATAATAATAATATCGTATGTTGTCGGGTGCCGGGTGCAAGCTTTGTTATTTGACGGCCTGAGGACAGATTGCAAGTCGAATTTCGTCGTTCCTTGGAACGCTATGAAAGTCAAGGATGTTAGATATCTTAGTTCCTGCACACTATTGCGCTTTCTAGTAGCGAAAGGAGGAACGTTGTGTTGGCAGAAAATCTCGAGATTATTTTTGCCAATATGAACGCGGTCTACTGAATTCAAATGAGTTCTTCAACTTGCCAACAATCTATGACATGTGCGCCGTGATTTTTGTCGCCTTTCGAAAATCACATACCACGGCCAGGAGCGAACCTGCAAGCTAGGGGGTTGGTAGTCCGACACGATAACCACTCACCCACCGTGGCAAGCTAAGAGACGCCTAACGATAATGCATTGCAACGTCGAAGGCTTAGTCACGGCTTTCCAACAACTAAATCCCAATACTTTAGACGATTGTTCTAACAGAGACTTTCCTCACCAAAGATTGGTATTCTCCCAACCATTACACAGTACATTCCTTCGCCTCACAAGGACAATTAGGAAGACCCAAAGGAGGAATAACCATACCTCTAAAACCTTGGCTATGTACCTTTCGCAACATTCACGATACAGAAAACTTTCTGGCTGCAAAGACCAAATCCAATGTCATGGTGGCCGCATATTTCCAACCAGAGCTAGAAATACAATATTTCTTACTGAACTGAGCCAGGTCATAAGCAAGATAAATACAGAGGAGACTGTTATATTAGCTGGCGATTTGAATTTTCGCATTGATATAATACAAGAAAAGGCATATGTTGTTATTTCATATTTGGAAGATTATATATGAATTGCAGCCAAATGGCCATAGCTGGGTATTTATGAATGCACGCCCGAGGGCTCCCAACAAGTTCAATTTTAAGTAGTTCCAACTTTGGCTACCAGATGCTACCGTCAATAACACATAGCGGCGGACGTTGTAACTTGATAGAGCGTTTCTAACCAGCCAAATATAACCTACAAAATTTGCTACACACTAATAATTGCAGTGGTAGGTTCTTCTACGTGCCGTAAATCAATGACATGGGCCCGACGGCTTTACTTCCCTTCCGAATGAAAGTGCACTGAAGGATTGTAACGCTCTTCAAAATTTGACGACTTTGGCTGGGTTTGAACCCCCGATCTTGGGCATAGCAGTTCATTCTGCTACGACTACGTCACTGAAATTATAAATGCGATACAACCTTCTACTGCCATAATGACAGAAGCAAAATGAATCTAATGTTCACTATTTTAAAGAAAATACAACTAACAGACAGAAAAATAGCTAATGCTGTAGTATTAAGAAAACACCTGCCAATCATCGCGTTCTTCATCATGGATACCGCTTGGAGCACAGACCAAAATCACACCCCAAAATCATCAATGAAACTTTTATCGGTATAGAATCAGCGATAGAATATATCAATGGGGTTAATATGGATACTGGATTAGAATCTATGGAAAATATTTTCAAATCCGCCATCATTCTAGCAAAATCAGACACGAGTACAGCTCAACCCTGGTTCAACGCAAGATGCTATGAAGTACGAAAGACAACACTATACGCCCATCACAGAGTAAGGGACTCGGGCCTCGCAGATCAATTGAAGGAATACTCAGACAGTCGCAAAGTATATAAAACGATACTCAAAGAAACCAGAAACCAATATATGGCCTAGGAAGAAGACAGGCTTTTACGGGACGCAGAGAAAGCCACCTTCAAAGCTCTAAAATGCAGAATTCCTCGTTTTCCAAGAGATATACCCAAATCAAAAGTGGGAAGACCACTCCCGGGGTCTCCTCTCACAGATGGGCATAAGTACAGATACGCGGCTCTTAGAATCCACGAGCCACACTCAGAAATTCACAGTAGCGGAAGTGAGAGAAGCCATACGCTCGTCAAAAATAACAAAGCAATGGGACCCGGTAATATGCGCCGTGAACATCTCAAGACTTCTCTACACATACAAGCCTAAGCGCGGATAAGGCTTTTCAACAAATGCATTTCATCAGGCAGGGTTCCAGTTACACGAAGATCTTCCATTATGAAAGTATTATAATTATAAAGGAAAGGCCGACTTGGGTGATATGCATGCTGATAGAAGAATCGCTTTAGAATGTTTCGCGTTAAAGGACTTAAGCAAACTATTCTACAAAAGACTATCTGAGGTAACTAACGACATGATAATGCAGGATAAATTTGGTTTCAGACCGGGACTGTGAACCCTCCAGGCTGCCTTATGTTTAGTAAACGATGTCCGCGAGGCACTCAATAATAAGAAAGGAAGAATGATATGCACTTTTGTGGATTTCCCAAAAGTCTTTGACCTACTAGACCGTCAAAAAAGTTCAAAACCTAGCAGATATCATAGGACCAACGCATTATATCACAACTTAAATAAATGGTATCCTATCCTTAAACTACATACAAGTGAATGACAATCCATCGGCGTATTACCAGGGGATCCATTAAGTCCAGTGCTCTTCGATATAGCAACCATGGATGTCATTACGGATATGAAAATGAGCAAGGTGAAAGTATACCTCTTTGCGGACGAAATGACCACCTCTCCGAAACTAAAATTCAGCTCCAAGCCCCCTTACACGACCTGGTCCATTTTACAACCGAGACAGGCCTAAGAATAAATGAAAAAATAGTATCGTTGGTTTTCAGACGAGGTGGTAAAACAACAACGAAATACATAATATTTCGTAAAATGAATACACGGGTATGTTACCCACTTGTTTTCCAAGCATGTAAGGACAACTAGGAGACCATCGCAAATGGTCTCTAAAGGGATCATCCCCTTATTTCCAGTGTGAAAGTTCAATACGACAAAACACACAGCGCACCACATCTTCTCGGTTCAAGTAAAAAAAAAAACCGCTTTTGCAAGTATATGTGTCGACAAAAAGCCTACAGGCCAGGATTCAAATGTTAACCAACGATCATGTTCTGATTTTAAATTTGACCCACGTGGTAAACCAACTTGCTCACTTGTTGTATTTGGTACTTACGCCATGTGTTAAAATAAAACTTTTTCTTATTGTAAGTTATTAACGTTGCACAGAGTACTTCAAAGCACAATGTATGCTTGTTCACTGTCTATTCATTACGTTAATGGCGCATGACGACACCTGAAAGCAAACAAAATAACCAATCACTCAATCAATCTATCAATACTTGTAAATAAAACTTTAACGTTAATTGGCATTAATATATCAAAACACCATAAAAATTATAATAAACTGTATGTCGGCACTAACAGTAACCCATGTACTTATTTTCTTTTTATAAAGCTGCAGTCATTTACATTCCCCTTTAACCAATACATAAACAAAACATAATAATGTCATGTCATTTTGTTCAGATTATCATGTTCAAACCTGTGAATATTCGTTGAGTTCATAGGGTACAAAGTTCCTCATTTTTCTACTAGAAAGCGCTATAGAGTTTAAAGAGATTAGATACCTAACATCTAACCTCCTTGACTTTCATAGTCAAGGAACAACTAAATTCGACATGCAAGCTACCCTCTGTGTGTCAAATAACAAAGCATGCACCCGGCATCCGAGGCCATACGATATTAATATTATTATTATTATTATTATTATTATTATTATTATTATTATTATTATAGGGAACGACATGTCAGTTAAATTAAAATTTTTGTTTTTTACAAAATCCAATATGGCGTTGTACTTTCCCGGTAAACAACCAATATGGTCCTGTACCGGTTGCCAATACATAGTCATTAATCAAGAAAGCAATCATCGTCCTAGTCATGTACAGGTAATGAATTTTTTTGTCTACGAGTTTTCAGTGGTGGTAAAATGGAATAGCATTTTATGTTAGGCTCACCTGAGCTTTAAATAGTTCACTGCCTGGAAACAATGGTTGCACTTTACTGCGTCTCGGGTTTTCAGCGACTGCTACGGAGGTAAGGATTTTCTTTCCAAGTTTCTAAAAATAAATAAAATAAACCGTTATAAATACCTAAATTCAGGTTAGTACATGCATTTCATAAAATAAAATATGAAACAAAAAATGAAACAAGTTAGTTTAAAAAAATAATCCCACCTTCACTTGCAGTGGCTTGTTGCTGTTTCCTTCTAGTGGGCTCAAAAGTAAACTGGTTTCTTGTATCTCAGACATGTAAGGTATACCGGTTATCTGCAAACAAATAAATTAAAAGATCAATAATTACCTAATCAATAACTACAAATTTAAGGTTCATTAGCATAACATGATTAAAATAATCATTCATAGGTACTTACCACAAAATAAAAGGATTTTTCTTTCACAGCTCTACTGTATACATCCATGTGCTAAAATGGCAAGTGCATGACTAATGCAATCGTTATCAGTTAGCCTAGCAACAGAAAAAGTTGTATTTTCTCAGCGTTTTGACCTTGAATGGTTCTCTGTCTCTCTCTCGCACGTGTTCCCACGCCCCTTCACATTCCTCAATCTGAATAAGATTCGTGTACCTTATACTAGTTTCATGTTTTTAATAAGGAACCAAAATGGCTACCTCTTATACATCGGTAGTCCTACTGTCTCAGAACCAAAATGGCGGTCTCTGCTTAAACAGCACACCTGCTAGCCACCACGAGGCAAGTAATCTGATATCACACTTCCTGCTGACGTAGACATTCCTGCCTCGTCAGCACCAGCAACAGCTCTCACGAGTCCTCTGGCTAGGTACAATATTCAGTCACCAGTGAGCTGGACTGTGTGCGTGTTAACAATCAAAACATGTGTGTGCTTTATTATTATTATTATCAAACATTTTACTGTAATAATAATTACTAGCAAGCGGCCATCCTCAATACATGATCATGTTAACCACATACATTCATCCTAAAACACATGACTTTACCCAGTTCAATATTTAGTTTATAACATTTCAGGCCAATGACCTTACCGTTTTGGCTCTTTGCCTACATGCACATGACTTGGTCGAGCAAATGTTATAGGTTTCCAGATTCAAAAACCAATTACTGTGCCAGAGAGCAGTCTCGCTTATTACCGTTTACAAGCATGTTAAAGATCCCCTTCAGGGGTAAAAAAATTCCTAGCACACTTAACACATTTTCAAATATTCGCCTCTATCCGTCATAGGAAATGTCACAAAACCAACCGTCATAAGCTGCCCCCGCCATCCCACTAAAATAGCAATTCATTTCTTCCGGGCACGGTCACCGAGATCGCCAACGACTAAGAATCACTTGGTCATATCCTACAACCGTCTGTTGTGTCAGAGAGCGATCTCGCTCATCACTGTTTACTAAAACGTTAAAGATCCCCTTCAGGGGTAAAAAAATCTTAGCATGCTTGTCACATTTCAAAATATTCGCCTTCATACATTCGTCATAGGAAAAAATATCCGAAAGCAACCCCTCGTTTTGCCATACATCGCCCCCGTCGAAATAGCCATTTCCAGTATTCACCATGCTCAGTCATAGCCTCGTTGGAACATGTGTCAAGCGCTACCGGCTCTCTGTCTACAAACACGCTTTAATTTTAAAAAAATATTAAAATGCATATTTTTTGTCCTAGAGACTTGACATTTATTTTCATGGTAGAGGGGATAGAGATCTTTCATTTATGTGAAACAAAATTTTTTGTCAACGTGTTAGTTTCCAAAATAGTAAAATTCAAAATTTGAGTGTTTTCAAAAAATCTCAAAATATAATTTTTTTTAAATAAAGGTCATAGAGACCATTGGTTTGAACTATGGCACAACATTCTATAATGATTCGTTTTCAAACTATCGCCTACTTTCAAAAACAAAATTTATAAAAAAAAAATATATATATATAACGAGTGCTCTATAGGAAAGAGGACGTCAGCTCGAGTCCAACGACACCTCATTTGTTAAAATCCGACCATTCGTTCGCCAATGATCACCAATGTTCGCGAGAAAGTAGGCTATCATTTTTGTTTCATCCTACACCCTTGAAACTTGTTGTTCACCTAGAGGGCATACCCACCTTTCATTAACGTCAAACAAACTTTTTTCCAATTCACCGTTTCCAAAGTAGTGCCAATCCAAAAAACAAAATTTTTCTTGTTTAAAAAAAATACCAACACACAAGCTTAGCCAAGAGAACGTCATCCCAACGCCAACAATACCTCGTTCGTTAAAATCCGACCACGCGTTCGGGAGATATCGCCCAAAGTTTATATGAAAGTAGGGGGTGAGGCAGAACCCCCGTCATCCCACTACGGCACAGTTTTAGTCCTAGAGGCTTGATATTTATTTTGCGGATAGAGGGGATCAGGGCCATTTATTTATGTCAAACAAATTTTTTTGTAAACTCTTTAGTTTCCAAAATATAAAAATTTCAAAATTGAACTTTTTTCAATAAAATGTAAAAAATAAAAACGTTTTATTATAAAAAATAAAGGAAATAGAGACCGTTCGTTTAAGCTATTGCACAACATTCTATCATGTTTGGTTTTCAAACTATCACCTACTTTCGAAAACAAAAATTTTCAAGAAAATTTTTAAAAATATGAGTGGTCCATAGGAAAGCCCCCATCAGCTCGAGTCCGACGACACCTCATTCGTGAATCTCCGACCACGGGTTCGGGAGTTATCGGCTCGCGTTGGGAGTATCGGTAGTGGGGGGGGGGGGGGGCAGAACCCCTCGCTCTCCCCTACTGTAGCTCTTTTCCAGTCATCCTGGATTTGCGCATTGTTTATGGACACATTAAACATCACCTCTAAGCATCGTGTCACGGTCCTACCTCCTAGTTTAATTACTTCATTAACAATATTATCAGGACCCTTCGATATATTGTAACGTAATTTTTGTATTAGCTTTACAATTGCTGACTGGTTTATTTGGAGAAGTGGAGCCCCTGATTCACCGTTACGGTCCAACACACAGCTATTGGATTTATTGAACACACTACCATAAAATACATTTAATTCATTAGCAATGGCCTGCTTCTCAGTAATTAATTTACCGTCACCGGACATTATCATCGACAAATTATTTGATTTTCCCTTTCTTCTCCTAACATAACTGTAATTTTTTTTCCACCCATCGCCTCCCGAACCAAGTAAACCTTGCATATAATTGTCATGAGCAGTCCTCTTTTTTAAGACGAGCTCTCTTGATAAGGACTTAAATTTCAACATATACTTGTCACTATCATGTCTTTTATTGTATAATTTCCTAATTTTCCGTTTAAGACTCCTGATTTCCCGCGTGTAATACTCAGGATCTGGGTTTTGTTTTAGTAATTTAAATGGAACAAATTTATCAATAGCACTATTTAAAATTTTCAAAAAGTTAGTCCACAGGATATTAATGTGATTTCCTTCCGATGCCCATCCTACAAATAGCTCATTCAAATACCCCTGAAATTTGCCCTGATCCGCCCTGCGATACTGGAATATGATCTTATTTGCTACATCAGAGTCTAATTTGGTAATGTCACCGTATCTAATATTTAATTCAACCCCAGAATGGTCACTAATTCCTGGTACTTTCAGACAGTTAATATACAGCTCTACAGGCCTTACGAGATAAACATCTAAGGTATTATTGCCTCTAGTTGGGAAGTCAACTACTTGGGAAAATCCCCCCTCCCTTAAGAATTTGTTTGCCGAACTCTGAGCTTGACCACAGCTAGTTAACTCACCAGACCAGTCTACTTTGGGTAGGTTTAAATCTTCGGCAATTAGTATGCTCTTTTTCATAGCATTACCCGTACAAGTTTTATCATACAGTGTGTCGAGAAGCGTAAAGTTATCTTTCGGTGCTCTACACGCCCCTATCACCTGAAGAGGGAATTTATTCCCTTTATCCGAAATTTGTACACATAACATTTCATGATCCGTATCAGCCCACTTTAAGAAACTAGCTACACTTTTGCGCACACAAATAAATAGCCCACCAACTCGCTTCCCCCCGATCCCTTCTGTACATTTCGTAGGTCCCTTCAATTATTTCATTACTATTTATATCCTCATATAACCAAGATTCAGTAGCAATGGCAATGTCCGTAGAATACGTCTCTACAAGATTCCAAAATTCAATTAATTTATTTCCTAAACTCTGACAATTAACCTGCAGTAATCTTAGAGTCTTACCTCCGCAGCAAATATCCCGAAGTAGCTCCTTATGTTCCCGTCGGCTGGCAACCTCTGGACCTGCTCCTCTTCACAATGGCTGGCACGAACCGATGACCCTGTCATGTAGGCTCCCCAGGTTGAAAGCGCCCCGTCGATTTAAATGCAGCCCGTCTCGGGCGAAGTCACGGCCTTCAATCCAGCTGTCAGCATCTACGTACACTAATCCCAGTTGTGGACAAACCCAGTCCATGCGGTCATTTATAGTCTTATCTCGTCTTAACGGAACATCTCCCCGCCGAACAATGCCACTCATTATAATTTTTGCATTTCCAAACTTGCTTTTAGCTTTTCTGCCCAGTTCGTAGAGCTCCCCCGTGATATAATCAGCTGTAGCCCTCTTCTTCAAATCGTTCGTCCCAACATGGAGCAACAACACTTTAACTTTGTCACAGTCTTCTACATTTGCTTCTTCCACTTGTTGGGCAAGCTGGTCAATTTTAATCCCCGGATAACACCACACTTTCGCACCTGATTTCCTCGAAATATTCGCACTCCATCGTATCATAGAATCACCCATTATAATAACGTCATCCTCAGTTTGCTCTTGCACGCCCTCTTCCACACTGATACCAGTAGAATGCCGTTCAGTCACATCCTTCACAGTTTCCTCTGATTCACGAAGCTTTGTTCTAAGTTCCTGTATTATTTGATCCCTTGTTTTGATTTGCACCCTCAAACAGTCCGGCGTATCACATACGTTGCAAAACCAATTCCCGACATCACAATCCTCCTTCTTGACCTTAATACAGCCGAAGTGAAACCATTTCTCACATAGTCCACACTGAACACCGTTCTTCAATGTTTTTCTGCACGTCGAACACTTTCAAGCTGCCACTGGATCATTTGCCTGATTCATATTTGGAGTAACAGGGGCTGGATTCACTTCCAATCCACCAATAACTAGCAATGCAGCTATCACTAGGGCTATGAACCACATGTTAGTAGATCCCGTACGCACACACCAACACCGGAAATCCCGACTACCCTTCGCATACCACAGCCCGATCCTCGCGCGATAACACTCCAAAGAACAACCCATTTCAGCACGCTGAGAGCTCGGGAAAAACACAACCTTTCACTTTGACTGCCAACAGTACTTGACGCAATCGGCTACGCTGGTCGAGATTCGAAATGTATTATTTGGAATAAATGAATACGCTAGTATCGCGGCTGTGGTTGCATGGGAAGTGACGTTTTGGAGATAGGAAGAGGAAGGATTACCCTTCCAACGAAATGAATGACGGGAAGAATGCACGAGATTTTTTGAGTGATTTAGAAATTACGACCTTATGTTATGTCAGGGAAGAAGGAATAATTCAGGATGTATATTTTGTTAATACTTGGGATGGTTGATAACCCCTTAAAGGAAGATTATAGCATTATAACAAGCAGATATTGACCAAGGATAGGCCATGTGACGTCAGAGTGCCGACGAGCAGATTACCCTACCCTGAGTGAGGGGAAGCAAGGAGGTCAAATGACTTGCTAGGCGAACAGCAACGGGGCTGCGTACGTTTTGTCTTCAGGACACAATCAACTCTAGAATAGTTGCTAATGTGATAAAATTGATAGTACGGTGAACGCGAGTCGGAGACGGGAGTCGAGGTCCCGATGGCAGTGGAATGGTCGAGCGCGACCGGTTACGGCAAACACGCTATTATATCGTGGAGAAGATAGAGTTCTCTTTCAACCAGTAATTCAGTCATGAACTGTGACTTGCATGTTTAGGCAAGCGGAACATTTTACGCCGTGGAAGTAACCCTTATAACAGTGAACTTTACGATGCACCTTCATGCACATCCACTGTTTAACGAAGCCATTTATAACGTTGTGTTACCGGCATGTTGCAAGTCAGGAACATAGCCACTACAGCGGACATCTTGTGACAAGTTGGAGGTCATGTTATAGGTACTGTAAACCGCCCTTAACTTTGCTGCATATTGGACGTAGACATATGATAGTCCGAATACATGTTTCATTTTCAAGTTTCACAATTCCAACCTGCGTGTCTACCAGCAGATGAACTTTTATATATTCTCAACCTTATGTTTAAAGGAAAGCTGATGTAATTTGTACAGTGAAGCCCAGGCGACCACGAGGTTTCTTAATTAATACTGGAACAGTCGACCAAGACAGTGAAAGTGACTTCACACATTTCCTACATCAGTGAAGTCAATGCTAATTACCATGATTTACGAACATTTGCAAATATGCATATCGCATAATATCCAGCTAGAGTGTGTGTGAAAAATTTGAACACGCAATACAATATAATTTTTTACATTCACGCAATTCGACATTTATAGGCGAAGGCTTTACTTGTTTTGTGGAACAGTCGCGTGCTGTAACCATGGACATAATGGGGTGCCCATTTAGATTGCGATATTCAGCGAATTTTTGGACAGTATCCAAGATGAACATTTCACACAGTGACATGGCGTGCTAGACATAAGAAGAGGCAGGATGGCAGAACGGAGTGACGGGTTCGAGTCCTATCAAGGCGAGTGATCATGCCAAGTTCTGCATTGGTACGAGAGGAATGCGGATCCGAAGTACAGGATGAAGAAATCGACGATCTTGCGAGAAATTAATCATGAATATCTGGATTACTGTCGATCTTTGAATGAATATTCTTACCACCTGGAGTATATTGAAGGTAATGTGTGCGCTTTTTTTAATACACTGATATGAATTAGCATGACCATGGGCACACTGGTATATCTTTAGGAATGTTATTTTTGAAGCATCTTCTTTATATATTTGGAATATCATCCTGATGAATTCGCTGATACATGGTGGACTCCATGTGAGATGACAGGGACATTTCACTGATCTTTGCTATTCACCGACGTTATTGAGCAGAATATTTGATCATCTTTTATAGCGAGTTATGGTACATTTGGAGAACAGTTTTCTATCGAGTATTTAAGAGACTCGAGCACTGCAGTCGGGTTTTTGATATTTTTTTTTGGCATTCTAATGATTGTGTGGAATTAGTGACCAGTGATTTTTCTTCTTGTTTGATTGGACCTTTTAAGCTATTGAATTTAATTCGCTTTAGCGAAACAGTGTCACTACTAATTGACAGTATAATTATTGATTATTCCAGTCATATGCATTCACTCACCTGAGCCGTCGGAACAGGGCCTTTTGCCTAGAGCAATTGTGTAGTGTCTAATCGCTTGACCTGTTACTAGGGATTCATTATTTCATCCAAATGCAATGTGGATTGTAAGCGAATCAAACAATAATTAACAAGTCATGTATTAGTAGACCTTTATTCAGTACAGTAAAAATAAATGTCACCAGAGTCACACTTTGTGATTCTTGTATGATGGATCCAATAGTTTTTGAAGCGATATTATACTTAAGAATACAGCAAGTTTAATTTATTTTTCTGATGAATAAATGTATACTTTAAAAAGGGATTTAAAGTGAGTACGTTCGTTTCATAAATCAATCACAGGCAGAAAGTAAACAGCTATGATTAATAGATTATTGGTTTAACACAGATGGTGTTCTTTTTGAAAACAGATTTCCATGATTTTACAGAGCTATGACACTTTGAGATTAATTAATACTTGGATTGGATACTAAATATTTCAGTGATTTACATGTCGTTTAAGAGGTTGTCAAACACAGTTATAGTGACCACAGTTCTGATGGGTCATTTTTTTTAATGCCTGAAGCCAGTATTACAGTAAATGTGGATTATTAAATATGTTGCCTTTAGATATTTTTAACAAGTGTTTGTATAAAGATTGCCCATATTTGTGAGGTTACCACTTTAATATATAAATGCTGTAGACTGAAGGTTAGTGAACCCAGTCTTATTTTTGATTCATGCTGTGAGCTGAATAGTTGTGATGAATTTATAATAAATTGATAATGATCAATGGTGATATTTAATGAAGTGGTTCATGAAGAATGATTTCAAGTGGTTATTAGTGGATGATAACGTCCAATGAGGAAAGATTATGGCAATAAATTTTGGTATGGCAATTGAGTGAAATATAGGCACCAATCATAACATGTAGGAGTATAATTACGTCTGGCAATACATTCTCTCTAATATATTTTTTGACGACACCTCAATAATTAATCCTAGATATTATTCTGGAGGTTTTGATAATCCAAGTTCCTTTAATAATTAATGGTTGAATATTACTCTGAATGATACGCGAAACTGCTGATCTGACCTGATGATGAGTTAAGAAAATTGAAGTGAATAGCTGATTGAGTAGTGGCTGATATGGTGATGATGAATGATTTCTCAATGCTTTAAAATACAAGATGACTATAATGATGATTAATGATTTTTCAATGCTGTAAAATACAAAATGATTATAATAATGATTAATGATCAAGATTTCGTAAATAGTTTTAACAGGGTGATTACTAATGTTTTTTCTGAATAATTTTGTTGATTCCAATGAGTATAAATAACAGAAGTGAAACGTTTGAGACATTGACTAGTTACTCATGTGTATTGATAAAAGAATGGTAGCACGATTAAATGGATGATGCTATTAATTAATCTTCTTCTTCTCGAGCATGATTAATCCCATACAAGGTTGGACAAAGTGAGAAATGAACTGATTAGGAGACGACTTAGCGTGGTGAAAGTTTCTGAGAAAATCAGAGAAGCTGGCCTCAGATGGTATGGCCATGTTAAGAGAAGAGATGGAGATTATGTGGGTAATAGGATGATGGAAATGCTTCCACCTGGGAAACGGAGATGCTATTAATTAATTAATTTAATAAATTATGGAAATTATGAATTCTAGTAATTCCAACGAGATTGGAATTCCGGACAAACTGTACTTTTACGAATAGTTAAACATATTGTAAATATAATTGTGTGCAATATTATTCTAAACTTAAAGGTTCTCGTACTTATTGTTAACTAACAATGATAGGTCTCAGGGTTCACAAATAAAACAGCGACGTGTGGCTTAGTGCTTCGGTGACCCTGAGAAGCCAAGAAACTTTTAGTAATTTTTATTTTGGACACGTGAACGAATTTATTTCTGATTAGAATGGAAATTGTCAGATTTGAACAAGAACAATTGCATCCTAAATGTCGTTATCTGCTATCATCCTAGGTGGGATTTTCATATTTATGTCTTGTCGTCCAAGCTCAATAAACCTTCTTTTATTTTATCTTTTATATGATCTCGTGATGATGTATTTCTCCCAGTCCTTTCCTGTGTAATGTTAGGCTTCACTAGGAAGGATGTGGTTTGTTAGGAAGCAAGCTGATGGCGCCCTTTGCTTTGCATTATGATTAAATTAAATCCGTAAACGACCCAGGGACACGTTGTCACTTGTTACCCACTATTTGTTTTAAATTTCAACTGGATCTCCGACACATTCCTTGTTTTTTTTATTGTTTTAATTCCCTCTGTCCCGGGACACCTGATATGCGATGCTATGGCAGTTGGGTCATCGCACGCCAGGGCGGAACGGGTAAAACATTAAGAATGCGCATTTTTACCTTTACGGATCATAACATTTGTTTCCAGGAAATCCTATAATATAAAGTTCGCAGTGCATGTACTACAAGATTAAGGCTTAACCTTAATTTATGAAAATGTGTCTTTTCACATGTGATTAGAAGGTACAGTTCTTTTCGCATGTAATAGCGGAATTTGGTTTGTCACCCCTACGAATGAACGCGTGCGCCTTCAAATTTCCTTTCCGACATAAGTTTGCTCCTCACATACTACATGTGTAAAGCTTTTCACTACTATGAATAAGCACGTGTATCCTTAAAATTCCGTTCCTAGTAAATGTCGTTCCGGATCTAGTACATGAATGTGGTTTGATACCACTATCAATGACCACATGTCTCTTTAATTTTCCCTTCTCAGTAAAGTAGGATCAGGATAAGCTACATCAATATGGCATACCACCAATAATGAACATGTTTTGTCTTCAAACTTCCCTTCACAGTACAGTTTGACCAACATGTGCTACTTGAATACACCATTAATCCACTATGAAGGAGAATATTTCTCTCCAAACCTCCATTCATAGTAAAGTTTGAACCTCATATGCTACAACACTATTTATTTACACCAGTAGGAATGAGCATGTGTCTTTTCAAAGTTCCCTTCAAATTAAAATTTGATTCGCATGTTCTACAAGAATATGGCTTTACACCGGTAAGAATGAGCAGGTGTTGCTTCAAATGTAAATTCAGAGTAAAGTTTGATTCGCATGTGCTACATGACTATGTCCTTACAGCACTATGAATGAACACGTGTGTTTTCAAATCTCCATTCTTGTAAGGCTCTTTCCGCACGTGCTTCATGAATATGGCTTTACAACTTAATGAGTGAGAATGTGGCTCTTAAACCTCTCCTTCCTAGAAAAGTTTGATCCACATGAGCTACATGAATATGGCTTTACACCACTATGAGTGAACATGTGTCTCTTCAAATGTCCCTTTTGAGTAAAGTTTGATCCACATGTGCTACAGGAAATTGGCCCTACACCAGTATGAATGAGCAGATGTTGCTTCAAATTTCCCTTTTGAGTCAAGTTTGTTCCACATATGATACAGGAATATGGCATTCCACCACTATGGGTGAGCATGTGAATCTTCAAACTCGCCTTGTGAGTAAAGGTTGATCCACATGTGGAACATGAATATGGCTTTTCACCACTATGGATGAGCATGTGTCTCTTCAAATGTCCCTTATGAGTAAAGTTTGACCCACATGTGCTACAGGAACAAGGCATTACACCGGTATGAATGAGCATTTGTTGCTTCAAATTTCCATTCTGAGTAAAGTTTGTTCCACACGTGCTACATGAATATGGCCTCACACCACTATGAATGAGAATGTGTTTCTTCAAATCTGCTTTCCGTTTGAAGTCTTTTCCACATGTGCTACATGAAAATGGCTTGTTACAACTATGAATAAGCATGTGTGAATTCAAATGTCCCTTGTGAGCAAAGTTTGCTCCGCATGTACTACATGAATACGGCTTTAGACCGTTATCAGCTGAGATTTGTTTTCTCATGACACTGCAGGTTGCCATGTTCCTGTTACCATTTTGAAAATGTGAGGCTCCAGGGGTATAATTTGTAAGGGTGTTCTCCGACCTGTGGAACATAATACTGGCAATAGAAAATATCCACGGTAGCAAGCTAGCTAAGTAGCCACTAACATTATAATATAACAAATCACATACGACGTACAATTACTCGTAAACACTGTATACAATTACATTCTCTAACCAAAATAATTAAAATTTTATCAAGCAAGGTGGATATCTCTTATATAAAACTAAGTGTCCTGACTGACTGACTGACTCATCATCGCCCAGCCCAAACTATTAAAGTTAGAAACATGAAATTTTGGGGTTATGTTCATTGTAAGTCGAAAACGCCCACTAAAGAGGGATTTTTGGATATTCAGATTCTAAAGGGGTCTTAAGGCGCTAGAACTGCATTTCGTTGAATAGCAATATCTCCCGATTGGTTACATTGGGGGATGTGGTACTCGGCATATAAACACATCATTAAAAAAAAGCAGACACGTGTCTGAGCGGTTTTCGATATGGTGTATATTATGAGGTAAAAGGGGTGAAAAGTGGGGGTTGAAGGATTCCTAACGGAGCGTGTCTCTCTTAAACGACATAGGTGAGGTGTTTGAATATCAGAGCAAAAAAATCAGCTTAAAAATAAGTAAATAGGTGTTTGACCGTTTTTTCATAAATCCAATTGAAGTGGCCCATGGGGAGGGGTGAAATTCTGGGGGGGGGGGGGGGGGACAGGAAATAAAGTGTCCTACCTGATTGACTGATTTACTCACTCATCAAGCTCAGGGGGAAAGACTGCTTAAAAATAAGTAAATAGGTGTTCGAAATTTGTTTTTCATATATCCAATTTAAGGGTTCATGGGGAAGGGTGAAATTCAGAAAAAAAATGAAAGAACATGTCCTGACTCAATCACTCATCATCGCCCAGCCAAAATTATTGAAGTTAGAAACATGACACTTAGGGGATATGTTCGTTGTATGTCAAAACCGTCCACTAACGAACGATTTTCGAATATTCAGGTTCTAAGGGGGTCTTAAGGGGGTTAAACCTGCATTTCATTGAATAACAATATCTCACGAGTGGTTTCATTTGTGGATGTGATTCTCGGCATATAAACTAAATATTAACAATAAGCAGACATATGTCTAAGGGTTTTTCGATGTGATGTATATTATCAGGTGAAAAAGGTGAAAAGGGGGGATTGAAGGATTCTTAACGGAGCGTGTATCTCTTAAACGACATAGGCGAGAAGTTTGAAAATCAGCGGGAAAAATCAGCTTAAAAAATAAGTAAATAGGTGTTGGACCAGTTTTTCATGAATTCAATTTAAGGGGCCAATGGGGTGGGGTGAAATTCTGGAGAGAAAAGAAAGGAGAGAAAATGTCCTAACTGACTGACTGACTCACTCACTCATCAAACTTAGGGAAAAAATACAGCCTAAAAATAAGTTAATAAGGGGACGAGCTTTTTTCATAAATCCAATTTAAGAGGCCCATGGGGAGGGGAGAAATTCTGGGGGAAAATAATTGAAAGAAAATATCGGGACTGACTCACTCCCTCATCATCGCCCAGCAAAAACTATTGAAGTTGGAAACATGAAATATTGGGTTTATCTTCACTGTATGTCGAAAACGTCCACAAAGGTAGGATTTTTGGATATTCGGGTTCTAAAGAGGTCTTAAGGGGGTAGACCTGCATTTCGTTGAATAGCAATATGTTCCGATTGGTTTCATTGGGGGATGTGATACTCGGCATATAAACACATCATTAAAAATAAGAAGACACATGTCTTAGGGGTTTTCGATATGGTGCATATTATGAGGTTAAAGGGGTGAAAAGTGGGGGTTGAAGGATTCCTAACGGAGCGTGTCTCTCTTAAATGACATAGACGAGGTGTTTGAATCTCAGAGCAAAAAAATCAGCTTAAAATAAGAAAATAGGTGATCGACCGTTTTTTCATAAATCCAATTGAAGGGGCCCATGGGGAGGGGTGAAATTCTGGGGGGGGGGGGACAGGAAATAAAGTGTCCTACCTGATTGACTGATTTACTCACTCCTCAAACTCAGGGGGAAAAACTGCTTAAAATTAATAAATAGGTGTTCGACAGTTTTTTTTTTCATAAATCCAATTTAAGGGGTCATGGGGAGGGGTGCAATTCTGAAAAAAGAAATTGAAAGAAAATGTCCTGACTCACTCACTCATCATCGCCCAGCCAAAATTATTGAAGTTAGAAACATGACCTTTTGGGGAAATGTTCGTTGTATGTCAAAACCGTCCTCTAAGGAAGGATTTTCGAATAATCAGGTTCTAAAGGGGTCTTAAGGGGGTTAAACCTGCATTTCATTGAATAACAATATATCACGAGTGGTTTCATTAGTGGTTGTGATGCTTGGCATATAAACTAAGCATTAACAATAAGCAGTCATATGTCTAAGGGTTTTTCGATGTGATGTATATTATAAGGTGAAAAGGGGAGAAAATTGGGGGTTGAAGGAAACTTAACGGAGCGTGTATCTCTTAAACGACATAGGCGAGAAGTTTGAAACTAAGCGGAAAGAAATCAGCTTAAAAAATAAGTAAATAGGTGTTCGACCGTTTTTTCATAAATTCAATTTAAGGGGCCAATGGGGTGGGGTGAAATTCTGGAGAAAAAAGGAGAGAAAGTGTCCTAACTGACTGACTGACTCACTCACTCATCAAACCCAGGGGAAAATACAGATTTAAAAAAAGTTGATAAGTGTTCGAGTGTTTTTTCATCAATCCAATTCAAGAGGCCCATGGGGAAGGATTTTTGGATATTCAGGTTATAAAGGGGTGTTAAGGGGATAGACCTCCATTTAATTGAATAACAATATCTCCCGATTGGTTTCATTGGGGAATGTGATGCTCGGCGTAGCCTATAAACTCATCAATAAGAATAAGAAGACATGTGTCTGAGAGATTTTGGATGTGGTGTATATTAGGAGGTGAACGGGTGAAAAGTGGGGGTTGAAGGATTCCTAACGGAGCAAGTACCGTTTTTTCATGAATCCAACTTTAGGGTCCCATGGGGAGGGGGAAATTCTGGGGAAGGAAGTCCACTAAGGAAGAATTTTGGGTTATTCACTCATCATCCTTCAGCCAAACCTATTGCAGTTAGAAACATGAAATTTTGGGGATATGTTCCTTGTATGTCGAAAAGGTCCACTAAGGATGGAATTTTGGATATTCATGTTCTAAAGGGGTGTTAAGGGGGTTAAACTTGCATTTCATTGAATAACAATATCTCACGAGTTGTTTCATTTGGGGTGTGATATTCGGCATATAAACTAATCATTAAAAATAAGCAGACATGTGCCTAAGTGTATCATGAGGTGAAAGGGGGTGAAAATTGGGGGTTGAAGGATTCTTAACGATGCGTGTATCTAAACGACATATGCGAGAAGTTGGAAATTCAGCGGAAAAAATCAGCTTAAAAATAAGTAAATAGGTGTTCGACTGTTTTATCATTAATCCAATTAAAGGGGCCCATGGGGAGGGGTGAAATTATGGGAAAAAACAGGAAAGAAAGTGTCCTACCTGATTGACTCACTCACTCACTCATCAACCTCAGGGGGAAAAACAGCTTAAAATAAGTAAAAAGGTGTTGGACCGTTTTTTTTTCATAAATCCAATTTAAGGGGTTCATGGGAAAGGGTGAAATTCTGAAAAATAAATGAAAGAAAATGTCCTGACTGACTCACTCAGTCATCATCGCCAAGCCAAAATTATTGAAGTTAGAAACATGACATTTTGGGGATATGATCGTTGTATGTCGAAAACATCCATTAAGGAAAATTTTTGTATATTCAGGTTCTGAATGGGTGTTAATGGGGTAAACGTGCATTTCATTAATTAACAATATCCCACGAGTGGTTTCATTTGGGGATGTGATACTTGCCATATAAACTAATCATTAAAAATAAGTTGACACGTGTCTTATGATTTTTCGATGAGGTGAAAGGGATGAAAAGTGGGGGTTGAAAGATTCCTAACGGGGCGTGTATCTCTTAAACGACATATGTGAGGAGTTTGAAACGCAGAGGAAAACAATCAGCTTAAAAATAAATAAATAAATAAATCAATAAATTAATAAATAGGGGTTCGACTGATTTTTCATAAATCCAATTTAAGGGGCCCATGGGGAGGGGTGAAATTCTGGAAGAAAAACGACCACTAAGGAAGGATATTTGGATATTCACTCTCATCGACCACTCAAAACTATTAAAGTTAGAAGAATGACATTTTGGGGATATGTTTGTTGTGTGTCGAAAACGTCTACTAAGGAGGGATTTTTGGATATTCAGGTTCTAAAGGGATGTTAACGGGGTTAAAACCTGCATTTCATTGAATAACAATATGACAGGACTATGATGCGAGCGAAACCGCGGGTACCTGCTAGTCTAAATGGAAAGCATCAGATAATCATCGCTCGTAGGTCTTAATTAGTCATCCACATAAATGATTAATTTATTTAAACAATTAAGCACAATGTGCATTATATTTGATTTGCATAATCTTACAATGATGTTTATCTCTTTCTGCCAAATTGCAAGTGACATTCGCCAGACCGAACATCACACAGTTCACACACACACGAATCAAGAAGTTCAGGAAGTCTCTTATTAGTCCAGGCCACATGATGTAAACCATGACGTGCAAACCTGGCGACAACATGCCTCTACTCGTAAATAGTCCGAGTCCAGTGCCAATTCGTCATAGCGTCAGTGCTGCAAAAGTACCATCAAATGTCTGCTCATTTTGATTTCGTCTTCTTATAGTATCGTGGAAAGCGGACGTCGATGACAGAAACATTCTATTTCTGATCTCTTATATCCGATAGTCTTCAACAGTTAGTACATATACGTGTCTCGATGGAGAGAATTTTGAGACACCAACTGTTCTCCTGAGGAAAAAGGCCTTTACATTCTCTAGAGTTTCCACACTCACTTTTAAATGATCCCATATAAGTTCAATTCCATAAGTCAACACCGGTATTATTTCCATTCTAATGAGTTCCATTGAGGTAGTTAGGGATAGTTTTTCGGGTTTTGGAGTGTCTTTCATCGCTCTAATCGCTGCTGTAATTTTGTTTCTAAAAAGAAGAGAGTAGGTGGCCCGTGCAGTTCGAAGGCAAATGCCCAGATATTTGAACTGATTATTAATGGCTATTTTTTTTGCTCCTAGATACAATAATTGGTCTTGTAATGCATTTCTTCCTCTTTTCCGGAACGTCATTTGCTATGTCCTTTTAGTTATGATTGTAAGCTTATTTTCCATTGCCCATTCCGCGAGTCTATCGATCGCATCTTAGACGTCTTTCAGGATTGATCCTCCTATGACAATGTCCTCAACATACAACTATACAACGACTTTCTTATCCATCCCATGAGTGACTCTTGTCACATTGGCTGTTATTATATTGAAAAATAAGGGACTCATGCGGTCACCCTGTAGGCCACTGTTCGTTTGGGTCATGACATTGGATCTTGTAATGCCATGATCTCTCGTGTCAGATAGTATGTTTCTGATGATTATTCCGTCATATAAAGCGCTCTAATTACGTGATAAGTACTTCCCTATATAGTAAGTCAAAGGCCTTATTAACGTCAATGAAAACTGCGAAGAACTGTCCCTATTCATCTATTAAGACATCTATGCCAGTCAGTAAATTCCGTACTGCATGGAGAGTTGATGTTCCCTTTCTAAAGCCAAATTGAAAGTCCGGAATAGAGGTATCAACCAACTCTGTTAATCTATTACATAGGATTTAAGTGAACACTTTGGAACCGTTGTTCTCTGGTGCGATACCTCGATAGGAGTTGGGATCTTCTGTCTTACCAATCCCATTTAAAAAAATATTAACTTTGGAGTACCTCAAGCATTGTGGCATATTTCCTTTCTCTAAGCATTTGTTGACAATAAATTATTTAATCTCATATGATTTGTTTTAGTGTTAGGGAATAACACCGATTACAATTTGTGTTGACCGACTGAATAGCATTTCGCTACGTAAGATGATGCAGAGATCTAAATAGTGAAGAGTTAATTAGTGTAACTTTCAGCAGTACCATTACTATGCAAGTTTTCCTCAAATATGAGGAACCGAGCGCGTTTCTACTCTAAATTATGATGTATCATGCAGTCTGAATTTAGTATACAGACAATACTGTTTTACATGTCCGAGATCTTGGAGTAAAAGTTCTTCTGGATAACGTGATAATCCTTCTCCTGCACGAAAATAATATTGTGCAAGGGGCAAGGTTAATAACATTCACATACGGCTGCTAATTCCTGAAGGTGTCCTTTCATCGTCGCGAATAAAATTATATGGTAATTGGGTGCTGCTTTATATCTCAAGAACGAGCAATCAATAGTATGTTCTGTCACTCATTACAGAGGAATGGCTACATTGATATACCTTTCCTGTAACGAGTACACAAGAAATGTACGTTGAAAAAAAAAGAAGGCTGTACGAGGACATCACGATTAATTCATTGAAACGGGCAACTGAATACCAAGTAACTAGCAATGTGTCCGCACATACAAGTGGCACAAATTAATTCACATTTAATTCACTATAGAATGACCCTTCTGGCAAGTTGGAATATACATGCCACACGGCTTCATAAGGGTTATTATACTTCACTGTTGAATACATAACGGATGAATGGATAGCAGAACTTAGGGCTACACCGATTGTGTGCATAGGATTGATTTACTTGAACTGAGCGTTCAACTTTCTGGCTGGCACCTTTTCTTTTAAACTGTCACTTTTCTCAACGTAACTACTTAATCCCCTTCCTCCGAAGTAGTATTACAAAATTTCGACCTGAATTTCAATCCAGCAAGTTAACTCCATGTAAAAAGTATTTTTAATTAATTTCCGGGGCCAAAGACCGGGCCTCCTTAAACTTTGTTCGTTATTAATGCGAGAAGAGTGCATCATTAAATATTTTCATAAAGAAATGACGTTGCCTTTACAATAAAACATTGTCAGTCACGCTTTTTATCCTTGTGTCGTGGATTAAAGGATTACCTAGTTCTAGTGATTTTGTTTCTATGTGGATGCGAATGGTTGATAGCTTGACCTGGTATACATGTTTTGTGGGGACGTGTTCGACTGGAGGTGTTAACATCCCGATGCTTGGGTTTCAGCGTAATCTACTTTTGTTCTGTTTAAAGGGTTATGTTTTGAAATGTATCACCCGCGGTGGTAATAAACGGTAATAACCACTTACTGAATGAGCCAAATCGTCAACAGTGTTCAGTTAGCCGCAGGAGAGTTAGTGAGACGGGCGCAGCACATTCCTCCTTCAACTCCTTTATAAAATACACCACTAGTCTGCTGGTATTAGCAAGTGAGTGAATGTAAATTAGTGTCCATTTGTATAATGAATTTGAGTTGTAATATTACGTTAAGTTATTTATAGTAAACTGTGGACCATTAAAGTTTAAAGTTTATAGAATGTCAAGGATTATAAAGGACTCTTACAAAAAAAGTTCCTTTTGGCGGGTGGCTACTGTTCAAATGTTATTGTATAATGAATTTGAGTTGTAATATTACGTTAAGTTATTTCTAGGAAACTGTGGTTCATTAAAGTTTAAAGTTTATAGAATATCAAGGATTAGAAACGACTATTACAAAACAGTTCCTTTTGGCGGGTGGCTACTCTTCAAATTTTAGAGGGGAAATGTTGTATTAAGGACTATTTCTATGTTCTATATCCCAGGGAGTTTTAGGTTGGTTGGTTCCTCAGTTTACGGGCTGCGACAACGCGGTCATGTAGCCACGTGTACTTTGGGTGTGTGTAGAATCTGTCTGATAACCGGTGTTATTTGTGATGAATGTATTAGGGTGTGTATCTGTTTAAATTCAAGTAATGACTTCAGAAATTGAATTTTTCAAGTAGTTCCTACTTTTGCCACCAAACGCCACCGGCAACGACCAACTATTTCAGAACTTAGTCACCAGATGCCGCCCCAGTCGGCTCTTGACGACGAACGTAGGAATCTAAGAACGTTAGTCAAATGTTTAACCTATATATAATTTAGCTTCACACAGGTGTAATTAGTGGAAAGTTCTTTAACATGCCATAAATCTATGATATGGGAACGCCGGCTTTACTTCCCGTCCGAAGGAAGTCATACTGAGGGATTTTTAACGTTCTAAAAAATCCGACGACTTCGGCCGGGTTTGAACCCGCGATCTTGGGTATAGAAGCTCAGCAAGCTATAGGGAGTTTTACTTTTAAGTTTTAAGTCTTAAAGTTGTTACTATTATTTTACAGGTTGGCTACTCTGCAACTCGGTCGAATCTTGGTGCTGTTAGCGTGAGGGCTGGAACGGGGTGCTTTGTACATTTTGGGGGCAAGCTAGCAATTTATTTTGAAGATTGCATAGTAGTTTAATATTTTTACCCCTGGAATAGGTCCCCTTCAGTTTTACCTTAGTAGATGTGATTAACCTTCTTGCGGTCGCGCTCCTTTATGTAATACACGCGGTCACGCGACGGTAATCTAATGTCCTCCCGTTTTATTCAATTGTGAGTTTCTTTTTCACTTTGAATGGCAATATGACTGGCTTTGAGGTTGGTCGAACATGTAATTGACATACAGAGGTGTAAATATAGAAACATTTATTCAATAAAAAACCATAATAGGAACGACAACTGTGGAGGCAAAAATGAAAAAGCAATGTATGATTACTTTAAAGATAGTGTTGTGTGTGAATGTTGGGGGGAGAATGAGCAACTGGGCTATCAATAGTGAATGAAATGTGTTAGAAATAAGGAAATACTGTGATAAATACTAACATGCTGTTTTATTTATTTATTTATTTATTTATTTATTTATTTGCGCACAACATGATTTTCATCCCAATTACATTGGCATTAAGATTACACAGTATGTTATTTTAAAACGATACTAAATAATAATAAAACACTAATTCAAATTACACAGTGCGTTATCTTAAGATGTATACAACTTTTAAACTAACAGTAACTAAATACAACTAATTAAAATTACTAGGTGTACAATTAAAACAGTATAGTACAAATAATACATGTGTAATACAAGGTTGGCTATGTAGAATGACTCAGTGGTAAGAATTCATGATTTAAAATTTGCAAGGTTTGTGACATTATTTCTGGAGAGTGGTTAGGAATTCCATCAAAAAATCTGTCAAGGAATTACTAAAATCTATGGCATTATTTCTTTGAGCAACATTGTAGAAAATTTTACATAGTCTGTTCAGCGGTGAATTTTTGTGGGCAGATGTCCTGGTTCTTTTAATTTCCAATGTGATATTGATCCTAGAATTGATGCGTGGTACATGGAAATTTAAGAGAGAAAGGAATTCGGAACCATCAATTGAATTGTTTAAATTTTGAAAAGGAATTTCATAGCATCTATTTTTCTTCGTAATTCTAAATTGTCTACATCAATATTTATTAGCAGTTCCTGGTATGGTATCAAGTGAGGATAGTTGGCTGTTCTTTTAAAATGTAGATATTTTAGGAATTTCTCTTGTGTGTTTTCAACCATTGAGGTATATGTCTTGCATCTAGGACTCCATATAATGCTAGCATATTCTAGTTTCTGTCTGACTAGTGTGTTGTACAGGTGGATACACGTGCTTATGTTTTTGAATGGTTTTGTATTCCTGATAACAAATCCAAGTGTATTGTTTGAGTCAGCTATCATTTTCAGTATATGGGGGGTAAACGTTAGTTCTCGATCTAGCAACACACCGAGATCTTTCTTTTCATGAACGGAATTCAGGACACTGCAACCAAACTTGAAATTAAAAACGATAGGGTTTATATTCCGGGTGAAAGACATTGAGATACAATTTTCTACGTTTAATCCTAATAAAGATTCTGTAGTCCATTCCATAATACTGTTCAGGTCATTTTGAAGCAAGTCGCAGTCGATAGATACATATATTTGTCTATATACCTTGAAGTCATCAGTATACAATAGACAATTAGAATGCTTTATTCTTTGGGGTAGATCGTTTATGAAGATGAGAAAACCTAAAGGTCCAAGGTTCGACCCCTGAACTATTCCCGAATTAGTTCAAATTCTCGAGAGTTCTTTCTATGAAATTACACATATTGCTTCCTGCCTTTGAGGTAAGAGCTGAAGAGGCATATAAGTAAATCAGAAAATCCTAAGATTTTGAGTTGTTTTCAGGAGGACATCGTGGTTAATTTTGTCGAAAGCCTTCTGAAAGTCTGTGAATACAACATCCATTTGTCCTCCTGCGTCTAATGTTCTAGACACTGATTCAGTAAAGTTGACCATATTTGTGATAGTCGAACGTCGGGCGAGGAAACCATGCTGATTTTCGGATATTAATGGTCTGACATAAATGGAAATTCTTTGGTACAAAATGAATTCAAAAATCTTTGCTACCGCTGACAATATATTATCGGACGATAGTTACTAATTAGCATTGGATTTGCAGATTTTAAGATTGGACATACTCGCCTTTTTTTTTTCAATTAGATGGAAATGTGGCGGTTTTAATAATTAAGTTATATATGAAATGGAGAGGGTGCTTAAGAACATCTGCACAGCCCTTAATTACATATGGCGGGATATGATCTGGTCCTGCTGAGGATTTAGGCTTCAGTTTTCATATAGCTACTTCTACCTCACGTAAGGTGACTTTGTCAATGTGCAGAGTGTCGGTAGTGATAGATGTATCGCTAGGCATGCAGTATTGGGATTTATTTGGTGAGTAAACCGATTTGAAATACGACGCAAAAACTTCAGCTACGTCTTGATCATTATCGTATGTTTTACTGCCATGGCAAAATGTATCACAACTGTTATTATTCTTCCTTTTATTTTTGACATACGCCCAGAAGGTTTTTGTATTATCAGTGATATTCTGTTCAATAGATTCAATGTGCCTTTGATATGCTGATTTAATAGCTGTTTTTATTTCAGATCGTATTGTTTTAAACTGACCGTTGAAGTAGTCCGACAATCTTCTTCGTTTCCTATCAGAGGCGGCTCCAGTGCCAAGTAAAAATATGAAAATATTGGTATTTTCATAACATTATATCAGAGCAGGGTTCGATTTCCGATGTATAGGCTATATAGGGCCTACACTAATCATAATAGTCGACATTTCACATCGGGACTCGAATATAATATATAGCCTACGCTAAGAAAATATATTAAAATACCGGTATATAAAAGAAACTTTTTCAGCACTCAACCATTCAATCACTAATAGCCTACAAAACAAAATCAATGTTTGACTCTTTAATACCTTGACTCACTAAAAATAACCACGAACCGTTAACAAGAACTGAAGATGGACTAGACCTGGACTAGACTACAAACAGGAATTCGCGCGATTTCATCCAGGCCTAACAGTTGCAGATGGTTTATCAACCTACCGAGCGTAATCCGTGAAGCTTTAACTTGTAGGCCTACGGTAGTGATGATCTTACTTTTTTCTCTCTTTTATTTATTCGCTTAGTTATTCACTTTACCAAATAAGGAATTAATAAATACAGGCATATTATGTTCACTATTTATTACGGCAAGTTTACATTTCACTGTTGGACGCAGAGTCCCCTTTTAGAGTAATCTAGAATTAATGCTCTTTGTGTGAGAGCGATTGGTTGTCAATTTGTGTCAACCAACGCCCCACCCCACCAATAACCAATGAGTCAAATTACTTCCAGCCAATCAGGCCATTGGCCCACACCCTCTTCCCTTCCGCCCTTTGTGTCAGCTTGTGAGAGGCATGTCGCTGGCCCAGTACTTCGTTATGACCGACAGATGGCATTGCACTTCACTTTCAGTACTTCACTTTGAGCCAAACTCGATTCGGCACGGAGACCAGCATATTTCCTCATAGCTAGTGACGAGAGAGGTTACGGAAAAGATCGTAAATTGGACTGCGCATGCGTCAACCGTGCCGGATAGACCGCGGCTCAAGATATCACTGGGGCGAAGATGGAATCAATGATCATACTTTACAGACGGAATATTTTAACTACAAAGTAATTTGAAACTAATTAGATACCGGTATTAAACGTGGGCGTTCGAAATTATACTTTCAGGACTATGAATAATTTATTTCCTCTTAGAGGGCAGTGCCATGGCACGGTGGCACTATGCCTAGAACCGCCCCTGTTTCCTATAAAATTCCTTCTCATGTAACTTTTTTAATTATGGAATCTGTAAACCATATAGGATATTTTCTTTTGTTCTGCGATTTTATTTGAGGGACCGATTCGTTAATTACCTCGTATAAGTTCGAGTAAAAGCAGTCTACTGCAATATCGACATTAATGCATTTGCATAAACAGTCCCAGTTCGAGTCCCTTAGACCCGTGAATACATTTTCAATGTTTGCGTTTTTAAAACTGTATGATGTTTGATAATCAATTTTGCAACTTTTATTTGTAGAAGTGGCCTGCATTTCTATATTCAGAGCGGGGTGGTGGACAACCTCAAGCAGTAGGGGTTCAGTGTTTCGTGTACATTTTACATTAGTTATATTCTGATTGGCTAAAACTAAGTCTAACGTTTTACCGTGGCAGTTTTGGACTGAATTATATGAGATCATATTACATAGATTTATAAAAAGATTTAGTTCTCGACTTTGCTGAGTTGTATTAAAATCGTTATTTTTATCGGTTATTGTTGGTATATTGAAATCCCCAACAATTAGTACATGATTTTCATGAGCCTCGTAGTGTGATTCTTGCCATTGGAATACTTCTGAATACATTTCCAGCTTTGAGGAAGGAGGTATATACAAGTTAACAATAAACCACGTCTTTCCTTGAAAGTTTAATTTTAGAAGTAAGCCTTCGTAACTGCTAGAAATCGGCTCTACCTGAAGTACCGTTACATCTTCCCTGACAGCTGTTAGCACACCTCCGCCACTCCCAGTGTTACCCCTAGCAGGCCCTCGGTCCGCACGGTATACTCTGTACTTCTCATTACAGACTTCGGCACCATAAACACTCGAATCTAGCCATGTTTCACTAAGAGCTATAACTAAGAAGTCATCATTGACTAAAATGTTTGTGTTCAGTTTGTCCAATTTGGTGTTCATACCACGCACATTCAGATAGTAAATAGGAAATATAGAAGCAGACAACATATTTACAGTTTAGCTGTCTTCTACACCTTTAATAGTTATTGCATCAGAACGTTGATTCTTACAAATTTTAATGATGCCATTTCTTACCCAAATGAACGCGTAGCCTTTTTCATTTCGTGTGTTTCGTGCCTGGGCCAGGAGCTTCCTTCTCTGGGGGGACAAGCTCTCGTTTATGTACACTGTGTTGTCACCAGGAAGATTTGCATGTCTAGTAGAGAGGTTCCTCTTGATTCTCCGTCGCTCCATGATGTGTTCCTTGTCGGTTCTCCTCACAAATTTCACTATGATTCCCCTGTGCGTTTGGTTCGGGGATTTTGGAAGGCGGTGACAGGCATCTATCATTTCTGGACTTATTTGTAAATCCAGAGCCTGTCCGATTTTCTTCACAGTGTCCTGGACGGATTCATTTGGTATATCTGGAACTCCATGTATTTCGATGGTATTCCTTCGTGAATATTGCTCCCCATCTCCAACACTGTTTTCTAATACCTTGACTTTTTCTTTTAGACTGCAATTTTCTTGTGTTAATTTGTCAATATGATCGGTACATTTAATTAATTCTTTCTGCTGGTTTGCAATTAATTGTGCTGTGCCGTCCAATTTTTTGTCGCAGAGTTCAAGAGAATTCCCTAAATCTATTTCTCGCACTTTCTGTTCTTCCTTCATTTTTCGCACTTCCTCTGTCAGTTCCTGTAATACGGTGAATATGTTGTCCAGTGATAGGGTGGTTTTATTAAACGGGCCTGATTTCCGTGTACTTTTGGTATAGGTATTCAAACTAAAAGAACATAAAATATACTGACTAGACCAACAAGTTGCTCGTACAAAATACAGGATGGGCGGTCGGCAAAAAAAAATGCACTTCCGGTCGCGAGCGACGGTAGTCTACCGCTCGTCTGCAAACTCAGCACTTTGATGAACAACTGAGCGATAACGTCGCCATCAGAACAGCTACTCCTCTGTCATCTACCGAAGGATATCGTACCTTGAGAATACATTTGCCTTTTGCGAACTTTGTAACGATCAGAGGAGCTCTAGGGCGTTCTTTTCAATTGGACGGTAATCTACCGCGGGCGCGGCCGGATGAAGGTTAACCGTCGCTAGAGTCCTCAATCCTCACGCCATCATTTTGTTTGGTGGACTATTTGTATGTTCTATATCATGTTGCCTTGCACTTGTTGTATATTACACACATCAAAAAAAGTTTTGCATCACCTCGGTTCCCAGATCTCCGGCATATAGACGTTGACTGTGTATATTGTATCCAAGATACAGTCCCTTTGACTGTTCATAGATGTCACTAAAACTGCTCAAAGATGTAAACAACCATGCATGAGCAGGGCCTATTAGACGGAGGGGGTACGACAGCCGATCAGTTCCAGTCATTCCACCAGGACGAAGGTACGCTGCTCATGTTGTCTGTAGTTCTACCATGCCTAGAAGGTCAATACCGCAGTTCGATCGCGTCCGCATTGTTACTTTGTGTCAAGAAGGGCTCTCAACAAGGGAAGTTTCCAGGCGTCTCAGAGTGAACCAAAGCGATGTTGTTCGGACATGGAGGAGGTACAGAGATACAGGAACTGTCGATGACAGGCCTCGCTCAGGCCGCCCAAGGGCTACTACTGTAGTGGATGACCGCTACTTACGGATTGCCGCTCGGAGGAACCCTGACAGCAATGCCACCATGTTGAATAATGCGTTTCGTTCAGCCACAGGACGTCGTGTTTCAACTCAAACTGTGCGCAATAGGCTGCATGATGCGCAACTTCACTCCCGACGTCCATGGCGAGGTCCAGCTTTGCAACCCCGACACCATGCAGCGCGGTACAGATGGGCCCAACAACATGCTGAATGGACCCCACGGAATTGGCATCACGTTCTCTTCACCGATGAGTGTCGCATATGCCTTCAACCAGACAATCGTCGGAGACGTGTTTGGAGGCAGCCTGGTCAGGCTGAACGTCTTAGACACACTGTCCAGCGAGTGCAGCAAGGTGGTGTTTCCCTGATGTTTTGGGGTGGCATTATGTGGGGCCGACGTACGCCACTGGTGGTTATGGAAGGCTCCGAAACGGCTTTACGATACCTGAATGATATCCTCCGACCCATAGTGCAACCATATCGGCAGAATATTGGAGAGGCATTTGTCTTCATGGACGACAATTCTCGACCTCATCGTGCACATCTTGTGAATGCGTTCCTTCAAGATAACGACATCGCTCGACTACAGTGGCCAGCATGTTCGCCAGACATGAACCCTATCGAACATGCCTGGGATATGTTGAAAAGGGCTGTTTATGGACGTCTTGACCCACCAACCACTCTGAGAGATTTACGCCGAATTGTCGTTGAGGAGTGGGACAATTTGGACCAACAGTGTCTTGATGAACTTGTGGATAGTATGCCACGGCGAATACAGGCATGCATCAATGCAAGAGGACGTGCTACTGGGTATTAGAGGTAGTGGTGTGTACTGCAATCTGGACCACAAATGCTGAAAGTCTAGCTGTATGATGGTACAACATGCAATGTGTGGGTCTCATGAGCAATAAAACGAGCTGAAATGTTGTTTGTGTTGATCTCTATTCCCTTTGTATTTAACGGTTCCGGAACTCTTGGAACCGAGGTGATGCAAAACTTTTTTTGATGTGTGTATTTTGAAGATTGCTCCTGTGCAATTTGGTACAGAAAACCCTGGTTCGATTCCTGGTTCTGTTGATGAGTGCGCTGGTGCTTTCTGTGTTGTGTTATAGGGACTTTTGTGTTTTGTGGTAAACGAGCAATGTTATTTTTCTGTGTTCTATTATAGGGACTTGTGTTTTTGTTACAAGCGTGCAATGCTTTTCCTCAGAGTTCTGTTATAAGGACATGTGTTTTTTCTGTTACAAGTGAGCAATGCTATTCTTTGTGATCTATTATAGGGGCTTGTGTTTTTGTTACAAGCGAGCAATCTTACTACTACGTGTTCTATTATAGGGACTTGTGATTTTGGAGGCAAGCGAGCAATTTAAATAATCTGTGTTCTATTATAGGGACTTGTGTTTTTGGAGGTAAGCGAGCCATTCTAATAAACTAAGTTCTATTATAGGGACTTGTGTTCTTTGCAGCAATCAAGCAATGCTAACAAACTATGTTCTATCATAGGGACTTGTACTTTTTGTTACAAGCGAGCAATGCTAATAATTTAAGTTCTATTGTAGGGGCTTGTATTTTTGGGGGGCAAGCGAGCAATGTTATTACTCTGTGTTCTGTCATAGGAACTTCAACGTTTTGTTACAGCGATCAATGCTAATAATCTTTGTTCTATTATAGAGACTTGTAATATTGTTTTACAGACGCAGTGATGTCAAAACATCCAAAAGTCGAAAGTTAGTATGTATACAGAACAAGCTGTCTTGCACTCAGTGCTATGTGGTCATTTTGTCTAAGACGCTTTATTGCAAACACTGTTAGATTTGGCTAGGTGTTGCAGTCTGAGACAGGTATAAAATGGAGGCCCTAATGTTGGTATTGCTAGTGTTCAGCATGCTACTGAGAGAGGTAATTGCTTCTTATAGAGAGAGAGAGTTTTATGCATTATGGCTAACGTATCAAACTCACTATGTGAAAAGTGTGGTAGAGCTTTCACTAGAGAATCAACAAGGAAAAGCCACATGCATTCATGCAAGAGCGCGAATTCCAAGCGGCTAAGGCGTGTGGTATATGTGGAAAAGAATGTTATCATGAAAATAATTGCCAAGTGAGAGACCACTGTCATATCACTGGGGAACACCGTGGCTGTGCACATAACAGATGCAATTTGAAATGTAGACAAGTCATATTCTTACCCGTGTTTATACATAATCTTCAGAATTATGATATGCATTTTATTGTAAGAGAACTATGTTCAACACCGGGGAGAGTGACAGCTATTCAGAACACTACAGGAAAGTACATTTCTGTCACGAAATATATTCAATATGGATCTGTGCGAATTAAATTTATAGACTCATTTTGTTTCTTGAAAAGCAGTCTGGAAATGCTAGCCGAAAACTTAGAACACTTTCCCGAAAATATCAAACACTTTGGAGAAAACGATGCTTCTTAAATGAGGAGAAATTGCGTTTTTCTCTATGAATACATCGACTCGTGGGGTGAATGTGAAGAAACGAGTCTACCTTCAAAGTAAATGTTCCGTAACAAATTAAAAGAGGAAAATATTAGCGATGACGTCTATGAACATGCAAAGAAAGTATGAAAACATTTTGGTGTTAAAGCCTTGGGGGAATATAGCGATCTGTAGTTGAAACAAGACGTGCTTCTCCTTGCAGACGTTGTCGAAACATTTCGCACGGCAACTATGCGAACCCACAAACTCGATCTAGCTCACTTCGTTTCTCTTCCTTCTCTTACCGGGGATGCTATGCTGCTTTATACAGGCATTCAGCTCGATTACCTAACAGAATACGACCAACTGCTTTTTGTAGAGCGTCGCATACGAGGCGATATGATTCACGTATCGCATCGCTTTGGAGTGGCAAATATGCCTGAATATGATCGCGAAAAACCATTACAGTGTATTATGTATGTGGATGCTAACATCTGTATGGTTGGGCCATGTCCTTACCACTTCCTTACGGTGGATTTTGCTGGGTCTCTCCAGATACTGTCAATATGGAACAACTCAGTCAAAATGAGTTGGATATCGACTACCCAAAAGAACACAACGACATACATAACAACATACCGTTTCTTGCTGAAAGAAGGAAACCACGCAAGTTGCCTGTTGTGGAAAAACTGGTATTACATCTCGGAATCCGCGAACGCTATGTTGTCCATTGCATGGCTTTAAAACAGGCAATAAAACATGGTCTGGTGGTAAGGAAGGTTCATCGAGAATTAAGATTTGTTCAATGTTGCTGGAAAAAGAGTTAAATGGACTTCAACACTGAACTCAATAATCAAGCTTAGAACGACTTCGAAAAGGATTTGTATAATCTTTTTAATAATGCTATGTTCGTAAAAAAACTTGGAAAACTTTCGAAATCTCCTAGACATTCGCCTCCTAACAACAGCGAAACAGCTTGAGAAACTTGTGTCAAAACCTAACTTTGTTGACAGAAAGATCTTCGGACCTAATATTGCGGCTGTTCATTTAGCAAAACGTACACAATATTTGGACAAACCAGTGTACATAGGTATGAGTGCTCACGAGTTATCCAAAACGCTGATGTATCAGTATCACTATGACGTTTCGCTTCCGTTCTATGACAGGGAAAATTTGAAATTTATGTCCATGGACGCTGACTCATTTATACATTCAGTAACAACTGATGATGTTTACAAGGACATGGCGAGCGCTAACTTGAATGAGTATTTCGACACAAGTGACTACGCACCTGTTCACCCTCTGTATTCAATCAAGAACAAGAAGGTGCTGGGTAAATTTAAAGACGAGGCTTGTAGACAGCTCGTTCGGAAATGTATAGGACTTCGCCCGAAGATGTACGCTTTGGACATAACAAATAAACAAAATGGTTAAAAAAAATTAAGGGAGTTACACAAAGTGTTGTTGAAAACCGCATTGGTCTCCAGGACTTTAAACGATGTATCTTTGAAGGCTCAATATTACGAGTGTTGATGAACGTTTTCAGGTCCAGGTTGCACCGTGTAGCTACTGACCGCTTGCACAAGATTGCTCTGAGTCGAGATGATGACAAGAGAGTGATCAAGTCTGATAATGTAAGCACGTTTGCTCTCGGACATTATGCAACTACTCATTTTTCAGAGCCAGGGTTGTAACTTGTTAAAAAAAGAACATTTTTGTTTGATCCCTGTGGTCTGTGCTCATATGTGACTAAAAAGGCTGGTCAAACACATAATATGCATTGAACTGCAGTGCACATATCTAAACTTCTCTCCTAACAAGAAAAGTGCGGTGACTTTCTTTTTTAAGACTCAAGACATATAATTGTTGTTAATACTGCTGTTTGGAGTTACATGTTTCTTTGTTATATATGCGTTCTTCTTCGAATTGTACCAGGGATATTCCGTTCTGAGTGCCTAGATGTTTTAAAACAATGCCTCGTCTATTTAATGATTTTATTGTTGCTGGTGATAGCGAGGCAAAACGTGCAGGAAGGAAAACGGAAAACTCATCACACCGACAGATGATGCCGGAAATATACTTCGTTTCAATATTACGCAGCTCTGAAATTGGAAATGAACGGTTTAAAGGGAGGATACAAAGTCGTCGCAATTCCAGACCAGGAGCCTGCCCTAGTTTGTTCAGCTCATTCAAATCATCCATCATGTGCAAATATTTTAGTGTCTCTAGGTAATGGGAATAGTTTTGTGAAAACGATTGTTTATATGCTCTAAACTCTGTATAATTGTTGATGAGAATTCCAAAATGTCATTATTAATAGCCCCTATATTGCTGAGCATGACACAAGTGATGAGTAACTCTTTCAATATATATTCTGTAAATTCCTTTGCATTTTTATTTCTTTGCTGTTCAACGATGGATTTTTCAATGCTTTTTAAAGCATCCTCGTAATATTTAGCCTTAATTAATTCAAATAATTTGCCGTCCATTTCTTCGTCTCTTTTACAATGTTCTATATAATCTAAGCTAACGAAGGTATTTTTTCTGTGTTCACAAACACTATAGACTCAAACTAGATCATTTTCATCAATCCAAGAATTGAATGCTGAGCTAAAACCCAACCAACGTACATGGACTTTTACCCTTTCTTACGTAAAACCTTCCCTACTAGATAATGCTTAGGATAGTTTGTTTCCGTTCTTCGAGATAAAACCCGCCTTTAATGGGCTGATTACTAAGGACTTCCAGGAAATAATGTACAGGCTAGCCAAGTTTCACTTTCTTAATGGGAAAAAGCTCAGGGCTCCAATCGGGCGTATATTCTTTGTCGAAAACGGACTCGTGTTCAATGATGCGAACGTGGTTGCCTACTTAAAGGCGGAGGCCTCTAGGATCGACTGTTTTGATGGGATTAAAGAGCCTGTCCAGCCGTGGATTTTTGTTACGAGACGAGGCTTTGCGCCAATGGTCCTGTGTTTGGTATCGTTGTAACGTGTCACCAGCACTGTTAGTCATCCCAGCGATAGGACCCCTGCGCTGTCAACTCTCGCCACATGCGTGTTTTTAACGTTCGATTGAAACGCTCTATCACACTTGTTTTTACGTTGCTGTACGAGGTGTACACCCCACCGTTGTCCGGTCCCAAGCCTGGAATAGACAGGAGGATATATATCTGGGTTGGTAACTAGCATATAAGGACAGCTAACGCCGAGGGTTGAGCGGCGGTAAATAACTAAACTCCTAATGTAGGCCAACGGCTTTGGCCGGAGGAGCTTGCTTAGGATTGGGTGTTGGCCCCCCAGTGGAAGAAATGCCACTCAAATCCAATGTGTTTCGACCCAACAGCAAAGCAGGCGGTGGAGGAACGGCTGTGGAGGTGGAAGAGGTCATGCCAGATTGAATTGCTGTAAAGACGAAACTCAATTATATTTTGAGTCTGCAGCGTTCCATTGCAGTTCTGGTGCTGGAAGCTGCATGTCTCATGCTCTATGTGCCGCAGTGATTGGATCTAGGACCATAGTGTGTGGATCACTTCCTGGCAAGTTGCGATCCACTTTGAACAAACTCATGCCTACGGCATTCCCTCCTGCTGTTTCTCTACAAGCCCAATGGCGATGGAATAAGGATGACGGAAGCAGGTTTGAGTAACCTGGAGGTTTCTAGTCTGGACCAGCACGTTGGCGGCAGTTGTGTGAAGGTCGCCTCCCTGAGACCTGTGTCTACTCAGATATCTGGTCCTGGATCTGTGAATGGGCAGGCCTATGTAGGATCACCGCTGCAAACCCTGAAGGGGAAAGGCCTTAGAGAATGTGGTCTAAACTTGGTAGTCACTTCGAAAACCTGTCTGGGAAGCCGCACTCAGAGGGTTACCCCAACGTGCGGTCGAAATATTGGTGGGCGCTGGAGGGCCAATGTGCACGCCATCTCTCTGCGATTTCAATCACTTTGTATGGTACCGCAGATCTACACGACCCCTATTCTGGGAGAGTCTCCAACCATTTCTTCTGGGTGTTTCACTTTCTACAAACAGTACTGTTTGTTCATCACTATTGGTGAATGGAATGTCAGAACATTTAGACAACGATAACAGGCCAGAAAGGAGAACAGCCATCCTCAGCCAAGAGCTGAACATCTTCAACATTGTTGTTAATGCCCTGAGTGAAACAAGACTCGTGGGAGAAAGAATAATCATTGAGGCTTCATCAGACTACACTATCTTCTGGAAAGGAAAGAAGGAAAATGAACGTCGCATCCATGGTGTGGGTTTTGCAGTAAAGACCAAATTGGTGAATGATCATCGACTCGTTCCCATTGCAGTAAATGAATAACTCATGACTCTCCGCCTACCTCTTGAAGGAGGCAGGTTCATAACTCTCATCTCTTCATATGTCCCAATCTAACGGATGACAAGGATTATAAGAACTGCTTCTACCACCAACTGAACACAGTCCTCACTAAGGTGCCTGCTTCAGACAAGCTTGCACTACTAGGAGATTTCAACGCCAGAGTGGGGAGGGACAACCTCTTAAGGGGGAAAAGTTATGGGTAAACATGGAAATGGGAACTGCAATGCTAATGGTCTGTTACGCCTTGGCCTGTGCTGCGCATGAGCTCTTTAACACCAATACCCATTTCCAACTGCCAAATCACTTCAAGACCACATAGAAGCACCCACTCTCTTAATATTGGCATGTGATTGATTATGTCATTACCCGACAGTGCGACAAGAGTGATGTCCTAATCACGAAAAAATCCCGGAATATTGATGACTTCTGGACAGACCATAAACTTATAATTAGTCGATTCAGGATTTCTTTCCATAAAATGCCACGGACCCATTTCATGAATCAAACAAGGAAGAAGTTCAACTCTAAGCTTCAACTTGATAGCGTTGCCACAGAATACCAAACTCTGTTCTAGAACAACTAACTCTCAATCCAATCAACCCAAAGATGTAGAATGTGAATGGACCACACTGCAAAATATCATTACAGAGTCTATACACAGAAAGTCATTGGCTATGAGGAAAGGACGAGACAAGACTGGTTTGAAAATAACAATAAAGAAGCCTTGAACCTCATCAAACCTAAACGGGATGCCTATCTATCTGTTTCTCAAGATCATTCATCCAGAGAGAAGAAATTGCGTTTTCAAGAACTAAAACGGAAGTGTCAGTCTGAAATCAGGGAAATAAAGAACAAATGGTGGCAGCAAAAAGCTAAGTAACTTCAGAAATCCTCAGATATCAGGGAATTACGCAACTTCTACGCTGGACTGAACGAGTTGTATGGCCCGGGCCGATCATCATCAGGAACCTTGAAAGCTGTTGATAACTCCACCATTCTTACAGACAGGCAGGACATCTTGAAAAGATGGGAAGAGCACTTAGGTTCACTCTTGAACCGCAGTACTGCTGCTGCTGACGATTTTCTTGAGCATGTCCCTCAACACTTGCCAACCCTGGATGTACACGCCTCCAAACTTCAAAGAGGTTATCAAAGCTTTCAGCAGAATGAAAACAGGGAAGGCTCCAGGATAAGACAACATTCCTCTTGAACTCATTCAATGTGGAGGCTTACCTCTAAAGACAAGGGAAATTTGGGAAATCAAAAGTGTTGCTGCTTCTTTGAAAAACTCCAGAATTGTTACAATCTACAAGAAAGGTGATCGCGATATCTGTGGCAACTACCGTGGTATTTGGCATAGCTGGATAAATATTTGCACGAATCTTACTGAATCGACTTCAGATTGTTTCGGAAGGGTTACTACCTGAATCTCAGTCTGGGTTTCGGGCCTCTCGTGGTACAATCAACATGATCTTCAGCGCAAGACGACTCCAGGAGAAGTGCAGAGAACAAATGACACCTCTGTTCTTAGTGTTCTGTGACCTTGAAAAAGCCTTTTTAACGGTTCCTCGTAGCGCTATGTGGATGGTTTTGAGGCGCTTTGGATGCCCTGAACATTTTGTAAGTTTGAGCCAAGCTCTTCATGATGGCATGGTTGGTCAGGTAATATATCAGAATGATATCTCAGAGGATTTTCCAATTACAAATGGACTCAAGCAAGGATGTGTACTTGCACCTACACTTTTTGCCCTGTACCTGGCAGCTAACCTTTGTCAGACATAGCCTGCAAACAATTCAGGTGTTATTTATTTATTTAATAATTATTAGATACAACCATGATAGGTCATTTTACACTAATATATTAACAATTTCAAATATATTAACAAGAACAACAACAATAACAGGTAACAATTGGCAGTGGTGGCAGTAAGGGATAAATCTCGGAAAGACGCAGGGATTGATTGGGGTAGTGGGTGATTAGGGGGGTGAGGGGGTTGGGATTGTGGATGAAAGGGATCTTCTAATGTTATGTTTGAATGTTCCACCGGGAGAGAATATGTCAATATTTGGAAGGGAGTTGCTAAGGGTAGGTAGACGGTGAAAGATAGAGCGCTTCTGTACTTCAAGACGTGGGCGAGGTATGTGGTGTAAATGGTGCTGACGTGTTGAGCGGGAGGGAACATGGAGTGGGAAGTAGCTTAAGAGCTTGCTACATGTTGTGTAATCATTCATAATTTTATGTAAGAAACACAGGTCAGTAAATTGTAAGCGGCCTCTCAGGTCGAGTACATTGAGCTGATTTAGAATGTCGGATTTGGCAAAGGGTTGCGAGATTTGACTATTGATATGAAGAAATTAAAGACACTGTTCAATTTATAAATATTGGTTATAGCCGAAGTAGACCAAATTGGAGAAGAGAAATTAGGATAGGGAGAGCATATGTGGTGAAGTATAATTTAAGTGCAGTGAGGTCTTTAATTTCTGTGAATCTGTATAGAATGCCGAGACTGCGCATTGCGCGAGATTTTATATGGTCAATGTGGGGAGAGAATGTCAGTTTATCATCGTGAATAATACCTAAATCTCTTACCTGAGAAACCGTATCCAATTTATTTCCACATATTTTGTAGTCCGCTTGATTCCCAGATTTCAGTAGTGAGAAAGACACTTTGAAGCACTTTCTGAGATTTGGAGATAACCTCCATTTGTTGAACCAATCAGTACATGTATTCACTGCTTCCTGGAGCTCAGCGTGGTCGTCAGAACTGGCATTTTTTCTGAATATCTTGAGATCATCGGCGTACAGAAGAAGGGAACACGGAGGATTTTGCACGCATGTGTTTATATCGTCCATATACAGCACGAAGGGAAGGGGTCCCAGCATACTGCCCTGAGTTACTCCTGATAAGACTGGGAGCCATGACGATACAGACCCTGGAAGCACTACCCGTTGTTGCCAATTGGACAAGAAGCTTTGTATTAGGGATAGGAAGGATCCATGTGCATTGTATCGTGATGCAAGCTTGTGGAGGAGGAGGAAATGGTTCACGGAATCAAATGCTTTGGCCAGGTCAACGTAGATTACATCTAGGTGAAATTTTTGATTTATTGCAGAAATTATGTGATGATTCAGAACAGTCAGATTTGTTAAACATGATTTTCCAGGGACGAAGCCATGTTGTTCTTCAGAGAGGTGTGGTTTGGTGAAAGAAGGTGACGGCAATGTATTATTCTTTCGAAGACTGAAGAGAGTATAGTGACGATAGATATAGGTGTGTATGAGGAAATGTCGTGCTTGCTGCCAGATTTAAAGACAGGTGTGACATTAGCTCTTTTCCATGAATCAGGAAAAGTGCCGGAAGTCATGCACCAGTTGAGTATTATGGACAAGGGGATGCTGAGAGATGCATAGGTGTTTTTCAGGAATACAGGGCTTATGTCTGATGGTCCAGTAGATCGGTTTGTGGGCAGACTTTTTAAAATATTTTGGATTTCATCGGGGGTCGTTGAAATTTGAGACAGTGAATCAGAACAGACGCTATTAAGTTAAGGGGTACTGGGGATTGGTACGGGAACTGTAAAGGTTGAGTGAAAATATTCATTGAAATGTGTGGACCTCAATACAAATGGGATTTCTTCATTATGGATGTTTGGGTTAAGCGGAATTCTAGGAGTCTTTCTACGGGATGATATAAGTGTCCAGAACTTATTCGGGTTATTCTTGAGATTTCCTGTTATGGAAGGAATGTAGCGGTTGTAATCTTCTGTCATATGAACTCTTGAAATTTTCCGTAGGTGAATAAATACATTGCGTGTATGAGGATTAGGAACTGATTTTCACAGTGACCATGCTCGAGTTTTATTTTGAAGAAGAAGTTTGGTGTTTTGACTTAGCCAGTGCGGGTATTGGTTGGATTTGGGTACGGAGAAAGGAACATGTTGTTTAATGGCCGAGTAGAGTAAATCCTCAAACAAGGTCACTGCACTATTTACGTCTCTCTCAGCTGTTAGAAGGCACCAGGGTAGAGATGATAAATCCTGATTGACAGCTTGCCAGTCGACCTTTCTCCAAGGAGGGAAAGCTTTCTTATCGGCGGTTGAGTTGCTTTTATGTCTGCTGGCTGGGACGAGGAGGGTAGCTTCTATTGAACTATGATCGGTGTTCAGGATATTTCTTCCAACGATCACGGTGACATTACGCAGGGTTGAAAATATGAGGTCCAGTGTTTCGGATTTCCTTGTTGGGTGTAGGTTGAACTGCTTCAGATGTAGACCGTTTATAAAATTTGATAAGATGAAAGTATCTATTGGGGGAGTATGTATGGTACCATTGTCTATTGATGTCCAGGAGATATGGGAGTTAAAAATTCCTAGTAACACTATTTCATTTTCTTGGTTGAGGGCAAGAACAGAAGAGTTGAAACATTCTTCTAAGGTGTCAATTTTGCTGGTAGGTGGGCGGTAGAAACAACCTACGAGTAAATTCTTCCTTTTTGGGATATTAATCTCAACCCATATTATTTCACAGGAAGTTTCTAAATCAGGCCGATGTTTTACCTTCAATTTGTTATGAACTGCGATTGCAACTCAGCCACCCCTTGAATACCTATCACGCCGAAACACATTGAACTCAGATGAAAACGGAAGTTCCCCACGTGATACAAAGTCTGACCACCATGTTTCTGAGAGGCAGAGGATATCAAATTGATTAACTTCCGTTACATTTGCCAGACAGTCGGTAAGTTTATTTTTAATGATCTGTGCGTTCTGATAGTAGAGGTTAAGGTGTCCTGGGTTTAAATGAATGTCACCTGATAACAGTAGCAGTATCAAGAAAACTGCCCTGGAGGAAGCACTGCAACGCTGCACCGGCCCACGAGGTGTGGCCGGAACATGCGGAGCACTGGGAGACCACAAGCCGCCGCGGTCGAGAAAGTAAAATGTCTCTCTGCACAGCACCACCGAACTTCTTGATCACACGACACATCACTACGGTCGGAAATGTTTTCTGACACAGCTGCACACCATATAGCACATTTGAACAGGCAAAACACCACTAAAATACAGTAATATGTCAGAGCTACAGACACACGAGGTCTGTCACTTGCCACCATCTTGCCATATTCCAAAATTAAATATCGGTATGACGGGGGGCTCTTCAACCAGGCCAAGACTCCGCTTCAAAGGATCAGCCTACTCCACTCGGGTCACAGATTTGCAATATGCAGATGGCATACCTTCTTCAGCCCACACACCAGAACAGCCTCAGCAGTCTGCCAACTGTCAACATTCAGAAGACCAAAGTGCTAACTCTGCCTGCTCTTGGAATCATCCTCCCAGAGTCTGATATCGGCATATCTGGCTCAGCTCTGAAAAGGGTGGAACACTTCTTGTACCTTGGTAGTATTCTATCTGCGAACTGTACCTCTGATAAGGACGTGGTTAACAGAATACAGACTGCCTATGTGGATTTTGGACGTCTGTCACATCGTGTGTTCCTGAACTAAGATCTAAGTATCTGCTCGAAAGTATTGGTGTACCAAGCTGTTGTAATTTCTACATTACGGATGTTAAATCTGGACCCCATATCGCCGGGACATCAAGAAATTGTAACATTTTCATCAACATAAACTTAGATCCATCATGAACATCAAATGGGATGACTCTATAACTAATATAGCAGTCCTTGAGAAAGCAATGCTAAACAAAATTTAAGCCATCATTGTTGGTCATTGGCTTGGATGGCAGGCCATAGCCATCGTATGAGTGACAGCAGACTCCCTAGGCAAATACTGTGTAGTAAACTCAACACTGGCAAGAGGCCATGTGGTGCTTCTTTAAAACGATATAAAGACCAACCTAAGCAGACCATGAGAAAAGTAGAGATAAACCCAAATACTTGGCATATTCTAGCACTGGATCGCCCTCGCTGGCGTGTTACCATCTCAGCTGCAGTTCCACAGTTTGAGCAGGAACGTCGAAGACAGGAAGAGGAAATTCGCCAGAGGAAGAAGATACGTCAAATACTACCACGTCCTCCACCCTCCATCCGATACAACATATTTGGCCGCAAGTTTTATGCAGCAATTGGTCTGATAAGCCATCGGCGCCATCTTAATCGTCTGGACTAAGGATTATTGAACTGCAGGCGAGAAACGTACACTCGGATACGAGTATCGGCCGACGGCGACGTGGTGTAGCCTAATGCTTAACGCCTAAAGACTGTAAATAGGTAGAGAAATCCTTGTATAAGTCTCTTTACCCTTGTCTGTTTGCAGGAGCTTGGGTTGGTGCCCTGAACTCTGAACGACGCGTTTAAACTTCTCGGTCACTCTTTGCCCGCTTTTGTTAAGCACAGGTTCTACGAATGTCATTTTTGAGTAAACATCGATGACAGTCAGCATGTACTGAACCCGTGGGAGAGGTACAGTATCGAACCCATATCCTTGTATTTCAGAAAAGAAAGAATTAATGTAGGCTTTAGAACGGAGTTCTGAAGTTAGTTGAGAAGGGTAACACTGCATCACATTGCGTGACGCGTGGATAAGTTGTGTAACCACAGATTGCAAGGCCACAGCTGCAGGGTGATGTCATGAACAGTCACCGGAGACCAGGTTACGCACTCGATAAATATAGATATGAAAATATTCCATTGAGTTGAGAGAGATGGAGTTTCGGAAATAGCCCTTACTCGACAGTTAAATGGGATCGTCGCATCAAGGGAGGTACATGAAATCAGAGAAATAATTGAAATTAAGCCATTTGCGGGCATTAAACTAAAGAAAGGACTCCATCAATGTTAATTATCCAGGGAAAGTGATTTTTTAGAGTGAATAAAGTCAATAGTATTTGTAAAAGAAAGAAATGCACAATCAGTATTGCGTAGTTGGTGAGTTCCCGAACCAGAAGCTTGTGGTGGTGGACAAAACGAAGGCACCGCCAACATAATTGAAGAGATCATTTGAATTAATATTAACGATTTGTACGATCGGTTTTTGGAAACTTAGATATTTTTGAGACATTTAAAACCTCAGATTTTCGGAGATATTTTTTATAACATCGTACGACGATTATTTTGGAAGATGTTGGTGGAGAAGATGAGAAATTTATTTATTTTTACCAGAATCAAATATATAGGCCGTGAGCCCAAGGGAAATCATGCAGTAATCATCAGACCAAGTACGGTCGTGCTGTTCCACAGCGCAGGCAGTCTTATTCAGTCCGTAGGGACTCGAATCAGTATCACGACACGGAAGTTCTCTTAATAGAAGTACTGTCCAGCGTTCATCAGTGTTGCAGCGCCTTAAAACATCGAAGTCCTTTTCAAAAAGGAAAGTATCGTCAAAACTTTGAACAATCAATAGTCTACAGACTTCGGCCAAGTTTTAAACTTTGAGCAACATACGTTAGCCGGCGAGGGTAATCAAAGCCCATACACAAGTATTGAAGTTACATCGTAGTATCTCGAAAGTATACGAGACATCAGCAGAGAGTTGAAACTCTAAACGTTTTCCCAGTGCGTTAAAATAACCCCAGTAGGGTCAAACATAGCAAACACCTAATTTTCCTGAATTGAGGAGATTAGCGTGACAAGTGGCGATAGAGTAGGAGTCTACAAATAGACATCAGTAGCCACGTGGAATTACAGGGAATTATTCCATCAAGAAAAGACAATTGTCGTCAGATTCAGTTCAGACGCAAAGTACTAAGACAATTGTCGAGCTCAGTATAGTGACTCCAGGAGTCAACGTAAACCATAGACCATTTACCATATAGACAATTGCATACCGGAAGAGACAATATTATCATACAGTAGTGTAAGTGCCGATAAATTCAACACCAGAATTAGGAGAATATTCGTAGCCAAGGAGGGGAAATTCGCACGAGACTGTCATTATCCAAATAGGAAGTAGACGGCTGCGGTCGAAACTTGCACCCCTAGGATCTGGATCGAAAAGAATTCACGTGTGTCAGGCAGTGTTTGATGCCACAAAGTGAAATTCTGCGTGTAAATATAATTATTATTGAAATTTATATTTTTAGTGATTCTTTTTTTGTGTTGTGAAAATGAGTGTAATCCCTCATATTAATTTAAATGTGTGTAAACTAGAGGGCAATTTAATTAATGATAATATGTGTGCCACCATGGAGTGAGAAATTTAGCGAGGGCCAAATGTCACTCCGCTGGAATCCGGACAGTTTTGCCGGACAATTCATGTAAGTAACACCAAATTTTATTATGTGTTTTGGATTCAGAAAGCTCGTGTAACAATAGTAACCATGGAGAAAGTATTCTCCAACATTTAAAATCAGGGATGTAAACACTGTGATAATGAGAAGTGCGGGATCTAATAATTAAAGTAAAGATTACTTAAATGTAAATGTGTAATCAAAAGAAATAGTATTCAGGGGAATACCAGTAAATGAAAAAGAAAAATGTTATTTAATGGCAAGCAGGATAATAATAATAATATTAATGTATTGAATGAATAAGTTATTGAAATAATATTCAAGTATGAGCCGTTATGTGCTAAAAATGATAAGAATAATGTAATGAAGAATCCAATTATTGAAGTAATATTCAAGTATGAGCCGTTGTGGGCTAAAATTATAATAATGATAATGATAATTATTGAACCAGTTATGTTCTTGTAAATGGAAAGTCAAGATTACGTTAAAGGCAAAACTATTATTTTTGGACGAAGAAATTAATTATGTTGGAAGAAATTAATTATGTTGGAAGAAATATTGGGCTTTGAAAGGCATCACGAATGTATTGATTGTCGCCTATGAGCGCTAAATTATTAATGGTCACGCTATAAATGCGGTGAAAAATAATGCCAGGAGATTATAATTACGGGGATCAACTGGACAGAGTAAATGATTATGTGTGTGTTTGTAATGACAAACTCTGAAAAGTGCTAAGTTTACTGTCAAGCGCGGAATTGCGTGCGAATACCGTTCCAAAAGTCGCTATTATTATTCGGACGAGTGGTCAGATACCCTCGCTCCAGGTGTTAGCCCTAAGTCCTCAAAAATGGAAATATCCTAGAGGCTGGCCAGAGAATCGAACCGGAGTTCTCTCACGTCGAAAGCCCCTTAACTATTATTGATTTTATTGAGTTCTTACTTGCCAGTGATAAAGCTCCGAAATTATAATTATACCTGAGCCACAGAAATAGGTCATTAGACCCTCAGATTGTTTTTGTTAAATAAAAGTGATTTGTCGCCTTTCCAAGTCTTAGAAGGTCACGCTCGTTTGAAAGCTGTTGTAAAGTACCGTCCAGGAGGGAGGAAGCATTGATTTGTCCTCGCCCGTCATAAATTTAAAGCCTGAAGTGTCTTGACGTTTTCTTAATAAAGGCCACTGTTGGGGTAGGCCAGTAACAGAGCCAGACACCGTCCGCGTTCTGCTGTTATAAACCTCTTAATGGACCGGTAATCTGTACCGAGTTTTGCTATGATTATTTATCCTTGCCGTTGCATTATAGATCCGCACTTCATGAATAAATAGATTGTCATTGAGACAATAATAAAAATCCCTTTGTATTGTTGCATTATAAATGGTATTGTTCCCAAGTTATGGTTGGAAATATCAGGTAGCCAGGAGTCTACTTTGAGTTGAGTAAATCAGTAGTTTCCAAAGCTTGTGGTGCATGAGGTTCCCGAAGACAAATACAATTTGGTAGTGTTGGAAAGAGGGATGATATAGTGTGAATATCATGTGGTACCCAAATAAATGGTAATTGTTAACTCCATTTTTTTAATTAACATTAACTCAAATTTATAAAATATTCAAGTTAAGAATATTTAGTGTGTTTTTAAATTGAAAATTCTATGTAATAAATTTTACAGAGAATTTTAGAGCTCGTTTTGAGAGAATTTTGTAGTGTTGCTAAATGGAAGTGAGAGCATTTTTGATGATTATTTTTTTTGGGTTCAGTGGAACCTCAAATATTGATTTTTATAGATTAATGTTGTATTTGTTCCTTGTTCATTAGAACAAGTGTGAAGCTTATTCAGTTTATTTGTGTGTATTTGTAGCGCCTAATTTTGATAATTAAATAGTTTTATAGTAGGATTTTGAATTTCATTTCATTGAAGTGTTATCCTAAGCATGATCCTATAATGTGAGAATCACTCAGTGGGAGGACGTTCTATGCCCCGTTAAGATATAGACTGAGCAGTTGGACAGTGATTTGCATATTTCTTGCACGAAAGGGCACAGTACTTGATTCCGTTGTTGGTTTTAGCATATGGGAACATTTTAACGAAATCGGCTTGCCAGAGTTCGTCCACGCCACGTGAAATAACATTGAGTCGCTCATAGTTACGTCTGGCAGGGCTGTGCAACTCGCGAGCAATTCCCACCTTGATCGGTGAGGGCTTTGACAATGATTTTGGCATGACGAAGCTCCTCTTCTATCTGTGGGATCTCAGCATCATATCCTGTGAGTCTGCCCTCTTGAGACGCCTCTAAAAGCTTCAAGCGATCGACTAGCTTATTGGGGTTATTCGAAAAAGAGACATCGACGTGTATCTTCAATTATTGTATGCAATGCCTGACGATGAAATCGAAGCCGAGCGTGCACTGCTTGGAAATAATTTTGCTATAACGGCTTTATACTTAATGCTCTTATTTGCATCCAGTGGCTCTGATGAATTATAATTCTGACGCTGTGCACTAGTAGATATCAAGATGTTTTTGTATTTAATCAATTCATCATTATTGTAATCATCTGAGTCTGGCCCTCTGAAGAACAAGAACTTTAGAACCCCAGGCGTGGACTTGTAATTAACTCCTTTTACTGTGATCGGTTCATCGATTAGCCTTATTTTTGAGTCACCAATGCGAAAACTCATGTTATCATAACAAACGCCATAGATTTTGCCAGATCTATTTGTAAAATGCTGTTCGAGAAAAGGAGAAATATTGTTGCCATAGGTACTTTTAAGCAAAGCCCTAAAGTCAGCATGTTATTCTGGCGTGCCCAAGAGTTCTGTTGGACTGGCGGATGACGGGGTGTGCAGAGTTGAATATACGTCTTCCCCCTTTTCAGATTCGGAGTCTTGAATCTTAGACCAATCTCAAGCACTTTATTTGCAGGCTTAGGCTCTGCTTAGGGCTGAGGTAGAGATTTCAGATCTCGGAACTTGTTCCGAAACATTTTTCAACGCAAATATTATGCTTCAGCTTTATTTTCTCCATATCTACGTAGGCAGAATAAAGTGGTCGAAACCCTTACGATAGAAGCTCATCATGCTACCAACTATGCCACCCAAGCCACCAAAGTGGCTTTGGCGTCTGGGGGATATGAAACGCAAACATTTGTCAACATTTTCCGGGAGTCCCAACATGGAACCATAGCAATAGGTAGCTTTCTAATAAGATCTGCCAAAAACAAGCAATTTATATTCAATTTGCCACTTATTACCAAAGTCAACAACACGTCGCCAATAGTTACCTAGGTTATGAGAAGACTTTAAAAACAATTTTCCCAAGGTATGGAGTTCACAATAACATGAGAAATCCATCTCGACACGCCGGAAGGCATAGGTAGTTTTCTCCAGACAAAATTATTTCAGACAAAGGTTTTCGGTACTTTTAGAGGACTATTGACCGTTCTAAACTGTTTTGAGGACGATGATGATAATTGTTGTTTTAAGGGGCCTAACATCGAGGTTATCGGCCCACAAAAACTGTTTTGATATTGTGCCTATTGAGTGAGGTATGATTTTTTCTCACTCAAAACTCCATTTGTCCCACCTCCTTTGTCAATGGTTGGTGCTATCGATAAACTATATGGAGGTAAGTTCTTGGCCCTTAGTCTATCCAAAGAACAGTAAGACCTATGAGAGGATCGATTATTCTCATACTAAGAATGTTGCAGCGATATTTCACTTTTTCGAAAAAGAAAAGCTCCCCATTTCCATCCCCAGAATGCGGTTTTGCCCTTTAACGAACTCTACCGAGATTTTCAACGGATGTATTTTATGTATAGACTTAAAAGTGAATAGTGCATAAAGACGGTAGAAAGTGATAAAAAAAATACGGGGTGTATCTTAATTATAGCGACAAAAAATCAGGGATGCTCTGCGTGTTATGTAAACGACGATGCCACAATCGGACTGGCGGTGAAAATTTTTCCCTTCGAGAAAATGAGGTTACTTTGTTACTTCCGGATGGGTTCGTTACTAAAACCGTATGAGGTGCATGTTTGCTATACAGTACATTGACTTGGAAGTAGAGATTGGAACGTTTCTCCTCAGAAATACCAGGATAAAATCCTGCCCTAAGGTCAAAGGATTTTGGGCGCACCATGAAATAATGCTAAATCTTCCATAGCTCATTTCTCGCTGCGTCTGCAATAATATTGCAGGTACAAATACAAAACATTTACCATTTTGCGTCCAAGCCCTGCTGATTCAATGAATAACTATTTATTGAAAATAGTCTTGCAGTTTTCTCTAGGCACTTTTATCTGCCCTCATCCAAGAAACAAATCCATATCTTAATAATACTGTCCTGTGGTTATATGAAATAATCCAATATCCAGTCACAAATCAGGAAATGGACTCCATAGCACAGCCCTATTTAGATCTTGGTAGGTTGCGAAAAATACAAATGACATTTTCTTTATATGCTACTCCCCCTATTCCTTCTTCCCAACTATACCCACTAGTACAGAGAAGCATAACTTCTTGCAGTCCTGTTTCTAATAAGAAGAATAAAGATTATTCTTCAGAGTACTTGTGGTCAGGAAAATTTCACGGGGCATTATTCTACGCAAATGTTTTTTGATCGATTCCTTGCTGTCCAAAACCCTACCTCACTCGGAAAAATCATATATATCTTCCTAAGTTTATCTACTCATTATATTTCATGTGTTCGCCAACCGCTGAGTGTCTGCCGCGTTTTGATGCATATCCTAGCTCCTTGTAACATGTGTCAAGTCTCCTTCCACTCTAACAATTGACTCAAGTTATAACTACCACTATATCTTACAGAATGTGGAAAATACCCCAGGCTGGAATTACTTTACAAAGTGTAGAATGTTATCGACTCTGGAACTTTCGCATCACTACTGTAAGCCATTCAATTCACCCATCACAGCGTAGATAAAATCCATATTTCGCAATAAGTCTTAAAGGTGAGAGAGGACTCTACAGAACTGCCTGCCTGAGGCCTTGGTTTGTCGAAAATAGGCATAGGCTGCACCCTCCTTAACAAAGATACATCCCTAAGTACTCCATCCCATATGCATTCATTGTCTCATCTAATGATTATGATTGTGGATTCACCCTATTTAGCAGTACGAATAGTGGGGATATTTCTAGAATCAGGTGTTCGTTTACATTCTGGAGATTATCTTCCTTGGCGCGATATATTTCAATGGATTCATGTAAAGAACTCTGCCCTTCAAATCGAGGTGTAAAATCTTTGGATCTCTTTCTATGTTGGTGATACGATGGGTATTGTTATGAGTTTTTTCACAAATTGCTGAGTGTTCATTGTCTTTTATTGTATTTTATGTTCTTTATATCGTGTTGCAAAATTTCTTGCACTTTGACCTACATAGATACTGTTACATCCTTTTCCTTTGTATGTTAACAAATACACACCCGAGTTCGAATGTGGGTATTTCTTCGTTAGGTTGCAGTTATGTATGAGCTTACAGAGTGTGTTGTTCGTTATGAAAGCTGTACTGAGTCCTTGCTTCTTTAAAATATTCGCTATTCTTATGTGTTTTATTTACGAATTGAACCGCACGTAATTCCCTCTTTTGGGGGGCTCGTTAATAATATCCCCTATTTTCTTTTGATGTTTTATTAATACTCGGTTAACTTGTTGGGTGTGAACATGTTTTATAGTATCATTTTATTTTTGGAGTTCTAGATTGACATCGGAATACTGCCTCATCTTCCTTGCGTTCTTTAAAAAATCTTGTTAACTAAATAACCTAGTAAATTTATTATAATACATTAAAAGTCTATACTGCAATCCATGCCTAGTCGGCATTCTCCTGCCACTTACTCTCACATGCATAAGGCTACACTAAAATACCCATTATAATATATTAAAAGTCTATACTGCAATCCATGCCTAGTCGGCATTCTCCTGCCACTTACTCTCACATGCATAAGGCTACACTAAAATACACTATTTAAAGGACATGTATCAAGTGATACTTGTATTGACCTATGCTATAATACAATATTTAAAGTACTTGCATAAAGTGATAATTGTTTTGGTTTACAGTACTTAAAGCATATGTTAGACTTGATGCATGTTTTACGCTATATTGTACTACTCTACAGGACCTGTCTGCTCCATGTTTCCCTCTCTACAAGTCTTGTCTACCCACACTGCGTAAGCTGGTCTTGTGAAAAAGTAAGACCATATTGGATATTACTTCCTGCAACTTTGGATCCGGAGGAAGCTATTTACGCTTTTAGTTTAGGCTACAGAAAAATCATTTGGGGTTAAGGACACAGTGGAAGGGGTTTAAAGTAATGGATGTTCCTTACAAGACTCATTCACATTATTATCACTGCGGCATGTGTACTTCCTCCAAGCATACTTCTACAAGACAGAAATAGCTCTCATCAACACACTGACAAACGTTTCTTAAATAGTTCATGGCAGAGAGAACTCTGAACGAGAAAGGATAATTTGATGGCTGCTAAGTAATAAAGTACAGGGATAGGAGGGTGATCTACAATCTATGCAGAATCCAGACAGCAGTCATTCGAGCTGAAGGACATGAGAGAGAAGCTGGTATTTAGAAAGGTGTAAGGCAAGGCTGCAACTTATCACCCATACTTTTCAATCTTTACATTGAACAAGCAATGAAGGAAATTGGAGAAAAATATAAAGTGGGAGTGAAGATTCAAGGAGAAATAATTTCAACTCTGAGATTTGCCGATGGCATAGTCATCTTGGCCGACACGACTGAGGATTTGAGTGAGTTTTTGAATGGTATGGACTCCGTCTTGAGGAAACAATTCATGATGAAAATTAATAAATGTAAAGCAAAAATATTGGAATGCAGCCAAAATAAATCAGAAACCTCTAGGGACTTCAAATTGGCAGGGGAAAAGCTAAAGGAAGTAGGAGAATTCTGTTACTTATGAAGCAAAATAACCAGTGATGGATGAAGCAAAGAGGATATAAAAAGTAGGTTAGCTCAGGCAAGGAAAGCATTTCTACAGAAAATAAATCTGTTGACATCGAATATAGATTTAGGTATAAGGAAGTCATTTTTGAAGGCCTTTGTCTGGAGCGTGGCACTCTATGGAAGTGAGACTTGGACTATTGGACCAGCATAAAAGAGGAGAATTGAAGCGTTTGAAATGTGGTGTTACAGGAGAATGATGAAGATCAGATGGGTAGATAAGGTTACAAACGAAGAGGTATTGAGACTAGTGGGAGAGGAGAGATGTTTCTGGCGACTGCTAATGAAGAGAAGAGATAGGTTGGTAGGACACATACTAAGACACCAAGTAATAGCAAGCTTCGTTATGGAAGGAAGGGTTGAGGACAAGAACTGTAGGGGTAGACCAAGGTTACAATATGTTAAACAGATCGCCTCGGATGTAGGGTGTGGTAGCTATGTAGAGATGAAACGATTAGCTCAGGACAGGGAGGCCTGGAGAGCTGCATCAAACCAGTGAGCAGACTGAAGACTCAAACAACTACTCAAACAAGTAGAAAGTTAATATAATATCTACTACAATTACGAGACACATACAATAAGACCTTACCAACACAACTTTGAAAAATCATAAAGCGAAAGATAATATTTTATGTATGTTGAACACTTACTCATTTAATGGATTTCCAATTCCATCACCTTCGCGTTCCTGGATTTCTTCTTGCTCATCCTAGGGTTAAGATGGAATAATTTATTTCTGTGCTATCACCTTAAACGTTTTCACACATAACACACCATGTAATTGTACAGCACTGCTCAGCTGAAGTGAAGATATATACGCTTAACAACTTTCGTGCGGTCCTTCACATCTTACTGCTAGAGATTAACATTATGCAGATAAGTGGTTATAATCCTCAGTTCAAATAAATGCCAGAGGAAGTCTATTGTAGAGTATGTAACATCAATATTGTTGATATATTATGCTGGTAACTACAAGAATTATGTGTCAGCAGGTGTACGAGAGCACATACTGGGCAACTAGTAAAACGTGATTGTGGTAAACATAAGCTAGCTTCACATAATGTACCTTTATAAATGACATATAAGATGCATCCCATAGTAGCTCAGTGATCAGAGCAACATCGCACAATGGCAGTACAAATTACAACCAAGCAGGTTTGTCATCAAGACAGTTGTAAAAATACAACTCTTTATATTGAAATGCTATTAGGTGATGGGGAGATGTCTTGTAAAGAGGCATAATGATACTTACCTCATTCAGACCAGCAGATGGTGTTTCTGTTTTGACGCAAGGAATGAGATCTGGAATTGAAGACTCCTCAATCTTAATGTCCGTGTGAAGGTTTGTATCATTCTGCAAATAAATGATTTGTTTAAGAAATATGATCCTTTGCGTAGGTGGAATAGAATAGAAGCAAGATGGCGGATAAGTTAGAAATACGTATTGAATGTACTCTTAAAAAGCTTGAAGACATCGCGGAAGCCGGAGGATGTATAAAAAAAGAAATGAAAGATGACATACCAGAAGCAGTAAGTGTTGTCAGGAATTATATCTTAGCACGGAATTCAAACGTGGCTCATGATATCAATCAAAAGGACAAGTCTAAAAGACAGGTTAACAAATATCACACAGAAGCTTTGAGCATGTAAGACATGCAAGGAATAGACAACAGCTCATGTGGCGCTGTCTGGAGTTGATCCGGTGCAAGTAAATAGAAGCGGATACCTGCAAATAACGAAACTAAGTTGTCAGGTAATTGAACATCAACAATGCAATAGCTTAACGGGCAATCAGCACACAACGTAATCTGATGGGGGATTGATGAATTCCAACAACGAAGCTTCCGTTTCTGGTACTGCAATAGAGGAAAGCATTAGCAATAAAATCCCCCAACAGCTTCACTCGATGATACAATCATTCTCAAACAATATAAAAAGCATGATAAAAGAAGAAATAAAAATTACTTGGGAACAGAGGCAGAATTCTAGCTCAACCATTTCAACGATGAGGAAAACTAAAACTAGCCTTAATATATTTTATGGCTCCAATATCCCTGGGACGGAAGGTGCAGAAATAACGGACCTTACTGTAGGAGTTGATAGGATACCGTCATCTAACGATGCGACACAGTCCCATGAAGAAAAATATGTGTAAGCAGATATAACTAATAATCAGTGGACAATAGTAAACCGTAGAAGGGAACGTCCAATAAGAGAGCAACCATTCATAACAGGTACTGGATCAGGACACGAAGGCTTGCAAGCAGCAGATTAGAGAGCATGGCTCTTTGTGGGTCGAGTAAAACCTGCGACAACTTCGGAATCTATTAATAATTTCCATGCTAAGAGGGGTATCAAGGAGAATGTGATATGCGAAGAGGTGACAACAAATGGAAGTACAAAATCTTTCAAACTAAGAATTCCTTTTGACTGTCCTCAAAGGGTAACTGACGCTGAGTTCTGGCCAGTGGGGATCACTGTCAGACGTTCTCGTTTCCTTCGCAGAAACGAAGGGGGGTTTCTTGGGTAAGGCACAAAAGAAATGTCCAGAAATGTATAAAGACAATGAAGCAAAAGAATATTTAACGATAATGATGTGGAACATAGAAGGAGTAAAAGGTGCATTAAATATAGCCCCAGGAGATTTCTTAATGGGATATGATATAGTAATTCTAACGGAAACGTTTCAAACGGACGAATGACAACACCCAGATTATTATTGCACACATATTCACGCAAAACAAGAGGAAAGAGGAAGACCAATTGGAGGCATAGCAATCCATATAAAACCTAGTCTAACACCAATAATCTCTGCTGCCCAAAGGGAACATACCCTTATGATTCAAACTAATATCATTACAATAATTGCAGTCTACTTCCAGCCGAACAAAACAGCTACTGACATACTAGATGAAATAGGCCAGTTGTACGTCCAGAGTGATCAGAACAAGCCAATAATCATAGCTGGAGATTTAAACTGTAGACTGGATATTCAGAGTTACAAAACAAAGCTAGTAATGGATAAGCTAGAGGAGGAATGCTTCCTTCTACTAAATAAACCCAATATTCCAACACACATATCCCCTAATGGCAAAAGCACAATAGACATCGCTCTAATTAAGGGTCCAATTGTGGGTGTTATAACACCTCTATGGAAAGTAAATCACATCCCGTTGCGAAAACATATTCCCATGCAGATAAAATTAAAAGGTGATTGGCGAATAACACACAGACCGACAGAAGAATTATTCTCAAGAAAAATAGACACTGGCAAGATAGAAGACAAATTAGCTGAGATAGAAAATATTGAAGAGCTAATAATAGATTCCAGACTAACGGAGGCAATGCAAAGCTTGGAGCACCTTCTACGACAAGCCACAACGCCTAGGTATAAATGGATGGAAAACAATGGTTTGACAGGGAGTGCTACATCTTACGAAGGGAAGTACTAGAAACTCTACATCACTTGAGACAGAACCCTGCTAATCCGATAATCCTGCGAAGATATTCTGAAATGAAGAGAAATTACAAGAAAACGTTAAAAGAAAAGATGAAAGCATTTTGGGAAAGAGAGGGAAAGAGACTGGTGGACGAAGTTACAAGAGAACCCTATTTGCAATATGCAACAAGAAACAAACACAAGCACATTATATTAATACTAGCATTGCCCGTCGCGGCATCGCCCGGGAATATTGTAGTTTAAAGAGTACACTTAGCAACGTCTCTATTATGAATGCTATGACTGATTTATCGTATAATTCTGAATAATAATGATAATAATTTGTTAAAGACCGTAAACAATCACAGAATAAAGACACTAAAGCACAACAATGGCACATAAATGTCAAAACTCCCCAACGTCACGTCGCATAGTGGGGCAAGAATGCCTCAAATGTGGTATTAATTCTAATTTTACTTAGTAGGATTTATAAGTTATATATCATTATCAAGGGCATGTTTCTGTCTTACGAAAAATGAAAATACGGTTCATTTGACATTTGTTTATTAATATAATAGTTGTTAAGCATTGTAAATATTATAACTGTAGCAAAATAATTATCACGAAAATGCAGAAAGCAACTTAAATCACTAGAATCCTCAGAACTAGTGAAAGTACAATTTTCTCAATTACTACCATCACTCCCTTCATCATCATCATCATCCCGACTCATGGACTAATTGTAGATATGAATGGATATTTAAAAAATCTAATGCTTCTTTCGGGAGGCCTTGAAGGTTTTTTCTTTTTTAAGATTCCTCTTGCTGGTGATAAGTGGATCAGAACTCACCAAAAATTAATTTAGAATATCGGCATGTGTTTACTGTCGACTACATTTTCTGGAATAATTTTCCCGGAAATTTTGAAGTCCTTATTACATGCTTCCTGTGCTTCCTCTGTTAACTGTCCTATAGGAAGCAATGCGGACCACACTACTTCAGGTCCATGTATCAAATACTTATGCAGTGAAGGAGACATGTTGCACCATGGGTATTTCTGAAGGAAATATCTCGCCGTGCTATAGGCAAAAACAGTAAATGTTTCATGATTTCTTCTTGTGATGAACATTTTATTTCAGATGGTACTATCCCCGTATATTCCAGAGGCGGTCTGTTGGACATCCGAAGCAACAGCTGGATTCGTAGACCCTGACTGCTCCGGCGCAAAATACTAGTCAAGGATCTACTTCCAACTAGACCCTCGCGAATATACGTGGCGGAAATTACGATACAACTGTGAATTACATGAAAAATGCACTTAGCTCGAAGTAGAACACCTACCTTTATTCTCGGGGATCTCGTGGTCAGCCTCTGGACCAATAATGGGTTTCACGGTTGCATATTCTTATATTTAAAATAAATCATGACGACACGGCTTCTAATAAAACTAAACGATTTAATAACAAAAGTAAACTAGGGCTAAACATTCATACAATAAAATAAAAGCATACTCCCATTCTCTCATCTCTACATTCACGTCACTGATAGAACAGTGTTCTATGAACGTCATAATAAAATTTGGGGTAGCTTGTGTCCATTCATCAAGCTGTACAACAATTACACACCCCTGTGTATTTACATTCTTCTGGCACGCTCCAAAGAACATCTGGGCGCTAGGCGCGTGCGATCATCGCAACGCGTCCGATGACATAACATAACCCGTTACATTTCCAGTCCTAGCTAGTTTAAAAAAATGTGCAAGCCTGCCGCCTGCAACAACTCTCTCCATTTGTGCGACCAAGCTGTGGCCTTGGCTAGAAACGAGTTTTAATCAACCCCTCGCTATTCCGTCCTGGCCCACAAATGCACCTCTCCAGTACAATAAAAGCTGTGTTAAAATTAGACAGATTCACGTCAGACAAATACGTGAACTGTACGCAAATCCTACACGCTATTAACATAAAACTTCTATACACACATCCATTCATTCTCTCGCACTGTGACGTCCCAATGGAGTTCATTTCATTCACGCTGAACAAGAAATAAACCACATCCAGTCACATGCTCATTCATACTCTAACCTCTACGTTAAACAAACTATAAACCTCCTACAACTAACATGTTATACACTCGATTGGCAAATAATAAAAGTTAACACTAAAAGAATTTATAATGACGCTTATAGCATCAGCTATAGTCCGTTCAAAAAAAATAGCGTCTATACACTTGAGCCTGAGCTCTGATCTAACAGTCCTGTCAAATACAGTGAACTGAGATCCATAAAATCTTCCACATCTCCAGAAATAACCACCACCAGTCTCTCCTCTCTGATCTGGTGTCAAAATAGTTTAAATACATTCTACCACTCAAGGTGAAACATATGTCGTTACATATTTGGGTTTAATAATCTCAATAAGAGTATAGCATAACAGAAGTCATTATCTATTTCCCGTTCCAATTTCAACCGTGACCCTACATGTCCTCTCTAGTCCAAAGTCATGTATACAAAATAAGGAGTACTCTCTACTCGCACCTTAATGCCTTGCCAAACCTAGTCATGCCCACGCAATGACTGTACAATAAAATGCGGAAAACACCCTCGCAATACCCTCGTATGCCAACTTTATACGGAAATCTATACACATAAAACCACTATCACAGGGTTATCACCTTCACTTCTTTCGAACTGGCATTCCTTGAAAAGGGCATAATTCCTCAGCGTTGTCACAACAATCGCTGGTCCAATGAACAATAACAACAATTGTTAAATCATTAATTTATACATCTTAACGACCTTTGGAATTTACAATACTAACCTCCTCGCTTATTACTCTTGAAATGATACTCTGATAACTATAAACTGTCGTGCATACATTTAATAAAAATACTACATTTCATCTTCATACTTCTGGGTTCGACTTTAATCGAAGAAGGAATATTATGTCTACAACGTGACATGATATTACTTCTCTTAAATATTTAATCACAACATTATATCTGTGTCCAACAAGAATCGATCACGACGAGGATATCACACGATAACTACCCTAACGTCGGATGATAATAAATCTTCCAAGAAAATTCTAGCTTCAAATAAATTTAAATGACTGAAAGTTCATAGCTTTCTTCAATAAAACATACAATTAGTCATATTCGTATTCTCTCCATTCAGAACGAATGTCTATGAGTTCTGACGATAATAATCGTTTCCACGTTAAATGTTTCTTTTCCATAAGATGTCAAGATATTTCACAATATATCACTACCAAGATCTTCTTCTCTTGACGTTTCTTCTCGACGGATAAAATGCCCAAATTAAACTAATAAAAATTAATTTAATGGGTAACATAGACGAAAATGTCTATCACCTGAATTCAGAATGAATTCATAAACGTCAAAAATAAATTACAGTTCCTTAAAGGAAATGACAACAGCTTTTTCCTCGAACACGTAACAAAATCTCAGTTCAGGAACTGGATTCCTAATAAACGAAGCTGAAAGCGTCGCAAGACGATCACTATAATAAATTTCGAAGAATAAAAAGGCTGTACATGGAGTACATAAATATTGTGTCGAAATATGGATAAAGGATTTGTTCAGAAAATGTCACTACAAGCTCTAACTACAAGGTTAGTGGTCTCGAAGTCTAGAAGATCAAGATAGAGTATAACAAAATACTCGGATGTTAGATCTCCCAAAGATCTGGGCTGGATCCTAGCTCATCTCCAAGAACTCGTGACCTCAGAAAAGGAACGAATTCCCCTACTGGAAAACAGCAAGCTCCGACCGGGATCGAACTGCAGGCCTCCAGTCATCATCTTCCCTGTGACCAGGATTTTTTTTGTCGTGTAGCCTCCTGAGAGGCCGAGTGCAGGTCTTTCTAGTCGATGCCCGTGGGCGACCTGCGCGTCGGGATGAGAGATGAAATGGATGAAGATGAATGAAACTGGGCAAGGATGTGGAAGGAAGCGGCCGTGGCCTGTAAGAAGGTACTGTCCCAGCATTTGCCTGGTGTTGAAAATGGGAAACCACGGAAAACCATTTCAAGGACAGCCGACGGTGGGGCTCGAACCCACGCGTCTACCGAGTCAGCAGAGAGCTTGGCCCCTTGACCTAACGCAGCGCTTTAGCCCGCGTAGCCACTACTGTCGGTTGTGACCGGGATAACCCTGTACCTCTTGATAATCTTGATGTTTCTTCTTTCTCCGTCACAGCACAGTCTCATCATAATAGTGAGTAGCGTCGCATGTTCTGCTTTCCACATCGAAAGGCATTCGAAAAGAAAGTCATGAACCTCACTCGTATAACGAACATTCATGTAGATGGAATATGAACATCGTTCTGTAGTTGCTGATGTTAATGTTGAGCTCATGTTTGACGAGAATGCACTAGAATAGAGTTGTACACCAAGTCTCATGATCGCTCACTAAGTAGACATTCACGAACAGACTTCTCTAACGAAGCTCCATCGCTGACTATATTGCTTCTATCTGCTTATACTCCTGGCGCACATAATACTTTAGTCCATAATAATCTTCATAATAGTAGACTGAATAATGTTCTTCAATATGAAATACATCTCCATCCTATGTGTTGTAATACAGTTCCACACAAGCAATGCTAACATACACACGTACTCATTTGTGGCTGCGGCATGCGCTGTAGTCGCTCGGACAAAAGTGTCTTGTCGCGCTGGAAAGAAACACTTTTCTCGCGCTTCACAAAACTGCTTATAATTGCTGAAATACTTTCCTCAAACTTCTGAAAGTTCGTAATACACAATATCTGATAGCAAGCTACAATCTGTAGTAAAAATAATGTCTCTGAAGCCGATCAGACTGAAGTGATTGCGGCATAAGTCCATCGCAACTTCACTTAATTTCAAGGCGCGGTAATCTCCTAACTCGACCCTCGCTTATGCCTTGTCTCCACGAGTCACCTTCTACACACCCTCCCGGCCAATGCATGTGAGATTTTCAAAGTGAAATGCCATGTCCTGTGGTTCGGATTCCACGTAAAAAGGAGGTCCCGTGGCTCATAATCACAAGATTCACGGTCACATAAAACTACAATCTTCCTTCCTTTTTCTACACACCCGGTGAAACACTCGGAACTCCTCTCTCTTCCAATAGCACACGTTTGACCTCTCGGACATTCAGATACAAAAGAGCCCCGATGCTTGGCGTATCCCCTCCAAGTCTACCGATTCTCGCCGCCTTTTTTGAGTTCCCTCTCAAATTCGCGCGGGCTCTAGCAAATCGCGTATTCCTTGCAATAGGGACCTGCTATTGACTTATAAAACATTTCCAATATTTTATTATCATATTCTTCTCTTTTCCATTATATAAATTCACTTTCTAGGGGCTTAAATGAATTAAATATCCATAAAAATTTAGTTGCTGGAACTCCCGTCTTCTCTAAAACTTCTTCCTATTGGCTGTAAGCTAATATCCAATGGGATAATTTATAACAATATTCAAACAAATCCTGGGAATATTCGCTGTTGCTAGGTCGATTCTAAGCTTCTGGAAACCTCCATTGCGCAATGTAATCACGTGACGGAATTTCCCTCCTGCTCAACGTCGCCTCACGACTGGTTTCTACCAAGTTCCAGTCATCATATTCCTTGGTTAAATTTTATCATGGGCTTCGAAAAAAAAAGGTATTATTCCCATTTTCATCCCTTAAAATTCATTTTACGGGGGCAGTACCTGAAATAAACCCATACAAGATTTTATTTGACGCCCTCCGATTTTCTCTGTTCATGATTTTATCGTCATTTACGAAAAAAAGGGGGTAAAAAGTAGCAGCAAAACTAAACTGATCTACAATATAGAGGCTACAAGCAATATAAAAAAAATCAACAATGCATGCTCCGACTGCCACGGAACATAACTATTCACTTTCTGATATCTCAAGATGGTGAATATAAGCAGATGTTGCAAGAACGATTTTTCTGACGCACAAATATTGCTATTTATTTATTTATTTATTTACACTGTTTACGCCCACATTGGAGCACCAAAAATCAAACCTTATATACAGAGTCTTCAAATACTACAGTAAGTTCAGTTCTTAATTCTTGATAATTTTTTTCTTTCCCAATACTTCTTCATTCTGGGAGATCTTGCAGCCCGTTCTTCGGCAGATATAACATATTGCTTACGCTGTGAAATTTTGAATGTTAGTCGAGTGTATTTGTTATTCAGAAGCCGTTTCTCCTCTCCATGTTCAATTTGATGCTTAGTAATTTTCAATTCGTCTAAATCCATTTGTATTTCTTTAAACCACGTGATTTTTGTTTTACTATTCCAAAAGAAGTCAAAAAGTTGTTTCAAGAGTCTAGTATTTGGCAAGCGGGATATGTGTCCAAAAAACGCAATCGTTCGTTTTCGCATCGTGTCAATGATAGATTCATTTTCCTTGTAAAGTATTGAATTGGGCAAAAGTCTCCACTGGCCCTCAACCTGGTGTTTTTTTTTATTGAGTATTGTCCGAAGAATCCGTCTATCAACCTTCTGTAGTTTGTCAGTTGTTGATCGGGTGTTTAGTTTAAATGAAGTTTCACTTGCATATGTTGCTTCTGGCTTAACAACGGAGAAATAATGTCGAAGTTTAGCATTAATCGAAAGAGACTGTTTCTTATATGTTGGCCAGGTAATCTGTTGTGCTCGTCGCAATTTTAGTGTCCTACTATCTATTGATGCTCTCTCATTGGCATTCCAAGTGATGATCTCACCAAGATATTTAAATTTTTTCACAATCCTTATTTTCTGGGCATTATGCAGTATAATATGTGGTGTGTCAACTTGAAAAGATGGCATAATTTCTGTTTTCTCAAAGGAAATTTTCAACCCAACCTTTGCTGCTAATCGTTCCAATTCCTATACCTGAAATTTAGCTTCTTCGATACTAGTTGCTAATAATGCTAGATCATCTGCAAAGGCGAGACAATTTAGTCGAGCATTTTTTCCAATCTTGATATTCGGTGGACAAACCTTATTCCATTGACGAATAACTTTTTCCAGCACACAATTAAACAACAATGGAGATAATCCATCTCCCTGCCGAAGACCCGTATGGATTTCAAATGACTCAGAGGTTTCACTTCTAAACCTAACTCGAGATTTAGTATTCTTAAGAGTGACCACAATAAGGTTAACAAGTTTTCGATGTAAAGCAAATTCAGTAAGGACATTCAATAGAGATTCGCGATGGATACTATCATAAGCTTTTTGAAAATCAACGAATGTGATCACTAAATCTTTGCTCCTAATCTTGTAATGTTTTATAATCCATTTGAGACTAATAATTTGATCTGGACAGCTTCTGGACTATATAACAAATACAAATATCATTACATACCTGAACACGAAGGTTCCATGGCGAAAGAATGAAAAAATTCCGAAAATACGACTAATCTGCTCTGCAATATCTCAACTACTGTGGGCTCCCCATGCGAGACGCGGTGTGGTCAAGGCAACAACGTGATTCAACATGGTCGAGCAAGTCTTCTCGTGTTCTTTTATTCCAAAATTATCATCATACGACCAATTTCAGTTTTTGAATTAATGCCGCATCTGCGGCACTCTTGCCCCACTGTGCGTCGCATCGCATGTATAAAATTCGACCCAAATCACAACACGGTTGCAGACCACAAACGAAAAAAGGAAATAAATTAGATACAGTAGATGAAACACACTGACTAAACACAATATCCATTTACCTAAACTCCTATGAAAAACAGTATACATCAAATAATTACACAAATTAGACACGTGTCTGCTTATTTTCTATCATTAGTTATTATGCCGAGTATCACATCTCCAAATGCAACCACTCGTGGGATATTGTTATTGAATGAAATGCAGGTTTAATCCCCTTAACCCCCCTTTAGAACTTGAATATCCAAAAATCCTTCCTTGGTAGACGTTTTCGACATACAACAAACATATCCCCAAAATGTCATGTTTCTAACTTTAATAGTTTTGGTTGGTCGATGATGAGTATCAAAAATTGCTTCCTTAGTAGACATTTTTCTTCCAGAATTTTACCCCGCCCCATGGGTCCCTTAAATTGGATTTATGAAAAAACGGTCGTACACCTATTTACTTATTTTTAGCCCACATTTCACATTTTGTAAAAATGAAGAAAAAGTAGACATGAGACCGATCCCGGAATATGTGTGTCTGTCTGACCTTCTGTCTGCCTGTGTGTGTGTGTCCCTATCAACTCCTAAACGGCTGAAGCAATTGAATCCAAATTTGGTATGAGTAAAGATCTATATCTGAATATCTCAATGCCGTATTTGAAAATGATGTCAGTGCTACCAACTGCTGAAAAATCGAAATTGAAATTTGAGCTCCATGTTGTATATTTTGGAAGGTATGCATGGGAGCTATACCAAAAATTGGCACACATTTAGATAATAATATTTCAGTTTAATTTCCAGAAGGCCATACATGACAGTGTTGCCAAAATGATTCTAAGCCTGCTGATCAATCGAATTTTTAAATGCATATAACTTCTACACTATCAATTGGATTTCAACCAAATTTCGTAGATAGACAGATAGACAGATATGAATGAGCGTAATCTTAAGAGCCACCAGGGCTGCCAACTGTTAATAAATGCACTCTCTATTGTTTTAATCCAAATACCAATATATCGGAAAGTATGCAAGCCGACAGCTTTAAACTATGCACACGTATGGTACCTGACATTCTAGATTAATTTGGAGTAACTAATGGACCTCAGCACTAGCAACATGATTCTAAGCCTGCTGATAGGACCAATTGTAAATACATGTAACTTCTATACTAACAATTGGATTTCAACCAAATTTCGTATGTGCTGTGTGTACTATAATAGATATCACTATGCGTATTCTGAGGAGCTACCAGGGCTGCCAACTGTTAATAAACGATATCTCCATTTTTTACCCTAATATCAGTATATCAGAAATTATTCAAGCCAACAGCTCTAAACTTTTATAGTACCTTACATTCTAGAATAATTTGGAGTAACTAATACACGTCAGTGCTTCCAACAAGATTCTAAGCCTGCTGATTGGCCCAATTTTAAAATACATGTAACTGCTATACAAATAAATGCATTTCATCCAAAATTGGCACAACAATAGATCATAATAGTTCAGATTATTTCTGACCAACGCATGCATGACATTGTTGCCAACATGATTTTACGCACGCTGATAGGTCCAATGTCTAACTATATGCAACGTCCATGCTATCCATTGGACTTCAATCAAATTTTGTATCCTGTACCTTAAGAGATGGAACCAAGAATATATTCAGTCACCAGGGCTGCCAACTGTAGTGCTCTATTAGGCTACATTATGCCAGTTATATTTAGAATTAGAAATGTCGATATTACCAACTCAATTTCGTCATTATTCTAATTAGGTCCATCCCTCCCTATATTATTCTGCTAAGATCCCATTCCAGTTTTGTACCGAAAATAAGGTCCCTTTAACACCAACCTACACATATGGGGTACCTACAGGTTCAGAATAACCCAATGCGTAAGCGAAACGCACTCACTTACTCTTTAAATGCCTCACAATTAAATAAATACCTTAAAACATGTATATTTAAAATGAAATAATGAAAGAATGCAACACGGTAACCATGCTATCTGAATCTCACAGGTCCATATATTTCTGTAAGACGCAATGCAATTCCAATTATTACATTACTGTGAAAGTTTCTAGACGGTCATGAGGTTATCAGTGAACCAAATTAAGCTGTAAAATTCATCAATACATACCGTATAATGCGCTTAAGAGGGTCAAAGGGCACTATAGATTTTTTCACGCAATTTTCACGTGTGAGTGTGGTAAAAAAAAAGTCTTTTTCACCCAACTATAAAGGGTCTCCGAAAACCACATTTAAAGGCCCTTTAATTAAGTGTCTGTGATATTCCCAGAAAACTAACTTCGCTCTGATATACCTATGAAGGAATGACAAACCCCTAACCACTGCACCAGTAGCTGAATTGTTAAAGTATGATTATTCATACGAAGGATAAATCAGTTATAGCATTCATGATTGAGATTTTTCTAAGTGTATTCTTTACCACTAGAATATTCGCAGGCTAAGCCGCGATGGATAATGCTAGTATAGATTAATCATTGGAATGAATCTTACATTTCGAGAAAAGCAGGCTCTTTAGATAGTCACGGAACTTCATGTTTAAGCTGTTTTTTCCTCTGAGTTTGATGAGTGAGTCAGTTAGGACACTTTCTTTCCTCTTTTTTTTTTTTTGCAGAATTACACCCCTCCCCATGGCCCCCTTAAATTGGATTTATGCTAAAACGTTCAATTATCTAATTACTCCTTTTTAGCTGTTTTTCCCTGTGTCTGATGGTCAGTCAGTTAGGTCCCTTTCTTTCCTTTATCCCACAATTACAACCCCCCCCCCCCCCCCCATGGGCTCCTTAAATTGTATTTATGAGATAACGGTGGAACACCTTTTAACACTTACTTTTAAGCTGATTTTTTTCCGCCGAGTTTCAAACTTCTCGCCTATGTCCTTAAAGAGATACATGCTCCGTTATGAATTCTTTAACCCCCACTTATCACCCCTTTCACCTCATAATATACACCACATCGATAAACCCTTAGACAGATGTCTGCTTATTCCTTTAAACATTAGTTAATATGCCGAGTGTCACATCCCCAAATGAAACCACTCGTGATATATTGTTATTCTATGAAATGCAGGTTTAACCCCTTAACACCCCTTTAGAACCTGAATATCCAAAAATCCTTCTTTAGTAGACACTATTCTTCCAGAATTTCACCCCACCCATGGGCTCCTTAAATTGCATTTATGACAAACGGTCGAACACCTGTTTACTTATTTTTAAGCTAATTGTTTCCCTCTGAGTTTCAAACTCCTCGCCTAAATCGTTTAAGAGATACACACTCTGTTAGGAGCCTTTCAATCCCCACTTTGCATCCCTTTCACCTCATAATATACACCACATCGAAAAATCCTTTGACACGTGTCTGCTTGTTTTAATGATTAGCGTATATGCCAAGTATCACATCTCCAAATGAAACCACTCGTGAGATATTGTTATTCAAGGAAACGCACGTTTACTCCCTTTAAAACCCCTCTAGAACCTGAATATCCAAAAATCCTTCCTTAGTGGACGTTTTCGACATACAACGAACATATCTCCAAAATTTAATTTGTCTAACTTCAATACTTTTGGCTGGGCGATGATGAGTGAGTGAGACAGTCAGGACATATTCTCTCATTTTTTTTTCTCCAGAATTTCACCCCTTCCCAAGGGCCCCTTAAATTGGATTTATGAAATAAGAGTCGAACACCTATCTACATACTTTTTAAGCTGATTTCTTTCCGCTGAGTTCCAAACTTCTCGACTATGTCCGTTAAGAGATACACGCTCCGTTAAGAATTCTTCAAACCCCACTTATCACCCCTTTCACCTCATAATATACACCACATCGAAAAACCCTTCGACACGTGTCTGCTTATTCTTTCAAACATTAGTTAATATGCCGAGTATCACATCCCCAAATGAAACCACTCGTGATATGTTATTCAAGGAAACGAACGTTTACCCCCTTAACATCCCTTTAGAACCTGAATATCCAAAAAGCCTTCCTTAGTGGACGTTATCGACATACAGCGAACATATCCCCAAAATGTCATGTGTCTAACTTCAATAGTTTCGGCTGGGCGATGATGAGTGAGTGAGACAGTCAGGACATATTCTTTTTTTTTTTCAGAATATCAACTCTCCCCATTGGCCCCTTAAATTGGATTTATGAAAGAACGGCCAAACACCTATTTACTTATATTAAGCCGTTTTTTTCCTGAGTTTGACGAATTAGTGAGTGCGTCAGTCTGTTAGGACCCTTTCTTTTCTATTTCTTTTTCCAGAATTTCACCCCTCCCCATGGACCCCTTAAATTGGATGTATGAAAAATCGGTCGAACACTTATTCACTTATTTTTAAGCAGATTTCTTCCCGCTGCATTTCAAACTTCTTGCCTATGTCATTTAAGAGATACGCGCTCCGTTAAGAATCCTTCAACCCCTACTTTTCACCCCTTTCACTTCGTAATATACACCTCATCGAAAAACCTTTACACCCGTGTCTGCTTATCCTTAATGAACAGTTTATATGCCGAGTATTACATCCCCAAATGAAATATTGTTATTCAATTAAATGCAGGTTTAACCCCCTTAACACACCTTTAGAACCTGAATATTCAAAAATCCTTCCTTAGTGGACAATTTCGACATACAACGATCATATCCCCAAAACGTTTCTAACTTCAATAGTTTTGGCTGGGCGATGATAGTGAGTGAGACAGTCAGGACATTTTCTTGATTTTTTTCAGAATTTCACCCCTCCCCAAGGGCCCCTTAAATTGAATTTATGAAAAAAAAACGGCCGAACACCTATTTAATTATTTTAAGCTGTTTTTTCTGAGTTTGAGGAGTGAGTGAGTGAGTGAGTCAGTCAATTAGGACACTTTCTTTACTTTTATTCATCCAGAATTTCACCCCTCCCCATGGGCCCCTTAAATTGAATTTATGGAAAAACGGTCGAACACCCCTTCACTTATTTTTAAGCTGATTTTTTCCCGCTGACTTTCAAAATTTTCTCTTATGTCGTTTCAGAGATACACGCTCCGTTAAGAAACCTTCAACCCCCACTTTTCAGCCCTTTCACCTCATAGTATACGCCACATCGAAAAACCCTTAGACAAGTGTCTGCTTATTGTTAATGATTAGTTTATATGCCGAGTACTCCATCCCCAAATGAAACCACTCGTGAGATATTGTTATTCAATGAAATGCAGGTTTAACCCCCTTAACACTCCTTTAAAACTTGAATATGCAAAAATCCTTCCTTAGTGGGCACTTGCGACTTACAGTGAACATATCCCCAAAATTTCACGTTTCTAACTTTAATTGATTTGGCTGGGCGATGATGAGGCAGTGAGTGAGTGAGTCAGTCAGTCAGGACACTTTCTTTTATATAAGATACAAGCTGTTACCCGCGGCTTCGCCCGCAATAACTTTTGGAATCCCGTTATAACATTAGTTATATAGATTTTTCCTGTAGTGGAAGATAATCACGGCAACATGGAGCGTTGAAATTGAAAATCGGGTGCAATATACGACGGGGAGCTTTGATTTAAGGCAGGTCCCCTAGCCTACTGCCATGTCTATCGAGAGTGTTTTTAACGCCTAAGCACATCTCGGTAAACTACATTTCTGGTCTTTCTCTCAGGCTGCAGAATGATTAAGCCACCAGAAGAACTGACTCTGGAGAATGCAACGTACAGTTGACCATGTGCGAAACAGTCACTACTCAGATTCACACCAGCTACTTTTAAACTCTGCCCCTGAGCCTTGTTAATTGGCATGGCGTAGCAGACTTTCAAAGGAAATTGCAGACGTTTGAATTGAAAATGGTAGTCTGATGGGATTAGAGGAATGCGGGGTATGAAGACAGTTTTGCCTTGGCCAACACCTGTAAATATGGTGGATTTAATCACAAATTTATGCAGCGCTTTAACCTGCAGCCTGGTTCCATTGCAGAGTTTAGGAGGGTTTAGATTGCGCAATAACAAAACAGGAGCACCAACCTTGAGGATCAGGACATGAGGCGGTATTCCGGGTGGGTTAAGAGTGTTTAATAACTCCACAGGATAATGAACTGCATCTTCAACCTCTACAACTGAGTCTACTGATTCGTATACCATTTTTGTTGTTGATAATTTCTTAAGGATGGCAATATTTATACTATCAGCAGAGTCATTTGTTGGGGGTACGAATAGCTCTTTCTTCCATCCACGAATTATGAAGGTAGGAATTTACAAACACTTGGGGATAGATCTTTTCGATCAAATTCTCTAAACTGTCAACAACTTCGCACAGTTGAGCTGGAATAGTTAATTTTCCATCATTTTCCTCCAACTTTCCATCGCCAATGCTTAGAAGGAGACGGGAAATCTCCTCAGCCATAAAATCACCATGGAGGTGTACGCGCATGTTGACAGTCAAGGGAATTGATCTGACTTTGGGAAATATGTAAGACGATTTTAGACAGGCATGTACTTCGTCAACCCGAGTACCACGGGGTATAATAGGGAGGGTCTGTCCAAAGTCACCGGCAAGAAGTACTGTGACTCCACCCCTAAGTTGGTTGTTACCCCAAATGTCCCTAAGTGTTCTGTCCAATATCTCGACTCCTCATTTGTGCGCCATCGTGCATTCATCCCAAACAATGAGTTTTGTCTCTCTCAACACGCGAGCTGTGCCACTTTGCTTAGAGATGTTTCAAAGGGCAGATGCAGAGTGACTGAGGTTAAGAGGGAGCTTGAAAGCAGAATGAGCTGTTCTTCCGCCATCCAGTAGGGTTGCTGCAATACCCCAGGAGGCGACTGCGATGGCAATGTTCTGTCGACTTCTAACTGTACTGAGCAGGAGATTAATCAGGAAGGTTTTCTCAGTTCCACCTGGTGCACCTAGAAAAAAAGAGCTGACCACATTCTGAAACAACACTTCGAACTATTTCGTCATAGGCCAATCTCAGCTGGTTGTTCAATTTTGGAACATTATCAGCAACCACTTTGGACAACTTAATTGTGCCGTAAGATAGTTCACTGACATATTCTCGGTGAACAACGACGGAGTCTTGTTTTCTAGAAGGTGACGGAAGTCCAAAGCGTTCTAGTTGTTGACCAGATATTTTTAGTACTAAATCCTCAAGAAGCACTAGACACCTGTTGTAGATAACGCCCATGATCACGTTGACATCAGCACACTGCCTCTGAACATCTCTCACCACATCTACCGCGAGGCTGTCTTTATGTTTTTCCCGAGCATGATGGGATCACTCACTTGACAAAACACCAGTAAGATGGCAAACAGCTCGCGTATCTTGTGGGGAGAGTCGGTGGAGGACGCTACCTCTAGTGTGCGGTTACAGTGTGCATCATCCTGTAGCAAGCCAATTGCTTTACATGCCGCTTGAAATGTTGGTTGAACCACCCCTGCCACGGTTTTGAGGTCTTTAAAAGACTGAGGGCCAGGGATTTTATGTAAAAGGAGGCGGAGAGCACTCGGCATTACCAGGGTGAACGGTGTAAACTTTGCGAAGGGTCTGATCTTTTTTCAAACCAGGATAACCTGGGACTGGCTTTCCTTGTTTCCTTCTACAAAACTTATTACCTTTCCAACCGAAATAGGATGGAACTTCACAATATAAAAGTGTTAAAGCAAATTTATCGGATCGGCATAGTTCGAAGAAAGCAAGAAGAGTTGTGTTTGGAGGGCTGTTAAACTGATCATTAACGTCGTCTTCATTAAAGTCAACCCGCTGGCCGTTCTCGAGGTGGACGGCAAGTTGCATGACCGAAGGATAGCGTTTATGTATGAGGAAGCAGAATATGCGCCAAGCCACCGTTGAGCTGCTGATGTAGCGTCCTGATTCATATCTCGCAGCTTCGTCAAACTCTCCGATGCTAAAAGTACCTTGTTCGGAACCTTTGTTAACATACTTGCAAATGTATTTTCTTGACTTTACAGAGTTGAAGTACTCAACATTGATATGAGCTGAGAAGGTGCGAGATAGGACGGGGTTATAGGGTACCACCCAACTATTGTTAATGTCCACTCCCTTTTTAATAATAGAAACCTCACCCTCCGAAGTGGGCAGCCTGCGATATTTGGGATAACAATCTTCCCCAGTTTGGGTTTCCTTGATGAGTGGTCTGGGGTACTTCTTGGTGCATACTCCTTCCACCATGCAAGGCGAACTCCTGTTGAGAACTCCCCATGGACCGTGGCTCATAGTTGCCTTGACAATTTCATGGAGGGCAGGGTCAAGATTTGGGTCAGGAATCTCAGCACTGATCACCTTGTCGATGTCTTCAGGCCTTAGCTTTTCTTCCAGCCACAGAAGTATGTGAACGTGAGGTAATCCTCGCTTTTGCCATTCAATGGAATACATGTGACACCTTGAAGGTCCAAAGATACAACCCTTCGTAAGAAGTCTTATCATGAGCTTAACTTTCAAATGGAATACCCGAGCTACCAAATCATGCCTATCTTGAGGTTGTTGACTTGTTTCAGGTGCTCGACTAGTTCGGACCATTTTGGATTGCAGGTGAATGCTATAAAAAGATCAGGACGTCCGAAATGGCGCACGTAAGTCATAGCATCCTGAGTGCGTTCATGCATATAGCGTGGTCCTCTAGTGAATGTCGACGGCAACACGACCATTTTACCAATATCTGACAAACGGCTGTCAGCTTTACTCATTGCATCCTTCAGGTGCACATATTCCTCACTTCTCAACTTTTTCTGATTGATGCGAATCCAAAGTAGTCTCTCTGTCTCAATCTGTGCATACATATAAACCAGAAACTGATTGAGAAAATTGCGAAATAACAAAAGATAAGAATTATCACCCTCACGCTCAAATATTCTGAAGCTGTAAAAGTTAGCGGCAGACACGGTCTTCTTCAAAGGTGCTTGAGTGCTGTTGTGACGTTGAGGGATATTAATGCAGTACCCATCTTCTCCACGGCAGAACATAAGCGGATATTTCAGAGCATCCTACGCGCGACGTGTTTCACTAACACAAAGCAACCTGCTATATCTGCTGTGGAGTACAATATCCCTTTCCTCAAACTCCTGATCAACAATTAAAACCGCCACTTCCTTAGTGCGAGGGGCGTTATAGCGGCCTTTGTGCTCGTCAAGAGGTCTTTTGTCAGCTTTGAGAATCACCCGGAATTCTTGATTGCAATCAGGAACTGATTCCATTGCTGTTATAAAATCCTGAATGTATCCATTATGCTTGTGTAACAGATCCTGCAATTGGAGAACTATCTGAGGTTTAACGTCACATCGGATGTTTTAGCCTATTTTCAATTTTGAAAAAATAGGCGTATGAGATCATCTTTTGTCCGTGTGGCTGTGCGTGTATGTGTGTGTGTGTGAGGTGTGTGTGTCCCCTCCTAATAATTTCTAAACGGCAGGAGCGATTTCAATCAAACTCGGTAGGTTTATAGCACTATTCCGGGCGACCCCGACCGTGCCGTTCAAATTTTGTTACCTCTCACCAATCCAACATGGCGGCTATGCGAAATATTTCACCAGCATTCAATATCTCCGAAACTATTCCCGATATCACCCTGAAATTTATTATGGTGATAAAGGGAACTACTAGCAGTTCACCTATGTGACTTTTGAAAACCTGGTAACTACAAAACCAACATAGCGGCCACGCGAATTCGCGACTTTTAAATAGACGTTTCTCGCGATTTAACCAACCAAACGCAATAAAACATGGAACAGTATATGTTTATACACATTGTAATGCACCGACATATAACTTCGTTCAATTTTTTACATAACCACAAGATGGCGAATGTGCGAAATATTTCACCGGCATTCTATATCTCTGAAACTATTAGCGGCATCACCCTGAAATTTTATACGCAGATAAAGGACACTACTGGAAGTTCATGTATAAGACTTTCAAAAACCGGTTAACTACAAAACGAATATGGCGGCCAAGCGAATTTGAAAATTTTAAATAGAAATTTCTCGCTATTTAATGTTCCAAACGCTATGAAACCAGGTACAGGAAATGTTTATAAACATTGTAATGCACTGGTATCTAATTTAGTTCAATTGTTCACATTACCTCAAGATGGCGGCAGTGTGAATTTTAAAATTACGTTTTTATTTCCTGTGTCGTAATCATGCGATCGAAGTGAAAGGTTGAATAATGAACCTACGCAATAATTTTCCTTAATTGGTACATGACTCTATGGCCTATACATTTAACAATCCAACATGGTGGCTATCCGAAATATTTAGACCGTTCTGAATATCTACGAATCTATTATAGCAATCAAACTGAATTTTTTAATGTTCATAGGGGCTATGAACTTAAGTTCACCTATAGGACTTTAAATAACCTGGTGATCACAAATCCAACATGGTGGCGACGCGAATTATAAATATTCACATGGACTTTTCTCGCAATTTATCCATCCGAGTGCAGTGAAACTTGGTATAGTAAATCCTTTTACAAATGTTAATCCACTGGCATCTAATTTATTTCCATTGTTTCCACAACCACAAGATGGCAGCTGTGCGAAATTTTAAAATCTCCTTGTTACTTCTTGTGTCCTAATCATGCGATTGAAGTTTGAATGCTACACGTACGCAATAGTCTTCATGTAACAGTACATAACTCTAGGACCTACATATATAAAATCCAACATGGCGACCATCCGAAATATTTAGTCGGTTCTCAATATCTACGAATCTATTACAGCAATCAAACTGAATTTTTGTATGTTGATAGTGGCTGTTAACATAAGTAGGATATATGAAAATAGGCATTATAGTTCTTCACGGAACTACTTGTTTTTCTATGTCTTCATCTCCAACAAAGTATATTTGTAGAAATTGAGGCTGTTGTTCAGATAAAGGTAATAAGCTCCCGATTCGATGGTATACCTGCCCTTGCACTTTAAACGTTGGCATGAAATTGCCTTCTTTTACTTCCTTTGCCTTAAAAGATGTCATTTGAAAACAACTATTATATTTACGTGTATTAGACAGGAAGTGTTCCGATTCTGGGTGCTGATGGTTAAGGAGGCTGTGCAAGGCTTCAGGATATTGTTGGATCGGGGGAAGCGATATTTTTCCAATACTGCAACACATTCCAGGAGATTCGTCCTTCCATTTCTTGGCTTTGCAAAATGTACAAACCACCTGAGAGCAAATATTCAATGTTTTGTTCGCAAAATAATTAGTTTGTGGATTATATTGAAAGCCGGACATTTTTAGTACTATCCATGGAAGAATCTTGACTGGAGCTCTTTTAAAATTATGTGTAACAACTGCCTTCCTATTTACTTCTGGCTGGCTCTTTGTATATTTGGCCATTGCATCCCTATTTACTTCTGGGTGGCTCTTTGTATATATGGCCACTGCATCCCTATTTACTTCTGGGTGTCTCTTTGTATATTTGGCCACTGCATCCCTATTTACTTCTGGGTGGCTCTTTGTATATTTGGTCACTGCATCTGCATCCCTATTGACTTTCTTATTACTTTCAACATACTTCTTAACTGCCCTAAGGTTTACTTCATGATGTTCTTTCGCGTATTTGTTTACAGCAATATTTAATTGTTTTTACGGACGTTGTTAGTAAATCGTTTTCTTCTTTTTGAATCTCTATTTAATTTAGTTTGAGGCACTGACTTGATGATGATTTTCGCGGCAGAAGGAGAAGATGTTAATGAAGAAGGCTGAATGAGAAGCGGGTATTCACATTGTAAAATTGTAGGCGTGAATGGCTAGTAAACATCAACATGTTCCTGCGTGAACTCTCCCGTAAACCTTAACCTTTAACAGAAGCTGCAGAAACATACGTATTTCCAGTTCGGAGTACACGAATACAGTAGACCTGGAATTGGAAAGGATAAATCTCTGCCGCTACTTGCAATTCGAATGATGTACCGTATGTGTAAGGCATAGACATAACAGATACATATTCAGCCTTGTTTACGTAAGGCTGGCAATCTCGTGTCATAGAATACACCTGTAGTCTTTCCCAGTTTTTAGAGGCGTGTCTGATGATGAATTTCATATACTTGGTTGGTAACTTGGGTGCCATCAACCTCTATCATTTCTGCTGCAGCCATCGTGAAAACAATCAATGAACAGCAAGTACAAAAATAACAATAAGAAGAAGATGAACCTCCCTTGAGTAATAAAAATGGAATACACCTAACAAAAATCCAAATCTCTACTTTAAAACCTGATAAATGGAATAGACCTAGCCTAACTTAACAAAATTAACGTTGGTAGAAGTAATTTTCTTTTACCAAAATCTACTTTCATTATAACTATGTAATACCAAGAAATGATGAAAAACGCCGAACCTAATCCAACAAACAAAGGAACTCCACAGTTACTTCAACTAAAGGCTAATATGTAATGCAATATGATGATTATGAAGTGATGGTGAAAGTACGAAGTACAAACAGAAATGAACTCGACAGGTACTTCAACTATAGGCTAAAATGATTGTGAAGTGTTGGTGGAAGTACACATTACAGAGAAGTACTGTTTGAACAGAGAGAGTGGGTAAAGGTCGGGAGCGCAGACATCAATGACGTGCACGTTATGACAGTAAAGAACACACTGAGCATTGCCACGCTGCTCAAGGCCTGCAAAGCGCCAGAACTCTGGTAAGGGCGACGTGATGCAGCCCGCATTACCTGGCAACAATAGACTTTAATGGGGGATTTCGCAGTTTGACCATGATCCCGATTGAAAATTTGTAAAACATTTCTTAGCGAGCACTTACGGCCCTTGAGGAAGCTGCATACCAAATTTCATTCCTATACGTTCGATGGTTTCTGAGATTTCGTGGTGAATGAGTGAGTGGTATTTGACAAATATGTAGTAGAAATCGCGGTTTTCGCCGTTTGACCATGATCCCAGTGAATTTTTTGAAACCCGTTCTTAGCAAGCATTTACGGCCCTTGAGGAAGCCGCATACCAAATCTCAATCCAATCCGTTCTGTGGTTTCTGAGATTTCATAATGAATGAATGAGTGAGTGAGTGAGTGAGTGGTATTTGACAAAAATATAGTCGATTTTTAAGCTGATTGATTTCCTCCGAGTTTCAAACTCCTCGCCTATGTCGCTTAAGAGATACACGCTCCGTTAGGAACCGTTCAACCCCCACTTTTCATCCCTTTCACCTCATAATATACACAACATCGAAACACCATTAGACATGTGTCAGCTTATTTTTAATGATCAGTATATATGCCAAGTAGCACATCCCCAAATGAAACCACCCATGAGATATTGTCATTCAATGAAATGCACGTTTACCTCCTTAACACCTCTTTAGAACCTGAATATCCAAAACTCTTTCCTTAGTGAACGTTTTCGACATACAACGAACATATCCTCAACATTTCATGTTTCTAACTTCAATAATTTTGGCTGGGCGATGATGAGTGAGTCAGTCAGGACCTTTTATTTCATTTATTTTTGAGAATTTCACCCCTCCCCATGAAACCCTTAAATTGGAATTGTGAAAAAAAAAAACGGTCGAAAACCTATTTACTTATTTTAAGCTTTCTTCCCCCGAGTTTGATGAGTGAGTAAATGAATCAATCAGTTATAATAATAATATCGTATGGCCTCGGGTGCCTGGTGCAAGCTTTGTTAATTGACACCCAGAGGGTAGCTTGCATGTCGAATTTCGTCGTTCCTTTGAACGCTATGAAAGTCAAGGAGGTTAGATATCTAAACTCCTTGACACTACAGCGCTTTCAAGTAGAGAATGGAGGAACTTGGTGTTGGCGGAAAATCCCGAGATTAATTTTGCCATTGAACTCGGCCTACTGAATTCAAATGGGTTCTTTAACATGCCAACAACGTATGACATGAGTATCGTGATTTTTGTCGCCTTTCAAAAATCACTTACCACGGCCAGGGGCGAACCTGCAATCTTGGGGTTGGTAGTCCGACACTATAACCACTCACCCACCGTGGCAAGCAATCAATCAGTTAGGACACTTTCTTTCCTGTTTTCCCCCTAGAAATTCACCCCTCCCCATGGCCCCTTAAATTGGATTTATGAAGAAACGGTCGAACACCTATTTACTTACTTTTAAGCTGCTTTTTCCGCCTGAATTTCAAACTTATCGCCTATGTCGAATAAGAGATACTGTACATGCTCCGATAAGAATGCTTCAACCCCAAATTTTCACCCCTTTCACCTCATAATATATACACCATATCGATAAACCCATAGACATTTGTCTGCTTTGATTAGTTTATATGCCAAATATCACTTCCCAAAATGAAACAACTCGTAAGATATTGTTATTCAATGAAATGCAAGTTTAACCCCCTTAACACCCCTTCAGAACATCTTAAAATCCATCCTTAGAGGACTTTTTCAACATACAACGAACATATCCCCAAAATTTCAAAATTCTAACTGCAATAGGTTTGCTGGGGGATGATGAGTGAATATCCAAAAATCCATCCTTAGTGGACTTCTTCCCCCAAAATTTCACCCCTCCCCATGGGCCCCTTAAATTGGATTTAGGAAAAAAAAACGGTGGAACACCTATTTACTACATTTCAAGCTGATTTTTCTCCCTGAGTTTCATACTTTTTGCCTCTGTCTTTTAAGTGATATTTGCTCCGTTAGGAATCCTTCAACTCCCACTTTTCACACATACATCTCATAATATACACCACATCGAAAAACCCTCAGACATGTGTCTTCTAATTCTTAATGACGAGTTTTTATGCCGAGTATCACATCTCCAAGGAAACCAATCGGGAGATATTGTTATTCAATTAAATGAAGTCTACCCCCTTAACACCCCTTTAGAACCTGAATATCCCAAAATCCTGCCTTAGTGGACGTATTCGACATACAACGTATATAACCCCAACATTTCATGTTTCTAACTTCAATAATTTTGGCTGGGCGATTATGAGTGAGTGAATAGGTCAGGATATTTTCGTTCATTTATTTTTCAGAATTTCACCCCTCTCAGGAACCCCATAAATTGGATTTATGAAAAGAAAACCGGTCGAACACCTATTTACTTATTTTTGAGCTGTTCTACCCCCCTGAGATTGATGAGTGAGTTAGGACACTTTCTTTCCCGTTTTCCCCCCCAGAATTTCACCCCTCTCCAAGTGCCCCTTAAATTGGATTTATGAAAACACGGTCGAACACCTATTTACTTATATTTTGAGCTGTTTTTTCCCGCTGAATTTCAAACTTTTCGTCTATGTCGTTTAAGAGATACACGCTCCGTTAAGAATCCCTCAACCCCCAATTTTCACCCCTTTCACCTCATAATATACACCACATCGATAAACCCTTAGACATATGTCTGATTATTTTTAATGATAAGTTTATATTGTAGGGTACCTGGGAGGGTAGCCTCTACAATGTGTGTTAAAAGGGGGATGAAAGGAGAGTAGCTGAAGGCTGTTCGGGGCTCTAGTGTAGAAAGTGTGGGTTTGAGCGGTTCGGGCGTGAACGCAGCTCGACGGGAGAACTCCCAACTGTACAGTGTGCTTGGGTAGTTCAAAAGGATGGTAACAAGGGGTAGTTTACTAAATGAGTGTCGGAGCAGCTATGCGGCCGCTCGGCTTCCTGCTGATGTTGACTGACTGGCCGTGCTCCTAATGAGTAGCGCGCACGCAAGCAATGTAACGTGACGCAAGTGGCTGACTACAGTAACCAATAAGCAATTAACTAAGTATTATTTAGGATCCTACCGGGAAGTGATTTAAGGGGTAGGATCTTATCAACTAATTAAATAAATAAATCAAGTGACCAGATAGCTTTTAGATTTTAAGGTTTAATTCGTACTCCCAATGTGGAGCACGATAGAATTATGCAGAGCAGATATTAGTAATTCAGATGCTTGTGATCTTTACTATAATTAAGGGGATAAGGTTGTAAGTGTTAGTGTGTTAGTTCGCTTGACACTCACCAATCTGGACGTGACGGCTTTGGGCAGCGTCCCGGCACTTGGTTACACAGTGGAAGACTGACCTCCAGTCACCTCTCCTCTGATGTTTTATAGAATCCGCATGCCGAGTTTGCATAGTTGTGGATTCTTTAGGAAGTGAGGTGCTAGCCTGGGTTACCGGAGGTCGTTGCTATACACTGGGCCTGGCCTTGGTAGAAGCTTATGTGAAGTATGCTGCAGGCATCCGTGTATGGTTAAGTGTGTGTTTTATAGATATAGGGGAGGGATGGGGATGCATTCCTCGGATGCAACAATATACCGAATATCACATCCCTAAAGAAACAACTCGTGAGATATCGTTATTCAATGAAATGCACGTTTACCCCCCTTAACACCTATTTAAAAAACGAATAAACATATATCCTTCCTTAGTTGACGTTTTCGACATACAGCGAACACATTCCCAAAATTTCATGTTTCCAAATTTAATAGTTTTCGCTGGGCGTGATGAGTGATTGAGTCAGTCAGGACATTTTCTTTCATTTATTTTTCAGAATTTCATCCCCCTCATTAACCCCTTAAATTCCATTTATGGAAAAAAACGGTCGAACACCTATTTACTTATTTTTGAGCTGTTCTTCCCCCCTGAGTTTGATGAGTGAGTAAGGACACTTTCTTTCCTGTTTTCCCCCCAGAATTTCACCCCTCTCCAAGGGCCCCTTAAATTGGATTTATGAAAAAACTGTCGAACACCTATTTACTTAAATTTTAAGCTGTTTTTCCCGCTGAATTTCAAACATCTCGCCTATGTCGTTTAAGAGATACACGCTCCGTTAAGAATCCCTCAACCCCCAATTTTCACCCCTTTCACCTCATAATATACACCAAATCGATAAACACTTAGACATATGTCTGATGATTTTTAATGATTAGTTTATATACCGAATATCACATCCCCAAAGAAACAACTCATGAGATATCGTTATTCAATGAAACGCACGTTTACCCCCTTAACACCTCTTTAAAACCCGAATAAGCAAAAATCCTTCCTTAGTTGACGTTTTCGACATACAGCGAACATATTCCTAAAATTTCATGTTTCCAACATTAATAGTTTTCGCTGGGCGTGATGAGTGAGTGAGTCAGTCAGGACATTTTCTTTCATTTATTTTTCAGAATTTCACCCCTCTCATGAACCCCTTAAATTGGAATTATGAAAGAAAAACGGTCGAACACCTATTTACTTATTTTTTAGCATTTCTTCCACCCTGAGTTTGATGAGTGAGTGAGTTAGTCAGTCAAAACACTTTCTCTCCTTTTTTCCCCAGAATTTCAACCCACCCCATTGACCCCTTAAATTGAATTTATGAACAAACGGTCGATTGGATTTATATAAAAACGGTCGAACACCTATTAAATTATTTTTAAGCAGATTTTTTCCTCTGTGTTTCAAACTCCTCGCCTATGTCGTTAAAGACATACACACTCCGTTAAGAATCCTTCAACCCCCACCTTTCACCCCTTTCACCTCATAATATACACCACATCGAAAACCCCTCAGATACATGTCTTCTTAATTTTTAATGATGAGTTTATATGCCGTGAATCACATCCCCCAATGAAACCAATCGGGGATATTGTTATTCAATGAAATGTATGTCTAACCCCCTTAAGTTCCCTTTAAACCTGAATATCCGAAAATCCTCCCTTAGTGGACGGTTTTGACATACAATGAACATATCCCCAAACTGTCATGTTTCTAACTTCAATAATTTTGGCTGGGCGATGATGAGTGAGTGAGTGAGTCAGGACATTTTCTTTCAATTTTCATTTATTAGAATTTCACCTCTTCCCATGAACCCCTTAAATTTGATTGATGAAAAGAACTGTCGAACAGCTATATACTTATTTTCAAGCAGTTTTTTCCCGCTGAGTCAGTCAGTCAATCAGTTAGGACACTTTCTTTCCTGTTTTTTTTTCCCCAGAATTTCACCCCTCCCCATGGGCTCCTTAAATTTGATATATGAAAAAAACGGTCAAAAACCTATTTACTTATTTTTATACTGATTTTTTTCCGCTGAGTTTCATACTCCTCGCCTATGTCGTTTAAGAGATACACGCTACGTTAGGAATCCTTCCACCCCCAATTTTCACCCCTTTCACCTCATAATATACACCACATAGAAAAACCCTCAGACACATGTCTTCTTATTTTTATTGATGAGTTTATATGCCGAGTATCACATCCCCCAATGAAACAAATCGGGAGATATTGCTATTCAATGAAATGCAGGTCTACCCCCTTAACACCCGTTTAGAACCTGAATATCCTGAAATCCTTCCTTAGTGGGCGTTAGCGACCTTTGAGGAAGCTGCATACCTAATGTCATTCCATTTTGGCTGGGCGATGATGAGAGAGTGAGTGAGTCTGGACATTTTCTTTCAATTTTCTTTTTTCAGAATTTCACCCCTCCCCATGAACCCCTTAAATTTGATTCATGAAAAAAACTGTCGAACAGCTATTTACTAATATTTAAGCTGTTTTTTTCCCCTGAGTTTTATGAGTGAGTCAGTCAAGTCAATCAGTTAGGACACTTTCTTTCCCGTTCTTTTCCCCCAGAATTTCACCCCTCCCCATGGGACCCTTAAATTGAATTTATGGAAAAACGGTCAAACACCTATTTACTTATTTTTATGCTGATTTTTTTCCGCTGAGTTTCAAACTCCTCGCCTACGTCGTTTAAGAGATACACGCTCCGTTAAGAATCCTTCAACCCCTCACTTTTCACCCCTTTTACCTCATAATATACACCTCATCTAAAAACCCTCGGACACATGTCTTCTTATTTTTAATGATGAGTTAATATGCCGAGTATCACATCCCCCAATGAAACCAATCGGGAGACATTGCCATTCACTGAAATGCAGGTTTACCCCCTTAACACCTCTTTAGAACCTGAATATCCAAAAATCCTTTCTTAGTGGGCGTTTGCGGCCCTTGAGGAAGCTGAACACCAAATTTCATTCCAATCCGTTCGGTGGTTTCTGAGATTTCGTGATGAATGAATGAGTGAGTGAGTGACTGAGTGGTATTTGAGAAATATATAGTAGATGAGAGAGTGGGAGAGACATATTGTCAGCATACTAATCAAAAAACATCAGATGGATATACCAGAAAACACTCAGCAACCGGCCTAACAAACCCAGGCGGAGTGGACACCATTAACCACAACCGAAGTTTACAATGTCACGAACAGCACAAAAAATAAAAATCTACAGGACCTGATAGATTATATAGTGAGTATATAAAAGACACTGCTAACATACTTTCACCAGAGTGCACAAAGCTCTACAATAAATGCATTGAAAAGGCCTCCATACCTGCTCAGTGGAGACAGTTCATCATAAAGGTATTATATAAGGGCAAAGAAGACCCCAGTGATCCAAATAAATACAGAGGTGTTGCTTTGGAAAATAGCCCCTTCAAAATATTCACGAGAGCAATAACAGTAAGAAAAAAGGGACTGTAGAAGACCATCATCCGGAAATTCAACAAGGATTCAGGAAGGGAAAATCGACTTTCACTGCTATTGAATTCCTATTACAAAATGCTTGGAAAGCTGTTGAAGGGAAAGCACAACTGTATACTGTGTATATTGACTTTCCCAAAGCATTTGACCTCATAAAAAGAAGCTTAATAATGAAGAATTTGAAAGAATTCTTAAACGAAAATAGCATATAGACACAAGTCGCAAGATCAATATTGCAATGGAATAAAATTCGAGTCTCAGACAGTCTCTCAATATCAGAGCCAATACTTCAAACAAACGGAGTTCTAGAGGACGACCCGCTAAGTCCTTTGCTTTTCATTCCTGCTGCGGAGGAAGTATTAACAATAATCCAAAGAGAAGGCATAATTTCTTGCGCCTATGCCGATGACATAGTAATAGCATCAAAAGACGAGAAAATATTACCAAAAAAAATAAGTGATGTAGGAGAATGGTGCTACATGCATGAGTTTGAAATAAATGTTCCTAAAACAGAAATGATGGTATTCCGAAATGGAGGAAAAGTTCCTGCAACAGCAAAAATCCTGCAAGGACAGCAACTAAAGATCACTCCATATTTCAAGTATCTAGGAGTCACATTTCAAACAACCGCTAAATGATTCACAAAACATGTATTAGAAAAAGCTACACATGCAATAATGGCTATGCATGGAATACGTTATATAAGATCCCTCATATTAAAGACAGCAAAGTTTCTATTTAAAGCAAAAATACTGCCTAAATTCACGTATGACTTAGAAATTATCTGGCCGTATTTCTCAATGAAAAACCACTCCTCATTAGAAATGGTAAAATCAGTATACATTAAGAAAGCAAATTGGAGTTTCAAAGACAACAAGATCCAGATTAGTTTATCTCCTGGCAAGAAAATCGTTAATCAGAGAAGATCTTAGGACACAATTGCATCAGAGAACCTCTTGGCTATACTCATCCAAATGCGAGAAGACGTATATCCGGAGTTTTTAGCATCTGGCGCCATGATTGATCGATCATGGACGACAGCAAACTTTGAAATGCGTCACGTCTATACAAGAATGGCAGTAAATGGCTTCCATCACATCATTTGTCACAACAAGACGTATCATGAGCCTTCAATTACATGCAAGTGTCAACTGTGTGGACACACATGTGATCACTATGACCACTTGGAAATCTGTATAAAAAGAACAAGGACATCAGTGATTGTGCGAATCAATAGGAATTAAAATTACGGTATATAAATAGTATCTTTGTAAACCTATGGCCACTTGGCTGTATTAAATGTTTAATAATATTTTTCAGTTGATTTGCACCGAAGAAATCAAGGAATAAAATAACATACCGAAGGTAATTGAAAACCACATTCATACCTTTGTTACATCAACCTGACAGATTTTGCGGAGTTTACTTTAGAAAGCATTTCAGTTCGCATACACTTGCCAAACGTAGGGCTGGCATATCGTTACTAGCATCGTGTGTGTAAGATGTGACTTCACGGCGTGGATGCAGTTACTTAGAGTTACCATAGAACGTTAATAAGGACAAGCATCGTTGATAAACATCGTGACTGCTTTACCTCCTCGAGACCAGTTTAAGTCAAAGATGCTTGAGGCAGAGCGAAATAAAACGAGAACAAGAAAAAATTCGAGGTTTAATCGTAAAAAGAGTGGCAGATACTAGAAATTTCAATACAAACAAATTCCCAGTGGAGGTCAATGCAAGCCTCACATTCATTTTCATTTGAGTGTTCGGATACTGGTCTCATAATGTAGACTTCCAGTTGAAGCCCGATGCGCTCCAGCACACACATGTTTTACGTCTCCCGGGCTAGTCTAGGTTTTGGCAGGAACAATTATTTCCGTGCAAATGGTCACCCTACCTCAACATTCATGTGTGTTTCGTCCTAAACTGCTGGGACAATTTGCAAGGTATTCTCAATAGTTAAAACTCAGCAAATTTTCTAGGTTTATGCCATGTCTTGTGTGGGGTTTCACCTAGGACATCAAGCTTGGTGAGTTTTAATTCACTGGCCATGAAAGCCGATATATCATCTGTTCTCAATAGTGTTTAATGATACCATGAAGACAATCATGGACAACTGAACCCATTCAATTCAGCTACTGACCCAGTGCTTGCTAATGCCGGCAAGGGAGGCAGCCAGACTTTTGTCGTTCAGAAAACATAACAAGACACAATTTGCAGAAAGTGATAAGTATTCACAGAACACCTAAATGTTACCGGCTTACGGAACAATACACTGCGCAGAGCTATAGCGGTTTCGGTGGCGTAGTTGGTAGCATGCTGAGCTTCTATTCCCAAGATCGCGGGTTCAAACCTGGCCGAAGAAATCAAATTTTAAAGAGCCTTACAAAACGCTCAGTATGCCTTCCTTCGGAGGGGAAGTAAAGCCGGCGGTCCCATGTCATAGATTTATGGCATGTAGAAGTTCCTTCCACAGACTAAACTTGAGTGAAGCTAAATTTCTAGGTTATATTTCGTTGGAGCGCCCTATCAAAGTTCCAACGTTCACCACTAGGTATCAGTGACACCTGGTAGCGAATGTTGGAACTAACTGAAATTGAATGCCACTTGTAGCTCACCCTATGGATGTCCGCTTGAAACAGCTACAACCTCTGGCAAGCCGATCATGTCCTCGGACACTCCCGGCACTAAAAGGTATATGATAAATAAATTAATTAGAAAAGATGGTTGGTTCCTCAGTTTAGGGGCTGCCACAACGCGGTCATGTTGCCCCGTGTACTTTGGGTGTGTGTAGAATCTGTCTGATAACCGGTGTTAATTGTGATGGCTGTATTGTTGTGTGTTATCTGTTTTCATTTGAAGTAAGGACTGCATACATTGAATTTCCAACTAGATCCAACTTTTGCTAACAAACGCTACGCCAACGACCACCTAGTTCTGAACTTCGTTACTAGATGCCACAGCAGTCGGCTCCTGGTGACGAAGGATGGAACCTAAGAGCGTTGGTCAAATTAAACATTTATTTTAGCTTCACACAAGTGTAATTAGTGGAAGGTTCTTTATCATGCCATAAATCTATGACATTGGACCGCCGGTTTTACTTCCCCTCCAAAGGAAGGCATATGCCTACTGAGAGATTTATAACTCTCTTAAATAATCCGACGACTTCGGCCGGGTTTGAACCCGCAATTTTGGGAATAGAAGTTCAGCATGCGACCAACTACACCTCCGAAGCCGCCTATTAGAAAATAAATAAAGAATCTATGATCACCTCTATTTGATGTTCCACTTTGACCGCCGTGATTTCGTATTCAAATATATCACAAGATTCGTCCAGCAGGTTAGAAGTGGGTAGTTGGTCTTTTGACTCCTAGAAAGAATTATACAAGTAAGACCCCACATAAAACATACCGACAGAATAACAGTTATAAGTTACGTGTAACAATAAAAAGAAGAACATACTGGTAAGCCTACTATTTGGTAGCAAGCTCGTCATGCGCATCATGTTACACGATATATGAATTAAATAATACTCACAATATTAAGGAATTCATCCGGCTCACTCTTAATTAATGGTTGTTGGTCCATAATGTTTAGGAAGCTAGAACACACAAATCATTATTATATATAACACATGAAATCAGGTAATTTCAGAACACCGAATTCAAGTTAGGCTACTGGTAATCCAAATACAACCCTCCAAGTGCACAGTGAGAAGAAGTTAACAACAAACGTATTCGACAATGACGCTCGACTTTATAAGATATGAGTTAGGGAAAATATCGAGTAAAATATTAATAGAATGAGGAATTACTGGTGCCAGCTTGTGGAGTAGTGAAATGAAGCGACCTATAATTGGTTTCTCTATTCCTAAGTAGGCTAACACAAACCTGAGCACAATGTGATGGGGCACGCGGAATAAATATAATTGACCGACGCTAAATTACATTACAAACCTATCAACGTAAAAGTAAACTCAAGTTACTGCTCGAGTATTAAGATATTGGCAGAAAGAGGATGCTGTGAGTTTCTGAAAACACAAGACAATAGTTCCGCCTCGTGTTACAAGGAACACACTTCAAATGAAAACCATCTGAAGTCCTTCATAGCAGCAGCATTGAACAGAAGGGACTGAAAGATGTATTTAACTTGGGGATACTATCAGTGGTTATCTTGTATAATTGCCATCATAAACGAGACCCTAGTTACACATTTAAGCCTGTGTATTCTCGACAATTAAATATTGTAAAATTATCCACACAGACAAAACTAGGGTTGTAAAATATTACTCTTAAATTATTATTGTAATTTAACTTAGTCCATTGAACTCGAGGTAATACCTACAGTTCAATGACTTAGTCACGTCTGTATAGAGCATATCAAATATCCCAACATGCAACTAAAAATTCTCAGATCTTAATATTTTGCCACGAGATTCATCAAAGACACGAACTCGATGTTGATATTGTGGGATTAGTATAGATCGCGAGTCCCGGCGGCAACAAATTCCCCTAAAACAAAATGGCGGCGTCCGTGACGTTATCAATGACGTCACGAAATACTCCTCTAGCAAGCTTAAGGGAAAAGCCTGGGGAATAGGGGGTTTTGGGTGGGGAACAACAAAAAACGTGAAAAACGGGATGGGTATCGCGATCTTTACTTGAGCCCCCCTGCTTAAGTAAAGATCGCGATACCCATCAAAAATTTGCCATTTCACCTCATTTTCAAACAAACGCGATACAAAGAAAAAGATCCACATTTCACCGCATTTTTTTTAAAAAGTCGGTATCGCGATCTTTACTTGAGCCCCCCTGCTCAAGTACAGATCGCGATACCCATCACAAATTCGCCATTTCAGCTCTTTTTCAAGCAATCGCGCTACGCAGTGAAAAATAAAGATCGCGATACCCATCACAAATTCGCCATTTCAGCTCTTTTTCAAGCAATCGCGCTACGCAGTGAAAAATAAAGATCACGATACCCATCACAAATTCGCCATTTCAGCTCTTTTTCAAGCAATCGCGCTACGCAGTGAAAAATAAAGATCGCGATACCCATCGCAAATTCGCCATTTCAGCTCTTTTTCAAGCAATCGCGCTACGCAGTGAAAAATAAAGATCGCGATACCCATCACAAATTCGCCATTTCAGCTCTTTTTCAAGCAATCGCGCTACGTAGTGAAAAATAAAGATCGCGATACCCATCACAAATTCGCCATTTCAGCTCTTTTTCAAGCAATCGCGCTACGCAGTGAAAAATAAAGATCGCGATACCCATCACAAATTCGCCATTTCAGCTCTTTTTCAAGCAATCGCGCTACGCAGTGAAAAATAAAAATCGCGATACCCATCACAAATTCGCCATTTCAGCTCTTTTTCAAGCAATCGCGCTACGCAGTGAAAAATAAAGATCGCGATACCCATCACAAATTCGCCATTTCAGCTCTTTTTCAAGCAATCGCGCTACGCAGTGAAAAATAAAGATCGCGATACCCATCACAAATTCGCCATTTCAGCTCTTTTTCAAGCAATCGCGCTACGCAGTGAAAAATAAAGATCGCGATACCCATCACAAATTCGCCATTTCAGCTCCTTTTCAAGCAATCGCGCTACGTAGTGAAAAATAAAGATCGCGATACCCTTCACAAATTCGCCATTTCAGCTCTTTTTCAAGCAATCGCGCTACGCAGTGAAAAATAAAGATCGCGATACCCATCACAAATTTGCCATTTCTACTCATTTTCAAGCAATAACGCTACGCATAGAAAAATGAAGATCGCGATACCCGTCACAAATTTGCCATTTCTGCACATTTTCAAGCAATCGCGCTACGCAGAGAAAAATAAAGATCGCGATACCCATCACAAATTTGCCATTTCTCCTCATTTTCAAGCAATCGCGCTACGCAGAGAAAAATAAAGATCGCGATACCCATCACAAATTCGCCATTTCAGCTCTTTTTCAAGCAATCGCGCTACACAGTGAAAAATAAAGATCGCGATACCCATCACAAATTTGCCATTTCTGCACATTTTCAAGCAACCGCGCTACACAGAGAAAAATAAAGATCGCGATACCCATCACAAATTTGCCATTTCTACTCATGTTCAAGCAATCGCGCTACGCAAAGAAAGGAAAGATCGCGAAACCCATTACAAATTTGCCATTTCCGTCCATGTTTAATATTTCACACACACACACACACGGTTTTTGTCAATAGTTACAGCCTAACCTGCCCAGAGGAATTGATTTTTGGTGCCCCTCTGTGGCCACAGCCAAAGACTGCACCTACCCTCAAACTTCTAACCTTTGTTGCATCCAATCCAATGGTTTTGACAATGGTTACAGCCTAACCGCCCAGACCAATGGTTTAGTGTGAACAGTGCCCCACTAGCTGCCGCACCCCTACCCACAGACTTCTAACCGTCGTTGCGTCCAATCCAATGGTTTTGACAATGGTTACAGCCTAACTGCCCAGACCAATGGTTTAGTGTCAACGTGCCCCACTAGCTGCCGCACACCTACCAACAGATTTCTAACCTTCGTTGCGTCCAATCCAATGGTTTTGACAATGGTTACAGCCTAACCGCCCAGACCAATGGTTTAGTGTCAACAGTGCCCCACTAGCTGCCGCACACCTACCCACAGACTTATAACCTTCGTTGCGTCCAATCCAATGGTTTTGACAATGGTCACAGCCTAACCGCCCAGACCAATGGTTTAGTGTGAACAGTGCCCCACTAGCTGCCGCACACCTACCCACAGACTTCTAACCTTCGTTGCGTCCAATCCAATGGTTTTGACAATGGTTACAGCCTAACTGCCCAGACCAATGGTTTAGTGTCAACAGTGCCCCACTAGCTGCCGCACACCTACCCACAGACTTCTAACCTTCGTTGCGTCCATTCCAATGGTTTTGACAATGGTTACAGCCTGACCGCCCAGACCAATGGTTTAGTGTCAACAGTGCCCCACTAGCTGCCGCACACCTACCCACAGACTTCTAACCTTCGTTGCGTCCAATCCAATGGTTTTGACAATGGTTACAGCCTAACCGCCCAGACCAATGGTTTAGTGTGAACAGTGCCCCACTAGCTGCCGCACACCTACCCACAGACTTCTAACCTTTGTTGCGTCCAATCCAATGGTTTTGACAATGGTTACAGCCTAACCGCCCAGACCAATGGTTTAGTGTCAACAGTGCCCCACTAGCTGCCGCACACCTACCCACAGACTTCTAACCTTTGTTGCGTCCAATCCAATGGTTTTGACAAAGGTTACAGCCTAACCGCCCAGACCAATGGTTTAGTGTCAACAGTGCCCCTCTAGCTGCCGCACACCTACCCACAGACTTCTAACCTTCGTTGCGTCCAATCCAATGGTTTTGACAATGGTTACAGCCTAACCGCCCAGACCAATGGTTTAGTGTGAACAGTGCCCCACTAGCTGCCGCACACCTACCCACAGACTTCTAACCTTCGTTGCGTCCAATCCAATGGTTTTGACAATGGTTACAGCCTAACTGCCCAGACCAATGGTTTAGTGTCAACAGTGCCCCACTAGCTGCCGCACACCTACACACAGACTTCTAACCTTCGTTGCGTCCAATCCAATGGTTTTGACAATGGTTACAGCCTAACCGCCCAGACCAATGGTTTAGTGTCAACAGTGCCCCACTAGCTGCCGCACAGACTTCTAACCTTCGTTGCGTCCAATCCAATGGTTTTGACAATGGTTACAGCCTAACCGCCCAGACCAATGGTTTAGTGTCAACAGTGCCCCACTAGCTGCCGCACAGACTTCTAACCTTCGTTGCGTCCAATCCAATGGTTTTGACAATGGTTACAGCCTAACCGCCCAGACCAATGGTTTAGTGTCAACAGTGCCCCACTAGCTGCCGCACACCTACCCACAGACTTCTTACCTTCGTTGCGTCCAATCCAATGGTTTTGGCAATGGTTACAGCCTAACCGCCCAGACCAATGGTTTAGTGTCAACAGTGCCCCACTAGCTGCCGCACCCCTACCCACAGACTTCTAACCTTTGTTGTGTCCAATCCAATGGTTTTGACAATGGTCACAGCCTAACAGCCCAGACCAATGGTTTAGTGTGAACAGTGCCCCACTAGATGCCGCACACCTACCCACAGACTTCTAACCTTCGTTGTGTCCAATCCAATGGTTTTGACAATGGTTACAGCCTAACCGCCCAGACCAATGGTTTAGTGTGAACAGTGCCCCACTAGCTGCCGCACACCTACACACAGACTTCTAACCTTCGTTGCGTCCAATCCAATGGTTTTGACAATGGTTACAGCCTAACTGCCCAGACCAATGGTTTAGTGTCAACAGTGCCCCACTAGCTGCCGCACACCTACACACAGACTTCTAACCTTCGTTGCGTCCAATCCAATGGTTTTGACAATGGTTACAGCCTAACCTCCCAGACCAATGGTTTAGTGTCAACAGTGCCCCACTAGCTGCCGCACACCTACCCACAGACTTCTAACCTTCGTTGCGTCCAATCCAATGGTTTTGACAATGGTTACAGCCTAACCGCCCAGACCAATGGTTTAGTGTCAACAGTGCCCCACTAGCTGCCGCACAGACTTCTAACCTTCGTTGCGTCCAATCCAATGGTTTTGACAATGGTTACAGCCTAACCGCCCAGACCAATGGTTTAGTGTCAACAGTGCCCCACTAGCTGCCGCACAGACTTCTAACCTTCGTTGCGTCCAATCCAATGGTTTTGGCAATGGTTACAGCCTAACCGCCCAGACCAATGGTTTAGTGTCAACAGTGCCCCACTAGCTGCCGCACCCCTACCCACAGACTTCTAACCTTTGTTGCGTCCAATCCAATGGTTTTGACAATGGTCACAGCCTAACCGCCCAGACCAATGGTTTAGTGTGAACAGTGCCCCACTAGATGCCGCACACCTACCCACAGACTTCTAACCTTCGTTGTGTCCAATCCAATGGTTTTGACAATGGTTACAGCCTAACCGCCCAGACCAATGGTTTAGTGTGAACAGTGCCCCACTAGCTGCCGCACACCTACCCACAGACTTCTAACCTTCGTTGTGTCCAATCCAATGGTTTTGACAATGGTTACAGCCTAACTGCCCAGACCAATGGTTTAGTGTCAACAGTGCCCCACTAGCTGCCGCACACCTACACACAGACTTCTAACCTTCGTTGCGTCCAATCCAATGGTTTTGACAATGGTTACAGCCTAACCGCCCAGACCAATGGTTTAGTGTCAACAGTGCCCCACAAGCTGCCGCACACCTACCCACAGACTTATAACCTTCGTTGCGTCCAATCCAATGGTTTTGACAATGGTTACAGCCTAACCGCCCAGACCAATGGTTTAGTGTCAACAGTGCCCCACTAGCTGCCGCACACCTACCCACAGACTTATAACCTTCGTTGCGTCCAATCCAATGGTTTTGACAATGGTTACAGCCTAACCGCCCAGACCAATGGTTTAGTGTCAACAGTGCCACACTAGCTGCCGCACAGACTTCTAACCTTCGTTGCGTCCAATCCAATGGTTTTGACAATGGTTACAGCCTAACCGCCCAGACCAATGGTTTAGTGTCAACAGTGCCCCACTAGCTGCCGCACAGACTTCTAACCTTCGTTGCGTCCAATCCAATGGTTTTGACAATGGTTACAGCCTAACCGCCCAGACCAATGGTTTAGTGTCAACAGTGCCCCACTAGCTGCCGCACACCTACCCACAGACTTCTTACCTTCGTTGCGTCCAATCCAATGGTTTTGGCAATGGTTACAGCCTAACCGCCCAGACCAATGGTTTAGTGTCAACAGTGCCCCACTAGCTGCCGCACACCTACCCACAGACTTCTAACCTTCGTTGTGTCCAATCCAATGGTTTTGACAATGGTTACAGCCTAACCGCCCAGACCAATGGTTTAGTGCGAACAGTGCCCCACTAGCTGCCGCACACCTACCCACAGACTTCTAACCTTCGTTGTGTCCAATCCAATGGTTTTGACAATGGTTACAGCCTAACTGCCCAGACCAATGGTTTAGTGTCAACAGTGCCCCACTAGCTGCCGCACACCTACACACAGACTTCTAACCTTCGTTGCGTCCAATCCAATGGTTTTGACAATGGTTACAGCCTAACCGCCCAGACCAATGGTTTAGTGTCAACAGTGCCCCACAAGCTGCCGCACACCTACCCACAGACTTATAACCTTCGTTGCGTCCAATCCAATGGTTTTGACAATGGTTACAGCCTAACCGCCCAGACCAATGGTTTAGTGTCAACAGTGCCCCTCTAGCTGCCGCACACCTACCCACAGACTTATAACCGTCGTTGCGTCCAATCCAATGGTTTTGACAATGGTTACAGCCTAACCGCCCAGACCAATGGTTTAGTGTCAACAGTGCCACACTAGCTGCCGCACACCTACCCTCAGACTTCTAACCTTCGTTACGTCCAATTCAATGGTTTTGGCAATGGTTACAGCCTAACCGCCCAGACCAATGGTTTAGTGTCAACAGTGCTCCAGTAGCTGCCGCACCCCTACCCACAGACTTCTAACCTTTGTTGCGTCCAATCCAATGGTTTTGACAATGGTCACAGCCTAACCGCCCAGACCAATGGTTTAGTGTGAACAGTGCCCCACTAGCTGCCGCACACCTACCCACAGACTTCTAACCTTCGTTGCGTCCAATCCAATGGTTTTGCCAATGGTTACAGCCTAACCGCCCAGACCAATGGTTTAGTGTGAACAGTGCCCCACTAGCTGCCGCACACCTACCCACAGACTTCTAACCTTTGTTGCGTCCAATCCAATGGTTTTGCCAATGGTTACAGCCTAACCGCCCAGACCAATGGTTTGGTGCGAACAGTGCCCCATTAGCTTCTTTACTTTTTTTCTGCGTAGCGCTATTCCTTGAAAAAGAGCTGAAATGGTAAATTTGTGATGGGTATCGAGATCTTTTTTTTTCTGCGTTAGGCGATTGCTTGAAAATTAGCAGAAATTGCAAATTTGTCATGGGTATCACGATCTTTACTTTTTCTGCGCGGGCGAAAATTTTCCATTTCACCTCATTTTCAAACAATCGCGATACACAGCAAAACATCCATGGGCTGTTGATCCTTCAACTAACAGAAGCACTCGAAGCATATGAAGAAATACAACACTTACCCCATTCGACACCGAAGTCCAACAGCAACTTCATTAGGTGTAATTTACATGCACAGACACTGCCTTCTTACATACACACCACCAACCATCAAAAATACCACAGTCACTATTAATATACCATCCACATTACGGTATACCATAACTAAATCTTATTTTAATTTATTTTCGCAACGCATAAGTATAGCAACCAAGCATTTCAAAATCTCCCCGGCGACTAAAATCCAAGATGGCGCTGACCAATCACAGCGCACATCAGCTGGCCAATCACAAAACAAGGCAATGAACGTCTCCTGACCAATCAGGTCAAGTATCATCAGTAACAAATGAGCGTCAACTCAAATACGTCATAGGTGACGTCATGGATGTCACTAACATCCCACTAAACCCCGGGACTCGCGATATATACTACAACCGATATTGTTAGCAACGCACCCCTGGATAAACCACACTCCACTGTTGATAAATAGGCATGGTGTAACAAACAAAATGAAAGACATAGGATGCATTTCTAACACAATACAGAGTGTGCCGTTATAAAGTGTCTGTATGAAAAGAACTCTCTATTGGCCGATAATGGATTCTTAAAAATATTGAACTTGACTCTTTCTGTGAGCGAGTTGAGGAAGAATTAGTCGTAGTATGATGCAGAAAGAAAAGGACCGTTGCCCTATCTAGTTGGTAGCTAGGAATTAGCACTCCGTTAATGCTTGGAATGACCATAAGATCGCGCGGTCGATATATATGGACGTCGATATTCTCGCATTGATTGATCCTACAATTTGTTGAGGATCATTATTAAGTTGTAGAATCTTGAAGCGACAAGATGAATTGATATACTCTGAAGATTTATTACGAATTTAGGCTAGCTTAAAGCTACGCCATGAACTGTTTTAGATCCAACCAACACTCGTTGAAAATGAAGAAAGGATCTCATGGAATTAAACATTTTAATATATTTTAAAGTATAATATTTTGGCCTCAGAAAAGGTAGGGTTATTTTGTAATGGGCACATGAATATGGTTATGGAAATGAACTAAATGTGTTGATAGTTGTGTGATTACGTTCGAATGAAAGTGGTGTCTGTGTTATTTATGATGTTGGTACTTGTATTGAAGAAAGAATAAGATGTGGTTGGCCTCACATGTTAACCTCTATGGTTTGTAGTTATTTACTCATGATTTTGGCCTTGGCATTTAAGATGGATTTGTTACGAGTATTGGTGTGGACACCATATGTGATCAGCTAGATGTTATGAAATTGGTCTCGCATCTTAACCTAACTTGGGTTTGTATGTATTTACTGGTGATGTTGACGTTACTTGTTGGTTATTGTTTTGAATGCACAGTATGTATGATGATGGTAAGTTATGGATCTCAGTAGGCTATGTATGTTATGTAGTTGCCTCGCATGACCTTATGGTTAGTAATCTTATTTACCATGACTTTGGCATCACATATTAATGAGTGCTTGATCGTATGAATTAAACCCTTGCAAAGAAGCTTATGAGACTCAGTTTCGGGGGTGTAACAGTCCATATCGTAAGTTGTTGTTAAACTCTTCATTAACATGTAGGATAACATATAACAAAATAACATGCAGGAAAAAGTGAAGCCATGGTTATAACAAATGAATTTAATGACAGATCAGCTATTTACAAAATGAATTAAACAAACAAAACTCCCATAATGACGCCCACTGAATAAATTAAATTTGCCAAAACTAGGCCTAATCTCAGGAGAGATTGTTACTCGGACCAAATGTCCCAAAAATCAACAATAATGACAATGTATGCGCGTGTGCTGTTCTACATGCTTCACGATGAGTACAATTGAATGCATGATTCTTCATCATCCGGATAAACTTTCAGAAGACGAATCCGCATTACTTAGAGCTAGACAGACGTGGGGAACAACTATACACAACTTAAAACTAAACCGACACTTCCTATACTAAAATAAACAACAAAATAATTTCCGCATGAAATTGGAATCAAAACTGCCGTAGCAAAACATGACTGCCTAAAATTAGGACTTCTCACAAATCAACACAAGTAAGTTAACACGTGACCAACAAAACAAATACACATATGACCGCCGTCATTTTTACAAGTAAATACAACTACACCACACGGGTGTCACACAGACTAACTTACATGAACTGAGTCATAGAACAATCACTAGGCTCAAAGCCAACATTTACATCATTAACACAATATTCCATCCATACGACATGCAATAATCCGTCACAAACGTGGCGAACTCCCCAATTAATTATGGTTCAAATAACCATCTCAAAAGAACAGGTTTACTAATGATAGCTTAAAGGGGCCAGTCGGACAACAGGACTACCTAACAAAATAAGTCACCAAGGCTAGACGGGCGGTACGTGGAAATCTGCATATCTGTCAACCCACGTGTCAAAATACCTAGACCTCCCAAGGCGTGGGATCGAGTCTCGAAGAAGCGTGCCCCAAAGCACAATATATACGTGTGTGTGTGTGTCAGAACAAAATATCTCAGCATTTTCCCTAGGAAATCCAAGAATCAGCATTGGACAAGGTACAGTGGTCTCCTCGGAGCACCCTGCCTTTCCATCAAAAATACAACAACAACAATATGAGGGCGGTAGGACCTCTACCCCTCTTCACGTAGAATCAAAACACACACCTGACACAATAACACACACAGAGTCACACGTATGGGTTTGACAAAACCTGAAATAAAATGACATAAATATTTTCCACCAGCTGGCGCCTCCGTTCTAGGCCGTGACTATTGAACCTGAAAAGAACTCAAAAAAATCTAAAAAAAAATAAGAACTAAGGTGTTCTACAATTACATCTTAATTTGTTGCGCTCGGCAACCCTAATATGAGTAATAACCTGTTCAGCAAAAATCTTACAGTAATTTACCTCCCTTTCCTATCAACAAAATACGATTTTTAATAAAGCACCACTTATCGAATGTAACGGGCTTCGCATTCGCATGGATAAAATCTGGTACACGCGCCGTGTACATTAAATATGACTCCAAAGAAAAATACACAACAAACGACTTTGGGCACGCGCCAACGTACATTTAAAAATATTAGTGTCGGTGCAAGAAAATCAATCTAAACAAGAAAAAGAATAAATGAACTATTTACAAAGTTCCCCCGCCATATCTAACTACATATTGAGTAAATCAATTTTTGAACATCACCGTATCAGCTTGTAGAACATATAACTTCCATCTCGGCCCATTTCCCTACGGGAAATTAGCCCTCCATCGTCGACTCCATAGAAGCGTTGGACATCACTCCGGCTCCTGACCAAACGTCGGACATCTTGGTGTAGTCTCTTGGACAGAAATGTTCAATGTTAGTATAAATTGCCTGGCTATAATCGCTGTGAGTTACTACTTTCACCCACGATTGTCCTGTGCGATTAATCAACGAAGACTTTCCCTAGCTCAGCATTCGCTTACACACGCATAATATAACACTTGAAAAAAAATACAATAAAATTTACATGAATTACACACTTAAACACATCGTCACTGACTTGAAACAAGTTTTAAATATGACTGTCTCGCAGTCCTTATATCGCCAGATAATCTCTACTGCTCTTGTGAACCTTTGCTTGCGTTGAGCGCTAATTGGAATGTTACTCGAGTCTTGCTCATAAGAGCTGAAAATAGTTGTCTTTAGAAATATTATTAAGAGCGTAAAATCACCACGCAAACTGGCGTGAACTTAGCTCGCCAGAGCTCAAAACGGTTGTCCTTTAGAATAATTATTAAGAGCGTAAAAATCACCACGCAATCTGGCGTGAACCTAGCTCACCAGAGCTCAAAACGGTTGTCTTCGAAACAGCATCTCCTCGATCAATTTATTGGAAACTGACAGAGTGAGGTGGAGTGGGGAGAATTAAGAAAAATCTTCTCGAGTTTTCATCTCACACACATGGGACTAGTATCAATCTTCATCATTTAATTCAAATGTCTCAGCGCACTCATGCGGAGATATTTCGGATCGGCGGTTCTTTAGATAATCAATTCCGCTCGCTTTTTTTACCGGGGACGCTACCCATCGCATGGTTTTGGCGTGGTCTCATCTGATTGGGTGATTCAAGCGTAGGTCGTTTTCAACTAACTCGTGACCATCCCCTCATGTCTCCAATTTTGGTGCCTGTCGTTACACAATTTGGCCTTGAACTCGGCTTACCCGGTCGTCTTCAAGAATAGCTGCCAAGCTCTGCTTCTGTGGCAATCATTGCAACACACTAACTTGCCTTCCTCTTTGTCAATTTCCACATGTACTGCCTGGGCCGCAGTAATAATAATAATAAATCATGAATATTTATTCATCGCAGATTAATAAGGGTTCATTTATCCTCAGCAAGGTTTTGAAATTCGAAGCAAGTGATTGATTTGGATTTTAAAAACAATATCCACAGTAGTAACAACAACATCTCTTAAGTACCTCACTCAGCTGCTTGAGTGTACACTCCACTGACCCAATTAGTGTGCGCGCTCCATGCCGGAATGTCATTCATACGTCTCGCTAGACCTCCCCTCCTTCTCACATGATTACCACTCCAGCCGTCTCAGCTGTCTTCTTTACAAACAATGCACGCTCTATCCCAGGCGCTCCACCGCCACGTACATTTGAGTGTTGGCTCTCAAATAAATTTCTGCAATAATGATTCTGCACACATAGTCCTGATTATTCATCAAATGGTTCTCTTCTGTAATATGGTTTTAAATTTGCGCTATTGAAGACAGATTTAGCGCCAGTGCTCACTTCTTCAAGTCTGTAAGCATTGTTACCCAGATTCATAATGACACGGAATGGGCCAATACATTTTGGACAGAATTTTGCGAATACTTTGTTTTTGGGATCAGATATCGGTGGTCAGCGGACAAGCACTAGTTCCTGTTCCTGTAATTCCCGGTGAAACTTCTCTCCTCTGTACCTTCTCAGCCTTTGGTCCGCTTGGTTCCTCATGGAGCTCTCTTGTTCGCTGAATTCGCAACTCATGCGCTAATAATGGATCCCTTGGGCATGGAATATTCTTGTCCCAAGATCTCTCTGGCAACCTGTTGTGGTGTACAATTAGTGGGACTTGACCCGTCGACTCGTGCTTAGTGGTGTTCATGCACATCTCAATATCTCCTACTTTGTCAACCCACTTATTACGATCGTTAGGAATCATTACTCTGTAATACTTGGCAACACAGCAAATCGTTCTCTCGCTCGGATTCCCACAAGAATGACGAATGCTCGAAAATATATGTTTTATCCCTAGGCTCTCTAGACCTTTCCTAAAAACATTGCTCGTGAAATATGTACCATGGTCTGATAAAATGCATTCCGGCTTCCCAAGCATCGGAATAACTTTGTTCTGAATTCGGCTGAGGACTTGTTTTGATGTCGTCTTCTGGATTGGACATAACACTACCATCTTGGAAAACACATCGACACACACCAGAAGGTGTCGGCATCCCCGTTTCCCTTCTATTAGAGGGCCAAAACAGTCAATAGCGAGCATCTCGCATGTTTTTTTGAGGTAATAATGGTCTTGGAGGTTGTTTCAAAATGAAGTTGTTTGGTTTAGTGCGCTGGCACGCGTCACAAGTTCTTATTACTTCCACAATGGTATATCGCATCTTAGGCCAAGTAAAAGTCTCCCCTATTGTAGCTTCTGTTTTGTCCGTGCCGATATGTGCTAGGCTCTCGTGGACATGCCACGTCAATCCTCTCTGTTGTGATGCTGGAACTAGGATTCGCAGTTTGGTATGATGCTCATCCACGTACTTATGCAAAAGGTTATTTAAGTAGTGAAATCTCGCTTCTTTGGCACGGGCTTCTCGGTATTCAGGTGAATTTGGTTGTAATTCCTTCCTGTAAAACTTGACCATCATCCTCATCCATGGGTCTGCTTCTTGTTCCTTCTGAATTTCCTTTAGTTTGTCCAAAAACTCACGAGCCTTAGGTGTTAGTGTTATATGGTGAACTTCCGCTGTTATCTCGTTCTCATCTTCAGGATTCCTGCTCAAAGCATCTGGTATGATGTTCATCCTTCCAGGGCAATGCTCTATTGTAATGTCGAACTGCTGTATGTAGATGGACCAACGCGTAACTCTCTCACTTGCCATCGTCGTCTTGAATAGGAATGTCAGTGCATGGTGGTCAGTTCTGACAATAATGGAATAACCGAAAATCATCTTGCGCCATTGTTGAAGTGAATACAAAATCGCTAGCAACTCAAGCTCCGTCACAGTGTAGTTCCTCTCGTGCTTCCTCAATTTACGACTCGTAAATGCCAAATATGATCTCTTCTTGGGTTCATCAGCGTCCTCTTGGTACAGCATAGCACCGATTCAAATCAATGAAGCGTCTGCTTGAATAATAAATTTCTTCTCGAAGTCTAGATACCCTAGCTTCACACAGTTCTCCAGTAAGTCTTTCGTAGCTCTAAAGGACCTGTCGCACTCCTCATTCCACGACCATCGATTTGACTTCTTTAACATCTTTTGAATAGGTGCTACTGTTTCCGTGTATCCAGGACAATTCTCTTTGAAGAAACCTGTCACTTCCAAAAACGCTCTTACATGTTTGACTTTAGTTGGTGCGGGAAATTTCTTGATTGCATCAATTTTCGCCGGATTAGGTCTCACGCCCTCAACATCAATTATGTGACCCAAATACAGAATCTCGCTCTGGCAAAAGTGTGATTTCTTTAAATTAATTTTGAAATTCATGATTCTCAAGTTATCCAGAAGTTTGTTTAAGTTTACCAAGTGTTCCTCCATTGTCTCTGATGCAATTAATATGTCGTCAACATATCTCGTAGTGAAGCTCTTGACCTTCTCAGTCAGATTCCTGTCTAGTGCTCTTATCAATGCACATCCAGCTGTTTTTACTCCAAAGGGCATGCGAGACCAGATACAACTTTGGTTATCGAATAAAAACCCCGTCAATAGTCGGGATTTTTCTTCAAGTTCAAGATGGTGAAAACTATTTGTTAAGTCGACGCTCGAATAAATCTTCTTCCCACGGAAGCCCTTCAAAACATCCTTGATCCTAGGTGCTTGGTCATGCTCAACTAGCAGTTTACTGTTCAGAACTCGCGCGTCTAGGCATAACCTAATTGATCCATTTGGCTTGGTCACAGCCAATATTGCGTTTAGGTACGGGGTTGCTGCTTTTCTTATCATGCCGGAATCTAATAAATTACTAATGATGTCCTTCACCTGAGCAAAATGTTTCTCTGGGATCGGGTACAATTTACTTTTAAATGGGGTCCAGTCAGTAACTTGCATGGCATACTGGAAGTTTAAAACTTTTCCAGGGATGGTGTTGAAAGCTCCTTTATGAAATCTCAAAATTTCATCTAATTTTCTTCTATCAGGTTCCCCTACTATTGCCTCCTTAAGCCGCTCCTGAAGTAAAATTTCAAATTTGGATCCGCTAATTTCTTCTTCCGCCAAATGTACCCAAAGTTCCTGCGAAATATCTCGGCTGTCAATTTCAACCACTGCTGTCTGGCTTACTCGTTCCTCCGTCAAGTTCTTATCTCCGATCGGCTCATTAGTGCATTCTTCAATAACCCAAGTATTCGCCTCTCTCTCTAGTGGACTTTCTTCCATGTTTAAACCCACATGATTCAACACCTCAACTTATTTGAAACTTACAGTGTTATTATGTAAGTCAATTACAGCATGAAAATCACAGATAAAGTTGGCTCCCAAAATGACGTTATAATTCATCTTCGGTATAACAATGAATGTTTGCGAAAATGTGTTATTTAATATTTCCAGGTCTAAATATGCTTGGTGCTTGCAACTTATGGTCTTGTCAGGAATGACCCCTCTAACTTTCATTAATGGTACAGGCATAATTGGAACAGTTTGTTTACGTCCGACTTCTTTCATCAATACTTCCGTGACTAAGCTCACCTGGCTACCTGTGTCAATTAAGCATCTCACTCTCATACCTCCAATATGTGCGTAAATAATTGGTAATTGTCTGATGACATTTTCTCGGTCCTTCACCACTTCCTCCAGGCAATCGTCCGGGAATGCTACCCACTCTTCGATATTAGCAACAATCAGCTCTTCCCGCTCCCTGGCGTCCTCCATTTTCAGGCTATCTGGTTTTGGTTCATTCGAGGTTTTTTTATCCTGGGACCCATTCGTTGAGTTCCGCCGGTTGTCATCGCGCCTTTCCTGCTGCCGTAATAAGCTTTCCGCCCCCGCTACTTGTTGATTGTCCGGGCTCTGCCTATTTGCCATTGCACGCCCCCACTTCTCTTTCTCCATCTCCTCGGCACTTAACTGATCCAAATACTTCTGCGATTCGACGTACCGCTCATTCCAATCGTTGCGATAGTCTCCCTGATTATCTTGACGATAGTTCCTCGTGTTGTTCCACCTGCCATCTCCGTTCCTTTGGTAAGGTCTACCCTGCCTTTGGTTTCCCCTCCAGTTGGTATACTCTCGCTGGTACGTTCATTGATTATGCTGGTTCTGATTGTTTTGATTATAGTTATCTCGGCGATTTTGAAAGTTCCTGTTATTCTGATTAAATTGATTTCGGCCATCATAGTCTTGCCGTCTCGGTGTAAACTGCGTTCCCGTAGATTGTGTTTTTGTTTGGTTACTCTGGTTGTGACTAGTTTGGTGTCCCTGAACCACTTCTGCCGTGTTTACACATTCCATGTTTCTTCTCCCTGTCTGTGGACTAACCATACTTGTCTCATCTAGATGGCGGAGTAACTCTTCAGCCTGCACTGCGTTCTTAATGTTACCGGCCACTAACAGCTGTTGAATATTCATAGGAAGCTGCTTCCCAATGGTTAGAACCATGTTTTCTTCAGTAGGGGGGTCGTCAAAGTCCCGGAATTTAACCAGCTGTTGGCTAAAAAATTCTGAAAATCTGGTCGGATGCGTGGTGTGATATTTCCTAGTGTATAAGTCCATTCTCAACCCCTGCTGCAAAGAAGGACTCCAGAACTTCTTTAAGAACGCCTCTTTAAACTGTGCCATGTCGGTGAATGTATATTTAAAACTCAAGAACCAGATTAAGCTTGGGCCCTCTAAAAACTTTTCCACAAGTCGCAACTGTTTTGCGGGACTGAAATGTTGGTCGTTAAAATAGTCATCCAGCTGACGTAAGAATGCTTTGGGAGTGGATCCTGTGTGCTCCCTGAATTTATCGGGTTTGAAATCATTCCCCCTAATGACCTGTATTACTTGGGCAGGTGCCAAGCCGAGTTGTGGTGTTGACGTCTCCCCTCTGTACTCCTGGAATGCGTTGCTCGTTAACTTAGGACTTTGACCTCGGCTGTTATCCTCAGCCAACTTCAAGCCCACCGTACTTCCAATGCTTCCCTGCTTGCCTATTGTGTTTTCTGCCGAAATTATAGTTGCGTTCTCTAATGACCTGGTCTCATTTTTAATTATGAGATCTGTGTGTTCTTGGAGTTTGGATTTCATGTTTTCCTCCAAAGCCTGCATCCGCTTTAAAATCGTCAGCCTGTCTTCTTTAGTTTCGTTGACCTACTGCTCCCAATCTCTTCGGATCCTGTTCTTCAAACTGCTAATTTTTTCTTCGTTCCTTTCCTGACTCTTCTCCAGCTGTTCCCCTATTTCTTGTATCTGCTGCTGTGTTTTGACTAATTGTTCTCCGACCTCTTCTCGTATTACCTCTTGTGTTTTAACTAATTGTTCTCCGACCTCTTCTCTTATTACCTGCTGGGTTTTAATTAATTGGTCTTCCAAATTTTCACGCAAGTGCATACGTTCTGTTTCTGTTTTGATTACCAGTTTATCGATTTCCTTTATTAATTCAAGTACGTTACTATCGACTGAATTAATCTGTTGCTTTAGTTTATCCTGTGTACTTTTTATTCCCGCCGTATTGTTGACGCATGCTGCCTCGATTTGTTTTAATTTATCGGCCACCATTTCATCAAATTGTATGAGTTTATTATCAAATTTAGACTCCAACTTCTTAATCTCACCTAATTGTTTTGCGTTATTTTCCGCGACCTCATCTGCCAGTTTCTCTACTTCCCTAGCACTTTGGTGTATGTCATTTGGGATCTTTTCTAGCTGCTCTGTTTGTGTTATCGCCTGTTCTGATAGTTAATGGTTCAATTCGTTTAATTGTTTATCAGTATCCAATTTCTGGACCTGTAATTGGACCGTAATGTTACCGCTCATGTCTTGTAACTGTCTTTCACTGTGCTCCCGTAATTCGTATAATTGTATGTCACTGTGCTCGAGCTGAATTTCTAACTGTTTTTCCGTTTTCGCGGACATCTGCTCTAACTGTTTATCATTATGCTCGCTCTGAATTTTCAACTGTTCTTCCGTTTTCGCGGACATCTGCATCGACATCTGCTCTAACAATCCCTTGATTTCTTCAACACTCGCCATCGCACAATACACAAATATAACCAGAGAAAAACAGGGTCATGCACCGAGATTTTAGTCATACACACGCACACATGTCATAATATTTAAATATTACTGATTCTACTTTAAAGAAAATTTCAGTAATCAAATTTTACTGAATAAATTAACCTTATTTCCAAACAACAAAATAACTCCCTAGTGATCTGCTTTTAAATTCCTATCCAACAGAATTTACGAACAACACCAATTAACCGAAGTTAATTAAATGTAAAATATAAGGCAACACCTTCCTGCTTTGACTGAGTTCAATAATATGCAAATTTTCTAATTTTAATGCCGGGCGCCAGAACAAGTTAATAACAAATACAATATCAAATTTTAACCTTGTTCAATATTTCTAACTTTAGGAACTCAGTGATTTTACTAAGGCACATGGCGGTACAACATCGCCTCAATTTACTGAATTTACTTGGCCCGCTTGACCTGGCATCATTTCTCAACGAAATAAATATGAGATCAGCAAAGCAACAACAACAACATTCCCCACTTGGGCAGCCATTTTGGTTTTATGAACCCTTGCAAAGAAGCTTATGAGACTCAGTTTCGGGGGGTGTAACAGTCTATATCGTAAGTTGTTGTTAAAGCGCTTCATTAACATGCAGGGTAACATATAACAAAATAACATGCAAGAAAAAGTGAAGCCAGGGTTATAACAAATGAATTTAATGACAGATCAGCTATTTACAAAATGAATTAAACAAACAAAACTCCCATAATGACTCCCACTGAATAAATTAAATTTGCCAAAACTAGGCCTAATCTCAGGAGAGATTGTTACTCGGACCAAATGTCCCAAAAATCAACAATAATGACAATGTATGCGCATGTGCTATTCTACATGCTTCACGATGAGTACAATTGAATGCATGATTCGTCATCATCCGGATAAACTTTCAGAAGACGAATCCGCATTACATAGAGCTAGACAGACGCGGGGAACAACTATACACAACTTAAAACTAAACCGACACTTCCTATACTAAAATAAACAACAAAATAATTTCCGCATGAAATTGGAATCAAAACTGCCGTAGCAAAACATGACTGCCTAAAATTAGGACTTCTCACAAATCAACACAAGTAAGTTAACACGTGACCAACAAAACAAATACACATATGACCGCCGTCATTTTTACAAGTAAATACAACTACACCACACGGGTGTCACACAGACTAACTTACATGAACTGAGTCATAGAACAATCACTAGGCTCAAAGCCAACATTTACATCATTAACACAATATTCCATCCATACGACATGCAATAATCCGTCACAAACGTGGCGAACTCCCCAATTAATTATGGTTCAAATAACCATCTCAAAAGAACAGGTTTACTAATGATAGCTTAAAGGGGCCAGTCGGACAACAGGACTACCTAACAAAATAAGTCACCAAGGCTAGACGGGCGGTACGTGGAAATCTGCATATCTGTCAACCCACGTGTCAAAATACCTAGACCTCCCAAGGCGTGGGATCGAGTCTCGAAGAAGCGTGCCCCAAAGCACAATATATACGTGTGTGTGTGTGTCAGAACAAAATATCTCAGCATTTCCCCTAGGAAATCCAAGAATCAGCATTGGACAAGGTACAGTGGTCTCCTCGGAGCACCCTGCCTTTCCATCAAAAATACAACAACAACAATATGAGGGCGGTAGGACCTCTACCCCTCTTCACGTAGAATCAAAACACACACCTGACACAATAACACACACAGAGTCACACGTATGGGTTTGACAAAACCTGAAATAAAATGACATAAATATTTTCCACCAGCTGGCGCCTCCGTTCTAGGCCGTGACTATTGAACCTGAAAAGAACTCAAAAAAATCTAAAAAAAAAATTAGAACTAAGGTGTTCTACAATTACATCTTAATTTGTTGCGCTCGGCAACCCTAATATGAGTAATAACCTGTTCAGCAAAAATCTTACAGTAATTTACCTCCCTTTCCTATCAACAAAATATGAACTTTAATAAAGCACCACTTATCGAATGTAACGGGCTTCGCATTCGCATGGATAAAATCTGGTACACGCGCCGTGTACATTAAATATGACTCCAAAGAAAAATACACAACAAACGACTTTGGGCACGCGCCAACGTACATTTAAAAATATTAGTGTCGGTGCAAGAAAATCAATCTAAACAAGAAAAAGAATAAATGAACTATTTACAAAGTTCCCCCGCCATATCTAACTACATATTGAGTAAACCAATTTTTGAACATCACCGTATCAGCTTCTAGAACATATAACTTCCATCTCGGCCCATTTCCCTACGGGAAATTAGCCCTCCATCGTCGACTCCATAGAAGCGTTGGACATCACTCCAGCTCCTGACCAAACGTCGGACATCTTGGTGTAGTCTCTTGGACAGAAATGTTCAATGTTAGTATAAATTGCCTGGCTATAATCGCTGTGAGTTACTACTTTCACCCACGATTGTCCTGTGCGATTAATCAACGAAGACTTTCCCTAGCTCAGCATTCGCTTACACACGCATAATATAACACTTGAAAAAAATACAATAAAATTTACATGAATTACACACTTAAACACATCGTCACTGGCTTGAAACATGTTTTAAATATGACTGTCTCGCGGTCCTTATCTCGCCAGATAATCTCTACTGCTCTTGTGAACCTTTGCTCGCGTTGAGCGCTAATTGGAATGTTACTAGAGTCTTGCTCATAAGAGCTGAAAATAGTTGTCTTTAGAAATATTATTAAGAGCGTAAAATCACCACGCAAACTGGCGTGAACTTAGCTCACCAGAGCCTAAAACGGTTGTCCTTTAGAATAATTATTAAGAGCGTAAAAATCACCACGCAAACTGGCGTTAACCTAGCTCACCAGAGCTCAAAACGGTTGTCTTCGAAACAGCATCTCCTCGATCAATTTATTGGAAACTGACAGAGTGAGGTGGAGTGGGGAGAATTAAGAAAAATCTTCTCGAGTTTTCATCTCACACACATGGGAATAGTGTCAATCTTCATCATTTAATTCAAACGTCTCAGCGCACTCATGCGGAGATATTTCGGATCGGTGGTTCTTTAGATAATCAATTTCGCGCGCTTTTTACCGGGGACGCTACCCATCGCGTGGTTTTGGCGTGGTCTCATCTGATTGGGTTATTCAAGCGTAGGTCCTTTGTAACTAACTCGTGACCATCTGCGTAGATTATTGGCTGGGGAATAACCTACCACCAAGGGAAGATGATAAAGAAAAGGAGGTGGGTTTCGGACTGGAGAAAAAGGATGGAGAAATAGGAGGAGAGTCCCACAAATGTTATAAATTTAACTTTAAATGCACTCAAAGGCGGTTGCCACTGCAAATCCGCTCTCAGATACCTAAAGTGGGTAAGGACCTGGTCGAAGCTAACGGGAAACGCAGCTAGGACTTGGGCGGTTTGCAAGAGAATGGCTTTAGCGTATTCCCTCTCAAGCATACATATGCCTACTATGGGGAAGGGTGATGGTCTGGCAAGACAGAGAGTAACAGACTTATTGTATGTCTGTTCAAAGGAATTCGTTTTGGAAAAAGTAATTCGAAGAATGCCAATAATTTGAATTGATTTCGATATTTCCAGTTTTCGAAGTTGTAGAGTTCTTGAAAAGCAACCATGTGCTTCCAAGAAGGATAGTAATAAAAGAATTATGCCTTTGGGAAGAAATTTGGTAAATGAACCAATAGTTGCATTTGGAAATGGCTAAGCTTTTATCCAGCAAGGAGCCGACTAAAAGTTTAGGCAAAGAGAAACACTTATCTTTTGGAAAACTAACCATAAGTTTTTTGGAGAGGATCTCCTCAAGCAGGAAGCTGGCGTAGCGAGCTGTAGTTGCCTTACTGGCCAGTTAGAATTAGCTATTAAAGCTATGAGAAACTTTATCAAGATAACCACTAAGAGTTCTTGCTCAAATGCAACGAGTGGTGAAAGCCCTATCAATAGATTTAATGGCATTAAGTAGGAAGAGTCAAGGAAGACAGGATCTTGCCTAACCGTTGTATTAGCGAAATGATGAGTCAGAAAGGAAAGTTTGAATTTATTTAACAATGCAAAAAAGTCTAATAAATCTAACATGTATATAGTTTCAATTTTTGTTAACAATTTGGGGTCGCAGACCTCCTAATATTTAAAGTTTGCTCCAGGCAATTAACAATTCTTTAGGTTTCAAACCTTTATATATACTAAAATCTTCGTAAGATTTGAAAAAGACAAATGAAGTGGTTAAAGTTTAGACATTAAATCGAGTACAAGGTGTGTACTTTCAGAAATTCCCAAGTACCTATCTTAGAAAAAGTTACAACTTCGAAAATAACAAAAAAGAAAGCAGGTAGAATGAAAGAGAAGTTCCTATAACTTCTTATATTTACGCTGAATTACGTTTATAATAGTTATACAAAATAGGACAGGTCACTTACTTTGAAACCTGAAGAGAAAGTCAAAAGGAAGGTTCTAAACTTCCTATGTTTAAGTAGGAATCACGAGACAAATGGGGCAAGTTTCCCTTTCGTGAGACCTAAAAATAACTCACTCATGAGTTGAAAGAATTGTATTCCCCAATTAGAAGGGAGAAACAATGTAAGTTTAAAACGTGTACTAGACACGTATTTATGCAGAAGTTAATTAATGTTATATAAGATGAAAGGGAGGGCACTTCTATAGAGTGACACCTCATTGAAAAAGACCTAAAGTAACAACTTTATTATTATGGTTTGTTAGTAAAGGGTTTAGGAAAGATCAATTGGGATTGAGGATAAATGTTCATGGCCTTATTTATAGTAATCGGACGATCGCAACGCGGTAGAAATGTTGAACAAGCACTAGTTTTCACTATAGTCTGTTGAATGGATGAAAAATTCACCGTAGTAACACAAAAGTTTATGGCAAAGAAAGTTATTGCAATTGTGAAAAAAAACTGGTTGCACTAGGTAAGCGAGAGTCTATTGCTTGAGAAAGTTATAGATTGTCATTAAGTACACCAGAGAAAATCCCAACGGAGGAAGAAAAGTTAGCTAATGAGCATTAAATAATAAGGAAGGTCCTTTAGTTTGAGAAAGTATTCACTCATGTGAGTGGAAAATACATGACGGCGTGACTGGTAGATTCTGGAAGGTTCCAGAGCAATCTTGACTGAAGAATGGGTCCAAAGTTATTTCAGCGGTGGAACGAGCAAAATATTTTATAGACAGCGGGTATTCGATAATATCTCACGTTGTGAGAAGATTTCTCATTTAATTAGCTTAAGAAAAGCTACTTTCTATTAAGGTTGGCTTAGACAGACAAAAGCCCAACATGGTAAATCCCGCGAAGGATGATTATTGCCCCAAAATATAGTAATCTCACACTGCCTATAAAATTATAGTTAAAAGTATGTAGAATTAAAACCGATGAAGATGAGGTTAAAACCTGAAGTCTGTACTTATCTTTGCTGCATGGCGAAAGTGAAGTTCCCTTTAACGATTAAAGATCCAACATGGCGTGGAATCTAAAGAATGCCTCTTTAGTTCAGGAGGCTGGCTCTAGTTGAGCCTTGACTGAGTCGACGGTCGACGTACAAGTGAGACCCACTCAGCGAAGCGCAGAGGGACCAGGAAAGGGGAAAAGAGTGGGGGTAGGAAACAAAAGGAATACATATCTGACTAGCTAACTTTGAAAAAATAAATGTTCTTCTTGATGAATGGTCTTCAAAGAGTTAATAGTAGGCGACGCTAACGCAGCCTGGTGGGTGAAAAAGTAGACGAAGTTCTCTTGATCACGGAGATGATAGCTGGCGATGGCGACGAGATCTGGTGGCCAGATGGATAAGGAAGTCCTCTAGTACAGGGAAGAATGAGGAACTTCAGAGATTCGCTGCTAGATGACGCTAGGTGGGTCATGGATGATATATATCTAGAACAGGCTCACAAATGACATAAGAGACATGACCACCAAAGAGAAACTAGAAGATCACTGTTGGTGTTTGATAAAAAGAAAGGAATGAACAAGAAAAGAGCATTAAAAATATACTCTATCATACCGTGTATTCCAAGAATACACCAAGCTTGAGGGGTATCACCAACAGAGAGCAAGAAAAGCAATTAAACATTTAAAGGTAAAGGAGAAATTAAAGACAGTGGTCTTGTGATCTGACCGTTAGTGGTCAAAATTCTGGCAACCCTGACTCTACCATCCCTTCCAGGATAACACTCGGTCACTCTAACAGAAATCCAGACCAGGGGAGGAGAAACATCCCTGACCAAGACCAGGTCCCCCACTTTAATGTCGGGACTGGAAAGAAACCACTTCTGTCTCCGTTGCAAGGAAGTTAAATATTCCAAGTTCCACCTCTTCCAGAAAGAATTACGAAGGGCTTCAAGTTTACGCCAAACAATAGGTAAATTAGAATCCCTGTAAGAATTGGGAAGGGGAGGAGGGGCAGATAGAGAAGTGCCTATAAGGAAGTGACCAGGTGTGAGTGGAAGCAGGTCATCAGGGTCATTGGAAAGCGGAGTTAAAGGGCGAGAATTAACAACACCTTCAATCACAAAGTAGCTAGAAGCTGCGGGAAATATGGCTCTAGTAAAGATTGCGATAAGATGCGAAAGGAGAATTAACAAGTTTAAACAAAGCGTATAGAAACAAGTACATCTATTAAGGATAAGAATATACCAAATAAACGAAGGAACTATGCGAGTAGGAGGCAAGAACGCCATAGGTAACAACAATCTAGTAGCCATAAACAATGACCTCAAGTTATAATTAGCATCAAAGGGGTTAATCAGAAAAATACTTAAGTCAGCGAGGAACGTGACGTGACAAGCATAAATACAAAAACACATGGAATATAACGACGAGAATAAACAAGGTTGTTCATCAATGAACAATAAAGGTGCAAAATATGTAAGCAAGTTGCAATACATGAGCGCGTAAAAATATGCAACGATGTTATGAAACAGGAATCGAAGCAGCTATAGGATACGAGCGGGAGTAAGTGGGAGACGGCATGAACGACCTTGACCCACATAGTACGGCGAGATAACGAATATAAATAGCTGAAAGAGACCTTGACCGGAACAAGTTTATTTTGGTAATGAGGTGAGCAGCTTCTGAACTTACGGAAGCAACTCGCAAGACAATGGTTGGCAGTCAGCCAGAGTTGAGATAAGGAAAACTTGCTCTGACCTTTGGCAAGCATAAAAGAAACAAACGACAGCTTGGCCTTACTCGAGCTTGTATACAAACAAGATTGGCAAACAAGCAGTTCGAAATAGACACACAAAACAAGTGAAATCAGCTGAGACTTAAAGCAGATATTCAGGTTACACGGCATGCAGTCAATCGTAGCTTGGACGTGAAAAACCAATTTAGAGACATATGAAACAAAGAAAGTAATCAATTTCGCATAATTTTGAGGATCATGGAATCCGACAATTTTCAACAGAAAAAAGCTTAATTCTTCCGAACAAAGAAGAGAAGCTGGGACATTGAGAAGGAGTTTATGCATAAGAATAGTTATTCTAGATGCTAGAGAATTCAGATTTTCTAGCAGTTTCAAAAGCGGCTTCCGATTGTGAATAAGGGGGAAGGAGCCGGCCGTGGCCATCCTACTAAATAGCAAAAGAAGTGAAACATAGCTTACAGCGAAATGATGGTGACTGATAGCCATGGTTTTACATAAGGGGAAGATAGTTTTCGATAGAAAGTTTAAGCAATTACCTGCTATAAAAATGACATGAGAAAGTAAACTAAGTAACACAAGGTGAGGCGAACTTGAATTGCCATTTTATGCGGGAATAAGGCAAAATCATTTAAACAACTTACAAAGGTGGCGTAGTTGTTTACAATGAGACATCGTTTCGGCAAGTGTTTTTCAAATATATCGAGATCGAAAACATGAGCGTTCTCTTTTTCAGAAATGGGATTTATGTCAGCTGTAACAAAATGACATTGCGATTTGGTTTGAAGACTGGGTTGTTGGATTTCACCAGTAATAACCCAACCAAAATCGGTGTCTCTGGCGACCACGTTTGAGGATAACTTGCGAACCTGTTTACGAAGGCAATTCCAGAAAACATTGGCACTGAAAAGTACATCAATGGGACCTAGAGCATTAAACTGAGGATCAGCTAACCTTAAGTGCGAAGGAATCTTTAAACCGGAAGTATTAATAGAGCTGCTAGGAGTGTCCTTGCAAATACTGGTAAGAATGAGACAGTTTAAGTTAAGATTGGTGTTTCTTTGACAAATGTCTCTGATTTTCAATTTTGAAGACTGCTAGGCTTGAGTTTTCAAATTGTCAATGCCGGATACGTTGATGGGAGTAGGCGATGAAGAAAGACCTAGTTTTTTAATTAACGATTGCGAAACAGAGTTGTGAGTTGAAGCGGAATCGAGAAGACCGCGGGTTCGAAACCAATTTCCAAATTTATCTTGGATTTCGAATTGTACAGTGGATAAAAGGACTTGCGAACTGTGAGAAGTTTCGGCGTTAGAAATGCAGGAAGAAGCATTAGTTTGTTCGGAGCTGCTCTGCATAGAGTTTGAAGAAGCGGGTACTGGTGATCTCGATTGATCATGAACGTGCAATAAAGAATGGTGCGGTTTTTTGCAATTAAAACAGAGGTTGGAAGACGTACAGTTAGAAGAAGAATGCTTAGGTGACAAGCAGTTGAAGCAATGTTTACTATTGAAGACAAACTTCCTTCTGTCTTCGACAGACAATTCTTTAAAGGATTTGCACGAGTACAAAGTGTGAAACTTTTTACAGAGCATGCATTTTAAAGATTTGTTGAGCGGCCTGATATGTTCTCTTGGATGGTTGAAAGAAGCAGAACGGGTTTGCTTGTTCTCGACAGATGGGGGCTGATGACCATTTGAAGAGACAAGTTTCCTCTCAAAAATGTGACACTGATGACTCGTTTCGACATTTTCGCACTGAAATGAGAGTGCTGTAAGGACTTGGCACCGGCTGTTGAGAAACGAGATGAGGTGTTCGAACGAGTATTCCTCATTGCGAGTGAGTTCGATCTCCCAAGCCTTTAAGGTCGAAAAATCGAATCTGGATGTAGCTAGATGAATAAGGATAGTGTCCCAAGTTTGGACTGGCTGCTTGAGTTGATATAATGGTCTAACATTTAATTGCATGGAGTCTAACAGGTCTCTTAAAGAGGTGACGTCATTAGGTTTGACGGCTGGCAGGTTGAACAGACAGCGGATGCGGCGAGCGACACAAAAACGTTAATTACCATATCTCTCTTTAAGGAGATTAAAGGCGATGTGGTAGTTATCTGCGCTTAAAGGCAGTGACTCAACCAAGGCCAAGGCCTGTCCTTCCAAGGACGTACGCAAGAAGTAGAATTTATGAATGTCGAGAATATCATCATTTCCATGAATGAGGGAGCAGTAGAGTTCATAAAAGGAATACCATTCACCTTCCTGGCCTGAGAAGTGAGGTAGGCTTATCTTTGGAAGTAAAGGTTTCGGTTTATCCTTGTGAACTGAAGCGGGTGCGAACTGGGCCGAATTGATGACCCTAGTGTCCGGTTCTGAGATACTGCGGATCAGTTTGTGGGCTTTGGCAATCCCTTCAAAATACAAGGGTTCAACCTCGTCCCGATCCGATTGAAGTTCTGGGCAAGCGGATTCAATCTCGGTTTGAATTTGATCGTAATAATCATAGGACCGTTCGTACAACTTAAGGCGTTGTGTCAAGATGTCTAAATCACACTCGGCGGGATTTATTTTGTTAATGAAATTTCTAAATCTGGTAAGTTGCCCTTTGTAGGAAGAACGTCTAGCAATGAGAGTTTCATCCTTTTCAGTAGGAGCCATGACAAGGTAAATAGATTAAAGTATAACTCACGGAACTGTGGAACCTTGGAAATGCTGTCAGGCTGGCAGCAGCAAATAAGTTGAAAGAAAGGGACACACCAAAGGAGACAGGAGCGGCTTTGCACGATGTAGTTATAGCTGAAAGATTCAAAGCAGGTATTAATAATTTGCAAGGTATTGTCAAATAACTTTTAAAAAGAATAAAAAATAACAAATGGACTCTCCCGGGTTTCGGCACCAAACTTTGGGTAGATTATTGGCTGGGGAATAACCTAACCACCAAGGGAAGATGATAAAGGAAAGGAGGTGGGTTTCGGATTGGAGAAAAAAGGATGGAGAAATAGGAGGAGAGTCCCACAAAAGTTATAAATTTAACTTTAAATGCACTCAAAGGCGGTTGTCACTGCAAATCCGCTCTCAGATACCTAAAGTGGGTAAGGACCTGGTCGAAGCTAACGGGAAACGCAGCTAGGACTTGGGCGGTTTGCAAGAGAATGGCTTTAGCGTATTCCCTCTCAAGCATACATATGCCTACTATGGGGAAGGGTGATGGTCTGGCAAGACAGAGAGTAACAGACTTATTGTATGTCTGTTCAAAGGAATTCGTTTTGGAAAAAGTAATTCGAAGAATGCCAATAATTTGAATTGATTTCGATATTTCCAGTTTTCGAAGTTGTAGAGTTCTTGAAAAGCGACCAAGTGCTTCCAAGAAGGATAGTAATAAAAGAATTATGCCTTTGGGAAGAAATTTGGTAAATGAACCAATAGTTGCATTTGGAAATGGCTAAGCTTTTATCCAGCAAGGAGCCGACTAAAAGTTTAGGCAAAGAGAAACACTTATCTTTTGGAAAACTAACCATAAGTTTTTTGGAGAGGATCTCCACAAGCAGGAAGCTGGCGTAGCGAGCTGTACTTGCCTTACTGGCCTGTTAGAATTAGCTATTAAAGCTATGAGAAACTTTATCAAGATAACCACTAAGAGTTCTTGCTCAAAAGCAACGAGTGGTGAAAGCCCTATCAATAGATTTAATGGCATTAAGTAGGAAGAGTCAAGGAAGACAGGATCTTGCCTAACCGTTGTATTAGCGAAATGAAGAGTCAGAAAGGAAAGTTTGAATTTATTTAACAATGCAAAAAAGTCTAATAAATCTAACAAGTATATAGTTTCAATTTTTGTTAACAATTTGGGGTCGCAGACCTCCTAACATTTAAAGTTTGCTCCAGGCAATTAACAATTCTTTAGGTTTCAAACCTTTATATATACTAAAATCTTCGTAAGATTTGAAAAAGACAAATGAAGTGATTAAAGTTTGGACATTAAATCGAGTACAAGGTGTGTACTTTCAGAAATTCCCAAATACCTATCTTAGAAAAAGTTACAACTTCGAAAATAACAAAAAAGAAAGCAGGTAGAATGAAAAAGAAGTTCCTATAACTTCTTATATTTACGCTGAATTACGTTTATAATAGTTATACAAAATAGGACGGGTCACTTACTGTGAAACCTGAAGAGAAAGTCAAAAGGAAGGTTCTAGACTTCCTATGTTTAAGTAGGAAACATGACACAAATGGGGCAAGTTTCCCTTTCGTGAGACCTAAAAATAACTCACTCATGAGTTGAAAGAATTGTATTCCCCAATTAGAAGGGAGAAACAATGTAAGTTTAAAACGTGTACTAGACACGTATTTATGCAGAAGTTAATTAATGTTATATAAGAAGAAAGGGAGGGCAATTCTATAGAGTGACACCTCATTAAAAAGACCTAAAGTAACAACTTTATTATTATGGTTTGTTAGTAAAGGGTTTAGGAAAGATCAATTGGGTTTGAGGATAAATGTTCATGGCCTTATTTATAGTAATCGGACGATAGCGACGCGGTAGAAATGTTGAACAAGCACTAGTTTTCACTATAGTCTGTTGAATGGATGAAAAATTCACTGTAGTAACACAAAAGTTTATGGCAAAGAAAGTTATTGCAATTGTGAAAAAAATGGTTGCACTAGGTAGGCGAGAGTCTATTGCTTGAGAAAGTTATAGATTGTCACTAAGTACACCAGAGAAAATCCCAACGGAGGAAGAAAAGTTAGCTATTGAGCATTAAATAATAAGGAAGATCCTTTAGTTTGAGAAAGTATTCACTCATGTGAGTGGAAAATACATGACGGCGTGACTGGTAGATTCTGGAAGGTTCCAGAGCAATCTTGACTGAAGAATGGGTCCAAAGTTATTCCAGCGGTGGGACGAGCAAAATATTTTATAGACAGCGGGTATTCGATAATATCCCACGTTGTGAGAAGATTTCTCATTTAATTAGCTTAAGAAAAGCTACTTTCTATTAAAGTTGGCTTAGACAGACAAAAGCCCAACATGGTAAATCCCGCGAAGGATGATTATTGCCCCAAAATATAGTAATCTCACACTGCCTATAAAATGATAGTTAAAAGCATGTAGAATTAAAACCGATGAAGATGAGGTTAAAACCTGAAGTCTGTACTTATCTTTGCTGCATGGCGATAGTGAAGTTCCCTTTGACGATTAAGGATCCAACATGGCGTGGAATCTAAAGAATGCCTCTTTAGTTCAGGAGGCTGGCTCTAGTTGAGCCTTGACTGAGTCGACGGTCGACGTACAAGTGAGACTCACTCAGCGAAGCGCAGAGGGACCAGGAAAGGGGAAAAGAGTGGGGGTAAGAAACCAAAGGAATACATATCAGAATAGCCAACTTTGAAAAAATAAATGTTTTTCTTAATGAATCGTCTTCAAAGAGTTGATAGTAGGCGACGCTAACGCAGCCTGGTGGGTGAAAAAGTAGACGAAGTTCTCTTGATCACGGAGATGATAGCTGGCGATGGCGACGAGATCTGGTGGCCAGATGGATAAGGAAGTCCTCTTGTACAGGGAAGAATGAGGAACTTCAGAGATTCGCTGCTAGATGACGCTAGGTGGGTCATGGAAGATATATATCTAGAAGAGACTCACAAATGACATAAGAGACATGACCACAAAGAGAAACTAGAAGATCACTGTTGGTGTTTGATAAAAAGAAAGGAATGAACAAGGAAAGAGCATTAAAAATATACTCTATCATACCGTGTATTCCAAGAATACACCACCATCCCCTCATGACTCCAATTTTGGTGCCTGTCGTTACACAAGTTGGCCTTGAACTCGGCTTACCCGGTCGTCTTCAAGAATAGCTGCCAAGCTCTGCTTCTTTGGCAATCATTGCAACACACTAACATGCCTTCCTCTTTGTCAATTTCCACATGTACTGCCTGGGCCGCAGTTTTTTTTTTTTTTTTTTTTTTTTTTTTTTTTTTTTTTCGTGTAGCCTCCTGAGAGGCCGAGTGCAGGTCTTTCTAGTCGACGCCCGTGGGCGACCTGCGCGTCGGGATGAGAGATGGAATGGATGAAGATGAATGAAACTGGGCAAGGATGTGGAAGGAAGCGGCCGTGGCCTGTCAGAAGGTACTGTCCCAGCATTTGCCTGGTGTTGAAAATGGGAAACCACGGAAAACCATTTCAAGGACAGCCGACGGTGGGGCTCGAACCCACGCGTCTACCGAGTCAGCAGAGAGCTTGGCCCCTTGACCTAACGCAGCGCTTTAGCCCGCGTAGCCACTACTGTCGGTTGGGCCGCAGTAATAATAATAATAAATCATGAATACTTATTCATCGCAGATTAATAAGGGTTCAGTATATTTGGAGGTTATGTGTGTGTCACAATACTTTTGGTTCATGAAAATAATCATATTGGTTTCCCAAGTTTTATCATGTAATTTTATGGTTAAACGGTTAGGTATATTGTCTATTTAAAGAAACTGATCCAGACGCTCTGTTCTGTCATAACAGTAATCAAGTTGTAATTGTCTACGTCCTCGAGTTTTTCTTACATGTGTAACTTCATTAATTAAATTTCTTCCACTCGAAGACTAGTTAGTATGTCCCATATGGACCCTGCATAATGTGTCTTTGGTGACACTTATTGTTATTTACTTATTTATTGGTTCTTCGTTCCCATACTTTCCTTCGAACTGTGTTCCTAAATTATTTACTTTTTATCGATTGAAGATTATCTGCGTTAACGTGGTGGATATTTTATTAAACCATTGTCTTGTATTACTGACCCAGTTGTCAGTGTTCTCTTTTAATTAACATGCCTATATCTTCATTTTCACTGATTCTGAGCTTCTGCACTTAATTTTTGGATATTTACATTTTATTTTTTCATCAAATTTTTTAATATGTTTTATTGTTTTCATGTTGTACTTATGCATGTCTAAAAATGTATTTGTTATCCCTGAAATTACTACTCAGTGTTCTTTCTTAACAGTAGACGTTACTGTAGTTTAGTCTCTCATTTAATCTGGGTTATGGAAGGTTGTAGTTTCAGCACGCATTCCTCCTCAAGTATCTTGTCTTCTTTAGGTTATATTGAGTCTCCCTTGTGTTGACGTAGGTGTCACAGAGAATATCAGTTACTCTTTTATATTATTTTCTTATGCCTGTTTCTGAATACCGTAGACTACTGTGTTCCTGTGTGGGTGGACAGCCTCCACTCAATAAAGATTGATGTGCAGCTTAATGAAGCCATGTGAGTTATCACTGGGTCTGTCAGATCTTCTCCCTTTCAGTGGTTAACAGTCCTAACTAATATTGCTCCGCAAGATCTAAGGAGGACAACAGCTAAGGTAAAGTTGCTCTAGAAGATCACATCTCAGAAGAACTCTCCCTTGTACGATGTCCTACGGGATCCGCCAACCACTCGTATGAAATCACGCAAGCCAGCCCGGGTTGATCTGGAAAGTGTCGGTTCTTTCGACTTGACTTCCAAATGGCGTCAGCGCTGGCAAGAGGATCCACCCAACAATGCTTATCTTGTTCAAGATCCGACAAGGAAGGTTGAGGGATTCCGTTTACCACGACAAACCTGGACGAAGCTGAACCGCATTAGAACGTGTCAAGGGAGGCGTGGTCACAGCTTGAAGAAGTGGGGTTTCTGTTCATCTGCTGATTGCGACTTCGGAGCGGAATACCAGACGATGGTCCATCTTGTTAAGGAGTGCCCCTTTCGAGCGTTTGACGGTGATTTGAGGACTCTACACCAAGTGACTACGAGTGCTCTGGACTGGTTGTCAAGTTTGGACATTTCCATTTGAATGATACTTTTGTATACTTGTAAAACCATACTATATATATATTGAGACCGTTAGTCGAGTCAACAACCACGATGACTTTCCTAACATCCCATAAGTCGAATAAAATTACCGTGAGGATCAGGTGAACTTCCTAATAGGCTAAGCGGCACGAGACATTTTAGTCCACGGGGATCGTGGTACATGGTGACGATGGTCATAGACTGCCTAAGGAGAGGTTCACCTCAAAACTAGACTGAGAAATTAAACATCCAGACTTAAGTAAAACACCGTGAAAATTTATTAAAATTCACAAGCCCCTAGCCTAGTTCGGAGGGTTATATTCGGCTAGTCCGCAAACTAATAAACAAAAGAAAATAAAGAGCAGGTCCCTACCTGAGAAGTTACTGAAAACCCTCGCGAAAGATCTAACTCACAATAATAAAGCAACAACAGCAACGCTAAGAAAATGGTACGACGGAAGTCCCTAATTCAAGTTACAAGATCAAGCTAATATCTGAATTTACATTTAACAGGGTAGCAAAACAAATCTAAGTTAGGATGGTACTGCACCATTATTCATAAAATGGCTTAAGTACAGACATGGTTACAGTATTTTGGGAACACCCTGTAACTTCCTAACTTGCCTCTGAAGTCGATCATAACAGCTGGTCTGCAGCAAGAAAAAGCCATGCTATCAAGAAAGAGATCGGCAGAGCTCGTGTTTCCGACGAGAAACCCGAAGCTCATCGATAATAACCATGTTGACTGTGTCTAACACCATATCGATCGATTCACCTGAGAGTGATTAATACAAATTAATGCATATTTAGCGCTTTATGTAAGCAGATACATGTGTCTATATGTATATTTCCATGGCAGAAAGCCATTATTAAGAAAGTATGAAGAACAGAAGATGATATGTTAACTCACTGCTGATTACGTTTCGACTGCGATATTTTTCGTATCGAGTCATGACGTGTGTGGTAGTGGGGGAAGCAGATGTGAGACTCAGGCGACCTCGTGCAGAGCGCAATGTGTATAGAACTTGACAGCGCAGAGGGTTGAGCTGGAAATCAGTGAAAGTAAAATCGCCAGCTAACGGGAGTTTTAAAAACGTGTGACCGTGCTGAAGTGTATTCTAGTTCGTTAAGCATTCTACGTGAAGTAGAAACGTGTTTAATATGGCTCAGACATGGTCTTAAACATGTAATAATTTACCTCTGCGACTGTGTGTCTACAGCAACTAACGGGCCATGCGGATGGATACTTTTATAATCACGACCGCGAGCTCAGCCGTGATGTGTCACGAAACTCTGCATATAATCCGTCGTGGAAATGCAGCCTAGATTTGATTCACTCTTTACAGTGATTATACCTTTTGAAAAGAGTACATTCTCAAGCAAGGTGTCAAGGGGAAGGGACAATATGAAGCTTATATCCACTACGATGGTAGGCTAAATTGATTTAAGAATACTGCATTAGCAGGGTGCAGCGGGGACTTGTCGAAGGCAACTTTCATTTAGCATGAAGTGTGCACGCGACTCTCGTGTCGAGAGGGGCCGCGTCGACCCTCGTGAACTTGTTCACACGCGCGTTCTCATATTGGAACTTGTAAGTGACGGTTCGAGTTCACCTTCGCGTCGTGACGAGTTGATAAACTGTGTGCAGTCCATCCGTTGGTGTTCGAATATGTATGGGAAGATATCGCCAGGATATGTTGGAACAATTTCGACCGACCGGGTGTTGTTCGAGCCTGGGAGGACTTTGGTTCGTTCTATGGAAACCCAGTTGAAGTCCAGCATATTTTCTGTTGGTCCGGAGCTGATTATGGCCAACGATATCCTTTTTTCCTCATCTAGATTCGCCAAAGGTACTGATCACTTCAACTTGTTACAGTAGTGTAGCGTGGACATTTATAAATACCACTTTGCCATATTTGATTTTGTAGTTTAAATGGTTGAGTAGAAAGTGCAGGTTCGATGTTTATTTCGAAACTGACCTTCTATGATGCCAGGATTTTGACTCATAAAAATGAGTGCATCCTTTGTGTAATTTTGATGAATAAATTAATAATCTCAGTAGTATTTTACAGTATTTAACTAATATGCTCATTCTTATTTGTCGAGAAGCAAATGTAGGAAGAAGATTTACAGTTTTTCTTGTGTAAGAACATTATAGTAACGCAACTTTCTTTTGAGAACGTTGGTTGAGTTTTCATATTCTAGTGCATTGTTCTTTAAGCACTTTCGCTTGGATCATCGTATTCTTTGGAGGGGAATTTTCCTTTTCGTATTCTTATTAAGATATTAGGAAGTTTTCGGACCCAGTTATTCTAAATGTTACTTCGAGTCCTTGGACTATATTTTCTTCAGTTTTTTTTAATAACAGATTTAACTTGTGTTTTCTGAGCGTGATTTTCGAAATGGATTGCCTAATGGGTCATTAGTCGCTTAGCCTTTGTTGCTAACCTAGATCCATGCTGTAGGTCTAATCCATCGACATTTTCGCGTTCGGGAAATTCAGGGAGGATCTTATTTTGAAATTGAATTTATTTTTATAGACCTCTTTACAACCTCAGTTTGTGTGGTTGGGCAGCGTTATAAACAGTTTATATATATATATTTTTTTTGAAGTTAACACTGGATTAAATTGATATCATTGCCTTTAGTGCAATAGTTTTTTCTAGTAAGAGGGTATTTGAACGACATCCAAATTTGCGAGGATAATCCCAGGGACGACTTACTATAAGTCATACGTTTAAGAATTATGGATCATGTAATAAATCAATGTAAGGCAAGTTTTTAAAGTTAGGTGGAATATTTCTGAAATCCACTGGGATTTGTTGGTAATCTGTTACGGGATCATATTTTTCGAATTCAGGATTTTTACCATAAACAGCTGATTTGCATAATTGTGGATTTATAACAGTAAGGCTCCTATTATAGGTGCATATTGGTCTTTAGAGAGGCATGTACTATGAGTAATGTCTTTGTGTTTAAGTATATTGATGCAATGCTTTGTAAAGCATATTTTTCTTGTTGAGGATTGAGCCAGGTGTGCCAATCAGGATTAGATTGATTGGGGTTTTAACCCAGAGAGGTGTTGTTTTAACCTAGGATGGTTAATATTTGGTCATAGTTAACTTTATCGCTGTTATCGTGAAAATGCCTGTGTGAAGATTAATATTTTTCCGAGCAGTATTATTGGGAATCTTGAGTGGATATTCGGTTAAATATTTCCAGTAAAACTAATATAACAATTTTGTCATAAGATGTATGTTTAAAAAGGAAACCGATAACTATTTAAGACTGACTTTACAATTAATTTTTGCTTAGCTTAACTGTTCGGCAGAATTTCCCTAAAACAAGAATTGAAATAATATTAAACAGAAAGGAATGTCGTGACTTCAAGTCAGTAGGAAGAGAATAATTGAAATTATTCTGGAATTTTGTGTAAATTATATTCTGTAAATAGGCCATATGAATTTCTTCATTCAATAACAAGAACATATAAAGTTACTGAAGATGTCGTGTAGGATTAGTAATTATAACCAGGATATTTTTGTATAAGATGTTATTTCCGTTAAGGAACCGAAATTAATTTAATGTATTCAAGTCTTATAATATTTCTCTTTTTGTGAATGCTTACCCTATGGGATTGATCATCATTATTATTAATATGCCTTATATTTTAATCAGCTAAAAGTTAGTTGTGACAATGGGTAATATATTTTTTTTCTGGAAGATAATCCAATATAATCAATGAGATTGTTTTTTTTTGATTGGTCGTGGTATCGACGAAATTGATATTCTTCTGTCTTGTTTATTCTTACAATAAATCACTTTACTACTTGGTTTTAATTATTGCGTGATGCTTTATAGAGGTGATGGAAGGGTGTATTAAGGGGGCCATCGCTCGGTATTTTAGTGTTTACCACACCTTTGAGATTCTTTCTTCCTTTTGAAGGATTCTCGTGTTTTGAGCTAGTCTTTTCTTTTTCTGAGCCTTGGTCAGTCTTAATACATCCTGTTAGGTATTCGAGTGGCCCTATTATCCCTGTGTCTGTTGGTAGAACTTGGGGGGTCTTTAGAGCCGGGGCATTTTCCGGTTCTACGATCCAGCTGCTATCCAGGGATTCAACAGGTATTGGTAGGTAAAAGGGTACATTAGGTGGCGCCCAGCTCAGGGGCTTCGAAAAACTGGAATACCAGAGCGAATACCAGGGAGTTGAATGCCATAATTCTGCCAAAATTGAAACTGAAAGTACAAAGTGGAAATTAGTTTATGATCATGTAACACAGATCGCGAATTAGAACACCGTGTTTCTTGTGTGACTATGAATCAAGGCGATAAAATAATGGTGAACCAATATTTTGGCACGAACTATTGGAATTCCTATGGAACAAAGCAATTACGAGGATACTCGAGCTACTTGACCCACAAGTGGTATTGCAACCATTATTAATTTTTATTTTATTTTATGTATTGGAGTGGTGCCACACGCTTTGTTAATAATTTGTTCTACTTGTTTCCGGCTGATGATCATTGCTGACATCATTAAAAATAGAAGTATTTGTAGTAAATTTAAAATTTAAGTAATGGTAGAATCATAGACCTTCACCGATATAAACCAACACGCACTTGTATATGGTCGATCCCAAATGAAATGGGGCATTTTGTGTTTAGACATAAGTTTATTTTAAGGTAACGCCAGACAATAAGAATGAGCATATATGGTAAATGGTGGTTGTTTGTAGATGTTCTCGCTGTGCTTTGTTGGTGTGGTATTCTTATTTCTTGTGAAGTGTAGTGAAGCATGTCTGAAGGTAATATGGTGACTGTTGGTGACGTTAAGAAGATGTTTGAAATTCTTCAACATAAAATGGACAATTTGAATCAGGACATTGAAAATATTAAGGTCCAAACTAGATCTGCATTAGACCATATGTCCGAAACTGTTATTCAAAATCAGGGTGCAGTTGCTGAAGGCATCAGGGGGGAAATTGATACTATGCAATCCTCCTTGAAGGCTATCAATGACAGTTCTAAAAGGGTAGAAAAGAAGGTTACCAGTGTAGAATCTAATATCGAAGATATCCAGGACGATAATAGAAAAACACAACTAGATATGAGTACACTACGGGCTAATGTTGGATTGGTACAGGTTGCCCAAGAAAGAATCCAAACTAGTCAAACATCAATCCAAACAGATCTTAACAATATGCAAACTAGTCAGACATCAATGCAAACTAGTCAAAAATCAATCCAAACAGATCTTAACAATATGCAAACTAGTCAAACATCAATCCAAACAGATCTTAACAATATTCAGACTAGTCAAAGGGGAATTGAGGAAACTGTAAAGGATGTAAATTCTAATGTAAGGATTATGCAATCCCAAATCAATGATTTAAGAACAGATGTGGGATTAATAGAATCCAGTCAAAATAAAATGGAGCTAGAGGTCCGAAAAATCGAATCTAGTCAAAATCAGACGGAGGTTAAGTTAATGGAGCTAGAAAAATCTAATAAAGAATTTCAAGTTGAGATTAGACTAGACTTTGAAAAGAGTGTGAAGCTCAGTAAAAAAAATTTAGAAGCACTTCAGCTGCAGTTTTCCCATGACACTAATCAGACCCAGAATAGCCTGGAACAGTTGAAATGTGAAATGGGGACACTCCGAGCTCAAGTCACTGATCATACGAAACTTCTCAGGGATGATTTTGACATCGATTTGAAAGGGATCATAAGTGATAATATTGTAACATTTCGTCAAGATATTATGAAAATTAATGAGGAATGTTTTAAAGTTGAGAAATCTAAGTTAGAATCTAAACTTGCCACTGGTCTTGCAACTAATAGCAAAGACATAATAAATGTTAGGGAAGATCTAAGCAAAAGAATGGATGGAATTCAAAATACTCAGGTTAATAATATATCCGATTTAGAGAAACGTATTAACAGTGTTGAAACTAAAGTCGACCAAAGTAAGATAGAGTTAAATGAGGTCAGGGAGAAGAAAACTTCCGAGATTAATGAAATTAGAAAGGGTCTCGAGCAAATTAATCTAGAGGGGCATATCAGTTTAGATACTCTAAAAGATCAATTGCGATCACTTTTACAGTCCGATTTTCGAGTTGTAGTTGAACAACCTGAAGTGATAGTACCTGATGGTAGGGAAAGGATGATACAGGAATCTTCCAACAACGAACCCAACGTTCGGCTCAGTCAAATGGAACATTCGAGTCCCATTCGAACAAGCAGGGAAACTTTTAGTTCTCCGAACCCCAACGTAGGCGTGGGTGACTATACTTCGAAATCATCGGAAAGGACACCGAATGTAACCATAATACGAAATTTTGATGACAAACCTAGGAAGTTTAGCAATTTGGATGGAATGACACCAATCGAATTTGTCAGGACATTAAGAGATTACTTTTTGGAGTCACATGTGCCACGTGAGCGTGAGCTACGTATGGTGGAAAGGTTTCTCACCGATGCTCCGTTACAATGGTTCAGGGCTTTTCGTTACAAATTTGACAACTTTGAGCAGTTTTCGGAAGCCTTCATACAAAGATTTTGGTCGATCGAGGTCCAACAGAATGTGAGATCAGAAGTCTATTCACGCAAGTACTCCAGTACAGGACCAACCAGCTACGCTGAATACTTTGCGTGTCAGTTAGCAAAACTCCGTTTTCTTCAGCCGCCGTTAACACAGGAAGAACTCCTTGAAGCTATCTCACGTCAATTGCCTGCGGAAGTAAGGAAATCATTTATTTCTTCCGGAGTATCGTCTTTAACGTCGTTAGATGACCTGTTACGTCGATTAGATCACATGAGTATGATGACGCAACCTACTATAGTCAAAAATGCCAGGCAGGAATCGAAAGTTGTAAACGCGGTAATGATGAACCGTACACAGCAGACGGATCGTTTCGAACAAAGAAGAGATGATAGAATAGGTCCTATTAGAAATACCCATCAGGAAGAGAGGAGATGGGAAAACCAACGTAGGGACGCCCAGGAGAGGCCTTGGCAACGTCGCTACGAGGAGAGAAATTTTTATCGAAGAGATAATGATCGAGACCGGAATGATCATCGAGAAACGCCTTATGATAGGAATTACAGATATGATCAAAATAATCGAGATAACAGATATAATAGGAATGATAGAGATACCCGAGACAATAGAGATAACAGATATAATAGGAATGATAGAGATACCCGTGACAACGGAGATAACAGACAAAATCAAGGGTACTCAAGATACAACAATTATCGAACGGAGGCGTCCGATAAAAAAGTGCAACAGGAGAGGCTCAAGAGAGGGCGAGATAAGTCCACGGAGGTTGGACGAAGAAAATCGAAGGAAAGAAAGGATGAAAATCTAGATAAGTCACAACCCAGTACTAGCAGAGAAGGTCGGAGTTCAGAAAGAACGCCTGACCGGGACAAAGAAAAAACATATTCGAAAAGAAATTAAGCACTGAGATGTCACGCATTCTATCTGTTCACGACTACAAGAAAGAGATTACCATGACAGAGAAGTCACTATAATAAAAGGAAATAATTGTTATGAAGTAGTAAGCCAAAATGAAAGAGAAATGATAGGTCGTTTCAATGCTAAGAACCTGAAAAGATATGTGCAGAAGATAGTCTGAGTGTTGACTGAATAATGCTACATATGCCGAGATTACCTGGAATGGTGTAAATAAAAGTTGAGGAGACTTTTAATTAAGGTATCAAAGGGAAAATGCACCATTATTCATAAAAGGGCTTAAGTACAGACATGGTTACAGTATTTTGGGAACGTCCTGTAACTTCCTAACTTGCCTCTGAAGTCGATCATAACAGCTGGTCTGCAGCAAGAAAAAGCCATGCTATCAAGAAAGAGATCGGCAGAGCTCGTGTTTCCGACGAGAAACCCGAAGCTCATCGATAATAACCATGTTGACTGTGTCTAACACCATATCGATCGATTCACCTGAGAGTGATTAATACAAATTAATGCATATTTAGCGCTTTATGTAAGCAGATACATGTGTCTATATGTATATTTCCATGGCAGAAAGCCATTATTAAGAAAGTATGAAGAACAGAAGATGATATGTTAACTCACTGCTGATTACGTTTTGACTGCGATATTTTTCGTATCGAGTCATGACGTGTGTGGTAGTGGGGGAAGCAGATGTGAGACTCAGGCGACCTCGTGCAGAGCGCAATGTGTATAGAACTTGACAGCGCAGAGGGTTGAGCTGGAAATCAGTGAAAGTAAAATCGCCAGCTAACGGGAGTTTTAAAAACGTGTGACCGTGCTGAAGTGTATTCTAGTTCGTTAAGCATTCTACGTGAAGTAGAAACGTGTTTAATAGGGCTCAGACATGGTCTTAAACATGTAATAATTTACCTCTGCGACTGTGTGTCTACAGCAACTAACGGGCCATGCGGATGGATACTTTTATAATCACGACCGCGAGCTCAGCCGTGATGTGTCACGAAACTCTGCATATAATCCGTCGTGGAAATGCAGCCTAGATTTGATTCACTCTTCACAGTGATTATACCTTTTGAAAAGAGTACATTCTCAAGCAAGGTGTCAAGGGGAAGGGACAATATGAAGCTTATATCCACTACGATGGTAGGCTAAATTGATTTAAGAATACTGCATTAGCAGGGTGCAGCGGGGACTTGTCGAAGGCAACTTTCATTTAGCATGAAGTGTGCACGCGACTCTCGTGTCGAGAGGGGCCGCGTCGACCCTCGTGAACTTGTTCACACGCGCGTTCTCATATTGGAACTTGTTAGTGACGGTTCGAGTTCACCTTCGCGTCGTGACGAGTTGATAAACTGTGTGCGGTCCATCCGTTGGTGTTCGAATATGTATGGGAAGATATCGCCAGGATATGTTGGAACTATTTCGACCGACCGGGTGTTGTTCGAGCCTGGGAGGACTTTGGTTCGTTCTATGGAAACCCAGTTGAAGTCCAGCATATTTTCTGTTGGTCCGGAGCTGATTATGGCCAACGATATCCTTTTTTCCTCATCTAGATTCGCCAAAGGTACTGATCACTTCAACTTGTTACAGTAGTGTAGCGTGGACATTTATAAATACCACTTTGCCATATTTGATTTTGTAGTTTAAATGGTTGAGTAGAAAGTGCAGGTTCGATGTTTATTTCGAAACTGACCTTCTATGATGCCAGGATTTTGACTCATAAAAATGAGTGCATCCTTTGTGTAATTTTGATGAATAAATTAATAATCTCAGTAGTATTTTACAGTATTTAACTAATATGCTCATTCTTATTTGTCGAGAAGCAAATGTAGGAAGAAGATTTACAGTTTTTCTTGTGTAAGAACATTATAGTAACGCAACTTTCTTTTGAGAACGTTGGTTGAGTTTTCATATTCTAGTGCATTGTTCTTTAAGCACTTTCGCTTGGATCATCGTATTCTTTGGAGGGGAATTTTCCTTTTCGTATTCTTATTAAGATATTAGGAAGTTTTCGGACCCAGTTATTCTAAATGTTACTTCGAGTCCTTGGACTATATTTTCTTCAGTTTTTTTTAATAACAGATTTAACTTGTGTTTTCTGAGCGTGATTTTCGAAATGGATTGCCTAATGGGTCATTAGTCGCTTAGCCTTTGTTGCTAACCTAGATCCATGCTGTAGGTCTAATCCATCGACATTTTCGCGTTCGGGAAATTCAGGGAGGATCTTATTTTGAAATTGAATTTATTTTTATAGACCTCTTTACAACCTCAGTTTGTGTGGTTGGGCAGCGTTATAAACAGTTTATATATATATTTTTTTTTTGAAGTTAACACTGGATTAAATTGATATCATTGCCTTTAGTGCAATAGTTTTTTCTAGTAAGAGGGTATTTGAACGACATCCAAATTTGCGAGGATAATCCCAGGGACGACTTACTATAAGTCATACGTTTAAGAATTATGGATCATGTAATAAATCAATGTAAGGCAAGTTTTTAAAGTTAGGTGGAATATTTCTGAAATCCACTGGGATTTGTTGGTAATCTGTTACGGGATCATATTTTTCGAATTCAGGATTTTTACCATAAACAGCTGATTTGCATAATTGTGGATTTATAACAGTAAGGCTCCTATTATAGGTGCATATTGGTCTTTAGAGAGGCATGTACTATGAGTAATGTCTTTGTGTTTAAGTATATTGATGCAATGCTTTGTAAAGCATATTTTTCTTGTTGAGGATTGAGCCAGGTGTGCCAATCAGGATTAGATTGATTGGGGTTTTAACCCAGAGAGGTGTTGTTTTAACCTAGGATGGTTAATATTTGGTCATAGTTAACTTTATCGCTGTTATCGTGAAAATGCCTGTGTGAAGATTAATATTTTTCCGAGCAGTATTATTGGGAATCTTGAGTGGATATTCGGTTAAATATTTCCAGTAAAACTAATATAACAATTTTGTCATAAGATGTATGTTTAAAAAGGAAACCGATAACTATTTAAGACTGACTTTACAATTAATTTTTGCTTAGCTTAACTGTTCGGCAGAATTTCCCTAAAACAAGAATTGAAATAATATTAAACAGAAAGGAATGTCGTGACTTCAAGTCAGTAGGAAGAGAATAATTGAAATTATTCTGGAATTTTGTGTAAATTATATTCTGTAAATAGGCCATATGAATTTCTTCATTCAATAACAAGAACATATAAAGTTACTGAAGATGTCGTGTAGGATTAGTAATTATAACCAGGATATTTTTGTATAAGATGTTATTTCCGTTAAGGAACCGAAATTAATTTAATGTATTCAAGTCTTATAATATTTCTCTTTTTGTGAATGCTTACCCTATGGGATTGATCATCATTATTATTAATATGCCTTATATTTTAATCAGCTAAAAGTTAGTTGTGACAATGGGTAATATATTTTTTTTCTGGAAGATAATCCAATATAATCAATGAGATTGTTTTTTTTTGATTGGTCGTGGTATCGACGAAATTGATATTCTTCTGTCTTGTTTATTCTTACAATAAATCACTTTACTACTTGGTTTTAATTATTGCGTGATGCTTTATAGAGGTGATGGAAGGGTGTATTAAGGGGGCCATCGCTCGGTATTTTAGTGTTTACCACACCTTTGAGATTCTTTCTTCCTTTTGAAGGATTCTCGTGTTTTGAGCTAGTCTTTTCTTTTTCTGAGCCTTGGTCAGTCTTAATACATCCTGTTAGGTATTCGAGTGGCCCTATTATCCCTGTGTCTGTTGGTAGAACTTGGGGGGTCTTTAGAGCCGGGGCATTTTCCGGTTCTACGATCCAGCTGCTATCCAGGGATTCAACAGGTATTGGTAGGTAAAAGGGTACATTAGGTGGCGCCCAGCTCAGGGGCTTCGAAAAACTGGAATACCAGAGCGAATACCAGGGAGTTGAATGCCATAATTCTGCCAAAATTGAAACTGAAAGTACAAAGTGGAAATTAGTTTATGATCATGTAACACAGATCGCGAATTAGAACACCGTGTTTCTTGTGTGACTATGAATCAAGGCGATAAAATAATGGTGAACCAATATTTTGGCACGAACTATTGGAATTCCTATGGAACAAAGCAATTACGAGGATACTCGAGCTACTTGACCCACAAGTGGTATTGCAACCATTATTAATTTTTATTTTATTTTATGTATTGGAGTGGTGCCACACGCTTTGTTAATAATTTGTTCTACTTGTTTCCGGCTGATGATCATTGCTGACATCATTAAAAATAGAAGTATTTGTAGTAAATTTAAAATTTAAGTAATGGTAGAATCATAGACCTTCACCGATATAAACCAACACGCACTTGTATATGGTCGATCCCAAATGAAATGGGGCATTTTGTGTTTAGACATAAGTTTATTTTAAGGTAACGCCAGACAATAAGAATGAGCATATATGGTAAATGGTGGTTGTTTGTAGATGTTCTCGCTGTGCTTTGTTGGTGTGGTATTCTTATTTCTTGTGAAGTGTAGTGAAGCATGTCTGAAGGTAATATGGTGACTGTTGGTGACGTTAAGAAGATGTTTGAAATTCTTCAACATAAAATGGACAATTTGAATCAGGACATTGAAAATATTAAGGTCCAAACTAGATCTGCATTAGACCATATGTCCGAAACTGTTATTCAAAATCAGGGTGCAGTTGCTGAAGGCATCAGGGGGGAAATTGATACTATGCAATCCTCCTTGAAGGCTATCAATGACAGTTCTAAAAGGGTAGAAAAGAAGGTTACCAGTGTAGAATCTAATATCGAAGATATCCAGGACGATAATAGAAAAACACAACTAGATATGAGTACACTACGGGCTAATGTTGGATTGGTACAGGTTGCCCAAGAAAGAATCCAAACTAGTCAAACATCAATCCAAACAGATCTTAACAATATGCAAACTAGTCAGACATCAATGCAAACTAGTCAAAAATCAATCCAAACAGATCTTAACAATATGCAAACTAGTCAAACATCAATCCAAACAGATCTTAACAATATTCAGACTAGTCAAAGGGGAATTGAGGAAACTGTAAAGGATGTAAATTCTAATGTAAGGATTATGCAATCCCAAATCAATGATTTAAGAACAGATGTGGGATTAATAGAATCCAGTCAAAATAAAATGGAGCTAGAGGTCCGAAAAATCGAATCTAGTCAAAATCAGACGGAGGTTAAGTTAATGGAGCTAGAAAAATCTAATAAAGAATTTCAAGTTGAGATTAGACTAGACTTTGAAAAGAGTGTGAAGCTCAGTAAAAAAAATTTAGAAGCACTTCAGCTGCAGTTTTCCCATGACACTAATCAGACCCAGAATAGCCTGGAACAGTTGAAATGTGAAATGGGGACACTCCGAGCTCAAGTCACTGATCATACGAAACTTCTCAGGGATGATTTTGACATCGATTTGAAAGGGATCATAAGTGATAATATTGTAACATTTCGTCAAGATATTATGAAAATTAATGAGGAATGTTTTAAAGTTGAGAAATCTAAGTTAGAATCTAAACTTGCCACTGGTCTTGCAACTAATAGCAAAGACATAATAAATGTTAGGGAAGATCTAAGCAAAAGAATGGATGGAATTCAAAATACTCAGGTTAATAATATATCCGATTTAGAGAAACGTATTAACAGTGTTGAAACTAAAGTCGACCAAAGTAAGATAGAGTTAAATGAGGTCAGGGAGAAGAAAACTTCCGAGATTAATGAAATTAGAAAGGGTCTCGAGCAAATTAATCTAGAGGGGCATATCAGTTTAGATACTCTAAAAGATCAATTGCGATCACTTTTACAGTCCGATTTTCGAGTTGTAGTTGAACAACCTGAAGTGATAGTACCTGATGGTAGGGAAAGGATGATACAGGAATCTTCCAACAACGAACCCAACGTTCGGCTCAGTCAAATGGAACATTCGAGTCCCATTCGAACAAGCAGGGAAACTTTTAGTTCTCCGAACCCCAACGTAGGCGTGGGTGACTATACTTCGAAATCATCGGAAAGGACACCGAATGTAACCATAATACGAAATTTTGATGACAAACCTAGGAAGTTTAGCAATTTGGATGGAATGACACCAATCGAATTTGTCAGGACATTAAGAGATTACTTTTTGGAGTCACATGTGCCACGTGAGCGTGAGCTACGTATGGTGGAAAGGTTTCTCACCGATGCTCCGTTACAATGGTTCAGGGCTTTTCGTTACAAATTTGACAACTTTGAGCAGTTTTCGGAAGCCTTCATACAAAGATTTTGGTCGATCGAGGTCCAACAGAATGTGAGATCAGAAGTCTATTCACGCAAGTACTCCAGTACAGGACCAACCAGCTACGCTGAATACTTTGCGTGTCAGTTAGCAAAACTCCGTTTTCTTCAGCCGCCGTTAACACAGGAAGAACTCCTTGAAGCTATCTCACGTCAATTGCCTGCGGAAGTAAGGAAATCATTTATTTCTTCCGGAGTATCGTCTTTAACGTCGTTAGATGACCTGTTACGTCGATTAGATCACATGAGTATGATGACGCAACCTACTATAGTCAAAAATGCCAGGCAGGAATCGAAAGTTGTAAACGCGGTAATGATGAACCGTACACAGCAGACGGATCGTTTCGAACAAAGAAGAGATGATAGAATAGGTCCTATTAGAAATACCCATCAGGAAGAGAGGAGATGGGAAAACCAACGTAGGGACGCCCAGGAGAGGCCTTGGCAACGTCGCTACGAGGAGAGAAATTTTTATCGAAGAGATAATGATCGAGACCGGAATGATCATCGAGAAACGCCTTATGATAGGAATTACAGATATGATCAAAATAATCGAGATAACAGATATAATAGGAATGATAGAGATACCCGAGACAATAGAGATAACAGATATAATAGGAATGATAGAGATACCCGTGACAACGGAGATAACAGACAAAATCAAGGGTACTCAAGATACAACAATTATCGAACGGAGGCGTCCGACAAAAAAGTGCAACAGGAGAGGCTCAAGAGAGGGCGAGATAAGTCCACGGAGGTTGGACGAAGAAAATCGAAGGAAAGAAAGGATGAAAATCTAGATAAGTCACAACCCAGTACTAGCAGAGAAGGTCGGAGTTCAGAAAGAACGCCTGACCGGGACAAAGAAAAAACATATTCGAAAAGAAATTAAGCACTGAGATGTCACGCATTCTATCTGTTCACGACTACAAGAAAGAGATTACCATGACAGAGAAGTCACTATAATAAAAGGAAATAATTGTTATGAAGTAGTAAGCCAAAATGAAAGAGAAATGATAGGTCGTTTCAATGCAAAGAACCTGAAAAGATATGTGCAGAAGATAGTCTGAGTGTTGACTGAATAATGCTACATATGCCGAGATTACCTGGAATGGTGTAAATAAAAGTTGAGGAGACTTTTAATTAAGGTATCAAAGGGAAAATGCACCATTATTCATAAAAGGGCTTAAGTACAGACATGGTTACAGTATTTTGGGAACGTCCTGTAACTTCCTAACTTGCCTCTGAAGTCGATCATAACAGCTGGTCTGCAGCAAGAAAAAGCCATGCTATCAAGAAAGAGATCGGCAGAGCTCGTGTTTCCGACGAGAAACCCGAAGCTCATCGATAATAACCATGTTGACTGTGTCTAACACCATATCGATCGATTCACCTGAGAGTGATTAATACAAATTAATGCATATTTAGCGCTTTATGTAAGCAGATACATGTGTCTATATGTATATTTCCATGGCAGAAAGCCATTATTAAGAAAGTATGAAGAACAGAAGATGATATGTTAACTCACTGCTGATTACGTTTTGACTGCGATATTTTTCGTATCGAGTCATGACGTGTGTGGTAGTGGGGGAAGCAGATGTGAGACTCAGGCGACCTCGTGCAGAGCGCAATGTGTATAGAACTTGACAGCGCAGAGGGTTGAGCTGGAAATCAGTGAAAGTAAAATCGCCAGCTAACGGGAGTTTTAAAAACGTGTGACCGTGCTGAAGTGTATTCTAGTTCGTTAAGCATTCTACGTGAAGTAGAAACGTGTTTAATAGGGCTCAGACATGGTCTTAAACATGTAATAATTTACCTCTGCGACTGTGTGTCTACAGCAACTAACGGGCCATGCGGATGGATACTTTTATAATCACGACCACGAGCTCAGCCGTGATGTGTCACGAAACTCTGCATATAATCCGTCGTGGAAATGCAGCCTAGATTTGATTCACTCTTCACAGTGATTATACATTTTGAAAAGAGTACATTCTCAAGCAAGGTGTCAAGGGGAAGGGACAATATGAAGCTTATATCCACTACGATGGTAGGCTAAATTGATTTAAGAATACTGCATTAGCAGGGTGCAGCGGGGACTTGTCGAAGGCAACTTTCATTTAGCATGAAGTGTGCACGCGACTCTCGTGTCGAGAGGGGCCGCGTCGACCCTCGTGAACTTGTTCACACGCGCGTTCTCATATTGGAACTTGTTAGTGACGGTTCGAGTTCACCTTCGCGTCGTGACGAGTTGATAAACTGTGTGCGGTCCATCCGTTGGTGTTCGAATATGTATGGGAAGATATCGCCAGGATATGTTGGAACTATTTCGACCGACCGGGTGTTGTTCGAGCCTGGGAGGACTTTGGTTCGTTCTATGGAAACCCAGTTGAAGTCCAGCATATTTTCTGTTGGTCCGGAGCTGATTATGGCCAACGATATCCTTTTTTCCTCATCTAGATTCGCCAAAGGTACTGATCACTTCAACTTGTTACAGTAGTGTAGCGTGGACATTTATAAATACCACTTTGCCATATTTGATTTTGTAGTTTAAATGGTTGAGTAGAAAGTGCAGGTTCGATGTTTATTTCGAAACTGACCTTCTATGATGCCAGGATTTTGACTCATAAAAATGAGTGCATCCTTTGTGTAATTTTGATGAATAAATTAATAATCTCAGTAGTATTTTACAGTATTTAACTAATATGCTCATTCTTATTTGTCGAGAAGCAAATGTAGGAAGAAGATTTACAGTTTTTCTTGTGTAAGAACATTATAGTAACGCAACTTTCTTTTGAGAACGTTGGTTGAGTTTTCATATTCTAGTGCATTGTTCTTTAAGCACTTTCGCTTGGATCATCGTATTCTTTGGAGGGGAATTTTCCTTTTCGTATTCTTATTAAGATATTAGGAAGTTTTCGGACCCAGTTATTCTAAATGTTACTTCGAGTCCTTGGACTATATTTTCTTCAGTTTTTTTAATAACAGATTTAACTTGTGTTTTCTGAGCGTGATTTTCGAAATGGATTGCCTAATGGGTCATTAGTCGCTTAGCCTTTGTTGCTAACCTAGATCCATGCTGTAGGTCTAATCCATCGACATTTTCGCGTTCGGGAAATTCAGGGAGGATCTTATTTTGAAATTGAATTTATTTTTATAGACCTCTTTACAACCTCAGTTTGTGTGGTTGGGCAGCGTTATATACAGTTTATATTTTTTTTTTTTTTGAAGTTAACACTGGATTAAATTGATATCATTGCCTTTAGTGCAATAGTTTTTTCTAGTAAGAAGGTATTTGAACGACATCCAAATTTGCGAGGATAATCCCAGGGACGACTTACTATAAGTCATACGTTTAAGAATTATGGATCATGTAATAAATCAATGTAAGGCAAGTTTTTAAAGTTAGGTGGAATATTTCTGAAATCCACTGGGCTTTGTTGGTAATCTGTTACGGGATCATATTTTTCGAATTCAGGATTTTTACCATAAACAGCTGATTTGCATAATTGTGGATTTATAACAGTAAGGCTCCTATTATAGGTGCATATTGGTCTTTAGAGAGGCATGTACTATGAGTAATGTCTTTGTGTTTAAGTATATTGATGCAATGCTTTGTAAAGCATATTTTTCTTGTTGAGGATTGAGCCAGGTGTGCCAATCAGGATTAGATTGATTGGGGTTTTAACCCAGAGAGTTGTTGTTTTAACCTAGGATGGTTAATATTTGGTCATAGTTAACTTTATCGCTGTTATCGTGAAAATGCCTGTGTGAAGATTAATATTTTTCCGAGCAGTATTATTGGGAATCTTGAGTGGATATTCGGTTAAATATTTCCAGTAAAACTAATATAACAATTTTGTCATAAGATGTATGTTTAAAAAGGAAACCGATAACTATTTAAGACTGACTTTACAATTAATTTTTGCTTAGCTTAACTGTTCGGCAGAATTTCCCTAAAACAAGAATTGAAATAATATTAAACAGAAAGGAATGTCGTGACTTCAAGTCAGTAGGAAGAGAATAATTGAAATTATTCTGGAATTTTGTGTAAATTATATTCTGTAAATAGGCCATATGAATTTCTTCATTCAATAACAAGAACATATAAAGTTACTGAAGATGTCGTGTGGGATTAGTAATTATAACCAGGATATTTTTGTATAAGATGTTATTTCCGTTAAGGAACCGAAATTAATTTAATGTATTCAAGTCTTATAATATTTCTCTTTTTGTGAATGCTTACCCTATGGGATTGATCATCATTATTATTAATATGCCTTATATTTTAATCAGCTAAAAGTTAGTTGTGACAATGGGTAATATATTTTTTTTCTGGAAGATAATCCAATATAATCAATGAGATTGTTTTTTTTTTGATTGGTCGTGGTATCGACGAAATTGATATTCTTCTTTCTTGTTTATTCTTACAATAAATCACTTTACTACTTGGTTTTAATTATTGCGTGATGCTTTATAGAGGTGACGGAAGGGTGTATTAAGGGGGCCATCGCTCGGTATTTTAGTGTTTACCACACCTTTGAGATTCTTTCTTCCTTTTGAAGGATTCTCGTGTTTTGAGCTAGTCTTTTCTTTTTCTGAGCCTTGGTCAGTCTTAATACATCCTGTTAGGTATTCGAGTGGCCCTATTATCCCTGTGTCTGTTGGTAGAACTTGGGGGGTCTTTAGAGCCGGGGCATTTTCAGGTTCTACGATCCAGCTGCTATCCAGGGATTCAACAGGTATTGGTAGGTAAAAGGGTACAGTACCATTTCAACATTTACATTTAACGTTAATTCATCTAGCTAAGTCCTATCAATTAACAAAATTTACGGCAATGACGTCCGTAAAAGAAAACAATTACAAGCAAAAGCTAAGTGTACAGCCATGTAAAACATTTAATTATTCTTAATAACTACGTGCTATCAGCACACAATAAGGTAACATGTAGGATTTACACACTTGTACATCATAAATAAGTAATTAAATCTTTATTAAATTCCTGCCTACACCTTGGTTTACTCTTTGTAAGCCATAGTCATCTAATTATGTGTAGTTGCGGTGTCGAATGCGTAGTTAAGACTACGTCTGACATCGCATGGCCTGCGCTCCACAAACTGCGAACTCTAGGTTCGAGCATGCTTCAGGTCGCTACAAAAGTGTCAGCTGTCCTTGTCATTTCCACAAAAGGAAATGACCTTCAACTGCACGGCTATGTCAACAGTTCCAAATGCAAAGAACAAAGTTAGATAGAAAGAATCGTTAGTTAGCCTTGTTTTAGCAACAATTATGCGTTTTATTATTAAGATGTCAGTTTATAGGTTTATCGTAGGTTTATGGCGAATAACATTGACAATAGCCTGGGCACGGAGTGTCTCCACTGAGATCATTCTCCCCCAAAAAGCCTCGACTCAACAGTCGGAATATAATCAACGAGTACTAACAACTCGGACACACAATAACACAAGTTATCAGCGGCGCTAAGCTCGCGTTCAATAACTCATGGATAGGTCTGTACACAACAGTCACCTTCCAATAACATCTAGTCAACGGGAACAGTCCCGGACAAGGCATACTCAAAATACCTTCATACAATAACATCCTGCTATGACAGGGTAGCCTTCACCATACTATAGAAAACCTGACATAACTGTACCTGTCAAACGACAGTACACGCAGCAGAGCGTTTAACTAACAAAAAACAATCTATAAAACATATGATCAAATACAAGAGTGGAAACTGATTTCCATAAGCAAAATATCAATGAAAGGAAATGCGAATACAAATCGTACGCTGTCCTTGTCAAAAGTAGTTTTGTCTCACAATAAAGCAGGCGTGCTTTCAAGGGCACTGGGTCAGAAAACCAGTTTATGTGTCTCCAGCAGGTTACAACATTCCTGCGCTGCACTTGACACAAGACACTGACTCTCCAAGGTCGGCGATTTAAACAAATAAAACTATACATCTGGCCTTTCAATAAAAAAAACTTTACAACAGGTTAAAATCCTCGAAGAATACGTGTATTAAAAACACGCTATAAATCTGAGTACAATAATGCAATTCCGTCTTCTAAACCAAAGACGTCTAAATGAGAGTGATGTCACTATTACTGGAGCTCTTTGCTCTCAAACCATAATCCAGTAGTTGTTTGTACAACATTAAATAAAACTGTGTCTTCACTGACACTAACCAAATAACAATTGTGACGCAGATCTCAGACACTAGATCTGCTTAATGATACGATGGGAACTGAGTTCGATGCTTGACAACGAAACATTCCTTCAAATTATAAGGTTCACACTTGACCAAGAATAGCTTCTGAGCTTATTCAAAATGAAATATAATGCATTTACAAAACTGGTAGTTACAGTCGACTACCTAAATGATACGACCGTTCTAACGACAGTCAGGGGTATAACAAGGATGGCTGCAAAGAATGCAGTTAACTAACCCTGGCATCTGATTGCCATAACTAAAGTCAGCAAAGACTTGAAAATTACCCCAAGATAGGGTTGAACAAAATAGCCTCAAAATGACTACGGTCAGGTTCAGCAAAAGGTAGCCATTGACGTTCTACGACGTTCACCAAGCTGCACCAGGGCTGACCAAAATGTCTGACCCAAGGGTGTCTCACTCTAAACTGAAATAAATGACATCTAACTAATCTAGTTACATCCCTACCTAGAAAAATGGCTGACACTGAGTGCGGTTGGTTCACAAACTACATTAAATCTACTATACCGCCAGAAACTAGAACAAGAAAGGGATGTGACAAAAACTCACGAAATGGAGAAGTTCTCACTCAGCCCTCTATTCCACAACAAGGGTTGTACAAAATCCTCTCTGGCTCTCTGGAACGGTATCCTCCTCACCAGGATTCCCATCTGGACTCCTCCAAAGACCAGGGTTCGATCTGTCCCTGTCGACAACTTCGTGGATATGCCTGGAAATGGCATTTTTGGCTCCTTCCTTCTTGTTCGTTGTCCTGGAAGTTCCACCATCATGCTGGTTCCCGTAGAAACATCACCCTCATACCGGGATGGTATTAGCCCATGATGACTGCTTCGATCGTGGTGAAGAAAAGTCCAATCACGTGGATAGTGAAATAAGTTGCGTAATAATTCATCCTCTCACTTTCAAAATTATAATGTTCGTCGTGAATGTTATAGGCTTCAATTGTAATATATGACACAGCCTTAATTTCGTAGTTGTGGATTAGCATGTGAGCTAACACTATTTTATAATTCTGCACGTGCTAGTGACGCTACTTTTGTATCACGCAGCATCCGTGAATTATACGTCGTTTTTTAAATGAAATTTTCACTTTGGCAATTTAAATATATCATACAATTATAATCACACTTATTCAGGATAATTGTAACACTATTACCTGTATATTTCCACTAGGCATCTGCCCTCCACATACGCGTGGGTAAAATGTGGTGTTACAGCAATGTTGTGCAATACACTATACTTGCCAATTATTATTTCCCAAACTTCTTCTTTAGTTCACTGGGCTTCAACAACAGTGAATAATAGTATTAGCGTGCTCGATGGCACCTTATAATCACTTTCAACGCTCAACAGCGGATATTCTTCTACGTCTCGTAGGACAAATGCAATGTCACGCCTGCACAGGGCGGATTCACCAGACGTAGTGCCAGGCACTGGGTGTCTCTAGAAAGTAGGTCGTCAAAACGAAGTCGTTGAGCGACTACTTACGTTCCTGTTTGCATATCTGCAAGGGTATTACCTTACCTAAAGTAAAAATAAACATTCACCAAAATGTTTTAATAATGCAGCATGACGAAATTGAATATTCTGAGTCTTGTGGAAAGATAAAATTAATTAATAAGACCTCAGATAAATAATGAGCAGTTTTCACCAAAGTCAAAAGTGCGATTCAACGCTAATTCAAGGAGTATCGCGTGAGCTCTCAGCTCCACGTGGCTTCCTGGGTGTGTTCAAATGTACAACATCCCATCATAAATGTTCTGTCATAAAAAATATCACATGAACCTTAGCTCAGCGGGTTATATATATATGCCCATTTCTACTCCAGGGAATTACCCGGATGTTTCCTAAATTAGGGCCACGGCCGCCTCCTTGCAAATATTCACCTAAATTCAATTTACACAGACACTCTGATACATACACCACAGTAACACAGGTTATCAAGTACAGGTACACGGGGCTAAATGACCAAGATGTCCAAGCAGCTCAAATTAAACAACAATATGACGTAATCTTCACCCCATGTCATTCTGGGTAACAATGCTACATGGACTCTTTATAAGGTAGGTATCGTAATAGAAATACAGAAATCAAGTCAATATGATCACCTTCTGGTGTAGTGGCTAGCATATTTAGCTGTCTCGCAAGAGGTCGGGGTTCGATTCACGAATCATTCAAGAAATTTAGATCTCGTCCTCGGGATTAGAACGAGGTACACTAGGCCTTGTGAGGTTAAAAATGAAAAGACTGAAGGAGATTCCTCGCCTTAATTACAAAATCACAGACACCACATAAACACAAGTTGTCAGAGAATTTTTAGTTATCACGTATTTCTGTATTCGAAAGCTTCTTTAAAGAAACATACCGGTACTTACTGAGAATTATATTTCTCGCCTGGCTGTGCAAGACTCTTCGGCTGCCACACGGGTCTTTAAGGGACAAGCTATGAGTTCAAGTTTTCAACTCTCAGCACTTTTTAAAGCTCCACTACTGAATTGATGTAGCGATATTGTCACTCTAATTTGTTTTTTCCCGGCGAACCCAAATACCGGTATTTCAACATTATATCTTTCAAAATCTAATTTTCACTTCTGTATAAAGACAGATTTTATCCTCCGAAGGGGTCGTAGCGTCATAGGGCTTGGGCAGTCATCTTCTAAATATTTAGCTTTGTAGCATAGGTTCATCAAAAATAATTAATTATATATATGCGCGGGGAGAAATAAGGATTTCGTACAGCATAGCGTGCCTAGCGAGTTCAGTTATGTAGGCACATTCACGGTATGCTATTGGATGGCGCTAGCGAGCGAGTGAATCTGGCTCCTCCCTCATGTTCAGAGTTGTTTTGTGTTTGGTATAACATTGAACGGAAGGGACTGAAATCTGTATTATCATTTTAAATGATCTTGTCAACTTCGTCGTTACGCTGGGTTCTGGCGTTACGTTACGGTGACGGGACGAAATGTACCCAGATGCACTGAGGTGTTGGACGTCATAGTTCCGCTTGGTGCATGTGTTCCCCGCCAATCCCTACTTCGTTAGTATAAGACAAAAAACCCCGATTCTTGGATGTCACGGGTAATCTCGAGAAACACTGGATGGATTTTGATGCGGTTTTCCCCATTCTGTAAAGGATATCTAGAGGAAAGATTCTGTAGAAAATAATTTTTGTATGATCAAAAGAAGCCAAGCAGTAACGATTTCAGTGATAAAGTCGAAAACAAACTTGGCGTCCGTGCGCTTCTTGAGCTTACGCTGGGCAAACCGTTAAAAATATCAATATACTATGAGCGTAAGAATTGGTCAGCATGAACAGTTCTACAAAAAAATACATCGCCCACTATAAGTCTTTTTAGACTGGCCGCGAGAAGCCTCCAGCCTTTCTAGCATTTTTCAGCATTTGTAGCATTTAAAATGATACAAAGTCTTGTCTTTCGGACTGACTGTTACTTTTTATTCTTACAAACTTATAAATATCATTGGGTGTTTTGTATAATTGCCGTGATTAATAAGTTCCTAGTTGCACATTTAAACCTGTGTATCCCGGACAGTTGAATATTGTAAATTAATCTACACACGGCATGAACAAGTCCAAGCAGAACTCTGGTTGTAGAACTTATCTTCATTATTAAATTCAGTCACGTCTGTAGAGAGTACTTCAATCAACCCTACATGTAACTCAACATTCTCATATTTTAATATTTCACCACGAAGTGCATGAAAGACCAAACTCGGTGACAATATCGCTAGCAATGTACCGGTACCCGTTAAACAAAACAAATCACCGTTGATAAAAATTTCATGACTATGATGGCTACATTTCTGACACAAAGCAGATTATAAGTATAATAGTTATTATTATTATTATTATTAGTAGTAGTAGTAGTAGTAATAGCGATATTATATATTCTTATGCCCTTGTGTCAAATTACAAACACTAATGTAATAAATACATATTCCATCAATAACCCAAAGTAGGCCTACAAATATCACTATCATTAAATTATGCAACACACACTCGTTTCCCTTCCCTCCTTGCTACTGTCTGAGGAAATGTGTAAACTTTCTTCTATATAATGAATGGCCTTTGGCAAGCAGTTTCTCTCAGTTAATGGTGATTTTATGAAACAATTATTTTTTCAAATTATTTAAATTTATTAATTTATCAATTATTGGGAATATGTTATCAAGTATCTAGGACTCGATGGCCATTAATTTTGCCACAATAAAATAATATATCAGCGCCTGCACACTTGAATGACGCCTCAACTTGCCTACTGTTCAACTTGCTTTCACTCCATGGCTTGTATACTTCAACATTGTTCTAATTTTGACATTAGAACGCTACAGTCTTGCAATATCCTGATGGTGGTACTAGGTGTCATCTACAGATGGCACTATCGGCACTTATTCTATGAATAAAGTAATGCATAAAAGTCTTAGAAGAAAGGTGGAAAATGGAATGGTGTTGGGTGGGAAAGATAGGCTATAAGGCCAGGAAATAGACACTATGCAAGTTTATTATGATAAAGCAATCAGAGAAATCACAAGTGTAGATTCTAAGACGAGACTGTTAGGGCCACATATCTCCATAACCTATCTACCAATGAGAGTCCAAAACATATGTTGTGTCCCAATGGCAGTGACACCTGCTGCAGATATTGGAAATGTAAAGAGGCTGGTGAAGCATATGACCACAATAATAGCTTACCTTCTGCAGTATTAAATGAAATGAAGCCTGTGTAAGAAGGTCTTGCACATCCAAGGCGCTTAGAAAAATGTTTACATGGAGGTACCGGTACACAAAACTGCAATTAAAATTTGAACAATCAAATTTGGCTGCGATGCCCCAAATCTACATTTTGTGGTTCTAAGACTGTTCAGATATCAACATATGATGCTGTTGTATGCTATAATGATGGCAGTGAAGGAAAAGTGAAGGTATTAGAACTGGTAGGGATGAATCCAGGAATGCAGACATTAAAACATTGAGAATCTTGGGCAAGGAGCGGGTCGATCGGGCTGATGCAGCATTGATAAAAGCATCCAAAATTCACAGGCTGTTGGCAAGATCACAAAAAAAGAGGAAGAGAAGATGAGTAAGACGCTGTTTATGGCACAGGAAAGTTTTAAAAATCCAGATATTTCAATGGAAATTTACAAAATTTATCAAAGTAAACTTTAAACCTGTTTTTCTACAAATGTTACTTTTTAGTTTTAGGAACACCTAACTCCATGAAGGTTGGAGTTAGAACCCTGAAATTTTCTCAGCATCTGTATGTAGGTAACCTGATTAAAATGAACTACAATGAAGTAGGTCGGGGTGTTATACAAGTGATATGTCATTAATCAAATGAAAAATGTCATTAAAAACTGTCCGTATTATACAAAATTCATAAAACTTTAATTATAAGTGAGACATGCAAACCTGCCTCTAAACATTATTCTGCATACATGTCTATATCTGAACGATTACTTCTACCATTTGAAAACGCGCTAAGATGACTTAGTTTACCGTATGGTCTGCAGGTGGCAGCGCCTATCGGCAAACTGCAAATTGTGGGTTGTGACTTCAACCGCTAGAGCACGACATAGGTGCCTTCCGGCGTGCCTCTAGTCAAAACACCTTTAAAAATATATATCTCTTCGCCATTAAACCAAAGACAGTATATGCATCATACCCCCAAATTATTTTAATGGTCTGTCTCTTAGGTAGTCAGCCCGAAGGCTGGTTGGATCCTCAAAAAGCACCGCCGTTAGGTTATGTGGGCAGATACCCCCAAATCTCAAGGCAGCGCTATATTGAGGCATACTAGGCAAGAAAAGGAGTGAGGTAGTTTGCCATTGCTTTCCTCACTGAGCCAGTACAGTAGTCCTAACCCTATGAGTAGAACCTTTCACAGCATTCACAGGCACTGACTGTGCCCCGAATGCCATTACTAAGCACCACCCATACCTCAGTAGCTTCCATATAATCACAGCCATGAGTGAGACTGAGACCTCGGTGAAAAGCCACATTTTACTCTAGCCTGTGCCAAAAGACAAATGCAAATGTACTGCATTCATCAACAGATGTGTGTCGTGTGAAAATTATGTTAATATGTACATTGTCATAGCATGTGTCACTCTCGGATTGGTCAAATAAAAAAACCTTGGTGCATGGTGGGAGAATTCCTTACCCCGGGGCCACCATCTTGTGAATTGTAACTTGTAACTGAGTGCTGGAATATGGAAAACGTAAATTTTGGTTTCGTCGCCTGAGACGAGGGCTTAGCTAAGATGGGGATATTAATATATTACTTTGCTGAATCTGAAGAATATGGTGTGCAACTATAATCTGAGATATTCGTGAGCGAGATTTTCTGCCTAAATATGAAGATATGATGTATATGGTTGGATCTCAGTCTGCGTCTGCTGGCAGCCATCATTGTGTCGTTTTTTTGGTGGTCTAAATTCTTTTACGATAACTCTTTTGCGTTTTTAATATTAGTGTCTCCCAAAAAGGATTTTAGGTATGTCTTATGTTTCTGTATAATTTAATTTTTTGGACCTCCATAGTGAAGTGTGTACTTGTGTTTAATTTTATTTCGTTTGAAGGCATTGTCTAGGCCAATATGTTACCACCAGATATGTAAATTTTTGTTAAATATTGTCTGTCCAGAGGACTCTTCTATATTTTATTTCGATTTTTCTTTAATTATTTATGTCTTGCTAAGACGTTTTCTTTCTTGGTTTTGTTTTCGGGTACTGACCATACTCGTTTATGAAGTGGTAGGCCTAATTTTGATCGTTAGTCGTTAACGTTTTGTTTTGATCCATAGCATTTTAAAATACCCTTTATGCTCTTCGTGGCAAGATATTATTTTATCTTCCTGTTTTCTCACTAGAGGAGTAAATATTTTTATTTATATTCTGCGTTTGCTGTAATTTAAGAACTGGATATACTTTCAACTGTTCTGGTCGCCGTTGTTACTTGTTTACCGTAGTGCATTCTGGTCGGAAGCTTTTTGTTTTTGGAGTGTGGATGTGGTAATCGTTCGTGTGTTATTGTGCTGTTGTTTAATTCGTTTTTTAATTACCTTTGTTTTTCTTTAGTTGAAGTTTTTCTGTCTTTGTACTCTGGCGTGTACCGATCATTCCCTTTTGATTATTGTAAATTTTGCATTATTTATTTACTTTATTCGCTTTTTCGTTGGATCTCGTGGTTCAGTTGAAGGTATGACAGGTTATTGTTAAGCATTTTAATGGGTTCTTTAATTTATTTCAAGGCATTGCCTACTCTTCCTTCATCTAATACCTCATGGTATTTTTTTATATTACATTTTGCTAATCATACTTCATACCAAAATATAGTTGTAGTAAAATTGTTTTGGTCACTTAATTAAAATTTTTCTTCAGTTACACTTAGGCAATTGTTATCTGGTACCACCCTTAGCCTTGATTTAATCCCCAGTGAGAATTTTAGGTTGGTTTTGTTTAAGTTTTAATATTTTATGTGTGCTGATGCACTTCTGTTCCTCTTGTTGAGCTGTTTCTTTAAGATTAATTTTTTTTATATTAAGCTACTGTTGTGGCATTATTTCGCCGGTGGTAGTCCTGTGGGTTATTGGAAGACATCTGTAGACGAGTCTGTGGGTTACCTCTTCTCCACCTCCCTTAATCTTAAGGTGTTCTTCTGTCGGGGTATGTAAGCTGTCGGTGAGCTGCAGTTGCGAGCGGTCCTCTGAGAAAAGGTAAGTTGGACCATCCTTTCCCCTCGTGCCTTGCCAATAAGGATTGTAGTAATAATTTTAGTTCAAGTTATATATTGAACCATTAAGACTGTTTTGGTTCAGTTTCATGATTGTGAGTCAATTGGTTGAGAAATAGTGTGTTACTAAATTGTTTAATGTCACTAAATTGTTATTAATATTGATATTGTTAACAGTCATTGCACAACTTATTTTCTGACTAAAAACTGTAGACTGACTTTGTTCAAATAGGTGTGCCAAGTCACATTTAAATATGTTGATATTTTGTATTTGTTTTTAATTTCATTAAACTTTGCTATATATTCACCATCATCCCCCCGTTAAACCTTACCCCTCCTTGCCACCTTCATTATGCCTACCCGATACTCCCACTCAAACCCTTGTGCGCTAATTACCTGCCTCTTTTCTTTATTCCCCCTTAGGAACTGCGATTTGGAACATGGAATATAAGATACCGTACCTCTATAATAAGCAGCGAACTAGAAAGTTAGCTGTCCACCTTGTTGCGTAGTAGTTTCCCACTCCTACTCCACGCAAATGCTGCGATAGTACAAGGGTTTAAGTGGTAGTTGGCAAGGAGGGGCAAGGTTAAACTTAGTGAAACAAGAACGTTGTATATCAAAAATTGAGCATGTTGAGATTTTCGATCAAGACGGTTGGATATCATCACACCGACACATTGCAAACCTAACATTACTCAATTTCTAAAGAAATCACAGAGAATTTTGGGTTCGAAAGATGTATATCAACAAAGATGGCGGAGATTGGCAATTTGAATATGTCACCAAGCTCATCTTTAGCACTGAATAAGAGCAGGAAAAGCGAACATGATGGCCAAGTAAATTTGAAATATGTATATCGACCTTTCTCGCGATTTAACCACCCGTGCGCAATGAAACATGGAACAGCAATTTTATACACATCGTAATGCACTGACATCTAATTTAGTTCAATTGTTTACATAACCTCAAGAGGGTGGATGTGCGACATTTTAAAATTAATTTTTATTTCTTTTGTCCTAGTCACGCGATCGAAGTCAACGCATGAATAATGAACCTACGCAGTAATCGTCATCTAATAGTACATAACTCTAAGGCCTACATAACATGGTGAGCATCCAAATTATTTAGACGTTTCTCAATATGCCCATTTTATTTTCTTGTTTTGCGTGGGACTTGTGAGCAATAACATATTTTTATACTACAGTATCTGAGCAATATTTTTCTTTATTTTGTATCCATAGAAAATGGCTGGTGATATACAACGTTCTAGGTCTGTAGTGATATACGACTTTCTTGCTGGGAAACTGCACTAAAATCATGGTGAGTCCTGCATGTTGCCATTTAAGAGAAATATAGTCCCTTAGTGTTGGAAAAGGGACTGCAACTCTAATATTTAGACCTGTATATAACATATTTCCGTATTAGATTAGGCTCATGACGTTTTATTTTAATACTTAATATTGTAGCTTTCAGACGATCGACACAAACATCATTCCAATTAATAGAATATGTGAAGAATAACCTGAAATAAATGTAAAACACAACCCCATTTTTCTAAACAGTGCTAATCTAAATTTCAAATGTTATAATCAATTAGAAATTTTATAAACAATTACAAAACTGTATAAACAATTACAAATGTAATAAAAAATGACAAATTACAACATTTTATAAACAAATTTAAAATTTTAATCGATTACAAATTTATATGGAATTACAATAGTATTATTATAAACAATGAGAAATTTTACAAACAATTACAATATTTTGTAAAAAGTTAGACATATTATAAACCATTATATAATTTTAATTTTATAATCAATTACAACTTGAATAATCAATTATGCCAAATATGAGAATTGGTGTTAAGAAAAGTAAATATCAGCGGAACAAAGTAAATGATGGCAGGTATATGCTAATCAATGGCAAATTAAAAATAATGATTTTCTTAAATAATTAATATCTGCGTGTGAAGCCTCCAATTCAATCAGTTTGAGGATCAGAAATACCAGAATTGTTGATGTAGGTCGTTTGAAATGCAGGATTGTAACTGTTGCAGAGAAATAGTTTGTTATTGTTATTTATTCACTTATTGAATAATGTTTTCTTGCTATTTTATTTCTATATATTTGCGAATTCAATTCTATATCACGGACCGAAGGTTGCTATATTAAAGTAACTCCAGACTCGCAGACGCAATACGTCTGCAACGAATCGAATTGACGGGGCGCTTAGAAAGAATGGAATCAAACAATTTACAGTAAATTATAAAATTCACACATACGAGAAGAACAAAACAACCAGATCATATTGGTTCAAACAGACTGCGAAGGACCTTAAAGAATTTGGATGGGCAAATGTACTAGACCAAACTAAATACAAGAAAATAGCACTTAGGCTACACGGAGTTTCGAGGACAAAGAGATAAGGTGTAACCACCATTTGTTGAGTATAAAGGAAAACAGGACCAGGAAGAAATAATTTTTAGAAATGTTTAATCATGAGATTGCATTATATCCTTTAAAAATAAAATAACAAAGCCTTTCAGATTAATAAATTATATTCAACGGATATCCTTATAAAATTGCTTTTGATATTATAGTTAAAATATATATGATGAACACTATGAAAAATGCATCACAAAATAGTGTGTCTAAAATATAGATGACAGCTGTATTTTTAAAACAATTCAGGTGACTGCGACAACAGTGTTGTCGAAAAATGTTTCTAGTAGACAGCAAATATAACCGTGTTTGCTAATGTAATTACTTATATTTATAATTTAGCAAAATTTTTTATTTGATAAATGCAGAATAGGCTAGGCTATATATAAATTGTTGGAGGCCAAGGAACTTTACTGCATGTGAGTTCCCTAGATACACAGTATATTACTACAGAGCGTTGGGTTCCCTAGATACACAGTATATTACTACAGAGCGTTGAGTTCCCTAGATACACAGTATATTACTACAGAGCGTTGGGTTCCCTAGATACACAGTATATTACTACAGAGCGTTGGGTTCCCTAGATACACAGTATATTACTACAGAGCGTTGGGTTCCCTAGATACACAGTATATTACTACAGAGCGTTGGGTTCCCTAGATACACAGTATATTACTACAGAGCATAGGGTTCCCTAGATACACAGTATATTACTACATAGCGTTGGGTTCCCTAGATACACAGTATATTACTAAAGAGCGTTGGGTTCCCTAGATACACAGTATATTACTACAGAGCGTTGGGTTCCCTAGATACACAGTATATTACTACAGAGCGTTGGGTTCCCTAGATACAGAGTATATTACTACAGAGCGTTGGGTTCCCTAGATACACAGTATATTACTACAGAGCGTTGGGTTCCCTAGATACACAGCATATTACTACAGAGCGTTGGGTTCTCTAGATACACAGTATATTACTACAGAGCGTTAGGTTCCCTAGATACACAGTATATTACTACAGAGCGTTGGGTTCCCTAGATACACAGCATATTACTAGAGAGCGTTGAGTTCCCTAGATACACAGCATATTACTACAGAGCGTTGGGTTCCCTAGATACACAGTATATTACTACAGAGCGTTGGGTTCCCTAGATACACAGCATATTACTACAGAGCGCTGGGTTCCCTAGATACACAGCATATTACTACAGAGCGTTGGGTTCCCTAGATACACAGTATATTACTACAGAGCGTTGGGTTCTCTAGATACACAGTATATTACTACAGAGCGTTGGGTTCCCTAGATACACAGTATATTACTACAGAGCGTTGGGTTCCCTAGATACACAGCATATTACTAGAGAGCGTTGGGTTCCCTAGATACACAGCATATTACTACAGAGCGTTGGGTTCCCTAGATACACAGCATATTACTACAGAGCGTTGGGTTCCCTAGATACACAGTATATTACTACAGAGCGTAGGGTTCCCTAGATACACAGTATATTACTACAGAGCGTTGGGTTCCCTAGATACACAGTATATTACTACAGAGCGTTGGGTTCCCTAGATACACAGCATATTACTAGAGAGCGTTGGGTTCCCTAGATACACAGCATATTACTACAGAGCGTTGGGTTCCCTAGATACACAGTATATTACTACAGAGCGTTGGGTTCCCTAGATACACAGTATATTACTACAGAGCGTTGGGTTCCCTAGATACACAGTATATTACTACAGAGCGTTGGGTTCCCTAGATACACAGTATATTACTACATAGCGTTGGGGTCCCTAGATACACAGTATATTACTTCAGAGCGTTGAGTTCCCTAAACACACAGCATATTACTACAGAGCGTTGGGTTCCCTAGATACACAGTATATTACTAGAGAGCGTTGGGTTCCCTAGATACACAGCATATTACTACAGAGCGTTGGGTTCCCTAGATGCACAGTATATTACTACAGAGCGTTGGGTTCCCTAGATACACAGTATATTACTACAGAGCGTTGGGTTCCCTAGATACACAGTATATTACTACAGAGCGTTGGGTTTCCTAGATACACAGTATATTACTACAGAGCGTTGGGTTCCCTAGATACACAGTATATTACTACAGAGCGTTGGGTTCCCTAGATACACAGTATATTACTACAGAGCGTTGGGTTCCCTAGATACACAGTATATTACTACAGAGCGTTGGGTTCCCTAGATACACAGTATATTACTACAGAGCGTTGGGTTTCCTAGATACACAGTATATTACTACAGAGCGTTGGGTTCCATAGATACACAGTATATTACTACAGAGCGTTGGGTTTCCTAGATACACAGTATATTACTACAGAGCGTTGGGTTCTCTAGATACACAGTATATTACTACAGAGCGTTGGGTTCCCTAGATACACAGTATATTACTACAGAGCGTTGGGTTCCCTAGATACACAGTATATTACTACAGAGCGTTGAGTTCCCTAAATACACAGCATATTACTACAGAGCGTTGGGTTCCCTAGATACACAGTAGATTACTACAGAGCGTTGGGTTCCCTAGACACACAGTATATTACTACAGAGCGTTGGGTTCCCTAGATACACAGTATATTACTACAGAGCGTTGAGTTCTCAAGATACACAATATATTACTACAGAGCGTTGGGTTCCCTAGATACACAGTATATTACTACAGAGCGTTGAGTTCCCTAGATACACAGTATATTACTACAGAGCGTTGGGTTCCTTAGTTACACAGTATATTACTACAGAGCGTTGGGTTCCCTAGATACACAGTATATTTCGACAGAGCGTTGGGTTCCCTAGATACACAGTATATTACTACAGAGCGTTGGGTTCCCTAGATACACAGTATATTACTACAGAGCGTTGAGTTACCTAGATACACAGTATATTACTACAGAGCGTTGGGTTCCCTAGATACACAATATATTACTACAGAGCGTTGGGTTCCCTAGATACTCAGTATATTACTACAGAGCGTTGGGTTCCCTAGATACACAGTATATGACTACAGAGCGTTGGGTTCCCTAGATACACAGCATATTACTACTGAGCGTTGGGTTCCCTAGATACACAGTGTATTACTACATATCATTGGGTTCTCTAGATACACAGTATATTACTACAGAGCGTTGAGTTACCTAGATACACAGTATATTACTACAGAGCGTTGAGTTCCCTAGATACACAGTATATTACTACAGAGCGTTGAATTCCCTAGATACACAGTATTTTACTACAGAGCGGTGAGTTCCCTAGATACACAGCATATTACTACAGAGCGTTGGGTTCCCTAGATACACAGTACATTACCACAGAGCGTTGGGTTCCCTAGATACACAGCATATTACTACAGAGCGTTGGGTTCCCTAGATACACAGTATATTACTACAGAGCGTTGGGTTCCCTAGATACACAGTATATTACTACAGAGCGGTGAGTTCCCTAGATGCACAGCATATTACTACAGAGCGTTGGGTTCCCTAGATACACAGCATATTACTACAGAGCGTTGGGTTCCCTAGATACACAGCATATAACTACAGAGCGTTGGGTTCCCTAGATACACAGTATATTACTACAGAGCGTTGGTTTCCCTAGATACACAGTATATTACTACACAGCGTTGAGTTCCCTTGATACACAGCATATTACTACAGAGCGTTGAGTTCCCTAGATACACAGTATATTACTACAGAGCGTTGAGTTCCCTAGATACACAGCAAATGACTACAGAGCGTTGGGTTTTCGTGACTAGAGATGCTCTAAACTGTTTAGTTTTGTTTCAGTTTTATGAAGTTTGATTCACGTGTGAGTGTGTGTATTTACATTTTAATATTGGTTGGCACGTTGAATGTTTTGTGCCAGAATAATTTTGTCATAAGCGGCCATTTTGCATAGTCTGTACATTTGCAGATGTAGCACTCTCGGTGCAAATCGTAAGTTTCCAGCGCTCAGATGCATCGTGGTCCGAAGTTAACCAAGATAGGGAACAAACCATTGACGGGCGCTACCTGGAAGTGACGAAACACCAAACATGACAGACAACAGAGCTGACCATTGCGACATCTGTCGGAAATTAGTTGAGATTAATGAAAATGCTATTGAGAGTGAAGGATGTTGCAGATGTTAGCATTCAGAATGCATTGGTTCAACGAAAGGAGAATATGAAATGATAAAACAAAAAAAAGTTAAGCTAACATGGCCTTGCGTAATATGAGCGCCCAGGGTCCTTTGTAAACCTAAGGATGAGGAGAACAGCTCGGGATACTTGCTGACGAAATAGAAGAGGTGAACCATGCACTATCATATCCTATTGATATCATTAATGTTAATGTTGTCAAATTTAGCAGATTACCTACTTGTTCTATGCTTAAAACAATAATAAATAACTAACCTATGTAGAGATAAAACAATTAGCTAAGGACAGGGCGGTGTGGAGCGCTGCATCAGACCAGGCAAAAGAGTAAAGACTCAAACAATCTTCATAGAAACAATGGTTAGGCCTATAGAGTAATCAGTCAGGTACATTTGACTGATAATAAAAGAGGATTAATGATGCTATAAAAATAATAAAATAAAACATGAAAGCCATAGACTTCTACTTTAAAACTGACCTTGTTCTGAACAACAAGTGTTGGGCGGAGAGAGAAAGTGGTCTGAGAGGAATGTTCATTGTCAATGTCACAAGGTATGTGTACTGAGCGAGTGATTTTTTTATTTTTTGCTAGTAGACAATTTTACTGATTAAGATATTATGTACGGTACTTGACTTATTGTGACGACTGTTTTTAGTTTACCTCATAGGAGGATAGGGAAGAAGACTGACGTGGCCACACACTGCTCAGTTTATGCTTCACATTGCAAAGAGAACATCGTTCCAATGAAAAAGAAAAGTTTGCAATACATCCAGAGTGCACAAGTGACGTGCAAGCATGCTATATCTCACATAACAGAATGTATTTACTTACCTCTTCTCGCATTGATGAGACAAGTTTTCACTGATTTGGAATAGAGAGCATTGCATCCTTATATATCGCAAGTTTAATTTTAAAAAAATAAAGGTTACCTGTTTCTGACGCAATGATGCATATCCCTTACGTGAGATAATGATGCTAGTTGTCCTTGCTTCACTTCCAATGAGCAGCGCTCACGAAGCTTATTTTTTCAATTTAAAGGTTATCTGAATCTACTACAATATAACATCATGGTTACATGAGATATTTTTACAATTAACTTTTTATAATTATGTTTTTTATTATTGTGTGCAACGTAAAATGTATGTTTGTACAAGTGTTTATATCTTAGATATAGAGTTCATTCCACAGGTGAGGTATTATATTTTTTCCCCCTACGATTACCCAGTCTCAAAACATGAGAGGTGGTTGAATGTAATTAAATAATAATTCAATTTTCACCCCAATATTCATCTGCAAGACAAAAGAAAAATGTACATTATATATATACTTTTTTTTTGTTGACCATCTAAATGTTATATTTTCATTTGTTCCAATAATGTAAAATCTAGTGCTTCAAGTTTCCTTATAGTAGTATACTATTTAAATTTTCTTATTATTCTTATTAGCCTCCATGGCTTAGCCAGCAGCACTCCATCATCTCACCGCATGGTCCGTGGTTCATTTGTTTGTTTTACGTACGTATTACCGAAAGGTAATGCAGTGGTCATGTGAACATTGTCCACAGGCCTGTGTTTTTGTTAATCTGTCAGGGAAACATTTGCCACAAATTCTTGAACCCCCCCCCCCCCATATAACTAATAATATGAATCATAACATGTTAATAATAATAACTTTGCGATTTGTTATTTATCTTTTTTAGAAAAAAAATGTATGAAGCCCTTTGCTCATAAGTTGAAGATCAATTACTGATGATACAACATAAACAAGACTTTGTTGTACCCATACAAAAAAACAGGCTTAGCTGGTAATCAACCTTTAAACCAAGTTCTTATTTAAGATTTTACACATGTGAGGGCCCCACTATTTTTAATTAAAAATGAGGGTGATTTGATAACATTTAGATAGTTGCCAGATTTTGAAAATACGTTTCATCAGAGGCAATGGTTACTGTTTTGCACTATTTCATTAGCAGCTGCGCAAGTGATTCAACCCTATCCCTGTAAATACGTTTTAATTGATTTGTCTAATGATGCTCTAGCAGGTTTTTGATGTGATTCAACAACCCCCCTACCCTATAGTAGGAATCAACTATTCAATTTTTAATTTAATAAAAATACAAGGTCTTGCTTTATTTATAGCTTAAAAAAATATTTTAAAATGTTAGCATGGTTTATTTTTTTCCTTCTTTTAGAAAGCATGAGCATGTATCATTATATGAATCATCATATCGCAAACAGCATAGTTTATATTCAGCAAACATAGTTGTTGCTTCTACCAGTGTTTAAAACTACTTGTTTTCACGGGCGTGATCCGTGGCAATAAATTCATCAAGCACTATTAATGGACGTCATACGCACTAAAACACAATTTTTTCTTATCGATGATGATTGTCATTTACAACAGTATACCTATTTACGTCATGTGGACGATGAAATACAAAATAATTGGCTGTTGATGTTGGTTCAACATTTATCGCATACCTCCTACAAACATTATTATATTTTTGTGAATTTATCTAATACTATCTGCAACTTTAGGCATTAAACGCTCAGGCTTAAAAAACAACACGCTTTAATGTATTGACAATGTTATTGTTGTTGTTGCTGTTGTTATATAAGGATGAGAGTGTTAAAAAATAACACTCTTTTATTTCCTTATAGCCAAGCATGGACGCCTTAAACGCCATTGGTCAAGCCTGTGGCCTTGTACGCAAGAAAATGGGTGAATTGCCTACGCAAACACCCTTTCGAGTACATAAAATACAAAAATTAGAAACCAAATTTGGTGAACGAGCTCTTTGCATTTGCAAAGACTTTGAATCATTTCTTCCTGCGCGTTTTAATAATCTACCTGATAATGTTACGGATGATGTCAATTCAAGTATTCACCCTATCTATTTAATCTATGAGGGTGAAGAAAATAATCGTTGCATCATACGTTTTGTAAAAATAGAAAACGAATAATAATAATAATTGTACAGTAGTCATGACTATAACAAAGATATTTTTTTTTCGTGCTCAACCGTTTTGACGTTTATTAATTGTTGCTCATGGTTTATAATGGCAAAAAAAAGGTTCATGCAATGAAAATAATAATATAAATGATTTCCTTAACTTTCATTAAGTTTGCTTTTATCCTTAAGGTATGTCAATACAAAGATGCCTATAATGGATATAGGTGAATGGTAATTTTTGTAAGTTCTCTTTAATGAGATGATGCATGTTTATTTTACTTTCTATTGATGTGCATGTATAGATTTAAAATATGTTTAAACGTCATGATCTTAAGGATAGCTTGTTGATTTAGCACACGCAATCATGCGGCACTAAGTTAAAAAACGGAGAAAAAAGAGAGAGAGAGAGAAACTTAATAAAGAAAACAAATCAATACTATTTACTAATTAACTTAAATAATTTAAAGTTAATGTTACATTGCCTTAAATGGTGACATGGTTTTGTATAAAAATCATAATGACATGTTTTTATTAAATAATAATAATACTAATAATAATAAAAATAATAATAACAGTAATAATAATAATAAGCGTTTTTAAAAAACATAGTCCTAGGTTTGTTAATCTTTTCATACGCTACTATCACTATTTTTAAAACATATTTTTTTTACTTCATTTTTTTTACTTGTGGTTGCAGTGCATAAGGCGGTGTTTGATCAACAAGCGACCCTAAGTCCATGACTTTTTAACTTATTTTATCATTTAGTACAAATACCATTTATAACGATCATTATTAAACTATTAGTAAATAATAATGCACTGTCATTCTTTTTTATTGTTTATAATTTAAAAAAATAGTTTTAGTAGAAATACCATTGATACAATATTTATAATGATCATAATCAAACTATAAGTCAATAATAATGCACTGTAGTAGGGGGGTAAGAGGGTTCCTAACTCCCCCCATCACTACTCTCAATACCGGGTGAGTTAGCCGAGGTCGTTGCGGCAGGACTGTTGGCAGTCGCTCACATCCGGGAGGCGAGGAGGTTCGAATCCCCCCGCCGGCAACCTTGAAGATGGTCTTCTGTGGTTTCCCATCTTCCTTCCAGGCAAATGCCGGGGTTGGTCCCTAACTATAGGCCACAGCCGCTACCTTCCAACTCCTCGACCCTCCCATCCAACATTCCTCCCCAACGGTACTTGTAGCTCACCCATTGGGTGTCCGTCTCGAAGCAGCTACAAAACTGGCGAGCCGAACATGTCCTCGGACACTCCCGGCACTAAAAGCCATACGCTAAAAAAAAAAAACTACTCTCAATGCGAGCCAATATCTCCCGAACCCATGGTCGGAGTTTCACGAATGAGGTATCGTAGGAATCGAGCTGACGGCCTTGCTATGGAACATTCATTATATTAAAAAAATGAAAATTCTTGTTTTTGAAAACCAAACATGATAGAACGTTGTGCAATAGTTCAAACGAATGGTCTCTATGACCTTAATTTTTTATAATAAAACTTTTATTATTCATGTTTTTTTTAACAATCCCATTTTGAAATTCGTATATTTTGGAAACTAGGAATTTTAAAAAACGTTTGTTTGACATAACAGAAATGTCCCTAACCCCTCTACTCCCAAAATAAATGTCAAGTCTCTAGGACAAAAACTTGTGTAATGGGATGATGACAGAGCTCCTCTACAGCCTACTTTCCTATGAACTTTGTTGATATCTCACGAACGTATGATCGGATTTTAACGAACTTGGGGTTGTTGGCGTTGGGGTGACGTCCTCTTTGCAAAAAATGTGTGTTGGTATTTTAAAAAAATTGAAATTTCTTGTATTTGAAATTGACGCTATTTTGGAAACGGTGAATTTTAGAAAAAAGATCCTTTGAGGTTAATGAAAGGTCTCTCTCTTCCCCTTCTAGGCAAAAACCATGTTTCAAGTCTATAGGACACAACAAAGAATTTTGAAAAATGCTGACTATTTTGGAAACTAGGAAGTTAAAAAAAAGTTTGTTTGACACAAACAAAAGGTCCCGACCCCCTGTATTACGAAAATACATTTCAAGTCTCTAGAACAAAAACTGTGCATTTTGCAAGTTTTATACCTGTTTTTTAAACTGTTTTTTATTTTATTTTAAATAAAGAGTGGTTGTAGACAGAGAAAGACAATACCGCTATGGTGAGTTTCAACGGGTCTGTTGACGGCCATGGTGAATACAGCAATTGGCTATTTCGACGGGGGATGTTTGTCAGAACGACAGGGTTAGGGGTCGCTTTCCGAAATTTTCCTATGACGAACCAATAATGGTCAATATTTGAAAAATCCCTCAAGGAGATCTTTAAACATGTTAGTAATTGCTGATCAGTAGCATGACAAATTCATAATTGTACGAGGCGAATGAAAGCGAGGCTTTTATGGACGACAACAACAACAAGAGAACTTGGCTTTGTATATCTGACTGGCAGCCAGAACGGAAACCAGAATATCTGCTCGGGGCGTGCCTGAGAGCCGGCTAGCAGATTGTGTCCTCTTATCTCGTTTCAGGAATGTGGGTGAGAGCTGAAAACACTGCAGGGTGGCGATAACAGGTGGAACAATTTGGCAACTCTGTAAAAGGTGATAACGGACAGCCAGCCGAGCAGACAGAAGCGGGCTGGGTCCCCGCAGACAGAGGGGGAGGGGAGAGGGGAACACAATGAGAGAACATGGAATCACGTGACCTCCCTAGCAAGAGCGGTGAGGGTGGAGGGGAAGTGCCAGAGGGCCGGGGAGAGGTGTGGGGAGGAGTGGAGACGTCGGTGACGTTGAGGGTCTGCTGTTTTTATGGGTTTAAACAGTTTATCCAGTCGCTGAATAATTTTGGTCACGAGGCGAGGCTTGGTCCCAATCGTTCTATGTTTGGTGTCATTGTAACGTGACACTAGCTTTGGTAACATCTCCAACCAGCGATAAGTGCCCTGAGCGGTAAACGCTTTCCACATATGCGTTTTCAATGTTCGGTTAAACTGCTCAACCACGCTGGCTTTGATGTTGCTGTACGCGGTGTAATGGTGAATATCCAAAGATTTGAGAAAACTCGAGATATATTTCTTGAAAAATTCCTTCCCCTGGTCGGTTTGTAGCAACTGAGGTTGACGTTTGGATTGTTGGATAATATGTGCACCAGCGGACCAGACTTGCGATGCACATGGTCAACAAAGGCCATTTTGTAATACACACCAATGACGGTTAACATATAGCGTACACCATTTTTAGCGCTAGCATAAGGCATCATTTCAACCATGTCTGCTTGCCAAAGTTCATCCACACCTCGTGAAATTACCTTGAGTCGCTGATAGTGACGCCTAGCTGGACGATGTAACTCATGAGCAATGACCACTTTAATGGGTGAAGGCTTAAACAATAATTTTGGCATTTGAAGTACTTGTTCAATTTCTTGAATTTCCCAATCTTGACCGGTAGGGCCGGCTTGACGTGAAGCATGCAATAGCTGTAGTCGCTGGACGTGCTTATTGGGATTGTCCCAGTAGGTAACATCCACAAGGGGTTTTAATGGTTTAAATGTCACTCCCGAAGCGGACACTTTACGACGACCACTTTGACTGGTGGGAAACATTTTTGCAATGATGGTTTTATATTTTTGAGATATATTGGCATTCACTTGTTGAGTGGGATCATACTGTCTTTTGTGGGCAAGGGTGTCCAATAAAATGGATTTATATTTGCCAAGGTCCTCTGGTGTATTATTATTATTATTATTATAATTATTATTAACAATAATCAATATTACATCCAGCAATACAAGAAAATATATACACACATAGCTTTTTAAGTATTAGGACACACGTCCGTACATTGTTCAAGAAATCGCGTGTGCTATATAGACATTGTCCTTAGCACTACAACATTGTATAATTCACTTGTTCTCTTGATCACTGGAGTCCCGTTATATTAAATATGTACAATCTTCATCATATCGTAACTTTAGTCTATTTCTGATTATTATCTAAGTAAACGTATTAGTCTAGAAATGTACATTCTGAGATCTATGTGATGAATATAAAATTCAGCCGAGTTAGGGAAGAATACATGTAAGCTATACCACTTAAGGCAAGGCCTTGTGGGAGGCATATTAGGTCTACTTACCTAATTATAACGTTAAGTGTTCATGTTTAAAAAAATATTACATATACTGTATATATTAAAATAAGCGTTGTGAAATAGCTAGGTAGTAATGGTAATGCTAATTTAGCTACTTTAATATATCATGGGAAGAGGGTGTACGAGAGAATAGCAGCCTTAACAGCCCTGGCGATAATTTATACTTGATGTTTTAATGACAGCTTTAGTACGAGCAAATTTAATCGATGAATCACCAATTTTGAAACTATCATCCTCATAGCGAACACCATACGTGGTATCTGTGTTTCCAATAAATAGATCGGTGAAATAGGGTTCCAGTGTTGATTCATAATATTTTATTAAAATGTTCTTCAGTTGAGCTTTATGTTGAGGTGTGGCCAAGAGTTGTGAAAACGGAGACGATCTGCAAGGGCAGGGTTTCGACCATGGCCAATGATTTCTTGTTTCTTAAAAACTCTGCAAGGGCTGAGGACTTTTTTTGAGGCGTAAACACTTGTTCCTCATCATCCTCAACCTTGCTAACACTAGCCAAATCTTGCTGTTCCTCATCCCCTTTCTCTTCCACAGGGTCCTCGTGTAGCGTCTGTGTGGCTTGTGAAACGGTGGGTAGCGTTTCAGATGGCTTGAAAGAGGGTTTAAACATGGCTATTAGCGGAGGTGCTAAATGTTGTTGAATTAACAAAGCATGATCCGCACGTGATCGTTTCAATTGACGAAACTTTTGGCGAATAGTATTTTTTGCTCTAATAATATGCTTTTTCATTTGACTCTCTGCTAACACCATGGTGTCATGACCAATGACTTGAGAGGGAATGAGACAGTGTCTCAAATATCAATAAAATGATCAAACCCTAAGCGATACAGTCCCTGGTTGAGTTCACTTTGTTTGTCAATGACCAAACAGGCATGGCGTTGAGTGTTCCAGCACTTGACACACAATTGAGTAAACATTTGAAAGGTCATATCCGGATTCACATGTTCATTATAAATGTAACGACTGTTCCTCTCGTCCTGGCGAAATAAAACAATGACATTGGCATTGTCACGAATCAACTGTTTGGACATTTTAAAATACGTTTGTCGAAGATAGAAGCAATCTATATGTTTGTGACGACCCATGCTGAAATAGCTTTGAATGATGCCTTGACGTTCAGTGGATACATCATCGAAAATCATGAGTGAAACAGGCTTTACCTCATCCGGTGCAATAACATTTTCCTTCATGGAAAATGTGAAATAACCCATATTTTCATTTTGTAATCCAGAACATGACTTGATCCAGAAACACGTAGACGGGTTGGTAGAGAGATTTTGCAAAAATATAAATATTTTGAAAACACAGACCATTGGGTGCTGTGATAAGCGTCAGCAAAAGATTGGTCTTTCCACACCCGGAAAATCCCACAATGATGCAGCGAATGGAAGATGGAAAGAGTGAACCATGGCGTTGTTCACGTGATGTGGGATAGAGATGGGAAACCATGTCCCCCACAAGGAATGACTCTTGCTATTTAATAATCTTCATATCAACTAAGGCTTAGAGTGGCTAGCAGGCTGTCTATTTACATGAAACCGAGCCTTGTCATAGAAAGAGTAGACTCCTACTACAGGTTGACGATGGATGTCTTTGGACGTGCGTTGATTGCCAAAGCTAGGTCTGTTCCCATACATGATCCTAAGCAAGAAACAGATCCTGCTAATAAACACTATGTGGATAGGTCTGTAGTGCCACGCACGAAACAGGGAGATTATGACTTTAAGGGAAAGCGGTTAACACATGTGAAATATCCTCAAGTGTCTACAGACGTCACTACAAAAAAGTATGTGGATAAAAAGGTGCATGAGTTTTATGACAAAGTGCCTCAGCTTCCGGTGAATGGCTATACCCCTAATCATCACCGCATTATTCATGTGGAAAACCCACAAGACGAAGACGATGTCTGCACCAAACGTTACGTGACCTATGAAATGAAAATGCTTTATAAATATATCCCATCCGTATTTTTAGTGTATCTGACAAATGAAAAACTTGTGAATGACAGAAACCATTTGCCGCTAGTCCATGACCAGTACTTGACATATGTGCTTGCTTCGGGTTTAAGCCACTATCGATTGCACTATGATGAAACCATTCACATCAAACAAGCCAGGACTGATGAGAACAATTTTCAAATAGAGATAAATGGTAATAGGATGATGGTCCATAACCATGAAATTGTCAATGGAGGTGACGAATTATCCTTTCATCTCATGCTGACATGGGATGAAAAGCAAACGCGAAAAACCATAACCGATTACCCACTTTATGTGGAATTGGAATATACAGCCATGAAATAACAACCTGACGTTAGTTGTGACTTAAACTTTGTTGTGAAAGGTTGTTGGTCATCATCATGGTGAAACAAATATATGTGTTGAAAAAGACTAAAATGACTAAAAATAAGACTCTGTCCTTGGCAAAGCCTGGGCTTAAGGCATTAGTGGACAAGCCCTTGCTAAAGAAAAAAAAGAAAAAATAACGTATTGACTATAAGAAAAGCCCTTCGAGCAGCACAGAGACGTGTTATTCCAAAACGTCGGCGACAGGGTTCAAAACAAGGGCGAGTGATCCCCGTCCCCAAACGAGCGGGATTTACACCTGTTTTATTTGCCGGTTTGGCTGCTCTGGGTTCACTTTTGGATGGTGCCAGTGCGGTGGTGAAAACCATAAAAGCTGCACAGCAGGGCAAGCAACAAATAAAAGAAAGTCAGCGACACAATGAAACCATGGAAGCGATTGCTATGGGGGCTAGAAATGACAATTTAAAGCCAGCCTTTTATCAACAAGGATTTGGGATTTCACCATTTCGAAAAAAAAACCTCAGCCATAGCAAGAAATGCCCTGACTCATCAACAAGTGGAAAGATATGCTAAACAACTAAAGCTTTCTGATTTTTGAGGTTTGTTTATGCGGAACCAATTACCCCACGACCCTGGAAACAGGAATGTGCCGTTGTAAATTTAGATTATCATCGAGGACCAGGAACGCATTATGTAATTTATGTCAAAAGGGATCCACCGTATGGTACTTTGACAGTTTTGAGAATTTGCCCCCGCTCATGGAACTAGTGAACTATTTTGGAAACAGGATCAAGATATAGTATAATGTGAAACGCGAGCAAACGTTTAACAGCCAACAGTGTGGACGTTTGTGTATATTTTTATATAAGACAGAGCATAAGCAAAAACGTTCACAGTATGTCGACAGAAAGTAAAACGTTTACACTACATGGGCGAAGACCTGAAGTCAGCCTAGACTTTTACCCGCCTATCGAATTGAGTGAAAGACCTTATGGTTTGGGACTTGTTTCTCTTGAAACGTACAATCGAATATACAATATACGTGAAAATGTGAACAACAAGTTTTACTATGATGATTCTGTGCTCATCCTGAACTCTGGTGGATACACGATAGATGACATTTATGAACAGATTTGTTTGGCGTTGATCAATGAATATGGTTTAAAGTCATTTCTCGATGGAACGCACAAGTTTGAACTTGTAGGAAATTCCATCACTCATCGCTGCAGTATTTTCTCCACATTCAAAATTGACTTTAAAACACACCCCGATCCCATTGGTCCATTACTAGGATTTAAACCACGCGTGTTAGAGCCCAACAAAAACATGATTCAGACGATGAAGTGAAATTCATTGAGGACCATCATGTGTCGGTGACGTGTAATATTATTAGCCAAGTGTACACGAATCAAGAACCATCGCATTCGCTTTATGATTTTATTGTGACATCGCCCAATGTCTATATTATTCATGAAAATCCTCCAGTGGTGCTTTTTCATTCTGTGGCTGTCGATGGTATTAGTAATATAACATTACGACTGATCAATATAGAGCAACAACTCATTCAACTAGATTCTACCACACCAGTGACTTACAAGTTGCTGCTAAAGCCACTTTGAAGTTGGTGTAAAAAGCAACAACAACGTCTAAGATTGGTGTTAGTTGTTTTCCACGTGAATACACGTTAACATCTAAGAACAAGCAGATTTTAAGCATTTGGATTACCACGTCAACCCCCATGATGAATTCAATCCTAGAGGTAGCGAACCACATCGGGGAGCAACCAGGGGTGGTAAGAATTGACCTCCATTCATATCAAGCTCAAACACCTCGACTCAATAACAATGATAAAAAACAATTCGTTATCAACAACCAAGATATTTACACCCTACCACATGAAACAGTCATTCATATTGAAAGCCGGGTTACCAAAACCATCGGCTTTTGCCTTTCTGTTTTCTGAGGTGCTTTATGTGATTAACGACTTCGTGGTGGATAGTACTCGAAATGTGGGTATTTCCAGTGTCATGAAACTATACCCCTCTTATAGTGAGGAAGAAGGCAAAACACTTTGCAAGGCGGGTTGGTGTCCTGACTCGACCAACTACTGGATGGTACACACCGATGACACCTTTACTGGATATTTACCTCTTAAACTGATTTTAGGCTTTGCCGAAGATCACCAGCGCATTGTGGTCAACGCAAGGCAAGTGCTTTAACTGGTGAGAGACAAGAGTGATAATAATGCACTCAAGGGAGCCGACAATGTCCCCACAGATTCAAAAATTCAACTACAACGCATGCTATGGAAAGTACCCCATGTGACCCTCGACGATAGTAGAAAACTGGACATACTCAAGATGGTAAAAAGAGATATGCCTCTACCCATGGAATTTAGAAGCTGGGCTCTCCATGATTACGTGCTATTACCCACCACCAACACACACAGTTGGTCTGTAAAAACAGCCCGCTATACAGAGAGACCTCTCTACATGATTGTGGGTTTTCAAACGAATCGTAAGTATCAACAAACTAAATATGTCACGCAATTTGAACACCTGCAATTGAGAAATGCACGTCTTTCCCTCAACGGAGCTGTGTTTCCCTATGAAGGACTGGATTTCGATTTTTCAAAAAATTCACGACTTGTTTTCTAAATTTAGATGGTCGTAATATCAAAAAGAGAACAGCCCCTTGCTGTCACCCCGAGCGTTTAAGGCAAGGGCGCCACTGATTGTATTTGACTGTTCTTGCTTGGATGAGTCTGTCAAGCCATCCAATATTGACATTCGACTAGATTTTGAAACGCATGACAATGTACCAGCCAATACAACGACCTACTGTTTGATTATTTATCACAAACAAGTCAACTATTATTCACTGTCCAACCAGGTGACGAGTGTATACATAAAAGGTCAACCCACGTCAAGCTGCTCAGTCATGCCTTGCTTTAAAGCCTCAAGAGATATCACAACCATGAATTTAAACGCTGAGGAACAACGTTTCAAGAATTTGGCAACGTGGCCTGTGCCTTTCATAAACCATCAAGCCTTGGCGGCCGCTCGCTTCTATTATTTAAAAACATGAGATGAAGTGAAATGTGCCTTTTGTGCCATTACCATAGACCAATGGTAAGAGGGCGATGAACCCATGCGGGGACATCAGCGTTGGTCACCTACCTGCCCCTACCTGTGCAGAATGGAGGTTGGAAATAACTCTGCCATTCAAGCTAGCCCTCATTAGTGCCACTGAGTGATGAAAAAACAAGTTATGATACATGTGGACTGTATGGTATCCATGGTGCTTCTGTGAGCAGATCACAGTCAAAAACACACAGTTTAGAGACTTGGGGACCTCATCGAAGTTATGGACGTTACGAACACAAAATACTGTGTAGTTGTATGAGTTGGCATCGTCCCTATTCAAAAATTACAAAAGCCTGTAAGACGTGTTATGACAATAAAATGGTGTATTAAAAAATATTTTGTTCTTGTTATTCTTATTTTTTCATGTCCCCTGTCCTACCCTAACCTGAATTTTTATTTGAAACTAGCATGGCAAGTAAGTCCATGTTATGGCACAAACTTCAGTGGGGGATGGTCTGTCAGTCGTCAGCTGAACTTGGTCCAGACACGCGTCGACATGTTGCACACTCTCATTGTGGATTGCCAAGGGTTTAAAATTGGCGTCAACAAAGTTGTATTTAAACAAGTGCCCATTATCGATTGTACCACCTTTTGGATATCGCAAGCTACACCTTTGATTTGTTGTGTGAAAAAGACCGTAAACAAACCCAGTGGATTGAAAATCATAGGCAACTAGACTGAAATCAAGGAACCATTTCCTATAAATATTTTTAAACGGTGATGAAAGCACACTTGGCTTCGGCCAATGTGGTATTTGTGGAGGGTAATGAAAAACGTGAATGGTTGCAACCATTTTTGGCGCCTTACTGTCAATGTATCGACCTCATGGACTTGGGCTGCCCCTCATTGCAAACCCTTTAGGACCGCTGTCTCTGTGGCAACATTACACATACAGCCCTAGCACATGTGTGGCATCCCTTTCATTGGTTAACCACCAATGCCTGCTGGGAGTTGTTGAACAAAATTAAAACTGAAGATTTACCTCTGAATGACGCCAGTCAGATTTCTACAAGCGACGTGTAAACATCAACAGAACGTGATACCATGGAGAAAGGGAATGCTACAGACAAAGCCATCGGCAAGTTCTTTGTGTACAAAAAGAAACTAGACAGTTTTACCAAAGAGGAATTATTGGCTCTCCCCAAGTCGTTCATTTATTATGTGGCCGCCAACGCTGTGAAAGAAATATGGCAACATGTACCAAAATCATGGACTCAAGAACCTATGTTGAGTGAATTGCAACCCTGTATGCATTACGGTCACCATAAGCAAGTGGCCATGGCGAAAATACCTTCTATACGACAGTGCATGACTTGCCAGCTGGTGAAACTGTATCACGGTCATAAAAGTCCATGAAATGACTTTTTGAATCATTCCACTGGTGTCATGGTGAGAAAAAGCAACAATAACAACAAACACAAACATCGTCCACAGAGGAAGATGAAGATCAAACCTTTTCACCATCGATGGAAAAGGATATGCCAGACCTTTACTGGCAATGGGGTCATTGACAAAGTGATTCAAAGGATATGCCAGACCTTTACTGGCAATGGGGTCATTGACAAAGTGATTCAATACTTACCTTTTGAAATCCTTCTTCCAGGTTATCGTTTTTGTAGCCCTGGAACTCATCTTGAAAAACGATTGCAGCGTGGTGATGTACCCATTAATCTTTTGGATCAAGCATGTAAAGAACACGTTCTTTCTTATTGCCATCGTCATCCTGGATTAAAACATGTGGCAGATAAATTGTTATTAAAAAAAGCTAAACAAAATTTCACATCCTGTGATGCCTCAGTGGGTGAGAGGATGGCAGCCCTGATTGTGATGAGTGCTATGAAAGGAAAGTTAATAATGCATGGACATAAATATTGAGGAATTGAGGTTTGAGGAATTGGGATTTGTTTGTATTCTATTTTCTTTTGTAAATCCCTATGTTTATAAAATAAAAAAACAAAGGTTTACCAAGGCACGATGTTGTTTAATTTAAAAAAATCATGATGTTGAAGGATTCATTTTTCATTTTCACACATTGCCATTTACCATTTCCACTTTACAGTTTTTTAAAAATGTCCGTTTCTAGTATTGCGTTTTTGATGAAATGGTTTTTCCATTTTGTAGTTTACACTTTTTAAACAATGTTCGTTTGATGTTTTTTAATTTTCATATTTCACACATGACCATTTCCAGTTTTTAAAAGGACAATTTTAGTTTTTTTTGAATTTTGCTGATATTGAAACATGGATTTTCCATTTTGTTTTCTACACACTTTTCATTTGGTGTGTGTCGAAAGTTCCTTTTTTTCAATGATGTTGATGCTAGTGCTTGACCATGATGATGATAATGTCTGTTTATGTGTGTTTGAAGAAACGTGTAGGTCTACAACTACTGCAGGTAAGACTGTTTTACAGAAAATAAAAATAAATAAAAAACATTTCAAAAAAACAAAATCACTATTAAGCAATTGCTATATGCAGCAATTTTTACCTCGCCGTGTTTGCTCTGTTCATACATACAAACCAGCTTTCTGTCTACTCATACATTCACACTTGTCTTTGGGAACAAACATAACAACTTTATTTATTCCCAAAAGTACATTCTCCACATGTACACTTATCCCAAAAGAACATTTCATTATAAATTTAACATTTTACCATTACAAAAAAAATACTATTCATTTTAAGTTACTAAAAATACTATTACTCATTTAAATTTACACAAAAAACAAATGACACTTTTGTACAGCTTCAAAAAATCCAACTATTTACCATTTACCATGAGGGATTTTCAAATTCCCAACCGAATCAAAAATTTAAAAACTAAGGTTGCACATAACTTAATTAAAGAGCAAGAGGCCTAATTGGGTTGACTATTTACAAAATCGACTATTTAAAATGACAAAAAACAATATTTACAAAATAAAAAATACTAAATCTACTAGGTACAAAAAGCCATGTCCCTAAACGATTAAACAGAGAAATCACACCTCCTCCTCCGTGCGGTCATCACCCCACACACGTTTGTTATCCATGGACGAAAGGGTGCGTTTTCTCTCTTCTACAAGATACAAATCATGGTTGCTTGATTGTAATCTGAACTGTGTATGGGACATAGCATTGCCAGTGCGTAAAACCACTAGGTAGTCGTCTACACGAAGCAATTTTACCACTGTCATACCTACACCGTTTGCTCTTTTGGCTTCCTTACAGTCTAGTGTGCCATAATCATATATTTTGGAGGCCGAACCTACGAATTCCGTCATGACGGAATAACCGCATTCATCTTTTAAAACGCCCATTTCCTTCTTGTTTTTGATAGGGAGCTGAAACACGTTGTCAGCGCTGTACGAAGTGGTGTCGAACCAGTCACTATGCTGCCTCATGACTTCATAGAGGTTGCAGTGGCGAATGAGGTAAATGAATGCGACCGTATCCATATATAAAGAGAGACGTCCTCAAAATGTTGTTTGGCAAATTGGTAGTGGAATCGATACCTGACCGATTTGGAAAAGTCTAAAATGACTTGGGCCCAAGTAAATGGGCTTATCCATGGTCACGTTGGTCTTACTCACTTGAATGGTGGCAAAATTCTCATCGATAATGTTGATCGATTTGAAATTTGGCATGGCAATTTACCGCCGGGCACCCCACCCCCCGTCCCAGGCTTTAACCAATTTAATGTTACGTTATTTGTGGACATTGTCTATGGACTTGCCGTAAATGCAGTTGTTCATTAATTTTAAAAAAATCAAACTGCTGTGTTGCCATTTGTTGGTACTCTGTGTTGAGTCGCATGTATCGCTCGAATCATGCTTTTCAAGCAAAATAAATATCTCTATGAATTTTCTTCAACACCAAGCCTTGGGATAGACGTTGCACCAACATTTGGATATGTAGCACATACCGATTTTTGTTGTAAAGTGTGCCCATGAGTTTTTCAATTTTCACTTTACTATCAGGGGGAACCATTCGCTCTAGGCAGAATGGGAAATCGAAATGTTCATCATACGAGGATCAGGGATATTCAATATCCACTTATAACACATATCCACAGCCTGATTCTTGGCTGGCCTTTTTGATATCAAATTCTGACACTTGTTTGTTAGTCAGCCACACAAAATCCCCATAGGGCAAACGCTGACTCATGGCGTAGCAATACATATCATTCACGTCATAGTACATTAAGTACGATTCTGGTTTGTCTGGTGAATAATCAGGCATGTAGGCATTGTTCGCCTCGGCATGGCGCTGGTTAAGCGACACAAAGCCGCCGCGAATGCCCTTTTCAAAAAATAGAACCATGTCTGCATCAGTGAGCAAATCCAATTCCACTTGATTGTATTTCAAAGCAGCATAAAACGAGAGCCCAGGACTCGTATAATAGTGAGCCGGGTCATGACTGTAAATGTGCTAACACAACTCACTGAATTTTTGAAACACCTCGGTGAGCAGCAATACATCCAGTTTTAGGTAATCCATAGCATATTCACCTAGCGTTTAATGCCAAACACCCGCCAAACTTGACATGCATGTGCATGCTCCTCGTCGGAAACGTTACTACGTGTTAGTTTCGATTAAAATCTGTCTTGTGGTGGGAGAGTTTTTTGCTTTAACACGTCCCAATTTTTGCAGAAATCATACGGGAATATACCTTTCCGAATGCACAATTGAAATTGCTCAGGATTCTCAAAATGTTTTCCAGTGTATTTTAATTCCTTCTCATCCAAGCCATTCACAAGACTCTCTAGCGAGGATGTCATAAACTTAAAGGAATCAAAAATCGTATACTAAAGTTGCCCAACTGCCATGTCAAGGATGTAAAACGCTCATGGTTTTGGGGGATAATGGATAATGAGCCCTTGTTGACATGACCCAATTCACGAATCAAAACTGAATGTTGTAATTCGGCAGATTGTGGAAAAAGACACTGATATATCGAGGAGCACGATACTTTAAATTGCATTGGCTGTGCGCAGCTCCACGAAACTCTCCCGTAAAGTGTGGGTGATCACGAAATGTGTCTTGAGCACTGATCAGTGGCTTTTCGCAAATATGGCATGTAGTGGCAAGCTCATACTGCTGCTGCTGTTCTGGAGATAGGCTCATGGGTACTGGGTGGTCTAGTAATCCCTGTACATGGTCAGCCAACTTAACAGGTTCTTCAAAAATCCATCTGGCCCCTCACGGGATTTGTAAAAGGATTGCATGGGGTCATAGGCACACACCACATTAAATCCTATGCCAAAGGACTCATGTTTTTGAATGGGTGTGGTCGAGCTGATGGTGGGATCTGTTTCACATTCCGCCATGGGTGTGGTGAGAGATTCGAAATCTGCATATACCACATAGGGAACAGTGTCACGCTTATGAACGTTCTTGAATTTCAACACAGCTTTGTCCCCTTGCAGCAATATCAATCTCACCGCTTCCTCAGAAACACAATCTACTCTATGACTTTCTAAATGCGTAGGGGTTGTAAAATATTGCTGACAACGCTCGTAAATATGTTTTGCACAATTTCTCTTAGACACTTGACTGCCTACCAATTTACCTAAATTCTTAATGAGACAATAGTGATTCACCTCTCCGTGAGACAGACATAAAAGATGAATGTGGTGTCTTTTCGGTTCTTTTGTAGCATGAAGAGGACCCACAATCTCATTACCATTAAGGCCATACACCAAGAACGAAAATTCATGGTTATCTTGTTCAAACCTATGGATCTCTGTTAAGTCCATAGGGAACGAGACTCTAGTTAAATTTAAATTTTGTTTCCATTCCTGAAACTTGGCACTGTACATTCCTGGTCTCTCACAGTTACGTTGTGCCAGCTTGAAATACGCAGCCACAGACCACAGAAAACATTCATCACCACAATTTTTAATATTCACCACAGCCTTTTTGGAAGCTCTTGCTGGTGGTGTTTCAATATAGCTAGACCAAGTATTCAACGGGATGAAATGACAAATGTTGATTTGTAGGTAATGAATTTTATCTAACGCTAGACCACTCGGTCCTTGTTGCAATTTATGAAATTTTGATAGCTAGGCATTGCCCACATGGCATTGATACCAATCGTTCAGATTATCGGCTATCAAAAGCTGTTGCGTTTTACTGCCAATATAAAATGTTTTTTATGCACACCGTCCTTGTTTTTATATATGAAATCACACAAGAGTTGTGTATTGACATTTAAAGCCGTATGCAACCTTTGCGCTGTAAAAATTTGTTCTTTAAAAATTTCAAAACATGATTCGATAAAGTCTTTTTGGGGTTAAATTCTCCCTAACATTCACCACGTGGCCAGAGCAAACACGTTTCATAAAACAGGACTCAAGGGGTTCCCAAGTTCGGCACCCCGACAGTCAACTGTTTCTGCCAACCACTCCCATACAAATTTCCGACTTGAACGCTACCCTACATCCTTGTCCGCATCAGCGCTAGTGAGCTCTCGCACAAATATTAAACAGTGAAGTGGCGAGTTACGTACTGCCAAAGAATTAATAATACACCTTTCACATCTAAAGCAGTGCCTTTACAATACCAGTAGTATTATTAGGAGCCAGAGCAATAATGGGTGTCTGTTTCGAGTGCAACAAGGCGGTGTCCAGGCAAGACATCAATGCAAAAATTCAATGTGCTGTATGTAAAAACTGGTATCATAATTATTGTGTAAATTTAAAAGAAGATGATCTCAAGTCCATAATTTCTTCGCACAAACAATGGAAATGTAATAAGTGTCCCAAGAAGAAGCTTAGCCTACATGAAGAGGGAAAGAATCAGTTAGCCCTACCTAACAACGACGAAGTTTTTAACTTATTGACTAATTTAAACAAAGAAATTTCTGAGTTAAAGGAATTGTGTAAACAGAGGGAAACTGATTTGGGGAGGTCGTTAGATCTGGTGCACGAGAAATTCGTCGAAAATAAGGAAACCCTGCGGAAACAAGCAGAAACTATTAAAGATTGCAGGCAAGCAATTGAAGAGATGCATTAGGAGAACCTAAAGTTAAAGAAAGAAAACTTGGAACTAAAATCAAGACTTACTGATTCTGAGCAATACTCAAGGATCAATATGATAGAAATACATGGTATACCGTCAAACCCTGCAGAGGACACAAGCAGGTTGGTTCAAGAAGTCGCGCGAACACTCCACGTGGAACTGAAAGAGGAACATATTGACGCTTGCCACAGACTTCCCCCTCGTAACAATTCCCAGATTGCGCCTATAATCGTGAAATTTACAAGACGTCACTACAAAGAAGAAATCCTCAGACAACGGAGAATTAAACGTAATCTGAGTACCCTTGACCTTGGATACACCTACAACAACCCGGTGTATATAAATGAAAGCCTTTGCGGGGAGCGGAAAAAACTTCTAGCAAAGGCAAGGGAAGTGAAACGAGCGAAGGACCTAAAGCACTTATGGACAAAGAATGGCAGAATACTCATGAGGAAACACGACCACTCTCAGGTAATCTCCATCAACACTGAAGAGGACCTTGACTAACTTTAACCTGAACATTGAAGATGACTCATAAGAAAAAAGAAACCATCATTTACTACCAGAACGTAAGAGGACTACGAACCAAATCCAATACTTTATTTTTAAATACACTGTCAAATAACTATGATATTATTTGTCTTTCAGAAACATGGCTTCTTGAGGGTGTAAGCAGTTCTGAGCTCTTTGATGACAGATATATTGTGTATAGGAAAGACCGAGATTTTTCTTTAAGTTCCAAGAAAGATGGTGGTGGAATTTTAATAAGTGTTAAAAGTACAATACATTCGAAGAGAATGCCAATGTTAGAATCGGATACCGAATCATTATGGATTAAAGTTTCATTCAACAACAGGGAATGTTATATATGTGTTCCATACTTTCCGCCGAATTCCAATATAGAAGCATACAAATCATTTTATGAGAAAATAGAAGAAAATATGCAGTTATTTAAAGATTACGATATTTGTATCATTGGTGACTTTAATTTACCGGAAGTAACTGATAAATCTTACAATCTATTGAAGGGTTCAAACAAATCCAAAGAGTTACAGAATTGTTTGCACCTGCTGAATGCCAGGCTGTTTAACGATATTAAGAATGTTAATGGGAGAACTCTTGATTTAATAATCAGTAACATTGACCAGTTGCATATCCAGGAAGAAACCGACCCCTTAGTCCGATTAGATGAAAATCATCCAGCATTGCAAATTATATACAAACAGGGGAAAATAACCAGATCACATGAAAGTTCAACCTATGAATAAAACTTCCTCAGGCAGACTTCTTAAAATTGTATGAATTAGTGAAAATATGCAATTGGGATAACATGAATAATTGTAGAAATGTAAACGAAGCTGTTGATATCTTTTATGACAAAATATACTCTATAATTGACCAGTGCGTTCCAAAGACTAAACATTACAAGCGCACATATCCTGTTTGGTTCACTCAGTCCATAATATAAAATTTAAAGCTAAAGGAAAAATATAGAAAAAAGAAAAATGTATCCGAATATTACTTAAATAATTATACTCAACTTAGATCTAAAACTAAAATAGACATAAAAAGCATATGATGACTATGTAGCTCTTACTGAGCGGAACATGGAAAAAGATAGCAACAGCTTCTGGAACTTTATAAAAAATAGAAAGGAGCGTAAAGGATCAGGATTGGCGATGGAATATGAAGGTAAAGAATATTTTAAATCACTGGAAATTGCCAATTGTTTCGCTGACTATTTCAAATCAGTATATTCGCAAATTATTCCCAACTATAATTTGAACACAAACAGCAATAACGTAAAGCAACATTATTTTCAAAATTATTTAGTTATATCTGAAGTCACCGAGGATATGGTTGAATTCGCCATTAAGAAACTAAAACCAAAAAAGTCAGCGGGGCCTGATGGGTTACCACCATACCTCTTTAAAGGCTGCAAGGAATATACTACTAAACCACTGACTATAATATACAATCTCATACTGAAGACCAGCACATTTCCAGATAAATGGAAACATACAAAAGTAACACCAATTCTAAAATCCGGAAACTCAGTTCAGATTACGAATTACAGACCTGTAGCTGTATCGTCATCTCCGGCTAAGATATTTGAGAGTATTTTGTATAGTCATATTTTTCAACATGTTAAAGTGATCATTTCCCCAAATCAGCATGGATTTATACCAAACAGGTCAACCGTGACTAACCTTATTAATTTTACGCAATTTGTATCCACGGAGCTAGATCACAAAGGCCAAGTAGATATAATATATACTGACTTTCAAAAGGCATTTGACAAAGTGGATCATGACGTACTCATCACTAAACTATCAACGTATAATTTTTCTGAACCACTGTTTCGTCTGCTGATTTCATACCTGAAAAACAGAACACAAGTTGTGAAATATAAAACGCAACTATCCAAAGCATTTCCCACCAACTCAGGAGTTCCTCAGGGATCTAACTTAGGACCATTACTATTCTTATTATTTTTAAACGACATTTCTGATAAAGTTCAACACTCCGAAATTTTATTATTCGCAGACGATATAAAATTATATAAATCAATACGTGACCCTTACGATTGTATCAAACTTCAAACTGATTTAAATGAACTAAACCTATGGACGAAAGAAAATAAATTGCCATTTAACATCAGTAAATGCAAGCAAATTAATTTTCCTAGGCGAAAAAATTACATAAAGTTTCACTATGACATTGACGGGGAAGGCTTACTAAAAATTCATGAAGTTCAGGATCTGGGAATTGTATTTACCAATGATCTGAATTTTCAAAGACATATAGAGAAAATTGTCTCTAAAGCACATAAATGCATGGGATTTGTAATAAGAAATTCATTTAACTTCTCCTATGGGATTTTAATATTGCTCTTTAATGCCTTCATCAGATCACAACTAGAATATGCTTCAGTTATATGGAATCCATACGCATTGAAATATAATAAGCTTATAGAGAACATCCAAAATAAATTCTTAAAATATGTATATTACAATAGATTTGGCTATTATCCCTCTTACGAATCGTACACATTTATATTACAGTCCTTCAATGTCAGAAAACTATCTCACAGGCGAAATTGTCAGGGCCTGCTTTTTCCCTATAAAATAGTAAACAATAAAATTGACGACGCTAAAATTCGAGAGAGAATTACGTTATATGTACCAGCTGTGAAACCTAGTAGATTCCGAAACATTTTCTTTATTCCGAGAGTTCACACAGACAACCATAAAAACTCGCCGATTAACATAATTTTATCCCACTATAATAAAGTTCATCATCTTGACTTAGATATTTTCAGTATGTCAGAAAACCAGTTTGCAGCGTCCTGTGATAAACAGCAAGATGTCTTGTAATATATTGTACTGTATTCAGCCCATTTCCTTCTCATACCTAACCTTCCTTTTCTTCTTCTTCTTCTTATTATTATTTATAACGTATTTCTCTATCTATATCTTCTCTTTATGTATATTTTGTTTTTCTATTTATAAATTGTTGTATATTATATGATTCTAGTAGTGAGCAATGTAATTGGGGCTTCCTGTAATGTTCACAACATAAATAAATAAATAAATAAATAAATAAATAAATAAATAAATAAATAAAAGACATGATTTTTATAAAAAAACAATCTCTCCAAAGTTTTCAGCCGTAGACTTTCCAGCAATGGTTTCCACACACACACGCACACACACACAAGTTCCTTTTTCAGCAGTGGACAAGCGTTTTCCTACACTCTAAAAAAGAAATTAAATAAACCATCATAAGTATTTCAATTCCGATTAGCACGTTTCATAAAAAACAGGTTATATATAACAAATAAATCTTACCTTGCTTTGTAAAAAAGGCCTGCGTTTGCCTTTTTTGTAGGTTCGAGTGGAATGGGTTGCCCTCCTTTTTCTGTCTCCCACAATAGGTATGTAGATTATTTAAAACAAACAAATTAAAACAATTCATCAAAAAATTGTAAACCAATAATAATTTAAACATTTATTAGCATAAAATAAACTAAACAGTGTTAATCTCACACTTACCTCTAATATATAATGTATCCAATACGGTCACTGGTTGAGAGTTGAGCACACAAAACTGTACACCATTCACACTGTTTAACGCAGATAATACACGCCCTATGTGCACAGTGTAACCTTTTAAAACAGGAATGAGGCACAATGCGCCATGAAAAGCTGAACACTCTATTACCTCACTTCTCCCCGGCCCTCTGGCCCATCCCCTCGCCCCTCACCTCTGTTGCTAGGGAGGTCACGTGATTCCATGTTCTCTCTTTGTGTTCCCCTTTCCCCTCTCCTGTCCCCCTCTGTCTGCGGGGACCCTTCCCGCTGCTGTCTGCTCGGCTGGCTGGCCATTATCACCTTTTACAGGGTTGCCACATTGTTCCTCCTGTTACGCCACCCAGCAGTGTTGTCAGCTCTCATCTACATTCCTGAAACGCAATAAGAGGACACATTCTGCTAGCCGGCTCTCTGGCAGGCCCCGAGCAGATTTTCTGTTTTCCGTTTTGCCTGCCAGTCAGACATACAAAGCAAGTTCTCTTGTTGTTGTCTATAAAACCTCGCTTTCATTCGCCTCATACAATTATGAATTTGTCATGTTACTGATCAGCAATTACTAACATATTTAAAGATCGCCTTGAGGGATTTTTCAAATATTGACCTTTATTCGTTCGTCGTAGGAAAATATCGGAAAGTGAACCCTTGCCCTGTCGTTCTGCCATACATCGGCCCGTTGAAATAGCCATTTGCTGTATTCACCATGGCCGGCAACAGGCTTTTTCAAACACAACACAGCGGTATCGTCTTTCTCTGTCTACAACCACTCTTTATTTAAAATTTAAAAAAAAAAACAGGTAAAGAACGGGTAAAAGGTTTTAAAATGCACAGTTTATTGTTCTAGAGACTTGAAATTTATTACAGGGGTTATGACCTTTTATTTATGCCAAACAAACTTTTTTGTAAACTTCCTAGTATCCAAAATAGTGAGCATTTTTCAAAATTCTTTTTTTTTGTCCTACAGACATGAAACTTGGTTTCTCCCTAGAGGGGTAGGGACCTTTCATTAACATCAAACAATTTTTTTTCTGAACTTCACCGTTTTCAAGATAGCGCCAAATTAAAAAAAAAACATTTTCATTTTTTTAAACACCAACACGCATTCATAGCAAAGAGAACGTCATCCGAACGCCAACAACACCTCAAATCCGACCATGCGTTCGCAAATTATCGCCAATGTTCGCGAGAAAGTAGGCTCTCATTTTGTTTTGGCATACACGCTTGAAACTAGCTTCCTACCTAGAGGGCCTAGGGACCTTTCATTGTCGTAAAACAATCTTTTTTCTAAAATTCACCGTTTCCAAAATAGCGCCAATTTAAAAAAAAAAATCTTCAAAAAAAAAAAAAACAAAAAAAAAACAACACACATCATTAGCAAAGAGTACATCACCTCAACGCCAACAACACTTCGTTCGTTAAAATACGATCATGCGTTCGAGAGATAACAGCAAAGTTCGTAGGAAGTAGCTGTCATCATCCTACTACTAACAAAACACACGTTTTTGTCCTAGAGACTTGAAATTTATTTTGGGGATAGGGGGGTAGGGACCTTTTATTTATGTCAAACTAACGTTTTTGTAAAATTCCTAGTTTACAAAATATAGGAATTTCAAAATTAGACTGTTTTCAAAAAGCACGAAAATAACAAACTTTTATTATAAATAATAAAGGTCATAGAGACCATTCGTTTGAACTATTGCACAACGTTCTATCAAAAACATTCTAAAACCTTTTTAAAAATATAATGAATGCTCCATAGCAAAGCCCCCGTCAGCTCGATTCCAACGACATCTCTTTCGTGAAACTCCGACCATGGGATCGGGAGATATCGGCTCGCATTGAGAGTAGTGGTGGGGAGAGATAGGATCCTTCTTACCCCCCTACTCACGGTCATTTTTAGCCTACTTTTCACATTTTGCAAAAATGAGGAAAAAGTAGACTCATGAGATCGATCCGGGAAAATGTGTGTCTGACTGTCTGTCTGTCTGTCCTTCTGTCTGTCGGTTTGTCTGGCTGTGTGTGTGTCCCCCCTATCAACTCCTAAACGGCTGCAGCAATCAAAACCAAATTTAGTATGAGTAAAGATGTGCACCGGAATATCTCACGTCCATATTTGAAAATGATGTCAGTGCTACCAACTGCTGAAAAACGCACTAGAAATTTGAGCTCCATGTTGGATATCTTGCAAGGCATGCATGGGAGCTGTTCCAAAATTGGCACACACGTAGATAATACTATTTCAGTTTAATTTCCAGCAGGCCAACCATGACAATGTTGCAAAAATAATCTTAAGCCTTCTGATAGGTCCAATGTTTAAATGCATATAACTTCTACTCTATCAATTGGATTTCAACAAAATTTTGTATGTTATATCTGTACATAAACAGATATGACTGAGCGTATTCTTAAGAGCCACCAGGGCTGCCAACTGTTAATAATTGCTCTCTTTATTTTTTTATCCAAATACCAATATATCAGAAAGTATGCAAACCAACAGCTTTAAACTATGCACACGTATATTCTGACATTTTAGATTAATTTCGAGTAACTTATATACGTCAGTACTACCAACATGATTATACGCCTGCTGATACGACCAATTTTTAAATACATGTAACTTCTATACTATCAGTTGGATTTCAACCAAATTTCGTATGTGCAATGTGTACCATAACAGATATGACTATAAGTATTGTTACGAGCAATCAGGGCTGCCAACTGTTAATAAATGCTGTCTATATTTATTTTACACTAATATCAATATATCAGAATGTGTGCAAGTCAACAGCTCTATACTTTGCACACGTATAGCACCTAACATTCTAGATTAATTTGGAGTAATTAATACAAGGCAGTGCTGCCAACATGATTCTATGCCTGCTGATATATCCAATTTTAAAATACATGTAACTTCTATACTAACTAATGGATTTCATCCAAAATTGGCACAACAAGATATCATAATATTTCAGATTATTTCTGACCAGCACACGCATGGTATTGTTGGCAACATGCTTTTACGCGTGCTGATAGATCCAGTGTCTAACTGCATGTAACGTCCATTGGACTTCAACCAAATTTTGTATTCGGTACCTTAAGAGATTGAACTAAGAATATATTCAGTCGCCAGGGCTGCCAACTGTAGTGCTCTATTAGGCTAAATTATACCAGGTATATTTTGAACTAATTAGATATTTCGATATTACCAACTTAATTTCGTCATTATTCTAGATAGGTTCATATACTGTAGAATAATCATTGGCATGAAAAGTAGGCTGTATAGATCTTCACGGAACTTCTTGTTTAGCTTATTTTCAATTTTGAAAAAATAGGCTAATGAGAACACCTTTTGTCCGTGCGTGTGTGTGTGTGAGGTGTGTGTGGGTCCCCCCCTAATAAAATCTAAATCGCTGGAGCGATTTCAATGAAACTCGGTAAGTTCATAGCACTATTCCGGACGACCCCGACCGTGTCCTTCAAATTTTGTTACGTCTCACCAATCCAACATGGCGGCTGTGCGATTTATTTCACCAGCATTCAATATCTCCGAAACTATTCCCGATATCACCCTGGAATTTTTTGCGGTGATAAAGGGAGCTACTAGAAGTTCACCTATGTGACTTTTGAAAAACTGGTAACTACAAAACCAACATGGCCGCCACGCGAATTTGCGACTTTTAAATAGACGTTTCTCGCGATTGAATCCACCAAACGCAATAAAACTTGGTACAGTGTATATCTATACACATTGTAATGCATCGACATCGAACTTCGTTCAATTGTTTACATAACCACAAGAAGGCGGTTGTGCGAAATATTTCACCGGCATTCTATATCTCTGAAACTATTAGCGGTATCACCCTGAAATTTTTTACGGAGATAAAGGGCACTACTGGAAGTTCATCTATAAGACTTTCAAAAACCGGTTAACTACTAAACGAACATGGCGGCCAAGCGAATTTGAAAATTTTAATAGACCTTTCTCGCGATTTAATGTTCCAAACGCAATGAAATCTGGTACGGCAAATGTTTATACACATTGTAATGCACTGGTATCTAATTTAGTTCAATTGTTCACATAACCTCAAGATGGCGGCTGTGCGAATTTTAAAATTAAGTTTTTATTTCTTGCGTCGTAATCATGCGATCGAAGTGAAAGATTCTATAATGAACCTACGCAATAATTTTCCTTTAATGGTACATGACTCTTTGGCTTATACATTTAACTATCCAACATGGTGACCAACCAAAATATTTCGACGGCTCTGAATATCTACGAATCTATTATAGCAATCAAACTGATTTTTTATGTTCATAGGGGTATGAATTTAAGTTCACCTATAGGACTTTCAATAACCTGGTGAACACAAATCCAACATGGCGGCGACGCGAAATATAAATATTCACATGGACGTTTCTCGCAATTTAACCATCCGAGTGCAGTGAAAATTGGTACAGTTAATCCTTATACGAATATTAATCCACTGGCTTCTAATTTATTTCAATTTTTTCCATAACCACAAGATGGCAGCTGTGCGAAATTTTAAAATCTCCTTGTTACTTCTTGTATCTTAATCATGCGATTGAAGTTTGAATGGTACACGTACACAATAATCTTCATGTAACAGTACATAACTCTGGGACCTACATATATATAATCCAACATGGCGACCATTCGAAATATTTAGTCGGTTCTCAATATTTACGAATCTATTACAGCAATCAAACTGGCAATTTGTATGTTGATAGAGGCAATTATTTTTAGTAGGATATATGAAAATAGGCTATTTAGTTCTTCACGGAACTACTTGTTTATTGTTTATATTGTTTACTTAAGAAAATAGGTTTAGTACAAATACCATTTATAATGATCATAATAAAACTACTAGTCAATAATGATGCACTGTCATGCGTTTTTTATTGTTTATAATTTTAAAAAATAGTTTTAGTAAAATAACAATTTATACAATATTTATAATCATCACATTCAAACTATTAGTAAGTAATAATGGAATAAAAAAAACATGGTCTCTTGTCTTTTTATTTTTATTTATTTATCATAACAGTGATACTATACATTTTTTTAAACTAGAAGTTACCCGCGTCATATTTATGTCCAGGCTTCGGAAAATTATGCACTTAAAAATGCCAAAATATGCATCCAAATATGCACTAAAAAGTGTCTAATTAAGCACTAAAATATGAATTAAAAATAAACATATATATGATATCAATTAGTGGTTTATATTGCAAGAAATTAATGTTACATATTAAATACCGCCAAAATAAAGAAAATTACTTACAGTACTACAATAGATTGCTCCAGTTTGTCAATAAAATTTACAAGTCTTGATTACACTTAATCACTGCATGATGTAATAGGTTTTCAAACACACACTTGCGCCTATTTTCACTTAAAATGACTTTGTACTCAGAAAACACTCTCTCCACATCACATGCCACAATTGGAGCATACTCCAACTTGGCGAAATCAGAGACCTCTAGTATCGATGCACTGTCAATTTTGTCTTTGCCTTGGATAACACCACAAATGCTTTTAAGTTTGAGGAGACCGGAATTTTTCAGCACTACATTCTGCAATATTTTCGAGAAAACTTGATTAGTTAGGTTCTTTAGGGATCGATCGACTTCTTCAACAATTCCAATGCTAACGTGAAGAGGCAGTCCTTTTTCTTGCAATTTCTTGATGGCTGAAGGTATGCAAGTCAAATTGGAACGAATGAATATAAGTTGCTCACGAACACCATCTTTCCTCAAGACTTCTTGAGCTTCTTTAATAGAAGCAGCTTCTTCAGAATTGAGGTCTTCAACTACCTTTTTTACAACCTCGAAATAATTGGCATGATAAACAGCAGCTTCGAGCCACGTTCCCCATCTTGTATGACTTCCGTCAGTTAAAAAGTCTTCAAACTCTCGTACATACCCTTTCATTACCTCATTAACAGTTCTCTTCTCCTTAGGCATCTTAAATACAGTAGCTATTTAACGTGCTATGAGCCACAGCCTGTTTAAACTTAAAGAAAGTAACACTGACAAGGTAACTATTTAAGGAATGAGGAAAAGATAACCTGCTTTACGGGAAATACCAATAATCAGTCCCCACCTAATTGCATTGCAGGTAGATAAAGCTATGGCCGGATGGAGGGCTCGTGTTGCTAAATTTTAACACGATGCAAACCCGGCACTGCTCAACATTCCTGTTACCTGAAATACATGTCAAATATTCCAAAAGTGTCCTGCAGAAGCTGATGTCTACACTCATGCTTAAGAATGTTCTTGAAATATGCACTAACAGGAGGAATCCCCTAAATATGCACTGTTAAGTTAAAACTGTCCCAAATATGCAATTGCATATGCAATATGCAAAATTCATAATTATCCGAAGCCTGGTATGTCCCATTATATATTTTGTTATTTCCCATTTTCTCTTGAATGCCACCGAACCAAGCGTTAGATGTTCATCGTCTATCGTCAGAAATATAAGATGTGTATTCCTGTCTGCGTGTATCATTCCATGTTACGAACATGCGCCGTATAACCTGTACCGAAAGCTTCTGCAGATTTAACACCATGCCTATTCTGAACAGCAGTTCCTTGAATTCATATTTGCCAACATTTTATAGTAACTTTCCATGTGTAATATCTCTGTACCTCAACATACAGAAATGTGCTTTCAAAATCACGTCTTGTGTAAATGTTGGAAAAGGTAGTGTGAATGTGGTGTTTGGCGGAATGGATACTCGCTTGTAGACATTATTTTCAGTAAAATAGACTGGTTCACAATTATGTAAGTGCATATCGAGGTATATGACGGCGGGATGCCTTTAGTTTTATGGAAATGGCAATAGCCGCCACATAGCTTCGTTGCTACTGACATAACGACCAGACTGATATGTTTATACTTAACTATATAGCCCAGGCAGGCATTTAAGTCAAAATATCGCCTTAACCTCCAAAAAAATGTTATAAAGCTATTTTTTTCAGAATCCATTAATTCGACACTACGAAACAACATATCAAAATACTCGGCCGTACATGTGCCGGCTTCCTCGATTTTCGGGCCTAGAAACCTGGAATTCCAGGAGTTTTTCATCGCGGTCCTGGAACGCCCGTACAAACCGAACGAATCGGCCTAAGTAGACAAAAGATGTGCCAAATGAAAGAGAAGAGCATGCAGACTCCATATATAAGGCTTTAGGCAATATTGTACTCATTCCGCGGTAGATTGTAACCAATAATACGCGCGAAATTCAAAATGTTTGTAAGTTTGAATTCATTTGCACGTTTATTAGAGACTAAGGCGGCAGCTCATGCAAAAATGCACCTGAAGAAAGGAAGAACATTGTTTTATCTTTAGAAATGTGGTCTTATTTTTGTTTTACGTCTAATAATTCAACAGTTACAGACGAAACAAATTTAACCCGAAGGTAAGTTGGTATTACCGGACGGTAGTACACACCAAACAACTCGACGTAGGTATCCAAAAAAGGTATCAAATTAACGATAAAAGCAAGCTGATTCCATAAATAGTACTATAAGCAATGTTTTCTCTGCTTTCGGGGTACATTGTAGCAAAAAACAAAGGGAAAATTTTAATTTTTAGATTAGAATTTGTTTGCACGTTTAGCAGACGGTACTGTGACGAACAGAAATGAAGTAACGCCCGTAAACTCGAGTCAGCTATTTATGAGAATAGTGTGTGTTTTAAAAAACGAAATTGAAAATGCGGAGTACTTTCATTATGAGTTGGCACCAACTCCACCCTCTCTCTTCGACGGATGTTCAATGCTCAAAACGGACAAGTCAGCGTTTGCGTCTCTCTTTAAGCACTCAGAAATTGGCGATCAACTTTGTCCAGAGACCACGTATGTCATTGACGGAGGCTATCTCATGTACGATATTAGTTGTCCTCGTTTGGCAACATACGGAGAAATTCGCGACCTTTACGTCAGACACGTTATGACTCGATACGCATCTGCAGTTGTTGTTTTCGACGGATACAATGGCCAGCCAACTACGAAAGGAGCGGAGCAAGGGCGACGCGCTATAAGAAGGACCTGTTTTGATATCGACTTTACGTTTACGGAACATTCGACATCGACAGCATCACAGGCGGACTTTCTGACGAACAGAAGAAACAAATCTCGACTTATTGATGTACTTGTTTCAAGATTTGAAGCTGTAAAAGTTCGAGTTTACCAGGCAACTGGGGACGCCGATCCTCTCATCGTGCACAATGCTTTGGAGATATAGAGCTTGGGGAAGTCTGTAGTTGTAGTCGGCAACGATACCGATCTCCTGGCAATGCTGATTGCTAGGCGTCAAACGGGAGATGTCTTCATGCTGCACCCAGGGACTTCCAAGTGCCCCGGAAAGCTGTACGATATTGGTGCTACTCAAGATGAAATAGGTGACATGAATAACTACGTGCTGTACTCCCATGCTGTCTCAGGTGGTGATAAAACATCTGCAATCAACGGGAAGGGGAAGAAGAAGGCTTACAAACTGCTTCAAATAAGTGTGGATCTTCGGGAAGAAATTGTCAAAACATACACAAATCCATCTGCGAGTCGCGAAGAAGTTTGCACTGTTGGAGAAAGGTTCATAAGGGCACTGTAACCTTGAGGAAATGAATTGGAGAATAATCGATTATCTTCGACATCGTCTTTACCAGATGACCATTGGGCGCCAAGCTCTGACTTCTCAGTTTGAACTTGCGACTCTCTACGGCAGCACTCAATGCGGACTTACTTGCAGGTAACTTTCATTGTTTTCCATTACACTACACGTATACAATATTTTTCTAGTATTTCTGAGGAGCGTTAAATGTTAAGTTTGATTTTAGGTTCAAGAATGGCTGGGAAGAAACCTCAATCCAATAGTGTGGGGCTGGCAAGCCATTGACAACTCTCTTTTGCCCGTTCCCACAACCCTGCCACCAGCTCCTGACTCTCTTCTCCTCCTAATTGCCTGCGATTGCAAGACGGACTGCGGAGTGCGTTGTGGATGTAGACGATCCGGCCAAGGGTGCTCAGAAATGTGCTTTCACTGTCACGAACAAAATTGTGATAACGCAGTACATCGTTATGAAACAGATGAGGATCTAGATACACCCGATGTCACTTAAACTACCAGTTCCCTGTATTACACCTTTTCATCCAATACATTTTTCCTATGATTTCGAAGACTTAACTCATACTTTATTATTATGTGTGTAAATAAAAATGTCGTCTTGTGTTGCTTTCGTAGAAAAAATTTAGCTCAACCTTTACTTTCCAGGTGCTAACCGAATAGGCTAAACCCCGACGACACAACGTAATCCTGCACTGTCAACTACTGCACGTTTAATTTTCGCTGTAACTTTTCAATAATAAACGTAAAGCAAACCTGACAGATGGTCTTTGTTATACCACGCATGATACTTCCTTTTCAGTCGTTGCTGTACCTGCAGCAAAAATCAAACCTCAAAAGTTTGAATTTCGCGCGTTTTGTTTGTTACAATCTACCCCCGAAACGAGAAAACATATCCTAAAGTCTTATATATGGAATCGGCATGCTTTTTTGTTTCATTTGATCCTACTTTTGCCTACCTAGGCCAAGTCGTTCGGTTTTTACGGGCGTTCCAGGACGGCGATGAAGAATTCCTGGAATTCCAGGTTTCTTAGCCTGGAAATCAAGGAAGCCGGCATATGTACGCCCGAGTATTTTGATATGTTGTTCCCTAGGGTCGAAATAATGGGTTCTGAAAAAATTAGCTTCATAACATTTTTTTAAACCTAAGAACCTTATTTTCCTGGGCTAATACGGGATTTGTGAGCCCTGTGTTTACGAAATTGAACGTAGCTTGATCGCTACCTTCATTTAGTAGTCGCTACCGTAGTGTTATAAAATTGAAGGTGGTATTGGAAGGCGCTGTCTCACACAAATGTTCGTTATTGTAGTTCTAAAACATAGACAGTTTTTTTTTAAATTATGATATAGATATAGCCATTAAAACGCGCCACAGTAGTTGCAACTCTGCGTCATACTTCCGCAAGTATGTTCTTCAATAGTAATCACAAGCTGTGAATTATTTGTGTCCTGTACCTGGTCATTTAAACTGACGGATTTTTCAAAGTCTGGTCTAATGAGTTTAACCGTTTCCCGTTTGTCAGGTGATTTCCTTCTCCTAACATGTTAATTCCTCATACCAAGTAATCTCACCTCTCTGTCTAGAGGAGCTTCTTGTTCCCTCCGTAATGCAGCACTGTTTTTTACATCTTCCATTCTCTTCGCTTGTATTCTCCTAAATCTTCGTCCGATAAATGAACAGGAGGCCTACCACCACGTTTGACTTTCACGGGTCTTCTGCGGTTCGCTTGGTGATTATTAGTTGAGGGAATATCAACTTTGATAAGAAGGGATCGAGATTGTGTAATTCTAATGCTAGGATTCATTTCCTCATGAACATCGAAATGCCCACTATTGTTATCACCTGTAAAGCGTAGTCGTTTAACAGGATTTCCAGAATTACCGAAGGAATGCAAACACTCTCAACCGCTATATACTTCAAATGTGAAAGGAAATATATCACCCTTCTTCTGTGAAATCCATGCCGTGATTTTGTGTTTCTTGACGCCTTCTGCGCAGAATATCTTCGGTCATGTGATCTTTGTATTTCTCCCACAACTGTGCTGGTTGTGAAGGGGAACACTTAGATAAAATAGTTGCCAACAGCGTACGTATTTAAAATGGATTAGAAGGGGTCGCTGAATCTACGTTAATGAAGTGCACTCTACTTTCTATTCACGACGTTGCCTAGGTCAACATATGTAAGATGGGCAACGTCCTTTAGCAATTGTTACCGGCCTATCCTGATGCCGAGTAATTCGTTGTCACCTAGCGACAATCTTTCATAAGATCATCAAGTCAGGTTCAGTATTGTTGCGGCTTTGTCTATCATGATGCAGTGTTAGTCGTTTTCGCCTAGCGAAAATCAGTCCGTGAAGTTTTTAGATTCGACTTTATTTGTTTAAACACACTTTTTAAAGTATTTTAAGGTATTTATTTAATTGTAAGGCATTTAAGGAGTAAGTGAGTGTATCTCAAGCATACATTGGGTTATGCTGAATCTGTAGGCACCCCATATGTGTAGGTTATTTTCGGTACAAAACTGGAATGGGACCTTAGCAGAATAATATAGCGAGAGATAAATTGATCATGTTAAAGTCCATATCTAGATAAGAGTAATTTGCTTTTCATAGCACCAATAACAATAAATGCAGCCATTTGTTCTGATAGACTGGCATCTGAAGCTGTTAATCATTGCTTGGCAATGCTTAACAAGAATTTGTCGGCGATGCGTCTTAGTGTGGGATCAATGTTTCGATAGGCTATACCATGATTACAACATGCATGATCCAAAGCATTAATCCCCATACCCCCTCTCCTCAAACGATCTTCAAGACGTGTACCAGGGTTGCAAAAGCTGTAAGCAGGTTGGTGAACTTCTAGTGGTAGGTATTTAATGATGTTATCAATAATTCCACGGCCAGTACACTTGGGGCATGGAGGTTTCAATCAATGAAAAACACTTTTTGTTGTTGTTCGTCTTGTTCTTGTTGTTGTTGTCAGCGGCTGCTGAAGAGCATGGTAGGTGGTTGTTTTCCGCATGACAACCATGAAATGATGTAACAATGTCTATATAGTGAGTTTTATGACCATGATATAATTTCATCAATTGGCATGAGGCACACTGACGAATGGAAAGTATTTTTGCCATGGTTAATTGCTTCTGATGGGAAAAATGGCTGTATGGTTTTAGTTCACTCAATACAGGGTCAGTAGTCCACTCGACAGGCGCCTTTTCCCAAATTTATTTCACAACGTTGGCAGCAACATAAAAAGAAATGTTTTAGTTAGTGCTAATAATTCATGTTGAGTAAAGTTTATAAATTTTTTCTTGCACACACAGAACTTTCCAATAGCCTTGTCGATTGAAGAGGCGTCCATGTTTATAACGTTGATGTTATCACCTCACGTGTACAACTCGCACTGCTATCATTAGATGATGAACTTTCAGTTTTAATTTTGTTCAAAACTCCCAACATGCATTGGTGGTAAGCCAATGATAAAATCGCCACGCATGCGCCAAGGCTTTATTCTCAATATTGTCGCAAGGACAAGTATCCATGAGCGTTTGCAGGGATGGGCAACCCAAATCTAAAAGATCAATACATTGACAGTGAGAGGGTAAAAATGGTTCGAGCCATTGGCGTTTTTCAGCTGCTTTAACAAATAAGACATTGGCAGAGGACAAATGGGCTTTCATGACTATGTCAAGAAACTATTAAGAAATATCACCCTCTTTCCATACTAATTGCAAATGATTTTCATTCCATTGGTTCTGCTTTTTATCTTTTTCACTAAGCAACTCGAAAGCATAGGGAGGTTTAAACACCAAATCGATGGGGTGTGACACCCAAAACGTACTACAATCGATAAAACCACTTTCTTAAATATAACTTTGTTATCTGCAATTTTAAAGCCCTGAGAATCCACGAAGTGTGTACGCATGATGCTCTTTTTTATTGTTACCTCGTTGACGACTAATCAATAACTAACCCATCTCATGGTTTAACGTTGCAAGCCAAGGACTTTCAGAAGAGGAGCAAATGAATTGAACAACAGGTAAGTATTTTTTTCATTAGTACATAGGTTTTATTCATGACATAAAAACACTTACAATTTTGTTACAAAGTTTTTTTAAAAATCTGGAACAACATTCAAATGAAGAGTTTCCAGATACGGGCCGCAGGTATCTCCTAGTTTTGCAGGGTCTGGTACAATGACAGGGTAATTCAAACTCCACGGATTATTGCCCACATCAAAGCGATTCAGGTAAGGACAGGATGGACTCCATCGCTTATGATCACTAAATGGTCGATCCCCCGTCTCCCAGTCTCCAATTTCAATGTTGCAAAAAATACACTTGGCCACATCCCAACGGTTTAAGTAATAAAAGCCAGCCGCTCCCAATTCTCCATAATCCATTAAGGGAACTGTCCATGTTTGAAAAGTTTTCAGACGATTAAATTCACATATTAAATTCCAAGGTTTGTCTGTCACGTTTTTGTTGTTGCTTATTGAGGGACACATGTCGTTTGTTGTTGTATGTGTGCACAGTGTCAGAGAGCAACAGACAGTGTGCATGCAGGCGATTACCATCAATCCTGACCACAGGTGGATTACATGAAGGTGACATAATTGGACAAAGGATGATATTTTACTTGTCTGGCATGAATAATCAAACAGTAGGCACTTGTATGGTCTGGTATATTTTCTTGTTTTTCAAAATCTAGTCTTAATTAATGGTGGTGATTTTCATAGATTCTTCTAAATACGAACAATCGAAAACAACCAGTGGTGTCTTTGCTTTAAACCCTTGCGGTGACAACATAGGGCAATCCTGTTTTTTTTTCATAATAAGACGATTGAAAGTAAGCAAACATGTCATAAAGGGGGCCAAACTTTTTTTTTTTGAAAAATTCAGTTCCAACCCCTCATAGGGGAAGCAAACATTATTTAGGCGGCTTCGGTGGCGCAGACGGTAGCATGCTGAGCTTCTATGCCCAAGATAGCGGGTTAAACCCGGCCGAAGCCGTCGGATTTTTAAGGGCGTTAAAAATCCCTCTGTATGCCTTCCTTCGGAGGGGAAGTAAAGCAGGCGGTCCCATGTCATAGATTTATGGCATGTTAAAGAACCTACCACTAATTGCACCTGTGTGAAACTAAATTGGATTGGTTAAGAATGTAAACAACGCTCTTAGGTTTCTACGTTCGTTGCCAAGAGCCGAGTGCGGTGGCGTCTAGTAGCTAAATTCTGAACTTGGCCTAGTAGTCGTCAACAGTGGTGCTGGTCGGAAAAAGTAGGAACTATTTGAAAAATTCTAAGTAGCAGTACTTAAAATAAAAAACAGATAACACACACTAATACAGTTATGACAATTATCACCGGTTATCAGACAGATTCTACACACACCCAAAGTACACGGGGCTACATGACCGCGTGGTCGCAGCCCCTAAACTTAAGAACCAACCAACCAAACATTTTTTAAAAATAGTCGTATATTTCTCAAGTGAATGTGATCAAACAGGGTGATATCTTTGCTTTGTTGGAATTTTCTATTGGTTTGAAAACCAATAATAACATAGAGGGGACGCTCGGTAGAGCGAGCAGATTTCACACTCCAACTATGAGTGTCTGTGGTAGGTAACAAAGGATATTCATGTAGACTCCAACTTCGAAAGGCGATAGGCAAGACTTTATCTTTCTGCAATAAATGTAACATACTTAGCATTTTAAGATGCGATAACGTCACGTGGGGAACTTTCCATAGCAATCGAAGCAGTTGAATTTTTGAGTCTATCACTTGGTCAGTTTAGTGCATTATAATCGCTACGGTCTCTCACGAGATACAAACTTTGTCTTGCTTTTAAACTAATACGCTTGTGATCTTCGGCGATTCCAAGGAGTAAATTTAAGGGTAGAAAGCCTGTAAAAGTGCCATCGGTATGAACTAACCACTCATTGCTACTGTTTGGGAACCATCCTGCCATAGAGGGCATTTTACCTTCTTCCTCGCTATAGGAAAGATATAATTTCATAAGACTAGTCATGCCCACATTTTGACTCATATCTATGACAATATCATTAATCACATGGCGCACTTCAGAAAACAGAAAAGCCAAACCATGATTCGCCAACGTAGATGTTGTGGAGGTGCTGCCATTTGCTTTCATTAATTTACCCTCAATTTGAAGGACACTTTCAAGAGGCATGGTAAAATATCTTGATTGTTGATGATGAATTGAATCTCGACATTGTTATTGAGTCCTAATGCTTGAGGTTGATAGGAATGCATATCAATGCGCACGACGCCATCTTCCACTTGTATGGGATTTAACCCTTGCAACAGCTCCTAGTTCATGATGGGGGTGTAACGTAAAACCAAGGCGTTTTGTTGTCGGTTTACTCGTGTCAACCGTTTCATACACGGTGGACAAATAACCGGCCTCGTAGACGGTGTTGTTGCATTAGAGATAAATTTCGTAGCGTCTTTAAAACCAACTTGTAGGTCACAGGCGTGTTGGTATCCAAATCAATCAGTTGTTGCATTCTATTCACTAACCGTAAGGAAATATTACTAATATCGCCGACTCACACAGGATGATACAGAATCACTGAAGGGTTTTCACGAATAATATAGCCACAAGAGGAAGTGACAATAAAATAATAGAGGGAATGGCTTTGTTCTTGATTCGAAAATACGTCTCTAATAATATTACAAGTAACAGAAATGTGATGGTCCTCGATGAATTTCACTGGATAATCTGAATCATGCGGTTAGTGAGTTGCCAACATTCTTGGTGTAAATCCTAGTAAAGGGCAAATAGAATGAAGTCGTGTTTCAAAGTCAATGATAAACGTAGAGAAAATACGACAGCGATGAGTAATCGTATTGGCTGTAAGTCCAAATTTGTATGTCCCATCCGCAAATGGCTTGACACCAAATTGTTTTATCTTCGCCACGCTGATTGCCTCGTGCACATCGTCTATGGTTATAACCTCCAGGGGGTAGCCTCAACATATAATCATCATAATAAAACTTATCATTAATATCCAGTTGTATATTGCAAATTATGTTGTAACTTTCCAAAGAAATTATTCCCAGCAAATGGAATTGTTCGGAATGCAATTCAATGGGGGGAAAGAAATCCAGGGACACTTAAGGTCCGCGGCTGTGCACGGCAAAGGTCTTGGTGTTGAAACTCAGCAATTCTTCTAGGTTTGTGCCGTGTCTTGTGTGGGGTTTCGCCTAGGACACCAAGTTAGGCTCATCGGCGGGCTCTTGGTGTCCCCGCCCGGACCCCCACAGGAGTGACGAACTGCGCGCCACCTCCCTTTATATAAGGTGCAACTGCACCACTTGACTACGAGAACTAAAAGTTCAAGCAGCCTTAACCTCCCTATGAAGGCTTCCAAAAAGATGGTATATTGGCTTTCACGGCCGGTGAATTAAAACTCAGCAATTCTTCTAGGTTTGTGCCGTGTCTTGTGTGGGGTTTCGCCTAGGACACCAAGTTAGGCTCATCGGCGGGCTCTTGGTGTCCCCACCCGGACCCCCACAGGAGTGACGAACTGCGCGCCACCTCCCTTCATATAAGGTGCAACTGCTAACACACCCTACATCAGTGGCAATCTGTTTAAGATATTCTAACCTTTGTCTACCCCTACAGTTTTTGTCCTCAACATTTCCTTCCATCACTTAGCTTGCTCTTCCTGGGTGTCTTAGTATGTGTCCTATTAACCTATCTCTTCTCTTCATTAGCAGTCGCCAGAAACATCTCTCCCCTCCAACTCGTCTTAATACCTTTTCGTTTGTAACCTTATCTACCCATCTGATCTTCATCATTCTCCTTTAACACCATATTTCAAATGCTTCAATTCTCCTCTTTTCTGCTGCACCAATAGACCAAGTTTCACTTCCATACAGTGCCACGCTCCAGACAATAACTTTCATGAATGAATTCCTAATACCTAAATCTATATTCGATGTCAACAGATTCCTTTTTTGTAGAAATGCTTTCCTTGCCTGAGCCAACCTACTTTTTATATCCTCTTTGCTTCGTCCATCACTGGTTATTTTGCTTCCTACGTAACAGAAGTCTCCTACTTCCTTCAGCTTTTAGCTGCCAATTTGATGTCCATAGAGGTTTCTGATTTATATCGGCTTTATTCCAGTATTTTCGTTTATCTTTTATTAATTTTCATCATGTATTCTTTCCGTAAGACAGATTCCATACCATTCAAAAACTCATTCAAATCGTCAGGCGTGTCAGCCAAGATGACGATGTCATCAGAAAATCCCAGACTTTAAATTATTTCTCCTTGAATCTTCACTCCCACTTGAAATTTTTTCTCCAATTTCCTTCATTGCTTGTTCAATGTAAAGATTGAAAAGTATGGGTGATATGTTGCAGCCTTGCCTTACACCTTTCTGAATACCAGCTTCTCTCTCATGTCCTTCAGCTCGAATGACTGCTATCTGGTTTCTGTATAGATTGTATATCACCCTCCTAATCCCTGTACTTTATTCCAATAGATTTCAAAATATCAAACAATTTAGTCCTATCGACGTTGTCAAAAGCCTTTTCTAAGTCTACAAATGCCATGAATGTTCTCGTATCTTTCCTTATTCTACCTTCCAGTGTCAGCGTAAGACTTAGTACAGCTTCCCTTGGTCCTACATTTCTCCTGAAACCAAACTGGTCTTCATCCAACTCCGTTTCTATCTGGCTTTCCATCCTCTTGTAAATTATTCTAGACAGGATCTTTGAAGGACGAGTAATCAAGCTGATCGTACGGTAATCTTCACATCTGTCAGCTCCCACTTTCTTTGGTATAGGGATAATAACATTCCTCATGAAATCAGGGGGTACCTCACCTGTCTCATAAATCCTACACACCAAGTGAAATAACCTGATCAGACCTTCATCTCCTATGCAGCGTAGCAACTCAATCGGTATATCATCTATGCCTGCGGCTTTGTTCCTGCTTATGTCCTCCAATGCCCTATCAAATTCTGATCTCAACATTAAATCTCCTTTTGCATCCTCATCAATTTCCTCCTCCCTTTCCTTTACATGATTTTCAATCTCTTTTCCCTTATGCAAACACTCTATGTACGCTTTCCATCTCTCAACCTTTTCTTTCCTATCTGTGAGGGGCTTTCCATTTGTGTCCTTAATATTACAGCACTTAGTCTTCGTTTCCCCAAAAGTATTCTTAATCCTTCGATAAGCTGTGTCTACTTTTCCTAATTTCAGACAATTTTCTATACCTGCACATTCGTCTCTCAACCACTCTTCTTTCGCTTCCTTACACTTCATGTTAACCTCATTTCTCAGACGTCTGTATTCGGCTTTCCCCTTTTCATCTCTTACATTCTTGTGTTTCCGCCTTTCATCCATCAATTCTAGTATATGCTGAGTGATCCACGGTTTTTTTTTACTTATTCTTTCTTTCCTATCAATGTTTTCCTCTGCGGAATTTTTTATTCCATTCTTCAAAAGTGCCCATTCGTCTGCAATTGAAGTTTGTTTAGGGTTTTTCATTAGTCCTTCCTTTATACTCTTCTTGAATATTTCGTTTACATCCTTCACTTTCAGTCTGTCTCTCTTCCACCTTTTTGGCTTTTGACATTTTTTCAGTTTCTTCAACTTTAATCTGCATTTCATTACAACCAGATTGTGGTCAGAGTTTATGTCAGCACCAGGATATGTTTTACAATCCAAAATCTGGTTCCGAAACCTCTGCCTGACCATAATGAAGTCGATTTGGTCTCATCCATGTGTATATTAATCTATGCTCGGTGCAGAATTCCATCAGCCTGCTTCCTCGATCATTCCTTTCATCTAATCCGAAATCTCCTATCTTCCCTTCTCTTTCTTTTCCTACCACAGCATTCCAAACTCCCATTACTATAAAATTTTCATCACCCTTGATATCCCTCAGAATTTAATCTATTTCTTCGTAGACCTCATCAACACCTTCATCATCAGCTTGACTGATAGGCATAGACTTGTACCGCTGTGATGCACGAAGATTTAGTATTGATTTTTGCTACAATAATCCGTTCACTATATTGCTCATAATATTCCACCTGCTGTCCAAGTTTCCTACTCAATATGAGACCAACCCCTGCATGGCCATTGTTTATTTAGTGCTAATGACCCTATAGTCTCCTGACCAAAAGTCCTGTTCTTCCTGGCTGCGCATTTCACTAATCCCAACCAAATCAAACCTCAACCTATACATTTCCCTTTCTAAGTTTTCTAACCTTCCACTTCCTAGCAGACTTCAAATATTCCACGCTCCGATCCATAGAATGTCAGATTTCCTCTTTGTCAATTCTGTGACGTTAACCCCCTCTCGAGTAGTCCCCACCCGGAGATCCGAACGGGGGACTAGTTTACCTCCGGATTGAAATTTTACAAGGTAGCAGGCCATCATCACATATAATTTACTATAGAGAGGTGCATATCCTCGAGAATAGCATTACGGCAGTAATTTCCCGTCGCTTTCAGACGTGCAGCAGAACGCAGTGTAGTCATTAATTGGCTTATATTATCAATATATTAACCGTCTATAAGCCAAGAAAAGAATTGATTTATTCTGAAAGGCTGCTAATCCCATTCAGAATAAGTAACGAGCGATTCTACTAACAAAAATGAAACTTGGGTGAGATGTTCTGTACACTTCAGGTAAGATTTCTGGCTTAGTAAATCCACTTAACAATAGGTAGCGCACTAGTAGATTCAACTAATGAGCGACGACGGGCGAAGCGTTTCAACAAAGTCCTGTATGCGTTCACATACCATTCGTCCGATAGCGATGAAACTTGTGTGAGAGGTTGTGTACACTTCAGGGAAGCTTTCCGGGTTAGAAAATCCACTTTAAAATAGGTATAGCACAAGTAGATTAAACAAATGAGCGACGACGCGCGAAGTGTTTCAACATAGTCCCGTATGCGTTCATATACCGTTCGTCCGATACCGACTTAACTTGGGTGAGTTGTTGTGTACTCTCCAGGGAAGGTTTCTGGCTTAGTAAATCCACTTAACAATAGGTAGCCCACGAGTAGATTCAACAAATTAGCGATGACGGGCGAAGCGTTTCAACAAAGTCCTGTATGCGTTCACATAACATCCGTCCGATAGCGATGAAACTTGGGTGAGAGGGTGTGTACACTTCAGGCAAGGTTTCTGGCTTAGCAAATCCACTTTACGATAGGTAGGGCACGAGTAGATTGAACCAATGAGCGACGACGCGCAAAGCGTTTCAACAAAGTCCCGTATGCGTTTATATACTATTCCTCTGATAGCAATGAAACTTGGATGAGATGTTGTATACACTTCACAGAAGGTTTCTGGGTTAGTAAATGCACTTTACAATTGGTATCGCACAAGTAGATGAAACAAATGAGCGTCGACGCTTAGTGTTTCAACATAGTCCAGCATGCGTTCCATATACCATTCGTCTGATAGTGGCTAAACTTGGGTGAGTCGTTGTGTGCACTCCAGGGAATGTTTAAGGCTTAGTAAGTCAATTTTACAATAGGTAGCGCGCAAGGTGATTCAACAAATGAGCGAAGACGCGCGAGGCGTTTCAACAAAGTCCCGTGTGCGTTCATATACCATTCGTCCGATAGCGATGAAACTTGGGTGAGATGTTGTGTACAGTTCAGGGAAGGTTTCTGGATTCGTACATCCACTTTACAATAGGTATCGCACAAGAAGATTCAACAAACGATCGACGGCGCACAAGTTGATTCAACAAATGAGCGAAGACGCGCGAATCGCTTAAACAAAGTCCCGTAGCGTTCAAATACCATTCATTCGATTGCTATGAATCTTTGGTTGAATTGTTGTGCACACTCCAGGAAAGGTTTCTGACTTAATAAATACTTTTTACAATAAGTAGCGCACGAGTAGATTCAACAAATGAGTAACGGCGCGCGTATCGTATAAACAAGATTCATATGCGTTCATATACCATGCATCCGATTGCAATGAAATTTAGAGAATTGTTGTTTCCACTTCCGCAAAAATTTCTGATTTAGTAAATCCATTTTACAATTGGTAGCGCACGAGTAGATTCAACTAATGAGCGACAGCACGTGAATCGGTTCACCAAGTCCCGTATGCGTTCATATACCATTGAACCGATTGTGATAAAACGTTGGTGAGTTGAGTACAGTCCTGCGAAGGTGTAAGAATTAGTAAATCCGTTTTTCAATGGGTGGCGCACAAGAAGATTCAACAAATGAGTGAAGACGCGTGAATCGTTTAAACAAAATCCCGTATGCGTTCATATACCACTCATTTCATTGTGATGAAACTTTGGTGAGTTGTTGAGCATGCTCCCGTGATTTTTTAGAGATAGTAAATCAATTTTACAATAGTTTAGAGGTGGTTAACGGAAAATAAATTAATATTGGGAATCCAAAAGCACTTCAACAAACAAAGTTACAACGGCAACACTTTCTTTGAATGGCATTGGAACGCATGCCGGGTACAGCTAGTATCTAATAAACAATCTCTCTACATACTTACAACTAAAACTAACTACATACTAACTATACATTCTGGAAGAGGAAATGAAAAACAAAAATAAGAGTAAAGGAAACAAAAGACAGGGGTACAAATAATTAGCGGCTATTTCGAACTGGATGGTCCTGAAATCGGCACGGAGATTTCTAATAGGATTGCACGCGCTAGCATATAGCTCGACGTGGACAGCCCTGGTGACCAGCTGAAGCGTGCACGTAGCCTTGTGCGCCCTCTGCTAGGCAGTTAACACATGTTCCTTTGAGAGAGCAGTCGTGAATCCAGCTAAGGTTCAGAGTATGCTTGACGTTATTTCCGTGAAAAAGGTTTCTCTTCTTTCTGTGAAATAACTTCGGAAGAAAGGTAGATGGGTCGTCATGTGATCGAACGAATTGAAAATCATCCCATGTGTGCCAGCATCATCTCCGAGTCGTGTCTGGAGAGAAATAGTGACAGTGAAAGTGATAACGGAGCAGTGACACCTCATCTGCATTACCCGAAAAAGAAGGTAGCCTACCATTGCCAGGTACAAGAGGAGTTACGGATCTGAGTTTGAGCCTCGAGTCTGATTCCCGTCAATCCAGTGAAGAGACACCGCAGTCACCTGACAAATCTTCTAGTTCAAGCTATGCTTCCTGTCCACAGAAGCTAGTGAAACAAACTGTAGATTTTGCGTACAAGAGAAAAGCTGTAAATTAGTGGTTAAATAAGGGAGGTAAGAAGCGGCTTTCATTCACCACTGTTCACGAAACTTGTCGTAAGGTATAGCGAATCTAAATATGAGTATTATCCCGTGTTTCCTGCCCTGTGCCATGATATGTTTCCCCGTATGTCTCCTGTGTATTTAGGAGTTCACTGGTCTTCCTACTATTGTTCCTAGAGTGTTTTCCTGTGTCCTTGTAGGATTTGCCCCATGTGCTTGGGTGAATTATGTTTTTCTGATAACCAGTGTTATTATTCTGTATGCATGTACTAGTGTGTGTGGCTTGTGCTTTCTATGCAAATGAATATTAATGTTGTTTGTTGGTACAGAATTATGATGTTTGTTACTCACTGGGTGGGGTACGAAATATACGAATGCAATATAGTGCACTATTATGTTGTTCTCTTAACATCATTTCTGTACTCCTATGGAAATGAATGCTCTTAGGCTTTAATTTTAAATATATGTATCAGGTGCGTTCAAAAAGTAACGAGCCGGAGGCTGGAATGCGCAAATCAGTGACAGCATCGGCTAATTGTGGCGTGTGTAACGAGGTGTGGTTCCGACCAGAGCGTGGAAGGTCACAGCCCGTCGCTAGTGGGCACGCGTGCACGTCACGTGACGATACAAAGCGAGCAGCAGCATGCATCAATCGTCCAACGCTGCCAGTCGCATTGCAAACAGTGACATAGAGGCGTAAAACGAAGAACAAAGAGGTGTGTTTCTGTTTCTGACAGCGGAAGGAGTAGGCCGAATGTCACAAGTGTACGGCAAACACTGCATGTCCCTTGCAAGGGGCAAGGGGTGGCACAAGTGCTTCAGGGAAGGACGGGTGTCGGTAGTCGATGATGCCCGGTCTGGGGCACCCCCTGCATTACCGATGACAACGTCCAGCTGGTTGATGCACTCAGTACCCAGGATCGCCAAGTGACAGTGAACACCATAGCCGCCATGCTCGGATTGAGCGTCGGAAGTGTGCACACCATCATGAAGGAACGACTGCACTAGCGCAAAGTGTGTGCCCAATGGGTGCCCGACAGTCTTCAACCACACCAGGAAGCATGTCGAATGGCCCACTGTCTTGGTCATCTGCAGCGCTATGCGAGGGAAGGGAATGGGTTCCTCGCACGACTGGTGGCTGGAGATGAGTCATGGTGTCATCACTTTCAACCAGAATCCAAACGACAAAGCCTCCAGTGGAAGCATCCAGAGTCACCACCACCCAAAAAAGGCAAGGCCATCCACACGAATGCAGGAAAGGTAATGCTGACGTTCTTCTTTGACCTAGATGGCCCTCTTCCGATACACTTCATGCCGCACGGGACAACAGTGAATGCCCAGCATTACTCACAAACCTTGGCCAACCTTCGCCAAGCGACCAAAACGATCAGGCAATCTCACCCGTGGGATCATTCTGCTCTACGACAATGCACGACCTCATACGGTGATGATGATGATGATGATGATAATTGTTCTTTTAAGGGCCTAACATCCATGTTATCGGCCCCTAATGGTTTGGGTGATCGTGAAGATGGTAATGAAAATTTAAAATATAACTAGAAACTAACTACCAACTTATATACTAGAAGAAGAAATGGAAAACAAAAGGAGAATAAGGAAAGAAATGCCCTCATCCCTCGAAGAAAGCGTATTGAGGGACGTGGAAGGAAGGAGAGCCATGAAAGGCAGATAGGGAAGTGAAAGAGGAGAGGGTCTGCCCCACAGGCAAGGGATAAAAGGGGGAACGCCGGATCCAGCTCATGAATCCCTCGGGGTCGCGAACTCACCAGCCGTGAGACCCTGAGGGTTTAGCATTATCCAGGGTGCACCAGAAGTGGTGGTGCTACATACACCCTACCTCCTTGAGCAGAAGGCAGGAGATAACAGGAAAATAAAAAGAAGGCTGACCCCTCGCAGAAGGAAAGGTGAGACAAGGGCCAAATAAGGCGGGAAAAGAAGTGACTCCCTAGGCCTCGGATACTCTAATACCGTTGGGGGTAGGGAAAGGACAAGAGTTGACCAAGTGAGGTGTGCAGGAAAGAAGACGGAGGGGAGCTGGCATAAGTAAGTGGAAGCAATGCCGGACTCAGCTGGGGCACCGTGGTCGCCAACCCAGGTCCCTCTAGATGTGAGCCCCTGGGGGTTATGAAGAAGTGCACTAAACATTATATCCCAGCGATTATCTCATTGAACAAGTAATTAAAGTCAAAATCTCAAAATATTTTGTAAAGTGGTTAGGGTTCCCATCTACGTTAATTCATGGGTCAATAAACAACATTTTTGGTAATTAAAAAAACTATTAATTTAAATATTTATTTACACTAAACTCCTTTTTTAACATGTCCAATAACCTCTTTGTCCCACTTCCGTCGTTTCAAACTTGCTTGCTTGCTTTAACCAATCCATCATGGCTGAAAAGACAACATGATCTCCATCATACCCATATCTCGTCCCGTTTTCAAAACATCTCCAAATAACCAAATATCAAAAAAACATAGATTAACCCCAAAAAACACGCACAGGTTTTCACCTAGAGACTTGAAATTTATGGTGCGGGTAGAGGGGGTAAATGCCAACCATTCATGTCAAACAAACCTTTTTACCAACTTCACCGTTACCAAAATAGTGACCATTTTTCAAAATTCATTTTCTTTTGTCCTACAGACTTGAAAATTGGTTTCTGCCTAGATGGGCTAGGGACCTTTCATCATCGTCAAACAAACTTTTTTCTCAACTTCATCGTTTCCAAAATAGTGACAATTTCAAAAACAAACATTTTCAATTTTAAAAAATACCAACACACAGTCATAACAAAGAGGATGTCATCCCAACGCCAACAACTCCTCATTCGTTAAAATCCGATCAGGCGTTCGCCATATATCACCAAAGTTCGCGAGAAAGAGGGCTATCATTTTGTTTTGTCCTACACACTTGAAACTTGGTTTCTGTCTAGAGGGACTAGGGCCCTTTCATTGACGCCAAACAAATCTTTTTCTAAAATTCACCGTTTCCAAAATAGCGCCAATTTCTAAATCAAACAATTTTCAAAAGAATGATTTAAAAATACCAGCACACATTCGGAGCCAAGAGGACGTCACTCCAACGCCAACAACACCTCGTTCGTTAAAATCCGACCATACGTTCGGGAGATATCGGCAAAGTTTGCGAGAAAGTAGGATATCATTTTGTTTTTCCCTACACACTTGAAACTTGCTGTCTACTTAGAGGGCCTACGAACCTTCCATTAATATCAAACAAACTTTTTTCCAAAATTCACCGTTCTCAAAATAGTGCCAACTTCAAAAACAACAATTTTCACAAAAAAAATACCGATACACATTCCTAACAAGGAGGACGTCATCCTAACGCAAACAACACCTCGTTCGTAAAAATCCGATCATACGTTCGGGATATATCGGCAAAATTCGTATGAAAGTAGGAGAGGAAATAGAACTGTCCCCATCCCACTACTAAATGCCAAATAAAATATATTATATGAATTTAGCTAGTGGTCGAACTGTATTAAAATATGAGTTTTCAATTTAGCCAAACCCGTTTAGTGAATTCTACTTCAGATTAAAGCGGGAAAGTTGTTCCGGCTAAAAGGCGAGAATTCAGTTTCAAATGGCCTGCACACTGATTGAGTAATTCACAAGAAATATGGCATTTGCCTGTTGCCCCAATGAAATTGGCTATATCTTAAGATACTCTTTTAAGAACCCTGTTTTGGATGTACAGTAGTAGTCATGTATTCAGGATGCACAAGTGTCTCATTAGACCCTCTTTCGAGCAAACTCTTTTCCAATATATATATCACTTAAACGTAGCCTTTTTCAAGTATACATGAAGATATGTTTCAAAAACGATACATGCAATCTACGGTATAACATACCTTCCATGAATTAAGAGGGGCTTAATGAATATCCCGCTTTCTAACAAACCTTTCTCAGCTTATATTTCGTGAATTTTCTTCAGTCCGCAATAACATACTATTTGTAATCAAAACTCATTTTACATAACATGAATAGAACTTCTGGCCGCTATCAATTAAAGTGTGATTCCCGAAATTTCCCTTCGTAATTTTCACCATATGTACTAAACCCGTTTAAACCATTTGAGCTGCTTGTCGTATCCGAAGATCAACTGGATTGCAGAATCTCGAGATCCCCGGGTCATAAACCTGGAAATCCTACCAATAATAGCTAAATGGGGGATACACACTTCCTAAGATCATGTTTTGGTATAGCAAAATGGGTGGATTAAGTGAATAAACGAAGAGCTCGAGAAACTGACCATTCTCGGTTAAGTGGGGGGTAATTAGTGGTTCAATTAAAACCTCAAATGCACCAAAACATAATCCTTCTTCATAACTTAGATAAATAATCAAGATGTGGTTACAAAAACTAACGAATAAATTTATTAATAAAGTGATAATAAGGAAAAATTAAATCAACAAATATCCCTAAGTAATTACATATGATCCGCAAAGTGATTATGCGTAAGTCCAATAATCAGATAATAAAATAAAATCACCGTCCCACGGACGTTAGAAGTACTCCACTTCTCATAAAAAACAATTAAACAAGTAATCAACCAGCTGTTAGCACAACAGCGCTCAAATTCACACTTGTTCTCTCTTAATATCTGAACAAATATTGTTACTAATACAATCGATGTCTTCCAATGACATTCCTTCTTACTGTTACAAAATCATCCATCGGTAAAATAATGAACATTATTTTATGCTGATCTTCCAAAAGATCACTTCTGTACAACAATAAACAACCTTAATGTAGTCAAAGAACGTCGTCACGTCCTTTAAATGTCGCTCCTATTAATGGTTTAAACATTTAAAAGATTTATAATAAATTAAACAAAAGTTTAATTATCAACTAAGATTCTCTAAATTGTTTAATGAATAATAATAAAAATGTTAATTAATGTTTAATTAAAAGCTATTCATATTTCCAAAATATTAATTAAGTTTGTAAAATATTTATTATTTAGATGTTTATTAATTATTAGAAATAATTATTAATCGTATTAATTCACATAGTAAACAATATTATTATTATTATTGTTTTAGGGTCAGCTGTTTATCAAGAAAGTTATTCCGATAATTTTATTATACCGTTAAATTCTCCTAGCAATTAGTGAATATGTTTAAATATTGTTAACAAATTTTCATATATTATTTACATCATTCGTGATGATTTTGAATCATCCAACCTTCCTTCTCTTGTCAACTCCTGACAATCCTTGCTCTTAAATAAAGTGTCACTAATACAAAATCATATCACAATGTTATCATCATAATATTGTGGTTTCGTTTCGTAATTGGGCATACATACATAGCCGAACGATTAAGCTAAGCTTATATAATTGCTGCCTTACCCTTGATAATATTTTAATAATAATTAACAACATTATTACTTTCAATCCGTTTCCCAAATATTTTCCGCCAAGAGAACTAATCAATTCAACTGAGAGTCGTTTCACAATAATAATATACAACAAAGGTCTTACTTAATTCTTTACTGCAATATAGTTACTTATAATTTCCAAAATATTGCGTGAATGCAATCAGTAGTCAACAACAAATTCTAAGAGTGTTGCAAAAGTTTCGTAGAATACTCAAACATGTTGATTGCCTTAGCAGATAAGATCTCTCAAAAGAAAATAATTTATCCACCAATAAATTATTAATAATAATGACTGACTAAAGTTGGAATGTCCAAACAATGTATCATCCTTCAATCAATCCAAAATGTTCGATCAAATAATTATTTGAGTAGCATCAGACTCGAAGTTAGCTATAACAAATTAACTATATTTCCAAAATAAAGGATCGCTGCTCCAAAGATTTACAATAAATCTTGGATATGTCCAAAAGAAATAATTCATTTCCAAAGAAATATCCTTTTCCTAGTCTGGGTTGCTCAAATAAATTAATATCATATTCCATAATGCTAAATAGAATTCAGTAAAATTCGATAAACTTCAATAAAATTCCCAAAGAATTCATGGTTCGATATAAATTCGAAAAACTAAATTATTTATAAAATGAGCTTAAATCTCGAAGCCTCAAAGTCAAAAATCCATATGTTAATATCCAAAATCTCACTAAAAGAAATTTAACATTTAAATATCCAACGATGAAAAATAATTTCTTTGCCTAATCTATATCACACACAAATAAATGGTTTAACGTTAAAATGGTGCCATGCTCTCTGATATTCTACTCTACAACTAACTACAAAAAGAACCAACAACTACGAACGAAGATTTCCGTCTCTACCTTACGATGACATCTTGTAGAAATAGTGTGGTGGAAATTACTGACGACACCAGTAATTCCACACTCGATAATCTTCATCCTCTTCCTCCGGAAAACTGCCTCATCTTGACTCGAACCCCGATCTCCGATCGCTAATCTCCCTGGCTGGTTACGAACGCGGACCTCGCCTCGATCTGCAACGCCGCGCGAACCACCAAGTCTCGAAGTACGATGATCTACTTCATTTCGGGTTTGATAGCATCTACCCATGACGCGACAATCAAATTCCATCTCGGAAAGTTGGACTGTAGCTACGCGATAGTAACACCACATCTTAAAATTTTATGATTAATGTCTGTTACCTGATATTCTAGACTGACAAGGTAACATCACGTTCCCTGCGCATAACTTGGCTTAGTTCATGATCACAAATGCGTTAAACACAATGTTAATTGTTTCCCTTAACGCTTGCTTATCGAACATCTCGACAAAAAGTTTATAACTGAGCAGAGACTCCCTATAATTGCAGGCCACTGTCCTTCAAATGTACCTGAGCAACGGGCCGTCCCCTACACTCGCTATTGTTATCCCTGCCGAGCGCTTGCAATGCTAGCCACGCACAGTGTGAAAAGTGCTTAAATAATGAGAATGCTTTCAACAAAGAAAACTATCTTATTCTTTCAAATATCTTCCTGAGTCTTTTACGAAATATACAGACGATGTTTCTCTTTAGTTTATTTGAACTCTCGATACTGGTTTCACACGAGAACTGATATTATACCGACTTTCCATTTCCCACATCTTCAGCGGACTTCTCATGTTAAATTTTGACCAACGGAACCGACCTCCTTGCCGCCAAACTGTGTTCCCGTGAGATCCCTATATTATACACACTGATTTCGAGACCCCAAGTGTCGCAGGTCCAATCTCTACAGCTGCTCCTACGCAAAAGCCTCAATTTGATGCGCGTCACCTCGCTCGTCAAAACCAATCGAATGGCGCCCCATGAGGAATGAGCGGTAAATCATTCATTACTTATATCTTTCTACAGGAATCTCAAACTTCCTTTCCTGAGTGACTAACATAGTTCCTTTTAATTTAGATCATTTCTCATGAGTTCTAAATGTACAGATTCTCTCTTCTTTAATAAATGGCAGTATATATTATCGATGAAGGGGAACGTGATGGCGTAATGGCTTAGCTGCTCGTCTTTCACCTGGACGGTCGGGGTTCGAATCCCGGTGACAGCAGAGTGGAATTTTCACCTGGAAAATCACGTGGCGTCAGGAAGGGCATCCGGCCTTACATCGCCGGCCAAAACCAAAATGAGCCTGGATGGCTCCGGCGACCCCAAATTATTGGGAAAAGCCGAAGAAAGTAAGAAAGAAAGAAACAAAGAAAGAAAGAAACTAAGAAAGAAAGAAAGAAAGAAAGAAAGAAATATATTATCGATGAAGCTTCTCATTAGGCGCGCTCATCTTCTCCTTCCTCTGTGTTTCTAGCAATTGGATTAGCCAATCAACGCATTTCTCTTCCAACTCTGCACGTTGCTATGAGCGGCCAAGCGAAAATACAACACAGGATTGCCTAACAGCGGCTTCGATCGCCATCTTTCTGTCGTCAAACACAATCTGAAGCTTCCCCTCATAATACAATTTTTAAAAATATCGTAATTCCTCCAAAAATACTGCAATCTTCTCCAAGTTGCACCAAAACATCCAAAATAGCATCCTGTCTATCCTGAATCATTTAGAATTCGAGTTGATTTTCCCCTTAACGCTTGAATCAAAGCGTGATCAATGCTTTTATTCTTGTTACATAAAACAATCCTTGAAATATAATTCTAAATTCATCTGTTAGTCCAAGCACTCATAAAACTTCTTCAGATTCTTAGCATTGAAACTTCCCACAGAAATATCGCCATCAATCTCCAAAATTTCATAACAGTTGTTTCCAAAAACAGTGCCTACTCTAAATGGACCCATGTATACAATCGAGAATTTCGTGTATATCTTCTGAGATACATCAGTTTTCGTTGGTTTTCTTATCAGGACTAAATCTCCAACGTTGAATGGTGCTCTGAATCATTTTCCCCGTATTCGCTTCATACGTTTGTCTGCTGCTTTCCTTAAGTTATCCTTGGCTTTCTCGATCCTTTCTCTTCTCGGAATTTCTGGATCTTTGTGTATGGAATCAAACAAATTCTTCCAAGGCCTCTCTGGCTTCCTATCAAAATGGAGCATCAGCGGAACATCTGCTGAACTCTCATGAAACGTAGTGTTTATGCATTCTTCAATGATGGGAACGAATCTAACCCAACTTCGATGATCGTTAGGACAAAAAATCCTACAGAATTTTGCAAATTCCGACATAATTCTCTCACTGGGATTCGTCTGTGGACATCGCACTCTAGAAAATATATGCTTTATGTCTAGCCTTTCCATGGCTTCCTGAAATCCTATAGACGTAAACTGAGGTCCATGGTCAGTTAAGAGAAATTCCGGCTTTCCTGCCTTCGGAATTACTGATTTCTCAATCCTGATCAAAACCTGCCTTGTCGTAGCTTTCTGGATCAGATCCAATGATACTAATTTTGAAAATACGTCTATCGTTACTAATACACACCGATTTCCTCTGTATCCCTTGGGACACGGACCAAAAATGTCGCAAGCGAAAAGTTCAAGGGGTTGAGATGGAATAATGGACCTAGGTCTTTCCTTAAGAAGCTCCGATGTATATTTCCCTTTCTGACATTTCTCACAAGTTCGAATGATCTCAGCCACTGAATCTCTCATTTTCTTCCAATAAAACATTTCCCGTAATGTATTGACAGTCTTGTCCAAACCACCGTGGCATATACTGTGGTGCGTCAACCAAACCAAAGGTTTTACTAAAATGGGAGGAACCATAACTCTAACTTTTGTCTTCTCCTTATCGACATACTTGCAAACAATGTCTCCTGACAAAATATATCGATTCGAGCGTCTACGGGCATTCTCATGGTCTGGATCTGCATTATCCATATAACCTTTTAAGAAACGATACATGGTCCTTATTGGAGTGCATCTTTTCTGTGATACATTGATCCTCTCAAGTTTCACCAAAGTCTCTTGATCTTGTGGCTCCAATTATATCGCATTTATCTGGATATTCTCTACAGGATTACGCGATAAAGCGTCAGCTAAAAGGTTATCCTTTCCAGGTTGATGGATTATGGTCGCATTAAACTGCTGAACAAACAAAGTCCATCTCGTTAATCGATCGCTGGATAAATCCGACTGCATCATGAACTGGAGAGCTTTGTGGTCAGTTAGAATGACAATTTGATGTCCCAGCAGGACTTTCTTCCATTGCTGCAACGCCGTTACAAACGCTAGCGCCTCCAATTCAGTGGTAAAATAATTTTCCTCATGTTTCCTTAATTTCCTACTACAAAATCCAATGTAATGCTTGTTTCCACTCTCATCCTTTTGATATAAAACAACGCTGATTCCCACTCTCGACGCATCCGATTCTAAATAGAATATACGGACAAACTCTGGATACTCTAATTTAATATTATTTCTGAGCATTTCCTTTGCTTTTTCAAATGCCTCTTCTGCTGTGGGATCCCATTTCCATCTAATATTTTCTTAAGAAGGTCATACAATGGTGCCATGATCTCAGAGTATCGGCTACAGTGATTACTCAAGAATTGGCACATGCCTACAAATTCTCGGACTTGTTTCTCTTTAGTAGGTCTTGGGAAACGAACAATAGCTTCTACTTTCTTCTCATTCGGATGGTAGCCAAACTGATCAATGGTGTGACCCAAGAAATTTATCCTTTCCTTCAAAAAGTGGCACTTGTCAAAATTGACTTTAATGTTGGCTTCTCTTAAATTCAAAAGCAACTTCCTTAAATGTTCCAAATGTTCCCTTTCATTCTCGGATGAAATGATGAGATCGTCAATGTAGCAAATTGTGTTTTCCTTCACCTCGTCACTAAGCTTACTGTCCAAAGCTCTTATTAAAGCTGATCCATTGTTGACAATACCAATAGGTAATCTCAAGAATACGTAGCTCGATTGGTCGAATAAGAACCCAGTATACTGTCTACTATCTTCTGTAAGTTCTATCTGATAAAAGGAAACTGTGAGGTCCAGTACGCTGAAACATGACTTTCCTTTAAATCTTCTTAATAAGTCTCGAATCTTTGGTGGTCTATCTGTCTCCGGTAAAATCAATGAGTTGATATTTCTTGCGTCGAGGCATAAACGTAGTTGTCCATTGCTTTTCTTCACAACAGTTATATGATTAATGTAGGATGATGCTTGCTTTCTAATAATTCCATCCTCTTCCATTTTTCTAATTATTCCTTTCACTTCCTCGTAATATTTTTCAGGAATAGGGTATATCTTTTTCTGGTAAGGCGTTTCATTGGTCAATCGAATACGATACTGGAAATCCTTAATTAGACCTGTTTTCTCATCAAAAATATCTTTGAATTCAATTATCAAATCTTCAAATTCTTCTCGGATTTCTTCGAACCCTTCAATTGCTTGAGTATAATATTCTCTTTCTTCTTCCACTTCATTCACTATATTCTCTAAAATAACATCTCTATATTCTTTATCTAGATCTGTACTCATTTCCTGTTCTTCCAAATTCTCCGCTTCCAAATTATTCTCACAGAATCTAATAACTCGATTCTTCAAATCGATGACTGCTCCTACTTTTCCAATAAAATCTATTCCCAAAATCGTATAAAAATTTATTTTCTGTACCACAATATAGACGTGTTCATATTCTCTCTCATTTTTCTTGAAATTCAACAATACTTGTACCTTACATTTGACCGTCTTATCCTGAAAGATACCGTCATGCTGTTGCTTTTCGAAAGCGTCAAATAACATTCCTCGGACAAAATCGAAACTACTGCCCGGTGTCAACCAAAGATCTGCATTGCTCCTCTTCCACATGAATATTTATTATGGGTAATTCTGTTTTTCTTTCCTCTCTTGAAATTTCTTCCTCAAAAAGTAAATCTTCGTCAATAACCTGGTAAATCTCATTAATTGTGACACCGTGATATGACAAGTGATCTTCATTTAATTGCGCTTCGTAATTGGAGTTTTTTGTTTGTTCAGGGGCTGTTTCTTCAGCTCTTCCCAGTTGACTAGTGCCTGGTTTAGGGTCAACTTCACTCCTGTTATTATTTCTGGAATCTCGAGTTGTATTTCCCTGGTTAGCGTTTCTAATGTACTCCTGACCTTCACGATACCTCTCATTATATTGCTGTCTAGAGATTACATCATCTTTTTAGTTTTTATAGCGGTCATAACCTCTATTGTTTCGATTGTTCTGATCATTTTGTCGATTGGAGTTGTAATTCCTATACTTGTTGTTATTGTTGCGGAAATAACCTGTCCTGTTATTTTCTTCATTTCTACGTTCCTGTTTCTGATATGGTCTACCTTCTCTGAAATGGCGGTATCTTGGTTCATACCGTCTATCTCTAAAGTAATTGTTCCTATTAGGACCTGGTCTATTTTGAATTTGGTTCGTTACCTCTTCTGTGTGTTGGGTCTGATCTATGACTATCTTATTCACCTCTCTATTGTCCTGCCTGTTTCTAGGAATCATATTCGGCATGGAGCTTGTGTAGTCAAGTCTACGAAGTAATTCATCCATCTTAGCAAGATCATTGACTCCTGACGATATTAGATTACGTCTGACATCGACTGGAAATTGCCTAGAAATAGCTTCTATCAATTCCGTTTGTGTCAAAGGGGGTTGGAGATAACGTAGTTTCGCTAACTGCATATTAAAGAAGTCAGCGTACTTAGTTGGGAGAGTACCTAAATATTTCTTAGAGTAAAACTCTGCTCTCAAATCTTGCTGTCTTTCCACACTCCAATATCTTTTGATTAGAGCTTCGGCAAATTCCTCAAAGTCTCCGAACGTATACCTAAACGCGCGATACCACTCCAAAGGTGATCCCTCGAGATAGCGTTCCACGATACGCATTTCTCTGCCTTGAGATATCTGATTTTCAAAGAAATAATCACGGAGATACCTAACAATCTCAATTGGTGTAAGACCATCTTTATCATTAAATTTTCGTGGTTTCTCTTCAAAATTTCTTATGATAGTGACATTAGATGCTCTATTCGAAGGATATACCTGTCTTAGACTTCCTACTGCACCCTTCAATAAGGCATTGTTTTCTCAAGATTCTTCTACGGGGTGGTGCTCAGTCCTGAATGCTTTTCACAGCAAAGTTCACAAAAAACAACATGCTCTAATGAATAGAAAGGTCAATAACAGAGGCTATACTAGAAATAAAATGAATTAGAAGTAGAATAAAAGATATTTAATGACTGAAAAATATGTGCATAATAATAATAATAACAGAAGTCCCCCCTGACTTTCACTCCCAAGAAATAAATATATTACTGAGCGGTAAGCACTCTCTCCACACAACAAAACAATGTGAATACAGCTTCACACAAAATGATTAATCATAACATAAAATTGAGCGGTGAGAACTTGCTCCTCACAACATATGGATGCAAGTCCATTCTTTTCTGGTCAAGAAGTTATATAATGCGTGGTGTACTGCTTCTTAATAAGAAAATGAGTACTGATGCGAGTCCGTTTAAAACTGAAACAGTCATCTTGCTCATGGAGTTGCATCTTTTAAATCACACTACGGCTATGGGACCCACCCTTAATTAACACACTATAATTACTACTGACACATGCAAGATCTAATAATACAAAAACATGAAGAACCTCCATGAGATTCTAGCCGGTGCTAAAGCACACCAAACATAAAGAGCATGCCGAAAATAGGCCAAAAAGCTCGCATGACAAATTGGGAACACAGCATCGCACATACTAATGCCACACGGGGTCATTGAACGCGTAAAATAAACACACAAGAAGTCAAGCAACAACAAAAAAATACAAGCCTAACGGCTGAAAAATTATATTTATATTTTTATAAAACGCCAGACAAACAGATGTTTCGGGAGCTACCCTACAACTATGGACAACACCCATTTAATCAATCAAATACTCTTTATAACCGATCAGGTTTTGTGAATTTTAAACAACGTCTTAAATTGAAATACAGGACCCTGGCCTGCTACTAATGACAAGTCGCGTTAACTAATTTGAGCGCACCCCTCCTGTATGAGTCATCGCTGCCTCGACTCACTCTTAGTCCTTCAAGCTTGGTGATATTTATATGAGACCACACTCATCCCGTTATCCATCTGGAAACGCAGACATATCTCACTCATCCACTTGGATGGCAAGAAAACACAAATATAAACCACGAGTTCAGCCTCGCGAGGTTATGAACTGGGCCGATATGCAGCAAGCCGGAATAATCTGAATGATATATCCCCGCGAACACATCGTAAAATCACAACACACCATAAAGCTTGGACTGACTCACTCATAAACAAACCAACTGGGTCGGCTCAAAACAGATCAACCCACATTTGCGTCCGTAGACACATTAAACAACATAAACAACAACAATTCGGGTGCAAAGTGCCATCCCGTACAGATCTGCTAGAAAAGCCACTATCAAAATAATCCTGATCCGTCATAAAATTCTGCTCACAAATAATCTTTACCCTCCAAATTCTATTTTTAGTCTCAAATTAATTAAGTTCCATTTTTGTTATAAGGCATACTTCTGAATTTAAAATGCTTGACCGCGATTTACGCAAGCGAATGCGAGCACGAGCTGCGCATAGCCCCGTATAGTTGAACCAAACAAAATCACAATATTAACAAAATACAAAGCGCTCAGCTTGTCCCATACTTAATGTGTCAGTAAACAAGAACTAAGAATCTACATTACCAAACAAGCAAACAATATCTACAAAATTACGTCCCATAAAACCTAGCTGATTTAATAAATAAATAAATTCATTTCTACTCAATCCAATAGAACAGCGTCAGGGAAACATCCGCAGCTTAGCTCGTCTTCGACATCTTCTGGCAAATGTCCTGCTGGTTCCAAGATCCGCCCTCGTTCCTAGACGTCAGCTCGTGCTGAATTAAAATAATGTTTGTCAGATACACACACGATATATTTCCTATTAAATTCACCGATCAAGTACTCAATTCCTTGACAGTCTATTGGTGAATTATTTCGATGAACTGGTTCTATCTGGTAGTACTGGGACTACAAATAAATCACTGAAGTTACACTTATAACTTGACGAAAATGTTCCATGTTCAAACACATGAAAACAATATGAAGTTATGCCTCGTGTCCTCAGACACCTGAATAACGGCCTTACTCCCTCAAAAGCTCAAATAAAAGTCACTACTTCGTCAGACGCTCAAATAAAAGTCATGTCTCGAAGCTTCCTGGACCATTTATAAATGAAACTGGCTAGAGTAGGTGTGGAAGGGGGTTTATGGAAAAATATTCCATAATAATTATCAGACTAGCATGCGATCGGTATCATTAAATTCGTAGCAATGAGGAGGTTACGATTATGCTGTAGCTAGCTCGAATCGATCGTGGAATTAATCCGTAGATAACTCCCGCGTTAGTTTACCAGGCTGCGTTAGAACCCCGAGTTGCCGCTTAAACAGGGCGTCTTGATATTATTGGTTCAGACTCTAGTAGATCTTTGCGCGCTCTTACTTGTATTCCTGCCAAAGGGAGTGGTTAACATGAAGATTGACCAATTACATCGTAGCATTCAATCTTCTTCTTGGCGCCAACTCTCATAATAACAAGCCATATTGTGCGTACCCAAGCCATCTTCGCGCTAAAAGTTGCACCTGTCCTATGTGTCATGAATTTTATGCTACTTTCTAAAATACCACAGGAGCTTAACCCATTGTGTTCTCTCTGCCACTGATTTCTCAATATTTCCCAAATCCGTCTGGCTCTCATATCTGCTGTCTGTAGAAATACATCAAAAGATGATGAATCCTTTATACAGCCTGTGGATAAAGGGTTCACTATCCTCCTGCATGGACGAAATCGAACATAGCATATAGTCGATTTTTTAAAATACATATAACATCTGTAATCCATATCTGCCAATCCTAGAGAAATCTCCCTCTCATAAGTCTAGTCTAGCCACCACTGTCGCTGGAGTGTCGACACACACTCGTGTTTACTTCCTGCTCATTCATTCATTCAGACATTCCAAGCTTGCCTCTTTGTCTGATCGCCTAAAGCTAGTACCTCTCCTGCCCAGTATCCTTATCTCTCTCGCTCGCTCGCTGTGTCATCATCGTCATAGCTCATTAGTGTTTGACAACAAGAGCCTGCCCCCAACTTCCTTGTTCAACTGACGTACTCATTGAACCCCGTATACTTGGATGTGCGAAAGTACTTCCATATATTCAATTTGCAGCATTATTTCTCCGTTCCCAAGGTTCGCTAGTAAAATACACTCTTAAATTCGCTGCGTTGTAGAAAACATTGTACCTGTACTCAATTCTTTTACTCTGTATGCGTTGTTACCAAGATTACGCACAATACAGAAGGGTCCAATAAATTTGGGACTGAACTCGATGAATACCTTCTTTTCTGGATCAGATGTCGCTTGTTTCCGTACTAACACAAGCTCGTTTACTTATAGTTCTCTGTGATACCTCTTATTTCTGACACGACGTAATCTGCGATTCGCCTGGTTTCTCATATGGACTCTCGTTCTCTCAATTCTCAACTCATGACCAACCATGGGATCTTGTGGGCACTTGATGATGTTGCTCCACGATCTTACTGGATATTCGTTCATGTGCAAGACCATGGGAATCTGGCCTGTCGACTCATGTCTAGTTGTATTCATACATGTCTCGACGTCTTTGATCCTGTCTACCCACTTGTGATGTTCATTGGGAATGAAGATTCATAAGTATTTAGTAACGCATTTTATTGCGCGTTCGCTAGGATTAGTTTGAGGGTGGCGAACGCTACTAAACATGTGTTTTACATCCAAGTCCTCCATACCTTTCTTGAATTCGGCGCTCGTAAAATAGCTTCCATGGTCCGACAATATAAACTCTGTTTTTCCAAGGATTGGAATAACTCTATTTCGAATACGACTGAGTACTTGTTTCGATGTAGTTTTCTGAATGGGGCACAACACAACAAACTTAGAAAACACATCAATACACACTAGTAAGTGACGGCAACCTCGCCTACCTTTCGCGATCCAACCGAAACAATCCAGTGCCACAAGCTCGCAGGGTTTCTGAGGTAGCAATGGTCTAGGATACTGCCTCATTAAGTAATTATTCGGCTTCGTCCTCTGACAAGGATCGCAAGTCTTTATTACGTCACAGATGGTAGTCCTCATTCGCGGCCATGTAAACGTTTCTGCTATGGTCGCTTGTGCCTTGTCGATTCCCACATGTCCGAAACTTTCATGTATGTGCCAAGTAAGACCTCTTTGTAATGATGCAGGTACCATGATACGTAATTTGGTGAGTTCTTCATCTATCCATTTATGCAGTAAATTGTTGAGGTAGACATATCTTCCTTCTCTGGCTTTTGCTTCTCTGTACGCTGGGGTACCTGCTGGTAATTCCTTCTTAAAATACTGGATCATTTGGTGCATCCATGGTTCTGCTTCCTGCTCTCGTTGTATCTCCCGTAATTCCTCCAAGAATGCCTGGTCCTTTGCTGTTAATTAAATATGCTGTACTATCGCTGTTTCTTCGGTATCTGGCTCGGGGTTCCTGCTTAATACATCCGGAATTACGTTCATTTTACCTGGACAGTGTTCAATTTCGATGTTAAATTGTTGTATATGGATGGACCAACGTGTCACACGCTCGCTAGCCATAGATGTCTTAAACAAGAACGTTAGTGCTTTGTGGTCTGTTCTAATAATAATGGGGTAACCATACACAATCCGTTTCCACTGTTGCAAAGCATGAAGTATTGCCAAGAATTCGAGTTCCGTGACCGTATAGTGGCGCTTGTGTTTACGCAATTTGCGGTTCACAAATGCTAAATAATCACGATGTTGAAGGTTAGCTGGATCTTCTTGGTATAACATCGCTCCAATACCAACCATGGAAGCATCCGCTTGGATAATAAATTTCCTTTGAAAGTCTGGGTAACCTAATTTGATACAGTTTTCCTGTAATACTTTAGTCTCTTGAAATTACTTCTCACACTCAGCGTTCCAAAGCCATTTGTTGTTCTTCTTCAGCATCTCCTCCATAGGTGCTACGGTTTCAGTATATCCTGGGCAGTTTTCCTTAAAGAAGCCCGTCACGCCAAGGAAAGCTCTGATATGTTTCACTCTCGTTGGTGTAGGGAAATTCTTTATTGCCTCTATCTTCGTAGGGTTTGGCCTCACTCCCTCCTGGTCAATGATGTGCCCTAAGTATAAAATCTCCTTCTTGAAGAAATGGGATTTCTACAAGTTGACTTTAAAGTTTGCAGTTCTAAGGTTGTCCAAAAGCTTACCCAAATTTTCCCTATGTGTCTCGATGTTTTCTGAAGCCAAGAGTATATCGTCAATATATCGTACCGTCATTTCCTTCACTTCTTCAGTCAGGTTCCGATCCAAGGCTCGAATTAATGCCCATCCATCTGTTTTAACGCCAAAGGGCATACGGACGAAGCAATATGTCTGATTATCGAACAAGAAGCCAGTAAGAAGCTGTGACTTCTCATTCAGTTCGATATGGTGAAACGAACTCGTCAGATCTACGGACGAATAGATACTCTTGTTCTTAAATCCTTTTAAGACGTCTCTGATGATTGGCGCTCTGTCATACTCGGGAAAAATAAGGCGCATGTTTAGATTTCTGGCGTCTAGACAAAGTCTAATGGATCCATTGGGTTTTGTGAATGCCAAAATCGCATTTAAATAAGGTGTAGGAGTCTTCTTAATCACCCCGGCTTGCAACATATCATCAATAATCCTTTTGACCTGCTCCCGATGTTTTTCTGGTATAGGGTATAATTTACTTCGAAGTGGGGACCAATCCTCAACCTGCATAGAATACGGAAAATTTATTATCTTTCCTGGAACTGTGTCAAACACTGCATTGTGTCTTAAGATATCCTCAAGTCTCTTCCTATGTTCAACCCCAAGTTGGATGTCACTGAGCCGCTCCTGTAATAGTTCTTCAAACTGAGTATCGCTGTCGTCTCCTTCTGCTAGTAAAGCCCATATCTCCTGAGAGTCATTCTCTTCATTTAATTCCACAACAGCCACATCTATAAGGTCATCTTCCGCTTTTCGTACCTCCTCTTCTGTCTCCTCTGCTATTGCCTCCAATGCCCATGAATTCACGTCCTTCCCTGTAGTGATTTCATCCATGTGTAAGCCCACATCCTTCAGCTTATCAAACTCCATAAAACTGACTGTATTATTGTGCAAATCTATGACTGCCTGGTAGTCACAAATGAAATTTGCACCCAGAATAATGTTAAAATTCATTTTAGCCATAATGATGAAAGTCTGTCCAAATATGTGGTCTAATTCTAAAAATGCATGACGTTTGCAAGTGACAGTGCGTTCGGGAATAACGCCCCTCACCTTGAGTTGCGGTACTGGGATCAGAGGAATATTCTGACTCCGTCCCAACTCTCGAACCAAAGCCTCCGATACAAGACTAATTTGTGAACCCGTATCAACTAAGCATCTCACGTTAATTCCACCAATCCTGGCATAAATAATAGGTAGTTGTTTGATATCATCATTCCGTGGTTTTACAATCTCCTCCAGGCAATCTTCCGGCATAGCTATCCACTCTTGTATGTGTGCCACGACCCATCCTTCTTCTCAATCCGACTGTTGCTCTCTCAGGGTGACTCCTTTTGCAATTATTGGGATTTTTTACAACCCCCGCGACTACCATCATCCTTCTGTCGCGTATTTCCCTGACGTTCTTCCTGCTTCAATAAACTCTCGGCCCCCTCAATGTGAGTGTCTGGATTTGACCTCCTATTAATGGCACGTTCCCAATGTCCTTGTTCGTCCCCTCCATTTGCGTGTAATTCTTCCAGGTAACGCTGCGATTCGGCGTGTCTGTCGTTCCATTCATTCCTATAATTTCGATAGTCCCCCGGTTCGGGTATCTCCTTTCACGCCACTGTCGATTCTCATTATTGTTACTTTCGTACCGTCTGTAGGGTCCCTCATTTCTCCTATTATTTCTCCATTGTTGGTACCCTCGCTGTTGATACCTATTGTTGCCCTGGGTCTGCCTATCATTATCATCATGTCGCTGGTGTGACCTATTTTCTTCGCCCTCCTGACCTCGTCTTGGTGTTGTTGACACACTTGTATATGTGGCCTGCGATCAGGTGTGTACTTGGGTGGTTTTAACCACCTCCGTTGTGTTTACAAGTTCCAGCTGTCGTCCCCCTCTCTGATGCAAGTGAGATGTTGTCTCGTCAATCTGACGTAAGATTTGTTCGGCTCGAACTGCTGTGACCACGTTTGCCGCCACTAACACCTGCTGAACATTGACTGGCAACTGCCGTGCAATCGTCATAACCAGATCCGATTCTTCAAAAGGATGACCCAAATCCTTAAATTTTAACAATTGTAACGTCTGCTGAGTTGACTGTTATTTTCTCGAATAAAGTTCCATTCTAAGGCTCTGCTGTAGAGTAGCCGACCAATACTTTCTAAGAAACGCATCCTTGAAATCATCCATCCCTCCGAAAGTATACTTGAAGCTCAAGAACCACGTAAGTACATTTCCCGAAAGAAATCGTTCCATCAGTCTTAAACGACGCGCGGGCGGTATGTTATTGTCATTAAAATAGTCCTCCATCTCACTAAGATACGCCTTCGGTGTGACACAAGAATTTTCTGTGATTTTATTTGGTTTAAATTCATTTGATCGAATAACTTGTACGACTTGAGGGTGCTGATAGCCATGTTGAGGAGTCGAGGTTCCCCCAAGGTTGTTGTGAAATCCCTCTGTGTTAGTCGTTAATGGGCTGCCTGTTAGTCCGTGGCTACTCACCGCGCTAATTGCCCCTGGGCTTGCTGAGTCAACTTCCTTATCTTTAACGTGCTCTGTCTGAAATAACGTGTTCTGTCCCAACGAACGCAATTCTGCCTTTATGATTCTGTCCGTCTGTTCCTTCATTTTACTCTTAATTTCTTCCTCAAGTGCTTTAATGCGCGTATGGTCATCACCTACGGTCTTTATGATCGTTAACCGTTCTTCTTTAGAGTCGCTGCTCAACTTACGCCAATCCTTTCTGATGCTATCTTTAATCGCGCCCAGTTTTTCTTCCATCTGCTGTTTCGTGTCCTCCTGATTCGATTCTATCTTCTCAAGCCTGTCTTCTAGACGTATATTATTCTCATCTATCGTACTCTTCAAATTATCCTGGTCCGATTGTAGGTTTCGCCATCGCTCTGCTGATTGTATTTCTAATTTATCCAGGGTTTAGACAAAACAGGTCCTCCTCCCACCAAATAATTAGATTTACACAAGCTGTTAAAGAAGCCTTTAACAAAATGGAAAGTGTTCTTGCAGTTTTCATCGATTTTAAAGGAGCCTATGATACTGTATGGCGAAACATGCTGCTAAAGGAACTTATCAACTTCAAAGTAAATGGATGTATGTTAAACTGGTCTTCAAGACTCCTTTTACAAAGAATGATCAATGTTCGTTACAACAACAAAACTTCAGGTTGCAAGCAATCAAAACTAGGCCTCCCACAAGGAGCTGTATCAAGCACAACTTTATTCAATGTGTACATCAACGATCTTCCAAACACAATAAAGAAAGTAGGTAATGTGAATATCAGCATGTTTGCAGACGATGTTATCATTTGGACCACAGCACGTAACAGCCCAAATCAGCAAATGCTTCTTGAACGCAGAATGAACCAGGTACTTATAAAACTCAAAAACTGGACTGAATACAATAATATGGAAATCAATACTTCCAAAACAGTATACCAGTTTTTCTCCCTGAGACACCACAATCCAACTTTTAGTCTCAAATTTAGTAATCAAGCACCCGAAGCCATACGATATTATATTATTATTATTATTATTACTTATCTACTGTAATAAATAAATCAATAAAAGTAAAATCAGTTCTTTACCTTAATACAGCCGAAATGAAACCATTTCTCACTTAGTGCAATTTTGCATACGTCCCCCTTAAATTGCATTTTGTGACAATTTTGAATCTAAATTACATTTTGTAAGTATTTTCTATCTAAATTGCATTTTGTAAATATTGTCAATTCAAATAACAGTACAGTAAGTATGTAGTTAGTTTTAGTTGTAAGTAGGTAGCTAGTTTGTCTATTAGATATATGTCATTGTTCTATTAGACTGTGGTGTGTGAGTGTGTCTGGTAGCAGTTGCATTGTTTATTAGTTATAGTTCATTGTTTCAGTAGACTGTGATGTGTGAGGGTGCATGTGAGTGTGCCTGGTGACAGACTGTTTTAGTGGTAGTATTTGTGGTTGGCGGAACTTAAGTTTTTTGTTAGTAGAATTTTGGTATTTTAATTGTTAGTACGGTAGAAGGTTAGTATTTTTGTTAGTAGAATTGCTCTTTACTTATTCTGAAAGGGAGTAGCAGCCTTTAAGAATAAATCAATTCTTTACTAGTCGTATAGACGGTTAAGATATTGATAATATAAGCCAAATAATGGCTACACTGCGTCCTGCTGCACGGCTGAAAGCAACGGGAAACTACAGCCGTATGCTATTCCCGAGGATATGCACCTCTCTATGCATAATTACATGTGATGATGGCCTCCTCCCTTGTAAAATTTCAATCCGGAGGTAAACTAGTCCCCCGTTCGGGTCTCCGGGTGGGGACTACTCGAGAGGGGGTTAACATCACAGAAGTGACAAAGAGGAAATCTGACATTCTACGGATCGGAGCGTGGAATGTTAGAAGTCTGCTAGGAAGTGGAAGGTTAGAAAACTTAGAAAGGGAAATGGATAGGTTGAGGGTGGATTTGGTTGGGATTAGAGAAATGCGCTGGCAGGAAGAACAGGACTTTTGGTCAGGAGACTATAGGGTCATTAGCACTAAATCAAACAATGGCCAAGCAGGGGTTGGCCTCATATTGAGTAGGAAACTTGGACAGCGGGTGGAATATTATGAGCAATATAGTGAACGGATTATTGTAGCAAAAATAAATACTAAACCTACATGCACCACAGTGGTACAAGTCTATATGCCTACCAGTCAAGCTGATGATGAGGATGTTGAAAAGGTCTACGAAGAAATAGACGAAATTCTGAGGTATATCAAGGGTGATGAAAATGTTATAGAAATGGGAGATTGGAATGCTGTGGTAGGAAAAGGGAGGGAAGGGAAGATAGTCGGAGATTTCGGATTAGGTGAAAGGAATGACCGAGGAAGCAGGCTGGTAGAATTCTGCACCGAACATGAGTTGGTCATAGCTAACACCTTATTCAATAACCACAATAGAAGAATATACACATGGATGAGACCAGGAGATACAGGGAGTTACCAAATCGACTTCATTATGGTCAAGCAGAGGTTTCGAAACCAGATTTTGGATTGTAAAACATATCCTGGTGCTGACATAAACTCTGATCACAATCTGGTTGTAATGAAATGCAGATTAAAGTTGAAGAAACTGAAGAAAAGTCAAAAGCCAAAAAGGTGGGCAATAGACAGACTAAAAGAGAAGGATGTAAACGAAAGATTCAAGAAGAGTATAAAGGAAGGACTAATGAAAAACCCTAAACAAACTTCAATTACAGACGAATGGGCACTTTTGGAGAATGAAATAACAAAATCCGCAGAAGAAAACATTGGTAGGAAAGAAAGAATAGGTAGAAAACCGTGGATCACTCAGGATATACTAGAATTGATGGATGAAAGGCGGAAACACAAGAATCTAAGAGATGAAAAGGGGAAAGCAGAAAACAGACGTCTGAGAAATGTGGTTAGCAAGAAGTGCAAGGAAGCAAAAGAAGAATGGTTGAAAGAAAAATGTGCAGGTATAGAAAATTGTCTGAAATTAGGAAAAGTAGACACAGCTTATCGAAGGATTAAGAATACTTTTGGGGAAAAGAAGACTAAGTGCTGTAATATTAAGAACACAAATGGAAAGCCTCTAACAGATAGGGAAGAAAAGGTTGAGAGATGGAAAGCTTACATAGAGAGTTTGTATAAGGGAAAGGAGATTGAGAATCATGTAATGGAAAGGGAGGAGGAAATTGATGAGGATGCGAAAGGAGATTTAATATTGAGATCAGAATTTGATAGAGCTTTGGAAGACTTAAGCAGGAACAAAGCACCAGGCATAGATGATATACCGATTGAGTTGCTACGCTGCATAGGAGATGAAGGTCTGATCAGGTTATTTCACTTGGTGTGTAGGATTTATGAGACAGGTGAGGTACACCCTGATTTCAAGAAGAATGTAATCATCCCTATACCAAAGAAAGTGGGAGCTGACAGATGTGAAGATTACCGTACAATCAGCTTGATTACTCATGCTTCAAAGATCCTGTCTAGAATAATTTACAAGAGGATTGAAAGCCAGATAGAAACGGAGTTGGGTGAAGACCAGTTTGGTTTCAGGAGAAATGTAGGAACAAGGGAAGCTGTACTAAGTCTTAGGCTGATTTTGGAAGGTAGAATAAGGAAAGATAAGAGAACGTTCATGGCTTTTGTAGACTTAGAAAAGGCTTTTGATAACGTTGATTGGACTAAATTGTTTGACATTTTGAAATCGATTGGAATAAAGTACAGGGATAGGAGGGAGATATACAATCTGTACAGAAACCAGACAGCACTCATTCGAGTTGAAGGACATGAGAGAGAAGCTGGTATTCAGAAAGGTGTAAGGCAAGGCTGCAACTTATCACCCATACTTTTCAATCTTTACATTGAACAATCAATGAAGGAAATTAGAGAGAAATTTAAAGTGGGAGTGAAGATTCAAGGAGAAATAATTTCAACTCTGAGATTTGCTGATGACATCGTCATCTTGGCCGACAAGCCTGAGGATTTGAATGAGTTTTTGAATGGTATGGACTCCGTCTTACGGAAAGAATTCATGATGAAAATAAATAAATGTAAAACAAAAATACTGGAATGCAGCCGAAATAAATCAGAAACCTCTATGGAGATCAAATTGGCAGGTGAAAAGCTGAAGGAAGTAGGAGACTTCTGTTACTTAGGAAGCAGAATAACCAGTGATGGACGAAGCAAAGAGGATATTAAAAGTAGGTTGGCTCAGGCAAAGAAAGCATTTCTACAAAAAAGGAATCTGCTGACATCGAATATAGATTTAGGTATTAGGAAGTCATTTTTGAAAGCCTTTGTCTGGAGCGTGGCGCTCTATGGAAGTGAAACTTGGACTATTGGTGCAGCAGAAAAGAGGAGAATTGAAGCATTTGAAATGTGGTGTTACAAGAGAATGATGAAGATCAGATGGGTAGATAGGGTTACAAACAAAGAGGTTTTAAGACGAGTGGGAGAGGAGAGATGCTTCTGGCGACTGCTAATGAAGAGAAGAGATAGGTTGGTAGGACACATACTAAGACGCCCAGGAATAGCAAGCTTAGTTATGGAAGGAAGGGTCGAGGACAAAAACTGTAGGGGTAGACCAAGGTTAGAATATGTTAAACAGATTGCCTCGTCTGTAGGGTGTCGGAGCTATGTAGAGATGATACGATTAGCTCAGGACAGGGAGGCATGGAGAGCTGCATCAAACCAGTCAAAAGACTGAAGACTCAAACAACAACATTTATCCATATCCTTTATCAGGCCCGTAATACTTTCATTTACTGCTGACAATCGACCCTGGATAAAAATAGAATCCTTCTCCATCTTATCAAACCGCTTTTCCAGACCATCCTGTGCCGTTTTAACCTCACTGTTATTTACCGTGCATGCTAATTCTATCTGAGCTAGTTTTGCCAATACAGTTTCGTCCAAATCATTTAATTTACGGTTGAAGGTGTCCTCTATTTTTTTTATCTGACCTAGCTGTTTGTCGTTATTCTTACTTATATCAAGCGCGAATTGAACCATCTGCTGCGTAGTGTACTCTTTCATTTCTGCAGGTAATGTGGCTAACTGACTCGTATTCCTACTCTCTTGCGCTTCTAATTGTTTGTTTATATTTTCATTTACTTGCGCTTGTAATGATTCACTCTGTTCAGCTAGTTATGTTTTAAACTCGCCTGACTGTTCGTTTAATTGTTTAGTTATAGTGTCATTCATTTGAGTCTGGAAAGACTCATTCTGTTCGTTTTGTTGTGTTTTATAGTGTCATTCATTTGAGTCTGGAATGACTCATTATGTTCAGATAATTGTGCATTCGGTTCAGATAATTGTGTTTTTACAGTGTCATTCATTTCAGTCTGGAATGACTCATTTTGTTCCGCTAATTTAATGTCTAATTTTTCACTCTGTTTCTTTAATAGTTTCTGAGTTCGTGCCTTGGCACTTTCAATGATCGCCTGGATATCCGCTACTGTTGCCATTATCACACACAATATATATATATATATATATCACTGAGAAAATAGGAGGATGACATGTAAATGTCTCCCCGACACACACATATATAATTCTTGGCATACATTTACTTCATTTGCCCACTTTCTGTTCATTTAATCTTATTCCCTTTACTCCCGCAAATCAATCTGCATCACTGAAAAAATTAAAATCCACAGCCTGCTTCCAGCCTCCGACCGGGTCAGGAATGGAATGAATGAAGCCCCCATCTAGCGGCGAGGATATGAACTGTGCCGGCTGCCGAGGCCTAACGCACTCCTCTGGGGCAATGATTAAATGAATGTCAGATGAAATGAAATGACAGTGGAGAGTGTTGCTGGAATGAAATGTTGACAGGGAAAACCGGAGTACCCGGAGAAAAACCTGTCTGCCTCCGTTTTGTCCAGCACAGATCTCACATGGAATGACAGGGATTTGAACCACGGACCCAGCGGTCAGAGGCCAGCGTGCTGCCGCCTAAGCCACGGAGGCTTCTGCATCACTGAATGGTTCTAATTTTACTGATTAAATTTTCAGCCCCGCACATATTCAGTCATAAAATTACTATCCAGATCTGATGATAACCCTGACTCATTAACAAAGTATTAATTGTCATTTAAGGCAACCAGCCTCCTAACATATTCATGGGTTTGACTTTCTAAACAAATCTAATTTTACGTTTAATCAATGGGCGCCCGATTTCACGTACACTACTTTACTAATTATATCAATAACAGAACGTGAATCGTATTTAACTTGCAAACTCTTGATTCTACTGTATATTCCATTTTCTTGGCGGTATTTCCCTTCGCGGTATTTACGTTAACAAAATATCACATCCGGTGATTTTAAACAGTCCCATATATCAGTGAAATACCACATTTTCGCGACAGCTTGATCTACTTGATCTATGCTGACTATCCAATATGTTCTAGCGGTAACTAGCAACGAACTATCCCCAACTTGGCGCGCCAGCTTGTCTATGATCCGCTAGAAAAGCCTAAAACAGTGAAATTCCCCACGTTGGGTAAGCCAGCTTGTCTATGCACCCTTCAATAAAGCATTGTTTTCTCAAGATTCTTCTACTGGGTCGTGCTCAGTCCTGAATGCTTTTCACAGCAAAGTTCGCAAAAAACAACATGCTCTAATGAATAGAAAGGTCTATAACAGAGGCTATACTAGAAATAAAATGAATAACAAGTAGAAAAAAAGATATTTAATGACTGAAAAATATGTGCATAATATTAATAATAATAATAATAATAATAATAATAATAATAATAATAATAATAATAATAATAATAATAATAATAATAATAATAACAGAAGTCCCCTGTGAATTTCAATCCCAAGAAATAAATTTATTACTGAGCGGTAAGCACTCGCTCCACACAACAAAACAATGTGAATACAGCTTCACACAAAATGATTAATCATAACATAAAATCGAGCGGTGAGAACTCGCTCCTCACAACATATGGATGCAAGTCCATTCTTTTCTGGTCAAGAAGTTATATAATGCGTGGTGTACTGCTTCTTAATAAGAAAATGAGTACTGATGCGAGTCCGTTTACAACTGAAACAGTCATCTTGCTCACGGAGTTGCATCTTTTAAATCACACTACGGCTATGGGACCAACCCTTAATTAACACACTATAATTACTACTGACACATGCAAGATCTAATAATACAAAAACATGAAGAACCTCCATGAGATTCTAGCCGGTGCTAAAGCACACCAAACATAAAGAGTATGCCGAAAATAGGCCAAAAAGCTCGCTTAACAAATTGGGAACACAGCCTCGCACATACTAATGCCACACGGGGTCATTGAACGCGTAAAATAAACACACAAGAAGTCAAGCTACAACAAAAAAATACAAGCCTAATGGCTGAAAAATTATATTTACATTTTTATAAAACGCCAGACAAACAGATGTTTCGGGAGCTACCCTACAACTATGGACAACACCCATTTAATCAATCAAATTCTCTTTATAACCGATCAGGTTTTGTGAATTTTAAACAACGTCTTAAATTGAAATACATGACCCTGGCCTGCTACTAATGACAAGTCGCGTTATCTGATTTGAGCGCACCCGTCCCGTATGAGGCATCGCTGCCTCGACTCACTCTCAGTCCTTCAAGCTTGGTGCTATTTATATGAGACCACACTGATCCCGTTATCCATCTGGAAACGCAGACATATCTCACTCATCAACTTGGATGGCAAGAAAACACAAATATAAACCACGAGTTCAGCCTCACGAGGTTATGAACTGGGCCGATATGCAGCAAGTCGGAATAATCTCAATGATATATCCCCGCGAACACATCGTAAAATCACAACACACCATAAAGCTTGGACTGACTCACTCATAAACAAACCAACTGGGTCGGCTCAAAACAGATCAACCCTCATTTGCGTCCGTAGACACATTAAACAACATAAACAACAAAAATTCGGGTGCAAAGTGCCATCCCGTACAGATCTGCTAGAAAAGCCACTATCAAAATAATCCTGATCCGTCATAAAATTCTGCTCACAAATAATCTTTACCCTCCAAATTCTATTTTTAGTCTCAAATTAATTCAGTTCCATTTTTGTTATAAGGCATACTTCCGAATTTAAAATGCTTGACCGCGATTTACGCAAGCGAATGCGAGCACGAGCTGCGCATAGCCCCGTATAGTTGAACCAAACAAAATCACAATATTTACAAAATACAAAGCGCTCAGCTTGTCCCATACTTAATGTGTCAGTAAACAAGAACTAAGAATCTACATTACCAAACAAGCAAACAATATCTACAAAAATACGTCCCATAAAACCATAGCTGATTTAATAAATAAATAAATTCATTTGTACTCAATCCTTTAGAACAGCGTCAGGGAAACATCCTCAGCCATCACTCCTTTAAAATGCTTAGCTCGTCATCGACATCTTCTGGCAAATGTCCTGCTGGTTCCAAGATCCGCCCTCGTTCCTAGACGTCATCTCGTGCTGAATTAAAATAATGGTAGTCAGATACACACACGATATATTTCCTATTAAATTCACCGATCAAGTACTAAATTCCTTGGCAGTCTATTGGTGAATTATTTCAATGAACTGGTCCTACCTGGTAGTACTGGGACTACAAATAAATCACTGAAGTTACACTTATAACTTGACAAAAATATTCCATGTTCAAACACATGAAAACATATGAAGTTATGCCTCGTGTCCTCAGACACCTGAATAACGGCCTTACTACCTCAAAAGCTCAAATAAAAGTCACTACGTCCTCAGACGCTCAATAAGAGTCATGTCTCGAAGCTTCCTGGACCATTTATAAATGAAACTGGCTAGAGTAGGTGTGGAAGGGGGTTTATGGAAAAATATTCCATAATAATTATCAGACTAGCATGCGATCGGTATCATTGAGTTCGTAGCAATGTGGAGGTTACGATTATGCTGTAGCTAGCTCGAATCGATCGTGGAATTAATCCGTAGATAACTCCCGCGTTAATTTACCAGGGTGCGTTACAACGCCGAGTTGCCGCTTAAACAGGGCGTCTTGATATTATTGGTTCAGACGTAGATCTTTGCGCGCTCTTACTTGTATTCCTGCCACAGCGAGTGGTTAACAAGAAGATTGACCAATTACATCGTAGCATTCAATCTTCCTCTTGGCGCCAACTCTCATAATAACAAGCCATATTGTGCGTTCCCAAGCCATCTTCGCGCTAAAAGTTGCACCTGTCCTATGTGTCTTGAATTTTATGCTACTTTCTAAAATACCACAGGAGCTTAACCCATTGTGTTCTCTCTGCCACTGATTTCTCAATATTTCCCAACTCCGCCTGGCTCTCATATCTGCTGTCTGTAGAAATGTATCAAAAGATGATGAATAATTTATTAGAATCCTTTATACAGCCTGTGGATAAAGGGTTCACAATCCTCCTGCATGGAAAAAATCGAACATAGCATATAGTCGATTTTTTAAAATAAATATAACATCTGTAATCCGTTTCTGCCAATCCTAGAGAAATCTCCCTCTCATAAGGCTATTCTAGCCGCCACAGTCGTTGGAGTGTCGACACGCACTCGTGTTTACTTCCTGCTCATTCATTCATTCAGACATTCCAAGCTTGCCTCCTTGTCTGATCGCCTAAGGCTAGTACCTCTCCTGCCCAGTATCCTTATCTCTCTCGCTCGCTCGCTGTGTCATCATCGTCATAGCTCATTAGAGTTTTACAACAACAGCCTGCCCCCAACTTCCTTGTTCAACTGACGTACTCATTGACCCCTGTATACTTGGATGTGCAAAAGTACTTCCATATATTCAATTTGCAGCATTATTTCTGCGTTCCCAAGTTTCGCTAGTAAAATACACTTTTAAATTCGCTGCGATGTAGACAAACATTGTACCTGTACTCAATTCTTTTACTCTGTATGCGTTGTTACCAAGATTACGCACAATACAGAAGGGTCCAATAAATTTGGGATTGGACTTGTTGAATACCTTCTTTTCTGGATCAGATGTCGCTTGTTTCCGTACTAACACAAGCTCGTTTACTAATAGTTCTCTGTGATACCTCTTATTTCTGACACGACGTAATCTGCGATCGGCCTGGTTTCTCATATGGACTCTCGTTCTCTCAATTCTCAACTCATGACCAACCATGGGATCTTGTGGGCACTTGATGATGTTGCTCCACGATCTTACTGGATATTCGTTCATGTGCAAGAAAATGGGAATCTGGCCTGTCGACTCATGTCTAGTTGTATTCATACATGTCTCGACGTCTTTGATCCTGTCTACCCACTTGTGATGTTCATTGGGAATGAAGATTCATTTTATTTCGCGTTCGCTGGGATTAGCTTGAGGGTGGCGAACGCTACTAAACATGTGTTTTACATCCAAGTCCTCCATACCTTTCTTGAATTCGGCGCTCGTAAAATAGATTCCATGATCCGACAATATAAACTCTGTTTTTCCAAGGATTGGAATAACTCTATTTCGAATACGACTGAGTACTTGTTTCGATGTAGTTTTCTGAATGGGGCTCAACACAACAAACTTAGAAAACACATCAATACACACTAGTAAGTGACGGCTACCTCGCCCACATTTCGGGATCGGACCGAAACAATCCAGTGCCACAAGCTCGCAGGGTTTCTGAGGTAGCAATGGTCTAGGATACTGCCTCATTAAGTAATTATTCGGCTTCGTCCTCTGACAAGGATCGCAAGTCTTTATTACGTCACAGATGGTAGTCCTCATTCGCGGCCATGTAAACGTTTCTCCTATGGTCGCTTGTGCCTTGTCGATTCCCACATGTCCGAAACTTTCATGTATGTGCCAAGTAAGTCCTCTTTGTAGTGATGCAGGTACCATGATACGTAATTTGGTGTGTTCTTCATCTATCCATTTATGCAGTAAATTGTTGAGGTAGACATATCTTACTTCTCTGGCTTTTGCTTCTCTGTACGCTGGGGTTGCTGCTGGTAATTCCTTCTTAAAATACTGGATCATTTGGTACATCCATGGTTCTGCTTCCTGCTCTCATTGTATCTCCCGTAATTCCTCCAAGAATGCATGGTCCTTTGCTCTTAATTCAATATGCTGTACTATCGCTGTTTCTTCTGTATCTGGCTCGGTGTTCCTGCTTAATACATCCGGAATTACGTTCATTTTTCCTGGGCAGTGTTCAATTTCGATGTTAAATTGTTGTATATAGATGGACCAACGTGTCACACGCTCGCTAGCCATAGATGTTTTAAACAAGAACGTTAGTGCTTTGTGGTCTGTTCTAATAATAATGGGGTAACCATACACAATCCGTTTCCACTGTTGCAAAGCATGAAGTATTGCCAAGAATTCGAGTTCCGTGACCGTATAGTGGCGCTTGTGTTTACGCAATTTGCGGTTCACAAATGCTAAATAATCACGATGTTGAAGGTTAGCTGGATCTTCTTGGTATAACATCGCTCCTATACCAACCATGGAAGCATCCGCTTGGATAATAAATTTTCTTTGAAAGTCTGGGTAACCTAATTTGATGCAGTTTTCCAGTAATACTTTTGTCTCTTGAAATGGCTTCTCACACTCAGCGTTCCAAAGCCATTTGTTGTTCTTCCTCAGCATCTCCTGCATAGGTGCTACGGTTTCAGTATATCCTGGGCAGTTTTCCTTAAAGAAGCCCGTCACGCCAAGGAAAGCTCTGATATGTTTCACTCTCGTTGGTGTAGGGAAATTATTGCCTCTATCTTCGTAGGGTTTGGCCTCACTCCCTCCTGGTCAATGATGTGCCCTAAGTATAGAATATCCTTCTTGAAGAAATGGGATTTCTTCAAGTTGACTTTCAAGTTTGCAGTTCTAAAGTTGTCCAAAAGCTTACCCAAATTTTCCATATGTGTCTCGATGTTATCTGAAGCCAATAGTATATCGTCAATATATCGTACCGTCATTTCCTTCACTTCTTCAGTCAGGTTCCGATCCAAGGCTCTAATTAATGCGCATCCAGCTGTTTTAACGCCAAAGGGCATACGGACGAAGCAATATGTCTGATTATCGAACAAGAAGCCAGTAAGAAGCTGTGACTTCTCATCCAGTTCGATATGGTGAAACGAACTCGTCAGATCTACGGACGAATAGATACTCTTGTTCTTAAATCCTTTTAAGACGTCTCTGATGATTGGCGCTCTGTCATACTCGGGAAAAATAAGGCGCATGTTTAGATTTCTGGCGTCTAGACAAAGTCTAATGGATCCATTGGGTTTTGTGAATGCCAAAATCGCATTTAAATAAGGTGTAGGAGTCTTCTTAATCACTCCAGCTTGCAACATATCATCAATAATCCTTTTGACCTGCTCCCGATGTTTTTCTGGTATAGGGTATAATTTACTTCGAAGTGGGGACCAATCCTCAACCTGCATAGAATACTGAAAATTTAATATCTTCCCTGGAACTGTGTCAAACACTGCCTTGTGTCTTCTTAAGAGTTCCTAAAAACTCTTCCTATGTTCAACCCCTAGTTGTATGTCACTGAGCCGCTCCTGTAATAGTTCTTCAAACTGAGTATCGCTGTCGTCTCCTTCTGCTAGTAAAGCCCATATCTCCTGAGAGTCATTCTCTTCATTTAATTCCACAACAGCCACATCTATAAGGTCATCTTCCGCCTTTCGTAACTCCTCTTCTGTCTCCTCTGCTATTGCCTCCAATTCCCATGAATTCACGTCCTTCCCTGTAGTGATTTCATCCATGTGTAAGCCCACATCCTTCAGCTTATCAAACTCCTTAAAACTGACTGTATTATTGTGCAAATCTATGACTGCCTGGTAGTCACAAATGAAATTTGCACCCAGAATAATGTTAAAATTCATTTTAGCCATAATGATAAAAGTCTGTCCAAATATGTGGTCTAATATATCCAATTCTAAAAATGCTTGACGTTTGCAAGTGACGGTGCGTTCGGGAATAACGCCCCTCACCTTGAGTTGTGGTGCTGGAATAACAAGAATATTCTGACTCCGTCCCAACTATCGAACCAAAGCCTCCGATACAAGACTAATTTGTGAACCCATGTCAACTAAGCATCTCACGTTAATTACACCAATCCTGGCATAAATAATAAGTAGTTGTTTGATATCATCATTCCGTGGTTTCACAATCTCCTTCAGGCAATCTTCCGGCATAGCTATCCACTCTTGTATGTGTGCCAGGACCCATCCTTCTTCACAATACGGCCGTTGGTCTCTCAGGGAGATTCCTTTTGCAATTATTGGGATTCTTTTACAACCCCCGCGACTACCATCATCCTTCTGTCGCGTATTTCCCTGACGTTCTTCCTTCTTCAATAAACTCTCGGCCCCCTCAATGTGAGTGTCTGGATTTGACCTCCTATTAATGGCACGTTCCCAATGTCCTTGTTCGTCCCCTCCATTTGCGTGTAATTCTTCCAGGTAACGCTGCGATTCGGCGTGCCTGTCGTTCCATTCATTCCTATAATTTCGATAGTCCCCCTGGTTCTGGTATCTCCTTTCACGCCACTGTCGATTCTCATTATTGTTACTTTCGTACTGTCTGTAGGGTCCCTCATTTCTCCTATAAATTCTTCATTGTTGGTATCCTCGCTGTTGATACCTATTGTTGCCCTGGGTCTGCCTATCATTATTATTATCATGTCGCTGGTGTGACCTATTTTTTTTCGCCCTCCTGACCTCGTCTTGGTGTTGTTGACACACTTGTATTTGTGGCCTGCGATCGGGTGTGTACATGGGTGGGTTTAACCACCTCCGCTGTGTTTACAAGTTCCAGCTGTCGTCCCCCTCTCTGATGCAAGTGAGATGTTGTCTCGTTTGCCGCCACTAACACCTGCTGAACATTGACTGGCAACTGCCGTGCAATCGTCATAACCAGAATTTTAACAATTGTAACGTCTGCTGAGTTGACTGTTATTTTCTCGAATAAAGTTCCATTCTAAGGCTTTGCTGTAGAGAAGCCGACCAATACTTTCTAAGAAACGCATCCTTGAAATCATCCATCCCTCCGAAAGTATACTTGAAGCTCAAGAACCACGTAAGTACATTTCCCGAAATAAATCGTTCCATCAGTCTTAAACGACGCGCTGGCGGTATGTTATTGTCATTAAAATAGTCCTCCATCTCACTAAGATACGCCTTCGGTGTGACACAAGAATTTTCTGTGAATTTATTTGGTTTAAATTCATTTGATCGAATAACTTGTACGACTTGAGGGTGCTGATAGCCATGTTGAGGAATAGAGGTTCCCCCAAAGTTGTTGTGAAATCCCTCTGTGTTAGTCGTTAATGGGCTGCCTGTTAGTCCGTGGCTACTCGCCGCGCTAATTGCCCCTGGGCTTGCTGAGTCAACTTCCTTATCTTTAACGTGCTCTGTCTGAAAAAACGTGTTCTGTCCCAACGAACGCAATTCTGCCTTTATGATTCTGTCCGTCTGTTCTCTCATTTTACTCTTAATTTCTTCCTCTAGTGCTTTAATGCGCGTATGTTCATCACCTACGGTCTTTATGATCGTTAACCGTTCTTCTTTAGAGTCGCTGCTCAACTTACGCCAATCCTTTCTGATGCTATCTTTAATCGCGCCCAGTTTTTCTTCCATCTGCTGTTTCGTGTCCTCCTGATTCGATTCTATCTTCTCAAGCCTGTCTTCTAGACGTATATTATTCTCATCTATCGTACTCTTCAAATTATCCTGGTCCGATTGTAGGTTTCGCCATCGCTCTGCTGATTGTATTTCTAATTTAACCATATCCTTTATCAGGCCCGTAATACTTTCATTTACTGCTGACAATCGTCCCTGGATAAAAATAGAATCCTCCTCGATCTTATCAAACCGCTTTTCCAGACCATCCTGTGCCGTTTTAACCTCACTGTTATTTACCGTGCATGCTAATTCTATCTGAGCTAGTTTTGCCAATTCAGTTTCGTCCAAATCATTTAATTTACGGTTGAAGGTGTCCTCTATTTTTTATCTGACCTAGCTGTTTGTCGTTATTCTTACTTATATCAAGCGCGAATTGAACCATCTGCTGCGTAGTGTATTCTTTCATTTCTGCAGGTAATGTGGCTAACTGACTCGTATTCCTACTCTCTTGCGCTTCTATTTGTTTGTTTATATTTTCATTTACTTGCGCTTGTAATGATTCACTCTGTTCAGCTAGTTATGTTTTAAACTCGCCTGACTGTTCGTTTAATTGTTTAGTTATAGTGTCATTCATTTGAGTCTGGAAAGACTCATTCTGTTCGTTTTGTTGTGTTTTTATAGTGTCATTCATTTGAGTCTGGAATGACTCATTCTGTTCAGATAATTGTGCATTCTGTTCAGATGATATTGTGTTTTTATAGTGACATTCATTTGAGTCTGGAATGACTCATTTTGTTCCGCTAATTTAATGTCTAATTTTTCACTCTGTTCCTTTAATAGTTTCTGGGTTCGTGCCGTGGCACTTTCAATGATCGCCTGGATCTCCGCTACTGTTGCCATTATCACACACAAAATATATACATCACTGAGAAAATAGGAGGATGACATGTAAATGTCTCCCCGACACACACATATATAATTCTTGGCATACATTTACTTCATTTGACCACTTTCAGTTCAATTAATCTTATTCCCTTCACTCCCGCAAATCAGTCTGCATCACTGAATGGTTCTATTTTTACTTAATAAATTCATAACCCCGCACAAATTCAGTCATAAAATTACTATCCAGATCTGATGTTAACACTGACTCATTAACAAAGTGTTAATTGCCATTCAAGGCTACCTGCCTCCTAACATATTCATGAGTTTGACTTTCTAAACAAATCTAATTTTACGTTTAATCAATGGGCCTCCGATTCCACGTACACTACTTTACTAATTATATCAATAACAAAACGTGAATCGTATTTAACATGCAAACTCGTGATTCTACTGTATATTCCATTTTCTTGGCGGTATTTCCCTTCGCCGTATTTACGTTAACAAAATAAAACTTCCGGTCATTTCAAACAGTCCCATATATCAGTGAAATACCACATTTTCGCGACAGCTTGATCTACTAGATCTATGCTGACTATCCAATGTGTTCTAGCGGTAACTAGCAACGAACCAGCCCCAACTTGGCGCGCCAGCTTGTCTATGATCCGCTAGAAAAGCCTAAAACAGTGAAATTCCCCACGTTGGGTAAGCCAGCTTGTCTATGCACCCTTCAATAAAGCATTGTTTTCTCAAGATTCTTCTACGGGGTCGTGCTCAGTCCTGAATGCTTTTCACAGCAAGGTTCGCAAAAACAAAATGCTCTAATGAATAGAAAGGTCCATAACAGAGGCTATACTAGAAATAAAATGAATAACAAGTAGAAAAAAAGATATTTAATGACTGAAAAATATGTGCACAATAATAATAATAATAATAACAGAAGTCCCCTGTGACATTCACTCCCTAGAAATAAATATATTGCTGAGCGGTAAGCACTCGCTCCACACAACAAAACAATGTGAATACATCTTCCCACAAAATGATTAATCATAACATAAAATCGAGTGGTGAGAACTCGCTCCTCACAACATATGGATGCAAGTCCATTCTTTTCTGGTCAAGAAGTTATATAATGCGTGGTGTACTGCTTCTTAATAAGAAAATGAGTACTGATGCGAGTCCGTTTACAACTGAAACAGTCATCTTGTTCACGGAGTTGCATCTTTTAAATCACACTACGGCTATGGGACCCACCCTTAATTAACACACTATAATTACTACTGACACATGCCGAAAATAGGCCAAAAAGCTCGGATCACAAATTGGGAACACAGCCTCGCACATACTAATGCCACACGGGGTCATTGAACCCGTAAAATAAACACACAAGAAGTCAAGCAACAACAACAAAATACAAACCTAACGGCTGAGAAAATATATTTACATTTTTATAAAACGCCAGACAAACAGATGTTTCGGGAGCTACCCTACAACTATGGACAACACCCATTTAATCAATCAAATACTCTTTATAACCGATCAGGTTTTGTGAATTTTAAACAACGTCTTAAATTGAAATACAGGACCCTGGCCTGCTACTAATGACAAGTCGCGTTATCTGATTTGAGCGCACCCCTCCTGTATGAGTCATCGCTGCCTCCTTCAAGCTTGGTGCTATTTATATGAGACCACACTGATCCCGTTATCCCTTTGGAAACGCAGACATATCTCACTCATCCACTTGGATGGCAAGGAAACACAAATATAAACCACGAGTTCAGCCTCGCGAGGTTATGAACTGAGCCGATATGCAGCAAGCCGGAATAATCTCAATGATATATCCCCGCGAACACATCGGAAAATCACAACACACCATAAAGCTTGGACTGACTCACTCATAAACAAACCAACTGGGTCGGCTCAAAACAGATCAACCCACATTTGCGTCCGTAGACACATTAAACAACATAAACAACAAAAACTCGGGTGCAAAGTGCCATCCCGTACAGATCTGCTAGAAAAGCCACTATCAAAATAATCCTGATCCGTCGTAAAATTCTGCTCACAAATAATCTTTACCCTCCAAATTCTATTTTTAGTCTCAAATTAATTCAGTTCCATTTTTGTTATAAGGCATACTTCCGAATTTAAAATGCTTGACCGCGATTTACGCAAGCGAATGCGAGCACGAGCTGCGCATAGCCCCGTATAGTTGAACCAAACAAAATCACAATATTTACAAAATACAAAGCGCTCAGCTTGTCCCATACTTAATGTGTCAGTAAACAAGAACTAAGAATCTACATTACCAAACAAGCAAACAACATCTACAAAAATACGTCCCATAAAACCATAGCTGATTTAATAAATAAATTAATTAATTAATTTGTACTCAATCCTTTAGAACAGCGTCAGGGAAACATCCGCAGCCATCACTCCTTTAAAATTCTTAGCTCGTCATCGACATCTTCTGGCAAATGTCCTGCTGGTTCCAAGATCCGCCCTCGTTCCTAGACGTCATCTCGTGCTGAATTAAAATAATTTTTGTCAGATACACTCACGATATATTTCCTATTTAATTCACCGATCAAGTACTAAATTCCTTGACAGTCTATTGGTGAATTATTTCGATGAACTGGTCCTCCCTTGTAATACTGGGACTACAAATAAATCACTGAAGTTACACTTACTTATAACTTGACGAAAATGTTCCATGTTCAAACACATGAAAACATATGAAGTTATGCCTCGTGTCCTCAGACACCTGAATAACGGCCTTACTCCCTCAAAAGCTCAAATAAAAGTCACTACGTCGTCAGACGCTCAAATAAAAGTCATGTCTCTAAGCTTCCTGGACCATTTATAAATGAAACTGGCTAGAGTAGGTGTGGAAGGGGGTTTATGGGAAAATATTCCATAATAATTATCAGACTAGCATGCGATTGGTATCATTGAGTTCATAGCAATGTGGAGGTTACGATTATGCTGTAGCTAGCTCGAATCGATCGTGGAATTAGTCCGTAGATAACTCCCGCGTTAATTTACCAGGGTGCGTTACAACGCCGAGTTGCCGCTTAAACAGGGCGTCTTGATATTATTGGTTCAGACTCTTGTAGATCTTTGCGCGCTCTTACTTGTATTCCTCCCACAGGGAGTGGTTAACATGAAGATTGACCAATTACATCGTAGCATTCAATCTTCTTCTTGGCGCCAACTCTCATAATAACAAGCCATATTGTGCGTTCCCAAGCCATCTTCGCGCTAAAAGTTGCACCTGTCCTATGTGTCATGAATGTTATGTTACTTTCTAAAATACCACAGGAGCTTAACCCATTGTATTCTCTCTGCCACTGATTTCTCAATATTTCCCAACTCCGTCTGGCTCTCATATCTGCTGTCTGTAGAAATGTATCAAAGGATGATGAATAATTTATTAGAATCCTTTAAACAGCCTGTGGATAAAGGGTTCACTACCCCTAAATTATTCTCGCCTATTTCTAGATCTTGTTGCATCGACAGTCCTATCGGAGATTGTTTCGTCCGAACGTCTCTAATTTCATCTTCTGATCGTGTCATCCTAGCTTGATCTGTTTCCTTTACTTCGTTTTCGGTCTCGACCTGATTTCCTATGCTTTCCTGAATATCTTTCCTAAGTTCGTCCTTTAATGAAATCTTAATAGCTTCTGCCGTTAATGAATCGCTATGTTAATTTTTTCGAATGCTCCTTTTAATTTCCTCAAGCTCTGTTAACCTCCTTTCTCTATCGGCCATCAAATCATTATCCACTTTATCTCCTAAAGACTTGGTTTCAACCATTTCTCCTGACATATCATCACTTTGAGTTTTCTGTACAAGATTGATTCTTTTAATTAAATCCTCCCTTGCATCAGAAACATCCTTATTTAATTTAGCTTCAGTTGAAACTATTTTCTTTTCCATATCTCGTTTGATGCTTGAAACATGATCGGAACTGAGTTTCTTCCAATCATCTTTCAATGCTTCCAAACTTTTTTTGACAAGTTTCTCCACATCAACGTCAATGCCTTCTTTCAACAATTTACTGTGATCCTGTACTTGTGTTCTTAAACTGTCAACAACTGTTTTAAGTTCTGATAACCTCGTGTTAGTTTGTGATGTGTTTCCCTCAGCCTGTTGAATTCCCATTCTTTTCTGATTTCAGTCTGGAAATTCTCATTACTTTTTTCTAATTCTTTAAACTTGTGTTTCATGTTAGACTCTATTGTGCCTAATCTAGATTGAACTTGTTCTGTGTTAGTCTCTACACTATCTAGTCTAGTTTGTACATCAATGGTGTTGTTCTGAAATTTGATAACTCTTTCTTTGAGTAATAAAGCCTCATCTTGAGCCTTTCTAACATCTCCCTGCATCTTATCAACATTTTCCTGTATCTTGTCGACTGTGTTTGTGACTTGTGTAGAACTAGCTTGCAATTTATTAACATCGCTGCTAACGGAAGTAGCACTACTTTGTAATATCTCCAAAGACTCTCGAACTTCATCTAACTCTTGTTTAATACTGTCTTTGACACTTTCTTTTACAGCGTCAGCAATGTTTTCTACTATAGTGTCCCTAACACTTTCTTTAACTGCATCTACTTCTGCTTTAACGCTTTCAATTACAGATTCTTTAATAGTGTCCCTATTCCTTTCTGCTTCTTCTCTAAGAGACTTAAATTTCTTTTCAGCGTCCTCTTTAACACTTTTAAAACCTTTCTGGGTATACATGCGAACACCTTCCACTTATTTTGTCAGATTGTTCATCTTATCTTGAACATCTGAAAACATCTTATACACCTCTTCGATCTTAATTGCCATTGCAACAATTACAAATATTTCAACTGCTACGGGAACTTGATATACACTGCAGAACTAGAATACCATAGAGCAACCATTTTCAACTTAATGTTTGGGAATTTTATTGTTTACCAGACTTATACTAATCCCTATTATGAAGCCCTAATTCGATTACAATGAATTAATTTTAATCCTTAACGTTAATTGACTGTGACCGAAATGTCAACCACCGGATTATCAAACCAACAGATTTAGATTATAAGTCAGCTTTCTGTTTCTCGACTTATCCCTCCTTATTCAGGATTTCTTTCAATCTTATCTTCCCAAATTTAAAACAATTGCACCCAATCACGCCCAATTAAGCCTCAACAAGCCTAATCGTGCCTGACATCACGAAATGTGTCGCTACGAACAACAGTTTGAGCCTAGACGTTGGGCTGCCATTTAATGTGTACCCGTTTAAACCATTTGAGCTGCTTGTCGTATCCGAAGATCAACTGGATTGCAGAATCTCGAGATCCCCGGGTCATAAACCTGGAAATCCTACCAATAATAGCCAAATGGGGGATACACACTTCCTGAGATCATGTTTTGGTAAAGCAAAATGGGTGGATTAAGTGAATAAACGAAGAGCTCGAGAAACTGACCATTCTCGGTTAAGTGGGGGTAATTAGTGGTTCAATAAAAACCTCAAATGCACCAAAACATAATCCTTCTTCATAACTTAAATAAATCATCAAGATGTGGTTACAAAAACTAACGATTAAATTTATTAATAAAGTGATAATAAGGAAAAATTAAATCAACAAATATCCCTAAGTAATTGCATATGATCCGCAAAGTGATTATGCGTAAGTCCAATAATCAGATAATAAAATAAAATCACCGTCCCACGGACGTTAGAAGTACTCCACTTCTCATTAAAAAAAACAATTAAACAAGTAATCAACCAGCTGTTAGCACAACAGCGCTTAAATTCACACTTGTTCTCTTTTAATATCTGAACAAATATTGTTATTAATACAATCGATGCCTTCCAATGACATTCCTTCTTACTGTTACAAAATCATCCATCGGTAAAATAATGAACATTATTTTATGCTGATCTTCCAAAAGATCACTTCTGTACAACAATAAACAACCTTAATGTAGTCAAAGAACGTCGTCACGTCCTTTAAATGTCGCTCCTATTAATGGTTAAAACATTTAAAAGATTTATAATAAATTAAACAAAAGTTTAATTATCAACTAAGGTTCTCTAAATTGTTTAATGAATAATAATAAAAATTATTATTAAATGTTTAATTAAAAGCTATTCATATTTCCAAAATATTAATTAAGTTTGTAAAATATTTATTATTTAGATGTTTATTAATTATTAGAAATAATTATTAATCGTATTAATTCACATAGTAAACAATATTATTATTATTATTGTTTTAGGATCAGCTGTTTACCAAGAAAGTTATTCTGATAATTTTATTATACCGTTAAATTCTCCTAGCTATTAGTGAATATGTTTAAATATTGTTAACAAATTTTCATATATTATTTACATCATTCGTGATGATTTTCAATCATCCAACCTTCCTTCTCTTGTCAACTCCTGACAATCCTTGCTCTTAAATAAAGTGTCACTAGTACAAAATCATATCACATTGTTATCATCATAATATTGTGGTTTCGTTTCAGAACGATTAAGTTGAGCTTATATAATTGCTGCCTTATCCTTGATAATATTTTAATAATAAATAACAACATTATTACTTTCAATCCGTTTCCCAAATATTTTCCGCCAATAGAACTAATCAATTCAACAGAGAGTCGTTTCACAATAATAATAGACAACAAAGGTCTTACTTAATTCTTTACTGCAATATAGTTACTTATAATTTCCAAAATATTGCGTGAATGCAATCAGTAGTCAACAACAAATTCTAAGAATGTTGCAAAAGTTTCGTAGAATACTCAAACATGTTGATTTGCCTAAGCAGATAAGATCTCTCAAAAGAAAATAATTTATCCACCGAAAAATATTAATAATAATGACTGGCTAAAGTTGGAATGTCCAAACGATATTTCATCCTTCAACCAATCCAAAATGTTCGATCAAATAATTATTTGAGTAGCATCAGACTCGAAGTTAGCTATAACAAATTAACTATATTTCCAAAATAAAGGATCGCTGCTTCTAAGATTTACAATAAATCTTGGAAATGTCCAAAAGAAATAATTCATTTCCTAGTCTGGGTTGCTCAAATAAATTAATATCATATTCCATAATGCTAAATAGAATTTAGTAAAATTCGATAAACTTCAATAACATTCCTAAAGAATTCATGGTTCGAAAAAAAAATTGAAAAACGTAATTATTTATAAAATGAGCTTAAATCTCGAAGCCTCAAAGTCAAAAATCCATATGTTAATATACAAAATCTCACTAAAAAAAATTAAAATTTAAATATCCAACGTTGAAAAATAATTTCTGTGCCTAAACTATATCACACACAATAAAAATGATTTAGCGTTGAAATGTTGCCATGCTCTCTGATATTCTACTCTACAACTAACTACAAAAAGAACCAACAACTACGAACGAAGATTTCTGTCTCTACCTTACGATGACATCTTGTAGAAATAGTGTGGTGGAAATTACTGACGACACCAGTAATTCCACACTCGATAATCTTCATCCTCTTCCTCCGGAAAACTGCCTCATCTTGACTCGAACCCTGATCTCGATCGCTAATCTCCCTGGCTGGTTACGAACGCGGACCTCGCCTCGATCTGCAACGCCACACGAACCTCCTAGTCTCGATGTACGATGAACTACTTCAGTTCGGGTTTGATAGCATCTAGCCATGACGCGACAATCAAATTCCATCTCGGAAAGTTGGACTGTAGCTACGCGATAGTAACACCACATCTTAAAATTTTATGATTAATGTCGGTTACCTGATATTCTAAACTGACAATGTAACATCACGTTCCCTGCGCATAACTTGGCTTAGTTCATGATCATAAATGCGTTAAACACAATGTTAATTATTCCCCTTAACGCTTGCATATCGAACATCTCGACAAAACGTTCATAACTGAGCAGAGACTCGCTATAATTGCACGCCACTGTCCTTCAAATGTACGTGAGCAATCACACAACGGGCCGTCCCCTACACTCGCTATTGTTCTCACTGCCGAACGCTTGCATTGCTAGCCACGCACAATGTGAAACGTGCTTAAATAATGAGAATGCGTTCTACAAAGAAAACTATCTTATTCTTTCAAATATCTTCCTGAGACATTTACGAAATATACACACGATGTTTCTCTTTAGTTTATTCGAACTCTCGATACTGGTTTCACACCAGAACTGATATTATACCGACTTTCCATTTCCCACATCTTCTGCGGACACCTCATCTTAAATTTTGACCGACGGAACCGACCTCCTCGCCGCCAAACTGTGTTCGCGTGAGACCCCTATCTTACACACGCTGGTTTCGAGACCCCAAGTGTCGCAGGTCCAATCTCTACCACTGCTCCTACGCAAAAGCCTCGATTTGATGCGCGTCACCCCGCTCGTCAAAACCAATCGAATGGCGCCCCATGAGGAATGAGTGGTAAATCATTCATTACTTATATCTTTCTACAGGAATCTCAAACTTCCTTCCCTGAGTGACTAATATAGTTCCTTTTAATTTAGATCCTTTCTCATGAGTTTTAAATGTACATATTCTCTCTTCTTTATTAAATGGCTCTATATATTATCGACGAAGCTTCTCATTAGGCGTGCTCATCTTCTCCTTCCTCTGTGTTTCTAGCAATTGGATTAGCCAATCAACGCATTTCTCTTCCAACTATGCACGTTGCTATGAGCGGCCAAGCGAAAATACAACACAGGACTGCCTAACAGCGGCTTCGTTCGCCATTTTGCTGTCGTCAAACACAATCTGAAGCTTCCCCTCATAATATATTTTTTTAAATATCGTAATTCCTCCAAAAATACTGCAATCTTCTCCAAATTTCACCAAAACATCCAAAATAGCATCCTGTCTATCCTAAATCATTTAGAATTCGAGTTCAGTACCACTTGAATATGGCTTTTGACCCAACGATGAGCAAATGATTCTTCTGAGCCTCCCATCAATGAATTATAATCCGTACATAATATGTGAATACTGCATTTGGCAAGTATGAATTAACACACATGTATATATACAACCAATAAAGTAAAAACAGCTCCGCATGTACTCTTTGAATATGCCTTGTGGCAACTAAGTAACAAGCTATTCTTAACAGATACTATTTAGTAAATGTTGCTGCGTATATAATACATAAGTACGGCGTAAATTTTTCTTGAGCAAATTTTGCTCGGCATATTAAGTGTAGATGCGGCTATTAGCCCAAATGAGTAGGCATGTGTCTAAAATGTTGTTTTCGAATTCACGTTTTCTTCACATGAGTTTTTCCAAAGCTGCTTTCCTAGTTAAGATTCAGCAAATGCTGCATGAATTTGGCTTCAGACCATATGAACTAGGATGCAACTTCCAAGATCCTATCCCAGCAAATATTGCTCCTCATTAACAACATAAAGCACATTTGGCCACTAATAATCAGCATGTGTCTGTCTAAAGAAATTCGCAGAGTAAAGTTTGGTCTGGATGTACTAAATGGTTATTGTTTCAGCATACTGTGAAATAGGATGTGTCTCTTCAAAGACCCTTACTCATAAAAGTAGCTCCATATATACTGCATGAGAAGGGCTGTAAGCTTCTACTAATATGCAGGTGTGTCTCAAAATATAGTTACATAGCAAAGTTTCCTTCACATGAGCTACTCAAATGCGCATTTTCTAACTTCCTATCAGAAAATTAAGTAGCCAGTGTCATGTTCCACATGTACCTTGAGAATGCGCAGTTTTACCTTTATGGATCAGCACATTTGTTTCCAAGAAATCCTATGGTAAAAAGTTTGCTGCGCATGTACTACATGATTAAGGCTTTACTCCTTAATGTATGAAAATGTCTCTTTTCAAATGTGGTATGAAAGTAAAGTTCTTTTCGTAAGTACTACCGTTTCTCACCACTATGAAAGAACGCGTGCGTCTTCAAATTTCCATTCCGTGCTACATGCATATAGCATTACACTACTATCATTAAGCTTCCGTTCCAAGTAAATTTCTTTCCGGATCTAGTACATTAATTTGGTTCGATACCACTATGAATGACAAGGTGTGTCTTCTTTCTTCCTTTTTCAGTAAAGGTGGATCAGCATATGCTACATGAGTATACCTTTTATCCACAATGAAGGAGAATATGTGTCTTCAAATCTCAATTATGAGTAAAGTTCTTTTCGCATGTGATACATGAAAAAGGCTTTACACACAATGCTTGAGCACGTGTCTCTTCAAATCTCCATTTTAGTAAAGTTTGAAACATATATGCTACAAGACAGTTATTTGACACCATTATGAATGAGCATGTGTCTCTTCAAATGTCCCTCCAAAGTGTTGTACCCGTAGGATACATCCCCTATTTACAACCCCCAGGGGTGGAAACAAGCACCATTCCCATAATTCACGCCCAAGTACTCACATATTCCCCAAACACATTCTACACAGCCAAAGAGCTACATCGACCTCAGTGAGCTTCATGTCAACCCCCTAAGTGTGCCGACCCGACTGGAATGTGCAATTACGCAGACGTAGCACCTTGAAAACTATAAGAACTGGCATGACTGTACGAAGTGGACGACTGTAGTGCTGAAGCTCTGAAGGTGAGACCTCTCTCCGTGCTGCCATTCCGGTGAGTGTACTAGCGAGTATCACACTTCATACCGACATCTCCACACTTCCAACCCCTTAACTTGTACTTTGACACATCCGTTTGCACAAAGCTGCTCTGAGAAACATTCACACCTCTTCACAGAGGTATTCATTAAAATCTTTATTAACTAGCACTGGTCTTACAGATTATTTGGTTAGCTAATTAGATCCTACCCCTATAACCTTATCCAAGTAGGATCTGCATGTGTTAATTGTTTAATTGTTTTAAGGCTCTAGTTGAGTCACCGATTAGCACTCTGCGCGAGAGCTCACGTCAGCGGGCTCGCTCCGCCATTCCCAGTTTTACGCGCCGTCTGCAAGTTGAGCAGCGCCGTGGCACATTAAGCCCATATCCCGTAAACTCACCCTTTCCCCATAAACACACCCTCGAGCTACCCAACCAGACTGAACAATTGGGAGTTCTCCTTCCAAGCCACGTCCACGCCCCCGGACAGCTCAATCATACACCATCCGATCTACACTAAATCCACTCATCCCCTTTAACACAACATTGTAGAGGGCTCACACTAAGGACCCCTACAATTGGTAGAGGTACGGGGTACCGCGGCATTGTCATAAGACAACGTCCCAGGGACCGCATACAACGCGGTTCCGCGGTAAAGATCACTAATTACCTTTTGCAAGCCATGCCAAGCAAACGCCAGAAAACCCCCCAGTTCTGGAAAAAAATTCAGAGTACGCTATAGGGTCAACAGAGAAGGTACATTATTAGTAATTACCCAACCAAACCCCCCCCGAGACAGATATAGGATTTTGATAATCACTCATAAACAGAAACCAATTTTTGTACCCCCAAATAGAAAGATACGATTTTCTCACACATTTTACAACAGATAGATTATTGTATTAATTAATTACGCGCCCACCCGAACCCCCAGTTCCCCAGGATGGATAGCAAAGGTACTATTACGTACACCGACCCAGTAGAGTAAGGGGAGATTGCCTACAGAGAGGGACACTTCCCACAGCTTAGATAGCCTGCAGATATTTATACAGTCACTGATTCAGAGAGAATAGCATACTGATAATATTTAACGCCACCCTAGAGAGTTCTCATCCTGCTAGTATATAATTCTACACTATGGCACCTCTTGCTGAAGTACCGGATGTACCGAATAAACAAGGGAGGATGCATCCCCAGGGAACAAAATCTTGGACTAGAACAGTATACCTTATGATCATAATCACTATCTGCGGAATATTCACACAGGCAGACAGTCAACCACCAGCGGAACCGAGGGCTAAAATAACAACGGGAGTCCACTGGAAACCTATACACGGTCAAACGGTGTACCTGGGAAGCATACCCATCATTTACAAGATGCCATTAAGCCAACAACACATCCCACTATCCCCCATCGTAGGCAGCAATGACCTTAGATCACAATTACACTTAATATGGGAAGCCATAGACCACTCACTTCACACCGACAAAGATAAACCACAATTCAATGAGGCACCTAACAACGTACCAACCCTGCCACTAAGGGCAAAGAGGGAATTAGCATTTATTGGAAACTTTTTACAGTATTGCTGCGTAGTCGCTATAAGCGAGGACACCAAAACGCTGTATATGACAGAGCAGCAAATAGCAAGCTACAGTAATAGACTCAGCGATATGATTCACACGAACCATAAAGATCTAACTGAAACAACAGATAAACTCAACAACTGGACACATACCATGCACGATACTATCACTACAATGGCACATCAACTCAAAACTTTAGCCAATATCACACAAGCGAACGAGGATACACAAAAAGTTTTACTCACGTCTACGGCCCATATGGCCATAGGAAATGCAATTAGTATCGACAATGCAATCATGTATACGCAGCGGCAACATGATATTATACTATGCAAACAACATAGAATTCCCCAAACACCATACATGCAGCTACCCTCCACGAGGATTTATCAAAGCTCGTAACCAAATTACAAAAGTATAAACACCAATTGGCCATCCCGGTGGACCACATTAGCTGGTACTATACAAAACCCATATGCTCATGTATATACTACGCCGATAGCATACACATTACAATCAATATACCCATTATTGAGCAGGACGCACAATGGGAATTATTCCAGTATGTACCCATACCGTACAAATGGCTGGATAGCACCTGTACGTTAACACACGAGCCCATGTTTTATTTATTTACTCGTGTCAGGAACAAAAATATTACATAACAAACTATGTACAAAATGGTCAAAACAATGGCAACACTTGGACATTAAGGTTCTAAATAATGCATGACCAATATTTTGCCATGTCACGTCCATTTGGTGTAGCCTTCACCAGATCCTCCATGGTGCACAGTATAGGACACAGACTGCACTGAAGCAGATGACCCATAGTCTGTTCTTCACCGCATTCACAAAGGACCGGATCGCAGCAAAAACCCCATTTATGAAGGTTGGACTTGAATCTGCCAACACCAGATCGCAATCTGTTGAGAGACTTCCAAGTTGTCCAAGCCTCTGTATGTCCTGCTGGGAGCCTTTCAGATGGAACCATCCACTGGGTAATGTGGGGGCTTCTGGTCAACCAAGATGTAATCCTCAAAACCTGAGGTTTGTCAGTTAGGCACTCAGTTGTGTGAAGAAAGCTTCTTCTGGACTTCAGTCGAGAGTGGGCTGGTTGAAGGCTAAACAATGGATGTGCTTGAGACACATCAACCCTAGATCTCTCACATTTAGCTGCAATTTCTCTTCTGATATCTGGGGGTGCAATGCCTGCTAAACAATACAGTTTATCACATGGCGTGGGTCTCAGGCAGCCAGTGATAAGTCTACACGTTTCATTTAATGCAGTATCAACCTGCTTGGTATGACACGACCTATACCACACAGGACATGCATATTCTGCTGCAGAGTAACAGAGTGCTAAAGCAGTGGTTCTTATTGTTTGAGCTTGAGTCCCCCAGCTGGTACCAGATAATTTGCGAAGGAGGCAGTTTCTTGCGGATACCTTATTTTTGGTGTTTAGACAATGTCTTTCATACGTGAGTGCACGATCCAATGTAATCCCTAAGTATTTGGGATTCGCACATTTATCCAACAGCATGCCTTCCCACGTTACATGCAGTTTCCTCTTTGCCTGTCTGTTCTTGAGATGGAAAGCGCAGACTTGTGTTTTCAAAGGGTTTGGTTTCAATTGGTTTCCTCTATAATAATCACTTAGTTCCCCCAGAGCTTCAGATAGACGTCTTTCCACAACTTGAAACTGATCCGCCTGGACGGTAATGGCACGATCATCCGCATATATAAAGCTTCGAGTACCTAATGGTATTGGCTGGTCATTTGTATATATGTTTAAGAGGATAGGGGCCAGAACACTACCTTGAGGCAGTCCATTTCGTTGATTCCTCCAACGGCTGTGCTGCCATTGAAAGTCTACAAAGAGTCTACGATTTTGAAGAAGACACCTGACTATTTCAGTTAATTTATAGTCCTTTGTCATCAAGTAGAGTTTATTCAGCAGTAAGTGATGATTGACTGTGTCATAAGCAGCTGTTAAATCAATGAATAGTGCCCCTGTGATCTTCCGGTTCTGGAATCCATCTTCAATATGCTGAGTAAGATGTAGGATTTGTGAAGTGCAGCTTTTACCTGTTCTGAAGCCAGCCTGTTCAGGTATTAGGAAAGGTTCAATTACCTTTGTGAGCCTACTTAGAATCATTCGCTCCAGTATCTTGAAAAGGTGGGAGAGCAATGAAATAGGCCTATAATTCTTAGGATCATGTGCATCTTTCCCGGGTTTGAGAATCGCTATTACTCTGCTCTTCCTCCATATTTTGGGTATTTTACAGGTAGTAATGCAGTTATTAAACAATTCTAGCAGCCATTCTTTAGCCCCAGGTCCAAAATGTTTGATTTGATCCACACAAATTCCGTCCAGACCAGCCGCCTTTCCATTCTTACAGTAATTAATAGCTATATTCAGTTCTGAAAGTACAAAGGGTTTAAGGAACATGTTGTCTTCCTGTTCATGTTCCCTTACCAACTTCAATTTAGGTTTCTGGATTGTCTTCCAGAATTACCATTTCGAATAAGTTGATTAACAATTTGGTTAGCAGAGACATTAGAATGTGAAGAAGTTCTATTGTGATCATTGTTAAGGCGTCTAAGAAACCTCCAAGCTTTCTGGCTGCTCCTTCCCATATCCAAATCTTCCATAAGCTTTAACCACTGTTGTCGTTTTGAGTCTGAAATAGAAGAGAGAACACGTTGTCCGCTAGCAATAGTTTCCTCACTGAAAGGATCTTCGTCAAATGATTTGCAGTAATTTGACAAAAGAGTCGTTGTCTGAGGAGTAAGACCTTGTATGTAATTTGTTCTACATCCTCTCGGGATAGCTGCATTGGAACATACTTTAATCACATCAATGAATTGCTCATAGGATTCTGGGATGGGACTGACTGAGGTGATCTTCTCATCAAGTAATGAGGTGAACAGTGTCCAGTTAGCCTTCTTGAAGTTGTATCTTCTTCGAAAAGGGACAGTCTGTGGTCTGACAGCTGGAAATAGCTGGCACATTATGGGACGATGTTGAGTATTTGGGATGGGCGGACAAACCGATTTCACACATTGGCTGGTGACACTCGCACTAACAAATATGAGATCTGGGTTGTAGCCACGCTTCCATCTTCCACTGTGAAATGATGAAGGGAGTTTACTGTCATGTATGAGGGACAGCTGAAGTAATTCTGCCCATTTTAAAACTGCTTTCCCATTTTCATCATCGTGGGAATATCCCCACACACACTACTATGGCTATTAAAATCACCAATGATAACAGACACTTTTTGCGAACTTAAATTGTCAGGAACTTTGAATGAAAACTGTGACTTAGGTGGTTTGTATATTGAGAAAATTATCAAATTGCTCAGCTCTACGGCAATGACTTCTATATCGTTTTCTTCTTAAATGGATGTCGCCTGGATCATGATGTCTGGTTTCGTGAAGATAGCACTACCATATTGGCCATGAGGACGTTCCACTACCAGCTTCATACCTGGAATTTTAGGTCGGCGTTGGTTAATGTCTCTGTGCGTTTCTTGTATGCACAATACGTCACAATTGTGTTTGTGGCATATGTCATGTAAGAGTTCTTCCTTATTTATAGAAATTCCCTCAATGTTCACAGAAATTATAGTCATTTTTGGCTCTGATAAGAGCCTTTTCCATTTATCATAGACCATTCCGGTATGTGAATATACTATGTTCCTGGAATGCTGACGTTCAGTTCAGTACTGGAAATTTGAGTCCAAGTACCTATGCACGTTAATAGCAGTTAATAACCGGGATATCCGGGTGCTCACGGGCAATTCACTGCAGGATTGCATTACCCGGATTAACGCATTGTGCTATATCCCAAGGTTTCAGGAGATGGTTACGATTCAGCCCACCTGTGCCATACACCTGTACAATAATGCGCCAACCAATAAGATTTTAGAATCTTGCGCATATAAATGTGATAAGGGATTACAACGTACACTTGTCACTCAAATTGACATCGATACGTTCATGATCACGAATCCCACCCACGAAATGCATATTCAATGCCCAGAAAGACAAGCAAATATATTACACCCCCTCACTATTGAAATACAACTCCCATGTAGCTGCCAACTAATGGAAGGAGAGGATATTCTAATCCCGCATACATTTCCATGCGATATGAAAATTACGCAAGAACTTGCCATCACACACACTTTACCAGCTACCTGGACGCAACAAATACTCTTACAAATTCACGACTTTGAGCATTTCCACGAAACATCGATAATATATGATAATATAACGGCCATATTAAATACTAACTGGTCAGCGATCATTCCCACATTCACGGTCACGGACACCCCGTTTAACCACCACATCCACCCCCTACATGTAGCACCAGCGCCCACATCTTGGTATAACATAGACACATCCACGACGGCAACCATCGCGTGGAACACCGCTATTCCAGCAATAATAATATACAAAATAGCAAAGCAACTTGCTCTTGCTAGAGCTATTCAGCAATTAGCCGCACATGCAACACCTCTTTAGGATACACGTTACCACGGCATACAATTTTACGGTATGCACATCACAGTTACACTGCTCTGCTTCAACACCTAAAGGGTGCGGGTAAGGGGATATCACACCCAGGACTCCAGGATCCCACAACAGACATTACCGTATAGAACACGCCTTAGGCCACATTTATGCAATTAAGTGAATAGCAAGACATGTAGAGGTAGGCAGCAAAGTCACATGACTCAGCTACACGTTTCGCACTATCCCCATAAATCCCCATGGGCATAACATGCCAGGAAAGCAAAAGCAAGAGCGCCAAATACGCTATGGCATCCAGTAGCCCATTCTCGAAAATAGGTGTCGGTGCTGTTCCCACAAAATGCCATCTCACATACACACGATTTTGCTACCCCATAACGCAGGCGTAGGAGCTACGCACACAGAATACCCTAACATTCAATATATATACATACATACATAAGTCCCCCTTCGAACTCAGGTCCTCTTAATACAAAATAACCCATCGTTCCCATAATTAGGCACACATTTGCCGCCTATACAGTGATTATTTATAAGTTGCATGATAAAATGTAACTGTGTCCAACACAGTGTATTATTTTGTTGCAAAGTTCTAAGGTACCATGTGCATGTACAAATTTTCTGGGAGCCAATTTTATGTATAACTGAACACATGTTTACACGCAGAAGCTCAGGTCATTCCACTAGAGCAGGATATTGCAACCCGACCCATTTCGTTGACGCACTTCCATTGTTCCAGGTGTTCATTGCCAGTCACGCAACCAAGCACACTAATGCACAGCCGTGCGTACTCCATACCGTTCCCCCGGAGTACACATGTGATAACGCAGAGAGGTTTACTTACAGTAGACGACCACGCACACAGTATTCTAAAGAGAAACATATTCACCTAAATCTTCACACTCAGAATCACATCCAGGGGCAGGTCAATTAGTCGACCGACTGAAGATTAACTTACTGGGAAACAGGGTCAATGGGACTTGCATACCCTCACAAGGCGACTGTATACACAATATACACTAATAGCGACCCACACACATCATAATTCTATATACATTCAGTAGCGACCGACAGAGGATTACAATACACTGATACAACAATTAGTTGTCCTGCATAACATAACAAAGGCAATTTTCTACAACTGTGTAAATGCTAGAATTACCATGAAAGAAAACGAACAAATAGGAACGTTACACGTAGCTATACAATACACACAAGCACCAGGTTCACGGATTACAGAATCGACCTCATACCGAGGCGAGGTTACAGCCTCGTTCCACTCAATTGTCACCAAGTAGGAAAGTACTTTTGCAGGATTAATTACATATCACTTGTTCACATACGGTAACAGGCATAGCCTACAGTTAACCAAATTGACACCATTAATCTAGACCACTATACCTAACACCGGAAATACCGAGATAGGATCCAGGAATACGGACACATAATAACACCGGTTAGCGGTCCTCAGCACGACCAAAAACTGCCTACCACAATAACACAGGTTAGCGGTCCTCAGCACGACCAAAAACTGCCTACCACAATAACACAGGCAAGGACCCGCTACCACAAAAACACGAGTTAGTTGCCATCAATAAATCCATCAACGAGCTACCACAATAACGCAGGTTACCGTACACTCAGAACATAGGACACAACAGGTCCTCAGGACAACATACTTGTGGGAAAAGGATAAGGAAATACTTACCTATGTAATACAGTATCACACGCAATAAATTCAAATTCCATTGTCCATTACATTTCACTGGCCACTGCGGACAGATGTTCGCACTGATTACAAGCAGTGAGACAAGGTCCACGCGCACTATGCCGGAAGAGGGACAGATTACGCAGCACCAATCTCCACAATGCTCACAGCATGTGATCAACAGGGTGACCAAGATGTACACGCCGTATGAGGCACACTTCACTCACACACCTGCATTCTATTTTGCCTACAATGGCATCTTATATTTTTCCCCTTTCTATGCGGTCGAATTGACCATAGTATAACGACATAAGGCCATGCCATACAACCAGTGCATTAACGAAGCGTCTTCATTTTAGCCGACGATCAGGGAATACTCATTTGAACTTTAATTGTTTCATTCATCATTAGCCATCGCAGGTCAGGACTTGCAGCCAGACTGCTTGGATTGGGCTATTCCCATTAATGACCATACAGGGAATCATAATTTCATCTCAACGTCTGGTTATGAACTGCACGTAGTAGACAGCCCTATGGCGACGTAACAAAATATCATACAGTAAAACCATATCTCAACGAGGGTCACAAGGCCGCGGACGGACTCCACAGTCCAGGTAAATCCAATTAAACACACACAATAGCTTTACAATTGCCTCCAGGATCATTCTTTGGCCAACAAAGGCATCCACGCTATAAAATTCTGCATATATATATATATATATATATATATATATGTATATATCCTCATACATACACCTCTATCAATGACGAGGCTCATAATTAGTTAAAGTTTTGCGGGGGAGCACCGTAGTTTTCTACGTCAAAGAATCTCCTACCAAAACCAATGTAAAATAAATATCCAGCCATTTATACAGAGGGAAATGGGACTTCTTCCGTTTTCCAGTTTCATGTTAACACATCTGTGTACTAAGGAGTCATGGCTGTAAAAACAACAGAGGACATCCCACACCTTACCTGTGTGGTAATTTTAGGAAATTCATAGACAACGGCCCAATGATTCTATTAATTCAGGCACTAAATGGGCACTTGCATTCACAAAACATACGACACGAATTTCAGGGCCACTTTCCCTTAATTTCACGTTAGCCTATAGAATTCCACTCTAACACACCTCAATTGCGGACAATTATTGGTCCAGAGGGTTATAATATATATGTCCAGACATACAATCACCCTCATACGAATTGCAATACACAATTCACTACACAATTCCGTAATTACACTATTACTTCCGTCTTACAAAGAGGAAACACCAGAGTACATACTATTTTCCGTCTTAGAGAGGCGACGGTACCAGTACTCATACACTACAGTGGAGACACCATCCGGATTATACTATTTACCGCATAACAGGAGACCAAACATTAGGATTACACTATCTTTCACCTTACATGAGTCAATATCAGGCCTACACTATTTTCAGCCTTACAAAGATAACGACATAGGAAAAACACTATTTTCCGCCTTACGGAGTTGAAAACATCAGAACCAGATTATTTTCTGCCTTACAGAACTACCAACATTTGGGATACAATATTTCTAGGCATACATAAGAAGGACACACAGAATTCGACTATTCCACACTAAAGGCGATAGAATCTTCTACACAGGCTATATAATTAACACATTATTCACTATACCAGCAGTATACACAGTGAATACAATAATGTCATTGGACTGACACAACTGACCACGTGTCTACACGATGTAAACAAAAGCCGCCATTCATCATTCTCAGCGATAGGCGCTACGATCCAATCACACGCGCGGATTAAACAACACGCCGCCTACAGTATCATACAACCAGTCACAACGACCCACTCCGCTGATGATAACAGAACACATTGTTCCAACCGCCCACCCGACATGTGACACTATTTCTTACTCAGTTATCATAACATGTGACCCCACAGGTCGGCCATTAATTTTCACGGCGCACACTGGCGCGCTACATTTGAATACTGTTGTCATAATAACACATGTTTGATATAATATATACTCAGCATACCGCCGCAACAACATGTTCAATGCTTACAGGGGTATAATAAATTCCTTGCCCGACACAGTTAGGGAACATTTACCATTAGGATACTAATATTCCCATTAATATGTAAAAAGCGGAACATAATGCTTCTTACCACATGGTGACTGTCATCCATAACATTTTCATACTTTTTATTATTTATACAATACTGTTCACACATGAGGGGATCAGAACAGACATCCCACACGTCGATTGGTCCCGACATAGATAGTTGTTTAGGACAAGGGACATATTCACAGTCCGCTATATATTTGTGTACCCATTCCTTTTTGGTAATCTCTACCAACGTTATGACAGTTTATCAGGGAGTCACTCCATTACGATTATCGACCAGCAAGGTCTATCACGGTAATCATACACCATTCTTCCCATAGAAGCCATACAAGGGTCCACACTTACATATTATTGTTATTATTATTATTCTTATTCCACTATTATTACCTACATAACCCCAAGATGTACCTATAATACCAAAAACGTACTCTTTAAAAACTCTGAATGCCACAGACATAGGTTGGCAAGACACATGTTTTATAGCACAAGCCTCCACACCACATATTGCGTCTCTTGGAGACATACTGTAGTCCCCCCAATGGACACGATTTCACCATAATTGTGTTAAAATGAGCACACGGGTGATAGAATTTCAGTCCCAAATGCACAGATGAAACGATTTGTGCAGGTCAAGGCAAAATACACAGTTGAATCCTCCCAGCTAGGATAGCAGCATACCGTTATACAGCGATAGTATATAGTACTTACAGGAGTCAGCAGCCATGGAGCGCACCATTTGACACAGCGTATATTATAAGTACCATTAAATACGATCGTCGGATACATATATATCTATACATAGTTCTAGCTAATACCTAGCATTGGATATACCTCAGGGTATACTACCACCAATATTCCTAATGGGTAATATAGTTCACAGGGTATCCTTATACACCCCAGTGACCATCCCATAGATGTTAAGGAATTATTATAAGATGACCAGTTGCTTGATATGATATACATATATAGATGATAGAGTTCTCGTATAACAAAGCCAGACAGCAGTGAATTCCTATAACAGGGTACAGATGCCCGACGTCACTTACGGAGAGTACAAGTCCTTAATTATTGCCACACAAATTACACATTGACATATTAACACATTTCCACCCCACATCCCCTTTTATGCGAGGCACTTGTTGTTCTTGCTACACCAAGGTGCGCCCAATGCTATATCGCTCATAGCTAAGTGTTAAGATGGAACACTTCCGAGTTGAGAGCTAACAGTGAAATACAACAAACATTCCCCCACTAACAATATTATTATTATTATTATTACATTATTTATATTTCACCCCGCATGTTGTATTTTACCTGCATGGGGATTTCTAACACCCGACCAGTAAAATAATCCTCACCATTAAAAATCTCCAGCATCCCTACAGTACCGCAGGACCACATCCCCCATCCTATTACCTAATTATAACAAAACTTAATATGTCTAATACTTACCAAATAACATGGGACATACCTTCCCGCTCCCATCTTCGCCTACTAAAATGTGAATAAACAAAACATCACTGAATTAGCTGGGAATCCGAAAGCTAGGCGCAATGAGTGCGCACTGTGCCGCCTTTCTCCCCCAAAATAAGTATCCCCTCCCCCCCACACACACGCCAACACACTCTCGCACGTACACTCCACTTGGATGGTGAGTATACGAGGTATCAATTGGAGCCAGGCATTATTAATATAGAGGGAAAATTGTAAAATTTGACATAGACAGATACAGATGAATAGACATTACAATTTTGACCTTAGACATAACGAACTACGAAACCCGACCAGTCAGACGATACCGAGTTTAGGATAGGGCATAGCCACCCCGTTTCCGACAACAGAGAGGAGTCTGACAAGGCCAGAATGCCCTGCTCGCTGTGTGATGACGACTTTTCACAGTCCAGCCAGTAGCTTGGGAGATTCAGGACGCCTGACATGACTACTAGTATTAAGTTAGCTAATTGTAAGTAAGTAGTGTACTCCTGACGGGTGGGAGTCAGACCTGTTCGTGAACATAGGCACGCCAGTCCTAATATACATCGCAGGTGAAGTCTACACGAGTCCTTTTACGCGGAAGGTGAAATCCAAAGTCCTCTTTGTATATTAGGTGAAGCCATAACGTTTTTCCCCGCCGAGGTAGCGAGCACAGAATATTTTTTCCTGGCCGCACCCCCGATGATGCATACACATTTATAAAGTCCTATCAATATAGGTGAAGTCCTCAAGATTATCTCCCTGGCCGAGGTATTGGTCACCGATGGTCTCTTTGATCATACCCCAGGTGAAGAATACACATTATATAATGTGTCCTATTATTATAAACACATCAAAAAAAGTTTTGCATCACCTCGGTTCCAAGAGTTCCGGAACCGTTAAATACAAAGGGAATAGAGATCAACACAAACAACATTTCAGCTCGTTTTATTGCTCATGAGACCCACACATTGCATGTTGTACCATCATACAGCTAGACTTTCAGCATTTGTGGTCCAGATTGCAGTACACACCACTACCTCTAATACCCAGTAGCACGTCCTCTTGCATTGATGCATGCCTGTATTCGCCGTGGCATACTATCCACAAGTTCATCAAGACACTGTTGGTCCAAATTGTCCCACTCCTCAACGACAATTCGGCGTAAATCTCTCAGAGTGGTTGGTGGGTCAAGACGTCCATAAACAGCCCTTTTCAACATATCCCAGGCATGTTCGATAGGGTTCATGTCTGGCGAACATGCTGGCCACTGGAGTCGAGCGATGTCGTTATCTTGAAGGAACGCATTCACAAGATGTGCACGATGAGGTCGAGAATTGTCGTCCATGAAGACAAATGCCTCTCCAATATTCTGCCGATATGGTTGCACTATGCGTCGGAGGATGTCATTCAGGTATCGTAAAGCCGTTTCGGAGCCTTCCATGACCACCAGTGGCGTACGTCGGCCCCACATAATGCGACCCCAAAACATCAGGGAACCACCACCTTGCTGCACTCGCTGGACAGTGTGTCTAAGACGTTCAGCCTGACCAGGGTGCCTCCAAACGCGTCTCCGACGATTGTCTGGTTGAAGGCATATGCGACACTCATCGGTGAAGAGAACGTGATGCCAATTCCGTGGGGTCCATTCAGCATGTTGTTGGGCCCATCTGTACCGCGCTGCATGGTGTCGGGGTTGCAAAGCTGGACCTCGCCATGGACGTCGGGAGTGAAGTTGCGCATCATGCAGCCTATTGCGCACAGTTTGAGTTGAAACACGACGTCCTGTGGCTGAACGAAACGCATTATTCAACATGGTGGCATTGCTGTCAGGGTTCCTCCGAGCGGAAATCGTAAGTAGCGGTCATCCACTACAGTAGTAGCCCTTGGGCGGCCTGAGCGAGGCCTGTCATCGACAGTTCCTGTATCTCTGTACCTCCTCCATGTCCGAACAACATCGCTTTGGTTCACTCTGAGACGCCTGGAAACTTCCCTTGTTGAGAGCCCTTCTTGACACAAAGTAACAATGCGGACGCGATCGAACTGCGGTATTGACCTTCTAGGCATGGTAGAACTACAGACAACATGAGCAGCGTACCTTCGTCCTGGTGGAATGACTGGAACTGATCGGCTGTCGTACCCCCTCCGTCTAATAGGCCCTGCTCATGCATGGTTGTTTACATCTTTGAGCAGTTTTAGTGACATCTATGAACAGTCAAAGGGACTGTATCTTGGATACAATATACACAGTCAACGTCTATATGCCGGAGATCTGGGAACCGAGGTGATGCAAAACTTTTTTTGATGTGTGTAGGTGAAGTCGTGAATTTTTTCCGGGCCGAGGTAGTGCGCACAGATGATTTTTCCTGGCCACACCCCCGATGAACACGTAGCCCACGTAAATGAGCATTCAGCGGAAATCAAAGTTTTCCATGTCGACAATGCGTGTCGTGAGGGTCTGGGCTGCCAACATAATGATCATTGATCCGTGATGATTTCCGGGGACACCCGATTTATTGGGATGAATGAGGTCATCATTCAAAATGACCCTCAGGTCGGTAGGTTACCGTTCGGCAGCAGCATTCGCCCTAGTTGCCACTATGGTCACAACCGATCTAACGATCATGGTATCGTTTTCAATGCGCAGTGAGGTCACTCAGTACGGGGTAACTCCTTAAAGGCTGCTGTGTAATCCCATTTAGGCATAACCGCAGTTTCCCACACCACAATCTGCATTAGTCGGTCACTCGGTCCCCAAGCCTTTTAGGGTACTAGTCATTCTGATACCACATTACAAATTGGACGAAGATCACTGGGTTACTGTACGTACCTTAAGGTGCTAGTGGAAGTCCTTAAAGGCTCCAGAAGTTCTGATACCACCCTGCGTATTGGAAAAAGCAGTTTTCAATGTAAGCCCTCAGTATCAATAGTCATTACAATGAGGCAAGCATGTCGGATATGATTATCCATGCGCCTACACTTCCGATAGGGTACACATACACAAGCAATCGATTTATAATCGATCGGCATCGGCCTTCGACTTCAGTCGACCGTGTAAGACCGATACTTCGATATTGCGATTTATGGTCATGCGATTATACAGGAGCGATCGATTGATAATCGATCGGCGTCCACCTTTGACTTATTGTCAACCACACCAGTCCGATAATATTTCCCCATGATTTATTTTTTCAGGTGAGCTCCAACATGGGACGCCAGCAGCACACACATGGTACCCAGAGGCTCTCCCCATGTATATGGTAATAGCAGCGCCATTATGTATACTCTAATTGTTCCCAGATATTAATACACGAATGTGTTTATTTACAGTATGTTTTACATATTTCTCTGTTTTGTTTTTATACACATCCACAGGTACACACACATCACCAGCGACTCACCATTGTACCCAGTATTGCCCATGGGGCAGGGTACGAATATCCATTGCGCAATTATTGACCTCAACCAATGGTTGCAGGTCTCACTGATCCTCAATTTACAGGTGCACTAATACTACGGTATATTCTATGAGATGGTATGCCATTCCATTTCACACGCCCGTGCTGCAGTCGGCACCATGCATACATGATTTATTACATTTCTTTCTTTCCCCACAGTTGGCGATGCTGTATATAGTCCCTTGTATATATTTCGCCAACGCCCTAACACGCGCCAGTCGCACTCTCTTACACACAACAGAGCTATCACACCCCTAGCTCTTACATTTTCCCCCCCACACATATTTATACATTTTCACATAATATCCGTACCACGGTAAGGGATACCTGTGCGATATCCACTCCCGTTGGACGGACCCACGCACGCATCTAAAATGAGTGGTGAAATGCGGCAGTGAGGTTCGTCCCCACAGCTTGTAAGGGACGATCTTCCCTGCCATGATGGAACGTCCACCCACAGGGGACGATCCATGAAGGTATAGATAATTTACAATGGCCATAGGTTAGATATTGGATAAGTTAGTTTTAAATTCTAGCGCGCTTAAGTTCCGAAACACAGGTTCCTATTGTAAGGTCTACCAAATGAGTAGTATGGATAATGCGACAATTATGGTCAAATATATATATATATTGGTGCTAAAGCACGAAGAATTTTCATGCGCTTACGGCCAATGTCATAAGGCCGACACCAGTCAAATGATTTATATATCTACACTGTTTCCATGTCACACACACCACGATTGTCACTGTCACACATTATTTTACTTTTACTTTCTATTCTTCTAAAATCCAACTTGTAAAAATGCCTTCATTCTCCCCCGCACAATAAACTCATTTTTATCTTCCCCTAAATTTACACACCAAGGCATTTATTTCCCTTTCTATCTTCTATCTCCTATTTTACATTTAACATTTTGTATGTACATTTATATTTTGGCTACCCGAGGGCAGTTTTTCATCCCGTCCTTAATGAGCAGAAGGAGCGTCAGTCACGCCCTTCAAGATATTTTTTCCCCTCGGGATAGTTACCATTTGTTATTGTTTATATTTCGTCACCCTTATCTTCCATGTGATGTTTAATGATGTTGATGTCGAGAAGAATATTTTTATTGTTCTACCATGTATTGCATTTGTGATGATTGTTATGTTATGTGCCCAGGGCACCCATCCTGAGAGAAAAATAATATGTTACATGTAAAAGAAATATTGTTCCCCCTCCCCCACACACACACCTTAACACGAACTCGCTATACACAAACCTGGCAGCATCAACTACGCCCACCAAGGATCTATCTTCGACCAGCCGGCGGCCAACCATCCACATACTTACTCATTTCTACACCCCATCTACTCATAGGACACACTCTTCTACACGGAACTCACCTACCCTGAGGTTGTACACACCTTTTCTCCCACTCATCCCCATTGACTTCATGACCAACGACGACGTAACCAAGAAAAGAAGAGAAGAACAGCAGAAGACAGAAGACTTTGAAGATAGAAGATGATGTTTCCTATCTATATTAAAGAACCACCCCTCAGTCTTAGTCCAGTCTTCGTAGACGATGACTAACTCCGTCAGGGGAGTTGTTGTATCCGTAGGATACATCCCCTATTTACAACCCCAGGGGTGGAAACAACCACCATCCCATAATTCACGCCCAAGTACTCATATATTCCCCAAACACATTCTACACAGCCCAAGAGCTACATCGACCACAGTGAGCTTCCTGTCGACCCCCGTTGACCCCCTATGTGTACCGACCAGACTGGAATGTGCAATTACGCAGACGTAGCACCTCGAAAACTAAAGAACTGCCATGTCTGTACGAACTGGACGACTGTAAAGCTGAAGCCTTGAAGGTGGGACCTCTCATGCTGCCATTCCGGGGAGTGTATTAGCGAGTATCACACCTCATACAGACATCTCCACACTTCCAACCCATTAACTTGTACTGTGACACATCCGTTTGCACAAAGCTGCTCTGAGAAACATTCACACCTCTTCACAGAGGTATTCATTAAAATCTTTATTAACTAGCACTCGTCTTACAGATTATTTGGTTAGCTAATTAGATCCTACCCCTATAAACTTATCCAAGTAGGATCTGCATGTGTTAATTGTTTAATTGTTTTAAGGCTCTAGTTGAGTCACCGATTAGCACTCTGCGCGAGAGCTTACGTCAGCGGGCTCGCTCCGCCATTCCCAGTTTTACGCGCCGTCTGCAAGTTCAGCAGCGCCGTGGCACTTAAAGCCCATATCCCGTAAACTCACCATTTCCCCATAAACACTCCCTCGAGCTACCTAACCAGACTGAACAATTGGGAGTTCTCCTTCCGAGCCACGTCCACGCCCCCGGACAGCTCAATCATACACCATCCGATCTACACTAAATCCAATCATCCCCTTTAACACAACATTGTAGAGGGCTCACACTAAGGACCATACAAGAGTAAAGTTTGATCCGCATGTGCTACATGAATACGGATTCACATCACTATGAGTCATCATGTGTTTCTTCAAACTTCCCTTCTGAGTGAAGTTTGATCTGCATGTGCTACCTGACTATGGCTTTAAACCACTATGAGTGATCATGTGCCTCTTCAAGCTTCCCTTCTGCGTAAAGTTTGATCCACATGTGCTACATGAATATGGCTTACTACCACTATGAGTGATCATGTGTTTTATCAAGCTTTCCTTCACAGCAAAGGTTAATCCGCATGAGTTACATGAATATGGTCTTTCACCACTATGAATGAGAATGTGTTTATTTAAATGTATCTTCTGAGTAAAGTTTGATCCACATGTGCTACATGTGTATGATCTTACACCACTATGAGTGATCATGTGTTTTTTCAGGTTTCCCTTCTCAGTAAAGTTTGATCCGCATGTGCTACATGAGTATGGTCTTTCACCACTATGAATGAGAATGTGTCTCTTCAAATTTCCCTTCCCGGTGAAGTTTGCTCCACATGTGCTATATAAATATGGCTTTACACCAGTATGAGTGATCATGTGTCTCTTCAAGCTTCCCTTATCAGTATATTTTGATCCGCATGAGCTACATGAATATGGTCTTACACCACTATGAATGAGAATGTGTATCTTCCAAGTTCCCTTATTAGTAAAGTTCGATCCACATGTGCTACATGAATATTGCTTTACACCACTATGTGTGATCATGTGTCTCTTCAAACTTCCCTTATCAGTAAAGTTTGATCCGCATGAACTACATGAATATGGTCTTTCTCCACTATGAATGAGAATGTGTATCTTCAAAGTTTCCTTCTTAGTAAAGTTTGATCCACATGTGCTACATGAATATGGCTTTATACCACTATGAGTGAGCATGTGTGTTTTCAAATGTACCTTCCGAGTAAAGTTTGATCCGCAAGTGCTACAAGAAAATGGCTTTACACCACTATGCGTGAACATGTGTGTCTTTAAATTTCCCTTCTCAGTAAAGTTTGATCCGCATGTGCTGCATGAATATGGTTTAACACCAGTATGAGTGAGCAGGTGGGCCTTAAATTTGTCCCTCCTAGTAAAGTTTTATCCGCATTTACTACATGAATAGGGCTTTATACCGTTATCAGTTGAGATTTGTTCCCTCGTGTCACTGCAGGCTGCCATGTTCCTGTTACCATTTTGAAAATGTGAGGCTACAAGGGTATAATTTGTAAGGGTGTCCTCCAATCTGTGGAACATAATACTGGCAATACAAAAATTTCCACTGAAGCAAGCTAGGTAAGGAGCCACTAACATTATAATACAAAAAATTCCCATAGGACGTAAAATTACTCACAAGTATAAAATTACATTCTGTGACAAAAATAATTTATAATTTTATAATGCAATTGTGGACATAGATTACAAATCCTAAATGTAAAGCATCAGATAATCATCGCTTGAAGATCGTAATTAGTCATCCAAATCAATTTTTGATTTATTAAAACAATTGCGCACAATGTGCATTGGATCAGATTAGCATAATCTTACAATGATTTTTATCTCTTTTTGCCAAAATGCAAGTGGTATTAGATACACCGAACATCACACAGTTTACACACAGATGAATCAAAAAGTTCATGAAGTCTCTTATTAGTCCAGACCGTATGATGTAAACCATGATGTGCAAACCTGGCGACAACATGCCTATACTCGTAAATAGTCTGAGTCCCGTGGTAATTCGTCATCGCGTCAGTGCTGATAAATTACCACCAAATGTCTGCTCGTTTCGATCTCGTCTTCTTATAGTATCTTGGAAAGTGGTCGTCGATGACAGAAACATTCTATTTCTGATCTTTTGTATGAGATAGTCTTCAATAGTTAGTACATATACGTGTCTCATTGGAGTGAATTAGGAGACACCAAGTGTTCTCCTAAGGAAATAGGCCTTTACATTCTCCAAAGTTTCTATACTCACTTTTAGTTGATCCCATATAAGTTCATTCCATAAGTCAAAACCGGTATTATTTCCATTTGAATGAGTTCCATTGAGATAGTCAGGGATAGTTTTTCGGGTTTTGGAATGTCTTTCATATCTCTAATTGCTGCTATAGTTTTGTCCTTAAAAGGAAAATAGTAGGTGGCTCTTGCAGTTTGAAGGCAAATGCCCAGATATTTGAACTGAATCTTAATGGCTAATTTGTTTTGTTCCTTGGTACAATCGGTCTTGTAATGCATTCCTTCCTCCCTTCCGGAACGTCATTTGGTATGTCTGTTTTGTTATGATTGTAAACTTATTCTCCATTGCCCATTCCGAGAGTCTATCGATCGCATCTTATACGTCTTTCAGGATTGATCCTCCTATGACAATGGCATCAATATACAAGTATAGAACGATCTTCTCTTCTATCCCATGATTGACCCTTGTCACATTGGCTGTTACGATATTGAAAAATACGGGACTCATATGGTCACCCTGTAATACACTGTTCGTTTGGGTCATGACACTGAATGTTGTAATGCCATCATTTATGACATCTCGTGTCAGATAGTATGTTTCTGATGATTATGGCAAGATAGATTTCCCGTCCTATAAAGCGCTCTAATTTCGTGATAAGTACTTCCCTAACCAGTAAATCGAAAGCCTTATAAAAGTCTATGAAAACTGCGAAGAATTTTCCCTATTCATTTATTAAGACATCATCTATATCAGTCAATAAGTTCCTTACTGCAGGGAGAGTTGATCCTTCTCCTTCTAAAGCCAAATTGAAAGCCGGGAATAGAGGTATCAAACAACTCGGTCAATCTATTACATAGGATTTTAGTGAACACTTTGGTACCGTTGATCCCTGGTGCGATATTTCGATAGGAGTTGGGATCTTATGTCTTAACAATCCCATTAGCTTGCCACGGTGGGTGAGTGGATAGCGTGTCGGTCTACTAACCCCAAGATTGCAGGTTCGCCCCTGACCGTGGTAAGTGATTTTTGAAAGGCGGCAAAAATACGATACGCATGTCATACGATGTTGGCATGTCAAAGAACCCATTTGAATTCAGTAGGCCGAGTTCATAATGGCAAAATTAATCTCGGGAGTTTCCGCCAGCACAAAGTTCCTCATTTCTCTACTAGAAAGCGCTATTGTGTTCAAGGAGATTAGATATCTAACATCTAACCTCCTTGACTTTCATAGTCAATGAACTACGAAATTCGACATGCAAGCTACCCTCTGGGTGTCAAATAGCAAAGCTTGCACCAGGCACCCGAGGCCATACGATATTATTATTATTATTATTATTAACAATCCCATTTTAGAAAATATTATCTTTGGAGTACCTCAAGCATTGTGGCATATTTCCTTTCTCTACGCTTTGTTGACAAGGAATTATTAAATCTCATATAATTTGTACTAGTGTTAGGGAATAACACCGATTACAATTTGTGTTGACCGACTGAATAGCATTTCGTTACGTAAGATGATGCAGAGATCTAAATAGTGAAGAGTTAATTAGTGTAACTCTCAGCAGTACCATTACTATGCAATTACTATGCAAGTTTTCCTAAAATATGAGGAACCGAGCGCGTTTCTACTCTTGAATGATTGAAGTGTCATGGAGTCTGGATACATACTATACAGACAATGCTGTTTTATATGTCGGAGATCTTGGAGTAACAGTTCTTCTGGATAACGTGATAATCCTTCTCCTGTACGAAACATATTATTGTGCATGGGGAAAGGTTAATAACATTCACATATAGCTGTTATTTCATGAAGGTCAAGATGTTTTGTCATCGTCTCGATTAAAATTATATGGTAATTGGGTGCTGATTTATATCTCAAGAACGAGCATTCAATATTATTTTCTGTCACTCATTACAGTGGAATGTTTTCATTGATGTTCTTTTTCTGTCGAGTACACAAGAAATTTACGTTGAAAAAAAAACGGCTGTACTAGGACATCACGATTAATTCATTGAAACGGGCAACTGAATATCAAGTAACTAGCAATATGTCCGCTTATTCAAGTGACAGAAATCAATTCACATTTAATCCACTATAGAATTACCATCCTGGCTAGTTGGAATATACAGGCCACAGGACTTCATAAGGGTTGTTATACTTCACTGTTGAATACATAACGGATGAATGGATAGCAGAAGTGAGGGCTACACCGATTGTGTGCATATGACTGATTTACTTGAACTGAGCATTCTACTTCCTGGCTGGCACCTTTTCTTTTAAAGTTAACTTTTCTCAACACAACGACTTCCTCCGAAGTAGTATTAAAAATTTTCGACCTGAATTTCAATAAAGCAAGTTCATACTACGTAAAAAGTATTTCTAAATTAACTTCCGGTGCCAAAGATATGGATATACCAGTATTGGGCCTCTATTAACGTTTGTTCGTCATTAGTACGAGAAGAGTGCATCATTAATTATTTTCATAAAGAAATGACGTTGACTTTACAATAAAACATTGTCAGTCATGCTTTTTATCCTTGCGTCGTGGATTAAAAGCATTTCCTACATCTAATGATATTATTTCTATGTGGATCCGAATGGTTGATGGCTTGACCTGGTATACATGTTTAGAGGGGACGTTTTCGACTGGAGGTGTTCACTTGCCGTTGCTTGGGTTTCAGCGTAATATTTTTGTTTTTTTGTTTATAGGGTTATGTTTTCAAATTTATCCCCCGCGGTGATAATAAGCGGTAATCACCACTCACTGAATGAGCCAAATCGTCAACAGTACAGATAGCCACAGGAGAGTTCGTGAGACGGGCGCAGCACATTCCTCCCTCAACTCCTTTATAAAATACACCACTAGTGAGTTGCCAGTCAGCTGGTATTAGCAAGTGAGTGAATGTAAATTAGTGTCCATTTGCATAATGAATTTTAGTTGTAATATTATGATAAATTATTTCTAGGAAACTGAGGTTCATTAAAGTTTAAAGTTTATAGAATGTCAAGGATGAGAAAGGAGTAGTATGAAAATGTTCCTTGTGGCGAGTGGCTACTGTGCAAATTTTATAGGGGATAATGTTGTATTATGGACTATTTCTATATCCTAGGGAGTTTTTCTTTTTAGTTTTAAGTATTTGAGTTGTTACTAATTATTTTACAGGTGGGCTACTGTGCAACTTGGTCGATTCTTGGTGCTGTTAGCGTGAGGGTTGGAACGGGGTGCTTTGAACATTTTGGGGGAAAGCTAGCATTTTATTTTGCAGATTGCATAGTAGTTTAAGATTTTTACCTCAGGAATAGGTCTCCTTCAGTTTTACCATAGTATATGAGATTAACCTTCTTGCGGTCACGCCCCTTTATGTAATACACGCGGTCGCTCGATGGTAATCTACCGTCCTCCCGTTTTATTCAATTGTGAGTTTCTTTTTCACTTTGAATGGAAATATGACTGGCTTTGAGTTTGGTCGAACATGTAATTAACATACAGAGGTGTAAATATAGAAACATTTACTCACTAAAAATCCATAATAGGAGCGACAACGGTGGTGGCAAAAATGAAGAAGCACTATATGACAGCTTTAAAGATAGTGTTGTGTGTGGATGTTGGGGGGAGAATGAGCAACTGGGCTATCAATAGTGAATGAAATGTGTTAGAAATGAGGAAATACTATGATAAATACTAACATTTTGTTTTGGGTGGTAGTCAAAAACAATAGCACTTCCGGTCGCGCGCGACGGTAGTCTACCGGTCGACTGCGTCCTTAGCACTTTGATGAACAACTGAGCGATAACGTCGCCATCAAGAACCGTTACTCCTCTGTCATCTACCGAAGGATTATTGTACCTTGAGAATAAATTTGATTTTTTCGCACTTTGAAACGATCAGAGGTCTTCTACTTGCGTTCTTTTCAATTAGACGGTAATCTACCGCCGCAGGCGCGACCGGTCGAAGGTTAACCGTCGCTAGAATCCTCAATTCTCACGCAGTCATTTTGTTTTGTGGGTTATTCGTATTTTCTACATCATGGTGCCTTGTACTTTTGTATTTTAATTTGCAGATTGGGGCAGTGCATCTTGGTACAGAAAACCCGGGTTTGATTCCTGGTTCTGTTAGTGTGAGCGCAGGTGCTTTCTGTGTTGTATTATAGGGAATTGTGTTTATTTTTACAAGTGAGCAATGCAATTCTTCTGAGTTCTATTTTAGGGACTTGTGCTTTTGTTACAAGCGAGCAATGCTTTTCCTCAGAGTTATGTTACAGGGACTTGTTCTTTTTGTTTCTATTATAAGGTCTGGTACTATTTTTTTATAGGCACAGTGATGTCAAAACATCCAAAAGTCGAAAGTTAGTATGTATACAGAACAAGCTGTCTTGCACTCACTGTTATGTGGCCATTTTGTCTAAGTTGTGACTGTGCAAGTAAATAAAAGTTGAAAGTTAGTATGCATACACAACACGCTTTATTGCACTCACTGTTAGATTTGGCTAGGTGTTGCAGTCTGTGGCAGGTATAAAATGGAGGCCCTAATGTTGGGATTGCTAGTGTTCAGAAAGCTACTGAGATAGGTAATTGCTTCCTATAATACTTTTATTAATGCAGCCAATGGCCATGTGATTTTCATTTAGGGACGGGTCAGGGAAGGGATTATGAAAGGAAATCGGCCATGGACCTATTGAATAGAAACCGTCCCGGTATTTGCCTGGTGGTGAAAATTGGAAACCACAAAAATCATTTTCAGGACGGCCAAGGTGGGATTCAAACCCACGCTCTCCCGATGCCAGAGAGACACAAGGTAGCGTGTTAGCACTCTCGGCCACCGCGCCCGGTAATTTCTTCCTATATAGAGAGAGTTTATGCATTACGGCTAACGGATCAACCTCACTCCGTGAGAAATGTGGTACGGCTTTCACTAGAGAATCAAGTAGGAAAACCACTTGCATTCAAGCGGAACCTTTTATCAGTGTAAAAATGCAGGAGTCTTGTGGTCACTAAAACCTAACAAGCGTAGAAGGTGTGAGCCTACAAAGAATGCTCTTCTGTCAAGAGTTCCTGATGACGAGGGAGTTGTGGTCTACGAATCGGCATTTACAGACCGAATGCGATCTTACTTTATTCGATGTGAAACGTGTGATGACGCGGAAGCATATCTCGTGGAAGTGAAAGAGCGGGTAATTAAGCTTATAAAAAGAGAACTCATTTTCCATAATTCAATAAAGATGAACGTAATGCTGAAATGTTTGTTTATCAACGTGCACGACGAGGTACGTAATCGAGCTTTTTAAACGAAGAATGAGGCTGTATTTAAGGGAACGGATCTAAATGAATTTGTTAACAAACAGTTTAAGAAAATAATCTCGGAATTGCATAAATCTGAAATGAAAGGTAGAGGGTGGTCTCTGTTGGGTGTAGATGGTTTGCGGGTTAGAATAAACAAGTATACCGGTAACCCTCTGAAATGAAGTACATGCCTACAACTCCCTGAAGAATTTTTCGCTAAGAAAAAACAAAAACAACGATGACTGGCGTTTCTTCTGTGCAATGCTGTCAAAATTTATTGAAAGGGATGCAGATTGTGTTTGCAGTTACAAAGATTTGCAAGATAAATATGACTTTTCGGAGATCACATTCCCCATGGCTATTCATTCTATTAAACATTCCCTATGGCTATTCATTCTCTTAAGAATTTTCAAAAAAGAATAATATTTCTGTCAACGTTTCCTGTTTAGATTATAAACGCAAAGTTATGCCGTAAGAGGTTGTTGATGAAGTGTAAGCAAACTACAGCAATCTGTTGTACATTACCAACAATAAAAGCTTAGGACACTATGTTTTCATAAATACTTTATCGGTCTAGTCCGAAGTGATTTAACGAAACACCATAATGTCTCGGCTATATGCATGCGCTGCATTTCTCATTTCGATGACCAACACGGGCGAAGTGCAGCCGAGAAACCAGAAGAACATAAATTATACTGTCTTAACCAACAAATTGCTCGTGTAAAAATTACACGATGGCAGTTTCAAATTGTGTTTTAGAGATGTGCACCATATGGTTGAAGTTCCTTTCGTGGCTTAAGCCGACTTTGAATGCCTCTTGAAACCTGTTCAATCTTGTCCGCCTAGGGACGAAGCGAGTTGGAATATCTCCCATCAGGAACTGAAACCCTCGAGTTTTAGTGTATATTTTAAAAAGCAGATTCCTGAATCGAAGCCATATAATTTGGTTTACATAGAGAGCCGAAACTATACCATGGACCTAATGCAGTCAAGGAGATAATTAATTATTTAACAAGCTTGGCTCACACATTAAGTTTTGTGCATGAAGAAAAACTATCATTGAACGTGACAGAGGAGCAAGAACGCGAATTCCAAGAGGATAAGTCTTGTTGCATTTGTGGAAAAGAATTTTATCATGAAAATAATTACCAAGTGAGAGACCACTGTCATATCACCGGGGAACACCGTGGCTGTGCACATAACAATTGCAATTTGAAATGTAAAAGAGTCACATTCTTACCCGCGTTAATACATAATTTCCAGAATTATGATATGCATTTTATTGTAAGAGAACTAAGTTCAACACCGGGGAGAGTGACAGCTATTCAGAACACTAGTGAAAAGTACATTTCCGTCACGAAATATATTCAAGATGAATCTGTAGGAATCTCGGCTGTCCACCAATGGACAAGCTGCCGCCGGTAGTTGCCGGATGAGGAAGCTATTGCTCCCTCTGCCGCAACCAAATTACCACACGTTATGTGAATGGTTTGATCATCGACACTCTCAAAGTTATCGTCGGCAGAAACCGCACGTGCTGTGAATTTTAGCCAATCCGCCCAACGGAGAAGCCGTCGACTTGGTACCTTGATGGCTCTCTGGTTCCGAAGAGTACAAAAATGAGGAAATGGTCACTATTACAGAGGTCGTCGTGCACACCCCCAGTATAGCACGGGAACCAGCGCACGACTGCACAAAGTGATGTCTTCTTCTTCTTTCCTAGCGTTTATCCCAGTACGGGGTCCGCTGCTCTACTAGAGCTTCTCCACTTTTCCCTGTCGTTGACATCTGCAGGTTGTAAGCCAAAATCGTGCATGTCCATTTTAATGTTGTCGATCCAACGCTTCGCAGGTCGTCCGCGTGGTCGCATTCCACCTGGGTCCAGGCAGAAAGCTACTTTGGCGACAGAGTCGCCAGGCGTTCTCATAACATGAGCATGCCAACGGAGACGAGCATCCCTCACTTTCTCCGTAATTGGTGTGACACCTAATTGTTGTCGAACATCTGTATTTCTGACATGGTCATATCTAGTCACTCCAAGTGTCCAACGGAGCATCTTCATCTCCATCGTGTGCACAGCCTGTTCATGTCTTCTTGTCAATGGGCGGGATTCTGCCCCATAAATTGCTGCCGGACGTACAACTGTCTTATAAACTTTTGCCTTTAGGTATTTAGGCACCTTTATGTCGCAGAGAATACCAGTGACCTGTTTTCTTTTGAGCCATGTGCAATAGAGAAGTGCGTAGGTTCCGCAGTATTCAACAATCACAGGTCCAGCCGCCTGATCCATCTCACCCTCTACCGCTAGAGGTAGCGGAGCCCCTGATGGTGTTGTGGGCATTTAAGTCTCCCAGAGGGAGAAAAGGAGGGAGAAGCTGAGAGACTAGATCCACCAGTTGGTTGTAATCCTATTGAGAATCCGGTGGGAGGTACACGTTACATACCGCTGCCATTAATGGCAAGTATGAACTGCAACTGTTTCTAGCTGATTACGCAGCGGCATATCTTCACTAAAGACGCTAGATTGGATGATAGAGAAACGCCACCAGCGGCTAAGGTTTCGTCCACCCTGTCTACATCTATTCAAAGAAGTAGGTGGACCCTTCCCCACAGACACCAGTTCCTTTCAAAACATGGCCGTTCCTGGTAGTGGGAACGGGATGGCCAACGGATAGATGAGCAGCTTTGTCCGCAGGAGATGTAGAGTGACGGCGTTGAACCGTTTCTCTCGTATCCGCCGGTAAAGTTTTCTTCCTATAGGGGAGTTCCTCCATACTAACGGGCTTGAATTCTCTCGGGCATCGTAACCTTAATGGTCGTGGGAGCAGATACTGCTGTCATCCCATTGGCTGCAGGGCGAGAGAGAGACGGCGGCGCACAGTCATCCTCCCCTCTACTACCTTCATGATATCAGGTGGGATTATTATTTCCTCCTTTAGCCTGGAAAGACTCCTTGGTCTTCTTCACCGATTGTGCCGGTTTAGTTGGCATAACCGGAGTCTTCTTTTCCGGGGCCGAAGAAGGTTGTGAGACCTTCATCGGGCTGACAATTTTTGCTGGTACAGAAATACTGAAAATAAGGACGTCGATGGCACAACTCTCGGAACTCGAGCGGCAGAGATGATAGAGGGTGTCGCTGTATTTGCAAACGATACCATAAATTTGGGAGCATTCATAACACGGTACCTCTTGACTAAAAAGCGAATCAAGAGTCCTTAAATTTTGAATATTGGCTTCTTTACAGAACTCAGGGCACTGCTTCGATCGTGAAGAGTGGCTTCCTTGGCAGTTAGGACAAGTCGCGAAAGGGGTACACCTCTCAACCTCATGAGTCCCCTTGCCACACACTCTACACACGGCCTTGACAGTTCTCCAGGCAGAAACACGCCCGAATTTCAGGCGTTGATAGCAGTGCATAGGTGGAGGGATGTAAGGTCGAACATCGCAGTGGTACGATGTGACCTTCACCTGATTAGGGAAAACATCACCCTCAATGGAGAATAAAAGTGCTGGAATCGACCCTGTCCTCTCCAATCTTTCGGATAATGCACCTTATCTTGGCGACGCCTCTCTTCACAGATCCCGCAAGAATTCCGCGTCACTATTATGGGCTCACGACGGAAAGTAACTCATTCAGAGTTTCATGTTTTGGGACATGAACAGGAATTTCGCCGAATCGCGTGCATTCCAGCAACAATTCGGGTTGACTACGGTCAACGGTGTAGAGCAAGACCTGCCCGTTCCGGAGCCTGGAAATCCCGTAAAGATCTCCAAATTTCCCCCTCGGTTCCCTAGGAAAATATTATGGGTTACACCAGTCTAACATCACTCCCGTCTGTCCTGGAAGCGACCAGATAACGAGTCAACTTGTCAACGGGGAAACGTGCATTAAACGTTTCATCCCAAGGTGAATTTCCCAGGTGTATACACCTTGAGATACACCTTTATTGATCCGACACTCAAGAGATCGCTTTTTAAGAGAGCCACCATCGGATGATTTTTTAGACCGCTTATGGGTCATCCCGTTATCATCCTCCCCGAATGCCACCTACTCCGAAAGAGGACCATCACTGTGGAAGATACACAACCAAGGCAATACCTACCTGGCGATAGTAAGTATTGCTCGAGGTCCTAGTGCCTTAAACAGGCACATACCCCTTAGCATGCACAGTGTATACGGTCATGCAGGGATCTCTGTTGTGAGGCGGATACCACTGCAAGGGTACATGGCGCACCCACCTGACGGGATGGGGTATACCGTCTAGGCTTTCTTGCCAAATGGCAAAGTTGGTGACCCTTTTCCAAACAGAATGCACGATTATTTCAAAGGGTCAAACGGAAATTGGAAATGGAAATCGAAATAGACCTTTGAAAAGGCCCCTCTATTTGTCACCTATAACGACAGTCAGATGATACCGTGCATGAATTCTTCCCTCCGCATCCACAGGGGGTCCTCCAAATCAAAGTCAGTTATGTCAGCCGGTCGTGTCGGCCCTATTAGTCGCCTCCTACGATAGGCAGAACATACCGTGGGTGCATTCTAACCCGCGCCCACATGGGGGATTCTGGGTAAGTATACAATAATCTTTTGTATGTAAAACATTCTATTAATATATAATTTTATTCCACACTTATTCGAAGACGTAGAGTTAAAAGACTAAATGTATTCCATCAGAGAAGTTTCTAACCTCACGTAATGTGCTTCAGCTTTAGGGAATAACGCCCATAACAATACGGGTACTGACCACAATATTTGCTTTTGCGAAGTCACTTTTGGCATCTGTGGACATGTTTATTGCTAATTCCCCTATTTAAAGGAGATTGGACCATTATTAAAGAAGTTACGACGTTAAGAATCGAACTAGCCATGATATGATTATTGCTGCTACAATGTGTTACGAGAGAGATAATAATAATAATAATAATAATGTTATTGGTTTTACGTCCCTTTTAACTACACTGGCTTTTAGAGACGCCGGGGTGCCGGAATTTTGCCCCGAAGGGGATCTTTAACGTGCCAGTAAATCTACTGACACGGCTCCCTCGCATTTGCGCACCCTCAAATGCCAGCTGACTGCGCCAGGTTTCGAACCTGCAACCTTGGGCTCAGCAAGCGAGAACGTTACCCCTGAGCCACGCAGCCAGACTTACGAGAGAGAAGACTTGTTATTGCATACTTTTATTAAAAACAAGCCTGAGTCAGCGTTTGACACGTCAATCCATTTGAAAATTGTCGGCAAGGGGGGTTTATTCTTTTGAATCAACGACAAACCTAATTCTACCGAGCGGCGAGTGAGGACGAGCTAACACGTGCAGAGAAAGACAATGAGGGGATGACATGTGATCGGCTCACTGTCAAACGGCAGGAAGCAGCACGAGGCGAGAAATGGAAAGGGAAATCCCATCACTCAATTGACCAATTGGAATAATATATTGGTTAATTACTTCAGTGACTATTGTAATTACTCTAACCAGATGAATCCAAGAGAGATACCAATTTCGATGGAGAAAATTATAACATATTATCCTATGTTTTCAAAATTGAGATTAGAGGTCCTAATTAGGCAGAAAATTCGTTTCATGAATTTGAGCGGGAAGTCGAGAGCCAAATTTCTAGAGGACGCCGTCACCATAATATGGGGATATTCCTTTCTGAAATGTCCGGAGAGACAGATGTATTGTGAGCTCGCCAATTTTGAGTGCGCGAGAAATTGTATTTGACCGCTATAGCGAGTGTTATTCCGGCCAAGCATTACGAGAGCGGAGGAACGTTATAGTGCGAATTGAATATTATAGAAGTAACGTATTCAAAGAGATCGACTTTATTAAAAATTATATGAACAATTCTTCGATGTATTTCGCAACGCTTTATTGCAAAATTGAACATTTCTTTTGTGAAATTGAAGTTACTCAGCGATGTATTCGTGCAAGTAGAAGACTGTGTAGAATATTCTCCAACACCAGAAACCATTAACTATAAGGTCATACGCATTGCAATTAAATTTCAACAATACTTGGGAAGCATTGTTACACTTCACCAAGCCATACAACAATCTATTACGATTATCTACGATACGGCTTTCCATAAACATTTAAAAAATTTACAAAAATCTACGAAATGTATTCATCGATTTTGAAAAAGGGAACTTCAGAAATTCGAGTTAAGAGGGATGATTATACAACACATTTTGAGAACCTTGAGATGAGTCGGTAAACTACTATGATTTGGTAAACCGGAAGATTGAACACCGCATGAATGAGAGGAGTGACTTAACACTTCCAAATTACATTCAAAATTGGAATAGTACGAGAGATCTTGAAGAATCTACGCTGAATAAACTTGACGAAGCATGACTTCGAGTCGTATGCCGAAAGTACTTGTATGGGGCTTCAGATGATTGGCCAAACTGTCGAGGAATGGAGAAGGGAGCAGGCAAGATCCGATCCGATGCTGCTTTAACATCCAAGGGCAGGCGAATGCAGAGATGAAGACATGAAATCGGGAGCCGCAAGAACGAGTCATATATCAACCCGGGTAAAATGAACCTATTCTAGCAGTTTGCAGCCCAGGTAGACGAAGACCTTTTTCATTATTCTAGTAGTTGTAGGAACATGTAAAGTTATCAGTGACGAATATTTTTATTAGATTTTTGCTTTTGGTTTAGATTCCTGTTAGTGTAAATTCTAGATTAGGTTTTGGATTAGATTTTCTTGAATTTTTGCGTTATTTTGTAGATTTATTCCCGTTGGAGATTTCCCCCTATTTGTTGGAAGCATTATTATGGCATATTCGTTGTATTTTATGCAGTCTTTGCAATTGCCAGTTATTCTGAGAAGAGAATTGAACTTTTAGCATTGTTGGATAGATATTAGTATTTTACAGGATTTTTCATTGTAGCTGATGAGCATAGTAAGTCGGACTTTAGGTCTAAGTGAATTTAGGTAGGAGTTGTGAAGCCAGGACTTTGCTAAGATGATGGTCCTATTTTCAGACATAGTTTTGCAGAACTAAGAAGATGATCTATGTGTCATATAGTCATGAATTATACTGTATTTGAGAGATGACGTAGTCATGATGGTTAGCTAGAAGCTTGACTATTCACTCAAGGTGATAATGCTACGTTGAACCCTGACGATGTTTTTATGAAATCATTTGTTGTATAATTCATTGTTATTATTAACAATCTGTGATAGACAAGAATGAGGAGATGATATCTGTATTTTAGCGCAGTAATCAATTGGGAGCTGGATATATTTAGTTACATGGAGTTGCAACAGTTATTGAAATTTTTAAGGGAATAAGCTGTGGAACATTGGAAGTCGTTTTGGTATGATATGGTGCAATATTTATGCACAATGTTTTTGTGTAGTTTGTGAAGCTTACTACACAACAAGAAGATTAGTTGTGTGCATTATTTTAAGGTGTGGAAGACACAGTATGCTTCCAAAGTTAAGGTTGTATTGTGAATAGGATGCTATTTAAAGCACGATCCATGTTGGACTATTCAAGAAACTTCGTTCATTGTAAAGATTTTTCCGCAGTGTGGCGATGATATGTATCGTAAATGTGACGAGGAACGGAATGTGGAGATTAATACCACATGTTGATAAAGTAAAATCCTTATTAGGAAGGCTACATTAATATTCAGTGTAAAAACAGCTGCTTATTTCATTTAGATTGATTGCTTGGTGCATTCGAGTTGTGATGAAATTAGATAACGTTCACGAGAATTTGTCATATCATTATTATTCACTGTTTTGACATTTTACGATTGCTAAGCTTAACCACTTGGATATTTAAGCCAGGATGTTACAAGTATAAAACGGAATAGCAAGAAGTGATAGTGATATTAACTCAGTGATATGAGAGAATTGTTTTCTCTACGGAGTAAAATGGACATTCGATGAATGTTAGTTAACTGATGTAAGTAATACGTTTGTGAAAATATTTATGTAGAAATTTGAATATACTAGACAGGGTATCTTCATTTCCGTTTAAGGTTAGAATTGAAGCATGTACAATCCAAAAACCAGATGAAACTAGGATCACTGCTGCTGAGATGAAGTTTATGAGACGCACAGCAGAATGCACACTTAGGGACCACAAAAGGAATGAGGACGTGACGAAAAGAACTAAAGACAGAACCTGTATTAAACTTCATAGAAACCACGTCAACAGAATACCTAGGGAATGAGAACCAAAGCAGATTGTACGATACCAACCAAAGGGGGATCGATCTATTGGACGTCCAGCTAAAAGATGGCATTCAAAGTAGGACTGATAGATTCAATGTATACATTTCATCAATTTAATATATTTAATTTAGTGAACAAACAGGGTGTTCAAAAATTGTATAGATATTTTTATTTTATGACGAGAGTGAATTTTAAAGATATTTCTTTTTTCTTTGAAACTCCTAGAATTGAAAAGTTGTTTTTAAACCTTGTAATTTTATAATGGCAATTTTATAGAAATTATTTTAAATTCATTTCAGTTTAATTAATTTTATTCCAGTCAAAGTGTCAGACAGGATTAGGAGTGTTGTTTTATTTCCACTGTTGTAGTTTTTTTAGTTAATTAGTTTGTGGGCACGTTTTGATTTGCTCGTCCTTTTTATACAATATACGTCTCATATTTCTAGCAATTAGTCAGATGATGCTTCAGGATACTAACAGTTTCAATCTTAAGGAGGAAGCAGAACGTGTGAACAGAGCTTGGCTTCCAGTCCTTAATCCCCTCAAGCCTGCCCTCATTGACCGTAGTAGACGAGAAGATGCAACAGACGAGCAGCCCTGTCCTTGATGCATTACTTTTATGTGGTATGCCGTTGCTATGGTAGCCTCTATGTGTGGGTTGTTGACTATTTATATATCTTCTGTTTACTTGTTTTACCTCGCTTAATGTAACCTGTGAACATGCTGAATGCAGTATTCAGCGAAACGTCAGGACGACAAAATGTCCTTAGAACACGGCCTATAAGCCCGCGAAACAGAGATTCCTATTTCAAGAAGGAGGATTGTGATGTTGGGAATTGGTTCTGTAAAGTATGTGATATACCGGACTGTTTGAGGATGAAAATTAAAGCAAGGGATCAAATAATACAGGAACTTATAACACAAAGCTTCATGAATCAGAAGAAACGGTGAAGGATGTGACTAAGCTGCTCTCTACTGGGATCAGTGTGGCAGAGGGCGAGCAGGAGCAAACTGTTAACAATGACGTACTCATAATGGGCGATTCGATGAATAAGTGGAGCGGGGATATATCGAGGATGCGGGCAAGAAAGTGACGTGATATCCGGGAATAAAAATTGACCAGCTCGCTCATCAAGTTGAAGAAGTGCCAATAGAAGATTGTGACACAGTTAAAGTATTGCTTCTCCATGTCAAGACGAATGACTGATAGAAGAAGGCTACAGTCGATTTTATTATGAGCCAGCTATACGAGTTAAATGCGAAAACCAGAAATAAGTTTAGGAATGCGAAAATTGGGTTGAGTGGCATTGTGCGGCGAGGAGATGTCCCACTATGGTCAGCTAAGTCCGTAAATGATTGCATGGACTGGGTGTGCGCACAATTAGAACTTGTTTATGTGGACGATGACTGCTGGATCGGGGACCATGACTTCGCTCGAGATGGGCTACATTTGAATCGACGAGGCGCCTACAACCTGTGGAATCTGCACGAGAGAGTGATCGAATCCTGCCGGCATTCGCGAGGAGTTGGACCGGAGGGAGGTAGCCGTCACGATTGGGAGAAGCGATTAGAAAAATTTCGAAATGGAGGTAAGGCTCTAAGATTGCTGCAGATTAATTGTCAGAGTATAGGGAATAAAATTATAGAATTTTGAAATCTATTAGAGACATATTCACCGGACGTTGTCATAGCTACTGAATCATGGTTATAAGAGGATGTAAATAGTATTGACATAATTCAGGGTACTTACGTAATGTACAGAAGCGACCAAGGTAAGAAAGGTGATGGTTAATTTATTTGTGATCGTAGGGACATCGAAAGTTGCTTAAAATGGGCCCATAGGGATCATGAGCTGTTTTGCGTAGAAAGCAAAGTTAAACTCTCTTCAGGTGATAGGGGCGTATCGAGCTCCTATAGACAAGTATTTGCTACTGGATACTCTTGATGACATACCTGTACGGGTAAAGCTATGGATATGAATGTTATAATTGTCGGGGATTTAAATCTTCCAAACGTGAACTTGTTCAGTGATTCAACTAGCGGTAGCTAGTTAGGGAAAGGGGTTTCTCCCAGATGGTTGATTTCCCTACGAGAGGGAATAATACTTTAGATGTTTATTTAGTACGACTTGTGGCGCTGTGTATTAGTTGAATGATTGTTCCTGGAATTAGTGACCACTCCGGTGTTGAACTAAATATTAGTCACAGTGACACATTAATGCTTGATTCCGGCGAAGCAGTTAAAATATTTCAGTACAGCAAAGCAGATCAGAGCAAATTTCAGGATTACATGAATGAGTCATTTGTAAGATGGGCGTCGGAGGGATTCATATAAATATATTTTGGGAACATATTCTAAATATCTTAGATCGTGTGATTGCGAAATTCATGTCATTTAAATTACTGAAGCTAAACCCGGATATTACACAAGGAAAACCAGGGGACACAAAAGGAAATTAAGGAAAGCTTATAACAAACGACACGTTAGTTACGAGATTATGCAAAAGTTAAATTATTGTCGAAAGAGCTAGTCTCAAAAAGGAAGGATGCTCAAGATAATTAATTACATGGAAAACTTAATTGGGGGACAGGTTAATGGGTGGAAAAAATGTTATAGTTGCGTTAGAAGGCGGAAAGAAAATTCCAATGGTCTATGATAAAGTCCGGAGATGGTGAATTAATTACTGAGAAACAGGCAATTGGTAATTAATTAAATATATGGTATGGTAGTGTGTTAAATACATGTCATAGCTGTGTGTTGTACCATAACTACGATACTGATAGCCAACCTTTCCGAATAAACTAAGCGTCGATTCTAGCAAGAATGAAAAAGCTACGTAGAAATATATCGCAAGGCCCAGACAATGTTTGTGGAGATGTGCTCAAACTGGGAGATACAGTCACTGGGCGATATTCGGGGGTGCAGATTAATGTATCAATTAATAGCACGCAAATCCCCGAAGACTGACAAAAACCCAGAATACTTCACATATTCAAGGGAGGGAGAGCTTCCGTCGCTTAGGCGGCCGCACGCCGGCCTCTCACCGCTGGGTCCATGGTTCAAAACCCGGTCACTCCATGTGAGATCTGTGCTGGACAAAATGGAGGCAGACAGGTTTTTCTCCGGGTAGTCCGGTCTTCCCTGTCAAAATTTCATTCCAGCAAAACTCTCCACTACCATTTCATTTCATCTGTCATTCATTTAATCATTGCCCCAGAGGAGTGCGACAGGCTTCGGTAGCCGGCACAGTTCATATCCTCGCCGCTAGATGGGGGCTTCATTCATTCCATTCCTGACCCGGTCGGAGACTGGAAGCAGGCTGTGGATTTTCATCTTTCATTCAAGGGAGGGAACAGATTGGTAATGGGAAACTCCAGGCTTATTAGCCTAATATCCATCATATGTGAAATGATGGAGCACCTTATCTCTGATAACTTAAGGGAGCAGTGGGGAAAGTTATCATGGCTTAGTGGGAGACAATAAGGATTTAGACAAGGGTATTCATGCGAGAGCCAAATGTTATCACTCTTTCAGGACATAATTCAATGACTCGGCAGACAGAGGAGTGCACATTGACGCCGAAATTATAGATTTTGCGAAGGTATTTGAAGGGGTCCCATTTGACATACTACTCCGTAAATTAGCGGCGACGAAGATTGATAAAAACGTAATTTTATGGATTTAAGAATTCTTGACTGGTCGGTGGCTCAAGGTTGAAATAGGTAATGTATTCTCGGAGGACATTTTGATCCCTCAGGATGGTGTGATTGGGCCACTGTTATTTCTGGCACCTATTAACAACCTACCGAATGGGATTCGATGTGACTGCCGATTGTTTGCGGATGATTGTGATATAACGAAAAATTCATAGCTCACAAAACAACGCTCAGTTACAAACTGATCTCATCCTGGTTGATAAATGAGCGGTTGACAACAAAATTAAGATAAATACGAGTAAATGTAGTCTCATGAGAATACGGAGAGGCCGAAAGCATATTTTCACTAATCGGCCAGCATGGGGAGAACTAAGCAAACTACCTACCTGGGCAATTCAGACCAATTATGGGGAATAGTATTGATAATTGGAACTCATTACCTGCTTCAGACTTAGAGCCTTTCCCCTAACACATTGATGTGTTGAAGAGAAGATTGAAATGTTGTGTAAATACTACGATGTGAATTGTGTATATTGTGTTAGATGTTATTGTTGGTAATGTTCTGTATTTGTACAATATGCCACCAAGGAATTACCCCCATTTGCAAATATTACATATAATAGTATAATAATGAACTATGGAGCTTGCTGACTGTCTGAAACGCAATTAATTTCGCTATGATAGGTGATCAAGGGAATCGGAATAATACCTCCACGATCAAGAGACCTAACTAGTTAATAGTTAACTAGTGCAAATTCAGCACTTGCATTACTCTGCAACTGTTCCTTTAAATACGAGGAACTGGGCTCGTTTCTGCTCTTCATGATGTGGTGTTCGTGCAGTCAATATATATTGTACAGACGATGCCACCGAAGCGAGGGAGAGAGGCACAGCGACGTGAAGAGCAAACTCAGCCCGTAGTTCGTTAGAATCAGCAGAGTTTGGACTCAACATGACAAACGTTTAGCAATGTTACCTGGAATATTATTGTAGACACAGCGAGAAATGTGGTAAGGCAGGTTTAGCATTATTTCAAGTTACGCTCAGAGCCATCTCTTCTTAAAGGCACAACAATTCTCAGTGCGGCACCTATGAAATAAGGGTTGTTTAACTGATAAAAACCATACTTTAAAAGGTGGTCTCTTTTTGACACATCTCAGTCATTCATGAGGCACCTTGAAAGCGATGCTCCCAATTAATTTCTGTCTCGTTAGTTGATAAATATAGCTTAGATTTCGGGCTAAAAGGAATATGGTGAATTGCAGTTCCTTTTTGAAAATGTGCTTAGCTTCTGGTCTTTCGATTTCTTGGTAAACACGTAGAGACTGGACCTGTGAATAAACCCTATGTGGGTGCATGTTAACCACGGTGTCACTTCGAACTTAAGGGACGCCAAACCGTCTGCCACCTGGAAAATGTGTTTATCCTCAGTAATACAAGAGCAAAATCCCGCTTTAGAGGCACTAGAGAAAAATCACCACCCACGTGACGGGTAAATTAATTTCGACATATATAGAGCACCCAAAACATTTTTACAGTCATCAAGACATGCAACTTGTGAAGCTAAAGAGAGCGTATTATAAACGTATATATGAGTGACAAAATTCAAAGACCAGACCACCTAGGTAGGTATTTGCTAAGAATTAACCTTACCCACAAGGGAAGATGAATAAAGAAGTAAAGGGAAGTGGGTTTCGGACAGAGGAACAAGTGTGGATAATAGGACGAAAGTCCAACATCAAATAAAAATAATTTTTGGAGAAAAGTGTCACCGCAAAGCCCGTGAAATCACTAAAATGAGTGGGGACCTGAACACAGCTAACAGGAAACCCACCTAGAGCCTGGGCTATTTGCGAGCGAGAGGAGATGGTACCTTCCCTTCCAAACCAAGATTCAGCTACTATGGGGAAGGGTGGTGGTCTGGCAAAGAAAGAAATGATAAGTTTCCTATGTACCTTTTTAAACTAGTTTTTTTAAACAAATATTTTGAAGAATACAAATAGTTTGGATTGGCCGTGATGTTTTAATTCTTGAAATTGTAGAAGTTCTAAAAAGCGACCGAATGATTCCAAGAAGGATAGGGATGAAGCAATTATACCCTTGGGAATAATTTTGGTAAGAGCACCAATAGTTGCATTTAGGAATGACTAAGCTTTTACCCAGCAAAGCGCCGACTAAAAGTTTAGACAATAAGAAAAACTTAAATTTGGAAAACCAACCATAAGTTGTAGAGAAAATCTCAACAAGCAGGAAGCTGGCGTAGCGAGCTATGCTTGCGTTACTGGTCAGTTAGAATTAGCTATCAAAGCTAAGAGAGGCTTTAATAAGTTTGTGACTAAGAGTTCTTGCTCAAATGCAACAAAATGTGGAACCGTTATTAATTTTATTTGTAAGGTTTTTAAAGTTAAGCCCATAGGAAGAGTAGGGGAAGACAGGATCTTGCCTAATCGTTATTTTAGAGAAATGATAAAGCAAAAGGATAAATCTAAATTTATTTAACAATGCAAAAAGGTGTAATCAATTTAACACATATATAATTTAATTTTATAAACAATAGTGGTCGCAGATCTCCTAAAATCATTTAAAGCTTGCACCAGGCAATTGGCAATTTTTTGGTTTTGAACCTTTTATAAGCACTAAAATCTTCAAAAGATTTTGAAATTGTGCTAAGATTAATAAATAGAAGATAATTCACGTAATTAAAGTTAAACAATAAATCAAGTACAAGATGTGTACTTTAAGAATTTCTAGATGGGTATCTTAGAAATATGAACAAATAACAACTTCGAAAGTAACAACAACAAAAAACAGGGAGAAAAGAAATAGAAGTTTCTATAACTTCTTATAATAATACAGAATTACTTTTAGAGGTTATACAAATAGGGCAGGTCACTTATTGTGAAACCTGAAGAGAAAAATTAAAAGGAAGTTTCTAGAACTTCTATATTTAAACAGGATCACGAGGAAAAAATGGGGCAAGTTACCCTTTCGTGAAACCTGGATTAAAGAGATTATTGAAAGGTTTGGTAGACAATAACCAATTATTGTGCTAGCAAGAAAAGAAATAGATTAAAAAGCTGTTTCTAACTGATGATATTTATACAGATTGAATAAATGGAAAGTGGAGAAAGTTGGGAGGGCGCCTATGGTTTGGCGAAGCCTCGTTGCAAAATACATAAATTTAAAGATTAACCTAATTTGTTAGTAAAGAGAGGTTGAGGAAGAGGAAATAGGTACTTTGTAGAGAAAGTTCTTGGCCTATTTTATTTATTTCGGACGAGCGCGACGCGGATGAGAAATCGAACGAGCACTGTTTCACTATAGTCTATTGACGTGGTTGAAAAGTTCACTATTGTAGCACAGAAAGTTTATAGCAAGGGAAGTTATTGCAATGGTGAAAAATAACTAGTTGCACTAGATTTGCGAGAGTCTATTGCGTTGAAAATTTGTAGGTTATAGTTGAATGCAGCAGAAAAATTCCAACGGAGGAAGAAAAATTAGGTGTTGATTAACTGTTCATAAGGAAGATTCCTTGGTTCGAAAAAGTATTCCCATATGTGAGTGGAAAATACTAGAAGGTTTAACTTGTAGATGAAATGTTTGGCATGGAAAATTCCATAACAATCATGACGGTTGAAATTGACAGAAAAAAAAGTCCAGCGGTGGAACGAGATAAGTTTTCTACAGACAGTGGGTAATTTAAAGATGTCCCACGTTGTGAGAAATTATCTCAGTTAATAAGCATAAGAAATGCTGCTTCATGTTAAGATTAGCTTAGATAGACAAAGCCCAACCACAAAATTCCCGCGAAGATGGTTATTGCCCCACATTTAGTAATATCACACTGTCTGTAAATGATGGTTAAAAAGCATGTAGCTATTTAAAAGCAATTAAAAAGAGTTGAAGAACGTTGAAGTAGTACTTAGCTCATTTCTGAAGAACGGCGATTCTCCTAGTTGACCGTTAGTTACGATCTGGACATGGCGTCCAATTTGAAAGTTTGTCTCTCGAGGAGAGGAGACGAGCTCTAGCTAAGCTCCGACTGGGAGTCTTCACGACTGTAGCACAAGTGAGACCAGCTCAACGAAGCGCGGAGAGACCAGGGAAGGGAAAAGAGTGGGGGTAGGAGACAAAGGAATATACATAAGAATAACCAACATTGTAAAAATTAATTCTCTTGATGAAATGGTCTTCAAAGAGTTGATAGTAGGTGTCAGTAGCGAAGCCTGGTGGATGAAAAAGTAGACGAAGTCCTCTTGATCACAGAGATGATAGCTGGCGATAGCGACGAGATCTGGTGGCCAGAATGGTAGGGAAGTCCTCTTGTACAGGGAAAAATTGAGGAACTTCAGAGATTCGCTGCTAGATGACGCTAGGTGGGTCATGGAAGATATATAGAACAGACTCACAGGTAGTATAAGCAAAGTATACCAACAAAAGGAAACCAGGAGATCACTGTTGGTGTTTGTGAAAAAAAGGAAGGAATAAAATAGAGCAAAGAGAAGCAAAAGCTCACTCTGTCTTACCGTGTACTCCAAAGAATACACCACCACCAACTTAATAACACCATCCGTTGCTGATCATTCGAATCACTACGTGGTTTGTTTTTACGCAGTCATGAGTTGACGCTTAAATTGCTAAACCTCTATGGCTCGAGCTGTGTTTCTTTCTCATTGTCACTCGATTCAAACACACAAATTGCTGCAAGTCGATGATGATTACAGAAACGTCGTTGAGGTGGCAATTTGATTAGACAACCACTCCGCTGATTTCTTGCAGAACACGCTAATTTAACATAAGGCAAGAGACTTGGGGTTGCAAAAGATACGAGCTACGAATAGTGGTTTTGGGCCGGTTCTACAGCCTCCGCCTTTCCTCCTACAAGATGGCGGACGCGCGAGTCCAACCACTTAAATGGCGCGCTTAGTTGAACCCCATGGTCGGGTTTTGACAAATGAGATGTCGTAGGACTCGAGCAGACACGCCCTTTCCTATGGACAACTTATTTCCACTCCAAAATAAAATCTACCCCTACTAAGGGGTGAAAAAATAATTTTTTAGGTAAAAGTCGCTTTCCATGTGCAGCATGTGGGAGTTTGAATACCAATATGAAATTAAAGTCGTTCCACATAAATTGCATGCATACAACTGAATGCCGGTATGATTTATCATTTTTTTTGTTTGTTTTACGCAGGCGCAATTGGGGTTTTTGTAAGAGGGTGGGTTTTTTGAATAATAATTTATCGATAAGTTATTTTGAAACAAATTAACCAAAAGATCGAAAACTAGTAGGACATCGGCATTTTAATATCTTAAGAACTAAGAAGGCTAGGGACTAGTATGAGGGGTCGTTAGACTTGGGGTAACGCCATGTTTTTGAATGTATTATTCCTTTCTTTTCAAAAGGGCCTAACTGCACTTTTGTTAATATCTCGCTAATTAATAATCAGAGAGGGTCAACTGAGGTGTCATAGGACTTAAAATTGCCAACCCTTCCCCATGACCAATGAATTTACCCCCAAAAGTCCCAAAAGAGCAAGGTCATTGACCCATGATTTTATAAACTAATAATCGGAGAGGGACAAGTGAGGTGTCACAAGACTCAGGATGGCCAACCCTATTCCATGACTAACGAATTTACAATAAGACCCAAAACAGTAAGGTCATTGACCTAACAGCAAGGTCATTGACCTAAGATTTTATATACTAATAATCAGAGAGGGACAAGTGAGGTGTCATAAGACTCAGGAGGGCCAACCCTTTTCCAGACCAACGAATTTACCCAAAAGACCCAAAACAGCAAGGTCATTGACCTAAGATTTTATAAACTTATCATCAGAGAAGGTCAAGTGAGGTGTCATAGGACTACGAATGGTTAACCCTATCCCATGACCAATGAATTTACCCCAATAATCCAAAACATCAAGGTCATTGATCTGAGATTTTATAAACTAACTAGCAATAGTGCCCGGCTTCGCCCGGTGGATTTGTTTGTTTTATGGATGATAATGAATACTACTACATAACTGGCACATAATACTTAAATTAACAGAAAAACATATTTTAAAAATATAACTTTTTGTGGTGGTGGTGGGGCTGATAAGTGGTACAGTATAATGGACGTAACATTCTGATCATTTTCCCGTAATGATAATGACAAAAATATAGAGAAACGGCTATTTGCTAACTACAGTACTGACACATGTAATTTAAAAACGAATTGAAAATATGATTAGAAAGAGGAGTATGTGACATAAAAGACACTGCCTAGGGCCTATATCTCATTGGCTGTTAGAAAAGTAGAGATCAATAGTGTCGTCTTTTGTCACATAGTGCCATAGGAAAATAATCAGAACACTTTGGAAAACTTCGGCTGTCCCGAGTTCCTGAAGTAGCAATAGTATTATTTATCGCCACATACCGCTCAAGGATAAGGATCTGAATAAATGAAAGTTAATTTGAAGGCACCAACGCTTATTGCAGCTGATTTCCTCTATGTACTGCACCAACAATATCGCACTTATAGAGAGGCATAATATTTTCATGACAACTGTTTTAGGGGGCCTAAGAAATCTTCTTACAATAATTACCCCCCAGTGACTCCAATTTATAAGCAGCGCAAGTTGTAACTATTTTCGCAATTCTGGTAGGGGCGACGTGATGCAGCTCACATTGCCAGCCAACAATTGACTTATTAAAATATTCTTACAGTTACACTATACGGACATGAATGGTTCTAGGACCTTCAAACGTAGTTTTCAAGTTCATTTTGTCTGTTGTTCTAAATGTAGGGAATGGAGAGAATTTCAAAATATCAAGCGGATAATGTTACCCGCAGGGTTTCGAAGGGTAAGTACATTAACTGTGGTTAATATCGGTGAAACGAAGTAGACTTGTGCCAAAGGGCCTAAATGCAGGGAATGGAGTGGTCTGTCCAAAATTTCATGTAAACAATGTTACTCGCAGAATAAGTAAACAAATGTAGGTTCAGATCGGTGAAACGGTGTAGATTTGTATAAATAACAGACAAACCAACATTGAGCTTTATACCGTATTTACACATGCTAGTGCAACAATCACAATAACGCATGTTATCACATAAATTCTACACACGGGGAAACATGACCACGATGTCCAAGCCCCGCAAATGAAATATTAACTGTGCATACGATGGCATAGAGAATACTCCAGTCCAATACAAACCTTGATTGTCAATCGGTCAGTTTTCCCATGTGTCTTTTAGCAAATGTTACCGGACAATCATAATACAGAGTAAATCATTGTTGCCTAGTGACAACCTGTCCATCAATGGTGCGGCGTTGACTATCATGATACAGTGTTAGTCGTTGTCGCCTAGCGACAATATGTCCGTCAAGTTATTAGATCGGTGAAACGGTGTAGATTTGTGCAAAAGGGCCTAAATGCGGGGAATGGAGTGGTCTGTCTGAAATTTAACATAGCCTAACCTATTTCTCTTGAATCAGGCTATCATATACAAAAAAAAATCGAATCCGACAGGTAGTTCCAGAGATTAGCGCGTTTAAACACATAAACACACAAACTCTTCAGCTTTATTATATTAGTATAGATAATCGGATATCAAAATGTGAGGTGTCATAGCACTTAGAATGGTCAACCCTTTCCCAGGGCCAATGAATTTACCCAAAATACCCAATACATTAAGGTCATCGACCTGGGAATTTTAACTAATAATCGGATATGGACATGTGAAATGTTTACCGTGAGTGATGAAACATAGCTAGGTAGAGAAAGAATTATTGTAGCCTACATATATGGTGACTGACAAGTCTTTCACCATTGGAACTTGTTTCCAGATCAAACTGCAGTACAGAGAGAGTATAGGTTGTAGGTATGGGTTAATAAATGACAAAAAGTGTACACAAAATCTGATTTAACTATTCAAGAAATAAGAGTAGACAATTTTTAATTGATTGGTTAAAGAGGATAGCTAAAACACAAAATGGTGACCACATCGAACAAAACTGTACCAAGCTGAATCAAACCCAACCAAACTGAACTAAACCGAACCAAACCTAATCAAAAACAATCCAAGGGTTTAAGTGTAACACTTGTGGGTGGATGTGGTCATTGGTGATGTCAGAAAGGAAAGGGATAAAGCTCTACCTATACAGGGTAAGGTAAAGCTAGTGCATGGTGCTAATGCACACACACAAGTACATGAACCACACAACTATTAACCTATACTGTGTTTATGGATTGACTGTTAAAACTTGCTCAGTGGTTACTGGGACAAATTGGTCGCTACACACAACAAGCTTTAAATACGTGAGGCTAGTAATCTATACACACACACTCGCTTGTTCTAAACTAAACTGTCTTGCTGACAGTGCTCACACAGTAGAAAGATGGCAGAAATGCTTGACTAACAGAAATACAATCATTTCCGGTTGTCTAATGTTACCAGCTAACCATTTTGTGCTGCAGTGGCGAGCACATGTGCCCCTTGCACTAAAGATTTTAACTCGATTTCCAGCTCCAAGGCCTAGAACGAATCAAACTAAGAAACAAGGGCATGGTGGCGCAGTAGTTAAGCTGTTAGCCTTTAAGTAAGGTGGACTAGGGTTTAATTTCAGGTTAACACGCATGTCATATACGTATAAAAAAGCAGAGATAATGTTTTCAACCGATTACACTCGTCTCATTTCAAATTATTACTTGGATTACAAATACAAAGGTGGACTGGGTTTGATATACAGTTAATGCTGCCTATCGCACACTAAACTCTAAGGAAGCCATATGTAGAGCTATATGTAGAGAACTACCTAGCGATTTTATGAAATGGCAAAGCTATGTCGTATAAACGGTGCAGGATACAATCCAGTAACCACAATTCGTATCGTGTAGGACAGAGAAAATGCACTTTTGCCTTGTTGGATAACAAATGTGTGCAGACGAATGACCTACGCATGAGCCTACCTAGGGGTTATAACCACTAGGAGGAGGTGTGATTTCTATATTTCATTGTTTAGAGACATGGCTTTTTGAAACCAGTAGATTTAATTGATTTAGTATTTTGTAAATATTTATTTTCGTAATTATAAATAGTTAATTTTTTGTAAATAGAGGAAACCATTTATTTTTGTAATAGGAAATGTAAAATGTATAACTAAAAGTTCTTTGGTATGAGTTTGTATGACAGTGATGTTTTTAGGGATAAATAGAGTGGTTGTGTTTGTTCTCAAAGACAGGCATGGTTGTGTGAATGTACGACTACACAGAAAGAGAGAGAGTGTGTGCAAAAACAGCCTTACCTGCAGTAGTTGTAGTAGACCTCTATGTTTTGCATACACATAGACAGACTGTACGATCGCCATGGCGGGGCACTCACTTTAACACCATTTACAAAAACTTAAAATGAAAAAATCATGTTTCGCAAATATGAACTTTTGACATAAATTAAAAAAATGTGTAAACAACAAATTGGAAAATCCATGTTTCCATATCATGAAATTCAAAAACTTCAACTGACATTTAAAAGAAATGCGAATAAAAAATTGACAAATTGCAATGTGGAAAAGTGAAAATGAACATTTGGCTATCATTATTTTAAAAAATTTAAATAAACTTGGTGCTGTATGGTTGAGGTGTGAATCAAACCCTCTCTACTTATTTTGGACCACCCGCGACTGAGTATACTTGTTTTAGTCCTCATACCACTTTTAAAATTTTGTGTTAAAACTAGGAATTGAACCAAAGAGCTTGCAGGGGAGACCAAGGATAGAATATATTAAACAGATAGCCTTGAATGTAGAGAGTGGTAGCTATATAGAGATGAAGCGATTTGGTCGGACAAGGGGCATTGAGATCTGCAGCAAACCAGTCAAAAGACAAAAGACTCAAACAATAACATGTATGCTCACCAAAATAATGTTGTGTAACGGTAAATGTTAGTCAACGAACAGTAATGCATTACTAAACCCCATGACACGATACCTAAGAGCTTTTCTAAAATTATGTTAAAATGCCTTTAACCCTATATTAAACACCCAGTTCACAAGACTCATAACTGCAATGTTATGGTAAAACAAAACAAAATCTATATTTCGAAACAAGCAAGTGGATTAGTCAATGTATACTGGGAAAAGTTTTGTAAACACTCAAGTCCACAAGACTAATTAAATTAGTAACTGTCAGGTTGGCCGAGAGGTTAAAGTGTTTGACTTAAGTTCAAATTTCCTGTACAAGGAAGCAAGGGTTCGAATCCCTTACCTGACATAACTATTGCCTTAACTTGGCTTGGCCACACTGAATTATTATGATACTCGCTACACAAAGCATAGATGGAGTGTATTGTTTAATGCCACTCTCTTTCCGAACATAGCCAGAGACTCTTGATGGTTAACAATTGCATTAATAGTGGGACATGGGGATAGCAATTGTGAAAAGCAGACAATACCCATACACTATTTTTATTTATTTAGTGTAAGTAATTGTACAATAGTTATATACAAAATACAACTTTCTTTTGTCTATTACTATCTAGTCCTTTTCGATCCACTTGCATATCAAGGGCAGATGACTTTGTAGTTCAGCCCCTTAAAACAACAACAACACTACCTCTTGCATAGTCTGTGAAGTTGATGACTCTTGGGACGTGGAAGATGGATTAAACATAACTATTACAACAGGAATTAAATGTTGTTCAATAACCAATGTACTCTTTTGAGTAGCAACATCTTTCTATTGTACTAACTTTTTAGCATTCAGATGATTTTTTGTCAACACCATCCGTGTTTTGTCAGGAGCACTACATTGATGACCACTGACACTTATAACCACACCATTTCTACTTTTCGTGCAGCCTCGACATTGTGTTGACCTTTGTTTTGAGCATCGCCAGAATATTATTCCTTTTACATTTTGTCGTCTATAGTTATAGGAGTAGCCTTTATAGAGGATGCGTTGTTTACCTTGGTTAGTTATAGTAAGTTCCATAGTAGCAAATAACCTGTTAGTATGATTTGCTCACTACAAAGGTTATAACAGTTCTGGTGATAGAATGATTTAGCGTTGGCTTTTGTATTTAAACTGTAGTGGTAGAAAAGTGGTAGAAAAGTGGTGACAAAGTGGTAGAAAAGTGGTAGCAAAGTGGCAGAAAAGTGGTAGAAAAGTGGCAGCAAAGTGGTAGAAAATATTACATGTATTGTTAAGAAATAGTTTTAAGCGGTTACATGGATTCATTACACAATAATTTTGGCATGACGAAGCTCAATTTCTATATTCAATAGTTCTTCCTTATATTAAGTATGGCCAGCCTGTTTACAGGCATGCAAGTGCCGAAGTCGCTGGATTACCTTACTGGGATTGTTCCAATAAATAAATTTAACAAATGACCTTTCAGGGGTAAACAGAGCATTACCATTATCATTATCATCATCATCCTCAGCATCTTTATCACTGTTATTATAATCACCATCATTGTAATCAACATTATCCTCAACATCACTAAAACTATTCAATTCGTTTTGTTTCTTTTCCACAGAGACCTCTTCTATAGTCTGTGTTGACTTCGATAGTGTTGAGGGTTTCTTAGACGTTGACAACTGTCCTAACATGACCTTTTGAGGACATGATAAGTACTTTTGAACAAACACTGCCCTATCTTGAGCAGCAATATCGTTTTCTTGAACCTGCTTTTTAGCATTTTCATGATTTTTTGTAAACAGCAACCGTGGTTTGTTTGGAGCACTACATTGATGAACACTCACACTTAAAACCTTTCCATTTTTACTTTTTGGATTGCCTCGACATTTTGTTGACCTCTCTTTCGAGCATAGCCTGAATATTATTCCATTTACATTCTGACGATTATAGTTATAAGAGTAGCCTTGATAGAGTGCACGTTGCCTACCTTTGTTGGTTGTAGTAAGTTCCATAGTAGTAACTGACCTGTCAGTATGATGTTCACACTACAAAGGTTACAATTGTTTTGGTGATTAAGTGACTCACCATAAGCTTATATATTGGCTTTTGTGTTGGCTTTTATGTTGGCTTATGTATTGGCTTTTGTGTTTGCTTTTGCGTTGGCTTTTGTATTGGCTTATGTATTGGCTTTTGTGTTGGCTTATATCGGCTTTTTGTATGTTGGCTTATTTGACAAGTTATTTTTGTCAATGTATTTAGTGGATTTTTTTCCTTGGTCTTGGAAAGTATCTCAAAGAAAGGAAATATTTAAAGACTTAACCTCATCTCACCTAACTTTGCCTAACTTAACCTTGTCACGTGACATGTTCTACAAGTTTAGACTTGCTTTAGGACTGGCTTTGACGTCACACTTAACTCACCTAACTGGCGTCTGCTGGTTTCTATCACGTGGCATGTTCTGCAACAAGTTTAGACTTGCTTTGCTACTATGGAACTTACTATAACTAACCAAGGTAAACAACGCGTCTTCTATAAAGGCTACTCCTATAACTATAGAAGACAAAATGTAAAAGGAATAATATTCTGGCGATGCACAAAACCAAGGTCAACAAAATGTCGAGGCAACATGAAGAGTAGAAATGGTGTGGTTTTAAGTGTGAGTGATCACAAAGTAGTGCTCCAGACACACTGATGTTGACAAAAGATCATCAGAATGCTAAAAAGTTAGTAAAAGAGAAAGATGTTGCTACTCAAAATAGTACATTGCTTATTGAAAACATTTAACCCCTGTTGTAAAAGTTATGTTTAATCCATCTTCCACGTCCCAAGAGTCATCAACATCATAGACTCTGCAAGAGGTAGTGTTGTTGTTGTTTTAAGGGGCTGAACTACAAAGTCATCTGCCCTTGACATGCAAGTGGATCGAAAAGGTCTAGATAGCAATAGACAAAAGAAAGTTGTATTTTATATATAACTATTGTACAAGTACTTATATTAAATGAATAAAAATCGTGTATGGATTTTGTCTGTTTTTCTTAATTGCTATCCCCATGTCCCACTATTAATGCAATTGTTAACCATCAACAGTCTCTGACAATGTTCGGAAAGAGAGTGGCATTAAACAATACACTCCATCTATGGTTTGTGTAGCGAGTATCATAATAATACAGTGTGGCCAAGCCATGTTGAGGCAATAGTTATATCAGGTAAGGGATTCGAACCCTTGCTTTCTTATACAGAAAATTTGAATTTAAGTCAAGCACCTTAACCACTCGGTCAACCTGACAGATAATAATTTAATTAGTTTTGTGGACTTGAATGTTTATAAAACTTTTTCCAGTATACATTGACTAAACTTATTTTGGTGGGCATACATGTTGTTGTTTGAGTCTTCAGTCTTTTGACTGGTTTGCTGCAGATCTCAATACCCCTGTCCCGAGCTAATCGTTTCATCTCTATATAGCTACCACACCCTACATTCAAGGCTATCTGTTTAACATATTCAATCCTTGGTCTCCCCTACAAGCTCTTGGGTTCAATTCCTAGCATTCTATCCTTGGTCTCACCTACAAGCTCTTGTGTTCAATTCCTAATTTTAACAAAAAAAAATAAAAGTGGTATGAGGACTAAAACAACTATACTCAGTCTCGGGTGGTCCAAAATAAGTCGAGAGGGTTTGATTCACACCTCAACCATACAGCACCATTATTTTCTTTAAAATAATGATAGCCATTTGTTCATTTTCACATTTCACACGTTGCAATTTGTCAATTTTTTATTTGCATTTCTTTTAAATGTCAGTTTGAAGTTTTTGAATTTCATGATATAGAAACATGGATTTTCCAATTTGTTGTTTACACATTTTATTTCTATTTTGTTTATGTCAAAAGTTCGTAATTGGAAACATGATTTTTTCATTTTAAGTGTTTGTAAATGGTGTTAGAGTGAGTGCTTGGTCATGGCGATAGTAGAGTCTGTCGAAGTGTATGCAAAACATAGAGGTCTACTACAACTACTGCAGGTATGGCTGTTTTTACACCCTCTTTCTCTCTTTCTGTGTAGTCATACATTCACACAACCATGCCTGTCTTTGAGAACAAACACAACCACTCTATTTATCCCTAAAAACATCACTGTCATGCAAACTCATCCCAAATAACTTTTAGTTATATATTTAACATTTACCATTACAAAAATAAATGGTTTCCACTATTTACAAAAAATTAACTATTTACAACTACAAAAATAAATATTTACAAAATACTAAAACAATTAAATCTACTGGTTACAAAAAGCCATGTCTCTAAACAATAAAATATAGAAATCACACCCCCTCCCCATGGTTATAACCCATGGGTAGGCTAATGCGTAGGTCATTCGTCTGCACACATTTGTTATCCCTCAAGGCAAAAGTGCATTTCCTCTGTCCCACAAGATACGAATTATGGTTTCTGGATTGTATCCTGCACCGTTTATGCGACATAGCTTTGCCAGTTCATAAAATCGCTAGGTAGTTCCCTACATATAGCTATACATATGGCTTCCTTACAGTTTAGTGTGCGATAGGCAGCATTAACTGTATATCAAACCCAGTCCACCTTTGTATTTGTAATTCAAGTAATAATTTGAAATGAGGCAAGTGTAATCGGTTTAAAACATTATCTCTGCTATTTTATGTGTTTATGACATGCGTATTAACCAGAAATCAAACCCTAGTCCACCTTAGTTAAAGGCTAACAGCTTAATCACTGCGCCACCATGCCCCTGTTTCTCAGTTTGATTCGTTCTAGGACTTGGAGCTGGAAATCGAGTTAAAATCTTTAGAGCAAGGGGCACATATGGTCGCCAATGCAGCACAAAATGGTTAGCTGGTAACATTAGACAACCGGAAATGATTGTATTTCTGTTAGCCAAGCACTTCTGTCAACTGCCTACTGTGTGAGCATTGTCAGCAAGACAGTTTAGGTTAGAACAAACGAGTGTTTGTGAAAAGATTATTAGCCTCAAGTATTTAAAGCTGGTTATGTGTAGCGACCATCTTGTCCCAGTAACCACTGAGCAAGTTTTAACAGTCAACCCATAAAAACTGCATAGGATAGTTGTGTGTGTGTGGTTCATGTACTTGGGTGTGTGCATTAGCACCATGCACTAGCTTTACCTTACCCTCTATAGGTAGAGCGTTATCCCTTTCCTTTTTGACACTACCAATGACCACATTCACCCACAAGTTTTACACTTAAACCCTTGGCTTTTTTTCGATTAGGTTTGGTTCGGTTTGGTTGTATTTGATTCAGCTTGGTTCAGTTTAGTTCAATGTAGTCACCATTTTGTTTCATTAGCTATCCTCTTTAACCAATCAATTATAATTGTCTACTCTTATTTCTTTAATCGATAAATCAGATTTTGTGAACACCTTTTGTCATTTATTAACCCATACCTACAACCTATACTCTCTCTGTACTGCAGTTTGATATGAAAACAAGTTCCAATGGTGAAAGACTTGTCAGTCACCATACATGTAGCATACAATAATTCTTTCTCTACCTAGCTATGTTTCATCACTCTCGATAAACATATCACATGTCCATATCCGATTATTAGTTTATAAAATCACAGGTCGATGACCTTAATGTATTGGGTATTTTGGGTAAATTCATTGGCCATGGGAAAGGGTTGACCATTCTAAGTCCTATGACACCTCACATGTTGTTATCCGATTATTAGTTTATAAAATCTCAGAACAATTACCTTGCTGTTTTGGATTTTTGGGGTAAATTCATTGATCATGGGAAAGGGTTAACCATTCATAGTCCTATGACACCTCACTTGACCTTCTCTGATGATAAGTTTATAAAATAATAGGTCAATGACCTTGTTGTTTTGGGTCTTTTGGGTAAATTCGTTGGTCATGGAAAAGGGTTGGCCATCCTGAGTATTGTGATACCTCACTTGTCCATCTCTGATTATTAGGTTATAAAATCTTAGGTTAATGACCTTGCTGTTAGGTCAATGACCTTGCTGTTTTGGGTCTTTTGGGTAAATTCGTTGGTCACGGAATAGGGTTGGCCATCCTGAGTCTTTTGACACCTCACTTGTCCCTCTCTGATAATTAGTTTATAAAATCTTAGGTCAATCACCTCGCTGTTTTGGGTCTTTTGGAGTAAATTCATTGGTCATGGGAAGGGTTGGCCATTCTAAGTCCTATGACACCTCACTTGACTCTCTCTGATTATTAATTATTGAGATATTAACGAAAGTGCAGTTAGGCCTTTTTGACAAAAAATGAATAATACATTCAAAAACAGGGCGTTACCCCAAGTCCAACGACCCCTCATACAAGTCCCTAGCCTTCTTGGTTCATAAGATATTAAATAGCCGATGACCTACTAGTTTTGGATCTTTTGGTTAATTTGTTTCAAAATAACTTATCGATAAATCATTATTCAGAAAGTCCGCCCTCTTACAAAAAACCAATTTTGCTTGCGTAAAACGAAGAACAAAAAATGATAAATCATAGCGGCATTCAGTTGTATGCATGCACTTTATGTGGAACGAGTTTAATTTCATATTTGTATACAAACTCCCACATGTTGCACATGGAAAGCGACTTTTACCTAAAAAAATATTATTCCACCCCCTAGTAGGGGTAGATTTTATTTTGGGGTGGATATAAGTTGTCCATAGGAAAGGGGGTGTCTGCCCGAGTCCTACGACATCTCATTTGTAAAAATCCGACCATGGGGTTCAAAAAAGCGCGCCATGTAAGAGGTTGGACTCACGCGACCGCCATCTTGTAGGAGGAAAGCCGTAGGAGGCTGTAGAACCGGCCCCAAACCACTACTGCTATGGTATAATGGGCTTCTAGTAAAATGAAAAACAATACACGTTTTGACACTAGGAGCGTTTTGGACTTTTGCATACCACCTAAAAATTTAGCGTCTACGAGATAGAATACTGAGAACTCGAAAAAATGATTCCGAATAGTAGAAACAAAATATGGACCACGCATTATATGCCAATGTGATGAACGTGCTTTTATGCCTGCCGAATTGCAGCGCTATCGACGACCACAACAGAATGACTCAATAAACGAAGCATCTTATGAGGCACTTGGACTTGCAGAACGAGGAACATTCACTGCAATTTTTGGAAGAAAACTTTTAAGAACCAATACTTCTGATCTTTCTTTCCACAACACCTCTTGAAGAGAAACGGTTTATTGTCTAAATTATTATCAGACTGTATATCTGTTCATCGGTGCAAGGTGTTATACTTAACACCTTTACCCTCAAAAAAACGGATAACAAGGCCAAACCACGTCCTTTTAACATCCGTTCTAACGCTTCTAATCGCAACTTGTCATGTCGTTTGTGAAATATGCATGAAGATTGTTTTCGAGAAACACGGCCTCAGTTTTCTTAAACTACGATCAGTCAATTCCTGATGCAAGTCAATAAACTGGCATTTAACCAGTGTAGTTCTTTTTATTGTAGCCTTAACTGCTCGTCTTTTACTTCCCAGAGATAATCATTCAAGTCTTCGCACGCTTCACACCGGATAACGTATGGGCATAGCCGACTCTGAAAAGCCAACATGATATCAAGCACGCCCATTTTCCACCAGAAAAGGAGTTGTGTCGCAAACTTTGCATGACGCTGCCCGGTGAATACCTCAGAAAATTTACAGTTGCAGGTTTTACACTGGTAGAAGATCCCGCACGAATTTCCATTCTGGGTTCTACTTTCCTCTAGCGAGAAGGAGTACACACATTTTTCAAACGAAACTGGTAAATACCTAAGTGATGGCTTATCGGTCTTGATAGAAAAGAATACAAGTCATCTCCACGTAAAATAAAGGACATAAAATATATCTCTCTGCTGCCGGAATGCGGTGGTATATTTCACCGGGCAAAGAAATATATTCCAAATCCACTAATTTGCCAATTGTGTACCTACAAAAGTTCCACATGTTAAGCAAACAAGCAAGCTCTACACAGTAAGTCCGAACATACTTTGCTCATCCCTTGGCTTAAGGGTCGGTCATATTAAAAAACCTCTCAGAATAACGATTTTTTTGCCAAACTCCATTATTCCGACTCCTTTGGTCAATTCATGGTGCTATCAAGACTCAGGACCTTGTAGACCATATCACTAAGAACTCATGAGGAAAATGCATTGTAATACTTTAGAAGTTACAACGGAAACGGATTTGAAAATTACAGTCTTGAGAAAATTAACGACAAAGTTATATGGCGGCTTCGGTGGCATTGTTGGTAGCACTGAGCTTCTATGCCCAAGGTCACGGGTTCAAACCCGGCCAAAGTGGTCGGATTTTTCAAGAGCGTTAAAAGTCCCTAAGTATGCCTTCCTTCGGAGGGAAAATAAAGCCGGCGGTCCCATGTCATAGATTTATGGCGTGATAAAAAACCTTCCACTAATTACACTTGTGTGAGGCTAAATAATAGTTCATATTTGTCTATCGCTCTTAGGTTCCAACGTTCGCCACCAGGAGCCGACTGCGGTGGCATCTAGCAACAAAGTACAGATCTAGTTGGTCGTTGACGGTGGTGTCCATACAGTAATTTATTGCAGCTGCTCTCTGGTGACGAACCGAGGAATTTATCTATATTTTTCGTAATTTTTGGTATCTCATTGATATACTTTCCTTGGCCACATTGTTATTTTCCATTGAAAAAGGAGGCAAGGTTTCTCCGAAACGTATGGTTCTATCTAAATACACACGACATTACCCCATAAAACATGAATTATTTATATAATACGGATCTCTACACATGTAGAGGAAAATCCACACTAAATGTATCATCCCCCACCCACCCCTAAAAGTAATTCACAGGAGAAACCTCTCACTGCCAAGCATGTTAAATATTAACAACTACAATAATTAAATAAGTAAGTAGGAAAACCTAGTATGAAGAGGTATAGATAACTACCCTACACTATTAAGAAGATCGCTCATTATTTAAGATTACCCCCCCCCCCCAATAAAAGATCTATTAAGATACCTATGATAAGATTGTGATATCCCATATGATAAGTTGGAAAAAGTAACTAATTATGTATTTTATTACAGCAGTGCAATTATATCTTGTATATTGTTGTAGGCCATAAAATTTTCTTTTGAATAACTATTTGTATAACCACGTGAAAGGTAGTATTGACAGAGTGTATACATAGAACTAGGAGACCTTGCAATTACACATTTCTACATTTACACATACACTCCCGCAAGGTGACATAGTGATTAGTTTGTACACACACAGTCATGACACGCTACAGTCTCTTTCGTTATACAATCAGGCCTCAGAGGGAATGCTTGTTTGTAACTTCAAACACTATCAGCTGTGACACAAGGACAACGCGTGCGGGCACTTCAACCGCCTAGCGAGGAGGTTGAACCCGACACCGTGTGCCAACTCAGTGTAAAGACGCACACGAACGGAAGTGAGACATCATAGATGTAACTCCTGGCACTATTTACTAACACGCCAGAGAACTTTGCATAGCCTTTCCATTTATATTTTTGTTTTACATATATCCCTTAATGAATAGCGAAGCGAGCGATAGCAAAGAAACACACTATCAATTATTTAAATTATTTAAAACATGTGACTAGAGCGTACACACATAATGTAGAGTTCTTTTTCTAGCAGTGCATTTCAGTTAGCAATTGAGAAACCGTTCCCTCACGAAGCAGAAAGGATAGGAAAGTAATCAAGTAGGAATTCATGCAGTAGCCGACATATGAACGGCAATGATAATATAGCATACAAGCGTAATCACGGGATTGGGCACAGCAGGGCAACATGGCGATATAAATCAGTTGCTATCAAGAGGATCAGCGTTATTATATTATTGATAATTATCAAATGTCTTTCGGCAAGGACGAAAGATCACCTAGCTTTCAGATAAGCAGTAAAGATAGTATTTTTCAATAAGTTGAAGAAGTATATTATTGATAAGTATCAAATGTCTTGCGGCAGGGACGAAAGGTCACATAACTTTGAGATAAGGAGTAAAGGGATTATTTTTCAATAAGTTGAAGAAGTATATTATTGATAAGTATCAAATGTCTTGCGGCAGGGACGAAAGGTTACCTAGCTTAGAGATAAGGAATAAGGAGAGTATTTATCAGGAAGCCGAAGAAGCATATAGTTGATAAGTATCAAGTGTTTTGCGGCAGGGATAAGAGATCACCTAGCCTTGAGATAAGGAAGTGATATAGGAGATATTGTTAACATTACTACGTTGATAACAATTGCCATTTACAAATAGGATTATTGCCCACACCATGCCACAAGCCTACGTTTTACGCAAGCCAAATGCTAAATACGAACGCCATGCCAAGAAGCAATAAATTAGTATACAGGTATAAGTCAGAAATTCGCAGAAAAACAGAAGGGTCCGACGACGGGGACGTAATGCGGGCAAACGTTGAGATCTCGGCTGGAGTAGATTTCCTACCGTATCAGATACAGTAAAACCCAACATGCATTACAGCCAACGTAGCCACCATGATAAGTCAGAATAGTACTGACAACCGGAGACCGAGGGCTATAATTTCGGATTCCGGGAAATAGCCACCCCACGGAAAACGGAAAAAAACTAGCAGCGGTCCATTCAACCTAATACATAGTGATTGTAACGTCAGTTGGGATGCATTTGTATCGGAGTACTCTCAGTCTACCAACAGGCGATATTTTCACAGTATTTTGACCAAATAATAGGCGATATTATCTCAGTATTTTGACCAAATAATAGGAGATATTTGCACAGTAGTTTGACCAAATAATAGAAGATATTTTATGGTATTATATATAATATATATTTAAACCTCACGTCCGTCAGCACTCATTTGTGTCGGTGTACAATCAGACTATTGGCAGACGATAGTTTTATGATATTATAGAATACTGATAGGATATTATATAATATATATTTGAACCTAACGTCCGTCAACACTCATTTGTATCGGTGTACAATCAGAATATTGGCAGACGATAGTTTTATGGTATTATATGATAGAAAGATAAAACGGCAGACGAGTTCGATGAACAGATAATGATAGGAGATACATTTTACAGTACTATATGAAGAGATATACTTATTCAGAGTAAAAATGCAAATACGCTAAAACTAACAAGTGAATTTATAAATTAATATTTTTTCCATGGGTCTATCAAGGCAAGATAACGCGTCAAATAAATAAAACTATGCAAATATATTATGAGCGATTCCATACAGAGCAACCAAATACTTATATTACAGAGTAAGGGTAGTAATTTCGATAAAGGTACATATAGGAAATACCATTATTGCATATACACGCTAGGGAGAGTTTAAGCGTTTAAGAAATAACTTTAATATATATATATATATATATATATCCCCCTTAGAGAGATTTCTTCATAAACCCCCCATCCACAGACACATGAATCACCCTACCACCCCCCACCCCATGTATGTAGTGTACTTAGTGAAGGGAAGGCATTTATATTAGGTTTTGCAATTAGAACTTGATTAGATACTAAGAAAACCCCATCCCCCCTCCCCCCTACCTAATGTGGCAAGTTAAAAAAGGGTATTTAATAATATGTCATTAGGACATGGATTAGGACAAGGATAGAAGGAGGGATGAGGGAAGAGAAACATGGCTTCAGAGCAGTAAGGTCCACAGTGGATTTGATTTTTGCTGTAAGGCAGTTACAAGAACAGCACTATGAGTATGGAACAGATTTACTGATGGCCTTCCTGGACATTGAGAAAGCATATGACAGTGTGTGCAGAAACAAAGTATGGAAGTCCCTGGAGGATAGAGGAGTAGAGAAATGGACTATAAAGAGGATAAAGGAGATGTACAAGGGAAGCGTGAGCTGTGTGAAAGTGGGAGGAGAGAGATCGGACTGGTTGGAACAGAGAAACGGCCTGAAACAAGGAAGTGCACTGTCACCGCTACTTTTCATTGTGGTGATGGATGACATAATGACCCGAGTGGCACATGTAATTGGGGAAGGAAAGATGAAAGCAATGGTGTTTGCAGATGATTTGATGATTCAGGGAAACAAGGAGAATGAAGTACAGGAGCAGTTGGACGTGTGGGAAGGAATAATACAAGGATATGGGATGAAATTTAGCATAAATAAGAGTGAGATGGTGGTCACAACAAGGAAGAAGGAAAGAACCACAACGGGAATAACAATTGGTGGGGAACAGCTGAAGAAAGTGGAGAGTGTCAAGTATCTGGGAAGACTGATACAAGATAGTGGAAAAAAACTATAGAGAAATAAATGAGCGGGTGAGACAGGCAGAAGCATTCCGGAGGAGTGTGAGAAGCATGTTATGGAGCAAGGATGTCCCTCAGAACAGCAAAAAGATCATATATGTCCCTATGTCCCTATCCTGACGTATGCCTCGGAGACCTGGGTTATGAAAGGAAGGGAGAAGAGCAAAATACAGGCTAGTGAGATGAGGTTCTTGAGAAGCAGTATTGGAGCTACAAAGATGGACAGAATAAGAAATGAGAGGACCAGAGAATTAATGAAGGAGGAACCATTACATGATGATACAGAGAAATCTAGACTTAGGTGGTATGGACAAGTAAAACGAATGGAGGAGAAGAGGATACCCAGGAGGCTACAAGAGACGAAGTGAGAAGGAAAGAGACCGAGAGGAAGACCGAGAGACAGGTGGCTGAAGGGGGTGGAAGAAAGAGTGAAGAAGAGAGGAGAAGACTGGACAAGGGTGGAGGCTGAGAGATGGTGGGAAAACAGAAGACGTTGGAGAGGCTTGTGTTCCAAACAGACCCAGCCAGTGGCTGGAAACTGTGCAAGATGATGATGTCAGTAACAAAACTTTTTTTTTCACAGAAAATTTTAATGTCAGTAAAAAATGTAATTTTTTTCAGGTAATATTAACGTTTTAATCTATATTTCCTGAATGTCTATACAGTTCATACAATAAAGATAGGCATCATGGCTAAGAACACCATGTCAGCTACGTCAGAATTATCAAGTTAGCCCGTAGAGGCAATAAATAATATACAGTTTCCAAAACTTCCCGTCGACACGGACGCCAATTTAAAAAAACGCTCTCATTCACGATATATTTTTACTTGATTTATTTAACTTAATATGTCCGCTGAAATTCCATTTTTTTTAAATTATCAATACAATGTCAATATTTCAAAGAAACATTGAAGTATGCAAAATATGCAGCAAAAATTTTGTTAAAAATGCAACATGGAAAGAAGCAAGATACAGAGAACTATGTGCTGTAAACTGACTGTATAGCAAACCACCCCACCCCTTGCCACACCTACCAACCCCAAGTACGGCACACTTACACTCACTACCCCCATCAACAAAGAAGAGCAGAAGAAAAGAAGGACAATCAGAAGAATAAAAGGCAAAATACAACTAGAAGAAAAAAAGAAGAAGAAAGAAGAAAAGTCTAAATTTATACTCCCACGTCTACGACAATAATCGAGGTCGATTATTAAAACAGGGAGGCGTCTTGTTAGGGCCTCAACCCTTTACAAGGGTTGCGCCTACACATATACCTAAGGAATTAAACATTAACAGAAGGAGCTACGGAAGTACCGACATGGCAACAGGAGCATGTCAGGTCATAGCCCCACGAGCGCCAGCATGACAAGTTAAAAAGGGCAGGCAGGATATTACACTGTGAATTCCGCTGATCAGGAACTGACACCACACAATTACATTATAAATACAAGAGGCTTTCACTCGCCCACCCTCTTGTTCAATCGCCATCGATCTCACGAAGGTCATCACACTTTTTGAGCAGTGCTACGCTAAGGACCCGTCAGGGCGCTGCCCTGACGGCGGTTCCAACACGACATCACGGACATCTGGTAGCACCGGTGGGGTAAGTGAAGTGTGTCTACTAAACTCGTTTTTCCTTCTAGTAATTATCTCCCTCCCCCCATTATCTAAACCTAATTGCCACCGTCATTAGTTAATAAACCCCTTACGTACAGTCAAGTGCTTTATCTTTTTATTTCACACAGGTTAAGAAGCCTTTCCCTTTAAATTAGAACCTAGATTAAGATCTACACTGAACGCTGTCAAGCAGTACGCGCTGTACAGCAAGCGCTTGGCTTGCTAAGGCTCACCCAGGTAAGAATGGTGAGTATGTCTCCCGCCAGCTTCATTACATTAATTGCTCCCTAGACGTATCCGCAGATCATCTCAAAACACCATGATTATACATCCTAGCAAATCTCCGAAAATGCTAAGGATACCACCTAATCAACACCCCTAGTCAAGTCCCCCAACAAATGGTATAGGTACCGGGTAAAACTCAGTAGATACCGGAGATGCCGACCAAACACTTTTAATACTTGTTTTATCAAAGACCATTCACATCCCCAACAAAAAGGGAGAAGGCGGCCTTACCCCTAGCTACATCCCCAACAATATTAAAACCATAAAAAACAAATTATTGCAGATATTTATAAAATTCTTTCCCCAAAATGAACTAAAAGGGTAGGTTAAAAACCGTTAAAAATGAATTTTCACAGTGTTAAGTTATACTGATCACAAAAAAACAGCTCTAACTCATCAAGTTCAGTCACGAGTAACATTTCCTCCCAGTAACATCAATAAAACATCCGGTAAGCTGTATGATTTTTGATTCTTATTTGCATGGATTCTCAGCAAACAGCCCTGTAGTCTTTAATTTTACAGGGGCCGATAACCTAGATGTTAGGCCCCTTAAAACAACAATTATCATCATCATCATCTTTAATTTTATTAAGGGTACGTTACAAACAGACTACAGACATTGGTCAGGCAATATCCGTGATTTATTTGCTCGTATCCCAAGTAGAAAACACCAGAGCAGTTAATATTTTCATAACAAAAGTAATAAGTACCCTGTCCGCGCTCGGCCATCTCGAGCCGACAGGGTTTAGAGGAGTTTTGATACCGGTATCGACTTTACATTTCGACACCTCAGCACTGCGAACTCAAGCAGGCAACTTGCTCCTTGGCGGGCTGAGATGGCGAGCAGTTTTGAAATGGGCTGCTGTTCAGTCAACCAAGCGAAAACCTTGCCTCCGAAACAGCCACAGTGATCAAGACCGTGTTCTTGTCACTTGCAGCGCAGAAATCCAGTCGGATGAACCAAAAACCTCAAGCGAATGACAAGGAGAGTGAAATAGTACATTCTTTCGGGCAAAAATAGATAGGCTTGAACCACAAGGTAGACGAAGCAACTCTGTCCCTACTTACGCCGAGAGAAAATACACCAAAATCGTGAAACAAGGGTTGTAACGAGGGATAAAACAGCAAAGGAAGAGAGGATTAGCCCAGGCCTCTGGGTTTCATATCCGCTCTACTGAGGAATGTTAAATAGGTGTGCATCTGGACTGTGTACTTCTACATAAGTCATGTCAACTTCTCTAGAAGTCCTGTCTACCAAATATGTACGCCTTTACAAGACTTGCCTACCCAATGTGTAATTCTCTATAAGTCCTGCCTACCCAATGCCTACATCCGTATCCAATGTGTACATGAACAAGATATCCAATAACTACCAATGGGAAATTTCTAAGTGCTTCCTAACCCTGGGATATCATTCCGTGGTCTCACAAGCTACGAAGTGTTATCCAACAAAAACCCAGCATCTACTTTATGTATTATGTTCATACACGGCAAATATCTAAAATTCTCCTTGGTTTTATCACTAGTTGTGTTAGTTGAAATGTATTTTCCTAGTAGTACCTTCAAGTAACGAGAAATCTGTTTACGCTTTTCGTTTCGGGTTCGCATTACAGAAGACTCATACAGGGTTCAGGACACATTGGGGAAGTTTGAAGCAATGAATGTTCCTCACTAAAACTTATTCACATTATTATCACTGCGTCATGAGCATATCTTCCAGAAAAATTTACACAAGACATAAATAGCTCCCAACAACAGACTGACATACGTTTCTCAAATATACCCCGACAGTGAGAACACTGAACGAGAATGAATAATTTGTGTGCTGCTAAATAGAAAGTTAATATTAATATCTACTTCATGAGACAAAAACAATGCGAGACACATCTGACATTGCAAACAAATCATATTCTAATTCAAAACTTACAGCTATGCACATTTAAAGCGATAAATCGCGTGTTTTGTGGGTTGAAAACTTACTCATTTATGTGATTTTCCCTGCCGAGAGTTGCTCGTTCCTGGGTTTCCTCTTCCACACCCTAAAGATAAGATGGAATAATTTATTTCTATGCTCATACTTTTACATAAATAACACACAATGTTCTTTTACTGCTCTGGTCCACTGAGGTGGAAATATATTCGCTGAACGACTTTCGTACTGTCCATCACACCCTACTGCTCTGGTCCGCTGAGGTGGAAATATATTCGCTGAACGACTTTCGTACTAACCATCACATCCTACTGCTGGAGATGACATTCAAAAGAGAAGTAGTTATAAATTCAAATTCCGTAACTTATTATAAACTTTCTCCTTTAAAGTGAATCTTGATGCGAAGGAAAATGCTGAGATCAGTACCCTTATAGAAAGCGTAATAGATATAAGAATTGAGGACAAAAAAACATGTATGTTTTAATTTTTAGTCCTAGGATCCAACACGAGCACGCATCATTCAGTAAGATGCAACTAGACTGCCAATATCTGCACCAGCATAAGTTTTGAGAATACGGGCATAAATCAATCAACATTTAGAATATTATACAATACTTCATTTAACAAATCACTGCAATTTATTATACAAATGTTTCAAAAGAAGTCATCGTCTGTCGATTAAATGCCTCTAGAGTATGTAACATTAATACCGCTGCTATTAATAATAGTTCTGCTACTGTAAGGGAACTCACACTTTGTTGTAGAGATACAGGCCAATGAAGAGTTTGGAGTAGGTACTAATTGAAAACTCGATTCTTTGCTGCTTACCGGGACTGAATCCAATATCGATAGTTCCTGTATAGAACAGATTAGGTGCTGAGCACATTACACAACTTAAAAGTGCCAGATCATGTGATCCGTCTCGTAGAACGAGTGGGTATGAACCCCACTTCCCATTAACTGACTTTTAATGGTTCAAGATTTTTAGCCTATTTTCATTTATGAAAAAATAGGCTTATAATATTTATTGATCGCAGCCAATGGCCATACAAGAAAAGAATGTCTTAAAAATGAAAAGCTTCTTTTCGGTTACATAGTTGTCTTTTTTTTAAGCTTTCCTGATGCACTCCATTGCTGTCTTTCCTTCCTCGATGAATTGCCTTATTCCCGCCATGGCCTCTTCCAGCTGCCCTTCATCAATATCATGGAATATGCGTGGAACCTTACCAATATTCTCCTGAAGTATTTGTGGCTCCAAGCTCCTTTGTATCATTTGTGTCTTCAATAGTGTTCCAGTGGACATGGTTGTCCTGAGTGTCATTCTTACTGGAATGTGTTTCCTGACTGGCGCTTATGAGATCACCTTTTGACTTTGTGTCTGTCTGTGTGTGCGTGTGTGTGTGATGGTGTGTGAGATGGTGTGTGGGTGTCCCCCCCAATAACATCTAAACGGCTGGACCGATTTCATTGAAATTCAGTAAGTTCATTGCACTATTCTGGACGACCCCGAACGTGCCCTTCAAATTTTGTTACATCTCAACAATGCAACATGGAGGCTGTACGAAATATTTCACCAGCATACAATATCTCCGAAACTTTTACCGAAATCACCCTGGAATATTTTACGGTGATAAAGGGAACTAACAGAAGTTCACCTATGTGACTTTTGAAAACCTGGTAACTACAAAACCAACATGGCGGCCAAGCGATTTTGCGATTTTTATATAGACGTTTCTCGCGATTTAACCAACCAAACGATATAAAACTTGGTACAGTATATGTTTATACACATTGTAATGCACCGACATCTAACTTCGATCAATTGCTTACATAACCTCAAGATGGTGGTTGTGCGAAATATTTCACCGGCATTCTATATCTCTGAAACTATTAGCGGTATCACCCTGAAATTTTGTACGGAGATAAAGGGTACTACTAGAAGTTCATCTATAGGTTAACTACAAAACGAATATGTCGGCCAAGCGAATTTGGAAATTTTTAATAGACCTTTCACGCGATTTAATGATCCAAACGCAATTAAACTTGGTACAGGAAATGTTCATACACAGTGTAATGCACTGGTATCTAATTTAGTTCAATTGTTTACAATAACCTCAAGATGGCGGCTGTGCGAAGTTTAAAATTAAGTTTTTATTTCTTCTGTCGTAATCACGCGATCGAAGTGAAAGTGTGAATAATGAACCTACGCAATAATGTTCCTTTACTGGTATATGACTGTATGGCCTATACATATAACAATCCAACATGGCAACCATCCGAAATGTTTAGATGAATCTCAATATCTACGAATCTATTACAGCAATCAAACTTAATTTTTTGATGTTCATAGGGGCTATGAACATATGTTCACGTATAGAACTTTCAATAACTCGGTGATCACAAATCCAACATGGCGGTGAAGCGAAGTATAAATATTCACATTGTCGTTTCTTGCAATTTAACCATCCGAGTGCAGTGACACTTGGTACAGTAAATCCTTATACAAATGATAATCCACTGGCATCTAATTTTATCAATTGTTACCAAAACCTTAAGAAGGCAGATGTGCGAAATATTAAAATCTCGTTTTAACTTCTTGTGTCCTAATCATGCGGTTGACGTTTGCGGACTACACATACACAATAATCTTCATGTAACAGTACATAACTCTAAGACCTATATATATGAAAATCCAACATGGCGACCATCCCCAATATTTAGTCGGGTCTCAATATCTACGAATCTATTACAGCAATCAAACTGAAATTTTGTATGTTGATAGAGGCAATTAACATAAGTAGGATATATGAAAATAGGCTGTATAGTTCTTCACGGAACTACTTGTTATATGCAGGATAATGCTTGGACGGTACCTCATCACTCTATTTGAAAGCATATTAACACCTCCTATGGACTGGACAAAAGGTCATTCACCTACAAAAATCCCCGCCACATACACACACATTTCACTTACTCCCTGACACATTATAAATGTGAATACTGAGGGTTAAAGAAAACATAACTTAAAAACTATCAGAAATAAAAAATATGGTAAGAAGGAAAGATTTCTTAGTACTTACAAGTAAAAGTACGAGGGGTAAAGTATTATCAATTACTTTCTCCGGATGGTTCAAGAACATTCTTTTACTTTCAAGTATTATATTCAATTATGTATTATCTTCATGCTTACAGTCGACTACATGTTTCGGCAATGCTCAAGATTGGGAAGAAGGTTTTCACTGTCATAATTTAGAACCATTCCAGCAATTGCCCGTAGTTCAAGTGAAAAAGAACAGATAACCACTCATGACGGGCGTCAAACCCACACCACCTCTCTGTAGCAATCAGGGGCGATCTCTAACCAGAATATAAAATATCCTCCACTCATGAGGAGCGTCAAACCAACCACTCTCTGTAGCATTCATGGGAAGATCTCTGACCAGAATGTAAGATATCCTCCACTCAAGAGGAGCGTCAAACCCACACGTCCTCTCTGTAGCATTCAGGGCAAGATCTCTAACCAGAATATAAGATATCCTCCACTCATGAGGAGCGTCAAACCAACCTCCTCTCTGTAGCATTCATGGGAAGATCTCTGACCAGAATATAAGAAATCCTCCACTCATGAGGGGCGTCAAACCCACCTCCTCTCTGTAGCATTCATAGGAAGATACCTGACCAGAATATAAAATATCCTCCACTCATGAGGGGCGTCAAATCCACCTCCTCTATGTAGCATTCATGGAAAGATATCTGACAGAATATAAGATATCCTCCACTCATGAGGGGTGTCAAACCCACCACCTCTCTGTAGCATTCATGGGAAGATCTCGGACCAGAATATAAGATATCCTCCACTCACGAGGGACGTCAAACCAACTTCCTCTCTGTAGCATTCATGCGAAGATCTCTGACCAGAATATAAGATATCCTCCACTCAAGAGGGGCGTCAAACACTCCTCCTCTCTGCAGCATTCATGGGAAGATCTCTGACCAGAATATAAGATATCCTCCACTCATGACGAGCGTCAAACCAACCTCCTCTCTGTAGCATTCATGGGAAGATATCTGAGCAGAATATAAGATATCCTCCACTCACGAGGGGCGTCAAACCCACCTCCTCACTGTAGCATTCAAGGGAAGATATCTGGCCAGAATATAAGATGTCCTCCACTCATGAGGGGCGTCAAACCCACCTCCTCTCTGTAGCATTCATGGGAAGATATCTGGCCAGAATATAAGATATCCTCCACTCATGAGGAGCGTCAAACCAACCTCCTCTCAGTAGCAATCATGGGAAGATATCTGGCTAGAATATAAGATATCCTCCACTCATGAGGGGCGTCAAACCAGCCTCCTCTCTGTAGCATTCATGGGAAGATATCTGGCCAGAATATAAGATATCCTCCACTCATGAGGGGCGTCAAACCAACCTCCTCTCTGTAGCATTCATGGGAAGATATCTGACCAGAATATAAAATACCCTCCACTCATGAGGCGCGTCAAACCAACCTCCTCTCTGTAGCAGACATGGGAAGATCTCTGACAAGAATATAAGATATCCTCCACTCATGACGGGCGTCAAATACACCTCCCCTCTGTAGCATTCATGGGAAGATATCTGGCCAGAATATAAGATATCCTGCACTCATGAGGGGCGTCAAATACACCTCCTCTTTGTATCATTCATGGGAAGATCTCTGATTAGAATATAAGATATCCTCCACTCATGAGGGGCGTCAAACCAACCTCCTCTCTGTAGCATTCATGGGAAGATCTCTGACCAGAATATAAGATATCCTCCACTCATGACGGGCGTCAAACCCACCTCCTCCCTGTAACATTCATGGGAAGAATATTAAGATATCCTCCACTCATGAGGGGCGACAAACCAACCTCCTCTCGGTAGAATTCATGGGAAGATCTCTGACCAGAATATAAGTTATCCTCCACTCATGAGGGGTGTCAAACCAACCTCCTCTCTGTAGCATTCATGGGAAGATCTCTGACCAGAATATAAGATATCTTCCACTCATGAGTGGCGTCAAACCCGCCTCCTCTCTGTAGCAGACATGGGATGATCTCTGACCAGAATGTAATATATCCTCCACTCATGAGTGGCGCCAAATCCACCTCCTCTCTGTAGCATTCATTGGAGGATTTCTGACCAGAATATGAGATATCCTTTACTCATGAGGAGCGTCAAATCAACCTCCTCTCGGTAGCAATCATGGGAAGATATCCGGCCAGAATATAAGATATCCTCCACTCATGAGGGGCGTCAAACCAACCTCCTCTCTGTAGCGTTCATGGGAAGATATCTGACCAGAGTATAAAATATCCTCCACTCATGAGGGGCGTCAAACCAACCTCCTCTCTGTAGCATTCATGGGAAGATCTCTGACCAGAATATAAGATATTTTCCACTCATGAGGGGCGTCAAACCCATCTCCTCTCTGTAGCAGACATGGGAAGATCTCTGACCAGAATATAAGATATCCTCCACTCATGAGGAGCGTCAAACCAACCTCCTTTCTGTAGCATTCATGGAAAGATCTCCGACCATAATATAAGATATCCTCCACTCATGAGGGGCGCCAAGTCCACCTCCTCTCTGTAGCATTCATGGGAAGATCTCCGACCAAAATATAAGATATCCTCCACTCAAGAGGGGCGTCAAATACACCTCCTCTCTGTAGAATTCATGGGACGATCTCTGACCAGAATATAAGATATTCTCCACTCAAGAGGGGCGTCAAAAACACCTCCCCTCTGTAGCATTCATGGGAAGATCTCTGACCAGAATATAAGATATCCTCCACTCAAGAGGGGTGTCAAATACACCTCCTCTCTGTAGCATTCATGGGAAGATCTCTGACCAGAATATAAGATATCCTCCACTCATGAGGGGCGTCAAACCATCCTCCTCTCTGTAGCATTCATGGGAAGATATCTGACCAGAATATAAGATATCCCCCACTCATGAGGGGCGTCAAACCAACCTCCTTTCTGTAGCATTCATGGGAAGATCTCTGACCAGAATATAAGATATCCTCCTCCACTCATGAGGGGCGTCAAACCAACCTCTTCTCTGTAGCATTCATGGGAAGATTTCAGACCAGAATATAAGATATCTTCCACTCATGAGGAGCGTCAAACCCACCTCCTCTCTGTAGCAGGCATGGGAAGATCTCTGACCAGAATGTAATATATCCTCCACTCATGAGTGGCGCCAAATCCACCTCCTCTCTGTAGCATTCATGGGAAAATCTCTGACCAGAATGTAAGATATCCTCCAATTAAGAGGGGCGTCAAATCCACCTCCTCTCTGTAGCATTCTTGGGAAGATCTCTGACCAGAATATAAAATATCCTAAATAATTTGCATAACCTATACTTCCAAGTCCACATTGTGTAAATAATACAAGGTGATTAGGCCAAACATCTGTTAGCTTCACGCAATATACTATTTCCCAACGACAATGAGCTCAGAGCACAGAACATCACTAAAAGCCAGCAGTCGCGGGTAGAAGTATCGTATGGGACTGATAAATTAATTCGCCATATTTCCATCAACAAGGGTTGTGCTTGCTGTACAAAACACAATCTAACAACCAAACGCTTCTGTTTGTCAGCAACACAATTGTGATAACACAACTCTTAATCCCTTAATGCTATTACGTGATAAGATGTCTTGTAAAGAGGCATAAAGATGCTTACCTCACTCGGATCTAAAGATGGTGTTTCTGTTTTCCGGCAGGGAACGATCTCCGGAATAGAAGTTTCCTCAATTTTAATATCGGATTGATGGTCTGTATCGTCCTGCAAGGAAATGACTAGATTTATAAATACGAGGGCTGTTTTTTTTTTCAACCTCCGATGGGCTATATATAAATAACAGATTGACATACCAAACTGATTCTTTTACTAAATTGCTTGTATTATTCTTATGTTTCAACATAATCGCCAAAACGATTGAAACATTAGTTGTATCGTTACACCAGCTTTCCAATGCCCTCTGCGAAGAAATCTGCCGCCACTGAAGTGGGTACGTCTGGACAGTCTCCTGAAGTTTTTCCTTTTTGGCGAAGCATTGCTGCCCAACGATACCTTCAATTCTCAAAAAAAGTGAAAATCATTCACGACCTCACTGTGCCAACGTTACGATAGACTTTCTCAAAAAATTCAAGTGGGAAGTTTTCGACCAACCACCGTTTAAACCAAACCAGCACTGAATGATTTTCAACTTTTTTCGAGAATTGAAGGTATGGTTGGGCAGCAATGCCACGCCAAAAAGGAAAAACTTCAGGAGTCTGTCCAGACGTACCCACTTCAGTGGCGGCAGAATTCTTTGGACATTGGAAAGCTGGTGTAACGATACAACAAATGTTTCAATCGTTTTGGCGATTATGTTGAAACACAAGTACAAAACAAGCAAACATTTAGTAGTATAATCAGTTTGGTATGTCAACCTGTTATTTTTATACAGTCCATCGGAGGTTGAAGAAAAAACAGCCTTCGTATGTTCCTTGAAAATTTGCATTGAAGGAATCATGGAATAAAATAACAAAGTGAAGGAGAATCAGACTTTCAACAGTGACAGTTTTTGTGGAGTTTACATCCATAACATTTTAATTAATATACACTCACAAAACGTAGGACTAGCATATTGTCACTAGCATTGTGTGTGTGTTGAGACATTGCGGCGAAAATGCAGTTACTTTGAGTCACCACATAATAAGAACAATCATAGTTGAAAAATGTTGTGTTCAAAAATCTCGTACCAATCGCTGTTTGCTTTACCCTCTTGTGACCAGATTAAAGTAATATTCATTTCAAGGATACTTAAGGAAGTGAGGATTTTAACACGAACGATAAATACATTCCTAAGAAGTGGCAGGTACTTGAAATTTCATACCAATTCACATACAAGACATAATTCATGGTCCTTTGACATTTTCGAGATTAGGCAGTGTGGTAAAAAATATAGAATATGAATATTTTTATAGGCGACAGCAAAAGCGCTTTTTTGAACGAAATTGCCGACTGCAGTGTAATAATGACCGAGCCACACGGCAATAGAACACCTCTAGGACTATGTGCCAGTCCAAAACGAACCACAAACCTTTTCCTCCCCCATTCAACGCACCGAAATGGGAACTTCTCATCATCAAATTTAAAACATGTGTGTACAATTGGAGGGTGTGATGAACGGTGAACCAACGATATATTGACAGTCACAGCTAACGGCGGAGTGTGTCACCAACGGTCGAACAAAGTCATATTGAAATTTATTGCTAGGACAATTTACAAGGTATTCTCAAAAAACGAACGTGCTAATTTCCTCTGGTTTAATTTCTTTGAACATACACCTCGGATTTTCAAACAGTTAAGTTAACGTCCCCATTAACAGCTAGAAGTTTAGAATGATAGATATTTGCTCCAACAGTTATAATGGAGGCTGTGTTTCAAACTCAGACAACTATGCCAGCAGAGTTAACTTGCGTTAACAATAAATTAGCTACTGATAGCACAGCATGTGTTGTGAACTTCACCTACAATACAGCCGAGGAACCCAGTAGACTGAAACTGCTTTATCAATAAATAACCTACACTTAGTACAGGATGCCAGTAGACTGAAACTGCATTATCAATATATAACCTCCTCTTAGCAGGGCAAGTGATGTAGACGGATCCAGCAATAGGGCCCAGGGTACCAGTAGTGTGAACATATATTACAATTGAAAAAGCTTTTGTTAACATAGCAAGTGGTCTACATTTCACCTAAAAAGGGGCCCAGGTTGCCAGAGAATTAACATGCATTACAAAATATCAGCTAGTGTTGGCACAATATGTGGTGTAAACTTCACCTACAATATGATCCTTGTGTGCAATAAATTATCTACTGTTGGCACAGATTGAGGTGTACACTTCACCTACAATAGGGCCCAGGGTGCCAGTAGCGTGAACATGCATTAGCAATAAATTAGCCATTGTTAACAAAGCAAGTGGTGTACACTTCACCTACAATAGAACCCAGGGTGCCAGTGGCCTGAACATACATTACCGATGAATTAGCAATTGTACACAAAGCAGCTGGGATTCACATCACCTACATAAGGGCCCAGGATGCCAGTAGCATGAACATGCTTTACCAATAAATTAGCAAATGATAGCACAGCATGTGGTGTACACTTCACCTACAATAGAGCCCAGGGTGCCAGTAGTGTGAACTAGCATTGTGAATACAATAACATCAGCAACTGTTAGCCGCTAAAATAAGAAGCAACACTGAATAAACAAATTGTTCAAAATATTAAAAAATCATGCACATTACTATAAGAACCTATGATCACCTGTATTTGGTTTTCCACTTTGATAACCTTGCTTTTGTCTTCAAATAGACCACCAGCCTCATCCAGCAGATTGCAATATGTAGTCCTAAAATCCTAGAAGGTATCATAAAAGTATGAGCCAATGTAAAACATACAGACAGAATAACAGTTCCTTGTGAGGCACATATTATGTCACACAATATGCAAATTAAATACAACTTACAATATTAGGGACTTCGTCAGAATCAGACAACCATTCAGGCTCTCTCTTAATGATTGGTTGTTGCTCCATGATGTTCAGCAAACTAGAACACAAAGTGCACTCGATAATTATTACGAGCCGTACTTATACCGTATGCCGAATAATTATTTATACCGCATCAAATGAGATGTTATCAGAACTGCAGATGCAAGTTAGGTCACTGGTAAGTTAATGTGAATACCGTATATCCCTGCAGGTACACAGAAAGAATAAGATGCTAACGGTAAAACGTAATCGACAAAGACCGTCGCCTTTATACGATATAACTTAGGAGAGAATATCGAGCAAAATATAAGTGAATATAATTGCGATACAATGAGGAATTACTGGTGCCAGCTTGAGGTAGTGAAATGAAGCGTCTTATAATTGGTTTCTCTATTCCTAAGTAGGCTACACACAAACCTTAACACAATTTGATGGGGCAGGCGGGATTGTTCGACGCTAAATTACATTACAAACCTATCAAAGTGGGAGTAAACTCAAGTTACCGCACGAGTATTAAGAAATAGTCAGTAACTGGATGCAGTGAATATCAGAAAATACAAGACAATAGTTTCGCCTCGTGTTACAAGCAAGCCACTTCAAAAGAGACACATTAATTCTCCCTTATTGAACAGACATTGCACGGAAGGGACTGAAAGATGTATTTATCCTTACAAACTTATAAAACTGTAACCGGGTGACATGAATATAATATCGTCATATACAGTTCCCAGTTACAGTCTTAAATCTGTGTATCCTAGACCATTACATACAGGAAATTGATCTAAACAAAGCACTAACATGTCTTAGCAGAACTCCGGTTGAATGACTTATGTTTAATATTATATTTAGTCACGTCGTTGTTGTTTGAGTCTTCAGTCTTTTGACTGATTTGATGCAGCTCTCCAGGCCTCCCTGTCCTGAGCTAATCGTTTCATCTCTACATAGCTCCGACACCCTACATCGGAGGCAATCTGTTTAACATACTCTAACCTTGGTCTACCCCTACAGTTTTTGTCGTCGACCCTTCCTTCCATAACTAAGCTTGCTATTCCTAGGTGTCTTAGTATGTGTCCTACCAACCTCTCTTCTCTTCATTAGCAGTCGCCAGAAACATCTCTCCTCTCCCACTCGTCTTAATACCTCTTTGTTTGTAACCCTATCTACCCATCTGATCTTCATCATTCTCCTGTAACACCACATTTCAAATGCTTCAATTCTCCTCTTTTCTGCTGCACCAATAGTCCAAGTTTCACTTCCATAGAGCGCCACGCCCCAGACAAAGGCTTTCAAAAATGACTTCCTAATACCTAAATCTATATTCGATGTCAGCAGATTCCTTTTTTGTAGAAATGCTTTCTTTGCCTGACCCAACCTACTTTTAATATCCTCTTTGCTTCGTCCATCACTGGTTATTCTGCTTCCTAAGTAACAGAAGTCTCCTACTTCCTTCAGCTTTTCACCTGCCAATTTGATCTCCATAGAGGTTTCTGATTTATTTCGGCTGCATTCCAGTATTTTTGTTTTACATTTATTTATTTATTTTCATCATGAATTCTTTCCGTAAGACGGAGTCCATACCATTCAAAAACTCATTCAAATCCACAGGCTTGTCGGCCAAGATGACGATGTCATCAGCAAATCTCAGAGTTGAAATTATTTCTCCTTGAATCTTCACTCCCACTTTAAATTTTTCTCTAATTTTCTTCATTGCTTGTTCAATGTAAAGATTGAAAAGTATGGGTGATAAGTTGCAGCCTTGCCTTACACCTTTCTGAATACCAGCTTCTCTCTCATGTCCTTCAACTCGAATGACTGCTGTCTGGTTTCTGTACAGATTGTATATCACCCTCCTATCCCTGTACTATATTCCAATTGATTTCAAAATGTCAAACAATTTAGTCCAATCAACGTTATCAAAAGCCTTTTCTAAGTCTACAAAAGCCATGAACGTTCTCTTATCTTTCCTTATTCTACCTTCTAAAATCAGCCTAAGACTTAGTACAGCTTCCCTTGTTCCTACATTTCTCCTGAAACCAAACTGGTCTTCACCCAACTCCGTTTCTATCTGGCTTTCAATCCTCTTGTAAATTATTCTAGACAGGATCTTTGAAGCATGAGTAATCAAGCTGATTGTACGGTAATCTTCACATCTGTCAGCTCCCACTTTCTTTGGTATAGGGATGATTACATTCTTCTTGAAATCAGGGGGTACCTCACCTGTCTCATAAATCCTACACACCAAGTGAAATAACCTGATCAGACCTTCATCTCCTATGCAGCGTAGCAACTCAATCGGTATATCATCTATGCCTGGTGCTTTGTTCCTGCTTAAGTCTTCCAAAGCTCTATCAAATTCTGATCTCAATATTAAATCTCCTTTCACATCCTCATCAATTTCCTCCTCCCTTTCCATTACATGATTCTCAATCTCCTTTCCCTTATACAAACTCTCTATGTAAGCTTTCCATCTCTCAACCTTTTCTTCCCTATCTGTTAGAGGCTTTCCATTTGTGTCCTTAATATTACAGCACTTAGTCTTCTTTTCCCCAAAAGTATTCTTAATCCTTCGATAAGCTGTGTCTACTTTTCCTAATTTCAGACAATTTTCTATACCTGTACATTTCTCTTTCAACCATTCTTCTTTCGCTTCCTTGCACTTCTTGTTAACCTCATTTCTCAGACGTCCGTATTCTGCTTTCTCCTTTTCATCTCTTAGATTCTTGTGTTTCCGCCTCTCATCCATCAATTCTAGTATATCCTGAGTGATCCACGGTTTTCTACATATTCTTTCTTTCCTACCAATGTTTTCTTCTGCGGATTTTGATATTTCATTCTCCAAAAGTGCCCATTCGTCTGCAATTGAAGTTTGTTTAGGGTTTTTCATTAGTCCTTCCTTTATACTCTTCTTGAATCTTTCGTTTACATCCTTCTATTTCAGTCTGTCTATTGCCCACCTTTTTGGCTTTTGACTTTTCTTCAGTTTCTTCAACTTTAATCTGCATTTCATTACAACCAGATTGTGATCAGAGTTTATGTCAGCACCAGGATATGTTTTACAATCCAAAATCTGGTTTCGAAACCTCTGCTTGACCATAATGAAGTCGATTTGGTAACGCCCTGTATCTCCTGGTCTCATCCATGTGTATATTCTTCTATTGTGGTTATTGAATAAGGTGTTAGCTATGACCAATTCATGCTCGGTGCAGAATTCTACCAGCCTGCTTCCTCGATCATTCCTTTCACCTAATCCGAAATCTCCTACTATCTTCCCTTCTCTCCCTTTTCCTACCACAGCATTCCAAACTCCCATTGCTATAACATTTTCATCACCCTTGATATACCTCAGAATTTCGTCTATTTCTTCATAGACCTTTTCAACATCCTCATCATCAGCTTGACTGGTAGGCATATAGACTTGTACCACTGTAGTGCAGGTAGGTTTTGTATTGATTTTTGCTACAATAATCCGTTCACTATATTGCTCATAATATTCCACCCGCTGTCCAAGTTTCCTACTCAATATGAGGCCAACCCCTGCTTGGCCATTGATTGATTTAGTGCTAATGACCCTATAGTCTCCTGACCAAAAGTCCTGTTCTTCCTGCCAGCGCATTTCACTAATCCCAACCAAATCCAACCTCAACCTATCCATTTCCCTTTCTACGTTTTCCAACCTTCCACTTCCTAGCAGACTTCTAACATTCCACGCTCCGATCCGTAGTATGTCAGATTTCCTCTTTGTCACTTCTGTGATGTTAACCCCCTCTCGAGTAGTCCCCACCCGGAGATCCGAACGGGGGACTAGTTTACCTCCGGATTGAAATTTTACAAGGGAGGAGGCCATCATCACATGTAATTATGCATAGAGAGGTGCATATCCTCGGGAATAGCATACGGCTGTAGTTTCCCGTTGCTTTCAGCCGTGCAGCAGGACGCAGTGTAGCCATTATTGGCTTATATTATCAATATCTTAACCGTCTATAAGACTAGTAAAGAATTGATTTATTCTGAAAGGCTGCTACTCCCTTTCAGAATAAGTAAAGAGCAATTCTACTAACAAAAATACTAACCTTCTACCGTACTAACAATTAAATACCAAAACTCTACTAACAAAAAACTTAAGTTCCACCAACAACAAATACTATAACTAAAACAGTCTGTAAACAGGCACACTCACATGCACCCTCACACATCACAGTCTACTGAAACAATGAACTATAACTAATAAACAATGCAACTGCTACCAGACACACTCACACACCACAGTCTAATAGAACAATGACATATATCTAATAGACAAACTAACTACCTACTTACAACTAAAACTAACTACATACTTACTGTACTTTTATTTGAATTGACAAATTTACAAAATGCAATTTAGATAGAAAATAGAGTATTTCAAATATCCCTACACGGAAGTAGAAATTCTCAGACTTGTGTATTTCGCCACGAGGTAGGCTACATCCAATACACGGTGACGCCCTTATCACGACACATACCGGTACGGAACATGACTAAAGGAAGATTGTACGATTATGAAGGCATTTCTAACACAATAGAAAAAATATCAGTTATTATTTTATATATAGTTATGCCCTGGAGACAAATTACAAAACTTAATAAATACTTATTCCACCAATAACAAAAACGACAACTGAATTTAAAAAATAAATATCACAAACTTAAAATTATCCAACACGCACTCACTTCCCTTCCTTCCTCTCCACTGTCTGAAGAAATGTTAACTCTTCCTCATATAAACTGGAAGGACTTCAACAAGCTGTTTCATTCAACTAACCGTGTCCCTCCGTGCCAGTGTGATTTCATTTAATGAAGAAGCCTCCTCGTCTCCCGACGCATGTATTTTAGCAAGTGATCCTGCAGCCAAGTCGGATAAAATAAATCATTGCGTTTCGAGCTATTTATTCTCACTAAACAGCTATGAAAATGCCGAGCACTGTTGATGTTTGTTGCAACTTACAACTCCCTTAGTGCCACATAATACCACCTTAAAATTGTATCCCTTAATAGGCTCCTTCATTCCCGGATAATTCCACTAGGCTACGGTATAACCCTTATGAACAAATTATCTACCCGTTTTCTTTGATTCTCTTAGCGAACTTCGATGGAATATAAGAAGCAGAGCCATACTGGTACCGCACCTGTCCGCCTCGTGTCGTAGTGGCTATCTTTCTTGGCTGTTACCACGGAAAACCGGGTTCGATTCCCGGCTCACCCAGGACATTAAATTCTGGTCTAATGGCTCGTGAGGCACAACTCAGCCAACCTGGAAGTGGATTTCCTTGCTTCCCACTCCTGCTCCATTCAAATGCCGGGATAGTTCATATCTGAAGGCCACGGCCGCTTCCTGCCGAAATCCTACCAAAATTACAAATACACGAGCCAGTACAGACTTCCCAGTCAGAGATAGGCAAAATGTATTTTAGGTTAAAAGAAATACTCCAAATAAGATATTTTAGATACATAATATACTTATAAATTTCCGGAAAATATAAAATAGTATTTAAGGATACAATTCAAAACACAAAATACCTTCCTCCATTCGGACTGTTCAAAGTAACAATAATATATTACTATTGCGGTCATGATTGACCTGATTGGATACGCGCATCCCACCGTCAGCCTCCTTGAAATGGTTCCCCTCGCCTCGCCGCCATCCTGTTAAATGGGTATTAATACGTAGAGATTATTATTATTATTATTATCGTATGGCTAAAGCTCCCCAATTTCGACACATTGAAATCGGAACTGTATGGGATCGATAGTCTGTGGCTAAGATTTCATCAATTTTATCTTGTAATCATCAAATGTGATACGAGGGAACTTTTACGAGGGCCACCGGGGATCAAACTACCACTGATCCACTGAATTATAGCAGTATGGACTGTTTACACTGGGTGTAACTCTTGACATAACGCTATCATCTTAGAAGGACTGCTGCCAATCTCAAGACACGACCACTTAGGGTCCAGCACCAATACCCTCTTCTATCGCTGAATACAATAGCTTGTTGACCTTGCGACATGCAGCCCTGTGTAAGGATAACTGGTGTTATTGTGTTGGCTGTATTAATGTGTGTTTAATTTTCAGTGTTGTCTAAGTAATCAATTAATAAAAGCTTTTCAGTCAGTCAACACGCATTACATTGGGCGGGGAATTACAAGTAAGTTCCCAGTGCTTGAGATAAATTACATGAATTACTTGTACACTTGATAAAACACTTCTCACATAAAATGGGGGCTCAATTGGATGAGTAGTTTCGTTCGTCAAGTAAACATTATCAGATCTGCACACTCAGGCTTAGGCTATTGGATATGTGTATAACTCTTATGTACAACAGTATTTACAACTGTTAAGCTAAGGGGGTTTTTAATTAAACTTTCTTAAGAGTCAGATTTTTAAACAATTATATTATTTACTCCGTCAGTCTATTACACCTCTAAACGGTTGCGTTCATTGCTAGTACTTTTTATGAGTATAAAAGTGAATGAAAAGGAAGGAAGTTTGCAGTTTTATGTTGTTGCAATCATGAGTTACTGGACCTTATTTTGTGTGGAATTCGTACTAATTAAATTAATATACATTCTAATATTCCTCTCACAGACACTACCATATGAAGGGTACCTGCAGTTAAGTACGGTACTTAGGAGAATGGATTTCTGCAAATCAGAGCGAGAACCTAGCTATAGAAGCCAGATGTACCAAGTTTAAAAGGGCTTATCTTTTCTGTGGTTGTCTCTATTCATCTAAGTGTCTCTCGAAGAACCTCAAACTCAGACACTATAACTCGGTCGTCGAGCCATCAGTTCTGTATGCTTCTGAGTGCCTTGTAGTGACCAGAAAGAGCCCACTCAGAAAACTGGAGTTAAAAGAGAGTAAGTTCCTGAGGAGGATATTAGGCCCAATTAGAGAGGAAGGAGGCATTTACAGAATCCGTCATAATGATGAATTGTATGAACACCACGAGGACATCATCACGTCTATAAGAAAAGGAAGCCTGACCTTTTATGGACACTTGGCACGTCTAGATTCTGAAAGGCTCACCAACAGAATATTCACAGTAACAGAAGAGGCAAGGCTTCTAAGAAAAAATGGATTGCATCAGTTAAGTCAGATATGGAACAACTAGATATCACACTGGAACAAACTCGTGACCGTCTGATGTTTCTTCAGGTCATCCGACAGGGCGTTTTCCCGACGTCCCTTCCAAGTAAGAAGACTACAGGAGCTAAGTGAACACAAGAAAGAAGACTGACCCTTACTGAGAAAATGAGGGATTATGAGACGAAAGCAACAACTTTATCGATGAGTAGATACGAGCTCCGTGGTTCCAAGTAGGCCTCAGCGAAAAAGAAAGAAAGAAAGCAAGAAAGAAAGAAAGAAAGAAAGAAAGAAAGAAAGAAAGAAAGAAAGAAAGATACGTACCTGTCCCAGCTTGGTGAGCGGTGAGCAGCATGACCACTAAACCACCACGCCCCCTTCTATAAGTATCAAACCTTTTAGAATCATTATATTCTATCGTTGCGATGTGACTGCGTCCTACTACTATTTTGTTATTAACCGACACTTTTCAAATTCCTTATTTACTTGGTGAGCTTTTGTAGTTGCTTACTTAGGTTAAACACTGAGTTAACACTGCGGTCTTGTTGACTTAGCTGATTTGCGGTTGTTCTTGTACTGATATACATTTCACTGCACATCTCACTTCCAGTTATATACAAATCAGTATGCTTCTATCAAAACATCCATTCATCTGACCGACGGAGAATTTGGTAGCAATATAAGTAACATTCTTGAGATACAGCCAGGTAGTTAGGTTGTTGTGAAAATACATCAAAATAAGGCCACCTACAATTGACCAACCTAGAGGGATCGGGTGCATGTGAGATCTTATCTACAAGCGCAAGGAAAAACTTCTTACTGCGATACGGTAGTACGCATACAGGCAAAATGTGAGATGTATCATTCAGGACGGCCCTCTGAGATCCTGCAGTGCTGATGAAAATAATCTGAACCAAGGAGCAAAGGAACACCACAGTTCAAGTGACTACACATTAAAAAGTAAATTATTCTTTGTATAAATAAATAAATAAATAAATAAACCAATAAATATTGAAATCTCGTCAGGTTTCTGGTCATCCAGACCTAGAAAGGTTGGGACAAATATAATCATTACTATTATTATCGCTGGGGTCCAGTTTCTTTCGCACTTTGAGAGACGTGGACTCGATCCGCACCGCACTATGAATGATTCTCCACGGATTCCCATTTTCAACTTCAAGTCAGGACGACACCTTTTTAGCCCACGGTCACTTCAAATGCCTAGCCTAGTTTGATTGTCCTCTACTCATTCGATATCCTCTCATGAGGTGAGCGTCAGTGAGGGCATCTGGCCGTTAAATCACCCTCTACGAAGAAAAAATATCATTGCATCTCATCCCCAACCCGTTGAAACGAGAATAATAAGAGGTAGACATACTTACGAATATTATTATTATATCATTTGTGTCCCTTATGGACAGTGTTCGAACTTAATTATCTCATTATGACATAATTTTCATTCACTCCTCTCCCTCCTTCCTCTTCTCTTCCCAAAATCTCTTCACCCTTTGGCTGTGTTCCTGTTTCCGTTGTTCAGTCAACAATGTTCTTGTCTCCATCTTTTCATTTGTTTTAAATGTTGTATTCATAATTTTGTTTCTGAATTCTCCTCTGCCTCCAATTATTTGCTTGTCAATTCCCACCTGCCTGAAGTCTTCCTCTGTTTCATGATTATTATTATCCGTTCTTAATGTAGGCAACTAGGCTCTCCCTGGCAATTTAAAAGATTCAAGTTTCTACTTCTGGCATTGACAGCGGCCATCCACAGTGTGGTGTTTTCTAGCCAAATGGCGTAATGTTCCCGGGGTTTCTACTCTTTTCTGGGCCATAATAAATACAGCCAGGGAAACTACTACAGACACCAAACAACCACAGGTTATCAGACAAATAACAACTGCCATACTTATTTTCTGCGGCTCTTGGTGCAGTGGCTAGCATTCATGGCCATACCCGAGGTCCGTGTTCGATTACCAGTTCTGATATCCTGCAAGTGGTTTTCCGTTGTTTTTCCATTTCTACTTCAGCAGAATGCCGGGAAGGTTCTTACCTTAAAGCCAAGGCCGCCTCCCACCTAATCCTCTCCTTAATTACACTCATTAATACAGCCCTCACACTACCGCGGGTTATCAGACAAAATTACACACACACCCAAGTACACGGGGCTTAAAGATCGCGAAGGCAAAGCCCCTGAAATGAAACAACATTAACAACAAGGAAGTGGTGCAATGATTGGAAATAAGGAAAATACTATAACGTATAATACAGGGGCTGATAAACTCACTGTTCCGTCCCTTAAAACAACAATCAATCAACGTACCATGCTCTACGTTGGATCAACAAGCTACTACAATTATACTCCATGATAAGGACAAGAGTTATAACTATCCCTATGCGTTTAGGACAAAGTGGGCTTTATGTTTTATGTGTATATGCCTGGTGATGGAAAAGGGAACCCTCGAAGACAATATTCAGGGCGGCCAAGTTGGGATTCATTCACACATTCTCCCGTTGTCAGCAAGGCGTTAGCATTTTCGGTCACCTTGGTCGAGTTAATATTCCTCTTTGGTATAGAAGCCATCTCTATGTCATATTTTATTTTATGTGCGTATTTTTCCTGGGGATGGTAATGTTTGTGATTATCATTTGTTTCTTGTAGTTGTGGCAGCACTGCCTAGATGGCGGTATTATGTGATTGAATGTGTGTCCCTACTGAAATTTCCAACACGAGAAAACCGAATGAAACAAATTTCCTTCAGAGGTCAAGGGCACTTCAGTTTCAAAATTTTAGGGATGCCATTATACCTAAAATAAAATGGCAGAAAACCAAATATCAAAGCTCAAATGAAATAACGATTGAGCATCACAACTATTTTTTAAACATACTGTACTTCAATTTGGTAAGCGCTTTGCTCCCAAACTACAAAGTAATCGGGTGAAATGTTTTCAAGATGATGGTTGTACGAATCAGACTAGAATTATAATCCATGACATAAGATCCAATGAATCATTCACAATGCTTGTAATTCCATTGTTACCAACATTGGGACTTTATGATCACGAATATTACGCACCGCCGCTTTATTGAACTTTTAAAACATTCATCATCATCAGTAGGTCATATATAAGGCGGTTCTGGCACAGGGGCTAATGGGCAAGATGGCCGCCGCGCGCAAACAGCCATATGTTATTCTTATGGAGGGGACAGTCAGAGCTGGTACAGGGGCTAATGGGCAATATGGCCACCGCGCCCTGAGACCGTCAATGACGTCACAGGGAGAGGTCGGCCGTGTAGTTGCCAAATGGAATATTTATTATTGACGCGTTTTAATTTCCCTGACGTGAACTTTATCCTTACTAATATGTAACCGAGTTGGACTAACCGCCGTCCATGTGATTGAGATAGACAGACCTGCCACGCTCCGTGTTGAGCACGAGTAGAGACTCGTTTTTCGCCGTGCGATGCTACCATCTGGCGGAGTAAGTTAGTACTACGTCTACGATATCTGTTTGGAGCGGTGTGTCTCTCGGACTCTCGTCCCTTTCGATATCTGCCGAAGTCAACAAAAGGCTGTTACCTAGGATACAGCTATAATAAGAAGAGTTGTTCTCTATTGGAATCCTTACAAGCAAGATGCAAAATTTATAACTCCGATATTAAACCGGGCTGGTTAGCCCTGAAGGCTACATAGCCTCTAATCTGGAATATGTTCATATCCAACTTGATTCTGAAGTACTTCCGACATCTCGCAAAAGATATTTTGACTTACTTGGTGTAATAATATTTTCTGGCATCTCAACCAATATGGTTTAGGAAAGGTTTGTAAATATTGTGAGTTATTTTGGAAACAGTTTTATTTCTGTTGAAATGCTTTTTATCTTGGACGTATTGTAATTTCTTAACCTTGTGTTATTTTTATGTTGGCGGTCTGTTGTTCTCACTCGGATTTTGGCCTAGCCTTGTGGTCGGAGTAACGGTAAGGTATTTGTCGATATATTTAAAATAGTTTCCAATTATCTATTTCTTTACTATGTATCTTTTGGGGGAATCTGGTTATTTTATTTCTTTTTTGAGCTACAAAACATGTAGAATTCAGTCTTCATCTTGGTCTAGAGCAAGGACTTTCTTAACCTAAATACCTTCATGTAATTTTTCTTTATCTCCTTGCATCTACTTAGTATGCCTCATATAGGCACTGTAACTTGTGTCGAAGATTATGGCACTTATTTTATTCTGAGTAATGTGTTGCTTGAGGACAACCTAGCTATTGTTATCGTTTCTTCTTTGCAGTTAAAACAATAGGATTTTGTTTTCGTGTCGAAAAATGAGAGACATGTTTAGGATTTGATTGCGATCACACGTACCTAGAATTTGTTCCTGTTTTAAAGCCAAACTTAATTGATTGCATTGAGTTGAGACCGGATTTAAACTTAAACTAGTTTCGGTTCATGCCTTGTGTATGGATTAAAGGTAATTGATCTGTTTTATTTAACGTTGGGTATTTTTCGTTGGTCGTTGACTTTTCATTTGCCCATTTAATATGATTAATTCAACCCTTTTCCTCCTCAATCGATGGGATTTCTTGGTTACATTTCCTTAGCTGTTTATACTAGGAATTAATTTCCTTTTTAATATTATTCCCATCTTGTAATATATGTAATATTCTTGATTGTCGTTTATATATATATATATATATATATATATATATATATATATCAAAAGTGACCTCTGTGTTCTTGTATCATAGGTTTAGTTATTCTCTTATGTTCATTTTATTTAACTGCCTGGGTAAATTGTTTTGTTCAACACCTTCCACTTTCATCACTGGTATTTTTGGGGGTCTTTAGTTTTTTATTTGTAAATTAGTTAGCTCTCAGTTCTACCAGTGTGTCAATTGGTAGCAGAGCGTGGTTTATTGTTTTCACGGACATTATAATAAGTTAAAAAAAATATTTACTCAAAAGGAATCTTGAACACAAAGGTCGCTTAAAGCTTGGGTATTATTAATCTAATCCTTGTGGAAATTACTGTTTCATGTCCGATTGTATACACAAAATGGAACCGAGGAATACATTATCAGCCTTTAACAACCTAAGGAAAGAGGAAATTGAATATGAATTGTTCATTAGAAAAATACCTTCTAACAACAATCGTGAAAAGGATTTGTTACTTCTGAAGGATGTGAAAGATGTTCCTATTATAATTCCTGACTTGGAAAGTTACCATCAAACGTTTGGTGAGTCTAATAACATTGTACCTGCTGTAACGAATTTAATTAATTTATCTATTTATTTGATAGGTGTTAGTAACCCTTCTACATCTCAATTAGGGAGATTTAAAACGCAAGCATGCCATTGGTTTTATAGACTTGGTGATCTCATTTATATTTGGGAACTCGAGGATCTTAATTTCGGTTCGGAATTAATGTCATTTCAAAGTAAACTTCTTGGTGCTTTTTTAAAATTATTTCCTTCTGAGTGTGGTGATATTCAGGGTTGTGTCAATGGTGTTAGTGATAATCCGTGTGAAATTATTGTGCCGAATGCGAGTAACTCACGTGTGATTATAGCATCTGAAGGTGTCGCTGAAAATTTACCTAATAATCATGAAAATGTATCCTTAACTAATCATAATGCAAGCATGGAGAGCAGAATTACTTTGAATAAGAGCTTACAAGGGAGGTCATCAAGGACTCCTCAACCGACCTTATTAAACTCTAATGACATAAGTGTTAATGATCATGGGGAAATTGATAATAATATACCTTATCCCTTGCCAAATATTTCTTCGTCTGGGGCTTCAAATGATTTTCCTAATGATAACTCCGCAAATTCTAGGTTATTACCTAGAAATGAAAGCCAATTTGCGTTACCCTGTACTAATGTTGTCACCGATTTTCCATCACGTTTGTTGAATAACGCTAATATTGGGGGAAATATGCCATCGATGTCTAACTGTGAAAACAGTTTAAGATTTAACGGTATTCCTCATCCAGTAACCTCGTGTGTTCAGAATTTACAGATGTGTTCGGATAATGACACTATGGAGTTGATAAATTTTTTGAAACAACTAGTTGAATTAATGGACAATTCCATTGTTTTTGGTTTATCAGATACTATGATTTTCCAATTAATTTTTTCTTTCACCTGTGGCCTGTTGCGTGATAAGTTGATCGGCGCTATGTCATCTCACTCTTCGATATCTGAGTATCATGTCGAAGTAATTGATTATTTTATTCCTGAACGTGCAATGAGTCTACTGAAACATAATTGTTACTATCGTGGTCAGAGCGTAGATGAGTCTTTGAATGATTATATTAAAGACATTAGGTGCTACGCTAGGGTTTTGAATTTGAATTTGAGTGAATCGGCAATTGTTACTACTACAGTATAGTAGAAGGTATTAACCCAGAATATAGGTTATGTATGGCTATGGAAGGTAAACCTAAGAGTTTTCTTGAATTATATGATATAATTAGATCTGCAGAAAATGTCAAAAGCATTAACGCTGTAAGAGTGATTAACTCTCCACCTCCCTTGGTTAATATCCCTGTTAATCCTGATAATAATTTACAACTGACTTCTTTCCAAAGAAGGACATTCAATTACACTGAAAATACTCGAACTGATAAACGTTGTGATAGGTGCGGGTCTTATGATCACATAGCCAAGTGGTGTGATCGAAGATTTAATCGTAGGCAATGATAGAAAGATCTTGTCAGATTATCAAAAATCTGATGGTATTGCAGGTAACCGTAAAACAGATTTTGATAAGGATCTTAAGACAAATCGTAAGGTATATGACAAATTTTCTTGAATTGGTAAAGCTAATTATGAAACGTGTAACCGTATCAGTAATGCGACAAAAAATAATTGCCCATACATAGATGTTTGTATAAATAATGAACCTGTCTCCGCTCTTATTGATTCGGGGAGTGTTAATTCATTTCTTGATAGTAAATGGTTCAGGACGATGTCTTCTGTTTGTAAATTTGGCAATTTGGTAAAGGAACCACATAACTTTATAGCAGCCAATTCTTCTTCACTCAGTATTTTAGGATATGTAAGGGTTAAGGTCAGCATATTTAACTTTTCTTGGATGTTTGGATTCTGGGTGGTTGACAATTTGTCGTATCAAGTGATTATCGGGTCGGATTTCATAACTCATGTTGGGTTATTGTTAGATTTGAGTTCTAAATCCTTTTGGTTTCATTTCAAACCCAATCTCAGATGGAAATTCAATCATTCGGAGTGTATTAGTGGAGTCAACTCAACTCAGGAAGAAAAAAAAGGTTATGACCATTGAAGATTTAGAGTTCGATAACTTAAGCGAAGATCAAGCTAAACAGATTAAATACCTATGTTACGAATTTCCTGAGGTTCTAACTGACAAATTAGGTGTTACTAATTTAATAGAATATTAAATTGAGCTTTTCGACGACATTCCTGTTCGTGCGTCGCCTTATAGATTGGCTCCTCCTAAGATGAAAATTTTAAAAGGTATTGTGGACGAGATGCTTGAGGAGGGGATTATTCGTTAATCTACTTCAGCATATTCTTCTCCTATCTTTCTAGTTCCTAAACCCAATGGTCAATTCAGACCCGTGATCGATTACAGAGCATTAAATAAGAAAGTCATCTTACAATCGATTCCTCTTCCTGACCTTCAGTCCTGTTTTTCGTGGTTCAAAGGAGCGTCCTATTTTACGATATTAGATTAAAATTAGGCCTATTTCCAGGTTCCCCTGGCAGAGAAGTCCAAGAGTGTGACGGCGTTTGCCACGGATTGGAATGTATTTGAATTTGAACGTTTACCTTTTGGGTTGTCGACCGATGCTGCTGTCTTGAGCAGATTGCTAGTTAACATATTTGACGGAATTAAGTTTAAATTCGTTTACCATTATTTAGATGACGTAGTCTTCTTCAGTAAAAACTTTGAGGATCATACCCAACATGTTCGTGAGGTGTTGTCTCGATTAAAGAATAGTGGTCTTACGGTCAAGTTATCTAAAGTCTCTTTCGCTAAACCCCAAATATCATTCTTGGGACATGTAATACCGTCATCTGGTGTCTCGGTAGACCAAAGCAGAACCCAATCTATTAGGGAATTCAAACAACCTAAAACGCCTAAAGAAATAGCTCGTTTTATTGGGATGATAAACTACTTTCGTAGATTTATTCCTAATTTTGCTCACCGTGCAGCTCCCCTTAACATGCTTCGAAAGAAAGGTACTGTATTTTCGTGGGGTCCGTCGCAAGAATCAGCTTTTCTTGATCTTAAATTGGCATTAACCAATCCACCGATTTTTACATGGCGGCGACACGAAGTATAAATATTCACATGGACGTTTCTCGCAATTTAACCATCCGAGTGCAGTGAAACTTGGTACATTAAATCCTTATACGAATTTTAATCCACTGGCATCTAATTTATATAAATTGTTTCCATAACCACAAGATAGCAGCTGTGCGAAATTTTAAAATATCCTTGTTACTTCGTGTGTCCTAATCATGCGATTGAAGTTTGAATGCTACACGTACACAATAATCTTCATGTAACAGTACATAACTATAGGACCTACATACATAAAATCCAACATGGCGACCATCCGAAATATTTAGTCGGTTCTCAATATCTACGAATCTATTACAGCAATCAAACTGAAATTTTGTATGTAGATAGAGGCAATTAACATAAGTAGGATATATGAAAATAGGCTGTATATTTCTTCACAGAACTACTTGTTATACTTGTGGTCACACTGTCCTTATGCACGGTTTGGAACTGATGAGTAACTATCTAACATTCAGTTACTTCTTCACAAGAAATTTTATCTCCCGTAGAGATGTTGGTTTCTCAGTTTAGGGGCTGCGGTAACGCGGTCATGTAACCTCGTGTACTTTGTGTGTGTGTGTGTGTGTGTGTGTAAAATCCGTCTGATAAACGGTATTAATTGTGATGACTGAATTAGTCTGTAATTCAGGTAAGGACTGCAGACGGTCAATTTTCAAGTATTAGCTCCTAATTTTGCTACCAAATTCTACCGTCAACAAAACCTACCTTGGCTACTTGATGCCACCTCAACCAGCAACTTGCAACAAACGTTGGCCTTCCGCTCCGAAGGAAAGCATACTGAGGAATTTTTAAGGCTTTCAGAAAATCCGACGACTTTGGCCGGCTTTGAACCCACGACCTTGGATATAGAAGTTCAGCATGCTACTAGTTACGTCACCGAAGCCACTTCCCAGAGAGTCAGATGGAAAACTGAATGTGATCTCGTGCAATGGCGTTGTCATGTCAACCTCTGATAGCTCATCCCTTATCAGTTTTTAAGCGTTGTCATGGTAACCTCTGATAGCTCTTGGCATTTTCTCATAATTCCGAAATCATTTTTCTCATCTCGTGGCGTAATGGTGAGTCATATCAAAAATTCTTTCAGACAAACGTTTTAAGTAATTATTGGGGGGGATATTGTCCATTTTGTATGGTTTTGATATTGTGCCTATTAAGAGAGATATTATTAATGTTTCCCGAAAACACCACATTTCTTCACCCCTTTGGTCAATGGTTGGTGCTATCAATGAACTTTGCAAACATAAACTTTTGGCACTTATCCGACACATAATATAAACATTGAATGGACTCGATATTTCACATATTAAGAGAGTTATAGTGATATTTCACTTTTTCAAAAGAAAAGACCCCCATATTCATCCCCTTCGACCGAATTTGCCCATTAACAACCTAGACCGAGATTTTATAGGGATACATATTATGTAAAAATTTCGAAGTTATTGATGCAAAATTACGACAGTTATCGAATCCACAATAAACTGATACATTGTACCCTTAGAAAAAGAAGCAAGACTTAGAACAAGACTTAGATTCGGGGTCGTAATCGGTCCTTGAAAAAGCAAGAGGAGAAACGTGCTTCTTAAATTTTCCAGGATTCATAGGACAACTTAATATTATGAATAATTTACATGACAGGTTAAAACAATAATAATTTAATTCTGAATCACCTCTGACAAAACAAATAAATTTAAACCACCCTGATGTATGACTTTGAATCGTTTGCCTGCCGAAAATGACCTACAAGTAACCCAATAGCCCACATGCTCGACAATACAGTAACCCTGCTGCCAAAACAAAAATGACTGAATCAAAACATCGGTCAACAAAATATTAAAATCAAACACTCAGCTTAGACAGCTGTAAAACAAGGTGAACCAAAATCTCACCTAAAGAAATTACACTGAATCAAAATAACAAATACAAAATTATCAAAAGAGATATGTTTTATGTGTTGTGTGCGCGGTCCGACAACTAAAAATTACGAGTACGTTGACGAGAATTCATTCCCGTTCGACCACTCAAATAAGTCATGAATTCCCGTTCTGCGGGTTGGAAATCACGACAATAATGGAAATGTACAATGTCTAATTTTAAAATAAATAAGCTGACATTGTCTAACCCCTTGCAAACAAGCAATAACCCACGAATTGTATTTTTACAATTAATAGCAGCCGAACAAGCGGTCTTAAGCTCACTAAACAACACAATGGAACACGTGACATAAGAGAACACAGGTAGGCCGTTTGCTATCTTAATGTGACATCTTAAAGACTTGGCGAAAACACGCCAAGCAACAACAACATAAAACAAGCCTCAAAAGGCGTAAACAAATATATTACATTTCGATAAATATGGTCGGAAACTGGTTAGTAATTGGCATGAATAGGTCCCAAAAAATTCAACACATTATAATCTTTCAGGCAAGACATTTAACTAATTATCAAAACGAAGAATGCGTAGCGCGCAGCTACGGCTTATCAACATTCTCAATCTGAGTATGGTGGTCAATCAAGCGCTCGCTACTGCGCTCTGGTGTGTGCATACAAATACCCAAGCCTAAGGCCTTGAATTTCGAAGACAGCCTCCTCTGGCTCCTGAAACGCGATACATAAAAATCAACACAATGATATTCTCGAAAAATCCACGCAAAACTGTAACGTTGTATCCACCTAATATTCACTGTAAATAGCATAACACATGCTGCTCCACACACAACTCAATTTATTCTTACAAATTCTTAGTGTTAGCATCGCACTTCGCAAAAAGTTTAAGTACAAGAGTGCATCGCACTCGGACAGAGTTTCACCATGCGAACGTCTTCAGATTCACAAAATCAAGTCCTTGTCTGTTCACAGATCGTCGTATTTATACAGTTTATCAATACAGTTGGTGGAAAGGGAATAGCGCTCCGTAATAAATCTTAAAAATTGTCCCACAGACTTCGGACACATCTCAATGAACTCATAAAAATTAGCACTTCCCAATGACAATAGCGTGCAGAAATTCTCATCGTAGGAACACACATATCTCGAATTCGCGGGAAAAACAATTTCCTGCCGTAAGGTGCATCATATTTCCTATTGGCAGTTCATTCAAATAATTGAAAATCTCAGTTGGTGAACTCCTCCCACTTCGTGACGTCGGACCCTATCTCCGTCCTTACTTGCGACACTGCTCTCTCCGTATTCCTTCCTCAAGACAAGGGAAATCTGCTGACCTTCTCCTTGAAAAAGTAACGAACTTTCAACTCACACCTGCCTTCCTTTTCTGAGAATCGGCTTCTTGTTCACACTGGCGACCGTAGCAAGACACTTTGTTCACACGCACAGCTTACTCTTGCGAAATCTGACCAGCACATTCCTCAACTGAGCAACATCAGAGCTGTATTCACACTGGCGACCGTAGCAAGACACTTTGTTCACACGGACAGCCTACTCTTGCGAAATCTGACCAGCACATTCCTCAACTGAGCTACATCAGAGCTGTAGAAAATAAAATACTTGAAGACTTCAATATGCCATTATATTTAGGCTACGGGTTCAATATATATATAAACTTTTGGACTGGTGGTGGTTTTGGGGTATGGGGGATGTGAAACGCGAAGATATGTCGAAATTTTCCGGAAGTTGAAACATGGTACTGCGCCCGAATTCCTCTAGAGCACAGTCCCAAATCTGAACAGATGGTAAAAGGATCGTGAGAATGTCAACACCCGGCTAAGAGTTGAACAACCCTCACCGGACTGATGACTAGGGAACCCTAGGAACACATATATACATCTCTAACTATATTACTAACTAGTGGCATACAGTACAGAAAAAATAAACAAATAAAAGTAGAGCACTAACGAGCAACTCGGCTCTTGGGCGTTAAGATAAGTTGTCGATCATCTGTCTGCATCTAGCTAGCAGTATCGTTCTAGTGTAATTAAGCGTTGAATCAAAGAAACAGTTCTAAAAAACTCAGCAAGAATAAAAATGTCCTTGCCATTTATTGACAATAAAGAATATAACATGACAAAAATTATGTTCCCTTGACCAAGAATAAAATAAAATATTTTTCTGGGCCTCACTTAGGCCTGGTGCGCTTAATAAGTGTCTTTCTTGCATCTTTACACGAAGACAACGTGTATCTCTTGCTTGATAATATTTACATAAACACATAGTTTAATTAATGACAGTAGTGTCTGTTTACTGAAGTTATGCTTTAACGCTCATCATAACAAACATACTCCCTACGTAATACAATCGTTAAAGTCTTCAAATTTAGATCTTAAGTTCTTAAATATAACTAAAGCAATAATTAATACTAAAATAATAACGTATTTACATTTTATACATGATCGCGTCCCGCACGATATAAAAACAACTGTCTCTAATTTATTAGAGTTCATTCCACCACTTTCCTCCTGTCTCATCATCTCCCTTTACGTGTATCACCATCTTTCTCCGTATCTCACACAATAAACTAGTCAAAATAGGTGTTTGTGTGTCAATTCCATGTGAATCATAAATACAAACAGTGAAGTTAATATTTCATCACTAAAGTTTACAACTCTGGTATTTCAATAATTAATAATAAAACAAACTAACAATGCACGACTGTTCAGATAAGCTCTTCAACCAAAAATCGAGTGTGTGTGGCATGAATCCTCACTCCCACACTCCTATCTCCTCCAAATACAAATTATGACTTCTCTTAGTCACCACAAAATATTACAAAACCTTTCTTCATAAACTCACGTTGCATATTATCGCGTCTCTAGTTACGCCTTCATCAATACAAATGCATTTCATCAACCTTTTTCTCTGAGCACGTTCACAAAACTTCTACCGTTCCATATCAACTACTTTCATCAAATTATGATATTTAGTATTTCTACTAGAAATTACAACTGCAATAACGTTCATGAATACGTTCCACTTCCTCCTACAAACTCCTCTATCGATTATACATCTCGCACTATGTTCAAATACTTTCCACATACTTCCTCCTTCGCTTCACACATTTCCTTGTTACAATTTATCGCTTAATTCTGAATTTCAAGTCTGCTTGTGTCTGTTATAAAAATAACAATAACCTTCCCTCACGTTTATGTTCATAATATATGTTTATATCTTTCCTTCCATCTTACAGTATCGTTTTATGATCAATATACATCCATAACATTTTATAATAACGTTTTTCGTTCAGTAATGCGTTCAACTATCGCATACTGTACCTTTCCGTACATCAAATTCTGGGTTTTACAATGTCATTACATTTCTTGCATACAAGAGTTACTTCAATGCCAATATTGAATACTCCTGTCAACTATTTCTTTCTATACATATTATTTCGTTCCTACTGACAGTAGTGGCTACGCTGGATAAAGCGCAGTGTTAGGTCATGGGGCCAAGCTCTCTGCTGACTCGGTAGACGCGTGGGTTCGAGCCCCACCGTCGGCTGTCCTTGAAATGGTTTTCCGTGGTTTCCCATTTTCAACACCAGGCAAATGCTGGGACGGTACCTTCTGACATGCCACGGCCGCTTACTTCCACATCCTTCTCCAATTTCATTCAACTTAATCAATTCCATCTCTCATCCCGACGCGCAGGTCGCCCACGGGCGTCGAATAGAAAGACCTGCACTAGGTCTCTGAGGAGACCACACGAAAAAAAAACGTTCCTGAAATGAACAAACTCTTTGCTTATAGGATTCTCTGTCCTCCCTTCAAGTAGTAAACTATTTACTTTCGTCAAACACATGACTATATTCTTTCTCTGATCCATTATTTATTTATTTCTTACAAAGTTGTGCTTCATTTCTCTTGTTTCAATACATATATATTATCGTTCTTCAATATTTCCACAAATATACGAAATTCTCTAATATTTCATCAAGTCTACGGAGTTCTCCAATGTTATAACAAATCTACGGAATATACGTTCGCAATCGCAACAAAATCGTTCGTATGTAAAATTTTAACGCTGTAAAAATGACAATGAAAAATACTAACGATGTCTAATATCATCGATCAAACCTTCAAAATAGGTCTAAGTGACGTATGAAAATAACTATCGCAATCACTAAAATTTACTAAACTTCCAAGACAATACAATAACATAGGTTATAAATGCAAATATGTTGGTCAATATTCTGGAATAACGTGAGCAAGGTCTAACTACAGATATGAAAAATGCACTCTTCTACATTCTTTCTGAGATCGTTGGTGACAGATCTGATGACTCCTGTGTCCTCGTAACCTCACCGTGTGGTTTCTGGAATGCTGCGTGTTGCTCCAAACTGGCTGCATTATGTCACCTCGGACTTGAGTGGACTGCAGTCAAGTTGAACGACCTGGTGTGCTGTCTCGAAACAGGTTACCAGCTGGCTTCCCGCTTGTTGACCCAATTCTCACGTACAGGGTGATGACACGATCTCGCCTCCGCTATGCTTGCCTCGCGTCCACCAGTCCTGGATTCCTCGCCGTCTCCATCACGAATCCGCTCGTCTTCGTCTTCTCAGATCTAGATGTTCTTTGAAGTCGTTAGTTTGCATAGTTTTTTCCATCATGAAAAATCACCTCCATGTCGTGAATTTCCCTTGTAGTAGCTTGTGACGTTATATTGGCGAAACCTGCGGTGTTCTGCAGCTCACCGTTCATACTGCTATGTCATCCTGGTCATCTCTGCATCTCACCGGTTCAGTATAGGTCTATCTTCCCAACAAGGTGAATTTAAAACATCATTTTCACCGCGCAATTGTTTGTAGTCGTAGTTCTTCCCCTCCGACCAAAATTCTTATTCATTCTTGTCTAGATTGTTAAATTTCCAACGGTTCAAGTCTCCCTTCTTCAGACTTTCCTTCTGCGTAGTTACGTGTTCGATGTTCTGTTTGTAACTTTCAATGTTTTATCTCGTCGTAGATTTCTTCTTTAAATACGATGAATAACTTTTCTCAATACTGTTGATTTGTAATATTAATTGTTCATTTCCATTACTACTTGCTTAATCTTGAAGTCTCCAGTTCACAAAACATTTGTCTAATTCTTTTTGAAGAGTAAATACAGTTTACGTCTTGTCTTCTCGACGGTCCATGTAGAAAGAGCCTTGTTTGCTAGCGTCTCCTAGCCTCCTCGGATGGATTTCCCTGGCAAATCTGATCAACTAGCCTCCAACCGCTATGAATATTAACAAATTCATACATAACTTCTCTCTCAGTCTTTTAATTTAAAATCCGTTTTGCCAATTGAATTTCTTTTTCTCTGCTGGTGAGTTCAGTATGCAATACTCTTATAGAATATTAAAATAATGATTTTAATATTTGTTCCTTCCTTTTCTTATTGGTACTCACCTAAATGTGGCGCGCTTCAGACACGCGTTCGCTTCTCCCACTCTTGATACGGGCGTGCGTCTGACCTCTGGTCAACCTTCGCTCGGATCAAAAACTGGTTTCTCACCACGAACCTTGCTAAAAGTGTCGACTTCCAGGACAGTATTTCTTTCATTCACTCAAGGTTAAAAATTTACCAAATCATAAAATCTCCGTTATTACATGAAATAAAAATATTTCTTCAGGCGAAAATTTTCCCAAATTCTTGTATTAACGTTCTCTTCCGGCTGGACTTCTAATTTAGTTGAACATTCCACATTTAAAATATGCTATTTTTCTGAGGTGGTCCTTGGATCATACCTCATCCTGTCTTCTCCTCGCTACTAGACATGATTTCGAGCGCAGTACTGCGCCCGAATATATTTATGGCTAAGACCAGGACTTAGACGAGATGAGAACTAAGACCCGCAAATTTGAGAAATGACGGAATAAAATTACAGTATTTAGAATAAATAAAATCGAAGATCTAAAGATTTCATACTCAGAATGAGTATTTTATTATGTCAAGCAAGTACTAGTCACATTTATAAAAGGTCGGAAGAAAGAATGGAAATTTAGAAATTATTTAAACAATACATAGGTGAATTATTGGAATGGACAGGCCGACATCGCTAGAAGCGCGGATCGCCCATCCGAAGATGGTAGTGTATCGTAACAAGAGAGGAGAGGTAACAGCACGTGACAACAGCCTGGGAAAATTAGCAGTCGCGTCACAGAAAGAGAAAGAGTGGGGGAGACTTGAAGAGAGATCCTGAGGCTAGCAGGGAATCGCTCCTATTCACTCTCTACATTGACCAGGTCTGAGTAGGACCTAGTCCAGAAACAGATTTATTATAACAGTGCAACGCATACTAAGCGAAGCGCGAGGCTTCAGAAGGCAGTGCATTTGCGTGAGGCAGAACTCTCATCGTGCAATCCAGCATTGCTAGGCGAAATTGCAACTTTCCAATACACACAGGGTACGAGCGGAACCAGTTCATTCATACGGCAAACTTCACTGCAGGCAGAAGGAAATATATCACGCAGCTTGTAGTACAAAACTACTATTCTATACGACGGTTTTACAGCAAATATTACTGCAGCAAATACTTAATACTTCAGAGCAGTATTCTACGGAGGTAATACTATACTTATACCCGTGTTAAAATGCAAGTTATAATCAGGCAAAGGGGAGGTGATATCGGTTTACATTTTAACCAGATAATGACTTGCTGCTAATTGCATTTATGTAGGGAAGCTGAAGCACATTAATCTACAATGCAGTCCAGAATACTTTGACAAATATGGAAATCGCGGTGAACCAACCACGCGATACTCTAAAACTCAGAATGGAACTACGATACTACAAGAAATTTCACTCACATCTTGAAATGCTCTCATAAACAACGATAATGGAACGAGATTCGAAGCAGACCAAATGTGCTTGTAAAGCATTACTGGGATGCAGCTTGAAGATTCATCACGATAAGCTGAAGGTCAGCCAACGAAGAATGAAGATTCATCACGATAAGCTGAAGGGCAGCCGACGAACCGAGAAGAAGCCAGGAGAGCAAGGCGAGGTCATCACTCTGGCCACTGACCTACTTTCGCTGGTGACATCACAGGCGCACAACAGGTGGCTGGAACAGCTGTGTTTGAAGGTTTCAAACAGAACTCTGCTTGCCAAAAGAAGGTACACCAAGAATCTCGTCGTTCAACATAAGGTAGCTGAAGCTGTCAGATTATATAATCCATGTTTGTAGTAGTAGTTTCTTTTCTGTGTTTCATTCTGTGATTGACCAACATTTTTATTATTATTATCAATGTTGGTAGAATCTTCAAATCCGTTAAATTCATTTTTATTGCCACTTTTTCTTTCAGATTTATGTAATTTTGACGTTTAGTGAGCGAATAACCATTTTTCACATTATAGATAGTACATTGTTAATTCATTAAATAAGCTTTAAATATGCGCAAGGTTATCTATATCTGAATTTTATAGTGAGATGGAACACGCATTGGTAAATCTAATACGGCACTGTAGGATAAAAAAAAGAGGTATTTTCATAGAAATTACGGGGATAATCGAAACTTACGATGTTGATTCAAGTTTCAATCCAAATTATAAACTTACAGCCTGCAATTAATACCTAATTACATGATAATCAATTGTTAATAAATGGAAGACTTTAAACAAATAGATCCAATTTATAATTAAATGTCAATATGCAGAAGAGAAGGCAGATAGTTATTTGAAACTATACTGTTAATAAAATAATGGATTAAACTATATTTGCAATTAAGAAATGTTCAGAGAACATTCACATTGGTGAATTAAGGATTTAATTAGAGCATTAAAGAGTCTCTATAATTTTGAATAAATTTATATTTCATGAAGGAAACCTTGGAACGTCATTGATCAGAACATGTAATTAAATAACGAAAGGAAATGACAGGCGACATTTTATAAGTCGACCGGTGTCTGAAAAATAGGTCAATATAGATTTAACTGAATTATATTCAGAATTTTGAAATACCAGAAGGAGAGGTTATGTTTGTATTTTTATTTCTTTGAATTCTTGCAGACTAGCCAAATTGTTAGTTACGGTATTATCACAACGAAATTTTCACGTGGATTAAGGTAAATAAAATCTTCATACAAGATGTTTGAATAGCTGTACAGATGTAGTTGAAATTTGAAATTTGTAGCACGAGGAATACATGTATCAGGATAGTGGAAGTGTTTGTATGAGTTGTGAATTATAGATAGAATGCAATTGAAATGGATGTTATAGTTGAATTCCGTGCAAGATAATGAACGTAGATGAAATTACGCTTTATTGAATAAGGACGCATAGTGTAAATGTTTCCCAGTATGTTTACAGACAGTGTGAAATTATTATATTGCATCGAGGCAAGTGTCTGTACAGTATGTTAGAAAAGGAGAGCAACTATTTGTGTAATTTTTGAAAGAGAAGTGTTGAATGAGAAAATAATGCCAAGCACTTTTAGAATCCACTATTTTACGTAACTGATAGTCTTGCAATGAATTACTTTAATATCGGAGTTATCACCAGTTAGGAGAAATCATTTCAGAGCAGTGCTAAACTTTACCATTCGGCACGAATGCTCATTTTGCAACGACTTGTATTAAATACTTTAACCTAGGAAGGCGTGGTGATTGTGAAAGAAAAATCTTAGAGATTTATTTAAGAGCGTGATAGAACGAAAATTAAACCAATTTCATGTAAGAAATTACACACATCAAAAAAAGTTTTGCATCACCTCGGTTCCAAGAGTTCCGGAACCGTTAAATACAAAGGGAATAGAGATCAACACAAACAACATTTCAGCTCGTTTTATTGCTCATGAGACCCACACATTGCATGTTGTACCATCATACAGCTAGACTTTCAGCATTTGTGGTCCAGATTGCAGTACACACCACTACCTCTAATACCCAGTAGCACGTCCTCTTGCATTGATGCATGCCTGTATTCGCCGTGGCATACTATCCACAAGTTCATCAAGACACTGTTGGTCCAAATTGTCCCACTCCTCAACGACAATTCGGCGTAAATCTCTCAGAGTGGTTGGTGGGTCAAGACGTCCATAAACAGCCCTTTTCAACATATCCCAGGTATGTTCGATAGGGTTCATGTCTGGCGAACATGCTGGCCACTGTAGTCGAGCGATGTCGTTATCTTGAAGGAACGCATTCACAAGATGAGCACGATGAGGTCGAGAATTGTCGTCCATGAAGACAAATGCCTCTCCAATATTCTGCCGATATGGTTGCACTATGGGTCGGAGGATGTCATTCAGGTATCGTAAAGCCGTTTCGGAGCCTTCCATGACCACCAGTGGCGTACGTCGGCCCCACATAATGCCACCCCAAAACATCAGGGAACCACCACCTTGCTGCACTCGCTGGACAGTGTGTCTAAGACGTTCAGCCTGACCAGGGTGCCTCCAAACACGTCTCCGACGATTGTCTGGTTGAAGGCATATGCGACACTCATCGGTGAAGAGAACGTGATGCCAATTCCGTGTGGTCCATTCAGCATGTTGTTGGGCCCATCTGTACCGCGCTGCATGGTGTCGGGGTTGCCAAGCTGGACCTCGCCATGGACGTCGGGAGTGAAGTTGCGCATCATGCAGCCTATTGCGCACAGTTTGAGTTGAAACACGACGTCCTGTGGCTGAACGAAACGCATTATTCAACATGGTGGCATTGCTGTCAGGGTTCCTCCGAGCGGCAATCCGTAAGTAGCGGTCATCCACTACAGTAGTAGCCCTTGGGCGGCCTGAGCGAGGCCTGTCATCGACAGTTCCTGTATCTCTGTACCTCCTCCATGTCCGAACAACATCGCTTTGGTTCACTCTGAGACGCCTGGAAACTTCCCTTGTTGAGAGCCCTTCTTGACACAAAGTAACAATGCGGACGCGATCGAACTGCGGTATTGACCTTCTAGGCATGGTAGAACTACAGACAACATGAGCAGCGTACCTTCGTCCTGGTGGAATGACTGGAACTGATCGGCTGTCGTACCCCCTCCGTCTAATAGGCCCTGCTCATGCATGGTTGTTTACATCTTTGAGCAGTTTTAGTGACATCTATGAACAGTCAAAGGGACTGTATCTTGGATACAATATACACAGTCAACGTCTATATGCCGGAGATCTGGGAACCGAGGTGATGCAAAACTTTTTTTGATGTGTGTATAATTTGTGCTGACCACAAATTTTTGTACATTTGCACATAAGTTTTATAATTAATACTTGATAGTTAATATTTTAACCATTACAATTTTAGATTTGGAACTATGATTCAAGAAAATGAAACGCAACTGTATAGACTAGGGCAATGTCTAAAACTAACGTCGTTTCATAATTTGTTATTTTTTTGTGAAAGTTCAAATGAATTTCACAAGGGTTTGATATTTTGTAAATCATTTTCATGTTTATTGAGGTGCACAGTTATGCACAAGATTTATTCTTGGGAGGAATAAAGGCTCGAATAGAGTGCCGAATTTTCCAAGTATTTTTTTAGGACATAGTTATTGTCAGTTTGATTTCTTTTGTTAAATTTTTGTAGTGTCAACTGGGACACTAAGTCAGATTATTTGCGATAGGGACATCTCTTGTATCGTTCCTTAGTGAATAATCGGCTGGCACTTTTAGTGACTCAGTCAATTTTATTTTAACTGATCGCTTACTCATTCTATAATCTTCGTAAGTGGTACTGCTGGATAGCTGCAGGTACCCACTATAGTTAGACCTTAACACCCCTCAAGAACGGAGTTTCTCGAAATCACTTTTAAATGTAAATAATAGTAGAAGTATGTAGCTGTTCAGGTAGTACTATTTAAATATGCACTATGTGATCCCAGAATTCCCAATTCTTACTTAGCAGACCACGGTAAGATATATTGAGCTGGGTATTTGTGTGTCTGCAATCCTTTTCATCTCAGCGGATATAGGTGCTGAGTGGAGAATTCGGGAGCATATAGGTGTATATTTTTACGGCAGGCCCGGAACGTGGGGCACATCGAGAGGCGTAGAGACACGTTGAGAGGCCATATCTTAATTGATATAATAAAGAAAAAAATGCCGATCCCGAATTTGATGATGGTTGAGTTGAATGAGACTTCAACAAATTTGCTGAGTACACTAGAGTTATGAGGCATGTTTGTAGAACCAGCTAACGACAGTTTGTCACGTAAAATTAAATTAAAGTGTAAAATCAACGTTTATTTGAAATAAGTTAGGAAGGATTATAAAATGATGTAATGTCAGTTGAGTAAAATGCGGCAAACGTACAAATGAACTTCATGACATGCGTTTAAGTAGATTTAAAGAGTATTAGATTATCAATGCATTCCATACTCGCATAAAATATATATGTTGGTCAATCCTGGATATTCACTTGTAGATTAATATAGTGGATGTTTCCCTTCTCTCAAGAAAGAAGAAATATGTCGTCGAACGATATGACGTTCATTAGGAGCATGTTGGAGGACATGAAGAATAGTCAAAATGGGTGACTAAAGCCATGGAAGCCCTCCATACTCTATCACACAATAATATTAAACAAATGTAGGCAGAAATACACAAGTCTGCAGCTGCGGTTAAATCTGAACTTAACGCAGAATTATCTGTAGCTCAGACGCTCACAATGGCTAGTATTACACTCGCTCAAGAAGAGGTTAGATTAGCATTAGAGAAGGCCCGTGCGGAAGAAAAGCTAGAAAGGGAAAAGGCACAAGAAGCTAGATTAGCATTAGAGAAGGTCCAGGCTGACATCAAATTAACTCCAGAAAAAGCCAAGGAAGAGGATAGATTAGCTAGGGAGGAAGCCCAGGAGAAAGCTAGGATACTCTTAGATAAAGCTAGAGAGGAGGACAAAAAGAACAGGAGGAGACTAACAGGATTATGGCTGAGATTAGGTTAGCCCAAGGAAAAGCTAGACAAGAGGATAGATTAAATCAGGAACAGGCTAGACAGGAGGATAGGAAGATCCAAGCCGAAATCAGAGCAGCTCAGGAAGAGGCCAGAAAAAGCCAGGAAGAGGCCAGGAAGAGATCAGAAACCAACAGGAATTAGCTAGAAAAATCCTAGAGAAAGCAGGAAATTCCCAGGAGGAGTTGAAAGCGTCCTTTGATAAAGTCAAAGAGGACATTGATTTTAGAAAAACGCAGATTGCTATACTGAAAACAGACATGATTGGGAAGGTGTTAGAGGTGAAAATGGCAAGCAGCAACAGCATTTTAGAGCTGGAGGAAAAGTTACAAGCTAGCATTAATGGGGTAAAGACAGAGAACACTCAACACCATGAACACATTTCAGGTTCCCAGGACAAGCTGAAGGAGCAGCTTGACAGTCTCAATTGTACTGTTAGTGAGCTGCAATGTAAACTGTCCGATCAAAAAAAATTGATTGAGGACGGTATTAATGTGGATCTAAACCTTGCTATTGTAAACGCTGTCACGGATGTGAAGGAGGAGGTCCTGACAGAAACTAAACGTGCAGTAAATGAGATCCATAATACATTTTCAAGGGATGCAAAAGCAAAAGAGTTAGGCACTATTTTATGTGTTAGTTAAGTCCGTGAAGATTTATCTAAGCGGATTGACGAAATACAAACATCAAGCGTTTCCACTCTCACAGACAATGTTAAAATGCAGATGTAGTAAAACCAAGCGAACTTGATGATATTAAGAAAACCGTAGATGATATTAACACAGAACTTGCTAAGGTTAGGTCTAGGCAGGTGAAGGAGGCTGATGAGGTAGTACAGCAATCAAAGACGATGAAAATAGGAGATTCTACTTTTATGACCACGCTAAGAACAGAAGTCAGAGAGGACTTGAGAAAGGACTTAGCCAAATTCTTTCAAAAACGGGATGAGAAGTTGAAAGAAGAATTAAAGAGACTTGAAGCTAGGACGGAGCAGTATGAAGAGGATAAGGGAAGCGTCACTAGTCAGCAACGTTGTAGGCCCAATTTTAGCTTCGAAGAGGAACAATTTCACCAGGATACGGAGGATTTCGGAGGATCCTTTGAACCATTTCAAACCAGGTCTAATCCTAATATCATTATTATTAGAGGAAACGATGAGAAGCCCAACAAGTTTAGTGGTGTAGGCAACATCACGGCCGTAGAATTTTTGAGGGATATGCGGTCTTACTTGGAGGACAATAGGATACCTCGCGAACGCCACATGAGGGTGGTGGAAAAGTATCTGGATTCGGAGCTACTGATTTGCCACCGTGCTTTCCGATACACATATCACACTTTTGAAGAATTCGCCGTAGCCCTTCAAAAACGGTTCTGGAGTAAAGAACTCCAGCAAGATATTCGTGCTGAAATATACTCGAAGAAGTATGCATACTCAGTCCCAACAAAGTACGCAAGCTTCTTCACCAGTCAGTTAGCCCGCTTGCAACATCTGTAACCCCCATTAGCCGAGGGAGATTTGGTGCATGCGATTTCATGTCAGTTTCCGACAGAGGTCAGGAGACATCTGATATCAGCAGACATCCGAACGCTAGAAGGAATGGCGGAAATCTTACGAAGATTGGACCACACCTCAAATGTGTCCAACAACGCCAGCGGTAATCAAAATTCCAGAGGTAGAAGACTACGCACCCATGAACTCAACTATTTTACAACAGAGTTAGAAGCCCTTGCCGTCATTAATGCTCTCCAGATATGGAAGAAATATTGCTGGGACATAAGATAATAATAAGAACTGATCACAAAGCATTAGAGTTAATGCTGAAATCAGACCTATCGAGCGATTGCATGACAAGATGGACCATGTTCTTACAACAGTTTGATGCAACCATAGTTCCTGTTCCCGGGAAGGATAATCTACTGGCAGATATTCTTTCACGCAACCCTACTACAGAAAACACTATCCGAGTTAACGTGATCCAGACAGACGCTGAAGATCAAGACACGCTAGATTAGCTGAGAAGAATTACTTATTTCAAAACAAAGGTGCATCATTGAGAAATATCTATAAATTCCTTACTGGCAGGATGACGATGCGACACGCATTGTACTTCGAGACAAGAAAGAAAGCCACTCATTACGTGATGGCAGGAGAAATTGTGTGCAAATATGTTGACCCTGAACACACCAAAGTGAGAGTAGCAATTCCATCAGAACTGATTGTGCCACTAATCTGGTTAGTGCACAAAAGCATAGGTCACGGCGGCGTGGATAAAACCTACTACACCACACGTGAGAAGTTTTATTGCATAAATAAGCGTGAATCAATTACCATTGTAGTCAGGTATTGTGAACTCTGTCAAATGAACAAGTACAACTTTGAATTACTGAAGGAACCACCGAGAGCTATAATTCCAACACGACCGTTGGAACTGTTCAGTCAGGACATTTTTGGACCTGCACCTAGAGGTGATCGAGGCAACCAGTACGTGCTAGTCACTATGGACGTGTTTTCAAAGATTGTGATGCTAAATCCAATGCAGAAGGCCACAACGAAAACAGTTTTGTATCACCTAGAGCGGAACATCATTCCGAAGCTGGGGAAGCCAGCGAGACTTTTGACTGACCATGGATCTCAGTTCACTTCCGCAGATTTTCAGGGAGCTATGAATAGACTGGATATAATCCATCTATATTCAACTATCCGTAGTCCAGAGACAAATCCCATTGAGAGAATTATGCTTGAATTTAGTAAGTACATTCGTCCGTATTGTGCTGATAACCATGCAAATTGGGTGAAGATAGTACCCTTAGTGTAATTTTGCATCAACAATACGCGGCACGAGAGCACTAACGACATTCCAGTCACTCTCCACTTCGAAGAAAAACCTATTCGTCCATGGAACGAAATTCTTAACATTCCGGATGACAACGAACTACCGATGGACCAGAGAATAGAGTCAGCGCGGGAACGTCTCAACAATATAGCCGGCAGGAGGTTGAAGCGGGAAGAAGGAAAGAGATTCAGCGGACCGCTACGAGAAGGAGACCTAGTGTTAGTGTGGATTCCAGTCAAGGTCGATGTATTGAAGAAAGTACACATAAAATTTTCCAGTCTATTCCGGCGCCCATTCAAGGTAGCCAAGGTATATGGAAACAATTGTTATCAATTAGCGATGATTGAGGTTGACAGATCCATTGGGAAGTTCAATCACTCGAAATTGAAGCGACTTTATCCAAAAATCCGCTAAGTAAATAAATTCAACCTTCAGTAATAAGGCAACATTGTTATTAAAGAAAGTACAGGCTATACTTTACTTTAAATGGCAAAGGGGAATTGCGCCCGAATTTATTTATGGCTAAGACCATGACTTAGACGAGATGAGAACTAAATCCCGCAAATTTGAGAAATGACGGAATAAAATTATGTAGAATAAATAAAATCGAAGATCTAAATATTTCATACTCAGAATGAGTATTTTATTATGTCAAGCAAGTACTAGTAACATTTATAAAAGGCCAGAAGTAAGAATGGAAATTTAGAAATTATTTAAGCAATACATAGGTGAATTATTGGAATCGACAGGCCGACATCGCTTGAAGCGCGGATCACACATCCGGAGACGGTAGTGTGTCGTCACAAGAGAGGAGAGGTAACAGCACGTGGCAACAGCCTGGGGAGGTTAGCAGTCTTGTCAAAGAAGGAGAAAGAGTGGGGGAGACTTGAAGAGAGATCCTGAGGCTAGCAGGGAATCGCTCGTATTCACTCTCTATATTGACCAGGTCTGAGTAGGACCTAGTCCAGAAACAGATTTATTATAACAGTGCAACGCATAGTAAGTGAAGCGCAAGGCTTCAGAAGGCAGTGCATTTGCGTGAGGCAGAGCTCTCTCCGTGCAAGCCAGCATTGCTAGGCGAACCTGCAGCTTTCCAATACACACAGCGTAAGAGCGGAGCCAGTTCATTCATACGGCAAACTTCACTGCAGGCAGAAGGAAATATATCACGCTGCTTGTAGTACAAAACTACTATCCTACACGACGGTATTACAGCAAATATTACTGCAGCAAATACTTAATACTTCAGAGCAGTATTCTACGGAGGTAATATTATACTTAAACCCGTGTTAAAATGCAAGTTATAATCAGGCAAATGTGAGGTCATATCGGTTTACACTTTAACCAGATAATGACTTGCTGCTAATTGCATTTATGTAGGGAAGCTGAAGCACATTATTCTACAATGAAATCCAGAATACTTTGACAAATATGGGAATCGCGGTGAACCAACCACGCGATACTCTAAAATTCAGAATGGAACTACGATACTACAAGAGATTTCACTCACATCTTGAAATGCTCTCACAAACAACGATAATGGAACGAGATTCGAAGCAGACAAAATGTGCTTGTAAAGCATTACTGGGATGCACCTTGAAGATTCATCACGATAAGCTGAAGGTCAGCCAACGAAGCATGAAGATTCATCACGATAAGCTGAAGGCCAGCCGACGAACCGAGAAGAAGCCAGGAGAGCGAGGCGAGGTCATCACTCAGGCCATGGACCTAGTTTCGCTGGTGACATCGCGGACGGACAACAAGTGGCTGGAACAGCTGTGTTTGAAGGTTTCGAGCAGACTGCTTGCCAAAAGCAAGTACTCCAAGAATCTCGTCGTTCAACATAAGGTAGCTGAAGTTGTCAGATTATATAATCCATGTTTGTAGTAGTAGTAGTTTCTTTTCTGTGTTTCATTCTGTGATTGACCAACATTTTTATTATTATTATCATCAATGTTTGTAGATTCTTCAAATCCGTTAAATTCACTTTTATTGCCACTTTTTCTTTCAGATTTAAGTAATTTTGATGTTTAATGAGCGAATAACCATTTTTCACATTTCAGATTGTAAATTCATTAAATAAGCTTTAAATATGCGCAACGTTATCTATATCTGTATTTTATAGTGAGACGGAACACGCATTGATAAACCTAAATACGGCACTGTAGGAGAAGAAAGTAGGTATTTTCATGGAAAATACGGGGATAATCGAAACTTACGATGTTGATTCAAGTTTCAATCCAAATTATAAACTTACAGCGTGCAATTAATACCTAATTTCACGACAATCAATTGATAATTAATGAAAGATTTTAAACAAATAGATCCAATTTATAATTAAATGTCAATATGCAGAAGAGAAGGCATATAGTTATTTGAAACTATCTTCTTCTTCTTTCTCATTACATAATTCCCACTCCTATGTGGGGTCAATGTTTCTGACAGCTCTCCTCCATTTAACCCGGTCATGCACATCCTCTTCTGACAACTGTTTTTCTCTGAGGTCGTCCCGTACACAATCCATCCATCGTCGTTTAGGTCTGCCTCGCATTCTCACTCCCTGTATTTGCATGTCTTGCATCTTCCTCCCCACATAGGATTCCTCCCTTCTTCTCACATGCCCGTACCATTGAAGTCGCTTTTCTTGTATATTCTTAGATATTTCCACAACCTTCAATGCTCCTCTTATTTTGACATTTTCCACTCTATCACGCTTACTCACTCCACTCATCCCCTTGAGCATTTTCATTTCCGTAACGTCAAGCCTGTTTGTGTGCGTTTTGCGTGCAGGCCATGTTTCAGAGCCATACAGAAATGCAGGTCTTACGACAGTTTTATATATTTTCCCCTTAACCTTAGGCTTGATCCTGCGGTCACAGAGCACTGCTGACATTTTCCTCCAGTTCATCCATCCTACATGAATCCTGTGTGACACTTCCACTTCCAGATTTCCATCTCCAGTCACCACCGAACCCAGGTATTTGAACTCATCCACTCTATTTTACGTTTCCCCTTGCATTCTGATCTCACAGTCTTGATCTGTATTGAACCTCATATACTCCGTCTTCTTCCTGCTAATCCTGAGTCCTCTGTCTTCCAAGGCTGCCCTCCACTGTTCCAGTTTTTCCTCTATGATATCTTTGGTGGTACTACACAACACAATGTCGTTCGCAAACATCATGCACCAGGGGGCTTGGTCTCTTAATCCACAACACATTTCGTCCAGAATTAGGTCAATCAGATATGGACATAAAGCCGAACCTTGGTGTAAACCTACTCGAACCGGAATCCAATCTGTTAGTCCAATGCTGCTTCTAACCTTTGTTCTTGCTTCTTTGTACATTTCATGAACCAACTGCACGTACTTCTCTGGGACTCCCTTCGCTCATAAACATCTCCAGACTTCTCCCCGGGGCACCCGGTCATATGCTTTCTCTAGGTCCATGAATGCGAAGTGTAAACCCTTCTGTATTTCACGATACTTTTCCATTACTTGTCTCAGGGCAAACACTGCGTCTGTGGCTCCTTTTCCTGGCATGAAGCCAAATTGCTCCTCGCCAATGCTAGTCTCATCCCGGATCCTTTTGTCTATCACTCTTTCCCAGATTTTCATGGTATGGGACATTAACTTTATGCCCCTGTAGTTAGCACAGTCCTGAATATCCCCCTTCTCTTTATATATCGACACTAAAATCCTACCTCTCCATTCATCAGGTGTTATTTCCTGAGAGTACACTTTTGCATTAAATCCAGCAACATGTCGATCCCATCTTTCTCCATATACTTCCACCCTTCAACTGGAATTTCATCGGGTCCTGTTGCCTTTCCGTTTTTCATTTTCCTAAGTGCTAATGTTACTTCTTCTCTTCTAATATATATTGTCAGACCTTGGTGTTGTACTCCTTCTCCTAAATATACACTAGGGTTCTCTTCATTGAGAAGTTTTCCATAGTAGTTTCTCCATCTGCACTTGATGTCGGAATGGTCCGTTAATACTAGACCATTTTCATCTTTGATCTGCTTTATTTGGGTGTAGTCCTTCTTGTCTTTATCTCTCGCTTACGCTATTCTGAACATTTTTCTTTCACCTTCTGTAGTTTTCAACTCTTCGTACAGCCGATACAATACTGTTAATAAAATAATGTTGTTGTTGTTTGAGTCTTCAGTCTTTTGACTGGTTTGATGCAGCACTCCATGCCTCCCTGTCCTGAGCTAATCGTTTCATCTCTACATAACTACCACACCCTACATCTGAGGCAATCTGTTTAACATATTCTAACCTTGGTCTACCCCTACAGTTCTTGTCCTCGACCCTTCCTTCCATAACTAAGCTTGCTATTCCTGGGTGTCTTAGTATGTGTCCTACCAACCTATCTCTTCTCTTCATTAGCAGTCGCCAGAAACATCTCTCCTCTCCCACTCGTCTTAATACCTCTATGTTTGTAACCCTATCTACCCATCTGATCTTCATCATTCTCCTGTAACACCACATTTCAAATGCTTCTATTCTCCTCTTTTCTGCTGCACCAATAGTCCAAGTTTCACTTCCATAGAGCGCCACGCTCCAGACAAAGGCTTTCAAAAATGACTTCCTAATACCTAAATCTATATTCGATGTCAGCAGATTCCTTTTTTGTAGAAAAGCTTTCTTTGCCTGAGCCAACCTACTTTTTATATCCTCTTTGCTTCGTCCATCACTGGTTATTCTACTTCCTAAGTAACAGAAGTCTTCTACTTCCTTCAGCTTTTCACCTGTCAATTTGATCTCCATAGAGGTTTCTGATTTATTTCGGCTGCATTCCAGTATTTTTGTTTTACATTTATTAATTTTCATCATGAATTCTTTCTGTAAGACGGAGTCCATACCATTCAAAAACCTCATTCAAATCCTCAGGCTTGTCGGCCAAGATGACTATGTCATCAGCAAATCTCAGAGTTGAAATTATTTCTCCTTGAATCTTCACTCCCACTTTAAATTTTTCTCTAATTTCCATCATTGCTTGTTCAATGTAAAGATTGAAAAGTGTGGGTGATAAGTTGCAGCCTTGCCTTACACCTTTCTGAATACCAGCTTCTCTCTCATGTCCTTCAACTCGAATGACTGCTGTCTGGTTTCTGTATAGATTGTATATCACCCTCCTATCCCTGTACTTTATTCCAATCGATTTCAAAATGTCAAACAATTTAGTCCAATCAACGTTATCAAAAGCCTTTTCTAAGTCAACAAAAGCCATGAACGTCCTCTTATCTTTCCTTATTCTACCTTCCAAAATCAGCCTAAGACTTAGTACAGCTTCCCTTGTTCCTACATTTCTCCTGAAACCAAACTGGTCTTCACCCAACTCCGTTTCTATCTGGCTTTCAATCCTCTTGTAAATTATCCTCGACAGGATCTTTGAAGCATGAGTAATCAAGCTGATTGTACGGTAATCTTCACATCTGTCAGCTCCCACTTTCTTTGGTAATGTAATAAATAATAATAATAATAATAATGTAATAAATTATATTTCCAATTAAGAAATGTTAACAGAATATTCACATTGGTGAATTAAGGATTTAATTAGAGCATTAAAGAGTCTCTATAATTTTGAATAAATTTATATTTCATGAAGGAAACCTTGGAACGTCATTGATCAGAACATGTGATTAAATAACGAAAGGAAATGACAGGCGTCATTTTATAAGTCAACCGGTGTCTGTAAAATAAGTCAATATAGATTTAACTGAATAATATTCAGAATTTTGAAATACCAGAAGGAGAGGATATGTTTGTATTTTTATTTCTTTGAATTCTTGTTTGTTACGGTATTATCACGACGAAATTTTTACGTGGATTAAGGTAAATAAAATCTTCATACAAGATGTTTTAAAGCTGTACAGATGTAGTTGAAGTTTGAAATTTGTAGCACGAGGAATAAATGTATCAGGATAGTGGAAGTTGTTGTAGGAGTTGTGCATTATAGATAGATTGCAATTGAAATGGATGTTATAGTTGAATTCCGTGCAAGAACGAAGAACGAAGATGAAATTACGCTTTATTGAATAAGGAGGCATAGTGTAAATGTTTCCCAGTTTGTTCACAGATAGTGTGAAATTATTATTCTGCATTGAGGCAAGTGTCTGTACAGTATGTTAGAAAAGTAGAGAAACTATTTGAGTAATTTTTGAAAGAGAAGTGTTGAATGAGAAAATAATGCCAAGCACTTTTAGAATCCACTATTTTTACGTAACTGATAGTCGTGCAAAGAATTACTTTAATATCGGAGTTATCACCAGTTAGGAGAAATCATTTCAGAGCAGTGCTAAACTTTACCATTCGGCACGAATGCTCATTTTGCAACGACTTGTATTAAATACTTTAACCTAGGAAGGCGTGGTGATTGTGAAAGAAAAATCTTAGAGATTTATTTAAGAGGGTGATAGAACGAAAATTAAACTAATTTCATGTAAGAAATTATAATTTGTGCTGACCACAAATTTTTGTACATTTGCACATAAGCTTTATAATTAATACTTGATAGTTAATGTTTTAACCATTACAATTTTAGATTTGGAACTACGGTTCAAGAAAATGAAACGCAACTGTATAGACTAGGGCAATGTCTAAAACTAACGTCGTTTCATTTTTTTTTTTTGGTGAAAGTTCAAATGAATTTCAAAAGGGTTTGATATATTGTAAATCATTTTCATGTTTATTGATGTGCACAGTTATGCACAAGATTTATTCTTGGAAGGAATAAGGGCTCGAGTAGAGTGCCGAATTCTCCAAGTTTTTTTTCAGGACATAGTTATTGTCAGTTTGATATTTTTTTGTGTTAAATGTTTGTAGTGTCAAATGGGACACTAAGTCAGATTATTTGCAATAGGGACATCTCTTGTATCGTTCCTTAGTGATAAAACGGGTGGCACTTTTAGTGACTCAGTCAATTTTATTTTAACTGATCGCTTACTCATTCTATAATCTTCGTAAATGGTACTCCTGGATAGCTACAGGCATCCACTATAGTTAGACCTTAACACCCCTCAAGATCGGGGTTTCTCGAAATCACTATTAAATGTAAATAATAGTAGATGTATGTAGCTGTTCAGGTAGTACTATTTAAATATGCACTATGTGATCCTAGAATTCCCAATTCTTACTTATCAGAACACGGTAAGTTATATTGAGCTGGGTATTTGTGTGTCTGCAGTCCTTTCCATTCCAGCGGATATAGGTGCTGATTGTAGAATACGGGTGCAGTACCCATTGCAATAGTTAGCTTACTAATGAAATCTACCTAAAAAAGACCTATTGCAATGTGTGTTTTAGTTTATGATACTATAAAATAATTTTCTTAAAATTCCTGCCTAGAATAACTGGTGATGGTAAAAATTATGTTATAAATAGGTTTTAAAATGATCAAAAATATCTTGGGATGGGTTTTCACTAGATGAAATAAGGATCTTTGCGGGTTGGAAATTTATTACTTTTATTCCTTGCTTTATTGATAATTGTATACTGTACATGTAATTGATGAGGATGACGGTCTTCGACTTAAGTAGGAATATTGCGGATATATCTATGGTGAAGTTGGATTCAATAGGTGTTATTCCGTTGGATCTTATTTAAGGGGTCATTGGAAGGCATGAATTTTCGTAAGGCTATTCTTGCATTTCATCCATTTTTTTCTTAACGCCCTTTTTCGAACCTAACTTGTAAATTCAATTCATAACATTTCCTACCAAAAAAATATTTATGACCGTTTTTACCCGCAGAGAAAGGAAATGTTATTCTTTTGTCTTCGAACTTTCTTGATTCTAACCCTTGTTAATAGTGCCACCCTAAACAATAGATCAACGTTGACCCCAATATCAAGCGATGGGATTTCTATCGGAGAAAAGGCCGCTGCATGCCGCTTAATCTGTTTGTCACACCTATCCTGTAAATCACCGCAGAGTCTGTGATTTGACCAACGGAGTAGTGGTTTAGACGGTAGTTGTTCTCACTTTGTATGACATGCAGGCGGACAAACCTTCATTCTTCGTTGCTCACAAATAAATTTGGCTTGTCCCCGCTGGACCATTAGCCTTCTTCTCTAATTCTCCCTGAAACACATTTCCCCAAATTAGAAATCCTCGAGATTTTATCCAGCCAGCACGAATTACTGCCATCAAATGTAATATTTTTTAGAATAAAGCTGGTCTCGGTCTATTAGAAAATGCTGCTGATCTCATAACGCTGCTGATTGATATGCTTTTTTTAACAGGATAAACTTGCTGTAAAGTGGTAGTTATCTGCTCATTTATTTCAGAATGCTGGACAAATTGCTGACATAGATGTGACTTAATACATGAAGATATACTAAGTCAATTTCTACACGGAACTCTTAAAAAACATGGTATCATGAACAATAAATTAATTGAAAGTACACATAATATGCGTACGTGCATATCCAAAATATATATAACATGGATGCGTTAAACCCTCCGCTCTCCCTAAAAAGCTCCCAATACATATATAGATGTTCACAAAAACCCTCCATAACTTACATTCCCAGAACAGATCATTTGGATGGGCACTAAAATCCTTTTCTATAACAACTCCGGAGCATATCAGTTTGATATATACAAACCCTTCTCCCTAAAATAATCACAGTACATATATGGATGTGAAGAAAACTCCTCTCTATAACATTCGCAGAACATCTATTGATTGATGAACAAATCCCACTAACTATAAAAAAATAACATGTGGAATCATGTCTTACCTCCTCTCCCTGTAAAATTCCAAGAATACTTCATACCGATGTGTTCAAAATCCTTTCCATTTGTCTTTTCACTTGAAAACTTTCATACCATGCTTCAAATATTATGTCAAAGTGCCTTCCGGCGACTAAGGATATACAAATTGTGTTTTAAACCTTCTCTAACAAATGAAAGCTGGGCACCATTTGCAAACATGTATTTTAGGCCAATACATTAGTTGTCTCCCTTCAATACGACGGAAATATCAGTGGATTTACATTTTTCACAAGTACACTACTCTCGATTATCCGGCACAATGACCGGGGTAAATGGCATGGATAATCCAAAAGCATGTGTTTATTGTAAGAAGATTGTCTTCTATTATTTCTTTTAAGTAAATAGTTCCTTATAAAGTAGGCTATAATTCATTTATTAAGATATGGATGTGAAGAAAACTCCTCTCTATAACATTCGCAGAACATCTATTGATGTATAGTATAGTGCTGTCTGTCTGTAATAGTTCTCTGATTGCCTACTTCAAGGCGTATTTTGCGTGCGGCAATAATGTCACCATATTCAAACCCTCTTAGTGCCATATAATCTATACACTAACCACCTTGACTTTCATAGTGCTTCAAGGAACAACGAAATTCGACAAGCAAGCTACTCTTTAGGTGTCAAATAACAAAGCTTGCACCCGGCACCGATGCCGTATGATATTATTATTATTATTATTATTATTATTATTATTTATACACTGATAAATCATCTTACTGAAAGACAACTTGTTAACAGCTGTTGACCAGTCAAGCAGATCCGTCAATGGCATGCAGACAACACTTACCTTCCAGCAACCTTGTATCAAGCCTGTCTCCACCTCCTTCGCTATTACAAAAACAGGTCTGGACAAAGCAAGAAGTCGTGTACCTGTCGCAAAGGACCTCACTTAATATAACATTCCTCCACCAGGACTACACTGTGATTATACGAAAAATACCAGGACTACACTGCAAAATTATATACAGAAAGAAGTCAAACGTATTCAATTTACTGTACACATTGAAAAACAGATATTGTTGTAATATAAGCTATACTGTATTCTTAATTAATTAGGCGAAAACGTGCAAGGTTAATCCGCAAACCAGATAATCCAGAGTATACTGTACATCAAAAAGTAAACTTGTTTATGGTTAATTACATAAATCTGACTGATACTATACAGTAGATTATGAGCCTTAATACTGACTCGTATACTGAATGCCAAAGCAAATATATTACATGAATTTAGCTACCAGTCGAACTGTATTAAAATATGAGTTTTTAATCTACCCAAACCCCTTTAGTGAATTCTGCTTCACATGAAAGCGCCCAAGTTGTTCAGGCTAACCTGTGATAATTCTGTTTCAAATGCCCTGCAACTGATTAAGTGATTCCCACGAAATATGGCATTTGCCTGCTGTCGAATAAATTGGCTATCTTAAGATACTCTTTTAAGAACCCTGTTTTGAATGTAGTTGTGAAGGATCTCAGAAGCGCTTACTAGCGGAGAGATTGAGACTCACTAGGTTCACTAAGTCGAATGTAGTTTCTTATATATATATTCATTGTATTGTTGTTTGTGAGAATAAAGAAGTAATACGGAGAGTTCAGTGCATATATATATACTTCACGTACGTAAATTCCATACAATATATTGGTCCCGAAATCAAACCGATTTGTTCCAGGTACACCTAATACAATTACAATTTAGCAAAATCTTAAAACATTTCAGAAGAGAAATTACGTAAGTAGTGTTTCACGAAGAAATTGACAATGCCATTAGTTCACACATAACTGACCAGCTTTAGGATAGTTCACGACTCACGATAAGTACTACACTTCTTCATTCTGCGATATGATTAACTACTGTAATTCAGTGACATCCTGTAAGCGAATATGCATTATTATTGATTTGGTAGAGGTTATTTATTCTGCTGCATAACTAAACCCACGAACGATTGTCTCACAAGTGTCATCTACAGACCATTCACAGAACTCTCTGCTACACCTTGCCCTGCAAAGACTTAAATCCCGTTCCCCAAAAAGATAGTTCACTCATCCCTTCAGAATGACAGAAAAGGAACAACTCAACGTTCTAAAAAGAAAACGCACAACTCAACGCTCCAATGTGATACGCTTTGTTAAGTTTATACAAGAAACTGACAGCGCAACAGATCATGATGAAATAGAACACATCCAAGAAAGACTCCAGACAACTTTAAAATTATTGGTTTCTACGAACGATCTGATACACAGCCAGCTAGATGACACAGAATACGCCGTAGATGTCCAGACTTGTGAAGAATACACTGACAGAGCAACACGTGCCATCCACAAAGCACAAAAATCACTCGCTATGAAACGAGAAGAAGCCAATATACCTACGGTCATTGTTAGCCCAGAACAACATATTCAGCCCACAGGTATCCCAGACGTCAAACTACCGACAATACGTATCGAACGATTCTCAGGAGGCATAGAATCCTGGTCTCGATTCTGGGAACAATTTCAAGCATCAGTTGATAATAATACCACCATTCCAGACATTATTAAGCACGTACTCTCACGAGGTTTTTTTTATAAGGGGAACCAAAGCAACTTATTGACGGGATAGCAATTACCGCAGATACGTACGCCCAGACAAAGGCATTACTGACAGACCGCTACGGCAACAAGGATAAAATAATCCAGGCCCACCATAACTACCAGGAGAACTTCTCAGAGAGGCCTGACGATTCAAACACAACGTACTTGGAGTTCTACCAAAGAGTACAAACACTCAAGGCACACGGGGAAGATATTAATATATACGCACGCGTGATAGCCCCAAAAGCCCTGCGTGTCTTTCCAGCAGACAAATGCACACGTTGGCTGATCCACGCAAAACGTAACAAAATCCCCGAAGGCAATACAATGCCTTTGGTAGAATTCCTCCGTGAAGAGACGGAAGGAGCAAATAACACTCAGAAAATCAGGGGAGATGCCAGTATTGCTATTACGTCCCATTCCACGCCAACAGAAGCTTCTATCCAAGTTAGTACTAAGCCACGAGGGATTAATAAAGGGAATAAGACAGCGATCACGCCATTCTGTGTCTTCTGTGAAAACAAATGTCATTGGGCACAAGAGTGCACAAAGTAGTCACACTTCAGGCCAGGATAGAGAAGTTAGAACACTCTGAAAGATGCTTTCTTTGCCTAAACTAAGGTCACACTATTAAGAACTGCTGTAAGAAAGATAAAGTATCCTGTTCAAAATGCCAAGAACATCACATCACCACATCGCTATATGCAACAAGAACCAATCCCAAGCCACATCGGTAGGAAAGATAGAAATAGGAACACAAAGTTTCTCATTTTTGCAGACAGCCCGTGTTTGGATCAAAGGGCCAACAGGGAAGTCCAAAATAACACGCTGGACGCTGGTAGCCAATCAAGTTTAATTGGCGTAGCATTGTTGGACACTCTAGAGCTCGAAGTACAGACTTGGCAGTAACATCGTTCGAAACAACCTGCAATAGTACCGGCCACGTCGACTTGCCCAATTCGACATAATCGGATTTTCAACTAAAAATAACATCAGTATCACAGCCTTCGGCAGTAACAACACATATTCAACCTACCCAAGAGTCACTCTTGACTATTACAATCTGCCGCTCGCTGATCCAAAGACAAACAACGCAGAAGATTTAACAATTGAAATACTTATTGGTGCAGACTATTACTGGAAAGTAGTAAAACGTCAGCAGCCAAAAGCCATTACGCCATCTCTCGTCCTACTTCCTACGATCTTTGGCTGGATACTCACAGGAAAACGTTCAGGTATTACAGTTAATCAGGTAACAACGAACCACGTGTCAGTCAACAACGATGAACTTTCTGACGACTCCATGCGACGTTTCTGGGATCTCGAAACAATTGGAATTCGAGAGATAGAAAGCAAACAATTGGACGACGTGTATACGGCTATTCCTGAAGACTTCGACGACAATTACCGCATCCACAACGGATGAAGAGTTGTGTCACTTCCAAGGAAACAGAAAACACTTTCATCAGACAATTTACATACATCCGAGTAAAGGTTCCGAACACTCCAGAAACGACACAGATTTCAAATAAAATATGTACGACGCGCATATGTTAGACTATATGGTACAGGAGCAAGTAGAACTAGCTCCCACCGATGTTATCCCTGGAAATGACTTTTATCTGCCGCACCATGCAGTAAAAAAAGAACAACGGGATTCAACCAAATGAAGAATAGTTTTCGATGCCTCATCTCACAAGCCAGGCCCATGTCACTCTATGATACCCTACACATGGGACCAAACTTTTTACCCGAAATTTTTGGAGCCCTTTTAAGATTTCGATTGCAACAAAAGGCCATCGTGTGCGACGGATCCCAGGTATTTCTTCAGATATCTCTAGACGAGTCGGATAGAGACCTTACCAGGTTTCTCTGGTACAGCTACGACACTAACAATGGCGGAACCTACACAATCACAGAGGACGTCGTAGCATACCGTTTTGCTCGTCTTCCATTTGTTCTTACGAGCAGCCCATTCCTCCTATCCGCTGCTCTGCTTGGATTAGCGAACATGAACCATGCCGCATACCCAAAAGCAGCACATTTCCTCGATGCTTGTATATTTATGGACGACTTCACCGCCAGCGTAGAGGACGACAACTTAGCCGTTACAGTTTATTGAGATTTGACAGCCATCCTTCGCCAGATTCGGCTTCTGCTATCAAAATTGGTCACGAATTCCACGCCACTGATGAACATTTGGAAAGCAGAAGCTAGAGAGATAAAAATAGAAACACGAGTCCTAGGTGTCGATTGGAATGCCGAATCAGATCAACTCTTCACAACCCCATGCGACGTCACCCAAAAGATATCGACCCAGCCAGCAACTAAGCGACAACTACTAAAAGCCACAGCCAGATTCAACGACCCACTTGGATTATTTTCACCGGAGTCAATAACTGCGAAGATACTTTTCCAAAACACTTGGTAAAAAGGACTAGCATGGGAGGAAATTCTACCACCTGACCTCGCTCATCGATGGAATGATTGGATATCAAACCTACAGTACTTAACTTCAATACGCATACCCCGGTGGATCACCATTTCGAAATCCAGCACGTGTTTTGTGATGCCCCGGAAAGAGCGTATGGTGCTGCGCTGTACGTCTGGTCGTTTACTGACGACACTTTCACGGTTCGTCTGGTCTGAAGGTGACACTTCCCCGGCTCGAATTGTTAGCAGCCTTGATTGGATCACGACATTTAAATTATTTCTACCGTGAAACTGGAGTAGGATCCATTCCTGCAACTTTATGGACCGATTGAACAGTCACTCTAGGATGGATCCGTTGCAACCCTAACCGATGGAAAACCTTCATCTGTAATAGAGTGACAGAAATTCACACGCATACTGTGTCTAGACAATGGAGACACTGCCCCGGAACAGAAAACCCTGCAGACTATATCTCAAGAGGCCTCCCAGTAAAAGACTTGGCATCGCGGGATTCCTGGCAGTCCGGACCTCCGTGGCTCGCCATGAACCACAATTCTTGGCCACGTGATGTTACGGGCGCTCCTATGGACCTACCTGACGAGAAAAAGACATCCCATGTTTTGGCCATCACTACTCCCCAATCACGGCTACAAGCTACGCGACTTAGTTCCTACTGGAAGTTAATGAACGTTACGACATGGATTCTTCGCTTCGTCGGATGCTTGAGAGAGAAGAACATAAACGGCACTCAAAACTTAACAGCTGGGCTTATTGGATACGCTATGTTCAAGCAGAGTGTTACCCAGCTGACAGAATAATAAGCAAATGCCCAGCACATCAAAGATTTCAAGATTTAACCCTTTTCTTCAAAACGATCTAATTTGCTTAGGGGGACGTCTTCAAATTGCAGAACTTACTACACTTCAAATACACCATGTGATCCTCGATGGCTCACATCACTTCATCCGCCTCCTTATCCGCGACACGCACATCAAACTTCATCACATGAGAGTGCGTATGATACTCACAGAACTACGCAATGAGTTCTGTATATTAAGAGCACAACAGAACATCAAAAAGGTACGGAACACCTGCTTGTCATGCAAAATATCCCACAACAAGAGATGCGAAGAAGTCGAAGCACCACTGCCAGCAGACCGTGTACGACAATGCCGGGTTTTTGAAATGATAAGAATTGACTTTGTAGGCCCCCTCTACATCAGATTGGGATCTATTACGAAGAAAGGATAATTGTTTTGTTCACCTGTGCAACAGTGAGAGCGGTACACTTAGAACTAACATCAGACCTGTCGACAGACAAGTTCTTGATGGCTTTTCAACAATTTTCTCGACGCAGAGGAATGTCGTCAACATATATTCAGACAACGCACAAACATTCAACGCTGCAAATAAAGAACTCCAACTTTCCAAAGTCTAAAACCATCCGTAGACACAAACGTACATGGCTGAGCACAATGTGACGTAGAAATTTATATCTCCACGGGCGGCTTGGTGGGGAGGATGGTGGGAGAAAATGATCGGCTCCACCAAGCGCTACCCCAGAAAGGTACTGCGTCAGTGACAAGTAGGTGAAGAGGGACTCAACACGGTGTTGGTCAGTATTTAAGCCACCCTGAACACCAGTCTCATTGTACAAGATGGAAACAGTTCAAATTTATTAACACCTGCTCATTTTTTGAACGGTGGCGTCACAATCGCTACAAATGGATCTGAGCCAGAAGGAAAGAAGACCCTGAATAAAGAGTACCGACTGAAGATGAAGATGGTGACGATTTTTGGAGAAGATGGCAAAATGAATACCTGCTGCACCTACGATGCTACCACGAAGTAGAACGTCCCCACAACAACCACGAGAGGCTCAGAGTAGGAGATGTGGCCCTCTTACAACAAGACGTTTTACCCAGACATATGTAGAAATGCGCTCGAGTGGACGAAGTCATTCAAGGACGAGACGGACGAATACGAACAGCCGTTTTACGCCTGCCAGACGGTTCGAGAAACAGAAGACCGATCCTACTGTGCCCGTTTAGACCGGAGTCCGCACGACCACATATGCATTTTACCAATAATCAGTCAGCACGAGAGTCAAAATATCCCGGAGCGCCAGATGGGTTAAAGCAAATCGCAAAAACGACATCAAATAAAAAAATGCTTTACTGATTTTTGGCTCAATGCAACAATAAGGATAGAAGGAGATTCAATTGGGCGTAACACATCAAGTAAAATTATCTCATTTTATTTTGAATTTAAAATTGACTGCAAAAATGCTCAAAGTAGCATCACTCACGTGTGGCGACCCACACTCCTATTTACACAATATACAGAAATTTTCCAAACACATTTGACAATTATTTTTTTGGAAACACAAGTCTGATTGTTAGTCCTGTAGACTGTGTTCCAAAATTATTTATAATTAATGATTAAATCCAGTTCAAATTTAATTGTCTCTACTGGAAATATCGTAGATCACTGTTTGAATTTTTACATAATATTAACACTCGTAGAATAAATGTTCATAGAATTTTTAACTTTCACTTATTTTTCCAGTTTCAAAAAATATATATTGTCGAAAAATATTATCATCATTGAAGCAACACAAATTATTTACACATATTAATAACATCTGAAAAGTATTTGACCTTGAGCATAGCATCGAAGAACTGTGCGAAGCACAACAAAAAATTAATTGTTCTTTTGACATTAAACATTCGATAAGTGACTCGATTATGAACTTCCAAGTTCCTAACAAAATATATGATTTCTGAATCATCAACTTGATCAATAAATTGTTGAACCATTCAACTATTCAATTTTCCACTTGGAATCATTATTATGAAAAATATTTATATTCATGGCCATTTTAGTAACTTTCACAACTTGCAATTCTTCGACAGAATGCGAAAATAAGAATTGTAGCTTCAAAATAAATTCATTTAGTTCATGGCACTAGGATTGAAAATATCCTTCAAATTATTCGTGGTTAAAGAATTATTTTTAATTGGCAGTGGCCCATTCTATTATTTGTGTAAGAACACAATATTACAACAACAACGGCAAAGGTCTTCCTCTGAAGAAGAATAAACTACTATCATGACAAATCCGGGTTCTAGCAAAATCAAAGTCTAAATGGAATTCGTAAACAAGGTTGAAATAAGAACTGATGGTTTTCAAAGAAATAACCTTCGGGTCATTCATACGACGAAATGTGTGGTTCCAATACTCCTACTATAAACCTGAGCCATCGAACCTGCTATTTGATTGATGCTCGAAAAAATCTCCTCATTCCTGCGACTTAAACACGCGCACCTGGGAATGGCATTTCAACTACTCCACACATATAAATTTTCTTCCCAAAATTTATACAATAAATCAAGCCTCTGCTTGTTATCAACACTGGAAGATTAATAAACTTACAAGTTTATTTTATTTTACCATTCAGTTCAACCCGTGAATTTACCATACTTATGAAAATCTTTACTTCACTTTCGAGTGTATTTACGTCATGATTTTATATAAATACAAAAATATCCTATTTGATACAATTATCAATTGCTTCCCGTTTCATGCCTCTCCGTGTTATCTGAAAAATATACTTTGCTCATTGCAAATATTAACTGTTCAACCAGAACTGAAATGTTGGTTGAATGCGGGCTTGCGCTAACCACTCTCCTTCGGAAAATCTCCTGTTCCAAACTAGAAATGATTAAACTACTTCATAGGCTCTCTCTCTCAATACATATGATTATTATAAAATATAATATCCCAGAATTATTTAGAAAAATTATGAAAATCATTATTATTATTATTAGTGGATTATTATTATTATTATTAGTTATATTATTTTAAATATATTTAATTATCATCTCATTATGTGAGAATCCACATGTTCGAACCTTCGAATATGGAAAAAATATCCATTCCTCAACAAAAATAATTATTAACTTTTACAGTTACATCGGCTGATTACCGTGATTTCCCAAAAATATGAAATATTCAAATAAATGCTCGAAATGCTCGGTCATCGATCCTAAACTGTTCTGAGTGCTGAAAATACTCAGAATAACTCTAACAAGTCTTGCGTAAATCATTGCAAGATTTAAATACGAAGAAAAATAAATGTGTTGGTCATCTGCAGAAAAATAGTTTGTTCCAATTAGCTAGGCATAATATAATTCAAGTGTGGCTTACATTTCTTGATGGTCTTGAAGCGTAGCGAACCTGGTCTGTACCAGATTTATCCATAAACATGCCCTATCGGACAAGCACGTATAATCCTTGTATCGGCCGCCATTATATACCCACAATCCGTCTAGTAAGACATAGTGGTAGTATCTCTTGACGTTTGAATTAACTGTTGTTCCATTTTAATATGGGCTTCTATCAAAGCCATAACAGTTTGTTTAAATGGGGTCAGATCTAAGTGATCTATTCTTAGATATGTCAGTTGTAACATAACTCACGGTAATCTTATCAATACAAGAAGACACTGACAGTCTAATCAATCAACGGCTGTTCTGAAGATCGTTCCCTGGGCATGGTTTAACACCATCTACCATGCGCTAAGCAACCTGTAGTTTCCCTTGCGTAGACTAATGAACACCACCGTGACAGACTGGTCTTCAGTGTACTGATAGATCGAAGTGGTTAACAAGTTACCAATATGAAAACTGACTGAAATGGACTTAAACATCCAAGTATTAGGTTATTACTGGACTGTGACAAAGTACTAATTCTAGACAAAGTCTAGCATATGTCCATGTAGAAACATAAATATTTCCACTAATGTCTGTATAAAAAAAAAATCAATCACCTCAGTGATTCTCCTCGCCGGAAACTTACTAAGTTCCACTTCGTAGCGCAGCACTTTTTGTGACTATGACAACTTTGAAAGTTACTTCTGCGTAGATCCGGCAACCATGTGCCTTGGCTCAGCGTAGCAGCAACTTGCTCGGCAAATGCTTGTGTTGGAATGAGCTATCGATGCCTCGGCCGGCCGGCTTTTATTCAAAACTGCCAGGGTCACGCGTCATCAGCTGATATCTGGAAATCCTCATATCTCTGGTATCCCTGGTCCGATTTACTTGATACTAATTGCATTCTCTTTCATTTGGCCGTGCCAGTAATCTGATCCAAGTCTCAAGTCTCTACTCCATGGCTAACTATTTAATCAATAAATAGCCTCGACCTCTGCTATTACTCGCTACGTCACTTGACATGCAAGTATCGGTAAATTCTTTCCAATTGCTTCGAGAAGCAATGTAGCGCGATATTCAAATATCTCAACTTTCAAAAGCGGCTGTAGCCTTTCCCTTGATATCTAGGTGTCTGAATCTTGGGAATACCCATTCCTAGAGTTGGGCACATCCACCCCACACCTATCAAAAAATAAAAATTGAATTTTTATTTTATTTTTCCTATCTACACATTAAATTATCTGGTTCTTGAATAATAAATCTTCTAATTCGGTGCATTATAAGTTCCCACGATGTTACCAGTTCGTGTATTGGCGACTTCATAGCTTCCATTGTTGTTTACTTCCACAATGCGATATGGTCCAGCGTAAAGGCTTGCAAACTTCGAGTACACTCGATTTTGCACGTCAGAGGGTGTAGGTCTTTTCACTATAACAAGAGTTCCTACGCGCAAGGGTCTGCGAAAACGCTTTCCTCTCACTCTGCGCTCTCTTTTCTCAGCTTGGCTCCTCAACTTGTCTAAAGCTAGAGTTTCCCTCATCTGACGACTTGGTTCAATCTCAGGTGGAATAGAGATGATTCGATCCCATAATCTTGTTGGTTTAATTCCCTGATGAAGCAACATGGGAATCTGTCCAGTACTCTCATGAATTGTAGAGTTGATGGATTCGGATGCTAAAGAGAGAACATCCATCCATTTCCAATGCTCATTTGGACAATAGAGGCGGCAAAATTTTGCTATTTCAGCCATCACGCGTTCTGCTGGATTGCTCTCTGGATGTCTAATAGAACAAAACAATTGTCTAATCCCAAGATTATTCATGACGGTTCGAAATTCTAAAGATGTAAATTGAGGTCCACGATCTGATAAAAGGAATTCCGGTTTGCCTGTTTCCGAAATTACGCTGCCTCTAATTCTCTTCGCACAATATTTTGCGTTTGCCTTCTGAATTGGATGTAACATAGTGTATTTGCTGAATACATCCATGGTCACCAGAATATATCGGTTACCTCTTTTAGACTTTGGGAGAGGACCATATAAATCAGTCGCGAAGATTTTGCAAGGCTTAGAAGGAATAATAGGCCTTGGTAATTCTCTCAGTAATCTAGAATTATGTTTACTCCTTTGGCATAAGTCGCATTCTCGAATAGTGTTCCTGACAGTTTGTCGCATCTGCTCCCACGAAAATTTCTCTTGAATCATGTTGACTGTCTTATCTACTCCAGCATGACCTGCGATTCGATGTGCCATCCAGATAATGGGTTTTTGCATTCGTGGAGGTATCACTACTCTCAGCTTCGTATGGTCAGGATCTGCAAACTTGTAGATTAAACCATCTAACATCAAAAAATCTCTGGAAATTCTTTCAGTTTCCACAAAATCATCATCATTTGGATCCATGTCTCCCTGTAGAAAACGAAAAATGTTTCTAAGACGTCGGTCTCTCCTCTGGGATAAATGCAACAATCTTAACCTTCTCAAGGTATCTTCATCTTCCTGCGTCAGGTTAACTTGAAAAACCTTAGATGTAGACTCCACTGCTCTACTCAATAAATCAGCTCCCACGTTCAACTTTCCAGGAGTGTGTTCAATAACTAGGTTGAATTGTTGAATAAAAAGTGACCATCTAGTTATCCTATCACTGGCAAAGTTTGTTCTCAAGATAAACTCCAATGCGTGGTGATCAGTCCTCACAATGACTGAATGTCCAATTAACATTTTCTTCCACGACTCCAACGCGAATATTACAGCAAGTGCTTCTAACTCTGTGGTGTAATAATTCCTTTCTGATGGACGAAGTTTCCTGCTAATGAACGCCAGGTAATGTCTCTTGTGATCTGCATCTTCTTGAAGAAGAATAGCTCCAATCCCTACGGTGGATGCATCAGATTCTATGATGAAATTCTTGGTAAAGTCAGGATACTCCAATTTCACGCTGTTTACCAATAACCTTTTGGCATCTTGAAATGATTGTTCACAATCTTCATCCCATTTCCATTTGTTTCCTTTCTTTAATAATTCCTGCAATGGCGCTACCGTCTTGGTGAAGTTTGGACAATGCCCTGCAAAGAATTGGCATGTCCCGAGAAAACTGCGGACATTCTTCACTCTAGTAGGTCTAGGGAAATTTGCAATTGCCTGTATCTTTGTCTCATTGGGACGGTATCCTTCTCCATCCAAAATGTGATCCAAAAATTTTATTTCCTTTCGAAAGAACTGACATTTTCGAAGGTTTACTTTAAAGTTCGCTTTTCTCAAATCTGCGAATAACATCTGAAGATGTAGCAAATGTTCCTCCTTAGTCTCAGATGCAATTAAGATATCATCTATATAACGAATTGCTATCTCTTTTACTTCAGGACTCAAATTTTGTTCCAGTGCTCTGATCAAAACAGATCCAGATGTTTTGACTCCAAATGGTAGACGGCGGAATACATATGTCTGCTGGTCAAACATAAATCCTGTAAACTTCTTGGAATCTTCACTAAGCCTAATGTGATGGTAGGACGAAGTGAGATCAATATTAGAGAACCAGACCTTGCCTTGGAATTTCCTTAACAGTTCCCTAATGATTGGTGGTCTGTCATACTCTGGCAGTAATCTTGAATTCAAACGCGCGAGCGTCTAAACATAGTCTCAGACTTCCATCTTGCTTAGACACTACTGCTAATGGATTGACATAAGATGTAGTGTACTTTTCAATCACATTGTTGCTTTCCATCTCCTTGATAAGCACTTTTACTCTTTCTCGATGCTTTTCCGCAACCGGATACAATTTAGCATGAAAAGGTGCATCATCATTTACACGAATACGATATTCAAAATCTTTAATTTCACCAGGTTTAATATCGAAAATATCGTGATACTCTTCCAAAATTTTCCCTAGCTCTGGGGACTCCTTCTCAGTGTAGACTTCTCTTCCTTCAGCTTCATGAAAAATCAGAGACCATTGAGCATCTCCCTCGATGTCTTCCTCTTCTTTTCCCTCGAAGTTAATCTCTTCGGTATTCTTGAATCTGATCGTCTCTGTCTTCATGTCAATCACTGCTTGATATTTCTGAATGAAATCCGCTCCCAATATCATGTCAAAAGCCATGTCCTTCATTACTACAAACACATGTCGGAAATCATGTCCTCCAATCGTAATACATAAGTATAATTGTGTTTTGCACAGAGATATTTTGTTGGGTATTATTCCTTGGATCTTGATTCCTGATACTGGAATCTCCTCTAAATTCTCTTTGAGCTTCCACATAATATAAAGCTTCTCACTCACAAGACAAAGCATAGCCCCAGTATCAATCAAAGTATCGACAGGCATACCGAATACTTCGCATGATATGACTGGCATTGTAATTCTTGTACCCATTTCTTTCCGTTCGTCATTCTGTTGAATTAAGTCATCATCCTCTGCTTGCCATTTAATAATTCTGGAAGTGAAAGTGTTCAAAATTCTATCTTCTACTGTGAATTCGAAGTTTTTTTTTTTTCGTTGACATTCCCCCGGGATTGTTGTGTTCCCGATGGACCTGGTTCATTGGGCCTCTGCTCCAAAAACTGCAAGTTATCTTGGTGTCTTGCTTCCAAGTTTTTCCTCGTCTCCTTGTTGAACTCTTCATTGGACTGACGAGTATCCACATTCCCTCTGTTATTGTAGTTGTTTCTACCATAGTATCTTCTTTCCTGGTACCTTCCTTGATTATCCCGTGGCCTTCTCCATCGAGTATTGTATCGATTACCACCATCCGGTCTCGCATAAGGCTTGTAACTGTATCTGTTACTGTTCTGATTCCATCCTCTTTTATTTGGATCTTCCCTCGGCGTTTTCTCTTCTCGCCCCTCTCGAGGTGTTTGAGAATAACTATCAGCCATAACAGCATACACAACGTTGTTATTCTTTCCTCCCTTCTGATGGAAGAATTGAGCGTTCGTATGATCCAGCTTCTGTAATACTTCGTCAAATTGCTCCATATTATAGATATCAGCAGCGATCAAAGTCCTCTGGACGTCTGCTGGAAACTGACGTATCAATGCAGTAATCAATTCGTTATCTGGCATCGGCGGATCTAAATGTTGAAGTTTAGAAAGCTGTCCAGAAAAGTACGTTGAGTATCAAGTAGGTTGTGACGTCGAGAATCTCTTCGAATATAACTCTGCTCTGACTTGCTGTTGGGTTTCCGGGGACCAAAACTTTTTCAATAGCCCACGAGAAAACTCCTCAAAAGTGGTTAGAGTGGATCTAAATGCTCTGAACCAAAGAAGTGCAGGACCTTCCAAAAATTTCCCTATCACTCGGATCTGTCTTTCTTTAGGGATCTTGGAATCTTTCAGGTAATCACCTGCTTCTCTCAAAAATTCCACGGGTGTCACAGAATCTCGCCCTGAAAATTTAGAAGGCTTATCCTCTACATTCTTAAATACAGTTATGGGGTTGGATTGAAATACTGTCCTGACCTCATCCTGTCTTTGACTGTCAGTTTCTCTAGCTCCTCCTAGATTTATCTGTATCTGTTCCTTTCCCCTTACAATTGGCATTTTCAACAGATGGTCAGACTGTTTCTCATCCTTGATTTGGGTTTTCATAGCCTCAAGTTCCTTTTGGTTTTCTTCTGCCATTTTCTTAATTGCTTCAGTTTCTTTACAATTCTCCTTAACATCAATGGATATCTGGTTCATAACAGCCTCATGACTTTTCAATGACTCTGTCATATCTGAGATGTCCTTCTGAGTTGCTTGGATATCTTTGGAAATTACTTGAATATGGGATGACAAAGATTCCCTAATCTCCTTGATTCCCTCTTGATTCTCCAGCTTGAGTGTGTCTTTAATTTCATTGACAACTGTGGTTTTAATTTCAGTTTGCAATTCATTAATCACACCTTCTCTTATTTCTCCCATCACAAGTTCTTTGAATTGTTCTGTCAACCGTTGAACAACTAGAATTCCCATCTCATTACTCTCCTTCACTCTGACTTCTAGGTTGATCATGTCTTCACCAACTTTCCTAAGACCATGTTCTATCCTATCAGCTAAGCTTTGAGATCGAAGATCGGCATCGCGAAATTTATCGTCCATTAAACTTGCGTTAGTAGCTAATGAAGTTTCGAGCTCATGTGTTTTTTCGCATAATTTATTCATTTTACTCTCAAGTGTCATTTTCAAAATTTCGGAATTCTCTTTAAATTTACTTTCCATTGAATTAAATTTACTATTTAAATTTTCTTTCATATTATCTTTTAAAGAATCAGAACTTTCTTTAAGTTTATCTTCCAAAGAATCAGAATTTTCTTTAAGTTTATCGTTTAAACTTTCTTTAAGTTTATTTACTAAAGAATCAGAATTTTCTTTAAGTTTATTTTCTAAAGAATCAGAATTTTAAGTTTCTCATTTAAACTTTCTTTAAGTTTATTTTCTAACGAATCAGAATTTTCTTTAAGTTTACTTTCTAAAGAATCAGAATTTTCTTTAAGTTTATTTTCTAAAGAATCAGAATTTTCTTTAAGTTTCTCATTTAAACTTTCTTTAAGTTTATTTTCTAACGAATCAGAATTTTCTTTAAGTTTACTTTCTAAAGAATCAGAATTTTCTTTAAGTTTCTTTTCTAAAGCCTCTGTATTTTCTTTCATAATGGCGGCTACACGCCGTCCAGCCTCTTTTGAACTCTCCTCCAAACTCCTCATCATCCTCATCATTTCTTCCATAATTTCAATTATTATTCAAAGCTTAGGGGTATACAATATTGGCAAACACAAGCTTATAACTAGAACAAGAAATATGAATAGCTAATTGGAACACTCTAATAAAATGAGATTTGTCCTAATGTCGACGTGATGGAAAAACAAAATTCTCGACTTTTACGAATTACATTTACCACAATATCACAAGAAAAATATGCAAGTTCTCAAATATCCTCCACCTGGATTCTAATAATGTGTATGTCCAGTCATCGAACGTTTACTACTGAATTTACTTGACGCCCTAATGGTTAAGCCATTATCAAAAATAATCAAACCCATTCTAATTATTAACCAAGTTAAATTTTTAATTTTCCCCACTAATTGGGTTTCCTACTAATTTATTCATCCAAACCAGACATCTCTCAACTCCCAAAATATTTCTATAAAAATTATCACAATTTAAATCGGCATGCGATTGACCATGTCTAAATCGAGACCCACGTTCGAAGCCATTTCTCTCTCTATCTTATTTTATGTGCCCGTTTAGACCGGAGTCCGCACGACCACATATGCATTTTACCAATAATCAGTCAGCACGAGAGTCAAAATATCCCGGAGCGCCAGATGGGTTAAAGCAAATCGCAAAAACGACATCAAATAAAAAAAATGCATTACTGATTTTTGGCTCAATGCAACAATAAGGATAGAAGGAGATTCAATTGGGCGTAACACATCAAGTAAAATTATCTCATTTTATTTTGAATTTAAAATTGACTGCAAAAATGCTCAAAGTAGCATCACTCACGTGTGGCGACCCACACTCCTATTTACACAATATACAGAAATTTTCCAAACACATTTGACAATTATTTTTTTGGAAACACAAGTCTGATTGTTAGTCCTGTAGACTGTGTTCCAAAATTATTTATAATTAATGATTAAATCCAGTTCAAATTTAATTGTCTCTACTGGAAATATCGTAGATCACTGTTTGAATTTTTACATAATATTAACACTCGTAGAATAAATGTTCATAGAATTTTTAACTTTCACTTATTTTTCCAGTTTCAAAAAATATATATTGTCGAAAAATATTATCATCATTGAAGCAACACAAATTATTTACACATATTAATAACATCTGAAAAGTATTTGACCTTGAGCATAGCATCGAAGAACTGTGCGAAGCACAACAAAAAATTAATTGTTCTTCTGACATTAAACATTCGATAAGTGACTCGATTATGAACTTCCAAGTTCCTAACAAAATATATGATTTCTGAATCATCAACTTGATCAATAAATTGTTGAACCATTCAACTATTCAATTTTCCACTTGGAATCATTATTATGAAAAATATTTATATTCATGGCCATTTTAGTAACTTTCACAACTTGCAATTCTTCGACAGAATGCGAAAATAAGAATTGTAGCTTCAAAATAAATTCATTTAGTTCATGGCACTAGGATTGAAAATATCCTTCAAATTATTCGTGGTTAAAGAATTATTTTTAATTGGCAGTGGCCCATTCTATTATTTGTGTAAGAACACAATATTACAACAACAACGGCAAAGGTCTTCCTCTGAAGAAGAATAAACTACTATCATGACAAATCCGGGTTCTAGCAAAATCAAAGTCTAAATGGAATTCGTAAACAAGGTTGAAATAAGAACTGATGGTTTTCAAAGAAATAACCTTCGGGTCATTCATACGACGAAATGTGTGGTTCCAATACTCCTACTATAAACCTGAGCCATCGAACCTGCTATTTGATTGATGCTCGAAAAAATCTCCTCATTCCTGCGATTTAAACACGCGCACCTGGGAATGGCATTTCAACTACTCCACACATATAAATTTTCTTCCCAAAATTTATACAATAAATCAAGCCTCTGCTTGTTATAAACACTGGAAGATTAATAAACTTACAAGTTTATTTTATTTTACCATTCAGTTCAACCCGTGAATTTACCATACTTATGAAAATCTTTATTTCACTTTCGAGTGTATTTACGTCATGATTTTATATAAATACAAAAATATCCTATTTGATACAATTATCAATTGCTTCCCGTTTCATGCCTCTCCGTGTTATCTGAAAAATATACTTTGCTCATTGCAAATATTAACTGTTCAACCAGAACTGAAATGTTGGTTGAATGCGGGCTTGCGCTAACCACTCTCCTTCGGAAAATCTCCTGTTCCAAACTAGAAATGATTAAACTACTTCATAGGCTCTCTCTCTCAATACATATGATTATTATAAAATATAATATCCCAGAATTATTTAGAAAAATTATGAAAATCATTATTAATATTATTAGTGGATTATTATTATTATTATTAGTTATATTATTTTAAATATATTTAATTATCATCTCATTATGTGAGAATCCACATGTTCGAACCTTCGAATATGGAAAAAATATCCATTCCTCAACAAAAATAATTATTAACTTTTACAGTTACATCGGCTGATTACCGTGATTTCCCAAAAATATGAAATATTCAAATAAATGCTCGAAATGCTCGGTCATCGATCCTAAACTGTTCTGAGTGCTGAAAATACTCAGAATAACTCTAACAAGTCTTGCGTAAATCATTGCAAGATTTAAATACGAAGAAAAATAAATGCGTTGGTCATCTGCAGAAAAATAGTTTGTTCCAATTAGCTAGGCATAATATAATTCAAATGTGGCTTACATTTCTTGATGGTCTTGAAGCGTAGCGAACCTGGTCTGTACCAGATTTATCCATAAACATGCCCTATCGGACAAGCACGTATAATCCTTGTATCGGCCGCCATTATATACCCACAATCCGTCTAGTAAGACATAGTGGTAGTATCTCTTGACGTTTGAATTAACTGTTGTTCCATTTTAATATGGGCTTCTATCAAAGCCATAACAGTTTGTTTAAATGGGGTCAGATCTAAGTGATCTATTCTTAGATATGTCAGTTGTAACATAACTCACGGTAATCTTATCAATACAAGAAGACACTGACAGTCTAACCAATCAACGGCTGTTCTGAAGATCGTTCCCTGGGCATGGTTTAACACCATCTACCATGCGCTAAGCAACCTGTAGTTTCCCTTGCGTAGACTAATGAACACCACCGTGACAGACTGGTCTTCAGTGTACTGATAGATCGAAGTGGTTAACAAGTTACCAATATGAAAACTGACTGAAATGGACTTAAACATCCAAGTATTAGGTTATTACTGGACTGTGACAAAGTACTAATTCTAGACAAAGTCTAGCATATGTCCATGTAGAAACATAAATATTTCCACTAATGTCGGTAGAAAAAAAAATCAATCACCTCAGTGATTCTCCTCGCCGGAAACTTACTAATTTCCACTTCGTAGCGCAGCACTTTTTGTGACTATGACAACTTTGAAAATTACTTCTGCGTAGATCCGGCAACCATGTGCCTTGGCTCAGCGTAGCAGCAACTTGCTCGGCAAATGCTTGTGTTGGAATGAGCTATCGATGCCTCGGCCGGCCGGCGTTTATTCAAAACTGCCAGGGTCACGCGTCATCAGCTGATATCTGGAAATCCTCATATCTCTGGTATCCCTGGTCCAATTTATTTGATACTAATTGCATTCTCTTTCATTTGGCCGTGCCAGTAATCTGATCCAAGTCTCAAGTCTCTACTCCATGGCTAACTATTTAATCAATAAATAGCCTCGACCTCTGCTATTACTCGCTACGTCACTTGACATGCAAGTATCGGTAAATTCTTTCCAATTGCTTCGAGAAGCAATGTAGCGCGATATTCAAATATCTCAACTTTCAAAAGCGGCTGTAGCCTTTCCCTTGATATCTAGGTGTCTGAATCTTGGGAATACCCATTCCTAGAGTTGGGCACATCCACCCCACACCTAGCAAAAAATAAAAATTGATTTTATTTTTATTTTTCCTATCTACACATTAAATTATCTGGTTCTTGAATAATAAATCTTCTAATTCGGTGCATTATAAGTTCCCACGATGTTACCAGTTCTTGTATTGGCGACTTCATAGCTTCCATTGTTGTTTACTTCCACAATGCGATATGGTCCAGCGTAAAGGCTTGCAAACTTCGAGTACACTCGATTTTGCACGTCAGAGGGTGTAGGTCTTTTCACTAAAACAAGAGTTCCTACGCGCAAGGGTCTGCGAAAACGCTTTCCTCTCACTCTGCGCTCTCTTTTCTCAGCTTGGCTCCTCAACTTGTCTAAAGCTAGAGTTTCCCTCATCTGACGACTTGGTTCAATCTCAGGTGGAATAGAGATGATTCGTTCCCATAATCTTGTTGGTTTAATTCCCTGATGAAGCAACATGGGAATCTGTCCAGTACTCTCATGAATTGTAGAGTTGATGGATTCGGATGCTAAAGAGAGAACATCCATCCATTTCCAATGCTCATTTGGACAATAGAGGCGGCAAAATTTTGCTATTTCAGCCATCACGCGTTCTGCTGGATTGCTCTCTGGATGTCTAATAGAACAAAACAATTGTCTAATCCCAAGATTATTCATGACGGTTCGAAATTCTAAAGATGTAAATTGAGGTCCACGATCTGATAAAAGGAATTCCGGTTTGCCTGCTTCCGAAATTACGCTGCCTCTAATTCTCTTCGCACAATATTTTGCGTTTGCCTTCTGAATTGGATGTAACATAGTGTATTTGCTGAATACATCCATGGTCACCAGAATATATCGGTTACCTCTTTTAGACTTTGGGAGAGGACCATATAAATCAGTCGCGAAGATTTTGCAAGGCTTAGAAGGAATAATAGGCCTTGGTAATTCTCTCAGTAATCTAGAATTATGTTTACTCCTTTGGCATAAGTCGCATTCTCGAATAGTGTTCCTGACAGTTTGTCGCATCTGCTCCCACGAAAATTTCTCTTGAATCATGTTGACTGTCTTATCTACTCCAGCATGACCTGCGATTCGATGTGCCATCCAGATAATGGGTTTTTGCATTCGTGGAGGTATCACTACTCTCAGCTTCGTATGGTCAGGATCTGCAAACTTGTAGATTAAACCATCTAACATCAAAAAATCTCTGGAAATTCTTTCAGTTTCCACAAAATCATCATCATTTGGATCCATGTCTCCCTGTAGAAAACGAAAAATGTTTCTAAGACGTCGGTCTCTCCTCTGGGATAAATGCAACAATCTTAACCTTCTCAAGGTATCTTCATCTTCCTGCGTCAGGTTAACTTGAAAAACCTTAGATGTAGACTCCACTGCTCTACTCAATAAATCAGCTCCCACCTTCAACTTTCCAGGAGTGTGTTCAATAACTAGGTTGAATTGTTGAATAAAAAGTGACCATCTAGTTATCCTATCACTGGCAAAGTTTGTTCTCAAGATAAACTCCAATGCGTGGTGATCAGTCCTCACAATGACTGAATGTCCAATTAACATTTTCTTCCACGACTCCAACGCGAATATTACAGCAAGTGCTTCTAACTCTGTGGTGTAATAATTCCTTTCTGATGGACGAAGTTTCCTGCTAATGCACGCCAGGTAATGTCTCTTGTGATCTTCATCTTCTTGAAGAAGAATAGCTCCAATCCCTACGGTGGATGCATCAGATTCTATGATGAAATTCTTGGTAAAGTCAGGATACTCCAATTTCACGCTGTTTACCAATAACCTTTTGGCATCTTGAAATGATTGTTCACAATCTTCATCCCATTTCCATTTGTTTCCTTTCTTTAATAATTCCTGCAATGGCGCTACCGTCTTGGTGAAGTTTGGACAATGCCCTGCAAAGAATTGGCATGTCCCGAGAAAACTGCGGACATTCTTCACTCTAGTAGGTCTAGGGAAATTTGCAATTGCCTGTATCTTTGTCTCATTGGGACGGTATCCTTATCCATCCAAAATGTGACCCAAAAATTTTATTTCCTTTCGAAAGAACTGACATTTTCGAAGGTTTACTTTAAAGTTCGCTTTTCTCAAATCTGCGAATAACATCTGAAGATGTAGCAAATGTTCCTCCTTAGTCTCAGATGCAATTAAGATATCATCTATATAACGAATTTCTATCTCTTTTACTTCAGGACTCAAATTTTGTTCCAGTGCTCTGATCAAAACAGATCCAGATGTTTTGACTCCAAATGGTAGACGGCGGAATACATATGTCTGCTGGTCAAACATAAATCCTGTAAACTTCTTGGAATCTTCACTAAGCCTAATGTGATGGTAGGACGAAGTGAGATCAATATTAGAGAACCAGACCTTGCCTTGGAATTTCCTTAACAGTTCCCTAATGATTGGTGGTCTGTCATACTCTGGCAGTAATCTTGAATTCAAACGCGCGAGCGTCTAAACATAGTCTCAGACTTCCATCTTGCTTAGACACTACTGCTAATGGATTGACATAAGATGTAGTGTACTTTTCAATCACATTGTTGCTTTCCATCTCCTTGATAAGCACTTTTACTCTTTCTCGATGCTTTTCCGCAACCGGATACAATTTAGCATGAAAAGGTGCATCATCATTTACACGAATACGATATTCAAAATCTTTAATTTCACCAGGTTTAATATCGAAAATATCGTGATACTCTTCCAAAATTTTCCCTAGCTCTGGGGACTCCTTCTCAGTGTAGACTTCTCTTCCTTCAGCTTCATGAAAAATCAGAGACCATTGAGCATCTCCCTCGATGTCTTCCTCTTCTTTTCCCTCGAAGTTAATCTCTTCGGTATTCTTGAATCTGATCGTCTCTGTCTTCATGTCTATCACTGCTTGATATTTCTGAATGAAATCCGCTCCCAATATCATGTCAAAAGCCATGTCCTTCATTACTACAAACACATGTCGGAAATCATGTCCTCCAATCGTAATACATAAGTATAATTGTGTTTTGCACAGAGATATTTTGTTGGGTATTATTCCTTGGATCTTGATTCCTGATACTGGAATCTCCTCTAAATTCTCTTTGAGCTTCCACAGAATATAAAGCTTCTCACTCACAAGACAAAGCATAGCCCCAGTATCAATCAAAGTATCGACAGGCATACCGAATACTTCGCATGATATGACTGGCATTGTAATTCTTGTACCCATTTCTTTCCGTTCGTCATTCTGTTGAATTAAGTCATCATCCTCTGCTTGCCATTTAATAATTCTGGAAGTGAAAGTGTTCAAAATTCTATCTTCTACTGTGAATTTGAAGTTTTTTTTTCGCTACCATTCCCCCGGGATTGTTGTGTTCGCGATGGACCTGGTTCATTGGGCCTCTGCTCCAAAAACTGCAAGTTATCTTGGTGTCTTGCTTCCAAGTTTTTCCTCGTCTCCTTGTTGAACTCTTCATTGGACTGACGAGTATCCACATTCCCTCTGTTATTGTAGTTGTTTCTACCATAGTATCTTCTTTCCTGGTACCTTCCTTGATTATCCCGTGGCCTTCTCCATCGAGTATTGTATCGATTACCACCATCCGGTCTCGCATAAGGCTTGTAACTGTATCTGTTACTGTTCTGATTCCATCCTCTTTTATTTGGATCTTCCCTCGGCGTTTTCTCTTCTCGCCCCTCTCGAGGTGTTTGAGAATAACTATCAGCCATAACAGCATACACAACGTTGTTATTCTTTCCTCCCTTCTGATGGAAGAATTGAGCGTTCGTATGATCCAGCTTCTGTAATACTTCGTCAAATTGCTCCATATTATAGATATCAGCAGCGATCAAAGTCCTCTGGACGTCTGCTGGAAACTGACGTATCAATGCAGTAATCAATTCGTTATCTGGCATCGACGGATCTAAATGTTGAAGTTTAGAAAGCTGTCCAGAAAAGTACGTTGAGTATCGAGTAGGTTGTGACGTCGAGAATCTCTTCGAATATTACTCTGCTCTGACTTGCTGTTGGGTTTCCGGGGACCAAAACTTTTTCAATAGCCCACGAGAAAACTCCTCAAAAGTTGTTAGAGTGGATCTAAATGCTCTGAACCAAAGAAGTGCAGGACCTTCCAAAAATTTCCCTATCACTCGGATCTGTCTTTCTTTAGGGATATTGGAATCTTTCAGGTAATCACCTGCTTCTCTCAAAAATTCCACGGGTGTCACAGAATCTTGCCCTGAAAATTTAGAAGGCTTATCCTCTACATTCTTAAATACAGTTATGGGGTTGGATTGAAATACTGTCCTGACCTCATCCTGTCTTTGACTGTCAGTTTCTCTAGCTCCTCCTAGATTTATCTGTATCTGTTCCTTTCCCCTTACAATTGGCATTTTCAACAGATGGTCAGACTGTTTCTCATCCTTGATTTGGGTTTTCATAGCCTCAAGTTCCTTTTGGTTTTCTTCTGCCATTTTCTTAATTGCTTCAGTTTCTTTACAATTCTCCTTAACATCAATGGATATCTGGTTCATAACAGCCTCATGACTTTTCAATGACCCTGTCATATCTGAGATGTCCTTCTGAGTTGCTTGGATATCTTTGGAAATTACTTGAATATGGGATGACAAAGATTCCCTAATCTCCTTGATTCCCTCTTGATTCTCCAGCTTGAGTGTGTCTTTAATTTCATTGACAACTGTGGTTTTAATTTCAGTTTGCAATTCATTAATCACACCTTCTCTTATTTCTCCCATCACAAGTTCTTTGAATTGTTCTGTCAACCGTTGAACAACTAGAATTCCCATCTCATTACTCTCCTTCTTCACTCTGACTTCTAGGTTGATCATGTCTTCACCAACTTTCCTAAGACCATGTTCTATCCTATCAGCTAAGCTTTGAGATCGAAGATCGGCATCGCGAAATTTATCGTCCATTAAACTTGCGTTAGTAGCTAATGAAGTTTCGAGCTCATGTGTTTTTTCGCATAATTTATTCATTTTACTCTCAAGTGTCATTTTCAAAATTTCGGAATTCTCTTTAAATTTACTTTCCATTGAATTAAATTTACTATTTAAATTTTCTTTCATATTATCTTTTAAAGAATCAGAACTTTCTTTAAGTTTATCTTCCAAAGAATCAGAATTTTCTTTAAGTTTATCGTTTAAACTTTCTTTAAGTTTATTTTCTAAAGAATCAGAATTTTCTTTAAGTTTATTTTCTAAAGAATCAGAATTTTAAGTTTCTCATTTAAACTTTCTTTAAGTTTATTTTCTAACGAATCAGAATTTTCTTTAAGTTTATTTTCTAAAGAATCAGAATTTTCTTTAAGTTTATTTTCTAAAGAACCAGAATTTTCTTTAAGTTTCTCATTTAAACTTTCTTTAAGTTTATTTTCTAACGAATCAGAATTTTCTTTAAGTTTACTTTCTAAAGAATCAGAATTTTCTTTAAGTTTCTTTTCTAAAGCCTCTGTATTTTCTTTCATAATGGCGGCTACACGCCGTCCAGCCTCTTTTGAACTCTCCTCCAAATTCCTCATCATCCTCATCATTTCTTCCATAATTTCAATTATTATTCAAAGCTTAGGGGTATAGAATATTGGCAAACACAAGCTTATAACTAGAACAAGAAATATGAATAGCTAATTGGAACACTCTAATAAAATGAGATTTGTCCTAATGTCGACGTGATGGAAAAACAAAATTCTCGACTTTTACGAATTACATTTACCACAATATCACAAGAAAAATATGCAAGTTCTCAAATATCCTCCACCTGGATTCTAATAATGTGTATGTCCAGTCATCGAACGTTTACTACTGAATTTACTTGACGCCCTAATGGTTAAGCCATTATCAAAAATAATCAAACCCATTCTAATTATTAACCAAGTTAAATTTTTAATTTTCCCCACTAATTGGGTTTCCTACTAATTTATTCATCCAAACCAGACATCTCTCAACTCCCAAAATATTTCTATAAAAATTATCACAATTTAAATCGGCATGCGATTGACCATGTCTAAATCGAGACCCACGTTCGAAGCCATTTCTCTCTCTATCTTATTTTATGTGCCCGTTTAGACCGGAGTCCGCACGACCACATATGCATTTTACCAATAATCAGTCAGCACGAGAGTCAAAATATCCCGGAGCGCCAGATGGGTTAAAGCAAATCGCAAAAACGACATCAAATAAAAAAAATGCTTTACTGATTTTTGGCTCAATGCAACAATAAGGATAGAAGGAGATTCAATTGGGCGTAACACATCAAGTAAAATTATCTCATTTTATTTTGAATTTAAAATTGACTGCAAAAATGCTCAAAGTAGCATCACTCACGTGTGGCGACCCACACTCCTATTTACACAATATACAGAAATTTTCCAAACACATTTGACAATTATTTTTTTGGAAACACAAGTCTGATTGTTAGTCCTGTAGACTGTGTTCCAAAATTATTTATAATTAATGATTAAATCCAGTTCAAATTTAATTGTCTCTACTGGAAATATCGTAGATCACTGTTTGAATTTTTACATAATATTAACACTCGTAGAATAAATGTTCATAGAATTTTTAAATTTCACTTATTTTTCCAGTTTCAAAAAATATATATTGTCGAAAAATATTATCATCATTGAAGCAATACAAATTATTTACACATATTAATAACATCTGAAAAGTATTTGACCTTGAGCATAGCATCGAAGAACTGTGCGAAGCACAACAAAAAATTAATTGTTCTTCTGACATTAAACATTCGAGAAGTGACTCGATTATGAACTTCCAAGTTCCTAACAAAATATATGATTTCTGAATCATCAACTTGATCAATAAATTGTTGAACCATTCAACTATTCAATTTTCCACTTGGAATCATTATTATGAAAAATATTTATATTCATGGCCATTTTAGTAACTTTCACAACTTGCAATTCTTCGACAGAATGCGAAAATAAGAATTGTAGCTTCAAAATAAATTCATTTAGTTCATGGCACTAGGATTGAAAATATCCTTCAAATTATTCGTGGTTAAAGAATTATTTTTAATTGGCAGTGGCCCATTCTATTATTTGTGTAAGAACACAATATTACAACAACGGCAAAGGTCTTCCTCTGAAGAAGAATAAACTACTATCATGACAAATCCGGGTTCTAGCAAAATCAAAGTCTAAATGGAATTCGTAAACAAGGTTGAAATAAGAACTGATGGTTTTCAAAGAAATAACCTTCGGGTCATTCATACGACGAAATGTGTGGTTCCAATACTCCTACTATAACCCTGAGCCATCGAACCTGCTATTTGATTGATGCTCGAAAAAATCTCCTCATTCCTGCGACTTAAACATGCGCACCTCGGAATGGCATTTCAACTACTCCACACATATAAATTTTCTTCCCAAAATTTATACAATAAATCAAGCCTCTGCTTGTTATCAACACTGGAAGATTAATAAACTTACAAGTTTATTTTATTTTACCATTCAGTTCAACCCGTGAATTTACCATACTTATGAAAATCTTTATTTCACTTTCGAGTGTATTTACGTCATGATTTTATATAAATACAAAAATATCCTATTTGATACAATTATCAATTGCTTCCCGTTTCATGCCTCTCCGTGTTATCTGAAAAATATACTTTGCTCATTGCAAATATTAACTGTTCAACCAGAACTGAAATGTTGGTTGAATGCGGGCTTGCGCTAACCACTCTCCTTCGGAAAATCTCCTGTTCCAAACTAGAAATGATTAAACTACTTCATAGGCTCTCTCTCAATACATATGATTATTATAAAATATAATATCCCAGAATTATTTAGAAAAATTATGAAAATCATTATTAATATTATTAGTGGATTATTATTATTATTATTAGTTATATTATTTTAAATATATTTAATTATCATCTCATTATGTGAGAATCCACATGTTCGAACCTTCGAATATGGAAAAAATATCCATTCCTCAACAAAAATAATTATTAACTTTTACAGTTACATCGGCTGATTACCGTGATTTCCCAAAAATATGAAATATTCAAATAAATGCTCGAAATGCTCGGTCATCGATCCTAAACTGTTCTGAGTGCTGAAAATACTCAGAATGACTCTAACAAGTCTTGCGTAAATCATTGCAAGATTTAAATACGAAGAAAAATAAATGTGTTGGTCATCTGCAGAAAAATAGTTTGTTCCAATTAGCTAGGCATAATATAATTCAAATGTGGCTTACATTTCTTGATGGTCTTGAAGCGTAGCGAAACTGGTCTGTACCAGATTTATCCATAAACATGCCCTATCGGACAAGCACGTATAATCCTTGTATCGGCCGCCATTATATACCCACAATCCGTCTAGTAAGACATAGTGGTAGTATCTCTTGACGTTTGAATTAACTGTTGTTCCATTTTAATATGGGCTTCTATCAAAGCCATAACAGTTTGTTTAAATGGGGTCAGATCTAAGTGATCTATTCTTAGATATGTCAGTTGTAACATAACTCACGGTAATCTTATCAATACAAGAAGACACTGACAGTCTAACCAATCAACGGCTGTTCTGAAGATCGTTCCCTGGGCATGGTTTAACACCATCTACCATGCGCTAAGCAACCAGTAGTTTCCCTTGCGTAGACTAATGAACACCACCGTGACAGACTGGTCTTCAGTGTACTGATAGATCGAAGTGGTTAACAAGTTACCAATATGAAAACTGACTGAAATGGACTTAAACATCCAAGTATTAGGTTATTACTGGACTGTGACAAAGTACTAATTCTAGACAAAGTCTAGCATATGTCCATGTAGAAACATAAATATTTCCACTAATGTCTGTAGAAAAAAAAATCAATCACCTCAGTGATTCTCCTCGCCGGAAACTTACTAAGTTCCACTTCGTAGCGCAGCACTTTTTGTGACTATGACAACTTTGAAAATTACTTCTGCGTAGATCCGGCAACCATGTGCCTTGTCTCAGCGTAGCAGCAACTTGCTCGGCAAATGCTTGTGTTGGAATGAGCTATCGATGCCTCGGCCGGCCGGCTTTTATTCAAAACTGCCAGGGTCACGCGTCATCAGCTGATATCTGGAAATCCTCATATCTCTGGTATCCCTGGTCCGATTTACTTGATACTAATTGCATTGTCTTTAATTTGGCCGTGCCAGTAATCTGATCTCTACTCCATGGCTAACTATTTAATCAATAAATAGCCTCGACCTCTGCTATTACTCGCTACGTCACTTGACATGCAAGTATCGGTAAATTCTTTCCAATTGCTTCGAGAAGCAATGTAGCACGATATTCAAATATCTCAACTTTCAAAAGCGGCTGTAGCCTTTCCCTTGATATCTAGGTGTCTGAATCTTGGGAATACCCATTCCTAGAGTTGGGCACACAACTGGCGATTCACTTGGTGATTGACCAGGGTGGGGATGATGAGAAGGATCACAGAAGGGCGTTCTAGCGGAGAGATTGAGACTCACTAGATTCACTAAGTCGATTGTAATTTCTTATATATATATTCTTTGTATTGTTGTGTGTGAGAATAAAGAAGTAATACGGAGAGTTCAGTGTATATATATACTTCACGTACGTAAATTCCCCACAGCATTAGCAAGATTTCAGGATACACACGTGTCTCATTAGACCAATATTCTGAGCAAACTCTTTTCCAATATATATATATATATATATATATCACTTAAACGTAGATATTTTTGGAGTAAGAATGAATATATGTTTCAACAAGGATACATACGAGCTATGGTCTAACAAACCCTCTATGAATTAACATGTGCTTAATGAATACCCCGCTCTCTAACCAACATTTCTCAGCTTATATTTCGTGAATTTTCTTCAGACCGCAATGACACATTATTTGTAATTTAAACTTATTTTCCATAACATAAATAGAACTTCTGGCCTCTATCAATTAAAATGTGCTGCTTTAAATCTCCCTTCGTACTCTTCACCACAAGTACCACATGAATATGACTTTTTCCCCAACGATGAACAAGGGACTTTTGTGAGCCTCCCAATCAGTGAATTTTAATCCCTACACACTATAGGAATACTGCTTTTGGCATTGTATGAATTAACACATGTGTCGTTATCCACCCAATAAAGTGAACACTGTTCCGCATGTACTCTTTAAATATGCCTTGTGGCAACCAAGTAACAAGCGAATCGTAGGAGATACTTGTGAGTAAATGTCGCTGCATAAATAATACATAGGTTCGACACACATTTTCTTCAGTAAAGTTTGCTGGGCATAATCTATGTAGATGCGGCTATTAGCCCCAATCAATAAGCATGTGTCGACAATTTTGTTTTCGTATTGACGATTTCTCCGCATGAGTTTTTCCTAAGATCTTTCCCTAGTTCAGATCCCGCAAATGTTGCATGAATTTGGTTTCAGGAACTAGCACGTGAATTCAAAAGTCCTATCCCTGCAAATATAGCTCCGCTTTAAAACATGGAAGCACATTTTGCCACTAATAATTACCATGTGTCTATCTAATGAACTTGGCAGAGCAATGTTTGGTCCTTATGTACTAAATGATTATTGTTTCAGCCCACATTGAATTAGGAGAGGTGTCGTTAAAGACCCTTTCCCAGTAAACTTGCTCCAAATGTACTGCATGAAGAGGGCTGTAAACTGCTATATATAAACATGTGTGTCACAAAATATATTGATTCAAATTAGATTTTTTGTCACATTTGCTACTCAAACGCGCATTTTCTAACTTCCTATCAGAAAGAAAATTAGCCAATTTCCGAATAGCGCTTCCGGGTAAAGTTTTTTTCCAAAAGTACCTTACGAATGCGTATTTTTACAAAAATGGATAATCACATGCGTTTCCCTAGACATCTATTAGAGGTAAGTTTGATGCGCATGTACTACATGATTACGACTTTACACCTTTATGATATACCTAATGTCATTATTTTCAAATGTGGTGTGAAGGCTAAGTTCATTCTGCATGAACTACAGGAAGGTGCACTGACACCACTATGCATAAGCATGTGCGTCTTCGAATTTCCATTCCGTCTCACCAATGAACTCCAAGAGTATTTATGGATTCGGAGTTTCCACAAATTTCGACGGAGGAGGGATCTACATCTTCAATAGGAAACTGGGAGAGAAACTCATAGGAGTTGGAATTCCACTTATGAAGTGGGAATCCTCCATTCTTTAGCAATGCCTGAAGCTCTAGTGACACGAAAGAAGCTTCCTCCAGAATGGGGAAGGACTGCAAGTAATCGTCAACATAGAATGAGGTAGTTAGTGCTTCGGAAGCTTTAGAATCAAATAATTGACCATCTTGAGAGGCTAACAAGTGTAGGGATCGGATAGCAAGGAAAGCAGAAGGTTTTAAGCCATAAGTAACCGTCTTTAAGCGAAATACCTTAATGGGCTTGCTGATTTCGTCGCGCCACAAGATTCTTTGGAGATCTCGTTGTTCAGGCTGAATTAAAACTTGACGGTACATCTGTTTTATATCCGCTATACCAGCTATGGGAAATAATCGAAAGTTTAAGAGTATAGCAGATAGATCTGACTGAATAGCAGGACCAGAGCAAAGAGTATCGTTAAGACTGTTGCCATTAACGTCAGGTGATGAACCATTGAAAAAAACTCGGATTTTATCCTTTACAAGAGGGTTTTTCCACACAGGATAATGATTTAAGAAAACCGTTTCAATTGGGGGGTGCAATTCGTCATCAGATTTGTTAACAACTTCCATATGATCTAAGCTTTCATACTCATCCATAAAATCAGTATACTGCTGTTTAACGAGAGGTTGTTTCTTGAATTTGCTCTCGATAGCAAAGAGAGCTTTTCGAGCTTTGGGTTGAGAGTTAATAGGTTTAGGGGGATTTTGTAATCTTGGCATCTGGACAATGAACCGGCCATCAGAAGAACGAGTGGTGGTGTTCAGAAAAAGCTGCTCACAGAATTCGTTTTCTGAAGAGGTCACGTTAGGAGAGTCAACGCTTTCGAGCCTCCAGAACTGTTCCAAGTCAGTATTAGCGAAATAACTTTGCGATGCGGGTTGGGGAGAATAATGAGGAAGTTGACCGGTGACGATCCATCCAAAATTAGTGTCTCTGGCAACCACGTTTGAGGATAACTTGCGAACCTGTTTACGAAGGCAATTCCAGAAAACATTGGCACTAAAGAGTATGTCAATGGGGTTTTGTACATTGAACAGAGGATCGGCTAGCCTTAAATGCGAGGGAATGTTTAACCCTGAATTATCCACAGAGTGACTTGGAGTATCTTCTCCTATGCTATTGAGAATGAGACAATTCAGTTTGAGAAAGTTGTTTCTGTGACAAATGTCTCTTATGGTTAGCTTTGAGAACTGTAAAGCTTGCGATTTTGAGCTGTTAATGCCCGATACGTTAATAGAAGTGGGGTTTACAGGTAGGCCTAGTTTTCTAATCAAAGAATTAGACACAAAATCATGAGTTGCCGCTGAATCAAGAAGACGGCGTGCAAGGACCCAGTTGCCAAAGTTATCCTGAACTTCGATTTGGACAGTAGACAATAGTACTTGAGCACTACGTATGGACTTGGCATTTTGAATGTAAGACGAAGCATTGGAACTGTTAGCATTGTCACTTTTCTGAGAAGTAGATGCGGTCGATGACCTTGCTTGATCATGACGATGTAGTCAAGTGTGATGAGCTTTTTCACAATGGAAGCAAAGTCTTGTGGACTTGCAATTTGAAGCAGAATGCGTGGGTGCTAGGAAGTTAAGCAATGTTTATTCTGGGAAACTAATTTTCTTCTGTCGTCGACTGACAGTTCTTTAAAAGATTTACGTAGATATAAGGCGTGGGACTCTTTACAAAATATGCAATTTAATGGTTCATTTAAACTCTCGCGGGGTTCGCTTTGAGTGATTAAAGCGAGAGAACAAGCAATACGGCGTTCACTAGACCTAGTTGGATAACCAGTGGCGTTTGACTTGAGTTTAGATGAGCTGGAGCCAGGTTTTTGGGTACTAGACGCTAATCGTTCGCTTTTAGGTTTAAGAGACATTGATTCAAATTTAGAACTCGTGGATGAGGGTGGTGTATTTTTGCAAATACACGGAAAGGAAGAATTAGCTTTTGCTCTTCATTACTTTATATCAGTCCACTTATTTAAATTTCTTTCCCGCACACACCAACATCGAACTGTTACCTCCCGTTTGCCCCGTGCATTTGTTCATTTTTTCTGTCAGTTTTTTACAGAAACGCATATTCCGCTGAACCAGCCTGACAGCGTCCCATCGCTGCATTCCGAACTTCCATTGCTTCAAACCATGAAGACTTCTATATTAATCCGCAGAGCGTCGTGTTCTTCACCGACCAACTACTCCATGAAGACACCGCTCCAAGAAGAATTCTGTTTTTGTCAAGTTTTTCATGTTTATGTATACCCTCTTTTGTTTCCTCCCCTACTCGCCCGCTTCCCCCTCTTCTCCCCTCCTCCTACTGCTCTCTTCTCCGTGCGCGCAGCCCGCTCGCTCGGTCACTTCACTTCTACACTTCGTCTCGACTTGTCTCCGTGTCGTGAGAGCTCACCCTCACAGTGCAATCAACTTCCTGTTGAACATGCCGTCTAGGCTGGTGTGCTTTCGCTGCGTCTAGCAGCCCTCACTTGTACGTCGGATGTCGACCCAGTCAGTTAGAGCTTAACTAAAGCTCGCCTCCTCAACTCGAGAGGCAAACACTTAAATTCTACGCCATGTTAGAATTTTAGTATCAACCGTCAAAGGGAACATCGCCTTCGCCATGAAGCAAAGCTGAGTACTACTTCTACGTTCTTCAACTTATTTGAATTGATTTTAAATAGCTACATGCTTTTTAATGATCATTTTATAGGCAGTGTGAGATTTCTATACTTGGGGCAATAATCATCCTTCGCGGGATTTTCTATGTTGGGCTTTTGTCGATCTAAGCCAACCTTCACAGGAAGCAGCATTTCTTATGCTTATTAAATGAGAGATTTTCTCACAACGTGGGATACCATTAAATTACCCACTGTCTATAAAATACTTAGCTCGTTCCACCGCTGGACTAACTTTTGCTCTATTCTTCAGTCATGATTGCTCTGGAACCTTCCAGAATCTGCACTATATCTACCGGTTATACTGTCAGGTATTTTCCACTCACATATGGGAATACTTTTTCAAACTAAGGAATCTTCCTTATGAACTACTAACCAATATCTAATTTTTCTTCCTCCGTTGGGATTTTCTCTGGCGCATTCAACTATAATCTACAACTTTCTCAAGCAATAGACTCTCGCATACCTAGTGTAACTAGTTATTTCCACCATTGCAATAACTTTCTTTGCCATCAACTTTTTGTGCTACTACAGTGAACTTTTCATCTATATCAACAGACTATAGTGAAAACAGTGTTTCTTCAACATTTCTTCCGCGTCGCGCTCGTCCATGTACAATAAATACGGGCATGAACACTTTTCCACAATCCCATTTGATCTTTCCCAAATCCTTTACTAACAAACCAAAATAATAAAATTGTTACTTTGGGTCTTTTTTCAATGAGGTGTCACTCTCAATAAGTGCCCTCCCTCTCTTGCTTTATGTACAACGAATTAATATCTGAACAAATTTCGTGTCTAGGACACGCCTCAAATTGTATTGTTTCTCCCATCTAATGAGGAAATCCAATTCTTACAACTCATAAATGAGTTATCTCTAGGTTTCACGAAAGGGAAACTTGCCCCATTTTCTCGTGATCCCTACTTGAACATAGGAATTCTAGAAACTTCCTTTCGATTGTTCTGTTCAGGTTTCACAATAAGAGACCTGCCCTATTTGTATAATCTTTACAAGTATTTCTGTATCAGTACAAGAAGTTATAGGAACTTCTATTTCATTCTTCCCGTTTTTTTGTTGTTACTTTCGAAGTTGTTACTCTTTCTAAGATATTTACCTAGAAATTCTTAAAGTACACACCTTGTACTTGATTTATGGTCTAACTTCAATTACGTCAGTTATCTTTAAATTTTTCATTTATTTATCTTCGTCATTTCAAAATCTTACGAAGATTTTAATGCATATAAAAGGTTTAAAACCAAAAGAGTTATCAATTGCCTGGTGCAAGCTTTAAATGTTTTCGGAGGTCTGCGACCCCAATTGTTACAAAACCAAATTATATATTTGTTACAAAAACTACTTCCTTTTGCATTGTTAAATAAATTAAATATTTGTTCATTGATTTATCATTTCTCAAACCTGACGGTTAGGCAAGATCCTGTCTTCCCTAACTCTTCCTAGGTTCATGCCCTCGTTAATAAAATAAATCTATTGATAGTGTGTTCACCACTTGTTGCATTTGAGCAAGAACTCTTAGTTATAACTTATGTCAAACTCTCTTCCTATTTCTCCATCTTTTTCTCCGGTCCGAAACACACTTCCTTTTTTTTTCATCATCTTCCCTTGGGTGTTAGGTTATTCCCAAGCTAATAATCTACCCAGAGGGTTCACTTTGATTAGCTAAAGCAGTTAAGAGTTGGCATCTAGCATTTATGAAAGTGACTAAATACTCGTAAGAGTAATCGTCTTCTCTGGAAAGTTCAATCTCCCAAGGTTTTAGGGTAGCAACATCGACTTTAGAAACCACTAAATGTATTAAGAAAGTGTCCCAGTGTTCAGTGGGTTGATCCAATTGGGACAAAGCTTTAACGTGAAGTTGTGTGGTATCAATGAGAGTACGCAAACTAGTGACCTCATTGTGCTGTGACGCGGGTAAGTTAAATAGAGCCTTCATATGGCGTTGAATACGTAACCGTGAATTACCGTATCTTTCTTTCAACAAGTTAGAGGCAATGGGGTAGTTTTCGGCACTTAATGGGAGTGCTTCAACTAACTGCAGAGCTTGACCTCGGATGATAGATCTCAAATAATGAAACTTATAGATGACTTGAATGTCTTCATTGTCATGAACAAGAGAACAAAATAGTTCATAGAAAGAATCCCAAGTAGATTCATCTCCAGAGAAGTGGGGTGAATCAATCTTAGGTAGAATTGGTTTGGGCTTGTGAGTGCCATCGCGAGAAAAGGTTTGTTGTTCGTGAAGGGAACCAAGAACAGAACCGTCTTTTTTCTGTTCTTCTTCGAGTTGGCGTATTATTTTAAAAGCAGAACCTATACCTTCGTAATATTGGTTTTCTACTTCGACTCGATCTTCGGTTTGATTGTGCATACAAATCTCAATTTCAGTTTGGATGTTACAATAATTTGCATATGAACGTTCAAAATCCTTTACACGATATTTTCATCATCATCATCTTGTACAGTTTCCAGCCCCAGGCTGGGTCTGTTTGGAACATAAGCCTCGCCACTTAGTCCTTTCTTCCCACCACCTCTCCGCTGTCACTTTGGTCCAGTCCTCGCCTCTTTTCTTGACACATTCCTCCACTCCTTTCAGCCATCTATCTCTTGGTCTTCCCCTTGGTCGTTTCTTCTGCATCTTTATCTCATGTATCCTCTTGGGAATCTTCTTCTCATCCATTCTCTTTAAGTGTCCATACCACCTCAGTCTTGATGTCTCAATCCTACCTTGCAAGGGCTCCTCATTCACCATTTCCCTGACCTTTTCATTCCTCACCCTGTCTCTTCTTGTTACTCCGATCCTACTTCGCAGGAACTTCATTTCACCTGCCTGTATTCTGCTTATGTCTCTTTTCTTCATTGTCCACGTTTCTGAAGCATAGGTCAGTATCGGGATATAGTAGCTTCTGTATAACACTTCCTTCCTTTTTTGTGGGGCATCTTTATTCCACACTAAGCTCCTAATGCTTCTCAGAAATGATTCTGCCTGTCTGCCACGTTCCGTAATCTCTTTGTCATTTCTCCCATTTTCCTCCACTATACTTCCCAAGTACTTGAGACATTCCATCTTCTTCAGCTGTCCACCTCCAAGTGTTATCCCACTCATTGGTCTGTCCTTTTTCCTGGTCGTTAACAGGATCTCACATTTACTGATGTTTAACTTCCATCCGTACTCTCCCACTGTTTCTTCCCAAGCCTTCAGTTGCTCCTGAATTTCCTCCTCCCTGTTTCCCCAGACCATGAGATCATCTGCAAACACCATTGCTTTCATCTTAACTTCTCCTATCTTTCCTGCTATCCGTGTCATTACCTCGTCCATAACCACAATAAAGAGAAGGGGTGACAGCGCACTACCCTGTTTCAGGCCACTCATTTGTCTGAACCAGTCTGTTCTTTCCCCTCCGACTTTCACACAACTCACACTTCCACAATACATCTCCTTCACTCTGCCTACAGTCCCTTTTTCCACTCCCATGTTTTCCATTGCTTTCCAAACCATCTCCCTACACACACTATCATAGGCCTTTTCGATGTCCAGGAAGGCCATCAACAGATCCTCTCCAAATTCGTAGTGGTGTTCCAGGAGCTGTCTCACTGAAAATATGAGATCCACTGTTGATCTCCAGGTCTGAAACCATACTGCTCCTCTCAGTTTTCTCCCCACTTTGGCTCGTATTCTACTTTCTAATATCTTTTCATATACACACATCAAAAAAAGTTTTGCATCACCTCGGTTCCCAGATCTCCGGCATATAGACGTTGACTGTGTATATTGTATCCAAGATACAGTCCCTTTGACTGTTCATAGATGTCACTAAAACTGCTCAAAGATGTAAACAACCATGCATGAGCAGGGCCTATTAGACGGAGGGGGTACGACAGCCGATCAGTTCCAGTCATTCCACCAGGACGAAGGTACGCTGCTCATGTTGTCTGTAGTTCTACCATGCCTAGAAGGTCAATACCGCAGTTCGATCGCGTCCGCATTGTTACTTTGTGTCAAGAAGGGCTCTCAACAAGGGAAGTTTCCAGGCGTCTCAGAGTGAACCAAAGCGATGTTGTTCGGACATGGAGGAGGTAGAGATACAGGAACTGTCGATGACAGGCCTCGCTCAGGCCGCCCAAGGGCTACTACTGTAGTGGATGACCGCTACTTACGGATTGCCGCTCGGAGGAACCCTGACAGCAATGCCACCATGTTGAATAATGCGTTTCGTTCAGCCACAGGACGTCGTGTTTCAACTCAAACTGTGCGCAATAGGCTGCATGATGCGCAACTTCACTCCCGACGTCCATGGCGAGGTCCAGCTTTGCAACCCCGACACCATGCAGCGCGGTACAGATGGGCCCAACAACATGCTGAATGGACCCCACGGAATTGGCATCACGTTCTCTTCACCGATGAGTGTCGCATATGCCTTCAACCAGACAATCGTCGGAGACGTGTTTGGAGGCACCCTGGTCAGGCTGAACGTCTTAGACACACTGTCCAGCGAGTGCAGCAAGGTGGTGGTTCCCTGATGTTTTGGGGTGGCATTATGTGGGGCCGACGTACGCCACTGGTGGTCATGGAAGGCTCCGAAACGGCTTTACGATACCTGAATGACATCCTCCGACCCATAGTGCAACCATATCGGCAGAATATTGGAGAGGCATTTGTCTTCATGGACGACAATTCTCGACCTCATTGTGCACATCTTGTGAATGCGCTCCTTCAAGATAACGACATCGCTCGACTACAGTAGCCAGCATGTTCGCCAGACATGAACCCTATCGAACATGCCTGGGATATGTTGAAAAGGGCTGTTTATGGACGTCTTGACCCACCAACCACTCTGAGAGATTTACGCCGAATTGTCGTTGAGGAGTGGGACAATTTGGACCAACAGTGTCTTGATGAACTTGTGGATAGTATGCCACGGCGAATACAGGCATGCATCAATGCAAGAGGACGTGCTACTGGGTATTAGAGGTAGTGGTGTGTACTGCAATCTGGACCACAAATGCTGAAAGTCTAGCTGTATGATGGTACAACATGCAATGTGTGGGTCTCATGAGCAATAAAACGAGCTGAAATGTTGTTTGTGTTGATCTCTCTTCCCTTTGTATTTAACGGTTCCGGAACTCTTGGAACCGAGGTGATGCAAAACTTTTTTTGATGTGTGTATCTTGGCACAGTGAGGTATGAGTGTGACTCCCCTGTAATTTCTGCACTCCTTTCTGCTTCCTTTCTTAAATATTGGGACAATTAATCCTTTCTTCCAATCTTCTGGGGTCTTTTTCTCCTTCCATATCACCCTCATCACACGGTACAGCCACTGTTTCCCAACCTCCCCTGCTGCCTTCACCATTTCAACACTCACTTCATCCACACCCGGTGCCCTTCCTCCTTTTCTATAGCCATCTCCAGTTCTCTCCAATTCAGGTCCTTTTCCATTCCTGTGTTGTCTTCTCCATCTTCCAATACATTGTCTTCCTCCCTATGACCATTTGGATTCAGCAAATCCTCAAAGTACTCTTTCCACACTGTCTTGAGTGTTTCACGATGTTTTAACAAATCTAATTGAGCTTCTGAGGGATGTAGCTCTTTGATGTATTTTCTGAATCGGGTAATTTGCCCTTTATAGGATGCTCGTTTAGAAGTAAGTTTTTCATCCTTATCCTTTTCTGTAGGAACAATGACAAAATAGGTAAATTAAAGTATAACTTACGAAACTGTGGAACCTTGGAAATGCTGTCAGGCTGGCAGCAGCAAATAAGTTGAAAGAAAGGGACACACCAAAGGAGACAGTAGCGGCCTCTTTCCACTTCACAGGCTTTGCACGGTGTAGTTATAGCAGAAAAATTCAAAGAAGATATTAATGATTTGCAAAATATTGTCAAATAACCCTTGACAAATAGAAAATGTCATAAACGGACTCTCCCGGGTTTCGGCACCAAATTTTTGGTAGATTATTAGCTTGGGAATAACCTAACCCCCAAGGGAAGATGATAAAGAACAGGAAGTGGGTTTCCGACTGGAGTAAAAGGATGGAAAAATGGGAAGAGAGTCCAAAAGAAGTTATAATTTTAACTTTAAGTATACTCAAAGGCAGCTGCCACTGCAAATCCGCTCTCCGATACCTAAAGTGGGTAAGGACCAGGGCGAAGCTAACGGGAAACGCAGCTGGAACTTGGACTGTTCTCGAGAAAGCTGCTTTAGAGTATTCCCTCTCAACGATACATATGCCTACTATTGGGAAGGGTGATGGTCTGGCAAGACAAAGAGTAACGGATTTATTGTGTATCTGTTCAAAGGAGTTTGTTTCTAAACAAGTAATTTGAAGAATGCCAATAATTTGAATCAGCTTCGAGAATTTTTGTTTTTGAAATTGTAGAATTTCTAAAGAGCGGCCAAATGCTTCCTGGAAGGTTAGGGATAAAGCAATTATAACTTTGGGAATAATTTTGGTAAGTATACCAATAGTTGCATTTAGAAATGGCTAAACCTTTACCCAGCAAGGCGCCGACTAAAAGTTTAGAGAATGAGAAACACTTATATTTTGAAAAACCAACCATTAGTGTTGGAGAGAATCTCCACAAGCAGGAAGCTGGCGTAGCGAGCTATGCTTGCCTTACTGGCCAGTTAGAATTAGCTATTAAAGCTAAGAGAGACTTAACTAAGTCATCAACTAAGAGTTCTTGCTCAAATGCAACAAGTGGTGAAAGCCCTATCAATAGATTTACTTGCATTAAGTGGGAAGAGTCAAGGAAGACAGGATATTGCCTAACCGTTATGTTAGAGAAATGATAAAGCCAAAAAGAAATCTTGAATTTATTTAACAATGTTCGGTAGTAGTTTTGTAACAAATATATAATTTTGATTTCTATAAACAATTGGGGTCGCAGACCTCCGAAAACATCTAAAGCTTGCGCCAGGCAATTAACAATTCTTTCGGTTTCAAACCTTTTATATGCTTTAAAATCTTCGTAAGATTTTGAAATGACGAAGATAAATAAATGAAAAATTTAAAGATAAATGACGTAATTAAAGTTAGACCATAAATCAAGTACAAGGTGTGTACTTTAAGAATTTCTAGGTAAATATCTTAGAAAGAGTAACAACTTCGAAAGTAACAACAACAAAAAGCAGGAAGAATAAAATAGAAGTTTCTATAACTTCTTGTATTGATACTGAATTACTTTGAATGATTATACAAATAGGGCAGGTCACTTATTGTGAAACCTGAAGAGAAAAATCGAAAGCAAGTTTCTAGAACTCCTATGTTTAAGTAGGGATCACGAGAAAAATGGAGCAAGTTTCCCTTTCGTGAAACCTAGAGATAACTCACTTATGAGTTGAAAGAATTGAATTCCCTAATTAGAAGGGAGAAACAATATAATTTAAGGCGAGTACTAGACACGAAGTTTTACAGACGTTAATTCCTTGTACATAAAGCAAGAGAGGGAGGGCACTTATTGAGAGTGACACCTCATTGAAAAAATACCTAAAGTAACAATTTTATTATTTTGGTTTGTTAGTAAAGGGTTTGGGAAAGATCAAATGGGATTGTGGAAAAGTGTTCATGGCCATATTTATGGTATTCGGACGAACGCGACGCGGATGAAAGGTTGAACAAGCACTGTTTTCACTATAGTCTGTTGATATAGTTGAAAAGTTCACTGTAGTAGAACAAAACGTTTATGGCAAAGAAAGTTATTGCAATGGTGGAAAATAACTAGTTACACTAGATTTGCGAGAGTCTATTGCTTGAGAAAGTTGTAGATTATAGTTGAATGCGCCAGAGAAAATCCCAACGGAGGAAGAAAAATCAGATATTGATTAGTAGTTCATAAGAAAGATTCCTTAGTTTGAAAAAGTATTCCCATATGTGAGTGGAAAATACATGACAGTATAACTAGTAGATAGAGTGCAGATTCTGGAAGGTTCCAGAGCAATCATGACTGAAGAATAGGTCAAAAATTAGTCCAGCGGTGGAACGAGCTAAGTATTTTATAGACAGTGGGTAATTTGGTATCCCACGTTGTAAGAAAATCTCTCATTTAATAAGCATAAGAAATGCTGCTTCCTGTTAAGATTGGCTTAGATAGACAAAAGCCCAACATAGAAAATCCCGCGAAGGATGATTATTGCCCCAAGTATAGAAATCTCACACTGGCTATAAAATGATCATTGAAAAGCATGTAGCTATTTAAAATCAATTCAAATAAGTTGAAGAACGTAGAAGTAGTACTTAGCTTTGCTTCATGGCGAAGGCGATGATCCTTTTGACGGTTGATACTAATATTCTAACATGGCGTAGAATTTAAAAGTTTGCCTCTCGAGTTGAGGAGGCGAGCTTTAGTTAAGCTCTAACTGACTGGGTCGACTTCCGACGTACAAGTGAGACACGCACAACGAAGCACGGAGGGACCAGGGAAGGGAAAAGAGTGGGGGTAGGAGACAAAAGGAACACATATAAGAATAACCAACATTAAAATATTAATTTCTCTTGATAAAATGATCTTCAAAGAGTTGATAGTAGGAGTCACTAGCGCAGCCTGGAGGGTGAAATAGTAGACAAAGTTCTCTTGATCACGGAGATGATAGCTGGCGATGGCGACGAGATCTGGTGGCCAGATTGATAAAGAAGTCCTCTTGTACAGGGATGAATTGAGGAACTTCAGAGATTCGCTGCAAGATGACGCTAGGTGGGTCATGGAAGATATATATCTAGAACAGACTTACAGGTAACATGAGAGACATAACCAACGAGGAGAAAACAGAAGATCACTGTTGGTGTTTGAGAAAAAAGAAGGGATGAACTAAAGCATAGAGAAGCAAAAGCTTGCTCTATCTTACCGTGTATTCCAAAGAATACACCAAAGGGTAAGTACATTAAGTGTGGTTAAGATCTCTGAAACGATGTAGACTTTTGCCAAAGGGCCTAAATGCAGGGAATGGAGTGATCTGTCCGAAATTTCACGTATAAAGTGATACTCACAGGTTTCCAAAGGGTAAGAATACTCATTTTGGTTCAGATCGGTGAAACGGTGTAGATTTGTGCCAAAGGGCCTAAATGCAGGGAATGGAGTGGTCTGTCCAAAATTTCATGAAAACTGTTACTCGCAGTGTTCCAAAGTGTAAGTATACAAATATTGGTTCAGATCGGTGAAACGGTGTAGATTTGTATAAATAACAGACAAACCTACATTGAACATTATACCGTATTTACACATGCTAGTGCAACAATCACAATAATGCAGGTTATCACATAAATTCTACACACACACCAATGTACACGGGGAAACATGACCACGATGTCTAAGCCCCGCAAATGAAATATTAACTGTGCGTACGATAGCATAGAGATTACTACAGTCCACTACAATCCTTGATTGTCAATCGGTCAGTTTTCCCATGTGTCCTTAAATAAATTTTACCGGACTATCATGATACAGAGTAAATCGTTGTTGCCTAGTGACAACCTGTCCATCAATGGTGCGGCGTTGACTAGCATGATACAGTGATAGTCGTTGTCGCCTAGCGACAATATTTCTGTCAAGTTATTAGATCGGTGAAACGGTGTAGACTTGTGCAGAAGGGCCTAAATACGGAGAATGGAGTGGTCTGTCCAAAATTTAACATAGCCTAAATTATTCCTATTGAATCAGGCTATCATATACAAAAAGAATTTTTCGAATCCGACTGGCAGTTCCAGAGATTAGCGCGTTTAAACACATAAACACACAAACTCTTCAGCTTTATTTTATTAGTATAGATTAGACACGTTACGAAAAATATAAAAACATTGATATGTTGCCAAAGGACTTTAGGACAAAGATAAGGAGCAGTTTTATGAATTGAATTGTGATTCAGAACTAATGCAAACTTTTTCAAATTTGGCTCTTGTGAACTTTGGGTTGATAGGCGTGCAGACTTTGCAGACATAGCTGACAAAGCAGTTAGATTTTTACTGCCTTTCACTACTTCGAACTTGTGTGACACTGCATTTTCTTCAATTGTTTATCTCAAGAATAAATACCAGAATAGGCTCCTTACAGTGGAAAACGATCTTCGTTTGAGGCTCAGCAATCTTAAACCAGACATTCCTAAGTTGGCTTCGAATCTTCAAGCTCACCCTTCACATTGAAGTTGTTAGTTAAGCTTTGGTGTTTATGTTTAATTATAAAGACTTTTTTATTAATATTATTTGTACAGTGTCATTTCTGAATGTTTGAATTGAATACCGATACTTATTGTAATAAGTAATAAAACAACTGGACACACCTTTTATTATTTGAACTTTAACTCTAGCAGTCTAACTCTAACAAAAACAATTTACAATCCATCTTTGGTCTGCTACGTAGTGATGGTGGGTTATACTTACTATATCTCCCTACCATTAGGTGGCACGCGAGAGATTCCCATCTCTTATAGTAGTACACACACAAAAAGGTTTGGGAAACACTGATCTAGACTACAAGTCCAAAGCGGGCAACTAATACAAGGTGATTAGGCCAAACATCTGTTAGCTTCACGCAATATACTATTTCCCAATGACAATGAGCTCAGTGTTCATAACATCGCTAAAACCCAGCAGTCGTGGGTGGAAGTATCGTATGGGACAGATAATTTAATTTGCCAACTTTCCATCAACAAGGATTGTGCTTGCTGTACAAAACACAACCTAACAACAAACGCTTCTGTTTGTCATCAACATAATTGTGATAACACAACTCTATATCCCTTACTGCTATTACGTGATAAGGAGATGTCTTGTAAAGAGGCATAAAGATACTTACCTCTTTTGGATCTAAAGATGGTGTTTCTGATTTCCGACAGGGAACGATCTCCGGAATAGAAGTTTCCTCAATTTTAATATCGGTTTGCCGGTCTGTATCTTCCTGCAAGGAAATGACTTGATTTACAAATATATTCCTTGAAAACGTGCATTGAATGAATCAAGGAATAAAATAACAAACTGAGGGTGAATCAGCCTCCTATTAATATTCTTCTTACCTCAACAGTGACAGTTTTTGTGGAGTTAACATCCGAAAACATTTCAGTTGTTATACACTCACAAAATGTAGGCCTAGCATATTGTCACTAGCACTAAGTGTTTGTTACAACTTTGTGGCGAAGATGCAGTTACTTAGAGATACCATAATGATAATAAAACACAATTAAAGTTGAAAAATGTTCTATTCAAAAATCTCGTACCAATCGCTGTTTGTTTTACCCTCTTGTGACCAGATTAAAGCAATACTCATATCAAGGAAAGGCAGGGAGGATTTTAACAAGAACGATAAATACATTCCTAAGAAGTGGCAGGTACTTGAAATTTCACACCAAATCACATTTAAGACATTATTCATGGTCCTTTAACATTGTCGAGATTAGGCAGTGTAGTAACAAATACAAAATATGAATATTTATATAGGCGACAGCTAAAGAGTTTTTTTTTTTTCAACCAAATTGCAGACCGCAGTCTAATAGTGGGTGAGGCACACTGCCATAGAGCATCTCTTCCCAGGTTTTTTTTAACGGTGAATACGTGCCAGTCCAAACCTAACCACAAACATTATCCTCCCCCATTCAACGCTCCTAGAAAACCTGGGAGTTCCTCACCATCAAATTAACAATAGGTATGTACCATTGGAGGCTGTCATGAAGGGTGGACCAACGATATATTAATAGACAGTCAGAGCTAATCTAACAGCGGAGTGTTATCAACGGTCGAACAAAGTCATATTGATAATCACAGATAGGACAATTTACAAGGTATTCTCAAAAAAACTAACCTACTAATTTCCTCTGGTTTATGTTCTATGAACATACACATCAGATTTTAAAACAGTGTTAAGTTTTCTTCCCCTTTAACTGCTTGAAGTTTAGAATGATGGATTCTTGCTCGAAACAGTTATCATTGAGGCTGTGTTTCAAACTCTCAAAATTGAGGCGTCCACTTCCAAAGGGTTCCCTGTCCAAGAAGTGAAATTGTTGGAAAAACGCAAAACGTTTATGAGACTTACTGCTTATCGTATGCTAATAATAATTTGCACATTACTATTAATCATGGAAGACTTTTGGAGGAATCACCCAATGATTCTTCGTAAAATAAAAAATATAACTTGGACAAGGTGCCATACGGGACAGATGACCTCGTAGTTCCGCCCATTAAAACAACAATAACTAACTAACTAACGAACGAACTGCAAGATGGACTAGGGCCATTTTGGAACAGTATGAAATAGACAAAGGAGGCTTCGTTTCTGTATGAATTAAAACTCTTTTTGAAGCTGATAATAATAAGAATAATTCTTGATGTGATGTTAGCTAATTTATTCAGTAAAATGGAGAAGAGATTAGATTATTGTTTATAAACCAACTATGTCCACAATTATTCAGCTGAATCAACAACATCCTTCTTCAGTCCTGCCTCATTTTCGTCCTCCGATCCATCTGAATTGTCTCTGGCGCAATTTGATAAGATGATGTTTATGTAGAAATGCAAATCAGGTACAGTATGCCAATCTTCATCATGAAGTTGAAGTAACCTCTTGACATCATCTTTTTTAGTTCGCTTCACCGGAATTCCAATTTCGACCTGCTGTGGATCAATGTCTGCTACCTTCCCATTTAGCTTTGTAACCTTCCTCCCTACGCCCAGATCTGTGTTTTATGTATGCCCTCCTCAAACTATGTTCTCAACGAACAAGAATATCTCCTTTCGGTGTCCTTCCTCGAGTGATAATAAATCTCTAGCTTACAGCAAAATGGAAGTGCAACTGGTTAGGTTTCTTCAAAATTTCTCGGGTTGCTGCTTTCCAATTGTACACATTGAGGTCCCTACCTATCATCAGGACAGTCGCATTCTTCTCAAAATCTATAGGACTGTTCAGGTTTGCATATCGTGTTCAATTTCTTAATTTCCCATTCAATGCACCCAAACACCTGGTCGGGTGGACTGAATGAACGTAAGGGAACTGGGAAGATAAGGGAGCATTGTGGAACACCTTCATGACCATCCCTATCATAATTGTGTAATCATTTTGTCCCCAGCAAACAACGTACTACTTCATAATCTTCTAACTTTGTATCGGTTAGTCGATGATATCGCGCAGAGGCAATTTCGCATGATCTTTTATGACTATTACTCAGTTCATTCGAACCAATAGTTGACATAGACACTACAAGATTCCTGTTCGTTGAAATTGGAATGTTTAGATTCTATTTACGTACGAAAGCAACACTGGAAAACATGTATTATTCATTCAAATAAAGCAAAGAGTAAATCATTCCATTTTTAATAAAGTTTGGTAATAGGATATCTAATACATGGACAAGGGTCATTATGGAGCTCAATACCGCAGCATGCATATCCTCACAATGGGACAAGCAAACGTTTGTTATTGTTTATTATTTTGTCTGCCATATTGGATTTCTGGCATTGGACAAGGGCCACCATGGAACTGCAAATGACATTCAAATGCAATTTTCGAGGGTTTTGGGTCGTTTTGGAACTGTAAGACAAATATAAATCAGTAGATGATGCACAGACTAATCCATTGATAACAAAACATGAATTTTTCATACAGGTGGACAAGGAACCCTTTGGAAATGGATGCCTCAATTATGCCAGCAGAGTGAACCAGCTTTAGGAATAAATAACCTACTGTTAGCACAGCATGAGTTGGGGACTTCACCTACAATAGGGCCTAGGTTGCCAGCAGAGTGAAACTGCATTAGCAATAAATAATTTACAGTTGGCACAGCATGTGTTGGGGACTTCACCTACAATAGGGCCTAGGGTGCCAGCAGAGTGAAACTGCATTAGCAATAAATAAGCTACAGTGGGCACAGCATGTGTTGGGGACTTTACCTACAATAGGGCCTAGGGTGCCAGCAGAGTGAAACTGCATTAGCAATAAACAAGCTACTGTTAGCACAGCATGTGTTGGGGACTTCACCTACAATAGGGCCTAGGGTGCCAGCAGAGTGAACCTGCAATATGAATACAATAATATCAGCAACTGTTAACTGCTAAAACAAGAAACAACACTAAATAAACAAAATGTTCATATTATAAATAAATAATGCTAGCTAGTGGAGACTCCTAATGGATAGCTCCACTCAGGGAGTGGCGCCCCTGCCCAAGCAGCCCCAGGTCCCTCTGGCCCGGAGGGTAGTCCCTGGCAAGGGTGGGGTAGACAGGGCTCCTTAGCCACAGTGAAGGCAACCTGTCTAGGGGTGACAACCCCGAATAATAAGCCTCTCAAGCTAACAACTTGAGCAGTACCTTGGACAGTGACTCGTCGCTGCCCCATGAAGAATGATCTTCAACTGAGCATGGAGGAAAATTTCGCTAAATGCACTACCCCAGGTGGTAACCAATCCACCGTTGCCCATGGCAACGTTAGCGGACCTTCGGATTCTGGGGAGTCCGCACTAACATGCTTTAAGGATGAGTCGGAGCATCCTGAAATTCCTGGACGTAAACTCAGATCAAGACGGCAAAGTTTCTTCGCAACATTTAACGCCAATTCACTGCTCAAAGTGGGTAAACTGAAACATCTGACAGACTCACTAACACGACATAACATAGTACTGACAGCAGTACAGGAAACCAGATTCACTGATGACCATGCCCTTGAATCCCAAGGGTACAGAATCCTCAAAGGAAAAGTTGGTCAGCGAGTAATGAAGAACGTACCCCACTTAGGTACAGGATTTATAATCAGCCATAAGATACTGGATTCAGTCATCGACTTTAGTTCTCCAAGCAGTCGTGTATCTATCCTCTCTCTCAAATGTGCTAACAAGGGCTACACTTTAGTCAATGTACACGCCCCAACCAACCAGGACAACAAGCGCAACCCAGACAGAACTGACAAATTCTGGGAAGACCTAGAAGATATTCTCTCTAAAATCCCAGACCGACATACCACCATACTGCTTGGTGACTTCAATGCCCAGTTAGGAAGGGAGAAAAAATACAGAAACATAGTGGGCAACTATCCAGCGCATAAACGAACTAATCGCAATGGAGAACGATTGGTGGAACTGTGCAGGGCTTTCGACTTGGTTATGAAGTCTACAGCATTTAAACATCTGCCAAGAAAGCAAAAGACTTGGATCTCTCCTAACATCAACCTGGGTGAATTCCAGATAGATCATGTGGCCATCTCAAGAAAATCCCAAAAGGAAATACAAAACGTGAAGGTATTAAGAAGCGCCAATCTGGACTCAGACCACTACCTCTCAAAGATCAAACTGCGACTCCAACCTAGAAACAATAGATTACACAGAACCTCCAAGATGGTCAGATTTGATATAGAGCGACTTAAGAACAATCAAGAAGTCAGTCGAAGACTGAACAGTGCAGATCTTAACAACTGGGACCAACTGAAAGAAGCTCTTGTCAAGACGGCTAGTGAACTTGCTCCCCTCACTAGAAGAAAGAAACATCCGTGGTGGACTGAAGACTGTGACAACACAATAGCTCAAAGACAGACAGCCTGGATGAAATGGAACTCTAAAAAGACTAAGGAAAATTGGGAGAACTACTTGGAACAAAGGAAGCTTACAACCAAGATAATCCGAGGAACCAAACGGGCCTTCACACGCAACCAACTAACCCAAATCGAAGAGAACTTCGCTAAAAATAACACCAGAGACTTTTACAAAACATTCAAGCAGTCACTCGGAAAATACACTCCACCAAGTCTCCACTTCAAAGACTCACAGGGCAAACTGGCTTTTAACGACAAGGACAACTGTCGCCTCTTAGCTCAGTACTTTAAGAACTTGCTCAACTGTGATCCACCCAGCGAAGACTTTGACTACATACAAACAACACCAAACCCGGACTCGCTGCCTCCTTCACTGGAAGAAGTTCGTGAAATCATTCAACTTCTTAAGAACAACAAGGCAGCTGGAGAGGACTCCATTGTTGGTGAACTCTGGAAATGTGCTGGAAGCAATGCTGTGTGCAAACTCACCGAGATCATACAGAACATCTGGGAAACAGAGAAATTACCACCTGACTGGACCTCAGCTCTGATCCATCCCCTCCACAAGAAAGGAGATTTTACTGACCTAAACAACTACCGTGGGATTTCTCTCGTCCCGGTAACATACAAGATTTTCTCCAAGGCATTACTAACACGGGCAGAAAGTCAACTGGACAGTCAACTCGGAGAATATCAGGGAGGCTTCAGGAAGGGCCGATCCTGTGCTGAACAGATCCTCAACCTGAAAACTGTACTTGCATACTCCAAATTGAGAAACCGCAAGGTGGTTGTCACCTTTGTTGATTTTAGGAAGGCCTACGACTCTGTTGATAGGGAAACACTTAATAGAATTCTCCAAGAACTAGGGTTAGACAACAAAACCCGCAAACTCATTCTAGAAACCTTGACCAATACCCATTCCAAGGTTCAATTTAGAGGCGAGGTCTCAGCAAGCTTCGAGATAAAAACAGGGGTGAGACAAGGGGATGGACTTTCTCCACTTCTTTTCAACTGTGTCCTTGAAAAGGTTGTGAGAGAATGGCGCAAGGAACTGACCAATATGGGTGTCCAGAGTGGGATATACCTGGGGCGTAGGAAGGAAGGACTGGTTGTAGATTGCCTGGCCTTTGCTGACGACATGGCACTTATTGCCGATTCTCTGGATACAGCAACAATGCAGGTCAATTGCCTCAGAAGACAGGCAGCCAAAGTGGGTCTTCAAGTGTCGCTGGAAAAAACAGAATTCTTCACCAACATCAAAGAAGCTAACAGAGAGATGCTACTAGAACAGGGAAAAATCAAGAGGATTGAGAAATTTAAGTATCTCGGCGAATGGATTGAACCCAACTTATCAGAAAGAGCATCATTATCCATGAGAGTCAACAAGCAGGAACTGGCTTATCGACTGACAAAGAACATCTACAACAAGAAATGCCTGTCACGCAACCTGAAACTGAAGCACTACACCTCAGTCATACGACCAGAAGCCCTGTATGCCATGGAGTGTCTCTCATTGAACCGAAGTGGTCTGATGGAGAAAATGGAAGTCAGAGAGAGGAGAATTCTCAGGAAGATCCTAGGTCCGGTAAAGGAAGATGAGGAATACCGTAGGCGGCACAATTCCGAGCTCTACGAACATATAGAAAGGCTCTCTGACTGTGCTAGGAAAAGGAGAGTAGCATTCTATGGTCATGTGGCAAGATTGCCTCCCAAAAGACTGACCAATAGGCTGTTCACTTTCTGGCAGAACAAGAAGGTTCGTACCACTTGGCTGACAGAAACTGAGAAAGACATTAATGAACTGGGAATATCAGATCTTCAAGACAGGCAATCTGTGAGACATGCCCTGAAGGAAGTCCATGGATTTCAGGAAAAACCCCGGAAGAAAGGTACCCCTTGGACAGATGAAAGGAAGGAGTTACACCGGCAGAAAATGCGACAACACTGGGCAAAGATCAAAGCTCAACAGTTGAACAAGCGTGGTCCAAAGTAGGCCCATTCGAAACAAGAAGAAGAAATAAATAATGCACTTTACTATAAGAACCTATGATTAAGTTACCACTATTTGGATTTCCACTTTGATATCCTTGGTTTCGTCTACAAATAGATCACCTGACTCATCCAGCAGATTGCTATATGTTGTCCTAGAATCCTAAACGGTAACATGAATGTATGAACCAATGTAAAACATACAGACAGAATAATAATACCAAGCCTACTCTTTGGTAGCAAGTATTAAGTTCCTTGTCATGCACATGTTATGTTACACAATATGCAAATTTAATGCAACTTACAATATTAGGGACTTCGTCAGTATCAGACAACCATTCAGGCTCTCTCGTAATGATTGGTTGTTGCTCCATGATGTTCAGCAAACTAGAACACACAAAGTGCACTCGAGAATTATTAGGAGCCCGACTTATACAAATACGCTGAATAGTTATCATACATAACAAATCAAATGAGATATTTTCAGAACTCCGAATGCAAGTTAGGCCACTGGTAAGTTAGTGTGAATATATCCTTCCAGGTGCATAGTGAGAATAAGAGGCTAACGGCAAAACTTACTCGACAAGACGCTCGCCTTTATACGATATAACTTAGGGCAGAATATCAAGCAAAATATTAGTGACTATAATTGCGACACAATGAGGAATTACTGGTGCCAGCTTGTAGAGCAGTGAAATGAAGCGTCTTATAATTGGTTTCTCTATTCCTAAGTAGGCTACACACAAACCTTAATACAATTTGATGGGGCAGGCGTGATTATCCGACACTAAATTACATTACAAACTAATCAAAATAAAAGTAAACTCAAGTTACTCCACGAGTAATAAGAAATAGGCAGCAACTGGATACAGCGAATTTCAGAAACTACAACACGAAACTTCCGCCTCGTTTTACAATAAACCCACTTCAAACGAAATACATCATATCTCCCTCATTGAACCAACATGAATGAAAGGGACTAGAAGTTGTATTTATCCTTATAAACTTATAAATACTGTTACCGGCTAACTTATATCATTGTCGTGCTGAAGAAGTTCCTAGTTACAGTTTTTAACCTGTGTATCCTAGGCAATTGAATATCGTAAATTAATCAAGCAGGGCACGAACATGTCTCAGCAGAACTCGGGTTGCAAGATTTATCTTGATTATTAAATTTACTCACGTCAGTAGATCGTATTCCAAATATCCCCACACGGAACTAAAAATTATTATTTCGCCGCGAGGTACATCAAAGACACCGAGACGACTTTTCTATCAACGCACCCGTAAAATCACGACATATTCGGTACTGGTACCGGGAAATTATTATTAAAGGAAGATTTTAAGATTATGGATGCATTTCTAACACAATAGAGAAAGTATGAGTTATTATTTTATATGCTTATGCCAAGGTGACAAGTTATAAAAGTTAATAAATGCATATTCCATCAATAACCGAAAGTGAACCTACCTTAAAAATAGACATCACTATTATAAAGTTATCCAACAGACACCCTTTTCCCTTCCCTCCGCGCCACTGCAGGGGATCAACATTTCATGTCTAATCAAACCTATAATATTATCCAACAGACACCCTTTTCCCTTCCCTCCGCGCCACTGCAGGGGATCAACATTTCATGTCTAATCAAACCTATAAAGTTATCCAACAGACACTCTTTTCCCTTCCCTCCGCGCCACTGCAGGGGATCAACATTTCATGTCTAATCAAACCTATAAAGTTATCCAACAGACACTCTTTTACCTTCCCTCCGCGCCACTGCAGGGGATCAACATTTCATGTCTAATCAAACCTACAAAGTTATCCAACAGACACTCTTTTCCCTTCCCTCCAGGGGATCAACATTTCATGTCTAATCAAACCTATAAAGTTATCCAACAGACACTCTTTTCCCTTCCCTCCGCGCCACTGCAGGGGATCAACATTTCATGTCTAATCAAACCTATAAAGTTATCCAACAGACACTCGTTTCCCTCCCCTCCGCGCCACTGCAGGGGATCAACATTTCATGTCTAATCAAACCTATAAAGTTATCCAACAGACACTCTTTTCCCTTCCCTCCGCGCCACTGCAGGGGATCAACATTTCATGTCTAATCAAACCTATAAAGTTATCCAACAGACACCCTTTTCCCTTCCCTCCGCGCCACTGCAGGGGATCAACATTTCATGTCTAATCAAACCAATAAAGTTATCCAACAGACACTCTTTTCCCTTCCCTCCGCGCCACTGCAGGGGATCAACATTTCATGTCTAATCAAACCATGGCTATCTCTTCACTATATAATTCAAAGAACGCCAAACTTGTTCACTATTAAGACTCGAGGACTCAATATCATTGCCGCCTACTTCCAACCCTAGGCTACATTACGGCACAGGATATTATCGGGGAGTTGTCACACACATTAACTCTTATCGGTTGCAACGAAGCTACCGTACTAGCTGGCGATTTTAACTGTCGTACGGACAAAGAAGATATGAAAAGCAGAACAGTTCTAGAATTTATAGAATCGGAGGTTTTCTTTCTTGTGAACAGTCCTCACACACCAACCTACGTCTGTCTTAACGGTATGAGTGTGACAGACCTGATATTTGTCAACACCTACGTTAGAGCCATCGAGTTCAAGACACTCATAAACTCCGGTGTGGCCCCAAGAAGAAAACACCCACCGGTACCCTTGTAGCCTACGTACGACTCGCGATAGATGAGTCCCTATCTAGCCGCAGAGAGCAGGAAAGAGTAATGACAAAACGTACTTTAAATACGAGCATCCTATCAGAAATAACATCGCCGACAGAACACATACCGGTACTAGATGAGATAAATCCGGGAGACGTAGATTCCGTAGCAATGGCTAACTACATAAAGGAAGCTCAAACAAGGGAAATAGGGATGAAGTGCAATTCGCAGCCATGGTTCGACGCGACATTTTATGACAAAAGAAGAAAGGTGTTAGATCTCCTTCACACAGCTAGAACAAGTAAAAACGGTAATGATTTACTAGCATATAGCACTCAAAGGCACAACCACAAAAACCTACTCAAGGACAAGAGAGCAAAATGGGTAGAAGAAGAAGGAAAGCGAATAATTGAGAAGGCCACAGTTAACCTCTTTTCAGCCCTAAAACCCAGGACACCAAGGGTCTCCCAAACAATCACAATGGAAATATGAAATTCACAGTTTCAAGAGTTATTTAACAGGAGAGCAACACAAAGGGCAACTCATGTAACTCACCCAATCGGCTTTCCGCGTACGACAGAAAAGGAGGTTTCAACCACGGTCATGGAACTGAAAAGCCACAAAGCTGCCGGGCCAGATGAAATCATTAATGAGCATCTGAAGGAGGCCTTGCCGTATTTTAAGGCTTTATGGACAGCACTATTTAACAAGTGCCTGGAAATAGGCAACATTGCTAGCACCTGGAGGACCGCGACGCTCGAAATCCTGTATAAAGGCAAAGGTAGCCCTGATAATCCGGACTCGCACCGAGGAATCGCGTTGGAGAATGCTTTGTTCAAAGTATTCTCCAAACTTCTTTCTGCAAGATTGGAAAAGGAAGCTATCGGACACATAACAGTATGGTTTCTGGAGAGGCAGATCGACACTGCATGCTATAAGTAATCTGATGGAGGATATCACAGAAGCCCTTAGGCATCACCGAGGAAAATTCCACGTCATATTCATTGACTATAGGAAGGCATTCGTCCTTTTAGAACGCCAGATAATCATTGACAAAATTAAACATATGATCGGAGAAGACAACTATCTGACAATCATTATAGACACATATTACAGTTAAATATGGGGTTCACCAGGGATCTGCACTATCTCCACTCTTGTTTATCCTATGCATGGATACAGTGACTGCCGATTTGCAGAGGCAACCACCATGCACATTACTGTACGCCGATGATGTCATGCTTGCAAGCGAGACCCGTAATGATCTAGAGCAATTGGTCAACCTCTGGAATGCGAGGCTCTGTGAATTTGGACTACAGCTCAACCTCACTAAGACTGAGTATCTTGAATGTGGTTCCCAAACAGATGGGACCATCATAGTGGATGGCACCCCACTACCAAAAGCTTCACATCTCCGATACCTTGGCTCCGTTGTGAGACCTGATGGTGATACAGTCTCGGATGCCCGTGCAAGAGTGAATGCTGCATGGATGAAGTGGCGCCAGGTCACAGGCGTTCTCTGTGACCGCAAGATCCCTTTGCGCCTCAAAACTAAGATCTATCAATCAGTCGTCCGCCCTGTTGCTTTGTATGGAGCTGAATGCTGGCCTAATACAAAGAAACATGAACAAGCTTTGCACTCAATGGAGATGCGGACGCTAAGATGGTCCTTGGGAATTACAAGGCTGGATCATATTAAGAACGAAGACGTCCGCAATACTCTTGGAATTGCCCCTATTCCAGCCAAAATGAGGGATACTCGGTTGCGTTGGTACGGACATGTAGCCCGAGCAAATACAGAGTCCATTGTAAGCAAGTCACTTGCTCTCGAGCCTGATGGACAAAGACCTCCAGGACGACCAAAAAGGCGTTGGATGGATACCCTACACGACGATATGCGCATCGTAGGTCTTCGTCCTACAGATGCAGCAAACCGCAACAAATGGAGAGCGAGGTGCAGAGTGGCGGACCCCAAAAAATAATTGGGAACAACGCCAGGAAGAAGAAGAAGATTACAGTTAAATGAGCTCATCATTAAGGACAACATCCAATCCTCGACCCCTTTACCACAGACAAACGGAATTTTGCAGGGTGACCCAGTGAGCCCCCTGCTGTTTAATCTTGCTACAGCAGACGTTACCGAGTGTTTTGGCAATCTCAAATAGAAGGTCACATTTTACGCGTACGCAGACGACATGGCACTAGGCTCAACAAACCTAGAAGTCCTACAGGAATGCATGTTTCGCCTAGCATTATGGACAGAGAAGAATAAGCTGCAGATAAATGAACGAAAGACAGTCCATATAGAATTTCGGAAGGAAGGGAGAATAATGGGCACAGAACAGCTGTACATCACACCTACAAAGGAACAGATTAAACGGCTAAGGAATTTACTTATCTTGGAATTACTCTACAGGCAACTGGAACGACATTCACTAAACACGTCAAAAATAGAACAACAGCTGCTATATTGGCTATGAATGATATTCAGCACTTACGCAGACTCAATGGTAACACTGCCATGAAAATTTTCATTACTAAGATAATGCCCATAGCGACATATGGTATTGAACTAATATGGACATACCCAATGGCGTACGCAGGATTTCCTTCTGGGGGGGGGGGGTTCATTAATATAATAGGGTAATTGTGTACATAACCGGTATTACAGGGACAGATGACCTTGCTATTCCCCCCCTTAAAACGACAGTCATCATCATAATTAAAATGATACTTTGATTAATATTCATTAAAAAAAACAATTAGATATCCACACTTTTTGCATGAAAAATATTTTAGGTCTCATTCTTTAGACACAATAAAAAAACAAGTGGTTCCGTGAAGAACTATACAGCCTATTTTCATATATCCTACTTATGTTAATTGCCACTATCAACATAAAAAAATTCAGTTTGATTGCTGTAATAGATTCGTAGATATTGAGAACCGACTAAATATTTCGGATGGTCGCCATGTTAGATTTTATATATGTAGGTCCTAGAGTTATGTACTGTAACATTCAGATTATTGTGTACGTGTAGTATTCAAACTTTAATCGCATAATTAGGACACAAGAAGTAACAAGGAGATTTTAAAATTTCGCACAGCTGCCATCTTGATGTTATGGAAAAAATTGAAATAAATTAGATGCCAGTGGATTACCATTCGTATAAGTATTTACTGTACCAAGTTTCACTGCACTCGGATGGTTAAATTGCGAGAAATGTCCATGTGAATATTTAAACTTCGCGTCGCCGCCATGTTGGATTTGTGATCACCAGGTTATTTAAAGTCCTATAGGTGAACTTAAGTGCATAGCCCCTATGAACACTAAAAATTCAGTTTGATTGCTATAATAGATTCGTAGATATTCAGAGCCGTCTAAATATATCGGATTGTCGCCATGTTGGATTGTTAAATGTATAGGCCATAGAGGCATGTACCATTAAAGAAAAATTATTGCGTAGATTCATTATTCAATCTTTCACTACGATCGCATGACTACATCACAAGAAATAAAAACTTAATTTTAAAATTCGCACAGCCGCCATCTTGAGGTTATTTAAATAATTGAACTAAATTAGATACCACTGCATTACAATGTGTATTAATATTTCCTGTACCAGATTTCATTGCGTTTGGAACATTAAATCGCGAGAAAGGTCTATTTAAAATTTTCAAATTCGCTTGGCCGCCATGTTCGTTTTGTAGGTAACCGGTTTTTGAAAGTCTTATAGATGGACTTCCAGTAGTGCCCTTTATCTCCGTACAAAATTTCAGCGAGATACCGCTGATACTTACAGAGATATAGAATGCCAGTGAAATATTTCGCACATCCGCCATCTTGTAGTTTTGTAAACAATTGAACGAAGTTAGATGTCAGTGCATTACAATGTGTATAGACATATACTGTACCAAGTATCATTGCGTTTGGTTGGTTAAATCACGAGAAACGTCTATTTAAAAGTAGCAACTTCGCTTGGCCGCCATGGTGGTTTTGTAGTTACCAGGTTTTCAAAGGTCACATAAGTGAACTTATAGTAGTTCCCTTTATCACCTTACAAAATGTCAGGGTAATATCGGTAGTAGTTTCGGAGATATTGATAGCTGGTGAAATATTTCGCACAGCCGCCATGTTGGATTGGTGAGTTGTAACAAAATTTGAAGGGCACGGTCGGGGTCGCCGGGAATGGTGTTATGAACTTACCGAGATTCATTGAAATCGCTCCAGCCGTTTAGATTTTATTAGGGGGGGACGACACACACACGAATCACACACACACGCAGACACACACGGACAAAAGGTGATCTCATAAGCCTATTTTTTCAAAATTGAAAATAGGCTAAAAATGAAAAGAAATTCTAAAAAATATATACAACAGTAACTAAATATTGAGACTGAAACGACGCAGTGGTATCATCATGACCATAGTGACGTGATTGCTTAAAATATTGATAGATAGATAGATAGATAGATATATAGTTTTATTAATTCCATTTGATCAAATACATGTATACAATACATTTTTGATATAGGACACGTCAGAATTTACATCTACAAAATAAAAGTAATAATAGGTATATACAGTAATACTAATACTATAACTTTTTATAACTTATTATAATAACAGATCTTAAGAGATACAATCTTATCGGACAACTATTTACACCTTATTCTATTATCATAATATGAAAACTTAATTCTATAAATACAACAACTTACAGCTAGGTATTTCAATTAAAATAGAAAAGTAAAATATAATTATAGATTTCATCGTTTCTTACACTAAGATATTCAACTACAGAGTAAAAACAATAGCACTGCAGATCAGCTTTCAACATTCTATCAAAGGTTTTCATTTTTGGGGCAAGTTTTATAACTGGGGTAGTTTATTGTATAATTTAACTCCTGTGTGATAAGTTCCTTTTTGATATATGCTTGTGTGTGTGTGAAATATGAATGTTTTGATTTTGTCTTGTGTTATGCCTATGAACATCATTGTTTGTTTTAAGAAAATCATCCTTATGCATTGAATTCTTTTTACAATACATAATACTTTCAAAGATATATATACAGGGTAGAGGGAGAATGTTTAAATCTTTAAACAGAAGTCTACATGAATCTCTAGAGTTTACATTTGCCATAATTCTAATCGCCCTCCTTTGTATCCTAAACGTGCTTAGTACATCTGGCGACATACCCCAAAATATGACCCCATATCTTAAGTATGAATGGAAATAAGCAAAATAATTATTTCTTAATGTGTGCATGCTAGTGCAGGTTTTCAAAATACGTAACGCAAAGCACATCGAGTTCAGTTTAGTATTCAGATATTGTATATGTTTATTCCATTTCAAGTCATGTTGTATCCATAGTCCTAAAAACTTTGTTTCTGATTTATTTTCTATTTGATGACCATTTAATGTTGTATGGGCTTCGCAGGATTCCTATTCTGTATAGTGTGGAAATTTAGACATACTGTTTTATTATAGTTGATTATGAGGTGATTATCTTGTGACCATTTGGTTAACTCTCCTGTAACGGAGTCAGCAGGCTGCTTGCTGTATGTCCTGTTTAGTTTCACCTTTTAATACGAGTGTTGTATCGTCCGCAAACAAAATTTCCTTATGTGAATGAACATTCTGTGTTATATCATTGATATATAGAAGGAAGAGTAGTGGGCCCAAAACCGATCCCTGGGGTACTCCAAATTTAATAATTCCCTCATTGCACAATGTTTCATTAAGTAATTTGGTTCCATTATCCTTGTGTCTCAAGCTTACTATTTGTTTACGCCCTGTAAAGTAAGACTCTATCCATTTATTAGCTAGACCTCTAATACCATATTGATTTAGTTTTGTAAGGAGGATTTTATGGTAAACAACATCAAATGCTTTCGATAAATCCAAGAATTGGCCAGTTACATGTTCCTTATTGTCAATTAATTTCAGTATACTATTAATACATTCATAAATTGCTGTCTGTGTAGATTTTTCCGTTCTGAATCCATGTTGTGAGTTTGATAATATTTTATTTTTGTCTATAAAACTTATCAGTCTCCTATACATGATTTTTTCCACAATATTTGCGATACCAGTTGGTAAGGTAATAGGATGATAGTTATCTAATTCATCTTTTAACCGTTTTTGTGCACTGGAATTACTTTTGATAACTTCAAAATATCCGGGTAAGTTCCTGAGAGAATTGAACTGTTTATTAAGTGGATTTATTATGTTTTCTGCACATTTCTTTAAAATTGCATCTGGTATGCCATCAATGCCAGCACAAAATTTATTTTTTAGCTCTTTTAAAACTATTCTTACTTCTTCACTTTTGACATGATTTATAAATAAAGAATCACTATATATATTTATTTTATTATTAGAATTTAGTGTATTTACCTGTGATTTATTTAATAATTTTTGTGGAATTTCCAGGAAATAGTCATTGAAAGTGTTTGCTATTTCCTCTGGATTATTTATAATTTTATTATTTCTGGTCAGTGTAATGTTCCTTTGTATTTTAGCAGATTTTCCAGTTTCTTTCTTTATCACGGACCACATAGCCCTGTTTTTATTAAATGATTGGGAAATAAAATGATCATTATGCATTTTCTTTGCTAGTCTTATTACCTTATTTAATATGGTAGTGTATTTTTTGTAGTATAAATTGAATTCAGGTGTTGTGTGGTATTGTTTATATAATTTGTGTAGAAATTTCTTTCTTTGACATGAATTCATAATCCCTGTTGTTATCCAATTGTTAGTTTTGTTAATTCGAACAGTTCTTTGTCTAAAGGGGAATGCTGTTTCAAAATAGTATTTTAGCGTACTGTTAAATGCATTAAATTTATCATTTACATTTTCTAGTTTATAAATTTCTGACCATGTTTCCTTATTTAATAAGTCATTGAAATATGTAACATTTGTTTCAGTGAATGACCTGCACTTTGATTTTACTCCATTATCATTATTATTGTTTGTTTCGGGTACTTCAAAACTCAGCATTTGTCCATGGTGGTCACTAAAACCCGGACAATAGATTTCTATTGAATGGTGATATTTATCTGTATTTAAAAAAAATTGATCAGGAGTGGTTTTACTAAATTTTGTTATTCTTGTTGGGGTTTTTACTGTAGGTTTCAGTCCATAGGAAATTAGTAACTGTGTTAATAATTCACAATTTCTATCAAATTTTAAGAAATACACATTTACATCCCCACAAATTATTATATCGAAATTTACTTTGCTCATGTTATTGAGTAACAATTCCAATTTATCTATAAATAAAGGAAGCTTTTCTGACGGAGAACGGTATACGTATACAATTATTAACTTAAACTGCTGTATTTTTACGGCAGAGAATTCAAAATCTTGTTCCATAATTAGATAATCATAAGCTGTTAACTGTTGATATGTTGAGAGAAAATAATGTTTTTCCCTCCGCGTTTCTACTGCAATTGCTATTGGCTCCCAAAATATGACTATCTTGATTATTTTATCTGTATCATTAATTGGAATAAATTGCAGAAACTCCTCTCTTACTGAATTATCTTTAAGAAAACGGGCACACAAAATTAAAGCGACCCGAAGCGACGTGAAAAGAGTTACCGATCGCACACGTACAACAAAAGTGATCCATGGGTAGCTCCAACACTGCGAGTAGAGTGCAGGGCATTTATTAAGTGAGGAACGTGACCACACCTATGGTATATATGTGGGAGTTAATACGCCTAACGAGCGATGCCGTAAAACAGGTGATAGATGGGACAACATATAGATTCAAGTAAAGGAATATCTCTGGGGGGGTTAAACCCTGAACCCCCCGCCCCGTCGGTACGCCACTGGACATACCTGACCAAAAGAAATCTCAAGGAGATCGAACACATAAAATCAACTTACCTGAAGAGACTACTGTGTGTCTCGAAATTCACCTCATCTAGACTAAAATATGAGCTTGTCGGTGAACCTTTATTCATAGAACAAATAAGACAAAAAATGCTCCTTCCATCTACAAGGGCATATCAGAAAATTACAGAAGAACTGCAGCGTAAAAGAAATGAGATATGGCTGGAGTTATACTCTATTGAAGCAAGACCTCAACAGAATGGAAAGGATTGAACAACGATCTGCGCCATACGATAACGCGATTTGCAGTTCACGGATTCCACCACCGCAGCTGCAGAAAGAAGACTTTTCACATACCGGACGAAGCCACCTGCGAATGTGAGCAGTGCGGAAAACAGTACGACCGTGACCATGCCCTTTGGTGTAATCAGAGACTGATAACTCTGATACAACTCTGTAGCGAATAGAGAGATATATGGGCAGATCTTTTATGCGATATCATTATTAATGTATTTATGTACTATGTATGTATGTATGTATGTATGTTCTATGACCATTGGTTGCAATAAATGTTTATTATCAACATTTCATAAGCAGCGCGAGTGTCGCGGTAAAGCTTCGTTCTACCACTTTTGCCAAGTAATTAAAAATGTATTTTAGTACTAAGGTCCCTAGTTGGCACACATCAACGCTCATGCCAAACCGACCGGCGGGATCGGGAATAGACTGTTTTGATTCATTTGCCTCGTGGTGTTGGTTTGTTTTTTTCGCCGGTGTTTTGATAAAGAAAGAATGCCAAGCACCACGATGTAAGAATAATGAGGATACTAATATGAACAATATGGCATTGTTAGCCTACTTTCTATTGTTGCAATAATTGAAAGTGGACTTGTGAGTTGGGTCCAGACATTTATGCACCAAAACCATTAATATATGCATGCAATTATGCACTAAAATGTAGAAAATTTGCATTAACAATAAGCCAATGTTGTTCACTCTTCATTCCCAACTTTGGCGTAATATGTGGAGTCGCTTTTGCATGTTGTTCAAATTGAAATTACTTTTTACATTATACTTCCTTCGAGCATATTTGGCAATTGATGATAACGCTATCAGTTGAATAATCACTGTAACCTGACACCCATTGATTTAATAAATACTTTCTGCCGCTCTTCTCTTTAGGCAATTTGAGGCAGCATGCTTGCGTATAATACTGTTATCTCGTTATCTGTTCCTGAGAAAGTTGCTTACAAGGGATGTCCAAACACGCAGGCGAAACCAATTTTGTTCCAAACGTTTTAAATCATACTTAATCTCATATGTATAGCCTATGCAAAAATATGCTGTTATGTTCAAAAGAGGCAAGAAATCCAATAAACCCACAAAGGATGCATTTTCAAATAATCCGGTTCTTACTTATGGGGTCTACACGGGCCAAGGGTTGTCAGTCTGTGTGTATTCTGTTTTACCGCGCTATCAATTCAAAGACGACGAAACCGATTTGAACGAAACTTGGTAGAGAGGTAGCACTAGCAAAGAACACCTCAGTGTCATGCTTTATATTGCTACCATCTTACCAAAACTTAATGGCATCCTCTCAAATGGTCAAAAATTAAATATCGACCAAACTACTCATGGGATCATTACTAAATTGTGTAAAAACATTCCTTTGTATGGGACCCGTCGTCCGCTCAAATTACTAGGTCTTCATCCGTACTGTAATGTCTTCTTGAATAATACTATATAGGTTAAGATAAACCAACAAGAATTAGCCAAACAACTGTGGATGCCAATTGTAATCAGTTTTATAAATACTTTGATTAAAACGTTATTCATAACCTCTATACGTAATAAATAATTGATTTGGCGCCAGCTAACAAACCGATGGCTTGTAAGCAATATAATATCTATGGTAGAGCTCGGAATACTCGTCTTACTCGAGTTGTAAGGTGAAATATCACCAGCCAGGTTTCAATAGATAAGAAGGAAGTGATCATATGCTGTGATGTATTGTTTGATACCGCAAGCAATATAACTAGAAAAGAATTTATAGATACTAATATAATTAGAAAACTGTATGAAAGTTATTGTGTATGCTTACCAAGCTCTCCTGTTAATCCATGGATAAGGTTAATTAAATTACTTGTTATATATATTATTCTGGGCATATTCGAACAACATAAAAATCTTTATAAATAAGCCTCATTATTCTCATTTTAATGCATCGGAATAATCCATAGGGTATATCTGGTTAGAAAAGCTTTCCATCAATCCACTCTCACCAACCAACTTTCAATTATGTTTCTTACTGTTGCTCCTTTGCTCCTAATATAATTAGAAAACTGTATGAAAGTTATTGTGTATGCTTACCAAGCTCTCCTGTTAATCCATGGATAAGGTTAATTAAATTACTTGTTATATATATTATTCTGGGCATATTCGAACAACATAAAAATCTTTATAAATAAGCCTCATTATTCTCATTTTAATGCATCGGAATAATCCATAGGGTATATCTGGTTTGAAAAGCTTTCCATCAATCCACTCTCACCAACCAACTTTCAATTATTTTTCTTACTGTTGCTCCTTTAAGCGAATAATAAATAAATATCACTCTTTACTCTAATCTTTGATCTCGATAAAAATATACTTCCAAATGTCTTCAGCACACAAATCCATTAGCAGCAGCCATTTTGCATGTCATGAATATAAAGTCTGTGGTGCGTCCACTTGATACTGCACCCGTAAATTCGGGAAGTTGCCTGTCGGATAATCCATAGCCCAGCTGGATTGCCTATTTCTAATAGCATCGGCTAAATACTTAATTAGAAATCGCTCCAACAAGGTCTTCAGGAATTTACATACAGTATGCTGCAATAATATTGTGGATAACAACAGAAAATACGGGGCTCACTTGATCACCTACCTTTCTTTTCCTCGTGGTTATGGGACTCAGCTTCGCCTGAAAAGGGATCCACAATAACTTGTTCCTTATATTTAAAATGAATCACTCGCTGACGACCAACAACACGAACTTTGTAAATATATTTACACATGAGTAAACTATATCTAATATTAAACAATAAATAACAATAAAAAATACTAATAAAATAATCCTAACGCTATCAACACGTTATCTGCGAGAATCGCAGTTCTCTCTCAATACAACTTGTAGTTAAATATATACAATGTTTTCTCAACATAAAGTTTCACTAACACTCATCAGTGTTCAATATACTGCACACACAATGTCTTAGATAGGTTTTTATACAATATCGGCCAAATACATTCAACCAGCAAAGGTCAACTGCACGTTTCTACACAACTCCGTGGTTTAATAAATATTTAATAAAGGTATACATGACATAAGTAGACAACCTTTCTCTAATTGTATTCCGCTCAAACCCTCGTGTCATCACAGCTAAAACGTTACTTCAAATGTGCTGGAGTTTTTAGACACAACGACTCCTTTGTGATATATGCCACGTTCTTATCAAAAGAACTATACTTCCTTAACTTCCCTTGAAATGCGGAACACCCTCGCGCGAGCTCAGACATAGCTCTACCTCACCTCATATAACTCTGTATATGGTATAAACCAATATCCTCTACTATGTTAAACAATAACCAACTGCAGATTAAATATTATTAACATTTCTTCTGTAAGAAACTCCTTCGATTAATGGCATAATCGTCAGCGTCGTCACACTCGACTACGGATCTACAATTATACATCCTTCTATTCTTCAAAGAAAACTTCCATAAATAAAAAACGAATTTAGACTGTCGTGAATGACCTCCTTGAGTTTACTACACAGAAAGATAATTAATTGTTAACTCATCTGTCACAAATACACGTAATAAAAATACTAATTCTGTTTCATCATACTTGTCAAGCTTTAATTTGCACGTCATAGCAATATCAGGTCAACATCATGACGTGATATGACACATATAGTGTATAAATAGCCAGACATGTTATTTATAATGTCAGATAGAATTCAATCATGACCGGGATAAAGTAGCCTTGAATTCCTAGTCAAAGATATAAATTATCTTCTATAAAGAGATATTTCCTAAAACAATTAATTGACTAAAGCTTTCAGCTTTTTCAAATAAAGTAAGGATTGTCAGTTTCGCAATGTCTTTCCATTCTACACGAAGAATGTCTATGAGTTTATGACTTCAGTCGTATCAAACGACTAGTTCTTGCTAGATCGCCGTAAAGTTTATATACAATGATGATATAACGATATCATTCGACGTTTCTTCTGGTCTTGAAGTTGATACAATAAAGTGCCCAAATTAAATTGTTGAAAATAATTTAATTTGCAACCTTGACACTATGTCTGAATCCTTGGTTCAAATAAAAATCAAAATTCGATAGTCAAAGTGACTAGTCCTACATAAGGAAATCTGATTCCTTAAATAAAATCTGAATGTCAGTTCAACAACTGATCCGCAGAATAAAAATTGAAAAATAGATGAAAAACAATCATCTCAAATGATCTCGATTCATACAAATCTTGATACAAATATGAAGAATAAGTTTACATCGAAGCACTGAAATACATAAAATATGGAGTAAGGACGTCGGCTCAGAATGTCACTAATCAAGCTCTATACTACAAATAAATAACACTGCTACCTTATTTAGACGATAACTTGAAGATCTGGGTATGTATTTGCAAAATACTTAGGAATTTCCTCAGTCCAATATACTGAGATGGACCTCCATTCGAAACATCGGACCAGCGACCTCGGATATGAGAAAAGGTTCCTTCTCCAGTAATCACCAACCTCCGTCTGGAATCGAAAGACATCCTTCTGGAATATTCTTCTGGGTTGCGGGACTTTCCCTGGGCATCTTGACTATCTTCTTCTGAAGGATCTTCATTTTCCGTCGCAAATATATATCAGCATCATCGTTGAGTAATTATTTTACAGAAATATTCATGTAGATGGTGAATGAATTATTTATATAGCTAATCGTTGTTCTAGTTGTGTTCGTAAACTGACGAAAATGCACAAAATGTAACGTACACTACGTCTGTATTCTGAAATACGTTGTCTAACGAAGCTCCATTGTTGTATCTTAACTCTGTATTAAATATGTCCCTGGCGCATGACTTCTTATGTCGACATCTCAACCATGTTAATAATCTTGAATGATACTAGTCAATGAATATTAACAGCCATAATAATTATGTTTGTTTGCTGCGCCAATGTAAAAGTTCTCCACTGCTGTTCACTCGGACTCTGTTCACTATCTTCGCGTTCCAACTAAAGTGCTTTTCAGCTTCTACGTCCGTTACACTTCTAAAACTGTCTTTACAAGCTCATATCTTCAAAATGGTTCGAATTATGACGCTCAACGTTTGGTATAATAGTATTCGAACTGTACTATCTATTAAATCAATCTGCCGAAAGTAGTGGGGTAAGGACAGTTCTCCTGCCCAGCCTACTTTCCTACGACCTTTGCCGATATCTCCCGAAAGAATCATCGGATTTTAATGAACGAGGTGTTTTTGGGCGTTGGGATGACGTCCTCTTTGCTAAGAATGTGTGTTGATATTTAAAAAAATTGAAAATTTTTGTTTTCTGGATTGGCGCTATTTTGGAAGTGGTGAATTTTAGAAAAAACGTTTGTTTGACGTTAATGAAAGGTGGCTATGCCCTCTAGGCGGTCAGTAAGTTTCAAGTGTATAGGAGGGAAAAATTGATAGCCTACTTTCTCGCGAACATTGGCGATAATTGTCGAATGGATGGTCAGATTTTAATGAATGAGGTATTGTTGGCGTTGGGGTGACGTCCTCTTTGCTAGGAATGTGTGTTGGTAGTTTAAAAATGTTTTTTTTTGAAAATGTTTGTTTTTTTGGATTGGCGCTATTTTGGAAACGGTGAATTTTAGAAAAAAAATTGTTTGACGTTAATGAAAGGCGGCTATGCCCTCTAAGAGGACAGCAAGTTTCAAGTGTGTAGGATGAAAAAAAAGATAACCTACTTTCTCGTGAACATTGGCGATAATTGGCGAATGGATGGTCGGATTTTAATGAATGACGTATTGTTGGCGTTGGGGTGACGCCCTCTTTGCTAAGAATGTGTGTTGGTAGTTTAAAAATGTTTTTTTGAAAATTTTCGTTTCTTGGACTGGCGCTATTTTGGAAACGGTGAACTTTAGAAAAAAAGCTTGTTTGACGTTAATAAAAGGTCCCTAGGCCCTTTAGGCGGACAGCAAGTTTCAGGTGTGTAGGAGGAAAAAAATGATAGCCCACTTTCTCGCGAACATTGGCGAATGGATGGTCGGATTTTAACGAATAAGGTACTTTTGACGTTGGGGTGATATCCTCTTTGCTAAGAATGTGTGTTGGTATTTTAAAAAAATGTTTTTGAAAATTGTTGTTTAGGAATTTTTGATTATTTTTAACTCTTCTCGTGAGGTTGGCGTCGGGAAGGGCATCCGGCCGTAAAAACCATCCGCCACAATGACTTTCATCGCATCTCATGCCCGACCCCGTTGGAAAATGGGAATAATAAGGGGTAGACATACATTCTTCTTCTTCTTTTCGATGAGGCCTGCTAGGGACCACGTGCCAATTTCAATTCTTCACACTTTGTTGTTTTCTCTTCCGTTCACTCCAGTACTCCTTCGTCCGTTCACTATGCTGCTTCTTTCTGTCCTCGGACCACTTCGCACCAGGTTTCTTTGGCAATCTTCCTTGGAATCCTTTCATACTTAATACCCTTTTTCTAAAGATCTCTCTGTTCACCGTTTCTTCTTCACTTATATTATTTCTTTTTAACTCTTTCTTTACTTCTTGAATCCAGTTAGTTGTTGCCCTTTTCTCCCAAAGGTACTTGAATATCCTTTTTGTTAATCTGGAATCATCCATTCTGTAAATATGTCCAAAAAATTGCAATCTCCTTTTTCTTATATTTTCTATGTTCCTGTATATTTCATCATTAGATCTTAATTTCCATACTTCTGCTGTTTTCACTGGGCCTAAAATTTTCCTCATGATTCTCCTTTCTAGTACTTCAAGTTTATCTAATCTATAGTTTAGTACCAGACATTCACTTGCGTATAGGCATTCCGGTTTCACCACTGTAGTGTAGTGCCTTACATTAAGATTTTTAGATAAGCACTTTTTGTTATAAAAATTCTTAGTGATACCATATGCTCTTTCCATCTTGTGTACCCTTTCTTCTACCGAAGATTTTTCTAAACCATTTTCTTGAATTATTTCTCCCAGATATTTGAATTTCTTTACTTTTTCCACTGGGCCAATATCTGTTGCCAAATATTTTGAAGCGTTCTTGATGTTTGTAATAAATTTAGTTTTTTCTACGGAGATTCTCAACCCTGTTTTGTTGGCTATTTCTTCCAAGAGATTGATTTGTGTTGTTGCACTTGTTAGGTTGTCTGACAATATAGCAAAATCGTCTGCAAGTGCTAGGCAACTTATTTCAATGCCTCTGTTTCTTCTCCCCAAAGTTACTGGCGAAATGTTATGTTCTTTTAGCTTTAAATTCCAAATTCTTACAATTTTCTCTAAAACACAGTTAAACAGAAGGGGTGATAAACCATCACCCTGCCGTACACCTGTATTTATCTTAATAGATTTTGATATCTCACCCATAAATTTTACTTTGGAAATCGTGTCAGTATGGATTTCACGTATTAGGTTTGCCAATTTAGTTTTCACTCCAAATTCACGAATTGTTTTATCTATGGTTTCTCTATCAACCGAGTCAAAGGCCTTTTTAAAATCTACAAAAGTCACAACTATGTCCTTTGAATTCAGTATCCTATGGCTAATTATGGATTTTAAGTTAAATATTTGTTCTGAACAAGATCTACCTTATCGAAATCCAGCTTGATACTCGCCCAGTTGCTTGTCAAGTGATGTTTCTACTCCATTCAGCAATATTTTTGAAAATACCTTGTATGCAATTTGAAGAAGAGAGATGCCTCTATAGTTATCAACATTTTGTTTGTCCCTTTTTTATGCAATGGGTGTATTAGAGCCACTTTCCATTCCTCTGGAATCCTCTCTGTTCTCCAAATATCTTCAAAGATTAACTGCAGCTCTTCAATGATTTTTGATTGAGACCATTTCAGAAGTTCAGCCGTTATAGAGTCCTCTCCGCTAGCTTAATTATTTTGTAGATTGTTAATTGCTTCTTTAATTTCTTCAGCATTGGGTGGTATATCTTCTTCCAGATTTTCTGTTGCTTGTGAGAATTCCAACTTATGATCTGGTTCAAGGCAGTTTAAAAGTTGATCAAAGTGCTTCGCAAGTATTTCACAGTTCTCAACATTGCATAGGCCAAGTCTACCATTTTCATCTTTAAAGCATATGCTAGGCGCTTGATACCCCTTTAATTGACTCTTAAAAGTCTGATAGAAGTTTCGAGAGTTATTTTTAACAAAGCTGTCTTGCAGGTCAGTAAGTTGTGATTTTTCGAATGATCTTTTAACTCCCCTTATTATTCTGGCAGTGTCTTTCCTTTGCTGTTTGAATTGGTGATAATGTTCCGTTCTTCCAGAGCATTTCCACTTTTTCCATTGTTTTGTTCTCTCTTGTAACGTATCTTCACATATTTGATTCCACGAAGGTTTCTTCTTAGGTTTGGCTAGCCCAAACGTCTTCTGAGCTTCGTTGGTTATTTCTTTAGATAAATCTTGCCACTTCCCATGATGAGTTACTTTTATTTCTTCCTGAAATTTTTCCAATGTTTCTTGTGTAATTTGAAGTCTATTTGTGTTATATTTATTTACTCTTTCCCCTCTTCTGTGGTTTCTGTTGGGTAAGAATTTGAGTTTAATTTTAGAGAAATAGTGATCAGAGTCAAATTCTCTGCTTCTTATAACCTTGACATTCATAATTTCTTTCATGTTTCTTTTGGATATAGCTACATGATCCAGTTGAAATTCACCTAGTATTGGATTTTGAGAAATCCATGTTTTAGCTTTTCTTGGCAATTTCTCGAAGAAAGTTGACATTAACTTAAGTAGAAAGTTTTTACAAATAGTAATTAATCTCATCCCATTTCTGTTTGTTCTTTGGTGTGCAGCATATTCTCCCACTATTGGTCTATGAATCCTCTCTCTTCCTATTTGGGCATTGAAATCTCCAAGTAATATCACCACATTTGATTTTCGAATTTTAGATATTTCATCATCTAGGAGGTCCCAGAATTCCTCTACTTTATTTGGGTTCTTCTTGTTGTCTTCGTTTATTGGCGCATGACAATTAACAAAAGTATATATTTTATTTTTGCATTTCATTGTCAAAAGACATATCCTTTCTGAGCGTGATTTGAATTCAGTTACATTGGCTAATAGACTTTTATGGACATAAAAGGCTGTTCCCAAGAGTGGCATTCCTTTCATAATTTTAATCGCAGGTTTACCTTTAAAGATTCTATAATCTTTCGTTTCTGTCACATTCTCATCCAAATATCTTGTCTCTTGTACTGCTAAAATTTGAATTTCGTTTCTATCTATCCTTCTGTTTACCCACCTTCAGTAAAGAATTTACATTCAAAGTACCTGCAAAAAACTTATGTTTAAACTTAAGTCTGGAAGGATTCCAAGGATGCTCCGACTCATCCCTATTGCAGATGTTGGGACTCCCCAGAACCCTAGGTCCCGATGCATTGCATAACGCAATGGTGGATTTCTCTTCCGAGCTGCCACCTGGGTAGGAATAATATTCCAAATTAAGATCAGATTGTTAGTCTGAAATGATTTGTTTTCGTGGTTGACTCCACTAGGTTCTTCCGCCCTCTCAGCCGTTGAGAAATGAAATTCTTCTTCCGCCTTTGAGACCATTGACCGTTTTTCTTAGAGCCCCCAGCACTGATCGGCTCACCGACCCAGCTTCCCGCTGGGATTGGTTACCCAACCTTCCACTGGGTTGCTCGGCTTAACAGGGGCACCTCTTGTAGGTTACGTGCTGGAGTTGGAGTGAAAGAAGCTAGTTGTATTCTCTTGCTGAATCCAATATGTTATGGTTGCAGATGTCAGGCAACGACGCATTTCACTCCCATTTGCCCAGAGCCACAAGGACTCTTCCCATTATTATTATTATTATTATTTGACATGGCTTAGCCTGTGCTCTCACACAGAGAGACATACTTTGTGAAATGATAATTGGAAGCTTTGAGACCGGTCCACTGCTAGCAGACAGACAAGTGCTGTTATCATTTTTCGTGGTCCGCAGCCAGCGAGATAACAGCCAGTAGTTCGCATGCAGGTATTGTCATCTAACACAGACGAGTAACTCAATCTTGTGATCAAGGACTAACATCTCTGTCGAAAAGCTGATCATTGCATTCCCACGCACACACACACGCAGAGTTCACAAAGCTTGTGAGAATCAGTCTGACTTATGCGTTCCACGACTTCCTACACGTAGGAACAAAAAAAGTACTGTGTTAACATTGCAACTTGTTGAGGAGACATATATGTACTGAGAGTAAGAGATAGACATTATTCTTGTGATCACGTTTGAAGACGACGGATGCAAGTGCCTTAAGCTCTTAGTAAAAAATTACGTGAACCGTGGCCGTACTTGTAATAACGTAGGTTCATTATTGTTAATTATGACATGATTGGTTTTATTGTTATTTTGCGTATGCGTGAAAAGTAAGTTAGTGACCGATTGTATTTTTTTGGGGGATTTTGTTTGCTGCAGATTTAAAAAAAGAAAACACTCTAAGTCTGGAAAATCAGACAGGGAGAGAGAGAGATACAGTGACAGTGACAGTGGCGGCAAAGAGCACATTTGCTGAAAGGATTATAATTCATTATATGGTGAGTACATGTTGTTCCATTACTTTTATTGTTGATGTTGTTGTTGTTAAATGTATGACATTTATTTCGCGGAAATTTATAAACTTATGGTGTGTATTTATTATTGTTTCAGAATTAAGACGTGTATGGAGTGTACAGGTTTTAACTACCGTCACGCTTGCGATATTAAAAAAAAGGTGAGCTATGAATATCCTGTATATTATTTCTTTTCTTTGTAATTACCTTGTTATTTTCGAGTGAGTGTTTTATCTATGTGTACACACTTGAAACCTTTTCTTTTTTAGCAACTGCCATGAACGAATGAATGAGTGAATGAGTGAATGAATGAATCAGTGAATGAAAGAATGAATGAATGCACATGTTTAATGTATATAACCATGACTAATAACGGATTTGATTGGTTTGCTTTACAGATAAATCGTTGGAAACAAAAAAAAAGAAACCTTGTTGGCGATTGTCTACTGCGGGGGCCAATTCTATACGATCAAAATCAATTGCTACAACCATTGTGTGCCTGTGCGTGTGATTGTGTGTCATTCAGTGTACAACAAGAAGTGTGTCCGTGTGGAATTGCTGGTTTTGGATTAACCTATTGTAAGTTAAGGTTTGCACGTTTATTAGTCCATTTTATAATCATGCCTATATTAGAGAGTGAAGTGTTAGTGTGGCAGCCTTTGGCCAAATGTTTCAAAACGCGAGTATGCTCGGGCCGAATTTACAATGCGAATCACTGTCTGACCCCTAAAGATTTTGTGGAATCATGTTTCCCCATTTTTTGGGGTGAAAAAGGCTTAAGATTGCATCAGCCTTTAAAAATAAATTTCGAACTACTATGTGAATTTACGTTGATAAAAATAATGTTGTAGAGAAACACACCTTTAACCTTTGTACAAAAATGGAGAAAGTACTGATAGCCGATAATTTGGAAACGTGGTATCAGGAGAAAGCTATTCAAGCGTTTATTACCAAATTTGATAAGTTGCAACAGGGTCCCAGTGGCTTGGCTCTGAATAGCATTGCATATTTGAAAATTAATATTTGTAAATACAATCCATTATATGTAGGAAAGAGCCATATTCCCACACCGTGCTGGATCGCTTCGAAAAAAGCAATTATTAATGGATGGAATAAAGATGATTATTGCTTTTTATAGAGTGTAGCTAGTTGCCTGCAACCCTGTCAAGACAGTGATGGCCATAAACCAGGGAAGTACAAAGCTATGTTTAACCACTTAAAGCAAACTCTGAATCTGGAGCGTGTTTCATTCCCAATGCCTTTAGATAAAATTCATGTATTTGAGAAATATAATCCAAAAATCTCCTTCATAGTGTATGGCGTCGAGGGATCCAATATTTTGGGTCCCTTGTATGCCACCAAACAGGTAAAGCAACATCACATTCACTTGCTTTTCCTGTCTCATGGGGATAAAAGCCATTATTGTTGGATAAAGAATTTGAGTAGATTGGTAAGCAGCCAAGTGTCTAACCATGATGGTAAGAAACATATTTGCGAGCGCTGCCTTCAGTATTTTGGAACTGATGAACTTTTGAAACGAGATACGGGAGACTGTGAAGGGCATACGGCAGTAAAGCTAGTTTTGCCCAAGGGGAATGACGCATTCTTGAAATTTAAGGCCACTAATAAACAAGATATGGTACCATTTACTGTTTACGCCGATTTTGAGGCCCTCACTGTTCCCCTTCAGGGATGAGAGCCAAGCCCCCATACAAGCTCAAACTATCCAGTGCAGAAACACGAACCTTTTGCCGTTGGCTATTATGTTGTATGTCACTATGATAAATCCCAATGTGAGTATGTAAGTCACAAAGGTTCGGATTGTGCGCGGTGGTTTGTTGATCAAATGGCGGCTTTAGCGGGCAAAGTAGAAACTATTTTGAACAAGCCTGTACCAATTGAGATAAATGACGTACAGCAAAAAGAATATGATCAAGCCACCACCTGCCACATATGCGAAACGCCTATTCTAGACGGAGAAACAAAAGTAAGAGATCACTGCCATAGAACAGGACGTTTTAGAGGTGCTGCTCATAGAGAATGCAATTTAAAGTATTCTACACCTCGCTTCCTTCTTGTCTTCTTACACAATTTCTCTCGCTACAATATGCACATCATTGTTAAAGAAATTGCTCATATAGATAAGAGCAAATTCACCATTTTGGCTAAGAACCATGAGAGCTTCACCTCACTTTCATGGAGAAAAGGAACAATGTGCATTCGTATTTTTGACTCATTTAAGTTTATGTCTAGTTCGCTGGATAGCCTTGTCAAAGGCTTAAGCGAGGATGAGTTGAAACAAGCCCAATCACACTTTACGTATACAAAACAATTTAAATTATGTGTTCGTAAGGGTCATTCTCCTTATGATTATGTGGGATGTTACGAGGTGCTTGAAGAAACGTCTTTGCCGCCAAGAGAAAACTTCTTTTCTCAGTTAACTCAAAGCACCATCAGTGAGGAAGAATATGCTCACGCACACCATGTTTGGCGAATGCTTGACATTGAACCCATGGGCCAGTATGCTATGCACTACTTAAAATTAGACGTGTTGTTGTTGACAGACGTGATTGAGACGTTTCGTCAGCTATGTCACGCGATATATGGCCTTGACCCCGCCCACTACTATACCAGTCCAGGGTTAAGTTGGGACGCTGCCCTCAAATTTACCCAAATTGAGCTTGATTTACTGACGGATCCCGATATGGTACTGATGATGGAAAAAGGAATTCGTGAGGGGTTGGTATCGCTCAATCAGCGTCGTGCCAAGGCAAATAATCATTACATGCCTGATTATTGTCCCAAAGAACCAGAATCCTACCTAATGTATTTCGACGTAAACAATTTATACGGTCATGCTATGAGCCGACCTCTGCCGTACAAAAACTTTGTCTGACTGTCTGAGGATGAAATTAATAATTTCAATGTGCATAACGCGAGCGAGCAACAGGACGTAGGATATGTCCTTGACGTTGACTTAGCTTATCCCCCCGATCTCAGACAACGACATGGTGATTTCCCCTTTTGCCTAGAGAAAATGGTGCCGCCCGAGAGTAAGGGCATTCATAAAAAATTGATGGGTACCTTGTATGATAAAAATCACTATGTGTTGCATATTGACATGCTGGAAGAATGTTTAGCCCAGGGCTTAACCCTGAAAAAAAAATCCATAGTGGTATTTCTTTTAGTCAAAAACCGTGGTTGAAACCGTACATGGATTTAAATACCAGTCACAGACAAAGTGCCACTCAGCCATTTTAAATTAACTTTTTTAAACTGATGAATAATTGTATTTATGGCAAGAGTTTGGAAAATGTACGGCAGTATAGGGACATTAAATTGGTCAACACATGGCATGGCAGATGGGGAGCTCAAAAATATATTGCAAAACCAAATTTCAAATCTTTGAACATTATTGATTATTGAACTTGCCAAAACTAAAGTGATCATGAATAAACCTATCTATTTAGGCCAAGTCATTTTAGACTTTCAAAATTACACATGTATAAATTTCATTATGGTTTTGCAATGCGGCAATTCGGTACCATTTCCTTGTTATATACAGACACGGATAGTTTCATTTACCATATCCGTGACTGTAATCCGTATGTCGTTATCAAACAATATCCAAAATGGTTTGACACGTCCTCGTTTAGTGAGAAGAACGTGTTCGATATCCCCCGTCTGAACAAAAAAGAAATTGGTTTAATGAAAGATGAGTGTTCAGACACCATGATGACTGAGTTTGTTGGGCTCGCTCCGAAAATGTATAGTTTTGGCGGGTGGATCGATGGGAATCTAAGCGAGCCAAAGGGATTACCCAGCATGTGGTTAAACGCCTCTGTGTAGATGATTATTTACATGTCCTTCAGACCCACACAGCCATGACACATAGTCAGTTTAGGATTCTGTCGAAAAATCATGATTTATTTTTAATGAAACAGCGAAAACAAACACTCGCTTTGTTGGACGACAAGAGACAGTGGTGTCAGGATATGATGACAAGCGTCCCATTTGGTTACAACCAGTAGTGGTTGTTGCTATTGTTTTACAACACGACAAGTGTTTGTTTTGGTTGCTATCAAGTGCGTGGTGCCTCGGAATAAAAAAATTGCAGTGTATCATATAATTTTTGTTTTTTTTAACCTGTGTGCATGGATGTGTGCATGAATGTGTGAATGCCTGTAAATAGTTGTACATAAACTGTATGTCTTGTGCTATTTGCCTGTCAACACATAAAGAGAGCCATGCATTAACGTTTACATGGCTCACTGTGCACAGGCTAGATTAAAAACATGTTGGCTATTTACATGCGGCTTAATAGGCTTCACTAGGTTGTGGCTTAATAGACCTCTCTAGGTCGTGGCTTAATAGGCCTCATGTTTCAGCAAAGTGACCACTCACCCTCACTAGGCATGCGGCTTAATAGGTCACACCAGGTTGTGGCTTAGTAGGCCTCATGCAAGAACAAAAAAATAATCTGCTGCTTTTACTGTGGACAATCTCACTTTATGACTAGTGTTACAAGTGGTGATACATTTGAAAACAACACCAGTCAAATATCTGAGCAGAAATTGTTTTTTTAAACCTGTTGAATGTTATGCCTGTGGCCTACAGCTAAAGAAGTCAACAGACAGATGGTTATTTATTTGTGTTTTGCTTATTTTTTGTTTTGTTTTTGCTATTGACTTAGGGGACAGACAGTGTATAGGTGTATAGTATTTTTTATTTATTTACTTAGTAAACGTCAACGACTACTTTTCAGATTCAATGATGAGCCATGATGATGATTGTTTTATCGCCACCAAACACACCACGTTCAATGAATATGCCACGGTGTTGTATCTTAATCCACAACGTGTGGCCTATCCTTCAGAATATAGAAACATCAATGTACGCATTGATACCACTTTTTATGACAGCATCATTGATCATGATGATAATGATGATGACTCGATTCATGAACCAGGGCATCACTATTGTAAATCCTGTATGCTAAATTTTGGCTTTCAAAATAATATATCCACGCAAGTGATTCATAAAGCATGGTACGGTTTAACAATGAATCAACTGATTGTTAAATTAGAAGACGAGGATTATTTTGCAGATTTTTGGTGTACAATATGTACAAAACCCATGTTTAAAGTTTATTTTCCAATAACCTCCCAAATGTTTTGTTTTCATTTTTATAAATTTCCTGCTGAGGAACGAATCACTTTGTATAGGCAATAAGCATTTCGCCAAATTTGTCTTAGGTTACCTATCGATCAATATTCGCCTCATAGAATGAGATTTGTTAGAAACTAACAACAACATGTCATGATTATGGTTTCTTTTTTCATTCGGCTTTCAGGAGCTTACTTGACGTTTAGAATACATTTGGCTATTTTTTTTGTTTGTTTTAGTTTATCGTGTATTCATGTTGATGGACACACACACTGGTTTAAATTTGTAGTTTTGTATTTTGTTTCTTTCTTTGTTTGTTGGATATAGACATGGTTATTAAATGCATAGCGTGTTAAATTTACCTTTTTATAGGCTACCAACAGCATTCAGACGTTTGCTCATAGTATCTGTTGATATTATTTATTTATTTAACAGAATGCAGTGTCAATTTGCACAACAACAGGGCAAACGAATACAAGTCGTTCAACAAGGGGATTATGTGTTAATTCCCATTGACAACAGAGGTATACATTTACCTCCAAGAGATCTTGAAAATGATTCACACTTAATTTTGATGAAAAATTTCCTATTAAATAATTTCCAAATGTATGTTTTGTCTGAAAATTATGAAAATGAATGTCAACTTTTAGAAGTAGGCTACACACTGTGGGACAAACATTTGCTTGTTTTACATACGTTTCACCGAAAGGTGATGCAGTGGTCATGCGAACATTGTCCACAGGTCTACGTTTTTGTTAATGTGTCAGGGAAACTGTTGTCACAAATCCTTGAACCTCCCATATAACAAGTAATAATATGTACCATTTCATTAGCAGATGCGCAAGTGATTCAACACTATCCCTATAAATACGTTTTAATTGTTTTGTCTATTGATGCTCTAGCACGTTTTTGATGTGATTGAACAACCCCTCCACCCTCTGGTAGGAATCAACCATTATTTTTAATGTAAAATAAAAAAAAATTAAATAAGGTCTTGGTTTATTTATAGCTTTAAGAATAGTTTAAAATGTTAGCATTGGTTTATTAATTTCTTTCTTTTAGAAAAACATGAGCATGTACCATCATATTAATCATCATGTGGCAGACACTCTAGTTTATATGCAGCAAAACAGTTGTTGCTTCTTCCAGTGTAAAAAAACACTTGTTTTGACGGGCGTGGTCCGTGGCAAGAAATTCATCAAGCACTATTGATGGACGTCATACGCTCCAAAACACAAATTTTCTTATCGCTGAAACACAAAAAAAAACGGCTGTTGATGTTGCTTCAACAGTTATCGCGTTCCTCCTACGAACATTATTATATAATTGTTAATTTATCCAATACTATCTACAACTTTAGGCAATAAACGACCAGACTAAAAAAATACACTTTGATGTATAGACAAAATTATTGTTGTTGTTGTTGTTGTAATATTAGGATGAGAGTGTTAAAAAGTAACACTCTTTTCTTTGGTTATAGACAACCATGGACGCCTTGAACGCCATTGGCCAAGATTGCGGCTTTCCACGCAAGAAAATGGGTGAATTGCCTACACAAACACCCTTTAGCATTCCTAAAATACATAAATTAAAAACCAAATTTGGTGAAAGAGCTTTTTGAATTCGTCAAGACTTTGAGACATTTCTTCCCACACGATTTAATAGTTAACCTGATGATGTCATGGAGGATGTCAATTCGAGTATTCACCCTGTTTATTTAATCCATGAGGGAGAAAAAAATAAACAATGCTTGATTCGTTTTGTAAAAATAGAAAACGAATAATCATTGTACGCTAACCGTGACTTTTGTTTATTCATGCCCTACTCTTTAATAAGTATAATAAAATGAAATTATTTTTGTTGCTCAACAGTTTGACGTTTATTAATTGTTGCTCAACGTTTATGATGGTAAATAATAATAATAAATTTTCTAAACTTCTGCTTGATGGGAGAATTTTTTTTGAACCTTAAGCTATGTCAATACAATGATGTCTATGATGAGCATAGGTGAATGGTAATTTTGTAAGTTCTCTTAATTGGAGAATTGTTTTTGCCTTAGGTTACGTGAATAGAATCATGCCTATGACGCATGTTTATAATTAGTTTACCTTTTTTTTAACTTTTGATGTACATGAATAGTTTAAAAAAATAAGTTGAAACGTTACGCACTTAAGGGTCGCTTACTCATTCAGCACCCTCTTATGCACCACAGCCAAAAGTTAAAAAACAGCTTGACAGACTTTTTTAAAATAAAACTATTTAACACTATTTACTAAATAATTTGAAGTTAACGTTACATTGCCTTTACTGCAGACATGGTTTTGCACTAAACCGTGTTTTTTTGCAATTATAATAACATGTCATTTTATTTAATAATAATAATAATAATAATAATAATAATAATAACAATAATAATAATAAGCGTTTTAAAAAACATCGTCCTAGACTAGATAATGATTTCATACGCCAGTATCACATACTTTTAAAACATGATTTTGTTTTACTTATGGTTGCAATGCATGAGTGGGTGTTAGATCAACAACAAGCGAGCCTTAAGCACATGACGTTTCAACTTACTTTATGAATAATTATAATAATAATGAACTGTTGTCCTTTTTATTGTTTGTGATTTAAAATAGCATTTATAGCAATTTTTATACAATTTTTTGATATTATTATAATCATGTTACTATTGATGAATAATGATGGACTTACGTCCTTTTTTATAGTTTGTGATATAAAAATAGGTTTAGTTCAATTAGTAATTTTTATTTAATTTTTATAATGATCATAATAATACTATTGCTGAATAATCATGCACTGCTGTCCTTTTATATTGTTTGGCATTTAAAAATAGGTTTAGTTGAAATACCATTTATATGAATTTTATGCAGTTTATTTATAATTATAATGATGAAACTATTAGTGAATAATAATGGAAAAAACACAACATGGACTCTTGCCTTTTTATTTATTTTTTGAAATGACAACAGTGATACTACACATATTTTAAAATAAATTCATAATGTTCAAGTCCATATCTAGATAAAAGTAATTAGCTCTTCATAGCACCAATCACCATAAATGCTGCCATTCGTTCTGAAAGACTGGCATCTGAAGCTGTTAATCGTTGCTTGGCAATGCTTAACAAGACTTTGTCGGCAATGCGTCTTAGTGTGGGATCACTGTTTTCATAGGCTATATCATGATTAAGGCATGCATGATCCAAAGCATTAATTCCCATATTCCCTCTCCTCAAACGATCCTGAAGACGAGTACCAGGGCCGCAAAAGCTGTAAGCTGGTAGGTGAGCTTCGAATGGTAAGTAATTAATGATGTTATCAATAATTCCTCGGCCAGTACACCAGGGACATAGAGGTTTCAAACGGTGAAAAACACTTTATTGTTGTTCTTGCTGTTGTTGTTGTTGTTTGTCGGTGGTTGCTGACGAGCATGGTAGGTGGTTGTGTTCCGCATGACAGCCATGGAATGATGAAACAATGTCTTTACAGTGAGTTTTATGACCACGATATAATTTCATCAATTGGCTTGTGGCACACTGTCGAATGGAAGGTATTTTTACCATGGTTAGTTGCTTGTGATGGGAAAAATGACTACATGGTTGTAGTTCACTCAATACAGGGTCAGTAGTCCACTCGGCAGGTGCCTTTTCGCAAATTTCTTTCACAGCTTTGGCAGCAACATAAAAAAAGAAATGATTTAGGTAGTGCTAATAATTCATGATGTGTAAAGCTATTAAGTTTTTTCTTGCACACAAGGAACTTTCCAATAGCCTTGTCGATTGTAGTGGCGACCATGTTTGTAACGTTGATGTTATCACCTCACGTGTACAAGTCTCACTGCTATCATTGGACGATAAACTTTCAGTTTTAATTTTATTTAACAACTCCCAACATGCACTGGTGGTGAGCCAATGAAACAATTGCCACACATGCGCTAAGGCTTTATTCTGAATATTGTCGCAAGGACAAGTGTCCATGAGCGTTTGCAGGGATGGACAAGCCAGATCTAAAAGGTCAATACATTGACAGTGAGAGAGTAAAAATGGTTGGAGCCACTGGCGTTTTTCACTCCCTTTAGTAAATAACACAATTGCCGAGGACAAATGGGCTTTCATGACTATGTCAAGATACTTGTAAGAAATATCACCCTTTTTCCATACTAATTGCAAATGATTTTCAATCCATTGGCTCTGCTTTTTATCTTTTTCGCTAAGCAACTCAAAAGCATAGGGAGGTTTAAACACCAAATGAATAGGGTTAGACACCCAAAACGTACTACAATCGATAAAAGCTACTTCCTTAAATATAAATTTGTTGTTTGCAATTTTAAACCCCTGACAATCCACGATGAGTGTACGCATGATCCTTTTATTTATTTTTTTACTTGTTACCTCGTTGACGTCTAATCAACAACTAACCCATGTCATGGTTTAAAATTGCAAAAGTCAAAGGACTTCAGGGGGAAAAATATGAATTCAACAACAGGTAAATATTTTTTTTACTTTAGTATACAGGTTTTATTCATGACATTAAACACTGACACTTTTATTGCAAAGTTTATTTGCTTAATCTGGAACAGCATCCAAATGAACAGTTTGCACATACGGTCCACAGGTATCTCCTAGTTTTGCAGGGTCTGGTACAATAGCAGGGTAATTCAAACTCCACGGAATATTGCCCACATCATAGCGATTCATGTAAGGACAGGATGGACTCCATCGCTGATGATCACTAAATGGTCGATCCCCTATTTCCCAGTTTCTAATTTCAATGTTGCAAAAAATACACTTGACCAAATCCCCACGGTTTAAGTAATAAAATCCGCTCTCTGCCAATTCTCCACAATCCATAAAGGGGACTGCCCATGTATCAAAAGGTTTCAGACGATTAAATTCACATTTTAAATTCCATGGTTTGTCTGTCACGTTGTTATTGTTGTTGTTGTTGTTGCTGTTGCTTGTCAAGGGACACATGACGTTTGTTGTATGTGTGCACAGTGCCAGAGCACAACAGATAATGTGCATGCAGACGCTTATCATCAATCCTATGAATGCTAATATTTTTTTTTTCACCCGACAACAGGTGGCTTACATGCTGGTGACATAATTGGACAAAGGATGATATTTCATTATCTAGCATGAATAATCAAACAGTAGGCACTGGTATGGTCTGGTACATTTTCTTTTGTTTCAAAATCTACCCTTAAATCAATGGTGGTGATTTTCATAGATTCTTCTAGATACGAACAGTCGAAAATAATCAGTGGTGCTTTTGCTTTAAACCCTTGTGGCGACAACATAGGGCAATCCTTTTTTTAAATAATAAGTCGATTGAAATTTAGCAAACATATCATAAAGGGGGCCAAACTTATTTTTTGAAAAATTGAGTTCCAACCCCTCATAGGGAAAGCAAACTTTATTTAAAAATAGTCGTATATTTCTCAAGAGAGTGTAATCAAACAAGGTGACATCTTTGCTTTGTTGGTATTTTCTATTGGTTTGAAAACCAATAATAACATAGAGGGGTCTCTCGTAGAGCGAGGCGATTTGACACTCCAACTATGAGTGTCTGTGGTAGGTAGCAAGGGTTACTCATGTAGACTCCAACTTCGAAAGGCGATAGGCAAGGCTTTATCTTTTTGCACCAAGTTTAACATGCTTAGCTTTTTACGATCCGATAGCGTCACATGTGGCACTTTCCATAGTAATCGAAGCAGTTGAATTTTCGAGTCTATCACTTGGTCATAGGCTCCTTTTAGTGCATTATAATCACTGCGGTCTCTCACCAGATACAAAATTATTCTTGCGTTTAAAATAATACGCTTGTGATCTTCGGCAAAGCCAAGGAGTAATTTTAAGGGTAGGAAGCCTGTTAAAGTGCCATCGGTATGAACTAGCCAGTCATTGCTACTGTTGGGACACCATCCTGCCATAGAAAGCGTTTTACTTTCCTCCTCGCTATAGGAAGGATATAATTTCATAAGACTAGTCATGCCCACATTTCGAGTCATATCTATGATAATATCGTTTATCACATAACATACTGTGACCTTTCCAGTCAGGGTCAATTACCGGCCCCGGATGATAGGAGATCGAGAGGAGACCGGAGGGCAGTATGACGTCATGGCATGACGCGGAGAGGCAACCGCTGGAGTAGGGGAATGCTCCAGAAGATTCCAACCCCTTCCACTTTTTTTCTCGAGAGGAGGACACAGTTCCGGAATGTTCAGTTAGTCAGCGGGGCATGGACGAGTATGTTATCCAGCGTGGCACGGACGAGTAGCCTATATCACGTGGACTGAAATTTGCATCGGGAACTTGAATGGTTTACGTGAGTGGTCAGTGCTCGTGGCCATTTGATACGATGAGTGATCAGCAGGCCATGAGGCTAGCGTGCGTGTAGTGCCAGTGAGTTGTTTACAGTGAAGTGTGTCAGTTTGTTTGTCGAACAGTGTTCAGTAAGGTGTCACGAGAACGATAATCGTGAATTTCAAGACGATATCGGACTCGCTAGTATGTAGCAGAACTGATAAACGAAGGTCCGTTAAATTCATGCATATGCTGCTATTGATATGCGAAGACGCGTGAAATATTATACAGTACTTTACCATTTGATTACGAAGATTAATGCACGTGGTCCGGTTAAGTTAGCGGATAGTATAGTGTTGAAGGCATGTACTGTGGTAATAGCAAGACAAAATTGTGCGCCTTTGAACGTCCGAGTGGAGGCCGTAATGAAAAACTGAATTATCATGCTGACAATTTATGATAATCAAAGGTGAATACCAGGAGGTGTTAAACATTACGAGTATCGGGAAAAGAATAATAATAACGATAGTCGAGGCGAAGCATTATCGCGAGGCCCTATATTGTAACAGACATTCATTCGAAAATAGCATAGCAGTGAGAATGTGACGGAAGGCTACATCTGCTTTAAGCTTGTGTTGAAGGACTGCAGGCGACTTCATATGTCGGTCAAGGCCAGGTCGAAATAGCGTCTCGTGGAAGGAAGTGTGTCACTGGTTGAGGAAAGTGAGTACATATAATTCAAGTGAACCAGGAACTAGACGCTATAGTGCGTGGGCGAGAAAGCGCTCTGATATAGTGAAATGTAATATTGCTACACGGCAGCATGAACCTTATAACCATGGACTCAAATATTCTGGGAATCAACATGCATATTAATACGCAAATTATGCTGCACTGAACCTCTAAAGGGGCCATAATGGGGTGAACGGTCGCGACGAGATGGAAGAGTGGACCTTGGTTGGGACGTCAGGAGATGCCGTCGCTAACGGTGACCGGGGGCAACCAGTGGGCGGACATGGGCGTCGCCAGGAGATCGAGAGGAGCCAGGGGTGAATACCTCTACCAGTACGCTGGGAGACCACATCGCGGAGACGCTGGAGGAACGATGCCATCCAAATGCCGCAGATGACACCGACGCCGACGCCAAGGGTTTCCGAGGACGCCGGATCTAAAGTAAGACGTCTCATTTCCATCCTTGTTCATCAGGAAGAAGAGAACTTCTACCTCGGATAGCCGTGCCATGAGATGACCTGAGATCGTGTAACTTAACGCCATTCATAATCATTTATTCCAGATTGAACAAGAGCATCATTTTCTCATAGGGTTGTACAGATTTTTGTTGTCCTTTCTTTTCGGGTCGTTTTGACTTACATAAGTTAACAGTATCAATGGTAGGAGTAAGATATACATTTATTCTCTGAGACCTAATAATAATAATAAGTTGAAATTGCGTAACGTTAATATGAGATGCCCATTTTGCTGGGAGATTCTAGCATTTCAATTTCCGAGGTCATTATATCAATTTAATTCTGAAAGGTTTGTCACGGATTGCATAGATTTTAATAGCAAAAGGATAGCAAAAATGAATATGGTTGGAGATTGTCGATTAAGGTTCCTTGGATAGGATGCCATATTATCATACGACCTCGTGGTCCCGATAAAGTTGATACGCTCTGTTAAGTGTGGGTTCTTGAGACATGCTAATAATGCATGATTTTTGTAATGATGTTGTGTAAAGTTAATGTGATAATTAAATATGGTATTATTCCGTCATATGTGACGAGGTTATTCACGGGGCGACGTATGACCGTTGAATTGAATTTGTGAGGACAGGGTCCTTTACTCTTGACGAACGTGTTACGTTTATCGATGAGTTGTATATTGAATAGTGCAGGGGTGTAATTGATAGTGCGCTCTACAGCCAGATTGTTCGGATCCTCACACAGAGTGTTCGACGGAAGGGTTACGATTAAATGTTCGTTGTGAGAATGAATTACACTAGGGTGCCTTATCACGAGATTCTTAACCTTTCTTAAACGTTAGACAATGCTATAATTTAATTACAATAACAAATATGACAGTGTGGATCAAGGTTGTTGGAACGGCGAATATAAATCAGTAATAATAATAAGAATTAGTAGTGTAAATATGTGAGCACAATCTGGGTGTGTTAATAATTTATGATAAGTTATAATTAATTGATGAAATGCCATATTATGTGAAGCTGAGTTGATGTTTGAGTGTTATTTGATGTGATATGATGCTCTTTAGATATTAATTTGCAGTTCGATATAGGAGATCCGTCAATTGCTGTATAAGGGTAGACAGGTGTGATATACACAGATATTCGATATTTTCTTCGAGGTTTTGCCGCAGGTGAACTTTGTGATAAGTGGCCGGTGATGTTTACATGCGTGTGCACCGATAAATTAAGGGTTAATTTGGTTTTTGAAAGGCGATCTCCTTGTCGGAACTTTAAGAGAGGACACCCACGAGTTTGAATAAGTATAATTTTGTTTGTTTGTTTAGGGACTATGAACTTTTTTTTTTCGGACTTTGTCCCACCCTAACTCTACACTCGTGCGTGGTAGGCAGGTTGCATATTTATTTATCCTTTGGCCAATAAAGGAGCAGATGTGATTTTACGAGGGTTTTTTTCTTCTCTGTTTGTTAATTCAAGTTAGGGAGTTTGCTTTTGAATCCTGGTTCAGTTTATTTGCCATCCTAACCCGTAAACGACCCGAGACCCTTTGTCTCTGGCTCGCTGGAGCATTTCTTTTATTCTTGTCTGTATGAACCAAGATTCACGCCCTAAATTTTTCAGCCTCTCCCTTGACCGTTTCTTATGATGGGGCCGGGATGTTGGCAGTGTGATCGCCTGTCCCATTGGAGGAACGGGGACAGTACTTCAGAAAACAGAAAAGCCAAACCATGATTCGCCAACGCAGACGTTGTGGGTGTGCTGCCATCTGCTTTCATCAATTTACCCTCAATTTGAAGAACACTTTCATGAGGTAGAGTAAAAATATCTTGATTGTTAATGATGAATTGAATCTCGTCATTGTTATTCAGTCCTGTTGCTTGAGATTGATAGGAATGCATATCAATGCGCACGATGCCATATTCCACTTGTATGGGATTTAACACTTGCAACAGCTCCTTGTTCATGATTGGGGTGTAACGTATAACCAATGCGTTGTAAATGTTGTCGGTTTACTCCTGTCAACCGTTTCATACACGGCGGGCAACTAACCGACCTCGTAGACGTTGTTGTTGCTTTATAGATATATTTCATAGCGTCTTTAAAACCAACTTGTAGGTCACAGGAGTGTTGGCGTCCAAAGCAATCAGTTGTTGCTTTCTATTCACTAAGCGTAAGGTAATATGTTTACTTCGTATATCACTGACACACACAGGATGATATAGAACCACTGAAGAGTTTTCACGAATAATATAGCCACAAGGGGAGGTGAAAATAAAATCATACAGGGAATGGCTTTGTTCTTGATTTGTAAATACGTCTCTAATAATATTGCAAGTCACAGAAATGTGATGGTCCTCGATGAATTTCACTGGATAACCTGAATCATGGGGTTGGTGAGCTGCCAACACTCTTGGTTTAAATCCTAGTAAAGGACCAATAGAATGAAGTCGTGTTTCAAAGTCAATGTTAAAAGTAGAGAAAATACGACAGAGATGAGTAATCGTATTGGCTGTAAGTTCAAATGTATGTGTCCCATCCGCAAATGGTTTGACACCAAATTGTTTTATCATCGACACGCTAATGGCTTTATGCACATCGTCTATGGTATAACCTCCAGGGGGTAGTCTCAACATATAATCATCATAATAAAATTTGTCATTAATATCCAGTTGTATATTGTAAATTCTATTGTAACTTTCCAAAGAAATTAATCCTAGCACATAGGATTGCTCGGGATGCAATTCAATGGGGGGAAAATCCAGGGACACTTCAGGCCGGCGGCTGTGCACGGTAAAGGTCTTAGCGTTGACATTCATAATGATGAGACTGCTGGCTTAACGCAACCTCTTATATAAAAATGTAAACAAAACGTCAACACTCTTGACTGTCAAAGGTTTGTTGACGATCCACATTATAGAATATCTTTGCCCGGTTTCCCAAATAACGTAGCAAGTCGATCGGGGATGGTAAATTTCCATAACTGTCAAAGTACCATACTGAGGATCCTTGTTTCACATGGGCTACAAAATGGGTTCCTGGGCCTGCATCATCATCTAAATTAATCAAGGCTCGATCTTCTTACCACGGTGCTTTGGGTAATTAATTTCGCATAAATACACCTCGAAAATGAGAAATCTTTGTTTGGCATAGCTTTCCACTTGTTCATGGGTCTTGGCATGACGAGGCAGTTGCCTTAAGCGCTTATCGATGATGGTCATTTTTTTCTCTTAGACGATAGGCCACTACCTTGTTGATAAAAGACTAGCCTTAAAGGATTGCCATTTCTAGCTCCCATAGCAATGGTTTCTAACGTTTTATTGTGTCGCAGGCTTTCTTTGAATTGTTGCTTGGCTTGCTCTACGGCTTTTATGGTTTTCGCTACAGCACTGGCACCACTCAAAATGGACCCCAAAGCTGCCAACCCTGCAAATAAAGCCGGCAAAAAACCCCCACGCTTAGCAACAGGAATGACTCGCCCACGTTTTTTCTTTCTTTCTTTCTTTCTTTCTTTCTTTCTTTCTTTTCTTTTTATCGATGTATTATGGTGCGATCTCGGGGCTGTAGACAATCGCACCGCTTGTAAAGCTTTTTCGATATAGCCACTCTTAAATTTTTTTTTAGTTTTAACACCGGGCGTGAGGCAGATCGACTTGGTTTCCGACCTGGCTTTTTTCGCTTTTTGAGATTTGTTTTTTTCACACCCATTGCATATCGTTTTTCACCATGGCGCTACTTGGTGAACCTTTCATAGCAAACATTCGATAACAACTAACGTAGAGAACCTTATTTCATAGCAGTATATTCCATTTCTATATAAAACGGAAAATCATTCACGTTTTTCGAGCTTCCTTTTCCTCAAACGTAAGCATAAGATGAAAGGATAATTCATCTCCAACATTTACTTTTTGATGGTTATGGACCAACACACTATTACCGTTTATTTGAATTTTTAAATGTTTCTCATCAGGCATGGCATATTTAATATGAATCACGCCGTCATAATGCAATCGATAATGACTTAAACCAGAAGCAAGCATATAGGTAAGTCCATCATTCACCAGTGGTGGTGGGGAATGGTTTCTGTCATTGTTCAATTTTTTGATTTGACAGATACACTAAAAATATTGATGGGACAAATGTATAAAGCCTTTTCATCTGATAGGTCACAGTCGTGCAGACATCATTTTCGTCTCGAGGCTCTTGCACATCAATAATACGATGATGATTGGCTGAATAGCCCTCAGCGGTTAGTCTCGGGGCCATGTGATAGACACTTTGCACTTTGCGATCGACATAGCTTTTGGAAGGCACCTCTCGAGACTGTTTTGAAAAAGAGGCGGCCGTGGCCATGGTTACACGAGCTCGCCCAAACACGTCCATGGTGATAGACGTTAACTAACCTATCCTACTCATCGCTTGCCTATATATAAACCTTATACACACATGAAAAAAACTCAGTCGTCAACACTATGGAATTATTGAAACAACCCCACGCTTTGTCCGTCTCTGATTTGGTTTCAGAGCTATCACTGTCCGTGTGCAAACCTAAACGTCATGGCACCCTATTCCCATCTACCGTTCGATGTATTATGGTAGGGCCTTCGGGTTGTGGAAAGACCAATGTTTTGCTGAACATTATTACCGCACCTCATGGCCTACGATTTCAAAATATTTATATTTTTGCCAAATCCTTGTACCAACCTCTGTATGTGTATCTGGAACAAATTATGTCTTCGTTAAATAAAGAAGCCAATGGCTATTTTACATTCACCTCACCTCAAGATGTCATTCAACCAGACCGCATTTAACCAGATTACATTATAATTTTTGATGATATTGCAACTCAACGACAGGCCATTATTCAAGAGTATTTTAGTATGGGACGCCATAAACAAGTGGATTGTTTTTATCTGGCACAGACCTATTCTAAAATTCCCAAACAGTTGATTCGTGACAATGCCGATCTCATCGTTCTCTTCCGCCAAGACTCTAGAATTCTCTATAATATTTTTCAAGATCATGTGAATCCAGATATGTCCTTTACAGCATTCACACAATTGTGTGCCTCGTGTTGGAACCATCATCCCCATGCCTGTTTGGTCATTAATAAACAGAGTGAACGATGTGAGGAACGTTATCGCTTGGGTTTGGATTATTTTATTTCTGTTTAAAAAGACCTAGGGTTTGACATTTCCTGTTAGTGTGCCTTTACCTTCACCATGGCGAACGCCAAAGGGTACAAGAAACATGTTCAAATCATGTAGCGTATTATTGAGGCACGAAATACCATTCGACATAAATTTCGTGAATTACAACGTTTAAAAAACGTCAATCCTTTACCCATGATAAAACATGCTCCGTCATGAGTTAATGCCATGAGGTTCAAACCAAATGCTTCTGCTGCTACTGCTGCTACCTCTCAAACCAAACCCTTAACAAGTTCAAAATTTACTTAAACAGATTCCACACGACAGGTAAAATCATCCTCCTCCTCTAATGTTAGTGAGCAAAAACATGAAGAAGAACAAGAAGAAGAATAACATCATGAACAAAGTGAAAGTGAAAGAGAAACCGTATTTAGTCCTGAAAGAAAAAAAATCGTCACGCCTTCAACAGTTTCTAAAAACAAAACAAAAATCATCCATCATTGCGGCAACACCGTCTTCCTCCACATCGTCTCCGTTTTCACAAGTCTTGGCAACCCCTTAAAATAAAGCTCAACTCAAAAACATTTTAATCAAACATTATGGGGCAACACTGGAACCGTACCTGACCCTTCTATTTATTGGAAAGACAGATACCACGTATGGTGTTCGCTATGAGAATGATACTTTTAAAATTGGAGATTCATCCATTAAATTTGCTCGTACTGCGCCCGAAGAAACCCATCAGTACTTATATCCACAGCACTATAAAGGATTGCAGACATGTAAATTACCCAGCTCACAAACTTACCATGCCTACTAAGTAAAATTGGGAATTTCAGGAACATACAGGATAGATGTTATTCGTAAAGAAAATAGTACTACTAGCCAAGATACAAATTTCTACTATCATTTTCATTTAGAGCAAATCGAGAAGCTCCAATCTCGAGGGGTGATAAGGTCTAATCTATAGTGAGCGCCTGTATCTATACCTCGTAGTACTATTTTCGACGATGACGACAATGAAAACGGTATCAGCTTAGATAAAAGTTGACTGAGTCGCTAAAAAGCGCCAGCCGTTTATTAAGCTAAAAAAACAAGTATAAAAACTGGCTTCCTCCCTGAATATGGTGTCTCCCTGACACTCTAACAAAAATAACTCCAAAAATAAACTTGCACGTGGCACTGATATCGTTAGGAAATGAAACGGCGTGATACTAAGTATTACCATACTTTATACAGATCAGCTTCAACTCTGAACCGTAGTTCCATATCTAAGCAAAAATTATTCATGAACTATGTGCATATATACATTCATTTATGGTTCTCACAAATTGTACACTTTATTGTGTCGAAAAGATTAAATTGTCTATCCTTTAATAAGTCTTTCATCTACTCAACTTTCTTAACAATCAAATAACAAACATACACCGCAACTATCGTGTTGAAAGTAATAAATACTCGTCTTAATCAATTGAACATAAGTGACAAACATTTAAGCTAAGCACTGTTCCTTTTTACCTTTATCTATTTACCATGAAATACTGAAATAATTTCTGAAATTCTTTACTGTGTTAATAATTTTCTGATAAACGTGAATACTAGAAGTGCACGGCATTAACCTTCGTTCTCACACTCCTCTTCCATAATTATACAACAATTACCTTCTCTCTTAAACACCCTGTACAGAATCTTCCTTTAATACACTCACATAACTTCACAATCATTGCGATCAATACTCGAAAAACTTAGAGACTCCTCAGCCTCCTTTCGTAAAAATACGTAACTAATTTACGTTTATATCTCCTTAATTTGCACGGTAATTCAACTATAAACTTCCACTTCAATACATATACTCCCTAACTTTAACATTCTTCTCTATATCCTGATATAACTTCGCCTCGTGCTTATAATTCCATTTCTGCGATAAATCTCTGTACTTTTCACTTTCTGATCACCCTGTGATTTAACTTTGTTAACTTTCTTTTTCACGTGTATAAATTCAGCTTTACATTTTATTACAACTTTTCAAGAAATATCAGTAAATATTCATATTCTTAACAAAAGATATAAGTTTGACTTCCTTCCATAAATATATTTGTTTAACAAATTCATCTATGCCTTTTTAATGCTCTAAATCTCATTAGACATATGTGTATAAGCGTTTTCGTAATACTTTCGTTCATAATTGGTTGAAAATAAACTTCTGACACTCGAATCAACATCATGAGTTGTCGAAATATTCTTTACTCTTCGTGACATAACTTCTTAAATATGCTGTACTTAAATTTGCTCCAATAAACTTCTTTTTACTTCAATTACAATTTTACTCCTTCTTTAGTTCGTTCAACGTTCTACTCCTTTTAAATAGTTCACTCTACATTCTTTTAAATAATTCACTCTTCATTCCTTTAAACAATTCGTTCTATATTCCTTTAAACAATTTGTTCTATATTCCTCTAAACAATTCGTTCTACATTCTATCGCTGCGATAAAACAGATTTAATTAGATTAAATCTAACGCAAATATGAAAAATACTACACGATTTTACTCTGATATGACTTTAGTGTTAATAGCATCATTATGCCAAAATTTCGTCCAAGTGACTGAAATTTTCAAGAACAAGGAAAATAACTCCCAAGAAAAATACGAAAAATTACTACTACACAAAAACTACACAAATTTAATTACATTGACAAAATTATACGGTTGAAATAATGCTGATGAAAAATGCTGTTAAAAATAATGCAGTTGAAAAATGCTGTTGAAAAAAATGCTGTTGGTCAATTGGATAATCACAGAACATAACTACAATTCTACATGATATAAAACAATTTCTTCACTACCTTGAGTTGACTTCTGGTCTGGAGAATACCTGCGTCTCGCCTGCCAAACCAAACGTGTCGTGGATCTCGTCGTATCGCCCACAGCTATGAAGACCGGTTTGTGTCAGAACCAGCTGGCCTCGTCTCCCAGTAGAACATGGTCGATGATGTCCCCGGTGAATGACCTCGCCGTGAAACAGCTCGCTCTGCCAACACTCCGTCCCCCGTGCACTGCAAGTAGTCCGGCTTCGACTCTCCATCTCTTCAGAATTGACATCTCGGTTCTTCAGAATTGACATCTCGTTTCTTCAGAATTGCCATCTCGTTCTTCAGAATTGACATCTTGTCTCAGGTTGAATATTGTCGTTTATGCAAGCGTTTTCGTAATTCAAGATGTGTTAGAGCTCTTGTAGAAAAGTATAAGTTTTGTTCGGTGATGTTGCGCGTCACGTAGATATTCTGTTGCGCCTTTCATGTTAGTGAATTCTGGATTTCAACTGTACATCTTTGTAGTCTCCACTTCCCTATGCTTTTAGCTTAGCACAGAGTAATTCTCATTTCTCTGATGATATATTTAAGACTTCCCCGTTGCTGACTTCTAACTTGCATTTTTAATGTAATGTTCAAATATGCGTTCACACGTAGTAATACTGAATATCTTCTTGTCGAAATGTTTCAAGTGATGTTAAGCAACTTTGCATTAAGCACTGTAATATTTGGTTATACTGTTCCGTTTTGCTTCATAGATGTAGCTTGCTCCCCAAGTTACAGTCTTACTGTACTTCACTCTTCTTTGCTTCCAACTTTAATGAAACGTAGCACTGTTATAAGAATACTGGTTTCTTCTCGAGGTCTTGACTCGATGAAATCTCAAATTGGAAAGAACTCTCTCGTCCGGTTCTCCACACTCGGCAAGTTCCAGTCTCTCTGCCTCCCCTCTCGTGGAGTGACGTAACTTCTACCACCTCTCCTCGCTTCAGTCCGCAGTTCGAACTTCGTCTCTTCCCCTCTTTCACGACGTAACTCTCGCTTCAAGTGGCGTGATGTCTCTCGCAATATGGACCTCCCACATTCATATAATAGAATATATGTCCATCTTTAAATCATTCCTTCTTCCTTGCCTTTCATAATTGCATAAGATGTATAGTATTTCACTCATTTCCATACAGTTTTTCCCATATTTCTCGAATTTTTAATAAATAAAAATTTTCATCCACTCTTTTATTTTTCTGGGGTCTCGGTTCATATCCAGATTGGTTCTTTGGTAATGACCTTAAATAAATTCTGGCGCAGTACGAAAGCTGTCATTAAAAAGATCAACTATAAATTAACACCAGGTCTGTTAAAGCTGCTATTTTCTCGCACCCCCTCTCTACAAGATTTTACGCCCGAGGACCTTGCTAAATATAAATCCATTATATTAGACACCAACGCTCACAAAAGAAACTATAAATCCTCTCAGCAGCTCAATGCCCATATATCCCAAAAATATAAAACCATAATTGCAAACATGTTCGGTAAGCAAAAACATCACTCTGCCTCTGGTGTAAGGTTTAAGAAATTAAAACCCTACATAGATATAACCTTTTTAATAATCCCAATCAGTTAGTAGAACGCTTATACTTGCTCGATGCATCAAAACAAGCTGGTCCCACTGGACATGAGGCCGAAATCGCCCACATTGAACAACAACTCCGAGATGCTAAAATTATCTTATAAGCCATCCCCCATCAAAGTGGGCATCGCTCATGAATTGCATAAACCAGCCCGACGCACTTATGAACGACGTCGTGTCATTTCCAAAGGAATCGATGAACTTTGGCAGGCAGACTTGGTTGAGATGATACCTTATTCTAACGTTAACGACGGTGTACGCTACATGTTGAACGTCATTGATGTCTATTCTAAAATGGGTTTTGTTCAACCAGTAAAAAATAAAACTTGTGTCTTAGTCACAAAGGCCTTTCAACATATTATTGAACAATGAAAACGTGAACCTCACTTGTTACAAACCGACCAGGAGAAAGAACTTTTCAACAAGGATTTCTCCAGTTTTCTCAAATCTAAGGATATTTATCATTACACCACCTATAGCAATCTCAAAGCTAGCATAGTTGAACGCTTCAATCGAACATTAAAAAGTTATATGTGGAAAGAGTTTACAATACATGGCTCATATCGATGGATAGACTGGTTACCTCAACTTGTGTCACGATACAACAACACAATTCATTCCACTATTGGCATGAAACCATGTCTCGTCACCAAGAACCTACCCAGACTCAATATACTGTTTAACCGTATAAAAAGAGCTGACCCTAGGCGACATCACCTCAAATTGGAAATTTTGTTCGCATCAAAAAACCATAAATTTAATAAAACTTACATTAACTAATACGATTTCCAGAGTCAAATTTTTAAATGAAGTTAGCGAGCCCTTCGAGGTAAAAACTGGGCTAAGGCAAGGGGACAGTCTATCACCACTGCTTTTCAATTTGGTCTTGGATAAAGTCATGAGGACGTTTTGGGAGAAGAACGATTCAAGTGCTAAAATTGGTACAAAGAATAAGAACCTCAGAGTCAAAGGTTTAGCATTTGCTGACGACGTAGCGTTGTTTGCTGAATCAGAACAAGAAGCTATTAACCAAATTGATCAGTTAAAAGAAACGGCGGAAAAAGCGGGCTTACAGATTTCGTTGGTAAAAACAGAGATGATGACAAGTGATCAGAAATACACTAAGAAAATGATAAAAACAAATTATGGGAGCACCAGGGTCACTGACCGATTTAAATATCTTGGAGAAATAATTAGTAGCAATGGGACGGATAAATTGGCAATCGAGAACAAAAAAGGGAAATTGGAAAGATTAAATTTTTGTACAAAAAATATATACAATAAAAAGAACCTGTCTATCAATGCAAAATTACGACATTTTAATACTGTTGTTAGACCAGTCATCTTGTACGGCATGGAAACTACAAATATAACCGGAATGGAGAATTTGCTCAAGATAGAAAGAAGAATTTTAAGAAGGATTTATGGTCCTAGGAAAACACAGGAAGGTTATAGACTGAGATCGAATGCAGAAATTTATAGTAAAATCGACAACCTTGAAGTGATGATCAGAAAACGGCGACTTCAGTTCTACGGACATATGGTCCGCATGGATTGCTCAAGGTTAAACAAACAAATTTTTGATAAAATCTGGAACTATAAAGGACAAGGAGGCTATGTAAAACAAATGAAAGAAGAACTTCAAAAATTCAAAATTACTGAAGAAGATTGTCTAAATCGAATAGAGTACAGAAAAAAAATTTTTGGTCTCAAAATTCTTGTCGGGGAGAAGAAAAATCTCAACAGAGGAGAATGGACTGCTGAAAGAAGAGCTGCACAGTCGACCAGGATGAAAGACTTCTGGAAGAGAAAGAAGGAAACTAGACCTATAAAGAAGTGATATTTGCGTGGTCCTTGTTGGCCTGTCCGCGGTGTATATATATATATAGAACTGTGTTTTCAAAATCGTACACTCCACAGTGGTCGACAGAAATTTTTAAAATTCGTCAAGTTAAGCTAGGTCAACCAGTGTCGTATCTCTTAGAAGATCAGAGCGGTCATCCCATCAAAGGATGATTCTATTATGAAGAAGTGCAAAAAATATTATAACCCAACGATTATCTCATTGAACGAGTAATTAAAGTAAAAGGTGCAAAATATTTCGTAAAGTGGTTAGGGTTTCCTTCCACGTTTAATTCATGGGTCAATAAACATGTTTTTGTAATAAATCCTATTTATTTATTTAATTAAACTAAAGCCTCCTCCCCCCCCCCCCCCTTTTCCCGTTTTCCAAAAATATTTCAAATATGACAAAGAAACATAGGTTAAAAATCCCCCAAAACGTGCATAGTTTTTTCACCTAGCGACTTGAAATTTATGGTGCGGGTAGAGGGAGTAAATAGCAACCATTCATCTAAAACAAACGTTTTTCCTCAAGTTCACCGTTCCAAAATAGTCAGCATTTTTCAAAATTCATTTTCTTTTGGCCTATACACTTGAAACTTGCTGTCCATCTGGAGGGCATAGACACCTGTCATTAACGTCAAACAAACTTTTTCACAAAATTCACCGTTTCCAAAATAATCAAAACGCCATCAATACCTCATTTGTTGAAATCCAACCATCCATTCGCTAATTATCGCCAATGTTCGCGAGAAAGTAGGCTATCATCTTTTCCCTCCAACACCCTTGATACTTGCTGTCCGCCTAGAGGGCATAGCCAACTTACATTAACGTCTGACAAACATTTATCCAAAATTCACCGTTTCCAAAATAGCGCCAATCCAAAAAACAAACATAAAAAAAACCAACACACGTTACTAGCAAAGAGGACGTCACCCCAACGCCATCAACACCTCGTCCGTTAACATCCGATCATGCGTTAGGGAGATATCGGCAAAGTTCGTAGGAAAGTAGGCTGTGAAGCAGAACCTACAACCTAGCACTACTGTTAACCTTGCGGTTACGCCGCTATTAAAAGCAGGGAAAACTCTTTCCATATACAGAGCGAACAAGTAAGGTTGGTAGGTGCATATGTCGTGCGATTTGCGGTCTATTTACCGTTGCCTTGCTTATTCATAACTTAGGCTTAACTTTTGGACACTAGTATACATTTTCTATCATTTTGGATGTGCACTAAAGCCCTCTTCTATAACAACTCCGTAGCATATCAGTTTGATGTGTACAAACACCTCTCCCTAAAGTATTCACAGTACATATCATATGGATATGAAGAAAACTCCTCTCTCTAACATTCGCAGAATATCTATTGAATGATGTACAAATACCATTAACTATAACATTCGCGGAATATAACATGTGGAATCTCCCTGTTTAGGTCCCAGAATATTTCATTCTGATGTGTGAAATATCCTCTCCCAATGTCTCTTCACTTGAATCCATTCATACCATGCTTCAAATATTATGTCGAAATAGAAATAGACGACGGTGTCACCACATCTCATTATATCAGACAGACGGACGGAGTATTGCAGGGTGATCATTCAAGCCCACTTCTATTTAATATTACTACGGCAGACATTACCAGCATAAAAAATACCACACTCTTACTCTAAGCGGATGACATGGTATTAGGGTCTTCAAACAAATTAGAATGACAGAGTGTATTGTTTGAACTAGAAAAAAGGTCAATGAAAATCACCTTGATATTAACCTTCAAAAAAACGGTTCAAATGACATTTCGAAAAGGAGGTAAACCTGCGCTCAAAGACACGCTCACATTGTACAACGAACCATTAAACGTAGTGAACAAGTTCAAATACCTGGGCATAGCCCTGCAGACTACAGCCACATCCTTCAGTCATCATATACAAGAGAGCTATCAGAGCCATTTACAAGATTAAGAATCTACCAGCGTTATCGCCAGTTTCAGCTCTGACCCTTTTCCATACGACCATCTCACCAGTTGTTACGTTAGGTCTAGAAATAATATGGGATTTTCTCACATTTAGCGACCTAGAAAGAATGGAGAATGTTAAGTCGAGATTTTTAAAGTATGTACTAAAAGTTGGAGAGATGGCTCCCACAAGATTAGTCTATGAGTTAGCAAAAGAAACCTTCTTCATCGAAGACCTCAGAATGAAAGTTCCGTTGCCGGTTACAAGATCCTCGACTGACTTTTTGCAGGCTAGAAGAGCAAAGAGACAAGAGATAGATCCAGACTTTTATATTACTGATGCCATGTTAAACAGAACGTGGTCTAACGAGAATCAAGATCAAAGACACATAATAACGAGACTCGCCATTCACGGATTCCATCATAAGATATGCTCCAACAGATCCTTCCATAGTCCGAATAAAAATTGTGTTTGCATTTCATGCAACAAAAGGTGTACCAGATACCATATTACGACGTGCCGCAAAAGATTAAAATCATTAAGTGATTATGATAAAAATTAATGCCCATTCGGGCGATCCTTTTTCCTTTATTGTGTTTTCAGTTAGGATGTAACTAACAGTTATTTGTTTCAATAAAGGAAATCTTTAATTAAAATATTATGTCGAAATGCCTTCCGGCAACTAAGGATATACAGGTTGTCTCTTAAAACTTCTCTATCAAATGAAAGTTGGGCACTATTTGCGAACATTTATTTTAGGGCAATACGTTAATTCTCCCCCTTCATTACGACGGAAATATCAGGGGATTTAAATTTTTACACAAGTACAGTACTCTCGAATATCAGGCACAACGACCGGGGTGATTGGCTTGGATAGTCCAAAAGCCTGAGTTTATAATTTCTTTTAAGCTAACTGTTCCTTATAAAGTAGGCTATAATACATTTATTAGGATAACTCACCCTCATTATAGTGCTGTCTCTAATAGTTCTCTGCTTGCTTACCTAGAGACGTAGTTTGTGTGCAGCAATAATGTCACCATATTCGAACCTTCTTTGTTCCATATAATCGGTACACTGAAGAGCCATCTTACTGAATGACAACTTGTTAACAGCTGTTGATCAGTCAAGCGGGTCCGTCAATGGCATGCAGGTACAACATTCCTTCCAGCAAAATTGAAACAAGCCTGTCTCCACCTCCTTATGAAACTTGCACTTCGCTATTACAAAACAAGTCTGGACAAAGTAAGAAGTCGTGTACATGACACAAAGAACCGCACTAAATATGACTTTCCTCCATCGGGACTACACTGCAAAAAATATGTACGAAAAATACAGGGACTAAATTGCAAAAACATGAACAAATAAAAATTCAAACGTATCCAATTTATAGTACAGTTTGAAAAACAGATATTGTTGTAATGTATACTGTATTCTCAATAAGTTTTAATCAGGCGAAAACGCGCAAGGTTAATCCGCAAACCAGATAATCCAGAGTATATTGTACATCACATAGTAAATTTGTTTACGCTTAATTGCATGTATGTGACTGATGGGCACTATTGATTATGAACCTTAAAACTGACTCGTATACTGAATGCCAAATCAAATATATTATATTACATGAGTTTAGCTACCAGTCGAACTGTATTACAATATGAGTTTTCAATTTACCCAAACACTTTTAGTGAATTCTGCTCTACATGAAACCACCCAAGTTGTTCTGGCTAACATGCAATAATTCTGTTTCAAATGCCCTGCAAGCTTATTAAGTGATTCACAAGTAATATGGCATTTGCCTGCTGTCGATACAATTGGCTACATCTTAAGATACTCTTTTAAGAACCCTGTTTTGAATGTAATAGTCAATAATTCAGGATACTCACGTGTCTCATTAGACCAATCTTTTGAGCAAACTCTTTTCCATTATATATCACTTAATCCTGGCTTTCTTTCTTCAAGAATGAAGATATGTTTCAACAAGGACACATACGAGCTATGGTTTAACATACCCTCTATGAATTAACATGTTCGTGTATTCTTGGAATACACGGTAAGATAGAGTATTTGTTAACGCTCTTTTCTTGTTCATGCCTTCCTTTTTACCAAACACCAACAGTGATCTTCTAGTTTCTCTTTGGTGGTCATGCCTCTTATGTTATTCGTGAGTCTGTTCTAGATATATATCTTCCATGACCCACCTAGCATCATCTAGCAGCGAATCTCTGAAGTTCCTCAATTCTTCCCTGTACAAGAGGACGTCCTTATCCATCTGGCCATCAGATCTCGTCGCTATCGCCAGCAATCATCTCCGTGATCAAGAGAACTTCGTCTACTTTTTCACACACCAGGCTGCGATAGCGTCGCCTACTATCAACTCTCTGAAGACCATTTCCTCAAGAGAATTTAACTTTTGTATGTTGGTGATGCTTATATGTCTTCCTTTTGTCTCCTACCCCCACTCTTTTCCCCTTTCCTGGTCCCTCTGCGCTTCGCTGAGTGGGTCTCACTTCTACGTCGACCGTCGACTCAGCCAAGGCTCAACTAGAGCCAGCCTCCTGAACTCAAGAGGCATTTTCTTCATTCTACGCCATGTTGGAACTCTAATGTAAACCTTCAAAGGGAACTTCACCATCGCTATGCAGCAAAGATAAGTACAGACTTCAGGTTTTAACCTCATTCTCATCGTTTTAATATCTCCATGCTTTAAGGATAATTTTATAGGCAGTGTGAGATTACTATATTTTGGGGCAATAATCATCCTTCGCGGGATTTACCATGTTGGGCTTCTGTCTGTCTAAGCCAACTTTAATAGAAAGTAGCTTTTCTTAAGCTAATTAAATTAGAAATCTTCTCACAGCGTGGGATACCAATGAATACCCACTGTCTATAAAATATTTTGCTTATTCCACCGCTGGAATAACTTTGGCCCTATTCTTCAGTCAAAATTGCTCTGGAACCTTCCAGAATCTACCAGTCACGCCGTCATGTATTTTCCACTCACTTGTGTGAATACTTTCTCAAACTAAAGAATCTTCCCTATTATTTAATGCTCAATAGCTTACTTTTCTTCCTCCGTTGGGATTTTCTCTGGCGTACATAATGACAATCTATAACTTTCCCAAGCAATAGACTCTCGCCTACCTAGTGCAACCAGTTTTTTTCCACAATTGCCATAACTTTTTTTGACATAAACTTTTGTGTTACTACAGTGAACTTTTCATCCATTTAACAGACTATAGTGAAAACTAGTGCTTGTTCAACATTTCTACCGCGTCGCGATCGTCCGACTACCATAAATAAGGCCATGAACATTTATCCTCAATCCCAATTGATCTTTCCTAAACCTTTTACTAAGAAACCATAATAATAAAGTTGTTACTTTAAGCCTTTTTTCAATGAGGTGTCACTCTTTAGAAGTGCCCTCCCCTTTTTCTTATATAACATTAATTAACTTCTGCATAAATACGTGTCGAGTACACGTTTCAAACTTACATTGTTTCTCCCTTCTAATTAGGGAATACAATTCTTTCAACTCATGAGTGAGTTATTTCTTGGTCTCACGAAAGGGAAACTTGCCCCATTTGTCTCGTGATTCCTACTTAAACATAGGAAGTCTAGAACCTTCCTTTTGACTTTCTCTTCAGGTTTCACAGTAAGTGACCTGTCCTATTTTGTATAACTATTATAAAAGTAATTCAGCGTAAATATAAGCAGTTATAGGAACTTCTCTTTCATTCTACCTGCTTTCTTTTTTTGTTATTTTCGAAGTTGTAACTTTTTCTAAGATAGGTACATGGAAATTTCTTAAAGTACACTCCTTGTACTCGATTTAATGTCTAACTTTAATCACTTCATTTGTCTTTTTTAAATCTTACAAAGATTTTAGTACATATAAAGGTTTGAAACCTGAAGAATTGATAATTGCCTGGAGCAAACTTTAAATGTTAGGAGGTCTGCGACCCCAAATTGTTAACAAAAATTGAAACTATATGCTTGTTAAATTTATTAGGCTCTTTTTCATTGTTAAATAAATTCAAACTTTCTTTTTTTGACTCATCATTTCTCAAATACAACGGTTAGGAAAGATCCTGTCTTCCCTGACTCTTCCTAGGTTCATGCCCTCGTTAATGCAAATAAATCTCGTGATAGGGTTTTCACCACTTGTTGCATTTGAGCAAGAACTCTTAGTGGTTATCCTGGTAAAGTCTCTCTTAGCTTTAATAGCTAATTCTAACTGGCCAGTAAGGCAAGCATAGCTCGCTATGCCAGCTTCCTGCTTGTGGAGATCCTCTCCAAAAAACTTATGGTTGGTTTTCCAAAAGATAAGTGTTTTTCTTTACCTAAACTTTTAGTCGGCTCCTGGCTGGGTAAAAGCTTAGCCATTTCCAAATGCAACTATTGGTACACTTACCAAAATCATTCCCAAAGGTATAATTCTTTTATCACTATCCTTCTTGGAAGCACTTGGTCGCTTTTTAGTAACTCTACAACTTTGAAAACTGGAAATATCGAAACCGATTCAAATTATTGGCATTCTTCGAATTACTTGTCCAAAACGAATTCCTTTGAATAGACATACAATAAGTCTGTTACTCTCTGTCTTGCCAGACCATCACCCTTCCCCATAGTAGGCATATGTATGCTTGAGAGGGAATACGCTAAAGCCATTCTCTTGCAAACCGCTCAAGTCCTAGCTGCGTTTCCCGTTAGCTTCGACCAGGTCCTTACCCACTTTAGGTATCTGAGAGCGGATTTGCGGTGGCAACCGCCTTTGAGTGTATTTAAAGCTAAATGTATAACTTTTGTGGGACTCTCCTCCTATTTCTCCATCCTTTCTCTCAAGTCCAAAACCCACCTCCTTTTCTCAATCATCTTCCCTTGGTGGTTAGGTTATTCCCCAGTCAATAATATACCCAAATTTTGGTGCCGAAACCCGGGAGAGTCCATTTGTTATTTGTTATTCTTTTGCAAAAGTTATTTGACAATACCTTACAAATTATTAATACCTGCTTTGAATTTTTCAGCTATAACTACATCGTGCAAAGCCTGTGAAGGGGAAAGAGGCCGCTCCTGTCTCCTTTGGTGTGTCTCGTTCTTTCAACTTATTAGCTGCTGCCAGCCTGACAGCATTTCCGAGGTTCCACGGTTTCGTAAGTTGTACTTTAATTTACCTACTTTGTCATGGCTCCTACTGAAAAGGATGAAACTCTCATTGCCAGACGTTCTTCCTACAAAGGGCAACTTACCAGATTTAGAAATTTCATTAACAAAATAAATCCCGCCGAGTGTGATCTAGACATCTTGACACAACGCCTTAAGTTGTACGAACGGTCCAATGATTATTACGATCAAATTCAAACCGAGATTGAATCCGCTTGCCCAGAACTTCAATCGGATCGGGACGAGGTTGAACCCTTGTATTTTGAAGGGATCGCCAAGGTCCACCAACTGATCCGCAGTATCTCAGAACCGGACACTAGGGTCATCAATCCGGCCCAGTTCGCACCCGCTTCAGTTCATAAGGATAAACCGAAACCGTTACTTCCTAAGATAAGCCTACCTCACTTCTCAGGCCAGGAAGGTGAATTGTATTCTTTTTACGAACTTTACTGCTCCCTCATTCATGAAAATAATGACATTCTCGATATTCATAAGTTCTACTTCCTGCGTGCGTCCTTGGGAGGACAGGCCTTGGCCTTGGTTGAGTCACTGCCTTTAAGCGCAGATAGCTACCACATCGCCTTTAATCTCCTTAAAGAGAGATATGGTAATTTACGTTTGTGTGTCACTCGCCACATTCGATGTCTGTTCTACCTGCCAGTCGTCAAACCTAATGACGTCACCTCTTTAAGAGAACTGTTAGACTCCATGCAATTAAATGTTAGAGCGTTATATCAACTTAAGCAGCCAGTCCAAACTTGGGACACCATCCTTATTCATCTAGCTCCATCCAGATTCGATTTTTCGACATTAAAGGCTTGGGAGATCGAACTCACTCGCAAGGAGGAATACTCGTTCGAACACCTCATTTCGTTTCTCAACAGCCGGTGCCAAGTCCTTACAGCACTCTCATTTCAGTGCGAAAATGTCGAAACGAGTCATCAGTGTCACACTCTTGAGAAAAAACTTGTCTCTTCAAATGGTAATCAGCCCCCGTCGGTCGAGAACAAGCAAACCCGTTCTGCTTCTTTCAACCATCCAAGAGAACATATCAGGCCGCTCAACAAATCTTTAAAATGCATGCTCTGTAGAAAGGTTCACACTTTGTACTCGTGCAAATCCTTTAAAGAATTGTCTGTTGAAGACCGAAGGAAATTTGTCTTCAATAGTAAACATTGCTTCAACTGCTTGTCACCTAAGCATTCTTCTTCTAACTGTACGTCTTCCAACCTCTGTTTTCATTGCAAAAAACCGCATCATTCCTTATTGCACGTTCATGATCAATCGAGGTCAGCAGTACCCGCTTCTTCAAACTCCATGCAGAGCAGCTCCGAACAAACTAATGCTTCTTCCTGCATTTCTAACGCCGAAACTTCTCACAGTGCGCAAGTCCTTTTGTCCACTGTACAATTCGAAATCCAAGATAAATTTGGAAATTGGTTTCGAACCCGCGGTCTTCTCGATTCCGCTTCAACTCACAACTTTGTTTCGCAATCGTTAATTAAAGAACTGGGTCTTTCTTCATCACATACTTCCATCAATGTATCCGGCATTGATAATTTGAAAACTCAAGCCCTGCAGTCTTCAAAATTGAAAATCAGAGACATTTGTCAAAGAAACACCAATCTTAACTTAAACTGTCTCATTCTTACCAGTATTGGCAAGGACACTCCTAGCAGCTCTATTAATACTTCCGGTTTAAAGATTCCTTCGCACTTAAGGTTAGCTGATCCTCAGTTTAATGCTCAAGGTCCCATTGATATACTTTTCAGTGCCAATGTTTTCTGGAATTGCCTTCGTAAACAAGTTCTCAAGTTATCATCAAACGTGGTCGCCAGAGACACCGATTTTGGTTGGGTTAATACTGGTGAAATCCAACATCCCAGTCTTCAAACCAAATCGCAATGTCATTTTGTTACTGCTGATATAAATCCCTTTTCTGAAAAAGAGAGCGCTTATATATCTTATCTCGATACATTTGAAAAACACTTGCCGAAACGATGTTTTATTGTAAACAACTACGCCACCTTTGTAAGTTGTTTAAATGGTTTTGCCTTATTTCTGCACAAAATGGCAATTCAAGTTCGCCTCGCCTTGGGTTACTTCGTTTACCTTCTCATGTCATTTTTATAGCAGGTAATTGCTTAAACTTTCTATCGAAAACTATCTTCCCCTTGTGTAAAACCATGGCTATCAGTCACCATCATTTCGCTTTAAGAGATGTTTCACTTCTTTCGCTATTTAGTAGGATGGCCACGGCCAGCTCCTTCCCCCTTCCCCACAATCGGAAGCCAGTTTTGAAACAGCATGAAAATCTGAATTCTCTAGCATCTAGAATAACGATTCTTACGCATAAACTCCTTCTCAATGTCCCAGTTTCTCTTCTTTGTTCGGAAGAATTAAGCTTTTTTCTGTTGAAAATTGTCGGATTCCGTGATCCTCAATGTTATGCGAAATTGATTTCTTAATTTATTTCATATGTCTCTAAATTGGTTTTTCATTCTTACCAGTATTGGCAAGGACACTCCTAGCAGCTCTGTTAATTCTCGCTCTTTAACTCCGCTTTCCAATGACCCTGATGACCTGCTTCCACTCACACCTGGTCACTTCCTTATAGGCACTTCTCTTTCTGCCCCTCCTCCCCTTTCCAGCTCTTACAGGGATTCTAATTTACTGCATGACGTGTTACTGGTTCCGCTTTAGGTCACAGCTGATTGAACTTGTTTTGTTTGTTCATTTCAAACTGCTTGTTTGTCAATCTTGCTTGTATACAAGCTCGGGTAAGGCCAAGCTGCCGTTTATTTCCTTTATGCTTGCCAAAGGTCAGAGCAAGTTTTCCTTATCTTGCGAGTTGCTTCCGTAAGTTCACAAGCTGCTCACCTCCTTCCCAAAATAAACTTGTTCCGGTCAAGGACTCTTTCAGCTATTTATATTCGTTATCTCGCTGTACTATGTGGGGCAAGGTCGTTCATGCCTATGTCTCCCACTTACTCCCGCTTGTATCCTTTAGCTGCTTCGATTCCTGTTTCATAACATCGTTGCATATTTTTTACGCGCTCATGTATTGCACCTAGCTTACATATTTTGCACCTTTATTGTTCATTGATGAACAAACTTGTTTTTCTCGTCGTTACATTCGATGTGTTTTTGTATTTATGCTTGTCACGTCACGTTTCTCGCTGACTTAAATATTTTTCTGATTAACCCCTTTGATGCTTATTATAACTTGAGGTCATTGTTTATGGCTACTAGATTGTTGTTACCTATGGCGTTCTTGCCTCCTACTCGCATAGTTCCTTTGTTTATTTGGTATATTCTTATCCTTAATCGATGTACTTGTTTCTATACGCTTCGTTTAAACTTTTTAATTCTCCTTTCGCATCTTATCGCAATCTTTACTAGAGCTTTATTTCCCGCAGCTTCTAGCTACTTTGTGATCGAAGGTGTTGTTAATTCTCGCTCTTTAACTCCGCTTTCCAATGACCCTGATGACCTGCTTCCACTCACACCTGGTCACTTCCTTATAGGCACTTCTCTTTCTGCCCCTCCTCCCCTTTCCAGCTCTTACAGGGATTCCAATTTACCTATTGTTTGGCGTAAACTTGAAGCCCTTCGCAATTTTTTCTGGAAGAGGAGGAACTTGGAATATTTAACTTCCTTGCACCGGAGACAGAAGTGGTTTCCTTCCAGTCCCGACATCAAAGTGGGGGACCTGGTCCTGGTCAGGGATGTTTCTCCTCCCCTGGTCTGGATTTCTGGTAGAGTGACCGAGTGTTATCCTGGAAGGGATGGGAGAGTCAGGGTGGCCAGAATCTTGACCACTAACGGTCAAATCACAAGACCACTGTCTTTAATTGCTCCATTACCTTTAAATGTTTAATTGTTTTTCCTGCTCTCTGTTGGTGTTTTCCCCTCCCAGCTTGGTGTATTCTTGGAATACACGGTAAGATAGAGTATTTGTTAATGCTCTTTTCTTGTTCATTCCTTCCTATTTATCAAACATCAACAGTGATCTTCTAGTTTCTCCTAGGTGGTCATGTCTCTTATGTTATTCGTGAGTCTGTTCTAGATATATATCTTCCATGACCCACCTAGCGTCATCTAGCAGCGAATCTCTGAAGTTCCTCAATTCTTCCCTGTACAAGACGACGTCCTTATCCATCTGGCCACCAGATCTCATCGCCATCGCCAGCTATCATCTCCGTGATCAAGAGAACTTCGTCTACTTTTTCACCCACCAGGCTGCGATAGCGTCGCCTACTATCAACTCTTTGAAGACCATTTCCTCAAGAGAATTTAACTTTTGTATGTTGGTGATGTTTATATGTCTTCCTTTTGTCTCCTACCCCCACTCTTTTCCTCTTTCCTGGTCCCTCTGCGCTTCGCTGAGTGGGTCTCACTTGTACGTCGACCGTCGACTCAGTCAAGGCTCAACTAGAGCCAGCCTCCTGAACTCAAGTGGCATATTCTTCATTCCACGCCATGTTGGAACTCTAATGTAAACCTTCAAAGGGAACTTCACCATCGCTATGCAGCAAAGATAAGTACAGACTTCAGGTTTTAACCTCATTCTCATCGTTTTAATATCTCCATGCTTTAAGGATAATTTTATAGGCAGTGTGAGATTACTATATTTTGGGGCAATAATCATCCTTCGCGGGATTTACCATGTTGGGCTTCTGTCTGTCTAAGCCAACTTTAATAGAAAGTAGCTTTTCTTAAGCTAATTAAATTAGAAATCTTCTCACAGCGTGGGATACCAATGAATACCCACTGTCTATAAAATATTTTGCTTATTCCACCGCTGGAATAACTTTGGCCCTATTCTTCAGTCAAAATTGCTCTGGAACCTTCCAGAATCTACCAGTCACGCCGTCATGTATTTTCCACTCACATGTGTGAATACTTTCTCAAACTAAAGGATCTTCCTTGTTATTTAATGCTCAATAGCTAACTTTTCTTCCTCCGTTGGGATTTTCTCTGGCATACTTAATGACAATCTATAACTTTCTCAAGCAATAGACTCTCGCCTACCTAGTGCAACCAGTTTTTTTTCCACAAATGCAATAACTTTTTTTTTGCCATAAACTTTTGTGTTACTACAGTGAACTTTTCATCCATTTAACAGACTATAGTGAAAACTAGTGCTTGTTCAGCATTTCTACCGCGTCGCGATCGTCCGACTACAATAAATAAGGCCATGAACATTTATCCTCAATCCCAATTGATCTTTCCTTAACCTTTTACTAACAAACCATAATAATAAAGTTGTTACTTTAAGTCTTTTTTCAATGAGGTGTCACTCTATAGAAGTGCCCTCCCCTTTTTCTTATATAACATTAATTAACTTCTGCATAAATACGTGTCGAGTACACGTTTCAAACCTACATTGTTTCTCCCTTCTAATTAGGGAATACAATTCTTTCAACTCATGAGTGAGTTATTTCTTGGTCTCACGAAAAGGAAACTTGCCCCATTTGTCTCCTGATTCTTACTTAAACATAGGAAGTCTAGAATCTTCCTTTTGACTTTCTCTTCAGGTTTCACAGTAAGTGACCTGTCCTATTTTGTATAACTATTATAAAAGTAATTCAGCGTAAATATAAGAAGTTATAGGAACTTCTCTTTCATTCTACCTGCTTTCTTTTTTGTTATTTTCGAAGTTGTAACTTTTTCTAAGATAGGTACTTGGAAATTTCTTAAAGTACACATCTTGTACTCGATTTAATGTCTAACTTTAATCACTTCATTTGTCTTTTTTAAATCTTACAAAGATTTTAGTACATATAAAGGTTTGAAACCTAAAGAATTGTTAATTGCCTGGAGCAAACTTTAAATGTTAGGAGGTCTGCGACCCCAAATTGTTAACAAAAATTGAAACTATATCCTTGTTAAATTTATTAGGCTCTTTTTCATTGTTAAATAAATTCAAACTTTTTTTTGACTCGTCATTTCTCTAATACAACGGTTAGGCAAGATCCTGTCTTCCCTGACTCTTCCTAGATTCATGCCCTCGTTAATGCAAATAAATCTCGTGATAGGGTTTTCACCACTTGTTGCATTTGAGCAAGAACTCTTAGTGGTTATCCTGGTAAAGTCTCTCTTAGCTTTAATAGCTAATTCTAACTGGCCAGTAAGGCAAGCATAGCTCGCTATGCCAGCTTCCTGCTTGTGGAGATCCTCTCCAAAAAACTTAAGGTTGGTTTTCCAAAAGATAAGTGTTTTTCTTTACCTAAACTTTTAGTCGGCTCCTGGCTGGGTAAAAGCTTAGCCATTTCCAAATGCAACTATTGGTACACTTACCAAAATCATTCCCTAAGGTATAATTCTTTTATCACTATCCTTCATGGAAGCACTTGGTCGCTTTTTAGGAACTCTACAACTTTGAAAACTGGAAATATCGAAACCAATTCAAATTATTGGCATTCTTCGAATTACTTGTTCAAAACGAATTCCTTTGAACAGACATACAATAAGTCTGTTACTCTCTGTCTTGTCAGACCATCACCCTTCCCCATAGTAGGCATATGTATGCTTGAGAGGGAATACGCTAAAGCCATTCTCTTGCAAACCACCCAAGTCCTAGCTGAGTTTACCGTTAGCTTCGACCAGGTCCTTACCCACTTTATGTATCTGAGAGCGGATTTGCGGTGGCAACTGCCTTTGAGTGTATTTAAAGCTAAATTTATAACTTTTGTGGGACTCTCCTCCTATTTCTCCATCCTTCTCTCAAGTCCAAAACCCACCTCCTTTTCTCAATAATCTTCCCTTGGTGGTTAGGTTATTCCCCAGTCAATAATCTACCCACATGTGCTTAATGAATACTCCGCTTTCTTACGAAACTTTCTCAGGTTGTATTTCGTGAATTTTCTTCAGTCCGCAATAACACATTATGTGTAATTATTAAAGAAACTCGCACAAGTTGTGCATTAAGCATACAAATACATTAAATTTACACTACATTCATTATTTTACATTTTACTTTGTTTCAGTCTTATGGTTCTTAGCAGGTCTCGATTATTGACTTGGATAGTGTCATGCATCTTGTAATGTGGTATCGATCACATGGGCGTTCACAAAGATCACATACACATGTTTCGTTCGGCTCGTGATGATTCTTCTCTTTGCACACTCTGTGGTGGTATCCGTGCGTTGCCAATGAGTTCACGAAATGGCGCAGGTCTTGGTTGGTTTCCATGTTATTTTACATAACATGAATATAACTTCTGGCCACTATCAATTAAAATGTGCTACTTGAAATCTCCCTTCGTACTCTTCACCACAAGTACTGCCCCCGTAATTTGAATTATATTGAGACCACGATGGCTGTATTGGCAAATGTGAGTAAAGTTATGGATGTCATAGTTGTGACGTGGATACTCATGACGTAGGCACGGATGACGCAGATTTCATGCCAGTAAGCTGATTGAGCTGAGATTCTTGGTGACGTCATGATTTTGTTCGAGAAAGATCTTAGATTTACGACGCAGTCGCAGGAAACAAGGTATTGTGCTAAGGAAGAAGCTACGCTATTGGAGGAGAGACTCGAACCAATGAACGATAGTTTGGAAGGAAGACGGAGATTGCTGAAACTACGATATTTGATTACTTTTGGCATGCAGATTTGTGGAAATCTATTTTCAGTTATGGCATTGATTTGGAATTTTGAAGAAATTAATTTTGAGTTTTTTGAAATTTGAAAATCCGTCAAGTATATCCAAAGTTAAAACTTCTAGCAATGACGCAGCAACAGGCTATGGAAGGGATGGATACGCCCCTTAAGAAGTTGATAAAAGGTCGTGCACAGGAGAGAGGAGCTCTCAGATCTCATATGTCAGATCGCATATATATTTCTGGTGATATATAGTTATTTTCAAGTGATTCAGTGCAGCAAGTTGTCTTTAGCGTGGTTAAAGCCCGGTGCATCGAACGAACTCGGAGCAGTTCCATTTTACGCTGCTCAAAACTAGGTGAAGTTGAAACGCTCACATTAACGTTTCCACCAGTCAAGATATCAAGCGCTAACTTCAGCCTTTATGATAATTCTATTGGGCAGTATAACATTGAGGTGTGTAGAAGATTTGAACAATTTCACAGTTATACTTCGAAAGATATTGGAACTTTAAGGCTGCCAACAAAAGTGATTTTCTCGCCACATGAGAAACACTTTTAAATTCCACATTATACACTACGGCTGACACGTGGAGTGCAACAGTGATATTGGAGAATACGTTTGGTATTACAACGATACATTCGACTATGGAACATTATAATCTTGCAGTGCTTTCGATGATTATAACAGTAGTTGAGATGGAAGGCTAAGGCTTTAATGCAATTGGGACATATATCGTTGGAGTAAAGTAACAGCATGGAACTTCGTTAATCGTCATTCTACAAAAGCGAGCATGTAGTGAACATCCAACTACACTCATGCATCGTGAATCCATCGCTGAATTATACCAGATAACAGTGGAAATATTTTCATACGCCACAACTATGAATATTTCAGCGGAAATAACTACAATAAACTTCATGGCGAATTCCTGCAAGAACTTCAGGGAACTTTCAAGAGAGGCCAGGGTTGTCCCGGCGCACAAAGAAGAGTTTTGCCAGAAGGATGTTTTTCGTATCCACGGAGCAGTGCAATTTCGGAGGAGGAAGCAGTTCGATTCTGCGAGAACGCTGATTCCAGATTCGAGGACGGAGCACATCTTTACGCTGGTGATATGGAACCAACAGCAGTTTTCTTTGAAAACTTTCCTCTGGAACTTCAATCAACAGATAAGGTAGTCGTGAACGTTTCTTGTATTATTTGAGTCTTGTAGCGATATCTGAGCAACCATTCTTCCCATATTTTCTGTCCTATCTTTTGTCCCATTTTCTTGATTGATATTTCTGTACTCAGTACACTTCGATGATTTATGCCTTTTTCTTCGATTTGTTGAGACATTGCTATGTCATTGGCATACTTAAATAATTTTGGATCAGTTGAGACTGATGATTTAGATTCTTTCAGTAATTTGCATATTTTTGTAGTCACGATTTAACTGTAAGGTTAACGATTTGCTATGGCAGATTTGAATTCAGACAGCGTGTCATTTTATTAAAGTAATTCTATTCAGTAAATTACTTTGACCAATTTTCTGTCATCCTCAAGAAAGAAGAATAATTAAAAGATTTTAGAGCGTTAAAATCTATTACGATATCGACGATCTTTGAAATACTAGTCGTCTTATGAACATGATTGCAACATAGACATTTATCATTGCATTATAGACAATTTTATGAAATATGAAATTTGATTACAATTTATTGAATACACTATAGTAATGAACATTTGATAGGAGTTTTTCTCAATTCTAGATTGGAACAATAATGTTTGCATTCCACAATCTAATGGTGTTCTATTCGACTATTTTTCAGTTTAGATGAACTTTGTTTGAAGATAGTATTTTTATACTGCGTTACTTTGAAGATGTTAATCTCAATTTTGATAGACCAGGCAGGAGTGTCTAATCGTATTCGCTATTAAATTTATTTGTGATTGGCAAATTTTTACTTCATATCGATTCATGAATGAAACCCACGAAGGTTAAATAATAACAGTCATTATTACAATGGATGAATATAAGAATTTTTAAAGAGGAACAATGGATGTATAATCGTTAGTTCAGTGGACGTGTAAAAGTCGCTGTTGAGTAATGCCCTTGAATAATGAAGGAGGTTCCCACAATAATTAATGAAGTTGATGAATTAATAAGTGGAGGTTTTTGTGTGTAGTTTGAAGGATTTTTATGCCATATATATGAAGATATATGATGAATTTTGGGCCAATTGTTGTGCAATTTTGTGCGTTATAAGCGAAGTATTTTCCCGCTGAATGTTCTTGTTCTTGTTCTTTGAAAGATTATTCATATGAAGATACTGTTAAAATTAACAAGAGTGTTAAATAATTTGAGATAAAGATTTTGAATGGAGGTTACCGCCACAAATATTAATAATTTTTATTAAACCTTATTAAACCTGAATTTGACAGTTAAATATAACTAACCTTCATTGGTCGATTATATCATCACGATTTGAGTAATTATCAACCGGATAAACGTGTGGTTTAATTTATTTCTTGTATAAATAATATAAACAATATAATATTGTAAAATAATTTTGTAAATATCTTTGTTAAATAATTTGAAATGATAGTGATTAATAGAAGCGTGTATAAAATTTTCAATTGTCATTTGACATTGTTATAAACAATTTATTATTGTTATAAATAATTAATCGACTTTTGTTATTAACATTTAGAGTTTTTTTATACTCTAAACAACGCTAATTAAGCAAGTGGTTTGAACAAATAATCATGATTTGGGATTGTTGGAGTAATCCACTGGTGTTTGAATGAAGCATGTAAGACATTTGCGTGATAATATTTCAGTTGAGATGTGAACATTTACGTGTTTGAAAAAGGAGAGCCGAGCTCTGAGGTAACACGCTTATGCTAGGGTTGAACGAACGGGAGTCCGCTTTGACCATGCAGGTGCATCGCAGCTGGCCCGGACAACTGTGTTACTGAGGCCAAGGACGGTTCCATAATAGCCTTGTGGCTATAAATAAAATGTGAAGTATATAAACACGCAAAACAATTGATATATGAGTCTCATCCCAAATCCCGTTTCCATCCCCAGTGCATTATTATTTTACGTTGCTATGAGCTTGAGAAAGCTGAAACATTATATGTAGAGAATACAAGTCCTACAGGAGGACATGGTTATGTGGTCGATGGCTTCTGATTGCCACGTGGATTTTTTTTTTTTTTTTGTTAAATCATTCTTTATGTGAAATAAATTATTGTGCAGTTTAAGGTTTCTCGTCTTCGTTCTGGTTCATTTTAAATATCATGGTGGAGGTTATTGTGTGGGCATACTTTTAAGTGATCCAGTTGACAACCCAGTCCCCGAGATAAATTTAAGAGGTAAGTAAAGGTAAGTATGAACCCCCGTATATTTTGGTGTGTTCCACAATAATTTCTTGTTAACTATTGTGCTCTAATCTCGATAGTATCTGTCAGTGCCATTTTCATTGATGTAGCTGTGCCGGTGCGTTTGATTATTGGCAATCCGATTGAGGGGGCGGATATCTGACAGCCTACTATCCGGATATCGGGTACAGTAGGATTGGCGCAATCAACGTGTGGGGCTCGATTGTCTCGATTGGCACGTTCGACTGAACAACATTGGATTACCAAGTTATTGCAGTAGAATTGACACCGCAATTTTTGTGGAGTGTTCGAATAACATTGGATTACCAAGTTATCGATGTCAAAGGGATTGTGAAGACTCAAATAAAGAGGTTGATTATTTGTTAGATGTCATAGCCAATTGTAGAATTTGAGAGTGTGATTATATAGGAATAAATGTTGTGTTGTATTAGGAAAATTACACTCAGAAAGATCAGATCTTATACAACTTGAGAGAGGTTAAATAGGCTGGAAACTTAGAAAAATCGCCTATGATCTGGAATCTTATTTTATTTGACCGGCTTATGACATGTATAGTCATATTAAAGATAAAATTAAAATATTTGGATTATAAATGTAAATTATTTGTGTTAGGATATTTTAAAATGAACCAAAGAAACTTGAACATGTGCTTGAGTTTATTTCAACATGAAGTGTCTACGAAGGTTAATTATAAGGTAATTATAAGTTAGATTTAAGACAGAAAATTGCACAAATTTATATATGGTGAAAAATGTTGCTCAGATGTTGTTATTTTGCTCTGTTTGATGTATGTCCCTAAAGCAGTTCATTATTGAAATATTATTGAAATGGCAGATGAAAGTCTGAGAAAAATGTTGGAAGAGATGGAAGTTAGGAATGCTAGCCGAATGAAGCAGATGATGGAGGAGAATTCTAGTAGTTTGTCAGCTAATATGTCTATTAGGCTGGATGAAAGTGCAAGAGAAATGAAAGCTAGCATGAATGAAAGTGTAAAGCAGATGCTGGATGAAAATCTGAAAGTTCTTCAGACCAGTTCTGCAAACCTAGAAAATGATATGTCGCGTTTACAGATCAGTACCCAGGGAATAGAGAATGCCGTGAGTGACATTCATAAAGATGTGTCTGATGTTAAAAATGATGTGTCTAAGGTACAAAAAGATCTTACCATGTTGAATCTTGATGTTGCTAATGTCCGGGGTGATATTTCATGTGCTAGAGCTGAAGTAATTGTTGTAAGGAATGATGTTGCTACTGTACAGGATAAAGTAGAAGAAGTTCAAAGAGAGGTTAGTAATGTTCGAACTGATGTGTCAAATGTTCAAGTTGACATCAATAATATTCATTCAGATGTTAACGATATGCAAAGCGATATCAATAAAATACAAGTAGAAGTCAATACTGTTTTTGTAGACATTGCTAAAGTTCAGACTGATGTTAACAAAGTGAGGGAGGAAATTGAAACTTCAAAAACACTTTGTACGCGTAACATTAGTGCATTAACAACTCGGTTAGTTGACGAGTCTGTTAGGACAACGGCTTCTTTAGCTGGTTTAAAATACGATGTAGAGGTCATGAGAACCCAAGTATTAGATCACAATCGTTTACTTAAGGAGGACATCGAAGTAGATATTGCAGAAATGTTAACTGCAAATGTAACAGTGTGGAAAGATGAATGGAACAGGTCAAGTGGGGAACATGTAGAACAGATTCAGGAACGAATTGAAAGAAAACTTGCCAGTACACAAGTAGACATTAACAATGAAGTAGTTCAGATTAGGAAAGACTTGAATGTAAGGATGGATTCGCTATCCGAAAAGCAGGTAGAGGATAGAACACAGATGGGTCAGGACGTGCAAACATTAAAGGAACAAATTCATAAGGTTGTCTCTGATGTTAATGAAACTACGAGCAAGCTGCAGAATTTGAAACTAGGAGAAGCTAGCATGATGGAGACCTATAAGGAAGAGTTGATTAGGAAAGTCATCACGGAAATCACAGACAAGGATACCGAAGGATTGACTGGTGAAGAGGAGAGAAATTACGTGAGAAGAGGTAACCTTAATACAGAAGAGAGATATATTAGTCCTGAGGAACGTATATCCAGATTCAGAGAAGAAGAAGAGGATCGGAATATTGAACCCGAATGGAAGTATCGTGATAGTGGGAGGAATTATATGGATTCATATCCGAGAAATGTGACAGTTATCCGGAATTTTGAAGACAAACCTCAAAAATTTAGCAACACTGATAGTCTCACACCAATCGAATATGTCAGGAATCTTAAAGACTATTTCATAGAAGCCCACATTCCTAGAGAGAGAGAGATGAGAATCGTAGAAAGATTTCTAGCTGGAGGACCCCTCGAATGGTTTAGAGCATTTCGGTACACTTTCAGCAATTTTGACGAATTTGCAGAGGCACTGATTAAACGATTCTGGTCAATAGAAGCTCAGAATTCACTAAGAGCTGAGGTATACTCGAGGAAGTATTCAGGTACTCTTCCAACACGGTACGCTGATTTCTTCACGAGCCAACTATCACGCTTGAGATTTTTGCAACCCCCATTGTCAACAGAGCAGTTGATAGATGCGATTTCACGTATGCTGCCTGTGGAGGTAAGGAGACTGATCATATCGTCAAACATTAGAGATTTGACAAGTATGGACGAATTGTTGAGAAGGCTTGACTACACGAGTCCAATGCCAAATTTGGTACAAAAAGGTCAGAGGCACGAATTCAAAGACGTTAATACGGTCTACATGGACCAAGTGCAACAAACTGATAAGCCTGAGGAAGGAAAAACTGAAAATGTAGGTCCTCACAGGAATAATTATTTCCGCAACAACAGATCCCAAGGTTACTGTCCATATCAGCAAAGACGAGGCTGGAATAATAATAGAGGGAATTACAACAACGGAAGAGGTAGATACTACAACAATGGTTATAATCGAAATTATAACAGAAATAACCAGTACCAGAACCAGAATCAGAATTCTCAAGGTCAGGTTATGACACCCGACAAGTATCAAGAAAGAGAGAAAGAAAGTCAGCAGTATCTGAAGGAATTACGAGAAAAGGAAGCTGAAAATCAAAAGAAAAGACAGGATGTAGTGATCGATCCTGGTCCTTCTACAAGTCAGCAGGGGAACTTTGAGATTGGTAACACAAAAAAAAACGCCGATTTCTCAACGACAGTGAGAAACCATGAATACATTGCCACACCACACCTGATTACCATTAACGAAATTTACGAAGTAACTGATGAGGATTTATTAGAAGAGAGGGGAATCGTCAAAGAGGAAAGACCATGTGCATTACCTATTATTTCTGTACTGATAGATGGCCAACAGTATAAAGCTCTTATGGATACTGGTGCAATTATTTCGATCATTTCTGATGAATGCTATCAAAGTCTGTTAAAAGGAGAAAACATGACAGTTTTACCAGTTTCTACCGTCAAAGTGAGAGGAATTTTCCAAGACAAGGCAGTGAAATGCAAGATCCAAGTGCTGTTGAACTTTGAAATTAATGGAAGGAATTATGAACAGATCTTCATTGTGGTTAACAAGATCCATTTCGATATTGTGCTAGGAATCGATTTTATATCGAAAGTTGGAGCCATTATTGACATGAAGAATAGGGTTATTAGCTTTAATGATGGGTACATGATCACAGAAGAGATAGAAGAACAGGACGTGAAAAACAGTCTGGAGATAGACCGTAGGGAATAAATTTTAAATACCATTAGTAACGACGTAGAGAATATAACAGAAATACCCAGTAGAAAAACTGAAGGATTTGAAGAAATTCAGGGGGAATTTGAGGATTTGATAAAGGAATTCCAAGATATTTTTGATGAAAAACCTGGATTGATTAAAGACTATAAGTATAAGATAAGGCTGACCGATGAAACCCCTTACCAAAAGAGAATATACCCCATACCTGAGAAATACTATCAAGAAGTACGAGGGTTGATCAGAAAAATGGAGGTAGACGGGATTATTAAAAAACAGGCGTCGTCTTACATGAACCCCATCACTGTGGTGAAGAAAAGTAATGGTCAGATACGTCTTTGTCTCGATGCTCGGACCGTTAACTTGAAGATTCTTCCAGAAAATGACCGACCACCTAAGATCAGAGATCTGCTTAGAAAGTTCAAAGGAGAGCATGTTTCAGTGTTCTTGACTTGACATCTTCGTTTTACCAAGTTCAACTGGAGGAAGAAAGTATGCAGTACACTGGATTCCTATTTGACCAGACGTCATGGGTCTTTGTGAGAATGCCTTTTGGAATGGTCAACAGTGGACCAGCACTCATTCGAGCACTTGATAGCAAGCTCACTGACGAAGTAAAGGAGAATGTAATCTGCTACATTGACGATTTAATTGTATCTTCACCCAACGCCGCAGAACATTTAGTGCACTTGAGAAAGTTGTTCGAAAATTTAAGGGAGGCCAATATCAAGGTCAATTTTGGAAAATGTCAATTCTTGAAGAAGGAGATCAATTACTTGGGGCATACCATTGATAAAGATGGATATCATCCAAACATGCAGAAAGTAGATGCGATCACAAGATTCCCAAAGCCAACTAAGGTGAAACAAGTCAGAGAATTTGTAGGCGCTTGCCAATTCATTAGCAGCCACTGTCCGAGATACTCTGAAATTATGGCTCCTCTGTATGATTTACTCAAGAAAAATAATAGATGGAAATGGAGTACCGCAGCAGATGAGGCTTTTGAGAAAGCAAAGGAGTTGCTCAGAAACAACGTCAAACTGGAATACCCAGACTTTGAGAAGGTGTTCTATATAGAGTCTGATGCATCAAGAATAGGCATTAGTGCAGTCTTATACCAAAAAGACGAGGCAGGCAACAAGCACTACATTGCGTTCACTAGTCGGAAGTTAAAGAAACACGAGGAAAATTACTTTACGACAGAACTAGAAGCGTTAGCTTTTGTAACAGCTTTGCAAGCTTGGAAAAAAATGTTGCTGGGACACAAGGTTATCATTATTACAGATCACGAAGCACTTCAGTTTATGCTACAAACTGACATGTCTAGTGATAGATTGACACGTTGGGCTTTGTTCACCCAACAGTTTAACGCCACTATCATCCATCAGCCTGGGAAAGATAACTTACTGGCTGATGCTTTATCACGTAACCCTATCAAAAATGTGCAGATACACCATGTACAATTGGAGCAGCAAGATCAAGAGACCGTTAGGAGGTTAGCCCGAATCGGTGTGTCACAGAAGAGACACGCTCCAATCAGGAAAATGTACAGGTTCCTTAAGGGTTACATGGACAATACTGATGTTGACTATGCAGCTACACAGAGAGATTCACGACACTTTGTCTTGAGTGGAGACATCGTATGTAAGTATGCTGACTCTGCGCATACAAAGCTTCGAATAGTCGTGCCACCTAAACTTGTTGTCAATTTAGTGTGGGTAGCTCATCACGCAACTGGACATGCGGGTTTAGATAAAACTCTTGATACTCTTAAAGAGAGGTTTATTTGGACTAACATGCGTTCCAGTATTGCTAATGTCATTCGTTCATGTGATAAATGTCAAAGAGCAAAGTATTCTTCCGTTCTATTAAAAGGAAAACCTAAGGCTATGATTCCCTCTAAACCGAATGAACTCATGGCGACAAACATATTTGGTCCTTGTCCGAAGGGATATCAGGGTAATCAGTATCTGTTGGTTACCGTGGATGTCTTCTCAAAATTTGTAACAATGAGTCCCATGCAAAAAGCTAACACGAGGAACGTTGTAAGCAGACTGGAACATGCTGTATTTCCAAAAGCTGGTAAACCAGAATATCTACTTTCGGATCATGGAGCTAAGTTTACGTCCTTAGAATTTGCTGCAGATATGGAAAGGCTTGGTATTAAGCACATATTTTCAAGCGTGCGATATCCGGAATCGAATTCTTCGGAAAGATATATGGCTGAATTTTCGAAATTCTGTCGAATTTTCTGTCCAAATGTTCATTCTGGTTGGGTGAGATTTGTACCCCTTATTGAGGAATGTCTAAATTCGACCGTGCAGGAGAGCACAGGAGAGGTGCCAATGAGACTTCATCTAGGAAGAAACCCAGAAAGGCCGTGGGATAACCTGTTTAACCACGTTCCTAGAGATCCCGACTTAGGAAGGCAGCAGAGAATAGACAGAGCGAAAGAACAACTCCAGAAAGCAGCACAAAAACGACTGAAAAGAGTAGCTGGAAAACGTTTTGGTGCTCCCTTAGAAATTGGAAATCTGGTATTATTACGCAGACCTGTCAAGGCTGACGTGGGTAATAAAATCTATCCCAAGTTTGGAATAGTGTTCATGGGTCCGTTCAGAATTACGAATGCCTATGGAAACAACTGTTATGAACTATACGATGATGAGAATAATGTCGTTTATGGCAAGTTCAATGCTGGGAACTTGAAGAAATATTATCCAAGAGTAAGCCAATAATAATTCAATTTCGTGTTCCAGTGAATTGAGATATTTATAACACAGAGTTTAAAAACAATTTGCAACTGTTTTTAAAACGTGGTGAAGGGAGAATGCCCCCGTAATTTGAATTATATTGAGACCACGATGGCTGTATTGGCAAATGTGAGTAAAGTTATGGATGTCATAGTTGTGACGTGGATACTCATGACGTAGGCACGGATGACGCAGATTTCATGCCAGTAGGCTGATTGAGCTGAGATTCTTGGTGACGTCATGATTTTGTTCGAGAAAGATCTTAGATTTACGACGCAGTCGCAGGAAACAAGGTATTGTGCTAAGGAAGAAGCTACGCTATTGGAGGAGAGACTCGAACCAATGAACGATAGTTTGGAAGGAAGACGGAGATTGCTGAAACTACGATATTTGATTACTTTTGGCATGCAGATTTGTGGAAATCTATTTTCAGTTATGGCATTGATTTGGAATTTTGAAGAAATTAATTTTGAGTTTTTTGAAATTTGAAAATCCGTCAAGTATAGCCAAAGTTAAAACTTCTAGCAATGACGCAGCAACAGGCTATGGAAGGGATGGATACGCCCCTTAAGAAGTTGATAAAAGGTCGTGCACAGGAGAGAGGAGCTCTCAGATCTCATATGTCAGATCGCATATATATTTCTGGTGATATATAGTTATTTTCAAGTGATTCAGTGCAGCAAGTTGTCTTTAGCGTGGTTAAAGCCCGGTGCATCGAACGAACTCGGAGCAGTTCCATTTTACGCTGCTCAAAACTAGGTGAAGTTGAAACGCTCACATTAACGTTTCCACCAGTCAAGATATCAAGCGCTAACTTCAGCCTTTATGATAATTCTATTGGGCAGTATAACATTGAGGTGTGTAGAAGATTTGAACAATTTCACAGTTATACTTCGAAAGATATTGGAACTTTAAGGCTGCCAACAAAAGTGATTTTCTCGCCACATGAGAAACACTTTTAAATTCCACATTATACACTACGGCTGACACGTGGAGTGCAACAGTGATATTGGAGAATACGTTTGGTATTACAACGATACATTCGACTATGGAACATTATAATCTTGCAGTGCTTTCGATGATTATATCAGTAGTTGAGATGGAAGGCTAAGGCTTAAATGCAATTGGGACATATATCGTTGGAGTAAAGTAACAGCATGGAACTTCGTTAATCGTCTTTCTACAAAAGCGAGCATGTAGTGAACATCCAACTACACTCATGCATCGTGAATCCATCGCTGAATTATACCAGATAACAGTGGAAATATTTTCATACGCCACAACTATGAATATTTCAGCGGAAATAACTACAATAAACTTCATGGCGAATTCCTGCAAGAACTTCAGGGAACTTTCAAGAGAGGCCAGGGTTGTCCCGGCGCACAAAGAAGAGTTTTGCCAGAAGGATGTTTTTCGTATCCACGGAGCAGTGCAATTTCGGAGGAGGAAGCAGTTCGATTCTCCGAGGACGCTGATTCCAGATTCGAGGACGGAGCACATCTTTACGCTGGTGATATGGAACCAACAGCAGTTTTCTTTGAAAACTTTCCTCTGGAACTTCAATCAACAGATAAGGTAGTCGTGAACGTTTCTTGTATTATTTGAGTCTTGTAGCGATATCTGAGCAACCATTCTTCCCATATTTTCTGTCCTATCTTTTGCCCCATTTTCTTGATTGATATTTCTGTACTCAGTACACTTCGATGATTTATGCCTTTTTCTTCGATTTGTTGAGACATTGCTATGTCATTGGCATACTTAAATAATTTTGGATCAGTTGAGACTGATGATTTAGATTCTTTCAGTAATTTGCATATTTTTGTAGTCACGATTTGACTGTAAGGTTAACGATTTGCTATGGCAGATTTGAATTCAGACAGCGTGTCATTTTATTAAAGTAATTCTATTCAGTAAATTACTTTGACCAATTTTCTGTCATCCTCAAGAAAGAAGAATAATTAAAAGATTTTAGAGCGTTAAAATCTATTACGATATCGACGATCTTTGAAATACTAGTCGTCTTATGAACATGATTGCAACATAGACATTTATCATTGCATTATAGACAATTTTATGAAATATGAAATTTGATTACAATTTATTGAATACACTATAGTAATGAACATTTGATAGGAGTTTTTCTCAATTCTAGATTGGAACAATAATGTTTGCATTCCACAATCTAATGGTGTTCTATTCGACTATTTTTCAGTTTAGATGAACTTTGTTTGAAGATAGTATTTTTATACTGCGTTACTTTGAAGATGTTAATCTCAATTTTGATAGACCAGGCAGGAGTGTCTAATCGTATTCGCTATTAAATTTATTTGTGATTGGCAAATTTTTACTTCATATCGATTCATGAATGAAACCCACGAAGGTTAAATAATAACAGTCATTATTACAATTGATGAATATAAGAATTTTTAAAGAGGAACAATGGATGTATAATCGTTAGTTCAGTGGACGTGTAAAAGTCGCTGTTGAGTAATGCCCTTGAATAATGAAGGAGGTTCCCACAATAATTAATGAAGTTGATGAATTAATAAGTGGAGGTTTTTGTGTGTAGTTTGAAGGATTTTTATGCCATATATATGAAGATATATGATGAATTTTGGGCCAATTGTTGTGCAATTTTGTGCGTTATAAGCGAAGTATTTTCCCGCTGAATGTTCTTGTTCTTGTTCTTTGAAAGATTATTCATATGAAGATACTATTAAAATTAACAAGAGTGTTAAATAATTTGAGATAAAGATTTTGAATGGAGGTTACCGTCACAAATATTAATAATTTTTATTAAACCTTATTAAACCTGAATTTGACAGTTAAATATAACTAACCTTCATTGGTCGATTATATCATCACGATTCGAGTAATTATCAACCGGATAAACGTGTGGTTTTATGTATTTCTTGTATAAATAATATAAACAATATAATATTGTAAAATAATTTTGTAAATATCTTTGTTAAATAATTTGAAATGATAGTGATTATTAGAAGCGTGTATAAAATTTTCAATTGTCATTTGACATTGTTATAAACAATTTATTATTGTTATAAATAATTAATCGACTTTTGTTATTAACATTTAGAGTTTTTTTTATACTCTAAACAACGCTAATTAAGCAAGTGGTTTGAACAAATAATCATGATTTGGGATTGTTGGAGTAATCCACTGGTGTTTGAATGAAGCATGTAAGACATTTGCGTGATAATATTTCAGTTGAGATGTGAACATTTACGTGTTTGAAAAAGGAGAGCCGAGCTCTGAGGTAACACGCTTATGCTAGGGTTGAACGAACGGGAGTCCGCTTTGACCATGCAGGTGCATTGCAGCTGGCCCGGACAACTGTGTTACTGAGGCCAAGGACGGTTCCATAATAGCCTTGTGGCTATAAATAAAATGTGAAGTATATAAACACGCAAAACAATTGATATATGTGTCTAATCCCAAATCCCGTTTCCATCCCCAGTGCATTATTATTTTACGTTGCTATGAGCTTGAGAAAGCTGAAACATTATATGTAGAGAATACAAGTCCTACAGGAGGACATGGTTATGTGATCGATGGCTTCTGATTGCCACGTGGATTTTTTTTTTTTTGTTAAATCATTCTTTATGTGAAATAAATTATTGTGCAGTTTAAGGTTTCTCGTCTTCGTTCTGGTTCATTTTAAATATCATGGTGGAGGTTATTGTGTGGGCATACTTTTAAGTGATCCAGTTGACAACCCAGTCCCCGAGATAAATTTAAGAGGTAAGTAAAGGTAAGTATGAACCCCCGTATATTTTGGTGTGTTCCACAATAATTTCTTGTTAACTATTGTGCTCTAATCTCGATAGTATCTGTCAGTGCCATTTTCATTGATGTAGCTGTGCCGGTGCGTTTGATTATTGGCAATCCGATTGAGGGGGCGGATATCTGACAGCCTACTATCCGGATATCGGGTACAGTACCATATGAATATGGCTTTTGCCCCCACGATGAACAAGGGATTTTTGTGAGCCTCCCAATCAGTGAATGTTAATCCGTACATACTATATGAATATTGCTTTTGGCAAGCATGAATTTACACATGTGTCATTATAAAACCAATAAAGTAAAAACAGCTCTGCATGTACTATTTGAATATGCTTTGTGGCAACTAAGTAACAAGCGAAACTTAAGAGATACTTGTGAGTATATGTTGCTGCACATATAATACATACGTGTGGCATACATTTTTCTTCAGTAAAGTGTGCTGTGAATAATCAGTGTAGATGCGGCTATTAGCCCCAATCAATAAGCATGTGTCTAAAATATTGTTTTCGTATTAACGTTATCTCCCCATGAGTTTTTCTAAAGATATTTTCCTAGTTATGATTCCGCAAATGTTGCATTGATTTGGCTTCAGGTACTAGCATGTGACATGTAAGATCCTATCCTTGCAAATATAGCGCCGCATTAACAACATGGAAGCACATTTGGCCTCTATTAATTAGCATGTGTCTATCTAAAGAACTTGGCAGAGTAAAGTTTGGACCGAATGTACTAAATGATTTTTGTTTCAGCCCACTATGAATTAGGAGGCGTGTCTTCAAAGTCCCTTCCACAGAAAAGTTGCTCAAAATGAACTGCATGAATAGGGCAATAAGCTGCTATGAATAAGCATATGTGTCTCAAAATATAGATTCATAGTAAAGTTTTTTTCACATTTGATACTGAAATGCGCATTTTCTACCTTCCTATCAGAAAGAAAACAAGCCAATCTCCAAATAGCGCTTCAGGGTAATGTTCGTTCCACATGTACCTTACGAATACAAGTATCGATAAGCACATGTGTTTCTCCTGAAATCTTTAGGTGAAAAGTTTGCTGCGCAATACTACATGATTCAGGCTTTACACCTTAATGTATTAAAATGTGTATTTTCAAATGCGATTAGAAAATAAAGTTCATTCCGCATGAAATACAGGAATGGGGTCTTGCACCATAATGAATAATCATGTGCGTCTTCGAATTTCCATTCCGACTAAAGTTTGCTCCGGAAATACCACATGCATATTGTTATGTCGCGATGTCAAATCACCCTTGAACTGTATCGGACATCCGCCGTTGGTTCAACCCAGTTCAGGAGGGTCAACGCCACGGTGCTGCGTATGCAAGCGTGCGTTGGCAGTTTTGTGTATAAAAGCGACGGTCTCAGGTCAGTCGGGGTCAGACAGAGGTACCAGGCTGCGAGACGTGAGAGTTGAGTAGGGGACGACGGAACGGAAGGTGGAAGCAGGTCACTTACCTACGGATCGGGAGATCGTAAAAGTGATCTGATATCGAACGCTTGGTGACCTAGGGGACTGAGGTCGAGCAGCAATTGAAAAGAGCCGAGGAAAAGATCAGGTGAAAACAAATAGTGTCAATTATTATCCAGTGTGAATACTTCTAGTGAGCCTTGTATCTGCACGGCGGATTCCTTCAGATACCTAGAAGGAATAAATTGGCAGTACATCAGAGATCTCTTTTATAGGGGAACAACCCCGTGTTCCTGAACTCCCTTCATTCTCCTACCTCTTAGAATAAGTGGTGTGTTGGCAATCGTTGTTAAGACGATCGGTAAGGACACGGTAATGATCCAGGTACCTGAGGTAAAAGAAACCCTGGGCGGCCTATGGCTTAAGTCCATGCTCTCAGCTGGGTGTAACAGCAGTTGGAGCCCCATACGTAACAAGGGTAGACGCCACACAGTGATATCAAAACAATGGTGGAAGCACTGAGGTTACCGTGATTCATCCTCCGAGGCGTATCAACGATCTACAGCACGTTCACGCTATAGAAACCCAACAGTAGGTTAGTAAGGCTGGTTCTGCTTCACTTAACGCCGCTGTGCCGAACAAACCAACATGGCCGCCGCGCGAAGTTGAAACTTTTAAATAGACTTTGCTCTCGAACCCATGGTCGGAGTTTCACGAATGAGGTGTCGTAGGACTTGAGGTGACGCCCCTTTGCTATGGACCACTCGTTTTTTTTTTGAAAATTTCGGTTTTAGAAAGTAGGTGATAGTTTGAAAACCAAACATGATAGAATGTTGTGCAATGGCTCAAACGAACGGTCTCTATGTCCTATATTTTTATAGTAAAACTTTTTTTTTGAAAACACTCAAATTTTGAAATTCCTGTATGTTGGGAACTAAAGAGTTTACAAAAACGTGTGTTTGACATAAATGAAAGGTCCCTATGCCCTCTACCCCCAAAATAAATTTCAAGGCTCTAGGATAAAAACTTGACATTTGTGTGATGACAACTGCTCCACTTAGGAAGTTGTGAGCCCCTGGCGACCTTGGGAAGGAAGGAGTAATGCTAGGAGGGCGTGCTTGGATTCATGGAAACATGTTTTTTGGGGGGAGGGGGAGTAAAACCGTGATTTTAGACTTTTTGCTATATCTCGCAAACCAATTATGCCAGTGGCGTGTACGAGGGGCCCAACGACTCGGAGTGATGTCCTCTTTGCTATGGATCGCCCGTTATATTTTAAAAATTTGGAAACTTGATTTTGGGGTAAACAAGTGTTTGTTGCGATTTTTGCTGATATATCACGAACCAGTAAGACTAGAGACTTGTACGAGGTGTCATTTATTTCGTCGTGGTGTCCTCTTGCCGAGGATGTTCGTGTTGAGCTGGAATGAAAAACCATTTTCAGGTAAAACCGTGATTTTAGACTTTTTGCTATTTCTCGCAAACCAATAACGCTAGAGACGTGTACGAGGTGTCTATAGGACTCGGGCTAACGCCCCCTTTCGAATGTGGTAGATATTTTTTCCAAAAAATAATTCACAAAGGGCCTAACGCCATACATGTTGAAAAACTTTTTTTTTCTTTTCCTGTTTATAATGTTCATGAAGCGTGGTTGTTGGGAGAGACGATACTGCTGGGTGTGTGTGTTTCAACGAACCTGTCGCTAACCACAATGACCATGCTTAATAGAACAATCAATATTTCGGAGGGTTGGTTTATGACAGAGCGAGGGTTCGTTTTTCAGATATTTTACCCCCGAAGAGAGCCTTAAACGTGTAAACGGTTATGAGAACTTGGTTCTATGTTGGTCGAAGCGAGTACAGAAAAAAAAACTTGCAGAGGAGCAGACTAGCAGGATGTGAATGTCATTTGAGCTTATTGGAATGCGCTGATCTGACTTGACAACAGGTGCAATGGAAAATGACAAAGACGCATGAAGGTTAAATAATCTGACAACCGTGGTGGCAGGGGAGTGCGAAATGCATGCATACACATGTGAAACCACATGAGGGCTAAACAAGTCACATCCTGTCTTGCTTCGTACGTGACAAAATGCAAGTTCATGTGAAATTTGACCTGGAGCAGGTGTTCACCTTGGACGTTAGCTGTCCACGTACCCGATAACAGAATGTTCAAAGCGTGGGAAAAAATAATTTTACATGCAACGTAACATATAAAGACATGTCGTTATCATTTCCACTCTCACTTATGTGACTACCTTTGAACACACTGCGTTGCTTGAAACACCTGGTCGTGTTTAACAGTTTTGGTGTTGGTGGAAAATACTTAACCTTGTTGTGGGGTAGGTATTTATTTATATATTTATTCATTTATATATTTATTGATTTATATATATTTACAAGCAATTATTTATTGATTAGGTAATTAATGATTTTATTTATTTATTTATTTGTTTGCAGATAACCGGTATACCTTACATGTCTGAGAGAGAAGAAACCATTGCACTTTTGAGCCCACTAGAAGGAAACAGCAACAAGCCACTGCAAGTGAAGGTGAGATAATTTTTTTTAACTATCTTGTTTCATTTTTAGTTTCATATTTTATTTTATGAAATGCATGTATTAACCTAAATTTAGGTATTTATAGCGGTTTATTTTATTTACTTTTAGAGACTTGGAAAGAAAAGCCTTACCGCCGTAGCAGTTGCTGAAAACCCGAGACGCAGTAGTGCGAAACCATTGTTTCCAGGCAGTGAACTATTTAAAACTCAGGTAAGCCTAACTTAAAATGCTGTTGCATTTTACCACTACTGAAAAAACTCTTACACACAAAAAAAATTCATTACCTGTACATGACTGGGACAATGATTGATTTCTTGATTAATGGCTATGTTGTTGTTGACTGGGAAAAGTACAAGGCCATGTTGGATTTTCTAAAAACAAAAATTTAAATTTAATTTAAGGGTGGTTCCCTATGGACTCAACGAATATCCACAGGTTTGAACATGATTATGTGAACAAAATGACATGACATTCATTTTTGTTTATATATTGGTTAAAGGGGGGATGTAAATGACTGTAGCTTTATAAAAAGAAAATAAGTACATGGGTTACAGTTAGTGCCTACATACAGTTTATTTTTAATGGTGTTTTGATATATTAATGCCAATTAACGTTAAAGTTTTATTTACAAATATTGGTTGACTGATTGTGTGATGGGTTATTTTGTTTGTTTTTTATAAGTGTGGTCATGCGCCATTAACATAGTGAACAGACAGTGAAAAAACCATACATGGTGCTTTAAAGTACTCTGTGCAACGTTAATAACTTACAATAAGAAAAACTTTTATTATAACACATGGCGTCAGTACCAAATACAACAATTGAACAAGTTGGTTTACCACGTGGGTTAATTTAAAATCAGAACATGATCGTTGGTTAACATTTGAATCCTAGCCTGTAGGATTTTTGTCAACACATAAACTTGAAAAAGCCGTTTTTTTTACTTGAACCGGGAAGATGTGGTGCGCTGTGTGTTTTGTCGTATTGAACTTTCACACTGGGAAGAAGGGGATGATCCCTTTAGAGACCATTTGCAATGATCTCCTTGTTGTCCATACATGCTTGGAAAACAAGTGGGTAACCTACCAGTGTATCCATTTTACCGAACCACAAGGCCATTGGCTACTACTTACGTTACTGAATCACAAATAAATAATAATAATAATAATAATATATAACCAGCCAACGGTAGTGTCGATATATGCGGTCCATATGCCATAGACAGTGTTGAATTGGCGTGTGCTTTTTGAAAAATTGGGAGTTTGCAAGACTAAAGCACTAGCACACCCAGAGTACAGCTCTGTTGGAAAACGTTTAGAATCTTATAAAAATGTTTGGCCATTAATATTAAAACACCTTACCAAACAGCAAAGTGAAGCTGGAATTTTTATACTGGTGAAGGGGATAAAACAATATATTTTATTGTGGATTTACTTTAAAGGATCGGCAAATGACTGATGACCCTTTTGTGCAACACGCTCGTTGGTTACCTAACTGTAAATACATGGTATTGCTTAAAGGTCAGGAATTTGTGAGCACTATTCGTAAAGAAAACGTGATTGCAGCTCAAGACTTAAAAGTGCCATTAGAGTTAGAACACGCGGAGCAAATACATGAGGCTGAAAAAAAAATTTGACTCACGAACAGATACAAAAGATTGACCAACAATTATGTAAAATTTGTTATCAAGATGAACTAGGTGTTGTATTTTTGCCTTGTGGACACATGATAGCCTGTGTCAAGTGTGCATTAGAACTTAACACTTAACACTTGTGCTATATGCAGAAAAGCAGTATCTGCTACTGTTAGGGCATTTATAGAATAATAGTATAATTTATTAGCAATGCATAGTGTAAAATACCTAATTACACAATATTATTACAAGCTGTTTGAGAGTGTAATAGATATGCTTTTCTTTTGTTTATAGACTACTACAATGAATGTTTTAATGCTGTTGGACAACATGTGGCTTAGAGACAAAGAGGCTCAGCGAATTGCCAACGCATATTCCATTTCGGAATATCATGATTCGGAAATTGAAAACAGCATATGGTGATCATGTACTTTGTGTATGCGAAAATTTTGAGACATATCTGCCTACACGTTTTTGATGAAGTGAATAATGCTGTGCAACCTGTACACTTAATTTATGAAGGTTTTAGAAACGATAGGTGCATGGTCCGTTTTAATTAATTAAATAAAAACAAATGTGAATGAATAATGGAAAAATATAAGTGATGACAATAGACTGAAAGAAAAAATATGTGTATAGATTAATGTTTTAGCTTTTAGTATTGCCTTTAAAAATATTATGATGAAATAAAAAAATGTACATAAAGTTGTAAATAAATGTAAATAATGGTACAATGCTGTTTTATTTTCTTCAAAGTTAGAATATTTAACATTGCAGAGTATACATGATTATGACAATAAATGCATACTTAATACAAGTCCTTGCCTTTACGATAGGGTGATGTTGTTTTAAAAACAAAACTTGTTGTAGATCATTTTCCCACGGCAAACAATTAGTATAAAAACGTCATTATCACTATCATAATGATAAGCAGCATTATGACTATCATTAAAATGACCATTATTATCCTCAACATCACTAAAACCAGTCAAATCTTCCTGTTCCTCTTCCTGTTCCTCTTCCTCTATAGTGTCCTCCTATAGAGTCTGCGTGGATTTTGATAATGTTAAGGATTTTTTGAACATTGAAATATTTTGAGCGGCAATATTATTTTCTTGTACTCGCTTTTTAACATTTTCATGATTTTCTCTTGACAGCATCAGTATTTCATGCAGTACACTACATTGATGATCACTGACACTTAAAACCTCACTATTTTTACTTTTTATCTCACTGCGACATTGTTTTGAACTTTGTTTTGAACAACGCCAAATAACAGTTCCATTTTTATTGGTTCGTTTCACAATATATGAATATCCTTTGTAGAATGCATGAGGCTTACCATACCTAGTCACTGATACTTCCATATCAACTGTCAATCATAGACTAAGCTCTAGTAAAGACAACTTGGTAATAAGAACAATAGTTTAATGTGCGAGCATATATGGGCGCAAATGTGGGAGCAAAAAAGAGGGAGCAAAAAGTGAGAGCAAAAATTGGCAGCAAAAAGTGTAAGCAAAAGTGGGAGCAAATATGAGAGCAAAAAAAGTAGGAGCAAGTACGGGAGCAAATGTGAAAGCAAAAGTGGGAGCAAAAGGTGAGAGAAGAAAGTGGGAGCAAAAAGTGTAAGCAAACGTGGGAGCAAATATGAGAGCAAAAAAGTAGGAGCAAGTATGGGAGCAAATGTGAAAGCAAAAGTGGGAGCAAAAAGTGAGAGAAAAAAGGGGGAGCAAAAAGTGTAAGCAAAAGTGGGAGCAAATATGAGAGCAAAAAAGTGAGAGCAAATATGGGAGGAAAAAGTGTAAGCAAAACTGGGAGCAAACAAGTGTGAGCAAATATTGGAGGAGAAAGTGGGAGCAAATGTGAAAGCAAAAGTGGGAGCAAAAAGTGAGAGCAAAAAGAGCGAACAAAAGTGGGTGCACAAAGTGGGAGCAAAATGTGTGAGTAAAAAGTGGGGGAAAATGAGGTGTTTTATTAAAACAATCTCCCCTAACCTAACCTAACCTAACCCACCTTCCCCTAACTTAACTTCACCTAACCTAACATGACCTAACTTCACCTAACCTTACCTTCCAACTCTCAGATCAAAAATTAAATTCTGGGCATAGTCGAGTTGGAACCCAAAAACTCTGGGATAACACCCAAGTATACTAGCCACTACACCGCGAGTTGGGCAAATAATCATGCAACACAAAACAAAAATAAAAGTTTCCTGTAGTGTAACTCATTGGCTGACAACCATAGTTGAGAATTCGAACCCAAGACCTCAGGACTTTTGTTTTGAACATTAGCAGACATATTATTCCATTTACATTTTGCTGTTGTTTATAGTTATAAGTAGGGCTCGGATTCGAGTATATTTGCATATTTTTTTCCTGAATAGTACACATTGAAAGAAGCCTTTCGGTGGTATTTTCACCTCTCTGGGACCAACAGAATTGAAATTTATCGAGTATATAAATGCATAAAACCACGGTTTTCAGAATAGAAGCATATAAAGACATATTCTTGTGGTTTTCGTCTAAATAGTTTGTTTTTCTTCGATTCCCCCCCCCCCTCCAAATTCGGGCCCTGACCACCCTTAAGGTTCGAGAATGGAAATAATTATTGAAAAGCCTATCCGGTGCGAATAATAGAACCGCAGGTTTTTAAGCTTTAGTGAGGTCGTTCTCGTCATTGAAACTTGTATTGACTGATTTAAGCAAATCATTCAAAACTGAAAACGTAGAAAAAATTCTTGTCGTACAGACCAATGCAGATCTACTTCATTGACTCGCCTAATTGTGAACATTTTGTAAATGAACTTTTAAACTATAACTTTTATAAGAAAACTTCTCTGATGTATACTTGAAAAATTTGAATGCGAGTATATCGCAGTGTATCATACATACAATTAGAAAATAAAGCTCGTATATAAAGGTATGTTATTGGTTTTTTCGTTTCACATTCCTTTCTATAAATTTTAACGGTGTTTTTCGAGCATATTCTGCATATTTAACTGCATATAATGGGTTTTTCGAGCATATCTATCGAGCGTAAAACACATGGTTTTCGAGCATATCTGGAGATTTTATCGAGCATATCGATCCGAGCCCTAGTTATGAGAGTTGGCATTAATATGGGAGCAAAAGTGAAAACAAAAAAGCGGAAGCAAGCATGGCTGGTTGTTGAGACTTTCATATCAAATAATACACATACATTAAATCTTAGAAAGTGAGAGAAAAAAAAGTGTGAGCAAAAGTGAGAGCAAATGTGGAAGCAAAACGTGGGAGCAAATATGAGAGCAAAAAGTAAGAGCAACCATGGCTGGTGGTTGAGACATTCAAATCAACTAATACACATGAATTAAACTTTAGTAAAGAGACTTGGATAATAATAATAATAATTGTTACGTGCAAGAGCCCGTCCCAACGGTTTCAAATATGTATCTTCCTTGGATGTGACTTCATGACATTTTGAAACGACCGCCTGGTCGCTTGGTTCCGTTTGTGAACACGAGATGGCAGCTGCTGTCGGACTTCGGGGTTTCTTGACGTGGTTCCTTCTTCACCACTAGAGTGTGTTTGTGCTGCCTTCTGGTGTCATCCTATTCCAGTCATATATGAAGGCTATTATTTTCCTACGTCATGAAACAAAGGACTGTGTATTCATGATACCTCCAAATTAATTACTTAATAATAACATTGTTGCTTGATGTGTCAATCTGTGATTGGACTATTTCCAAATATCTAGCATGCAGCGCGCCTGTCTTTCTTGTCGGCGCCATGTTGTTGTCATCGGTGACTTGATATACTGGATTGGACTGGTGGTCGTGAATTTGATTGTCTATTGAGGCGGGGGCCAGTGGAATTAAATTACAAAATATGTGAACCGCAGTGGGTAGGAAGTGAAATCTTCACCCCTGAAGCAAGGTCTGCAATTTATTTTCGCCGGAATGGAGAAAACTTGTAGATGTTTGGTGTCCGTGGTCGCATGTGCCAGCCGGAGCCATGTGGGCAGTTTTCATTATTTAAAATTATTTATTAGTGTTATATTTGTTTTATCTTTCGTGTCTCTGGAAAAAGATTATTTAAGGTATGTTAAAAGGTTTTTTTTTTAATTTTATTTGTGTGCATTCACGAGTATGGTTTATTATTCTTTTTTTATCTGGCGTCATGGCCTAATTGTATTCACTAATTAGGTGAAAATTTGTTTGTAATTCTGGGGACAAGTTTCTAGTTTTTTTTAACTTATTTATTTATTTATTTATTTAATGCTCTCTAGGGGTATTTTCCTTTAATTGCGTAATTCACTTTCTTCTCGTAGGTTGGCCTATATTTTGGTCTTTAGTTTTCTTGGTGTTTGATCCGTGGCTTCCTTTTTCTGTTTCTTTGTGTGTGCGTATTATTGATAAAATGTTTTTTTCTTTTATTGCCATTCCTCTCTGGCGGAGCTTCTATTTTAAAAGGTAATTGTTTACCGTAATTCGGCTAGACATGCAGTCGTCTGTTTTTGTGGCCATGTTTGTTTTTGTTTTGCCGAAATGCATTCTGGTCCCGAGTGCATTCTGGTCTTGGAGTGCAGTCTCTTGGCGCCAACCGCGAAACTCAAACGTGTTGTGGTGTTAACTTAATATGTTTTTATTAACTTTGTTGGTTTAACTTTGTGTTTTTGGTAAATGTTCCTGTGTTTTTTTCTCCGTCATGCAAATTATGGATTTATTTTCTGCTCCAATTTTATTTTATTAATTTAATTTTAAATTTCTTGTTTTGCATCATGGCCTTGGTCACTGCATGTACGGTCGGTATTGCGTCCTACTAAATTATCAAGCCCGTCTCATTTAATTATGCCTGTAATTTTATTTTTATCTTTGGGCTTTAACATTTTAATTTTAATTTCATTCTTTTCCTTTTTTTGCTTTGCAAGCAAGCATGTAAAGCCGTCTCTTGCCTATTTTTGTAATTTAATGCTGGCTGATGCATGTTCCTTTTTCTGGTGGAGGTGCTCTCTTAACTTTTAACATTAAATTTTTATTTTAAATTTTTAAGCAACTGTTGTGGCATTATTTCGTCGGTGACAATTCCATTAGTTATGGGGGGGTGTCTGTAGAATAGCCTGTGCGTTCCCCTTCTCCACCTTCCTTCCACCCCTTTTGGTGCTCTTCTGTTTGGGCATGTCATCTGGAGGTGATTTTGCTGTGGAAGCGATGCGGACCTCTGAATAAACGGTAAGTTGGCCCATTCACCGCTGGCCGTCCACGTGTCAATAATAATAATAATAATAATAATAATAATAATAACAGTTAAAAATTTTCAAGTGGATTCATTTTTTTGAAGGCGGAATTGCCAAAATACCGTCACCAACAATAATTACATGAACAGTGGGAAATCAAACCCAAGACCTCAGGACTTAAGTTTTCAACATTATCAGAAATATTATTCCTTTTACATTTTGCTGTTGCTCATAGTTATAAGAGTTGGCATTAATATGAGAGCAAAAGTGGGAGCAAAAGTGAAAGCAAAAAGTGGGAGCAAGCATGGCTGGTTGTTGAGACTTTCATATCAACTAATACACATAAATTAAATTTTAGTAAAGTGACTTGGCTAATAATAATACTAATTATAATAATAATAATAATAACAGTTTTAAAAAATTCAAGGGGATTGATATTTTTCAGGGTGTAATTTCCTAAGTACTGTCAAGAATAATAATTACATGAACAGATTCCAAGAACTCTAGAGTGCTTTTAAGGATAATGATTGGCTAGGAGTGAGATAGAGCTAGCTAACCTAAGTTAACCTTAGCTCACTAAACCTAACCTTGTCACATGACATGTTCTACAAGTTTAGACTTGCTTTGAGACTGGCTATGACGTCACAGATGAATGGCGGTGGGAGGCTGGCAAAAAGGAAAAATGTTTTTGTGTAATAAAAAGTCATGTCCAGCCTCCCACCACCATTCATCTGTGACGTCATAGCCAGTCTCAAAGCAAGTCTAAACTTGTAGAACATGTCATGTGACAAGGTTAGGTTTACTGAGCTGAGGTTAACTTAGGTTATCTAGCTCTATCTCACTCCTAGCCAATCATTAACCTTAAACGCACTCTAGAGTCCTTGGAATCTGTTCATGTAATTATTATTCTTGACAGTACTTTGGAAATTACACCCTGAAAAATATCAATCCCCTTGAATTTTTTTTACTGTTAATATTATTATTATTATTAGCCAAGTCACTTTACTAAAATTTAATTTACGTGTATTAGTTGATATGAAAGACTCTACAACCAGCCATGCTTGCTCCCACTTTTTGCTTTCACTTTTGTTCCCACTTCACTCTCATATTAATGCCAACTCTTATAACTATGAGCAACAGCAAAATGTAAATGGAATAATATTTTTGATAATGTTGAAAACAAAAGTCCTGAGGTCTTGGGTTTGATTTCCCACTGTTCATGTAATTATTATTGTTGACGGTCCTTTGGAAATTCCACCTTAAAAAAATGAATCCACTTGAATATTTCTATAATACTTTTATTATTATTATTAGTATTACCCAAGTCTCTTTACTAAAATTTAATTTATGTGTATTAGTTGATATGAAAGTCCCAACAACCAGCCATGCTTGCTCCCACGTTTTGCTTCCACATTTGCTCTCACTTTTGCTCACACTTTTTTCTCTCACTTTCTAAAATTTAATTTATGTGTATTAGTTGATATGAAAGTCTCAACAACCAGCCATGCTTGCTTCCACTTTTTGTTTTCACTTTTGCTCCCATATTAATGCCAACTCTTATAACTATAAGCAACAGCAAAATGTAAATGGAATACTATTTCCGATAATGTTCAAAACAAAAGTCCTCAGGTCTTGGGTTTGAATTCTCAACTATGGTTGTCAGCCAATGAGTTACACTACAGGAAACTTTTATTTTTGTGTTGTGTTGCATGCCAATTTGCCCATCTCGCGGTGTAGTGGCTAGTATACTTGGGTGTCACCCCAGAGGTTTTGGCTTCCAACTCGACTATGCCCAGAATTTAATTTTTGATCTGAGAGCTGGAAGGTTAGGTTAGGTGAAGTTAGGTTAGGTGAAGTTAGGTCAAGTTAGGTTAGGTGAAGTTAAGTTAGGTGAAGTTCGGTTAGGTTAGGTTAGGTTAGGGGAGATTGTTTTAGTAAAACACCACATCTGCCCCCACTTTATACTCACATTTTGCTCCCACTTAGTGCACCCACTTTCGCTCGCTCTTTTTGCTTTCACTTTTTGCTCTCACTTTTGCTTTCACATTTACTCCCACTTTCTGTTCCCATACTTGTTCACACTTGTTTGCTCCCATAATTGCTCTCACTTTTCTTGCTCTCATATTTGCTCCCACCTTTTTTCCCTCACATTTTACTCCCACTTTTGCTTTCACATTTGCTCCTATACTTGCTCCTACTTTTTTGCTCTCATATTTGCTCCCACTTTTGCGTACACTTTTGCTCCCAATTATTTCTCTCACCATTTGTTCCCACTTTTGCTTTCACATTTGCTCCCATACTTGCTCCTACTTTTTTGCTTTCATATTTGCTCCCATTTTTGCTTACACTTTTTGCTCCCACTTTGTGCTCCCAATTTTTGCTCTCACTTTTTGCTCCCACATTTGCACCCATATATGTTTGCACATTAAACAATTGTTCTTATTACCATGTTGTCACCTTTTGTTCCCACTTTTGCTTTCACATTTGATCCCATACTTCCTCCTACTTTTTTTGCTTTCATATTTGCTCCCACTTTTGCTTATACTTTTTGCTCCCACTTTGTGCTCCCAATTTTTGCTCTCACTTTTTGCTCCCACTTTTTTGCTCCCACATTTGCACCCATATATGTTTGCACATTAAACAATTGTTCTTATTACCAAGTTGTCTTTACGAGAGCTTAGTCTATGCTTGACAGTTGATATGGAAGTATTAGTGAAAAGGTATGGTAAGCCTCATGCATTCTATAAAGGATATTCATATATTGTGAAACGGACCAATAAAAATGGAACTGTTATTTGGCGTTGTTCAAAACAATGTCGCAGTGAGCTAAAAAGTAAAAATAGTGAGGTTTTAAGTGTCAGTGATCATCAATGTAGTGTACTGCATGAAACCCTGTTAAAAAGCGAGTACAAGAAAATAATATTGCTGCTTAAAATAGTCCAATCTTCAAAAAAAACTTAATATTATCAAAAGCCACGCAGACTCTATACGAGGACACTGTAGAGGAAGAGGAACAGGAAAATTTGACTGGTTTTAGCAATGTTGAGGATAATAATGGTCATTTTAATGATAGTCATAATGCTGCTTATCATTATTATAGTGATAATGACGTGTTTATACCTATTGTTCGCCGGGGAAAAAAGATCTACAACAAGCTTTGTTTTTAAAACTATATCACACTATCGTAAAGGCAAAGACTTGAATTAAATATGCATTTATTGTCATAATCATGTGTACTCTGCAATGTTAAATATTCTAACTTTGTAGAAAATAAAACAGCATTGTACCATTATTTACATTTATTTACAAACCTTATATAAATGTTTTTGGTTTCATCAAAATATTTTTAAAGGCAATACTAAAAACTAAAACATTACTGTTCTATACACATATTTTTTTCTTTCAGTCTATTGTCATCACTTATATTTTTCCATTATTCATTCACATTTGTTTTTATTTATTTAATTAAAACGGACCATGCATCTATTGTTTTAAAACCTTCATAAATTAAGTGTACAGGTTGCACAGCATTATTCACTTCATCAAAAACACATTAAACCGTGTAGGCAGAAATGTCTCAAAATTTTCGCATACACAAAGTACACGATCACCAAATACTGTTTTCAATTTCCGAATCTTGATTATCCGAAATGGAATATGCGTTGGCAATTCACTGAGCTCCTTTGTCTCTAAGCCAAATGCTTGTCCAACAGAATTCAAAACATTCATTGTAGTAGTCTATAAACAAAAGAAAAGCATATCTATTACACTCTCAAACAGCTTGTAATAATATTGTGTAATTAGGTATTTTACACTATGCATTGCAAATAAATTATACTATTTATGCAATAAATGCCCTAACTGTAGCAGATATTGCTTTTCTGCATATAGCACAAGTGTTAAGTTCTAATGCACACTTGACACAGGCTATCATGTGTCCACAAGGCAAAAATACAACACCTAGTTCATCTTGATAACAAATTTTACATAATTGTTGGTCAATCTTTTGTATCTGTTCGTGAGTCAAGTCTTTTTTTTCAGCCTCATGTATTTGCTCCGCGTGTTCTAACTCTAAAGGCACTTTATGTCTTGTGCTGCAATCACGTTTTCTTTACGAATAGTGTTCACAAATTCCTGACCTTTAAGCAACACCATGTATTTACAGTTAGGTAACCAACGAGCGTGTTGCACAAAAGGGTCATCAGTCATTTGCCAATCCTTTAAAGCAAATACACAATAAAATCATCTTGTTTTATCCCCTTCACCAGTATAAAAAATCCAGCTTCACTTAGCTGTTTGGTAAGGTGTTTTAATATTAATGGCCAAACATTTTTATAAGATTCTAAACGTTTTCCAACAGAGCTGTACTCTGGGTGTGCTAGTGCTTTAGTCTTGCAAACTCCCAATTTTTCAAAAGCACACGCCAATTCAACACTGTCTATGGCATATGGACCGCATATATCGACACTACCGTTGGCTGGTAATATATTATTATTATTTATTTGTGATTCAGCAAGGTAAGTAGTAGCCAATGGCCTTGTGATTCGGTAAAATGGATACACTGGTAGGTTACCCACTTGTTTTCCAAGCATGTAAGGACAACAAGGAGATCATCGCAAATGGTCTCTAAAGGGATCATCCCCATCTTCCCAGTGTGAAAGTTCAATACGACAAAACACACAGCGCACCACATCTTCTCGGTTCAAGTAAAAAAAACGGCTTTTACAAGTTTATGTGTTGACAAAAAGCCTACAGGCCAGGATTCAAATGTTAACCAACGATCATGTTCTGATTTTAAATTTAAACCACGTGGTAAACCAACTTGCTCGCTTGTTGTATTTGGTACTGACGCCATGTGTTATAATAAAAGTTTTTCTTATTGTAAGTTATTAACGATGCACAGAGTACTTTATAGCACAATGTATGGTTTTTTCACTGTCTGTTCACTATGTTAATGGCGCATGACCTCACCTATAAAATCAAACAAAATAACCCATCACTCAATCAATAAATCAATCATTACTTGTAAATAAAACGTTAACGTTAATTGGCATTAATATATCAAAACACCATTCAAAAATAAACTGTGTGTTGGCACTAACAGTAACCCATGTACTTATTTTCTTTTTATAAAGCTACAGTCATTTACATCCTCCCTTTAACCAATATATAAACAAAAATGAATGCCATGTCATTTTGTTCACATAATCATGTTCAAACCTGTGGATATTCGTTGAGTCCATAGGGAACCACCCTTAAATTAAATTTAAATTTTTGTTTTTAGAAAATCCAACATGGCCTTGTACTTTTCCCAGTCAACAACAACATAGCCATTAATCAAGAAATCAATCATTGTCCCAGTCATGTACAGGTAATGAATTTTTTTGTGTGTAAGAGTTTTTTCGGTAGTGGTAAAAAGCAATAGCATTTTAAGTTAGGCTTACCTGAGTTTTAAATAGTTCACTGCCTGGAAACAATGGTTTCGCACTACTGCGTCTCGGGTTTTCAGCAACTGCTACGGCGGTAAGGCTTTTCTTTCCAAGTCTCTAAAAGTAAATAAAATAAACCGCTATAAATACCTAAATTTAGGTTAATACATGCATTTCATAAAATAAAATATGAAACTAAAAATGAAACAAGATAGTTAAAAAAAATTATCTCACCTTCACTTGCAGTGGCTTGTTGCTGTTTCCTTCTAGTGGGCTCAAAAGTGCAATGGTTTCTTCTCTCTCAGACATGTAAGGTATACCGGTTATCTGCAAACAAATATATAAATAAATAAAATCATTAATTACCTAATCAATAAATAATTGCTTGTAAATATATATAAATCAATAAATATATAAATGAATAAATATATAAATAAATACCTACCCCACAACAAGGTTAAGTATTTTCCACCAACACCAAAACTGTTAAACAAGACCAGGTGTTTCACGCAACGCAGTGTGTTCAAAGGTAGTCATATAAGTGAGAGTGGAAGTGATAACGACATGTCTTGATATATGTTACGTTGCATGTATAATCATTTATTCCCACGCTTTGAACATTCTGTTATCGGGCACGTGGACAGCTAACGTCCAAGGTGAACTCCTGTGACAGGTCAAATTTCACATGAACTTGCATTTTGTCACGTACGAAGCAAGACAGGATGTGACTTGTTTAGCCCTCATGTGGTTTCACATGTGCATGCATGCATTTCGCACTCCCCAGCCACCACGGTTGTCAGATTATTTAACCTTCAAGCGTCTTTGTCATTTTCCATTGCACCTGTTGTCAAGTCAGATCAGCGCATTCCAATAAGCTCAAATGACTTTCACATCCTGCTAGCCTGCAAGTTTGTTTTCTGTACTCGCATCGACCAACATAGAACCAAGTTCTCATAACCGTTTACTCGTTAAAGGCTCTCTTCGGGGGTAAAATATCAGAAAAACGAACCCGCACTCTGTCATAAACCGACCCGCCGAAATATCGATTGTTCTATTAAGCATGGTCATTGTGGTTAGCGACAGGTTCGTTGAAACACACACACCCAGCAGTATCGTCTCTCTCAACAACCACGCTTCATGAACATTATAAACAGGAAAAGTAAAAAAAAGTTTTTCAACATGTATGGCGTTAGGCCCTTTGTGAATTATTTTTTGGAAAAAAAATATCTACCACATTCGAAAGGGGGCATTAGCCCGAGTCCTATGACACCTCGTACACGTCTCTAGCGTTATTGGTTTGCGAGATATAGCAAAAAGTCTAAAATCACGGTTTTACCTCAAAATGGTTTTTCATTCCTGCTCAACACGAACATCCTCGGCAAGAGGACAACGCGACGAAAAAAATGACACCTCGTACAAGTCTCTAGGCTTATTGGTTCGTGATATATCAGCAAAAATCACAACAAACACTTGTTTACCCCAAAATCGAGTTTCCATTTTTTTAAAATACAACGAGTGGTCCGTAGCAAAGAGGACGTCACTCCGAGGCTTTGGACCCCTCGTACGCGCCTCTGGCATAATTGGTTCGCGAGATGTAGCAAAAAGTCTAAAATCACGGTTTTACCCCCCGAAAAACCATGTTTCCAGATTTTCACCTTTTCGACACCTCCATTCCCGTAAAGAGCAGAAAGAGACGAAAAAACGAATCCAAGCACGCCCTCCTAGCATTACTCCTTCCTTCCCAAGGTCGCCAGGGGATCACAACTTCCTAAGTGAAGCAGCTGTCATCATCACACTACTGTCAAGTTTTTATCCTAGAGTCTTGAAATTTATTTTGAGGGTAGAAGGCATAGGGAACTTTCATTTATGTCAAACAAACTATTTTGTAAACTCTTTAGTTTCCAAAATATAGGAATTTCAAAATTTGAGTGTTTTCAAAATATTAAGAATGATTATAAAGTCTTATTATAAAACATAAAGGACATAGAGGCCGTTCGTTTGAGCCATTGCACAACATTCTATCATGTTAGGTTTTCAAACTATCACCTTTTTTTCGAAAACAAAAATTTTCATTTTTTTTAAAATATACGAGTGGTTCATAGCAAAGAGGCGTCACCTCAAGTCCTACGACACCTCATTCGTGAAACTCCGACCATGGGATCGAAAGAAAAGTCTATTTAAATGTTTCAACTTCGTGCGGCGGCCACGTTGGTTTGTTGGGCACAGCGTAGTCAAGTGAAGCAGAACCGGCCTTACTAACTTAGTCCTAACCCGTCCCAGCCCATCCCCACCCAATGCCCATAACTAACTTGCATGCGTATGTATATATAAATCTACTAACGTAGATTTAGTACTGGTTTTGGGTAACTTAAGTTTAGTGGTAATATGTGTATAGGTGTAACTTAGCTTAACAGTCCGTGATTGTGTTTACGCATAGAGTAGGGGTGCATATATTTGCTTGTGGCATTTCGCACGTGAGTTTGAATGGCGAATTCATTCAAAGAATGGGTGAGGCACTTAACAGGTAATCCCAGGCCTATCAGGCCTAAAGTTATTTTGAGTAACCCGAAATATACACACATCAAAAAAAGTTTTGCATCACCTCGGTTCCCAGATCTCCGGCATATAGACGTTGACTGTGTATATTGTATCCAAGATACAGTCCCTTTGACTGTTCATAGATGTCACTAAAACTGCTCAAAGATGTAAACAACCATGCATGAGAAGGGCCTATTAGACGGAGGGGGTACGACAGCCGATCAGTTCCAGTCATTCCACCAGGACGAAGGTACGCTGCTCATGTTGTCTGTAGTTCTACCATGCCTAGAAGGTCAATACCGCAGTTCGATCGCGTCCGCATTGTTACTTTGTGTCAAGAAGGGCTCTCAACAAGGGAAGTTTCCAGGCGTCTCAGAGTGAACCAAAGCGATGTTGTTCGGACATGGAGGAGGTACAGAGATACAGGAACTGTCGATGACAGGTCTCGCTCAGGCCGCCCAAGGGCTACTACTGTAGTGGATGACCGCTACTTACGGATTGCCGCTCGGAGGAACCCTGACAGCAATGCCACCATGTTGAATAATGCGTTTCGTTCAGCCACAGGACGTCGTGTTTCAACTCAAACTGTGCGCAATAGGCTGCATGATGCGCAACTTCACTCCCGACGTCCATGGCGAGGTCCAGCTTTGCAACCCCGACACCATGCAGCGCGGTACAGATGGGCCCAACAACATGCTGAATGGACCCCACGGAATTGGCATCACGTTCTCTTCACCGATGAGTGTCGCATATGCCTTCAACCAGACAATCGTCGGAGACGTGTTTGGAGGCACCCTGGTCAGGCTGAACGTCTTAGACACACTGTCCAGCGAGTGCAGCAAGGTGGTGGTTCCCTGATGTTTTGGGGTGGCATTATGTGGGGCCGACGTACGCCACTGGTGGTCATGGAAGGCTCCGAAACGGCTTTACGATACCTGAATGACATCCTCCGACCCATAGTGCAACCATATCGGCAGAATATTGGAGAGGCATTTGTCTTCATGGACGACAATTCTCGACCTCATCGTGCACATCTTGTGAATGCGTTCCTTCAAGATAACGACATCGCTCGACTACAGTGGCCAGCATGTTCGCCAGACATGAACCCTATCGAACATGCCTGGGATATGTTGAAAAGGGCTGTTTATGGACGTCTTGACCCACCAACCACTCTGAGAGATTTACGCCGAATTGTCGTTGAGGAGTGGGACAATTTGGACCAACAGTGTCTTGATGAACTTGTGGATAGTATGCCACGGCGAATACAGGCATGCATCAATGCAAGAGGACGTGCTACTGGGTATTAGAGGTAGTGGTGTGTACTGCAATCTGGACCACAAATGCTGAAAGTCTAGCTGTATGATGGTACAACATGCAATGTGTGGGTCTCATGAGCAATAAAACGAGCTGAAATGTTGTTTGTGTTGATCTCTATTCCCTTTGTATTTAACGGTTCCGGAACTCTTGGAACCGAGGTGATGCAAAACTTTTTTTGATGTGTGTATAACTGATATCAAAGTCGGGCAAGTCATCTCTCAATTAGAGGATAAAATATTAATATTGAAACTCAACTACCCTAACACGCTATCAGATCATGGCCCACCCCAAACTCGAGCCCGTGCACAGGCTGAAGCTAATGAGACGGATGCACGCTCCACTGATTCATGTGACACGAGTTACATTCAACAACACGTGTTTAAGACACAGGATATTCACAGAAATCTCCAGGAACTAATTACTCAGCTAGACGCATATATTCACGACGAGACAAATACTGAAAAGCCTTATGATTTAGTCTCTGACATCAAAACAGTGAGCGCAACACTGGGTGAAATTATTCGCATGACACTAGATGCATTTGAGCCCACACTCAGCGAAGTACATACGCCACCGGCAATAGTTCCTAACAGGCACGCGAAAATGTCGCACCACATTCGGTACCCCCTCTTCGAAACGGACAAATTCTCGGGCACACATAAGGAAGATGCGGAGGAATACCTGAAAGTATTCAAAAGGACAGCGCAAATTAATGATTGGGCAGAGGCGGAAAAAGTTCGGCTATTTCCAGCGTAACTGAAGGAGGCAGCGCTGGTATGGTACGACATATATGAGCAAAACGAACCACAATTAACGTGGAACAAGTTCCAACAAGATTTCATGGCAGAATTCGCTCAGATCCAAGACAATGACGAGCTGTGCAATGCGCTTCGTAATAGGACACAGGGTCCTAATGAACCGTACAATGTACACATAAATTATAAGCTGCAGTTACGTCAACGATTTGATCCTCTCATGTCAGAACGAGATAAAATCCAACAGATAATTAAGGGTATGAGACCTGCTATTGCAGACGAAATACTCCAAATGAATCCTCACACTCTAGATTAACTGCGAGCAAACGTAATCACGGTAGAGCAAAACCAAAGGTTAGTGAGGAACATTGACTCACACCTGCAGCAGGCTGGCCTAGCAAACATGCAACAGCAGCTAGACCAAATAACGCAGCAAATGGAACAAATCAATATCGCCATGGTACAAAACCCGTGGCGAAGAGGTCAGTATTATTCGCCTCCTCCTCAAAATTCACGATGGGAGTACCAAACGCGAACGAGTTCCACAGCTACGCAAACCTCAGCTACACAAGTTAGTTTTCAGTCGCGATCCAGAGCGGATCAAAATGAATCCAGGGACGGCCGATGTAATAACTGCCAATCCTGCTCTGCTTGTGGGCAAAGAAGGATTTTTAGAGCATCGAAAGCCACTGCCTCAACAAACATGTCGGGAAGCTAGGTACGGAGGTTCCATGTAAGTTCATTATAAATTCAATTTCAGCCAGTGTGAACCTCCAACCAAATTTTCAAATATAAGATGTCAAAGGAGATGGGAACTGCCTATTTCGCGCTGACAGTGCATTATTGTATGGCACCGAACAGGATCTCCGTGTTTTGCGCAAAAAAGCCGCGCGATACAGTACATACACGACAATTGGAAACAATATGCCATCTATGCTTCCGAGAGTCAGGATAATTTATTCCGAAATCCCGAGGAATACCTGGCATACATGCTACGAGACGGTATTTTTGCATCCTCGGCAGAGGAGGCAGCTTTATCGAAAGTCATGGAATGTAACATAAACGTATACGTGCCCAATGATCATAAGCCTATGGTACAATGTACTGGGTTTTCTGAAACTTTGAATTTGCTTTTCACGGGTGAACCAAATGCTGGACATTATCAGGCACTGATCTCCACACCTTCCCCGATATATGGCAATGGCAGTGCAAAAACGAGAGAAAATCCAGGGAACTCGGGCATCGAACCCATGATATTCAGGGACAATGCTCATTCCGATGGCAACCCGAAATTGCCAAGGTTACAATGCCAATCCCTTACTCGGCAAAACCACACTATGGGCAAACTGCCGACATTGAACCTCAGCAAAACACTGCAGGACATTCACCGGGCATACAGTCATGACCCTAACAAGAATGCCACATACGGACATGCTGACCTTCCTGGGCAGACAGTGCATTCTGCTGACCACACAGCGAAGAGGAAACACTCAGCGGTTCGCAACATGACTCCCATAAGGACGGAGACTGCCAGGTCGGCTGATTGTAAGAGCACTGCTAACGTAGCCACTTATCAGCAGAACACGGGCACACGACAGGCACGCGAGGCGGAGGTTGATAACAGGATGCAGCCTACACCACTTAATGGGCCACCTGTGTCCAGTGACGTTAAACATAACTTACTAGGAGTTAACACCCTAGCTCACCATACTAGGAACATGTCAGTAAAAATTCAGGCCAGAATTAACGGGATTGACACAGAGGTTCTCGTGGATACTGGTGCTGGTATTTCATGCGTTTCGCACAATCTTGTGAAATACATCCAATCACAGGAGGTATCCAACTTGTTGCGGCAAAGTTCTGAAAGTTGCAGGAACCTCCTATGTGAAAATACAGGTCAAGAATTTCACCACATCGTTTCCAATTCATGTGATTAACGACCTTGCGGCGCCTTGTCTTATAGGGACAGACGTTTTGGCGAAGTACGGAGTCAACATTAACTTTGCAGACGAATCACTGCATCTCAATACAAAGATGGGGACGATAAGTTGCCAATTCCAACAAACGAATCGGACAGGTCATAAAGAAACGGAAAGAGAGATCGCACGGCTATCAAATATTAATACAGATTCTATCTTTTCACATAATATCCGAGTAGCCACCACGGAAAACACCTCCCTACCCCCGAAGTCCATTTTCAAAGTAGCTGTAACATCCCTCATATAGGCCATCCATTCAGAAGTTATACACCTTCGTGAATAAATCCAAAATACAACAGAATCCGCAAATTATTATACCGGCAGAGAAAGTCCACACGAAGGCTACAAAGGTAACCTTAATGAATTACGATGACAAAATTTTTCATATCCCCAATAATTCCACCATCGGATAGATCAATGATGTGTCATGGGAACAAATCCACTTTCCGGTAAAGGAAGCTAATGTCCAAGAGCACGACGCATTAACTGCGTATAGCATTAATGAGGAACTCACCCCAAGCCTAAAGCAAAATCTATCACAGCTACTAGGCAGGTATAGCGATATTTTTGCTACATCTATAAAGCAGTTACGCGAAACGAATTTGATAGAGCATCACGTCCACCTCAAACACAGTACTCCACTGCATCAAGCACTCTACAATGTTAGCAAGGAGGAACGATAGATAATTGACAAGCAAGTAAAATAAATGCTGGAGGCGGGAATTATTGAAAGTAGTTCTAGAAACTATGCGGCGCCAGTTGTGCTAACCAAAAAAAAAGACGGCTCGCATCGCTTTTGTACGGACTACCGTAGACTCAACAAAATCATTGAACCCGACAGCTACCCTTTGCCGCGCACTGACAGCTATTTAGATAGACTCAGTGAGGCCAAGTGGTTTAGCAGCCTAGATGCGTTTTCAGGATTCTGGAGCATTCCATTCCACGAGGAGGACTGACATATGCTTGCATTTGTCACGGAGAACGGCTTATTTACATACTGTAGGCTTCCTATGGGGCTTCTGAACGCATCTCAATGTTTCCAGCGTCTTATGGGCAAGTTGTTGGCCGGAATAAAATTGAACACTGTGCTCACATATATCGATGATATAACAGTATTTTCCTAACCTTTCGAGGAACACTTTCGCCACCACGAAGAGCTCTTCAAGCGATTGAGACAGGCCAACATCCTGCTGAAAACTTCTAAATGTAATTTCGGACACACTGAAATTAAAATCTTGGGCCACATTGTAACCCAGAAAGGTATTAGACCCGATGAGGAAAAAATTCGGTGTGTCAAGGATATCCCGACGCCTACGACGCTAAAGCAACTTGGAAGCTTTTAGGTCTCGCGGGATATTACCGAAGGTTTATTGCCCAATTCTCGAGCATATCCAAACCTTTGACTGATCTCACGAAGGGAATAGTTCGTTTTATTTTAACAGAGGAACACGAGCAGGCTTTTAATACGCTCAAACAGAAGTTGATAACACCAACCCTCCTAAGTCATTTCTATGAAACGAGACCCACTTTCCTGCCTGTTGGCGCCAGCAAGCATGGCGCAGGAGCTGCATTACTGCAAGAAAATGAGCTCAAGGAGAGGCAACCAGTCGCCTTCGCAAGCAGGAAATTAACTGAGACTGAATCACGGCTTTCGACCACTGAGCGTGGAAAGTTGGCTTTCGCATGGACCATTAATCATTTCCGCACCTACCTCCATGGCGTGCATTTTACGGTCGTCACCGATGATGCGAGTCTCACATATTGGGACAAATTGAAAAACCCCAATTCCGTCTCAATAGATTAATATTGAAACTGGCTGATTTTGACTTTGAGGTCATTCACAAGAAAGGCGCCATGTACAGTGACGCAGACGCTCTCTCTCACATGCCAGTGTTGGAGGCCACGGATCACATAGCGAACGATTGTCTGGAGGTACTGTACCCGAAACACTTACCAATACCTGGTGAAATCCCACGAAGATCACCGGATTGTAGAACCTGAAAATGCCCGGCGAAAAACCCTCCCAGGTCCTACCACCAAGTAAAGGAATAATTGGGGAACTAGTCTTCCTAACAGGTTGTCTTAAGAATGACCATGGCTTTGAAGGAGAAGTACTTAAAAAAACTAGCTCAAGAACACGAAAAACTATTCAAAAGAAAACTATCTCAAGGGTGGAATACCCTGAAAATTCCAAGCGATAGCCTTCTTAACACGACCTCCCATCTCTTCGTTAAAATATCACGCCATAATTTAAAAATAGGAAAACAAACTTTATTCCAAAAAGGACATGACAACAAAAAGGACTACCAAACACCTGTCGTCAAACAACCAAAGTCAAAGTCACAAGAAAACAAAGTAAAATCCAAGAATGGATCTAGACTACCACCTTCCCGCTGGGGTGATCATAAAATTATTATAACTAGCATTTTATTACAAAATTGTTACTTGTCAATCTCAAAATGATATGTAGTTTGAATAATAGACTGGACAACGAATAAACATAAATTGGTAGTATAAATATCGTCTTAAACGATTTCCTAATGCTGTAGCATTAATAAAAACTATATGCAATGAATTTACAAGGATTTATACAGAACTGTGTCTTTGGGCACTCAAATGTTTCAGTTTAACAGCTGATCTGGATCATAGCAATCGCATCGTTACACATCGAAGAAAGAAATACTTATTAAACACCTAGCGATTAAACTAAGTAGAATATTAATGGACTACGTTCATGTTTCATGTATAAAATAGAATTGTGCAAGATTGTAGAGGTTTCGATTATCAGCTGATGAAACATCTTCAATCACATAACAGATTATCCTAGCATTGCTCATGATTAGGTGAAGAAAAGCATGCAGGCTTGATCTAGCAAAGATCAACAACTGCCAATGTCTCAAACAGACATGAAAATACAAGAAAACATACCTAGGTTTATATTACACCAAACACGGGTGTTAGACTACTCGAAGTCAAAACAGATTGGCACTTACTGGTTCACACGTTCTTACCGGCTCAATCCAAAAATGGCCTAATGCTTCAACGAGCATAAAATCACAAAAATACAGATTAATCCCGGATATGCATTCGCATCACAAAAATAGGTTACACAACCAACAAAACACTATTATCAAATCTAATTACTATCACAAAAACCTGCAATACATGCTTAAAATACACACTAACCTAAAGCACGTTGTTCAAAGTCATGAAACTAAAGCATTTCATTAGTAAAAAAAAAATATCTTGCCTCACAATAATGTACAACAAGTATACTGCTTAATTCTCTTGACTCAAAGTCAAGCTTTCCTGGAATAATTTAATCAAAATTCAGGATGATGTTCAAAATTGCTGTACTAATATCACACACACACAATTGCACTAAATGCAATTATTTACGTTAGGTTTATAAAAGGAAAGTATGTCTCGGAATGACATCTAATGTTATATTGCCTTCAAATTAATACCTAATAGAAGGTGAAACTGATCCTTCCCTAAATCAGGATAGCCTCCAACTTCGGTGGGTTTAGAATTATCAATGGATAAGACCTACACCGTGAAAGTAAGTTAACTTCACCGGTTAAACCAATAACTATCATTAGGGGAATCCACTAATAAATCTCCACGCAGAAAAGCTAAGTGCTCTCCATGAAAATAATCCAAAAAGTGGATTAAATGTATTAAGGTATCGAACACCAAGAACAACTTTCCAAGGATCAAGTCACTGCGAAAAAACAGAGTTCCTAACTCAGCTGTAGTACATGAAAATATGTACTGGCCATGGGAGAATAGTGTTCCAAACACTATTAAACAAAAACGAGATTAAAGTTATACTTATACAAACATCTGGAGTTCTTCTCCTAATTCTGCTTCTCGGCAAATAAAAATACGCATATCTAATTAAATGACACTACTAAATTTATTAATTATACATCAAAACTATCAATACGCAAGGGATTAATTCATTAGGTGAATACAAAATCCCGGGTATGCAACAAATCAAATTCGAGAGAAACATCGAACCTAAACTCGTGCATGCCCATTTAATCTACAAAAGCAAAATACGACAATTGCGATTGCTAGCAAATGCACTCACTAAGCTACGATGAATAAAATGCTGGTTCAGTACCTTTCGTTCATTCTTGAAGCATCGAAAGAAAAAAGGATATAAGAATCTGATTAACCTCCACGATATCCTCAGATAATACATTCTTCCACCATGGATCTGGGATTCGAACCCGAGAACTCGCCGCACACGAAAAATGTCCGGGTGGCACTCCATCCTCTCACCGTTCATTCCAGAAATGTTATTAAACGCCCGTGAAATTGCACTGTCCTGCATGTCGTAGTTTGCGAAAACATCAGCTAACAACCACTGGAGTACTTAGAAAGTAGGCTCCTTGCCTTGAAGGAAAATGCAGTTTGTGGATTGTATGCATCCCGCTTATGCATTCCGCACGTAGCTACCCCATATCATTTAACCAGCCATTATGGCAATTATAACATTAAAGTTGATTTTCCGCACCGACATCTCGAACAATAATATGCCTTTAGTTATCCGCATAATGCACTGTGTAACAAATCTTGATGTCGGCATGTACTGTCTTGAGAATACATGTTGTTATAACACGTGAAAGAATCCACACAAGGATTTTGTAATGGCTGCCTTAACACGGACACTGCTGGACAAAGAAATAAATCAGTCCGCGTTCCGATTAGAAACCAGTCTTTCTTTCTCAATTCGACAATCTGCATTTGAATTGTACTACAAGTCTCAATTCCATTATGATATGGTACCTGCGGTAAATACTCGTTCACGGTACACAGTCACTTGTTGAGATATAAAACTGAGTACAGGGAAAACACAATTTGAAAAACGCTCGTCCTAGCCGGGTATTATGCTAGCCGCTTCAACACGTTGGAACTTCACCTCGCCCGGCAGTAGCGAATAGAACACCGACCGAGTTCCGTAACAACACATCTGACAACTGGAAATCGAGTGAGTTTCTCTCGCTGGCTGCGACACGCCACGGGAAGCTATCCCTACTCCCTTCCTGTATAGATATATCGATATGTCAATATCTCGTTTGTAGATTTAATGATATAGATGTTACTCCTTCGTTTCACATGTTAGGTTCTATTTCTCATGTAAAATAGCTTTCTGCTATGGCAATACACATTCTACAGTATTCATAACGTCTTTAATAACTCTCCTTTTCTTCAAATCAGTAAAGATAATCCTGTAGCTGTGGTCGATGTATGACATGACGTCACGTATGGATTTATTAATCGGCCGGGATACGGGTCAGCCGCTCGGAAATGCTCGTGACTCCCGATCTATAGGCGAATGACACTTCTCAAAATCTCTGCATTGCATAGTATGGCTTGTCTCGCGAACTCAACTGCGTCACGCCTCCTGACGTAACTATATACAGTATCAAGACTAAAACCTTATGCAAAAGAAAAACGGTACATTACCAACGTACACTATCGTAAACAATGACGTCATCCTACAGGAACAGCTCAAGGACGCTCACATACAGCAGATTATGCAAGCTATTTAGCAGCCCGATACTGCACCAGTGACGCATGCGCGGCTGGCCAGGCTTTACATTATTGACACCTCAGGCATCCTGCGTATCTAACAACAGGGCAAAGCTGAAACTGACATGCCACTTTTGTTACCTGAGGCCTTGAAAGGTCCCATTATCCAGGCGCACTATGATGACCCATTGGGGGTGCACATCAAGGGATATATAAATGCTATCAAAAGATAAAAGCCAACTATTTCTGGACAGGGTTAAAAGATGATGTATTTAGGTATATTAAGTCCTGTGACACATGCCAACGGCACAAAGAGCGTAAGCCGAAGCGACATGGGCGTCTGCATCCATATCACCAGGCCCTATATTTAATCGTATTGGTATTAATATCAAAGGGCCAATTTGTAAATCCAAAAACGGGAATAAATATATCATAGTGGCTATTGAGTATCACCCCCGCTATGTCATTGCAAAACCCGTGCCCAAAGCCCATGTTGAGGAGGTAGCTCAATTCTTCCTAGAAATCATTTGTCGTTTTGGTATCTTTATTGAGATACTCTCTGACCGAGGGAGAGTCTTACGTCAAAAGTTATCCAGCAGCTGATGATGTTGTTAAAGGTGCAACCTATCAACACGACAGGCTTCGCCCCACAAACGAACGGAATTACGGAGGCAATGAACAAGATAATTGCCAAAATCATTGCTATATTCACCAATGACACCGGGACGGACTGGGATGAGTATGTACCCTTTGCGGTGTTCTCCTATAACACATCGCAGCCAACCGCAACAGGATATACTCCACATTACTTGCTCCAAGGCTATGAGGCGAGATTGTCGCCAGACATCCGGTATCTACCGATAGACAAGGATTCGGACAATGCCGAGCGCCTTCACACAATGCAGAAAGCCAGAGAATTGGCGAATCAGGCCATTACTACTGCGCAAGTGAAACATAAGGCCTACTACGACAGGACTAGGATTGAGAAGGATTTTCAGCCTAATCAGCTCGTGTTGGTTTGGACGCTTTCACGTAAGAAGCACAATTCCGATTTCTTGCGTCCGCAATAGAAAGGGCCGTATAAAATAATCCATAAGGTATCGGATGTTACTTACGTGGTGGAAATCACGAAGAGAGGTAAACCCTCTCGTGACAAGGTGCACGTACGCAGGATTAAGCCTTATTACGTAAGATCGTTACCGCCGAATGCCAAGAGATTTACCTGTGAATTTCTTTTTCAGATATAGATAGTGCATTTTGAATATCCTCAGTCTGCAGTTGCGACACTTTATGGGGAGAGACATGAAGACACGTTTCGCAGCTTGCACTCTTAGCGATTGCACAGGTGCATAGAATTGAAACAGGCATGTACGGCTGTTTGCACGGCGATACGGCCCTGACATATAGACATATCGCGTTGCGCATTCTTCAAGCTGCAATTTGCCATTATTGCATCATTTTGTATATTAATATTCTGCGGTTTAAAAGGCTATGAGCGCCCGCATAAACCAGAGAATACTTTCACTGTATAAACGAGCATAATTTTTTCTACAGAAGCACCATCTAATACATACTAGAGTATTCATTTGGCCTTCTATGTTCACAGGAATGACCCCAAGCAGGGAGGCGAGACAGGAAAGATGAGATGTTGAGTTCACTTCCGGGAGAAAGAAAGAAAACGACTATGAACAGCGCATTCAAGCAACAGCATAGCGTTCTGTCAAGTAGATAGTAACATATTATGTTTGTAGGATCATTGTTGTCAAGGCCTAGTATCATTGTTGTCAAGACCCATTATCATTGTTGTTAAGGTCAATTCTTATTGTCGTTAAGGTCCATTAATATTATTATCTATTTGTACTATATTGCTATTCAAGCGGACCACATGATGTTATTTTTAGTTAGTTTTAGGTAGGTTAGTTATAAGATGGCCATCTTAGATACAAAATCTTATTAGCGTAAACGTCTTAGTAATATAAGAATCACACTCTTGTCACATCTTAGGCTTACGATCTCAGAAGTCAGATCTTCATAAGAAATTACATCTTACTAGATTAAGCGAAATATCATTGTAAGAATATCGATAGGAGGTACTTGCATTACGGTCCTCGCATATCTGTAAATGGTTCATTGTGCAATTAATTGTGGGTTTATATTCATTATGTTTCATCACTCACTATCCCGTAGGGCGTCAACATAACAGCCCACGGTACGGCATTATATGGGTGGATAATAACCCTTATGAATATGCTATATACTGTCCATCAGAGGGAGGCATGCGGATACAAGGCTATGAAGCAGGGTAATTGTAAATATTATTATTGGCGGTTATTCACGCGTACTCCGTTTATGCCGAGAGTTCCGTATTTTTTTCTCTCTTTCACACTTGCCACTGATCTCAGCTACGGCTCAGCTCAACATTGCTTGCTTCGCACTAGGTCCACTATGGTCACGGGTTCGACCGACGTAGGAGCATGGCTCTAATTGGTATGGAGGAGGTGACTTTAAAGGGGTAGCTAGATGGATAGCTACGCCCAGACAGTGAGGTCACTGTCCATTTGAACTTGGAGAGGTGTGTTATGTCCCGACGTCAATTCACCCTTGAACTGTATAGGACATCCGCCCCCGGTTCAACCCAGTTCAGGAGGGTCAACGCCACGGTGCTGCGTATGCAAGCGTGCGTAGGCAGTTTTGTGTACATTGAAGAAAATGGAAATTGCAACACCATGAAGGCATTGGTCGTTTGTGTTGATTTTCAAGATATGGAACGATGCCATGCAGGTATGTAAACGATCAAAGTTTCAGACCCATTTGATTGTTGCTACAGGTCTCCCCACGTGATTGGTCGCGAAGGAATCAACTCCAGTATACGGACTCGGGTGTAGCGTAGTTGACTTGCAACCTCTGCAGTCAAGTGTTCCCCGTCAAACATGCCTCGACGAGAGAGAACTGTCACGTAAGAGAGGTCTCAGATAATTGGGCTGTATGAGGCTGGATTATCACTATGGACTGTCGGTGCACGTATTGGCCGACAGGCATCTAGTGTTGGCCGACAGGCATCTACGGTACAACGTGTATGGCAGCAGTGGTCAAATGAAGGTACTCACACTCGTAGACCTGGCACAGGCCCAGCGCGACAGACAACTGTGAGAGAGGATCGCCGCATCAATCGGATGGCCAGATGGAACCCCATGCAACAGCAGTGCAAATTCGAGCAGGTTTGGCACTCCATGTTACACAACAAACAGTTGGTAATCGCCTGCGTGCAGCTGGCTTACGATCCCGTGTCCCAGCAGAAGGTGCCCCATTGACCCCACAACAGCGACGTGTAAGGCTGGCCTGGTGTCGAGAACGATCGACGTGGGTCGACGAATAGCATAGGGTCGTCTTTAGTGATGAATCGCGCTTCTGTCTTGCCCACAGTGATCGCCGGAATCGTGTGCGCCGACGTGCCGGGGAGAGGGGCCGCCCAGACCTTATTGTCGAGAGGCACACAGCGCCTACACCAAGCATTATGGTCTGGGGATCTCTTGGCTTTAATGTGAAATCACAATTCGTGCTTGTTGAGGGCACTATGACTGCTCGACAGTACGTTGATAGGGTACTCAATCCAGTGGTTGTCCCTATGATGACGATTCAGCAGGACAATGCCCGGGTTCACACAGCGCGCATTTCCAGAGCTCTCCACGACATATCAACCTTAGAATGGCCCGCCAGATCAGTCCTATTGAGCATGTGTGGGACATGATGGGTCGACAACTGGCCAACCGTCCTCAGCCACACACAACTCTGGAACAAGTAACCCATGCAGTGCTGCAAGCATGGCCCACAATTACTCAGGGAGCGATCCAGGGCCTTATTGACTCCATGCCTCGCCGAATTCATCAATGTATTGCAGCTCGTGGTGGGCACATCCTGTATTGATTGTTGTCCAAACTTGCGGTCAAAGGGACCTGAAAGGGTAATCATCGAATCACAACCGAACACTCGTCCTGCATGATGCATTGCAGCAATGTAGCACCACTCGTTCTGGGTGTTGCAATTTCCATTTTCTTCAGTGTATAAAAGCGACGGTCTCAGGTCTGTTGGGTTCAGACAGTGGGACCAGGCTGCTAGACGTGCGAGTTGAGTAGGGGACGACGGAACGGAAGGTGGAAGCAAGGTCACTTACCTACGGATCGGGAGATCGTGAAAGTGATCTGATATCGAACGCTTGGTGACCTAGGGGACTGAGGTCGAGCAGCAATTGAGAAGGGCCAAGGGAAAGATCAGGTGAGAACAAATAGTGTCAATTCTTATTCATTGTGATTAATTCTAGTGAGACTTGTATCTGCACGGCGGATTTCCTCGGATACCTATAAGGAATAAATCGGCAGTACATCAGAGATCTTTTTTATTGAAAAAAAAAAACCCGTGTTCCTGAACTCCCTTAATTCTCCTACCTCTTAGGGTAAGTGGGCAATCGTTGTTAAGACGATCGGTACGGATACGGTACGATCCAGGCACCTTAGGTCTAAGACCCCTGAGCGGCCTATGGCTTAAGTCCATGCTCTCAGCTGGGTGTAACAGCAGTAGAAGCCCCGTAGGTAACACGCGTAGACTGCACAGTCGTATCACGACAAAATAGCTTTACACTACTATAAATGAACATGTGTCTTCAGACATCCCTTCTCAGTCGAGTCTGCTCAGCATGTGCCACATGAATATGGCATAATGCTATGAATGAGCATTATTCTTCAAACGTCCCTTGTTAATATGGTTTGATACCACTATGAATGTGCAAGTGTGTCTTATAACTTACCTTCTCAGTAAAGTGTGCTCAGTTTGTGCTACATGAATATGGCTAATTACTATGAATAACCATGTCTTCAAACTTCCCATCACAGTTTTCTCCGCATGTGCTACATTAACATGGCCTTACACCACTATGAATGAGCTTGTGGGTCTTCAAACCTCTAATCCTATTAAAGGTTTTTCCACATGTGCTACAGGAATGTGGCCTTATACCGCTATGAATCAGCATGTGAGTCTTCAACGTACCCTTCATAGTGAAGTTTGAACCACATAAGCTACATGAATAAGGTTTTACATCATTATGAATGAGCATGTGGGTCTTCATAACGGTAATCCTAGTAAACGTTTTTCCACATATGCCACAGGAATGTGGCTTTTCACCACTATGAATCATCATGTGTAGCCTCAAACTTCCCTTCGCAGTAAAGGTTGATCCACATGTGCTACATGAAAATTGCTTTATACCGCTATGAATGAGCATGTGTCTCTTCAAATCACTCTTCTGAGCAAAGTTTGCTCCGCATGTTCTACAGGAATATGGCTTGAGACCACTATGAATCAGAATATGTTTCTTCAAACTTCCTTTCTCAGTAAAGTTTGATCCACATGTGCTACATGAATATGGTCTTATACCACTATGAATGAGTAAGTGGTTCTTCAAACGAGAAATAACAGTAAACTTTTTTCCACATATGCTACAGGAATGTGGTTTAACATCGCTATGAATCAGCATGTAGGTTTTCAGCGTTCCCTTCCTATTGAAGTTTGATCCATATAAGCTACATGAATACGGTTTTTCACCACTATGAATGACCCTGTGTATCTTCAAATCTCCATTCCTTGTAAAGTTTTTTCCGCATGTGGTACAGATATATTGCCTTATACCACTATGAATGAGCTTGTGTTTCTGCCGAAGTCCGTTCCGAGTAAAGTTTAATCCGCATGTATTACATGAATAAGGCATTAGATCGTTATCAGTAGGGATTTGTTCGCTCATTTCACTCCTGGTTGCCATTTTCCTGTAATCATTCTGAAGATGTGAGGCTCCGAGGGTATTAAGTGTAAGGGAGTTCTCCGACCTGCGGAAGATATACTAGCAATAGAAAATGTCCACTGAAGCAAACTAGGGAAGAAGCAACTAATATTATAATATAAAAATCACTTATGACGTACAATTAGTCAAAAGTTTACGATTACATTCTGTGATCAAAATGTTGTATGTATATTTATCATTTCATTACATAATTGTGGAGCATCAGATAATGATCGCTTGAAGATTAATTAGTCATTCAAATGAGTTATTTATTAAAACAATTAAGCACAGTGTGCATTAGATTTGATTAGCATAATCTTAAAATGTTTTTTTTGCCAAATTGCAAGTGGTATTCGCCATACCATACATCACACAGCACACACACACGGGAATTAAAAGGTTCATGAATTATTGGTCAGAACCGCATGATGGAAACCATGACGTCCAAACCTGGTGACAACGTGTCACTACTCGTAAATAGTCTGAGCACAGTGGCATTTCCTCATCGCGAAAGTGCTGCATAATTACACCAAATGTATGCTCATTTTGTTCTCGTCATCTTATAGTATCTTGGAAAGCGGTCGTCGATGACAGAAACATTCTATTTCTGATCTCTTGTATCTGATAGTCTTCCATAGTTAGTACATATACGAATCTCGATCAGGTGAATTTCGATACACCAAGTTTACTCTTGAGGAAAGAGGCCTTTACATTCTCTAGAGTTTCAACACTCATTTTTAATTGATCCCATATAAGTTCAATTCCATAAGTCAAAACCGGTATTATTTCCATTTAAATGAGTTCCATTGAGGTGGTCAGGGCTAGTTTTTCGACCTCTGGAATGTCTTTCAAAGCTCTAATCGCTGCTATTATTTTGTCTCTAACAAGAAAAGAGTAGATGGTCTGTGCAGATTGAAATCATATGCCCAGATATTTGAACTGATTCTTAATGGCTAATTTGTTTTCTTCTAGGTACAATTGGTCTTGTTATGCATTTCTTCCTCCCTTCTGGAACTTTATTTGGTGTGTGCTTTAGGTTATGGTTGTAAACTTATTTTCCATTGCCAATTCCAACAGTGTATCGATCGAATCCTCGACGTCTTTCAGGATTGTCCTCCTATGATAATGTAATCAGCATACAAGTATACAACGACTTTCTTTTCCATCCATTCTTTTGTCACATTGGCTGTTACGATATTAAAAAATACGGGACTCATGTTGTCACCCTGTAGTGCATGGTTCGTTTGGGTTATGACACGGTATGTTTTAATGCCATTTTATATGACCTCTCGTGTCAGATAGTATGTTTCCGATTATTAAGGCAACACAGATATCCCGTCCTTCAAAAACTCTAATTTTCTGATAAGTTCTGATAAGCCTTGTTAAAGTCTATGAAAACTGCAAAGAATTTTCCCTATTCATTTCGTAAGGCATAATCTATGTCAGTCAATAAATTCCTTACTGCACGGAGAGTTGATCTTTCCCTTCTATAGCCAAATTCAAAGTCCGGAACACAGGTATCAAACAACTCGGTCAATCTATTATATAGGATTTTGGTGAACACTTGGGAACCGTTGTTCTCTAGTACTGTACTCTTATTTGCTATGTGTAAGATTCTTTCATTTGAAAGTTTAAAACAAGGCCAATGATAAATAAATCTGAGTCAGTATTGTGACCAGAAACTGGTTTGTTAAGAGTCAAAAAGTTAGCGGGTTAACTGGTCTCGGCCAATGATATAATTCACTGCATAAATACGAGCCGAGCGCTGGAAACCGGTCGCGGGTCTTTGTTATAGAAAGCCGAGGTGGACCGAAGGGGGGAGTCAGCACACGCTTCAGGAATTTGGTCGCGCTCCAAGCTCAACGCCAGTCACGTGACCAAAGCAAGCCAATGGAATGCCGTGTTACAACGATTAAATTAATTACCAAAATGAGCATTATTCATTATGAGAGTAATTTAAACACTTCGGGACACTAGAAAAGTTGTTAAATAATATATACAAATTAATGAGACATATTTGAATGCAATTAGATGAATAATTACGAAGTAATGAGTATTTGTAATAAACGCGCAATTTAGGCAATTTTTATGAGGTGACGCTAACTGTTTATCGAGGTGGGAGAGAAGCGAGTTGATTCGAGGTTCTTTCTACTGAAGTCTTCATTGGAGGCAGACGTGTTTCTAGACAACGCAACAATCCACAAGAGAATGATATTATATTGCAAGTACGTCTTAGAAGAAATATAACTACAAGTTTTCAATACAATAAAGCGTCGAGAATTACGGCATAGTTAATGCGTAGTTATTACTCTACGTATATTGGAAACTGCAATTACGATATTTGAGGGAGGCACATGAAAGCTGTAGGAAACTACCCTCAAGGGTGATTGAAATTTTTAATTACATTCATCACCTTGTTTAACGAACAAAAGTTGAGAGGGAACTATATCATCGCGACTACAGAGAGTGAGATGATTCACTAAGATGCTGAAGAGAACATAACCCTAGATGATACCGAGAAAATCTGAAAAGACGTAACATATACAACCCGTGGAAGAGGAACATCTTTTCTCCCCTGCATAACAATAAATCTACGACAGTCATTACTACAGTACTACAAGTACGGATACGTCTACAAACATAATTTGTGCGACAGTACAGAAGAAAGCAGAATTTCCCGAACGAGTGAGGCCAGGGGATCCCGGTTCGATTCAAGTGAGAAAGGGCGGACCCGTCTCACAAAGAAGAAGCCAAACAGAATGGACGCTGAACCCGCACGTTGATGTTGGAGTTCGAATCCAGTTCCTAGGAGATTGGCGACTTCAGAAGGTGATCCAGGATGTTCCAGTACCACTGCTATAAGCAGCGATATCCCAGAAACATTCCGTATCTGATGAACAACGAAGGAAATCAATTTCTAGTCAACTTTACCGCAACATAAGGTAGAATCAAGACCGAAGCAGTATCCCATATTGTAGAACCGTAGAAACTTTAGAGGATATCCGACCTTTATTGTTATTGATGTAATTTTTCAAATATTTAGAACTTTCAGAATTTTCGGCTGTATATGTTTTTCATCGTAATGTCATGTAGGATTTTTATTCCCGGTTTTCATCGACCTTTCATATTTTTATAAAGTGGTTTCGACAATTTAGATTGGCTATTTGCAGTTTAGAACATTTGCGTTTGCGATTTTGAATTTATTTAAAGAGATTTTATTGTTTGATTTTATTGTTTTGAATTTCTTTGGTTTACGATAGATGGATTTTTATTGGAAATTGCATTCCAAGAATTTAAGAGTTAGTATAGTATATTTAGGAACTGCGAGATTTTACGATCTATTTGAAGATCTGAATAGAGTTATATTTTGAATAACTTATTATCAGATCTGGTTGTGAATATTTATTCACATAATTCACTCTTGAGAAATAATGTATTTTATTGAAGACGAATAAGCGAAATAAAACATTGTAATATTGTTATATGAGCCGAGGTAACTGCAATTTACGTCACAATATTGAAAGTATGTGAGGTTGAAAGTTGAGTACAGCATCTGATAAAAGTTTGCATTGATAATGTTAATAGTGAAAGAGCATAAGAGTTATCCAAAGATTATTATTTTATTATATTACCAATTAGGATATGTCATCGAAGAACCAATATTTTATTACAGTTTTTTTTATTAAACTTGTATTAACAGCAGAGTGAGAATTTTTCGCAACAAGATGTTATATATTTTGAGAATACAATGGATGTATTAATATGAAAGGAACTGCGAAGCATATCTAAGAGAGATATTTTATAGTATTCCCGTGTTGACGGATGATTGTATTGTATTTATGGAAATGGGCAAATGAATGTCATTGCTGCAGTATTTATGGAGAGTTACCTGTAAAGACAGATTTGCGAAATGTTAGTGGTCAAATTCCAATCCGCAGTTAAACTAGTCTCCCGTTCGGATCTCCGGGTGGGGACTACTCGAGAGGGGATTAACATCCCTAACTGACAAAGAGGAAATCTGACATTCTACGGACCGGAGCGTGGAAAGTTACAAGTCTGCTAGGAAGTGGAAGGTTAGAAAACTTAGAAAGGCAAGTGGATAGAAAAAGGTTGGATTAGGTTGGGATTAGTGAAATGCGCTGGCAGGAAGAACAGGACTTTTGGTTAGGACACTAAAGGGTCATTTGCACTAAATCAAACAATGGCCAAGCAGGGGTGGTCTCATATTGGGTAGGAAACTTGAACAGCGGGTGGAATATTATGGGCAATCAAGTGAACGGATTATATAACAAAAATCAATACAAAACCAACGTGCACCACAGTGGTACAAGTCTATATGACTAACAGTCAAGCTGATGACGAAGATCTTGAAAAGGTCTACGAGGAAATAGATGAAATTCTGAGGTATATCAAGGGTGAGAGAAATGTTATAGTAATGGGAGACTGGAATGATGTGTTAGAAAAAGGAAGAGAAGGGAAAATAGTAGGAGATTTCGGGTTAGGTGAAAGGAATGATAGAGGAAGCAGGCTGATGGAATTCATCACCGAGCATGAGTTGGTCATAGCTAACACCTTATTCAATAACCACAACAGAAGAATATACACATGGATGAGACCAAGAGATACTGGGCGTTACCCAATCGACTTCATTATGGTCAAGCAGAGTTTTGAAACCAGATTTTGGATTTTAAAACATATCCCGGTACTGACATTAAATCTGACCACAATCTGGTAGTTATGAAATGCAGATTAAAGTTGAAGAAACTGAAGAAAGGTCAAAAGCCGAAAAGATGGGCAATATACAGACTGAAAGAGAAGGATGTAAACGAAAGATTCAAGAAGAGTATAAAGGAAGAACTAATAAAAACCATAAACAAACTTCAATTGCAGACGAATGGGCACTTTTAAAGAAAGAAATAACAAAATCCGCAGAAAAAAACATTGGTAGGAAAGAAAGAATAGATAGAAAACCGTGGATAACTCAGGATATACTAGAATTGATAGATGAAAGGCCGAAACACAAGAATGTAAGAGATGAAAAGGGGAAAGCAGAATACAGACGTCTGAGAAATGAGCTTAACAAGAATTGCAAGGAAGCGAAAAAAGAATTGTTGAAAGAGAAATGTGCAGGTATAGAAAATTGTCTGAAATTAGGAAAAGCAGACACAGCTTATCGAAGGATTAGAATACTTTTGGGCAAAACAAAACTAAGTGTTGTAATACTAAGGACACAGAAGGAAAGCCCGTAACAGATAGGGAAGAAAAGGTTGTGAGATGGATAGCTTATATATTGTGTTCGTATGAGGGAAAGGATATTGAGAATCATGTAATGGAAAGGGACGATGAAATTGATGAGGATGAAAAGGAGATTTTATATAGAGATCAGAAATTGACAGAGCATTGGAAGACTTAAGCAGGAACAAAGCACCAGGCATACATGATATATCGATTGAGTTGCTACGCTGCATAGGAGATGAAGGTCTGATCAAGTTATTTCACTTGCTGTGTAGGATTTATGAGAAAGGTGAGGTACCCTTTGATTTCAAGAAGAATGTTATGACCCATATGTAACTGTTTCTCTAGTGAACCCACTGTTGGGTGACAAGTATAACTGTCTTTCCCTGACGGGTGCTTACCAGTCTTACCTTCTACGTCTGAGATTGATTTATTGTTTTGCGCCAAGGAGCCAACATAAAGTTGAAACCTAAAATTTATATTTTTATCAACCCTAGCTTGCGTAGAACACATGTCAAACTCTTCAAACTCATACCGTGGTATGATTGAATCATCAACCCTGATAACATTTGTATTGGGAGAAGGAACTTCTCTTAAAAATAATGCTACCCACTGGAATTTAAGATTGCATTTTGTTAGAAATTAATTTAATAGTCAAAAAACAAGTCAGTGGTAAATTTAATAATAATAATAATATGGAGTTCAAAGAATTTAAAATTACCACGCGCAAAGTATTTGAAATTGGAGGTCGGATGAATTTACAGAATTTACGATTATTACCAAGTTTGAAGTTACTGAATTTACGACAAAATAATAAAAGAGACAGAGAGTGCGTATATGTCATTTCCGCTCACCATTGGAGAAGCTTTTTCCCATGTGCTAGTTGTTTCAGTCCAGATTTTTGTACACTGTTGGTCGGCGACATCTTCTTGGTTTCTCGATGCTTTGCGAAATTATTGAAGTTTAAAATAATGCCTAATGGTGGATCTAAATCTGTAAGCCACTATACACGGCATGCCAGTACACAACAGCACGTGTAATACCCATGGCGACTGGTCAGTTGAGTATATCAGATTGACGATGTTCACCATGGAACGTAAGTGATTTGTATCCCCGCTCGGAACAAAATTTGTAACAAGATAGTTGCTCGCTTCACGCTGCGCGCTCCCTATATCTCCAGGGCACGCACCCCTTCCAGTGTACCACCTCCCAGACTCTTGCCTGGCCGGTAGACCAATCAGCGTGCTTCTTCTCCGATTCGAACTTAGCCGGAAATGGACCGCTCTCCTCTTGATTGGCTGTGACGCTCCACGCGCCCGGTTCCCGCCATACAGTTCATTGCACTCGACCCGACGCTTTGTGGTACAGTTTCCGTTTGGATCAAACTCAGAGTTCACATCGCCTTTTATTAAAACCGTTCGGTTGGAAATGTTCGCTCGCCGGTTTCAAAATCGTGTCGTTGCCCTCGATGTCTATTCCTGTAGCCGTAGTTTCCGATGACGCAAAACTGTCAACTGCCCTAACTGAATTTAAAAAAGTCCGTACTGTCCGTAATCAAATAATTTAGTGTGTAATTGATATAGGAATACTCCGAATGATAGTGTTTTTTAATACATAGATATAGAAAGCCTTTCAGTATGAGTTATAAAATTTAAAACGGTCCGAATAAAATACGACATAAATAATAATAATAATAAATTAAATTAAATATACTTGGCTAAATAATTGCCGCGTTCAGACAGACATGAATTATTTCCATCTGACTAAAGTCCCTTCGAAAAGAGGATACATTTCGCCTCGGATCATCATGTGATTTACCGTAAACACGGTACTTCACGTGATTATCCCAGACACGTTCTAAAATCCCCAACCAAAAGTACAAGTTACACAAATTAGATGACCCTACATACATATAAAATCACTCATAATTCTCTCCACGCGTTATGCATTGAAGTCCGTTTCACTATTGAATTGCTCTGGGCACACCGTCCAATGTTTGTCATTTTCTCAAATGTTCCACGGATATTTCCGCCTCTCAACAACCATATGTGGGAAAGATATACATAAAATCCTGTGTAATCCCTGTGTATTCATACGATGTCACACGCACTGAAGGTGTTCAGATATATGCCACCACAGAACTACTTCATAATCAGTGGTTGTTACTTTCTCCTTGTGTAATATAATTGCACGGTACACACTATAGCACACGATCACACAATCGTGGTTACACATCGTGACCATAGTACCCAATCTCTCTCTGTAGATTATATAAAATTTAAATATACTTCTGAAAATAAACCAGCAAGCTCACATTACACATAACACAAAATATTTCTGTGCCGTAAAGTCACTAACTTACTGAGTTCCCGTAGACCAATCTCTACCTAACACCAGTTCTCATCACTCCATATCTCTTTCATTCAGCAGTGCACAACCCAGACCAGTCACCTCCTCGCGATCCTGACCTAGTTTACACTACCCTTATATAATACTTATGTACTAATTACCTCGAGGTCACCTACCTCATACTCATAATAGCTTAAATTTCACACTCAGAGATCTTACATGGCGAGGTTGCAAACAGAGATCACGTGTGCTGTTTTGTATGAATTTCATGAAGGACAGTCTCGCCTTCTGGTGGCCCATCTTTTGCCTCGTGGACGCCTAAGCAAACGTGCCCTATACAAGCGCTGCCCCATCTCTTGGAGACAAGTGGGACTCCACCAGCGCTGCCAAACTTTGGCCTTGGTGTATCGAGACTCTTTAGCGCTCAACAGCATCCTTCAATCCCGACATCCTTCCCTGTACCGCTATGTGACCCCTGATACATCTGCCTAGAATACCAGATCTCCCACACACCGAATACCACACTTACTCAATTGATAGGCAGGCTCGCCAGCCACACTTACTTACTTACTTACTTACTTCTTGATACATATTTCCGAAGACTATGTATATTATACGTCCCATATAATCTGTTTGCCTTACCATCCTCTAGCACATACGCTGTTTTGCCAATACGTTTGGAAACTATAAATGGACCCTCGTAGAGATAGAAAAATTGGTCATAACCTTCTCTAGCTTATTCGACTGTTTCGGCACTCTAAGTAAATCTCTGTATCCCGGCTCGAATAGGTCGAATTTAGTTTATTTTTGTTGTCGAATTCTCTTTTGTTCAGACTTAGATAAATTCTGTTTCGCCAACTGGACAATGTAATCCATCCCCGGTTGATTTCCCTCATTTAATCCCGATACTCTTGCTAGTTCATTTTGTGGTCTCTTTCCGAAGTGAACTTCGTGTGGTGTCAATTTCGTGCTCTCATGCTGGACAGAATTCAGCCAGGTCTCGACTTTGGGAAGATGTCCATCCCAGGCCAAATGCTTGTTATGCACTAGAGTGCGAAAAAGACGAGCCACTTCCCTAAATGGACGCTCTGCAGAATTACCCTGAGGGTACCTTACAGAGGAATAAACGTGTGTAATACCAGCTTCCTGCATGCTGGTACTCAATTTCTTTGCAGTAAACTGTGGTCCACTGTTAGATAGTATCCTGAGAGGAACGCCAAACTCAGGTATATACTTATTAATGATCAGACGGCTACACGCTAGTCCCGTGGCTTTCCTTAGCGGATATAGCTTGACATACTTGCTAAAAGCGTCAATAACTATAAACATGTACTCGTAGCCGTACTGTCCTTTAACGATCGGGCCAAATAAATTCACACACAGTAGTTCGCCGGGACTACTGGTGAGAACTGCAGATCTTTCTCCCACTAAATACTTAACTGGATACTTGCTCCTTTGACAGGTGTCACACTTAGCTACGGTCTTCCTAACGTACCATCCCATTTTATTCCAAATAAAGATATGACCAATTTCACAGAAAATTTTGGTAGCACCAAAGTGTCCATGTGCCCTATCAATGAACCAGATTAGTTCCTCCCGTAAAGTGGCAGGAACACATGTTGCTCAGCGATTCTTCCTACACTTCCGTGCAAGAAGCCCATCCTGCATCTTGTACGTGAACTTCCCTACTTTCATCCACTCTTCTTCACCTGCTTCCAATATGGCCAGTGGCTCCCTTAAATTAACGTCATCACGTTGCTCTACTAACATGTTTCTCAGTGTCTGTAACGATGCACTGTTGCTACTGTCCACACATGCTAACCCTACTTTCCTATGGTGTCACAACTCTACTTGACACTCTATGACCTAAAAATGTCCCTTCTGACTGACAGAATGACGACATAGACAGTTTCAAAGTGAACCCTGCCTGATCTAACTTCTGAAAAACAATATCTAAATGACGTAGATGCTCCTCAAAACTGCGTGAACTAATTACCATATCATCAATTTAAATGGTTACAAACTCTGCTATCATCACCAAATGCGATGTTTAAAGATCTGATTAAAGCAGCTGAACTACTCTTTAACCCATAAGGTGTTCTAAAAAATTGGTAAAGGTTATACTTATGACTAAAAGCTGTGAATGGTCTATCTTCATAGATAAGTGACACTTGCCAGAAACTGGAACTCAAATCTACACAAGTGAAATACTTCTTACCCTCAAATGTCTGCATCAATTCCTCTATTGACATGGATTTCAGCTGGTCTGAACTGATTCTACTGTTGACTAAACGAGCGTCTAAACAAATGCGGACTGTACCATCTACCTTCGGTACGGTGATCAAAGAATTAACATATCGACTGTTGGAGTGCTCAATAATGCCATCTTCAAGCATCTGGTTAATTTGTGCCTCTACTGCACTCTGATAAGCGAAAGGTACAGGATATCTATGTCCTGTGAATACTGATCTATCAATAACGTTCAACGAGTGAGTATAGCAATTGGCCATACCTATGCGGTCCTCAAAAACTCTCCTATCATTTAATAACACATCATAGAGCAGAACACACTGTTCTTCCTCTATATTTCCCTGAAATGCAGCGTCACGTAACGAGTCCTCTAGACTACCGTTCGTAATCAAACTGCCCACTAAACTTAGAGAATCTCGCTCTACGGCTGGCGATATCTCATTCAAAGTAAAAATCACACCTACAACACTACTTCTCTGAACATGGTCGTTGAACTCTACTTCTACTTCAGAATCATCCCATTTAAATTTCAAACTTCCTATCTCATAACATATGTTACCAGACACCCTACTAAGCCAATCTGAACCGAAAATAACATTGAATGATAAATTTGGAATTACAAGACAAATTTGCTTTTCTACATGATTAGTAATTTTAATATCCACTAAAACATGCTTAGATATCACTTTAGACCTCTTCCCAACAGCTGTGATAACAAAAGAGCTTTCAATAGACATCTCCTCAAAATTTACTCCAGTTCCTTTCATTTTATCATAAAATGCACAACTAATGCAACTCTTCATGCAACCACTACCAATTAAAACATCCGTGTACGCCTCGGATACGTTAAGCTTAATAATGAGGCTGTTACTAATCACCTCCTGAATAATACCTTCATCATTTAGTTCACGTAATAATTCACTTCTTACATTTAGGTCATAGGGTTCCTGTATAAGTGTATGGACAGGGTATGTTACAGACTGAGATTCTGACCTTATATCGCAGTCTGGTTCGCGTTTAAAGTACCGCTACTGCTTGGTGTAGTGCTACTCACTACGGCACTGGTCTGGTTGTTCTGCGTTGTTTTCGGTGTTAGGCTGGTCATTGCTACCATTAGGCTGTCCTCTACTCTGACCATTATTTCCGTAATTCTTCTCTTGATTTCCCCTGAAATCATTGTTCCTGCCTTGATTTCCCCTGAAATCATTATTCCTGTTCTGGTATTGCGTACCATATCCATTTCCTCTGTTCTGATTCTGACTGTTATTATTATTATGATTCTGATTATTTCTATTTTGAACATTGGGCACCTCGCCACTGTTCCCCTGATCTTCCTGATTTCTAGCATCATTAGGCCTATTATTATTGTTACTCTGGTTCCTAGTGAAATTCTCCTCGTATCCACCTCTGCCTAATGCATCGAATGTGCTTAATAAGTTCTCACCTTGAGAAATAGATTTTACATTTTGTATGTAAGCAGCTTCCTTGATCATGTATGGAAAGTGCCTAAGTAAAAGCCTGACCACATCACTTTCCTCCTTTAAACCATCCAGATATTTACACGTTAACACCTGCCCTAAAAAGTACTCTGTTATTGTGTAGTTTCCTCTCGGGTTATACTTCCCACAAACAACTCCCTCACGATGCTGAGACTGTATGACCTCATTCCAAAACTTCTCACAGAATTTAATTTTAAAGTCTGAAATATCTTCGAAATTATCTCTATAGAGAGCAAACCAGTTTCTTGTCTCCCCTACAAACGCTTGCTCTAAAACCTCAACTACTTGGCACCACTCAACCTCTCCTTAAATTTATTTTCTATTGCATTCATGAATTCCATGGGACAGCCCTGTCGATTGCTGAACTTTCCCAATTCTATTTCCCTGTGTGCGCTATTCACATAAACTGGCCTACTCAGACTATTTTCCTGCCTTATCCTGGCTTTCAACTTCTGTTCTAATTCAGCAATTTTCTCCTCAGCTTTTCTCTCAATAGTAGTTACAGTAGACCTAATACTCCCTTCCGATGTTTCAACTTTATCACCCAACTTAGCTTGTTTCTCCTGAATTCTACTAATGCTTTCCTTATTCTTCCGACTTAAATCATTAACTTCAGTAACTATTTCAGCATGAACTTTATCAATTCTTTCCCCCAGCTGTTCTTTAACCTCGCTAGTTGCTACCTGAATTTTGTCAATTTCTCCCCCCAATTGCTTTTTAACCTGCTGTGTTTCAAGTTGAACTAATTCTTTTAAATTCTCAGCCTGTGTACTGATTCTACTTTCCAGCTCATTTTGCACTTTACCTAATTTTCTGTCTACATCCGCTATAATTTTTTTAGCCTTCTCGTCCATTACCCCCTCTGATCTCGCCCCTCATTTGCTGAAATTTCTTATCTAATTTTAGATTGTTCTCATCAAATTTCTCATTTAATTTATTGCTCACTTCCTTACTGTTCTGTTCCAACGTAGCATTTAAAGCTTGTGTACTCTCTTTATTTTCCCTACTGTTCTGTTCTATTTTAGCGTTTAAAGCTTCTGTACTCTCTTTATTTTGCCTACTGGTTTGCTCTAATTTAGCATTTAAAGCATCTGTACTTATTTTATTCTGTTGCATAAACTGGAGAAGCAAACTTTCCAACCCCGCTTGACTGTTTTCATTGCCCCCGTCAGTATCGAGATTTACCTCCGACATCCCTGTAGTGCTTTCATTCTCAAGACCAGACATACTACTCGCTTCTTCACTTGCCAACTGGTGACCACTACGCAACTTCATCTCTTTCTCAACATCACCCATGCTGATACACATTGATAAATAAAAGACCCCCAAAATACCGGCACAGAAATATATAACCTTCTCCTTCCACTCCACTCCACGTTGCTGGCGACAAATGTCGGTCTCGTGGGGTGTGTGATGAAAACCACAACAATCCCCACGTTTTGCAGCCAAATGTAACGGTGCTTGGTAGCCATTCTTGCATAGGTAATATACATACATAAGAAGCTCCACAGTTGGGCACCCATATGTAACTGTTTCTCTAGTGAACCCACTGTTGGGTGACAAGTGTAACTGTCTTTCCCTGACGGGTGCTTACCACTCTTACCTTCTACGTCTAAGATTGATTTATAGTTGGGCGCCAAGGAGCCAACATAAAGTTGAAACCTAAAATTTATATTTTTATCAACCCCTAGCTTGCGTAGAAAAAAAAAAGGAAAACTCTTCACACTCAAACCATGGTATGATTGAATCATCAACCCTGATAACATTTGTATTGGGAGAAGGAATTTGTCATAAATAATGCTACCTACTGGAAATTAAGATTGTATTTTGTTAGAAATTAATTTAATAGTCAAAAAACAAGTCAGTGGTAAATTTAATAATAATAATAATAATATGGAGCTCAAAGATTATAATATTGCCACGCACAAAGTATTTGAAATTGGAGGTCGGATGAATTTACAGAATTTACGAGTATTACCAAGCTTGAAGTTACTGAATTTACGACAAAATAAGAAAAGAGAGAGAGTGCGTATATGTCATTTCCGCTCACCATTGGAGAAGCTTTTTCCCACGTGCTACTTGTTTCAGTCCAGATTTTTGTACACTGTTGGTCGGCGACATCTTCTTGGTTTCTCGATGCTTAGCGAAATTATTGAAGTTTAAAATAATGCTTAATGGTGGATCTAAATCCGTAAGCCACTATACACGGCATGCCAGTACACAACAGCACGTGTAATACCCATGGCGACTGGTCAGTGGAGTATATCAGATTGACGATGTTCACCATGGAACGTAAGTGATTTGTATCTCCGCTCGGAACAAAATTTGCAACAAGATAGTTGCTCGCTTCACGCTGCGCGCTCCCTATATCTCCAGGCCACGCACCCAATCCAGTGTACCACCTCCCAGACTCCTGCCTGGCCGCTAGACCAATCAGCGTGCTTCTTCTCCGATTCGAACTTAGCCGGAAATGGACCGCTCTCCTCTTGATTGGCTGTGACGCTCCACGCGCCCGGTTCCCGCCACACAGTTCATTGCACTCGACCCGACGCTTCGTGGTACAGTTTCAGTTTGGATCAAACTCAGAGTTCACATCACCTTTTCTTAAAACCGTACAGTTGGAAATGTTCCCTCGCCGGTTTCAAAATCATGTCGTTGCCCTCGATGTCTATTCCTGTAGCCGTAGATTCCGATGACGCAAAACTCTCAACTGCCCTAACTGAATTTTAAAAAAGTCCGTACTCTCCGTAATCAAATAATTAACTGTGTAATTGATATCGGAATAGTCCGATTGATAGTCCTTTCTAATACATAGATATAGAAAACCATTCTGTACGAGTTACAACATTTAAAACGCTCCATAATAAAATACGACATAAATAATAATAATAATAAATTAAATTAAATATACGTGGCTAAATAATTGCCGCGTTCAGACAAACATGAATTATTTCCATCTGACTAATGTCAGTGGCGTAAATCCCTTCGAAAACAGGTTACACCTATACCGAAGAAAGTGGGAGCTGACAGATGTGAAGATTACCGTATTGATTACTCATGCTTCAAAGATCCTGTCTAGAATAATTTGCAAGAGGATAGAAAGCCAGATAGAAACGGAGTTGGGTGAAGACCAGTTTGGTTTCAAGTGAAATGTAGGAACAAGGGAAGCTATACTACGTCATAGGTTGATTTTGGAAGGTAGAATAAGGAAAGATAAGAGATCGTTCATGGCATATGGAGACTTAGAAAAGTCTTTTGATAACGTTCAACTCTGAGATTTGCCGATGACATCGTCATCTTGGCTGACACGCCTGAGGAATTGAATGAGTTTTTGAATGGTATGGTCTTGAGGAAAGAATTCATGATGAAAGTTAATAAACGTAAAACAAAATTATTGGAATGCAGGCGTAATAAATCAGAAACCTCTACGAACATCAAAATGGCAGGTAAAAAGCTGAAGAAAGTAGGAGACTTCTGTTATTTAGAAAGCAAAATAACCCGTGATGGACGAAGCAAAGAGGATATAAAAAGTGGGTTGGCTCAGGCAAGGAAAGCATTTCTACAGAAAGGAATCTGTTGACATCGAATATAGATTTAGGTATTAGGAAGTCATTTTTTAAAGCCTTTGTGTGGAGCGAGGCGCTCTATGGAAGTGAATCTTGGATTATTGGTGCACCAGAAAAGAGGAGAATTGAAAGTTTTGAATTGCGTGTCACAGTAGAATGATGAAGATCAGATGGGTAGATAGGGGGACAAACGAAGAAGTATTAAGACGTGTGGGAGAGGAGAGATGTTTCTGGCGAATGCTAATGAAGAGAAGAGATAGGTTGGTAGGACATATAATAATACACCCAGGAATAGCAAGTTTAGCTATGGAAGGAAGGGTCGAGGACAAGAACTGTAGGGGTAGACCAGGGTTAGAATATGTCAAACAGATTGCCTCGGATGTAGGGTGTGGTAGCTATGTAGAGATGAAACGATTAGCTCAGGACAGGAGCTTACATCAAACCAGTCAAAAGACTGAAGACTCAAACAACAGCTTTTGAAGAGAGTTATTAATGAGAATGTAAGCAGTATTATTATGAAAGGATTATTTGAGTTATCGATATAGGCAATCGAATTGAATCCTTGAAACAGTGGAACAGGTGATCTTGTATCTGATAGAAATTATAGGAAACAGCGGATCATTGTGAAGCTGAAGTAAATTTGAGCTCTATTTAAATGGCTCTGAGTAGATAGTAACGTAACGGTAATTATTTGACGAATGGAAGAAAAGTTATCTTAATAATTACTTTTATCGAGAAGAAAGACCAGTGGATGTGAATAAACTATGTCTTTACTTAACTGTACGGATTATAGAATCTTGAATTGTAATTTTAACTCGAAAAGACATAGCGAATTGGAGACTTGCGTGATTCTACAGAAGTTACGCTGAGATAAGATTTAGGAGAAACGATGTAAATGTTTTAAAGTTTTAAGTTAGCATTTTTGCTATTTTTTAATAATTTGTGTGACAATACTTCATATATATTTGTGTTGTAAATAGAACGTGTTTAAACATGATTTAAAGTTAATTTATTGTGTTTTATGGTAGAAGTTATTAATCGCTTCAAAGGACGATTTTACAATAATAGGAGACAGGAATTATTATTGAATAGATTAATAAATGGTTTTTGTAATGGCGGAGGCCTACGTCATGATAATTCATTTATTTTGCGGGTTTAGTTTAATGACATTATTTTTTGTAGTTAACTCCCGTTATCTAGGGAACAGCAGTTGTTTGCTAGAATTTAAATATTATTATATTACTTGAGCTGGTATAGGCATTTTCATTTAATGATTGTTTCCAAGGGAAACTTATACGTAAACGTCATTTAATGTTAAATTATTTACATAATATTTTAAGCAATTATTAACGTAAGATTTTTATTTGATACTTATATTTTGTATCGTGTTATACGTGTCGATAATAAATAGACAGGCACGTGTCTTACGTTTTCATGACATTTTTATAGACATTTGGCTTTGTCTTTGTAGATTATTGGTAGAGGAATGGGCTATGGGGTGGAGGTTTATCCAATGTCCTGATACTAATCCTTACGCCCGAGATTTTGTAATCTCATATTCCCGAGTAGTGTTTAGAACCCGTGTATTTTGTAGTTAGTAACTATAGCAACCTCAGTTAATTCCCCTGTTCCCTTACCCAGAGTGTATTCGCCAGTAGCACTGTGTAGTTTTTCTAGCCGGGGACTTCAAGATGCTAGGATCCATTTCTCTATCTGAGGATTTTGGTGGATCATTCGATAGGAGTTGGGATCTTCTGTGTTACGTTTCCCTGTTTAGAAAATTTATTTTGGAGTACCTCAAACACTGTGGCATATCTCCTTTCTCTAAACATTTGTTGACAGGGAATTATGTAATCTCATATAATTTGTCTCAGGGGTAAGGAATAACCCCGATTAAAATGTGGGTTCAATCGTGTAAGCCGACTGAATAGCATTTAATTTCGCTCCATGAGATGATGCAGAGATCTAACTAGTGTAAAGTTAATTAGTGTAACTTTCAGCAGTACCATTACTATGCACGTTTTCCTCAAATATGAGGAACCTAGCGCGTTTCTACTCTTCAATGACGAAGTGGCATGCAGTCTGAATACATATTATACAGACAATGCTGTTTTATATGTCGGAGATCTTGGAGTAAGAGTAATTCTGGATAAACGTGATAATCCTTCTACTGCAAGAAAATGAATATTGTGCATGGGGCTAGGTTAATAACATTCACATACGACTGTTATCTACTGAAGGTCAAGATGTTCTTTCATCGTCTTGAATAAAATTATATGGTTATTGGGTGCTGCTTTTATATCTGAAGACTGAGCATTCAATTTTATTTTCATTCATTACAGAGGAATGTTGTCATTGGTATTCTTTTCTTGTAACGAGATAAACAACAAATTTACGATGAAAAAAGGCTGTACGAGGACATCACGATTAATTTATTGTAACGGGCAACTGAATACCAAGTAACTAGTGATCTGTCCACCAATTCAAGTGACAGAAATTAATCTACATTTAATTCACTATAGAATGACCATTCTGGCTAGTTGGGATATATAGGCCACATGATTTCATAAAGGTTATTATACTTCACTGTTGAAAACATAACGGATTAATGGATAGCAAAACTTAGGGCTACACCGATTGTGTGCATATGATTGATTTACTTGAACTGAGCGGTCCACATTCTGGCTGGCACCTTTTCTTTTAAACGTTCTCTTTTCTCAACATAACGACTTGATCCCCATCCTCCGAATTAGTATTACAAATTTTCGACCTGAATTTCAATCCAGCAAGTTCATACCATGTTAAAAGTATTTCTAATTAATTCCCGGTGCCAAAAACATGAATATACCAGTATCGGGCCTCTATTAACGTTCGTTATTAATGTTGAAGTGCGCATTACGATACGGCATTAATTATGTTCATAAAGAAGTAACGTTGCCTTTACACTAAAACATTGTCAGTCATGCTTTCCATCCTTGTGTTGTGGATTAAAGGATTGCCTAGTTCTTGTTTTTGTTTCTATGTGGATGCGAATGGTTGATGGCTTGACCTGGCATACATGTTTTGTGGCGACGTGTTCGACTGGAGGTGTTCACATCACGATGCGTGGGTTTCAGCGCAATCTATTTTTTTTATTTATAAGCTTATGTTTTTAAATTTATCCCCCGCGGTGGTAATAAGCGGTAATAACCAATTACAGAATGAGCCAAATCGTCAACAGTGTTCAGTTAGCCACAGGAGAGTTAGTGAGACGGGAGCAGCACATTCTTCCCTCAACTCCTTTAAAAACGACACCACTAGTCAGTTGCCATTCTGCTGGTATTTGTAAGAGAGTGAAAGTAATTAATGTCAATTTGTAAAATGAATTTCAGTTGTAATACCATGTTAGGTTATTTCTAGGAAACAGTGGTTCATTTAAGTTTATAGAATATAAGGTAAGATTGGTTTATTTTATTTATTTAAGCGAAAATTTCCCTACAGGAGAGCGATTAAACTTGGATCACATGATGTCATTTAGAGGTGTGTCTCCTCCGCTCCTCCCAAAATCTCTTCATTCTCGCGGAATGTTCCCTCTTCCTCTCATCCGTCCAATTATTCCTGGTTTTCGTAATGATCTTGGTTCGAACTTAACATTCGCGATTTTCGTCTGGCACTCAGTTCGGTCTGTATACTCATTATTTGTAAGTCTCTCTGTGCCTCTTTAAGCCATTCTGTGCCGCATTTGCTCTGTGTTATGATACCGAGTAGTTTCTTGGGCAATCTGTAGGTGGCCATCCTGTGGATGTGAGTGTAAAATTTGGCTCTGCGTTTTCTAATTTCATCTGTTATCGTAATGGTGTTTTGATAGAGTTCAGTACTAGGTCTCTTCATCCAAATGCCGTTTCTGTTGATTGCTCCGTAGATCTTCCGGAGAATTTTTCGTTCCTGCTTTTCCAGTTCCCTAATCTTGGAATGACTTACGATTACTATTGTTTCAGCCGCATATGTTGCTTCTGGAAGAATAACTGTTTTATTATGTCGTAATTTGGCGTTCGTCGAAATGCATTTCTTGTTGTAATGGGCCCACGTTAGCCCGTAGGCCTTCTGGAGCTTAGTGATTCTGTCTTCATTGGTGATTCGATTAAGTCCTGAGGGCTGTATAATTTCGCCAAGGTATTTAAAACTGCAGACTTGTGCGATTTTACCGTATTTGGTGTTTAAAGGGGATTTATTTTCTGGCCTTCTCTCCATATATTTGGTCTTGTCGTAAGATATATGTTATCCGGTCTTTTGTACAATCTCATGGAGCTTTTCCACTGCGTAAGTCGTTTCCGATCTGTTGTCTGCGACAATTGCAATATCGTCCGCGAAAGCGAGACATTTGAATTTAGTTGTTCTCTTTTTTAATACCGATTTGAATGCCCTTTACAAGAGGTTCACATTCCCTAATTATTCTCTCCAGAACCATATTGAAGAGGATTGGGGATAGTCCATCCCCCTATCGGACTCCAGTCTTGATTTCGAAGGGCTCTGATATATCGCCCATGAATTTCACTTTGGATATTGTTCCCGTAAGTGTCTGTTCTGTGATTCTGCGTGTCTTACGATCCATCCCAAATTCTTCCATGATTTTAAAGAGGGTGTCGCGGTCAACAGAGTCGTATGCTTTTCTGAAGTCGATGAATTCAATCACTGTATTTCTACATTTCCTCATTTGAAGATCGTCTTTAGGCACCTGATCTGTTCAGCACACGATCACCCTTTTCTGAATCCAGGCTGGTAGTCACCGATGAGTGGATCCATTTGGGTCTCTAACCTGTTCAGAAGTGCTGTGGAAAGGATTTTATAAGCAACCGGGAGTAGGGAAATTCCTCTATAATTGTTGATGTCCGTCTTGTCGCCCTTTTTGTGCAACGGGTGAATCAAAGCGCATTACCAGTCATCTGGTAATTGCTCCGTTGTCCAAATATCTGAAATTATGGAATGGAGTTTCCGCGTCAGTGTGGGATCATTCAGTTTCCAGAGTTCAGCAATGATCCCAACTTCCCCTGATGCTTTGTTGTTTTTGAGTTGTCAGATTATCTCCGTAATTCATTCAATATCGGGGGCTTGCGAGTCCAAGTGTATGAATACCGGAGGAGAGAAGTCAAGTTTTACTAGAGGTGGTTCACAGTTAAGAAGAGAGTTGAAATATTGGGCTAATAGTTTGCAAATATTTTTGGAGTTAGTTTCCAATGAGCTGTCGTGTCTCTTGAAGCACAGACTGGGTGCTTGGTATCCCCGTAGATTTTCTCTAAATGACTTGTAGAAAGTTCTAGTATTATTTTTGGTGGAATCCTGCTCGATTTCGTGGAGTCTGTTGTTATCATACCTTAGTTTTTCTTTCCTAAGTAATTTTGAGGCCTATTTTTGAGTGGTAAGAAAGTTATCCCTGTTTTCCTTTGTTTGGATACTGTGATTTTTTTTCCTAGCCATTATGCGATTGCCAACTGCTTGATCGCAAATTGTGTTCCACCAGCGATGTTTTCTGGAGCGAGGTGGTTGTCCAAGCTTCATGGCTTCCCGAATTCTCCCCGTTAGTATCCTCCAGTCTGTTGATTCCTCCTGATTGATGTGCAAAATGATTTCTTCCCTGTGGAGTTTCGGATATTCCGGATCTGGTATGAAATTTTTGGGTGGGCGTTTTTGTCTTCTATTTGGTTGGAATTTTGTCTTTATTTGAAGAAGATAATGATCTGATTCAAAGACGCCTTCACGAGCCCTGACATTCCAAATTTCTTTTATGTTTTTCATGGAGATTGCGACATGGTCAATTTGGTACTCACCCTGTTTAAGATACGGTAATCTCCATATGGTCAATTTATGTGCAGGTTTTTGATATTGGGTGCTCATGATTTTAAGTCCAAAGTTTCTACAGAAGTCAATTAATCTTTCCCCATTTTTGTTGGTACATTTGTGTTTAGTATGAGGGCCTGTGGTATCCGTGAATTTCCTTTCTTTCTCTCGCTGTGCGTTATGTATTATTATTATTATTATTATTTTAAATTGGGTGTTATACCTTGCAACCTGCCCAGGCACCAGGAGACATACACAGTTTAAATTATTATTCTAAAAGATATCTGAGCGACGAGTAGGTATCCCTCTTTCTCCGGGTTGGAGACATAAATTAGAGCCGATCACAACATCGATAACAAATGTTAAATAGATGAGACTACGCAAGTACAAGACACGCCGTGCAAATAATTAGTTGATTCTCTTACAACTACTTAGTCAGGCGCAGACCACACACACACAAACTCACACCTCAACACTAAACACTGGGGCATTCCTATATCAGATGCCTTGTCAGCAGCGACTTTAAAAACAGAACACCATCTCGTTAGTCACTGAACTGCAGAACAGTTCTTGATGATTTAATTTTCAACTCATATGCAAAGTGCGGTACAATAAAAAAAAACTTCGGCACGCTGGAAGGCGCAGGTAGACTTCTCCCGACAAAAAAACAAGATGTTCAGTAAAGAACATATAGCCTACTTTCTCCTAAATGCAAGGGCATATTTATAACTCTTTGTCCTCTTCAAAGAGTATAATTGAATATTGGTTGTAGTAGCTTGTCGAAATACAACGTACTATACGGATATTAAACGTTGATTGATTGAATCAACACCTGAATTATATATACACACACTAATACAACCATTACAATAACACAGGTCATGAGACAAAATTCAACACTGACCCAAGTTCACGAGGCTAAATGACCATAATGTCCATGCATCTCAAATGAAACAACAACAACATATTCTTACCCAAATTCTTACTCGTATAAAAGTTCATACAATAGTAAGCCTACAGACGTTACAATGACACAGGTTATCAGACAACGTGTACACACGCACCCAAGTACACGGGGCTACAAGACCATGATGCCGCAGAACCCCTAAAGAATCAACAACAAAAATAACAATAGACTAGACTCTACCGCGGATGAAGCACGAAGAATTTTAATCGCTCTAGTCGAGTGTTGAAATTTGTGGTGTTTTGAGAACAGCATATTATATAATATTTTTGATAGCAAATACACATAATATATGCTTAACATTGTAAGTTGTGAGTAGTTATGAATAAATAAATACAAAAAAAAAACGAAGTAAAATTATTCGAACCTATAGGGATTCGAACCAGGGTAAGCTGGATTATGAGGCTAGATCGCTACCACTGCGCCACGGATGTGATAAAATAATCCCATATAAATAGCTTCATTAGTACAAATGTATCTTTTTTGTGCTGAAATCAACGATTTCCGTAACGTTTTTGGCCCTTATATAAACCATTTGATATTAAATATGTATTATTTTGTTCAGTACATTCCTAAAAGGATATAACCTTACGCAGTTGCGGTTATATATGGATTTACGAGCACAGATAGCGACCATTTTGTCTACGGGACGTCACGACCCACAACGATATTGTATCGTCAATCGGACCTGTTAAGTCACTTCTACGGTTACATAATCTATTATAATGGGCCAATATCCTACCGGTCACCTCCTTGAGGACAGTTTAAACCTCCATATGTACTATGAGCTGAATTGTTGAGGTCAGGCCTTGTTGAATCGTAAGTTACGGTTGGGCTAAAATACTGGCATGATTCATACATCCACCATCCTGAAACTATTTGGCTGATGACCCTATAGTTTGGACAAAATACGTTTCCCACATAAAGGTATATTGTTGCAATTTTTTAGAGATAGGATGATTAGGTTAGTCGTAATTTGATTTAAGCTCAGAACATTTGGGTGGGCGCCATTTCGTTTTTATTATGATGGCGGCGATATACAACATGACACTGAGTTGTCCCTTGCTAGTTCTACCTCTGTGCCTAAGGTGATTCAATTTGGGTCTCGTTGTGTTTGAATTGATAGGGGGAATCGAATTGCACACATACATGACCGCCATCTGCAAACTATTGGGCTGATGACCCTGTAGTTTGGCAAAAAGAAGTTTCCCACATGAAGGTATGTTGTTGCAAAATTTGGTAGAGATGAGATGATTAGGTTAGTCGTAATTTGAATTAAGCTTTGAATATTTAGGTGGCCGCCATTACGTTTCCGTCAAGATGGCGGCGATATAAAACATGACACTGAGGTGACCTTTGCTAGTGCTACCTCTGTACCAAATTGCGTTCAATTCTGATTCACCGTGTTCAAATTGATAGGGGGAGGACAGACATTCAGAGTACACACACTCTCACACACACACAAACAGACCCACAATTTTTGGCCCTGTGTAGATCTCATAAGTCTACTTTCATTTTTTGGAAAAATCGAAAGTAGGCTAAAAATCGGATTCATTAAATTTAATAAGCGAATAGTTCTAGTGATTTTGTTTCTATGAGGATGCGAATGGTTGATGGCTTGACCTGGTATAATAGCAAATTGTGTAAATCCGTATTGATAGAATAATTAAAACTCTTATGTTATCATTCGCCAAATCAATACGTACTTAAAAACACTTAATTGTCATGTCTATATTTTACAGATTATGTGTACATGTTTTAAAACTCACTGGTTTCTTCCCACGCACATAAATAGAACTTATCCTAAGTAGATAATCTATGAAATCGATATCCTTACAAATAGGAATTAAGAATTAAATTAAGAAGAAACATAAAACATAATCCTTTGAAATATCTTTGAAAAATCCGTGTTATAGGTAATATAGGTGTCACTTAATTGTCTTCGTTTGGTAAATATCTTCTTCAATAACTAGTAAAATTTTAATCCTTTGAAAATATTTATGAAAATTGTTTAAAGATAGGTAATTATAGGTGTCACAGAATGTTCTTCATTTGGTAAACCTCTTCTTCAAAATAAATAGTAAAAGTCGCCGTTTTATAACACTGTTGTTTTAGTCATGAATGTGTTTGTGTACCTTTGATTTGTTCGGATGTTATGTTCTCATATTAATGTTCCAGATGTGTATTTGTATTTCTCTGTTTAAATAATCATGAAATGGGATTGATATTTCTTTGGTCTATAATCACTTCGGATGTTATGTTCCCATATTAATGTTTCAGATGTGTATTTGTATTTCTCTGTTTAAATATTCATGAAATGGGATTGATATTTCTTTGGTCTATAATCACTTCGGATGTTATGTTCTCATATTAATGTTCCAGATGTGTATTTGTATTTCTCTGTTTAAATATTCATGAAATGGGATTGATATTTCTTTGGTCTATAATCACTTCGGATGTTATGTTCCCATATTAATGTTTCAGATGTGTATTTGTATTTCTCTGTTTAAATATTCATGAAATGGGATTGATATTTCTTTGGTCTATAATCACTTCGGATGTTATGTTCTCATATTAATGTTCCAGATGTGTATTTGTATTTCTCTGTTTAAATATTCATGAAATGCGATTGATATTTCTTTGGTCTATAATCACTTCGGATGTTATGTTCTCATATTAATGTTCCAGATGTGTATTTGTATTTCTCTGTTTAAATATTCATGAAATGGGATTGATATTTCTTTGGTCTATAATCACTTCGGATGTTATGTTCCCATATTAATGTTTCAGATGTGTATTTGTATTTCTCTGTTTAAATATTCATGAAATGGGATTGATATTTCTTTGGTCTATAATCACTTCGGATGTTATGTTCTCATAATAATGTTTCAGATGTGTATTTGTATTTCTCTGTTTAAATGTTCATGAAATGGGATTGATAATTCTTTGGTCTATAATCACTTCGGATGTTATGTTCTCATATTAATGTTTCAGATGTGTATTTGTATTTCTCTGTTTAAATGTTCATGAAATGGGATTGATAATTCTTTGGTCTATAATCACTTCGGATGTTATGTTCTCATATTAATGTTTCAGATGTGTATTTGTATTTCTCTGTTTAAATATTCATGAAATGGGATTGATATTTCTTTGGTCTATAATCACTTCGGATGTTATGTTCTCATATTAATGTTTCAGATGTGTATTTGTATTTCTCTGTTTAAATATTCATGAAACGGGATTGATATTTCTTTGGTCTATAATCACTTCGGATGTTATGTTCTCATATTAATGTTTCAGATGCGTATTTTTATTTCTCTGTTTAAATATTCATGAAATGGGATTGATATTTCTTTGGTCTATAATCACTTCGGATGTTATGTTCTTCTATTAATGTTTCAGATGTGTATTTTTATTTCTCTGTTTAAATATTCATGAAATGGGATTGATATTTCTTTGGTCTATAATCACTTCGGATGTTATGTTCTCATATAAATGTTTCAGATGTGTATTTGTATTTCTCTGTTTAAATATTCATGAAATGGGATTGATATTTCTTTGGTGTATAACAACTGTCATTATTTCCTTGTAACAGAGATGTATATCGTATGTAGACAAACCTTCACGAGCTGATAACCTATATTCCAACTTAGAGCATCAAGTCCTTATTCCGTTATTATGATAATTCAGTCCCGATTGTTAACTATGTTGTTTATTCCTGTAATTGTCTTTATCAGCTTATAGCGAAGATGTATATCGCATATAGACATACCTTCAAGAACTGATAACCTATAAAATTTTATTCTGTGTTTTATGTTATTAAAATGTTGCGGTATTTCGAATTTAGATAATCAATAGAGCTTACATTGATTAAGACGTTGGAAATTGTTAATGATTATGAAGCCTCATGTATTCTTCTTCTTTGCTTTATGTCGAACATATTGTAATAATCCAACTTAGAGCATCAATTCCTTATTCCGTTGTTATGTTCTTCAGTCCCGAATTTTAACTGTGTTGTGCATTCTTGTATGAATATTTAACTTAAACGTAAAATATTATCGGGCTTATACAATGGAAAACATATAATTACAGTTCTTTCAATGCGTTGAAAGGTGCAAACATAAGAAGAAAATAATTATCCAAGATGCCGTGCTGGTAAAAATCTAAAAGGAAATATTCTTGTGAGTTGCTTTAAAGACCACTTTGGTGTCGTTGTAATAACATATTTGAACCCTGTGGAGATGTTACTTAAATTTGCCAATTGTTGTATAGAAACGTCCCCATGTTCAGAATACGAGAACGCATCTTATAATTCCGAAAGTATATTTTTCTCTTCCCTTGGCGTAACGGTGGGTCATATCAATAACTCTTTCAGACAAAAGTTTTAGGTAATTTTTAGAGGACTATTAAACATACTGAACGGTATTAATTCTGTGCCTGTTGAGGACGGTATGAATTTTTGTTCTCAAAAAACTCCATATGTCTCAGACCTTTAATCAATGGTCTGTGCTATTTAGAAAATTACGGATATATGTTTTTAGAACTTATGCGAAGAATTGTACGAACTTCGAATGCAATCGATTTTTCACATATTAAGAAAAGGCCCACTATTTACACCAAGTTGGTCCAATATTCCCCATTAACATACTCGATCAACATTTAGATGGGTTTTATATTATGTATAACATTGAAAGTGATTGGTGGCAATTGGCGGTATATATCGTGTCCACAAGACAGTGAGATATATGGTTGGTTCCTCAGTTTAGGGGCTGCGACAACGCGGTCATATAGCCCTGTGTACTTAGGGTGTTTGTAGAATCTGTCTGATAACCGGTAGTAATTGTTGGTTCGTCAGTTTAGGGGCTGCGACAACGCAGTCATGTAGACCCGTGTACTTTGGATGTGTGGAGAATCTGTCTGATAACCGGTGTTAATTATGATGGCTGTATTAGTGTGTATATCTGTTTAAATTCAAATAAGGACTGCAGACATTGAATATTTTTAAAGTATTTCCTAATTTTGCCGCCAAACGCCACCGTCAACGACCAACTAGTTCAGAACATAGTTACCAGATGCCACCGCAGTCTGCTCTTGACGACGAACGTAGGAACCTAAGAACGTTAGTCAAATGTTTAACCTATATATAATTTAGCTTCACAGGTGTAATTAGTGGAAGGTTCTTTAACATGCCATAAATCTATGACATGGGACGGCCGGTTTTACTTCCCCTCCGAAGGAAGACATACTGAGAGTTTTTTATCGTTCTTAGAAAATCGGACGACTTCGGCCGGGTTTGAATCCGCGATCCTGGGCATAGAAGCGCCGCATGCTACCAACTACGCTACCGAAACCACTAAAGCGAGATATTTATATACATAGAGATATAAATTACATATAAACTTTGTAACTGCCGGAGGGTTTGGCGTCTGTGGGATGTGAAACGCAAAAATTGGTCAACATTTTCCGGAAGTCGAACCAATCAGAAAACTACTAGAGGCAAGTAATATATAAGACGGTTGAAAACCGGTCTTGTTTGATCTGGGGTAAGATATGCGATTCGCAGAGCAAGAAAAGATATGGATGACACGTGCATTGTGTCTAGTGGTGCGCTGAGAATATCACGTGACAGTCCCGAAAGCCAATAGGAATATTCGATGGAATTTAATTACCAATACTTCTAATGATGTGATTGCAAGTTATTTTACGATATTTTATGAATTGAGAATTTACAGTTTACTAAATGAAGAATACAGAGATACCATTTTGGAGAAATATGTTTTAATATGGCAAAAAGAGGATTGGAAAGAATCCCGTCTAAGACACACGCGGATTTTCTTGATGACAGTCAAATTTGAGTGGAGAAGGGGAAACGAGCGAGCGAATCGCGGCTTCTTGTTTCGGGGAATTGTAAGAGAACGGACGTATCGAACCTCGGTGTCCGAGTGCGCACTTCGTGTGATACATTACAGTGATCGGTAAAAAAGTGTCGTGACTCATCGCGGAGTGTATTTGCTTGAGTTCAAACGTGTGAGTACAGTTTTACACAAGTGTAAGTGACGAGATGTAGTGAACTTTATTAAAAGAATTGAGAAGGAAATTGCGTGAAATAAGCAATTTTGTTTGAAGAGCGAACGCAAGGAAAATTAGTCAAACTATGTGAAGGAACAGTTCAGAAGCGCTGATATGAACATTTCGTACAGTGAAATTACAGAAACGAGCTGACTAGTTATATTTCTGACGGGAGAAGAAAGTATTCGATGTTTAAATACAATAATCTTCACTACGCCACAGAGTACAGTTAATCAGCATAAGTTTCGAGCAGCATTGGAAACGTGACCAAGTTAATAGATATTAGTTCTACTACTAACATTTCTTCGATATGATTATGAAAATGTTTTACAATCGAGATTGAGAGGGACATTTCCTAACATTACAAAAGTTGTGATGATGCAGTGCTAAATATGCAGCGGGTAACGTAACCTACAAGATGAAGACGAGAATATCAGGAGTGACTTATAATATCGGGGACGATACTGTCTCGATATTTCAATCAACATTAATCTATGAAAATAAAATGGACAAGGCTTGGATGAGATTGAAGGAAAGCTACGCAGAAGACATGAAGAACAGAAGAGCAAAAGAGGTCGGAACGAGAAGAAGAACAAGATTGGAGGGCCTGAACCTGGAATCGAACGAGGAGGAAGATCGAAGACGTGGAGATACAGTTCGAATTGGTGTAACATCTTGGTCCAGTCAGATGAAACATCTTGGAACTGTAAGGCGAATGCTAGTATGGAACTAAAATCCAGGAAAGTAGGAGGTGGACGAACTGGGTTATGGAAACCAGTTCTTGCTCTTCTACTAGACATCTATACGCGACATAAAGTAAAAAAAGAATTCTCTTCAGTCGCCCATTTTTGCGGATAGGGTTCTATGATAACATCTGTGTGACCATTTTCGACCTTGATTTCTATTTAAAGTTTAATTAGCATTGTTGTTGGAGTTTTCGTAGTCCCTAATCGCTAGTTTTGATTTAATAAGTCAGGATTGGTAGATAGTTCGTTAGTTGAGCGTCGAGATATTTTATTACGGTAGATTTTATTCCTTGTTTTGACATATTTCGGTATTTTGCTATTTTGAGTTTGGATTAGAGATTTATGCGATGAAGATTTTCGTTTATTGGCATTTGTATTTCTTGATTCGACATTTCAGTTATATTTAAATGTAATGAAGTTAGGTGAGGAAAGCAATGGCAAACTACCTCACTCCTCTTCTTGCCTAGAACGCCTTAAAATAGCGCTGCCTTTGTGGGTATCGACTCACATAACGTAAAGGCGGTGCTTTTTGAGGATCCAACCAGCCTTCGGGCTGACTACATTTCTCGTAAAAATGTTCAAATTGTATAAAAGTAAATGATGAATATGAACAATATTATTGTCTTTATGATGGAAAATATTTTGAATAAATAGGATAATTTTCACAAATATTCGAATATCAGGAAAAATGTTTTGAGAAACATAGAATGGAACTATTTCACAAAAAAAATATGTATTATTGATGACAGTAGAGGAAGGCAACGATATTGTGAAGCTATTCAAATTATGAAACATTAAATTAAATGCCAGATACAAGTTATGTTGTCTGGTAATCAGGTAATATTATGGAGTATTGTATTGGAATGTTTTGTTGAAAAGGTAGACAGCTACGACGTGGTTTATTGAAATTAATGGTAAGGAGAGTATTCGCATGTATTGGAGGAAAATATATGCATATTTGAGTGTAGTAACAACGAGCTATAATGGCATTGGTAGTGTCGGAAGGACATTTGTTGTTAAGAGAATTATTCTGCGATGATATACTGTTTTAAATGGTAATAATGGAACACGAGATGTTTAAATGGAGTAATTGTGCTAAATGGAGTCAGGATTCGCAGGTTTTAGGCGATATTTAATGGTAGATGCTTCAAACAAGACAAGGTGTCAATAAATAGATGATCGAGAATTAGATGACTCTTAAAACAATTTATACATTCTGTATTCTTCCTGCTAGGATTTCAGAATTTGCTTCTAATTTATTTTCGAAACGTTCACAAGTTTCTCTCAATTATTCTTTTAAGTTCTTCGAGTTCTCTTCTAACTTATCTGCTAAGCTCCCTAATTTATCTTCTAAGATTTTAAAACTTTCTTTTAACAACTTACCTATATCACTGGTGCCACAGGTTGTCTCAAATACGAGGCTGTGTGGGTCCTTGCCAGCGTCCATATCGGCCCACCATAAATTATTTCATTCCTGGCGTGTCCATTTCGCGCTCTTCCAGTTCACGTTTTAAATCAGACACTTTTAGCTCACTAATTTTGAAGCCATATTCACTGGCAAAATGACGCACACATATATTTAAAAAGTTATTGTAGCCTTATCCCAACTTCGGACGCCAAATTGTCTCGTGCACGTAGCTCAAATTACAACACATTACTTTTCACCCTCCTCTATTTATTTCCTTAATCCAGTACGAAACAACCAACATCTTACGATATCGCCTCATTTCTGGTCACTGTTTTGGATCTACTACGTTCTGAGAAAGAAAACACAGCAATCATTCATGTTTATAATCTAGACCTGGTAAAGAAGGCCATGAGACCAAAGAGATTCGAGTTCTAGATGGCTCTCACATGACTTAGAAGCAGGTAAAACTAACGAGAGCAAGGCGCTGACAGCGGATCAGACTGCGCCCTCCAGAGGATGGAGTTCAAAATAACAAAAAAAAAATCTCTGGTAAAAATTCTTTCAGACGAAGGTGTAGTGCCAACGCACATTTACGAACAACGAACATTATTAGAACTTGGCTTCAACTACGAACACATATTATAGTGTCATATCTTTTACCTTTCTTTATTTGACTGTTCATAGTTCTTTCATCTTTACTTCTTTTTTTCCTAGAGCTTTATTGTGAAAATGGAGAGTAAAAAGTAACACCCATAACCACATACATCGTCGTATTTATAATAAATAGTAGATTTATGTTTTTATAATATTATAAATCTACATTGGTGACACCGACGTAATGTTGCAAGAAAACGAAACAGCTAATAGCGGAAAAGAAAATGTGGTAGCGCGCGTAAGTGTTAAAGTCTCACCATTCTGTAAACCACAACCCAAAATATGGTTTATATAACTTGAAGCTCAGTTCCGTACGAGAAACATAACACGAGATCAGACGAAATACGACACAGTGGTGAGTTCAATCGACGCGGAAATATTAACCCAAGTGACCGATATCCTGATTAAGCCGCCCGATACCGGAAAATATGAAGCAATTAAGGAACGGCTAATATCAGTTTTCGCGGATAGTGAGACTCAAAGAACACAGAAACTGTTGACGGAACTGGAGATTGGGCATCGTAAACCCTCCAAGATGTTGTTCGAAATGAAGAACTTAGCCAATGAACAGCCCCTCAAGACATTATAGTTACAACGTCTGCCTCGTGACATGCGCAGTGACGATCTGACAAGGCTAGCCACCATGGCCGATCAAATTTGGGAACTGAAACCAACTCCATCCTTCCAGATAGCTCCTATAAATGTTGTCAAGTCGCAACGAGATGGCATGGAAGACTAGAAGAACCAGGTACCTGAACTTTCCATTCAAGTGTCAGAATTAAACAAGCAACTACAGTCTCATTCTCGTCAGCGGTACAGATCAAATTCAGGCAAGAGGTCCAACAACCGTAATTCCCGTGCTACTCCAAGTGTGCATTATTACCATTCGAAGTTCGAAGAACGTGCGTATAAGAGTATGTAGCCATGCAATATGAGTACGGCACTGCAAGCCCAGACAGATAATTCGGAAACTGCCCTTCTGTCCATAGCGACAGAGAGTCAAGGGCCTCCGCTGAGTCGCCTGCATGTTAGTGACAAGGAATCAGCAGCCCTTTTCCTGATAGACACGGGAGCTGATATTTCAGTTGTCCCACCTTCGAACGATGAAAAGCAAACTGTAAGTAAACTTGAACTCATCGCAGCCAATAACACTTAAGTTTAAACATATGGCCAGAAGTTGTTAAAGCTCGAACTTGGGTTACGCCGAGAATTCCAGTGGTCTTTCGTCGTAGCTGATGTAGGTACCCCCATCATTGGAATGGATTTTCTCTCACATTACAACCTGCTGGTCGGCAGTCAGCGCAAATGCTTAGTCGATAGCAATACTTTATTGGTTGCCAATTGCACAACTTAACAAAATAGTGCAGAAGAGGTTAGGGTAGTAAAACATGGGAACCCATACCAATCTATCTTAAATAAATTTCCAGATTTAAGACGCCCGAATATAGTAAACAGGAAAATTAGAAGTCACAACATAGAACATCACATCGAGACTAAAGATCGCCCTGAATTTGCCAAACCAAGGAGACTCACAGCTGAGAAGTAAAAAGCAGCTCGTCAAGAATTTGAATATATGGTCAAACAAGGCTTATGCACACCTTCCAAGAGTAGCTGGTCCAGTCCCCTACATCTCACAAACAAGAAGTCTGGTGATTGGAGACCTTGAGGTGATTATACGGCCCTCAAATAGTATTACAGACCCGATAGATCACCTTTAACCTTCCTCACTGATTGCAGCCATGTATTGTCAGAAGTAAAGATTTTTTTCATCCATTGACTTGACCCGTGCTTACCAACAAATACCTGTCCACGAAGCAGACATATCTAAAACAGCAACCACCACCCCATTTGGGCTATTTGAATCCCCATATATGACCTTCGGACAAAAAAAATGCTTCCCAAACCTTTCAAAGGTTCATGAACACTGTGTTAGTGGGACTCGATTTCGTCTTCTGTTACTTAGATGACTAACTCACGGCTTCACCTGACAAAGAAACGCATGAACGTCATCTTCAGACTGTTTTTGAAAGACTGGATGGTCTCTGCCTTAAGATCGCAAAATGCAATTTTGGAGTAGAAGAAATACAGTTCATGGGTTACTTAATAAATCAAAATGGTTTGAAACCACTTCCGTCAAAAATAAAGCCATCAAAAATTTCCCCGAACCACAATCAGCCACTTCGTTAAGACGATTCCTTGAAATGTACAATTTTTACAACAGATTCGTTCCAAACTGTGCAAATATACAGCAACCACTAACCTCCATGTTAACCAGACATAAGAAGAACAGTACGAAAACTCTGGAGTGGACTGACGAAAGAAGAAATGCATTATTTGCAGTGAAAGGGGCCCTTTGCAACGCGACTCCACTGGCTAATCATCAACAACGAGCTCCCTTATCTTCGGTTACTGATGCTTCAGACAGTGCTATTGGGGCAGTCCTCCAGCAAGAAGTCAAGGGCGTGAAGCAGCCCTTACATTTCTTCTCCAGAAGCTTAACCAAGACACAAATGAAGTACAGTGCCTATGACCGTGAACTTCAGGCTATCTACAGTTAAATCAAACACTTACGGTATTTATTAAAAGGACATAATTTCACAGTATTCACAGATCACAAACCTTTAGTTTGTGCATTCCAGCAAGAGTTAAACAAAGCACCTCCCAGGCGAGCCCGACAATTACAATATATTGCTGAGTTCACCACTGTCATCAGGTACATATCTGGAACCGAAAACAAGGTTGCAGATGCACTGTTACGCTTCTTCTATGGTGTTCAATCCGAAGATTGGTTTGTAACGGCTTTCCATGAACTCCAGTCTGCGGCTAGTCTCTTCATGCCCAAGTAATTATCACAACCCTTGTCGTGAATGATTTGTTTCATGTAACCCAGCCATGGTTTACCTCTACAGTTCTTTCCTTCCACATTGCCCTCCAGTATTGTGTGCAGAAGACTTTCATGCCTCAAGATATGTCCAATCCAATTGTCTCTTCGGTGAGTAAGCATATTCCATAAACATGGCTCCTCACCAATCCTCTTCAGCGTTTCTTCATTACTGATTTTGTCCACCCATGGAATTATTAGTATTTTCTTGTAGCGCCACATTTCAAAGGATACTATTCGTTTCTTATCAGCCAAGCTAAGAGTCCAGGTTTTACTACCATACAACAGTACGCCACACACATATATCTTCACAAGACGTTTCCTGAGGCACACACTAATGTTTTTGCATTTAAAGGGCTTTCCTTTCTTGTTGAATGCTATTTTGACTTGGTTGATGCAGCTGACTATTTCTCTTCTACTTCTTCCATCTGCTGTTATTTTGCTACCAAGGTAAGTGAACTCCTGTACATTTGTCAACTGTTCTCCATTTAAAGTACAACGAGGAGCTTCATACTGCCGGGTACGGAGAAGAACTTGGGTTTTCATTTTGTTGATCTTCATGTTATACTTGTTGAAGGTGGATTCCATTTCTGCTAATGCATAATTCAGATCATCTTCGTTTTCTGCCAGGACTGCGATATCATCCGCAAAGCGAAGCACGGTAATTCTTTCTCCCTGAATCTTGAGACCTCCAGTCATTGGCAAATTATCATTTACTTCATCTATTGCTTTTTGGATGTATGCATTAAAAAGAATTGGTGAGAGCGAACAACCTTGCCGAACTCCTTGCTTAATGTTGGCCTCTGTTGTGGAATCTCCACAGCTATCTCGTCTTCATACAATTTCCAAATTGTCCTCCTGTCGTTGTACTTAACACCCAGTTCTTTCAACACCATGAATAGTTTATTCCACTCAACCTTATCAAATGCCTTCTCCAGGTCTACGAAAGCATAAGCACCAAATCTCCATATGCCTAACTCCAATAAATTGCGACATATCGACAGGCTACATTCGTCCTTACATAATTCCAAAATTCCGAAAAACAGCGTTTTCAGCAATGCACTGCTTATCTCACCCTGGAATTCGTACGACAACACAAATGGTCACTAAAAGATTCATTTGGACAAACATAAGACAAGATTGTAAAGTATGGGCTCGAACGCGCTTGGAATGCCAGAAATGTAAGCTCTAGCAGATTTTACAGTACCTAATGAACGGTTCTCACACATCAAAGTCGACATTCTTGGTCCATTACCATCTTGCAGAGGATTTCGATATCTATTAACGGTTGTGGACAGGTTTTTCCCGCTGGCTAGAAGCAGCACCCTTAGAAGACCAAACAGCAGAAACTGCTACCAGAACCTTAATTTCATGTTGGTTCTCAAGATTTGGTATACCAGCCCGTATCACAACAGAACAAGGCCGGCAATTCGAGAGCAACCTTTTCAAGATAATTGCCAAGTATTTAGGTTCGCAGAGCAACACCACTACCGCCTACCACCCTAAGGCAAATGGACTCATAAAACGCAAACACAGGACATTGAAAGCTGCCCTTAATCGTCACCTGTTCAAATCACATTCTTGGGTGGAGTCGCTTCCAATAGCCCTCTTAGGTATTCGTACCGCAGTCAAAGAAGATTTAGGATGTTCACCTGCAGAGCTAGTCTACGGCTTAACCATTTGACTTCCAGACGAATTTCTCTCCGAGACCCTAACATCACCCAACAAGACGTCGCGAGACGTCTTCAGGAGACAATCCTCATGCTGAAACCGGTTCCTACATCTAAACACGGGAACAGAAACGTTTTTATCTCCAAGGATCTTACAACATGCTCCCGTGTGTTTGTATATCAGAACGCTACACCAGCACCACTGCAGCCAGTGTACACAGGCCCTTACAAAGTGAAGAAGTCGAGGTCAAAGGAAAAGTTAAACGAATCTCGATTGATCGCCTGAAACCAGTCTTCATACTGGGAGAACAACCCTCAACATCTTCTGGATCAGTTGAGACGAACAAGTCGAGTGCAACATTCCCACCTACCACAATTCCTCTAGCCGGCGATAAATTGAAATTCACAAAATCGGGAAGGAAGGTTCACTTTCCTCGTAGGTTCATAGACTCCGTCAAAGTTTATAGGGGGGAAGTGTGTGGTGACAACGCACATTTAGGATCAACGAACATTATTAGAACTTGGCTTCAACTACGAACACATATTATGGTGTCATATCTTTTACCTTTCTTTCTTTCTTTCTTTCTTTCTTTCTTTCTTTGAATGTTCATAGTTCTTTCTTCTTTTCTTCTTTTTTTCCCTAGAGCTTTGTTGTCAACATGGAGAATAAAAAGTGACGCCCATAACTACATACATCATCATATTTATTATATATAGTAGATTTATGTATATCTACAAAGGTTTTAGGTACGTTTAGAGGACTATTGACCTCATTAAACTGTTTTATATTGTGTCTCTTAAGGGAGGTATGATATCTTCTCTCTCAAAACACCATTTAACCCCCCCTTTTGTCAATGGTTGGTTCTATCGATAAACTATATTGAGCCCGGAAGGCTCATGTTGGTGATCACTTTAATGAGCATAAGTTGGTACTCCCCCAACGACGGCAAGAACGCACCCCGAGAGCTTTGAGCTAGTTCCTTTCCTTATTTTGATTCCAGTAATGAATTCTAACTTTTTGAGTGGGAGGGAGTGATTTTATGTCTTTAATATGGAATTCTACGAATTTATCAATGCAATTATGAATATCCCGTTACATTACTCTGAAATTCATCGATTTATGGCAATATAGGATCCCAATCTTGCCTCGCAATTATGAAAATAATGTTTAATTAGTCGCTACATGACTTGATGGGCTCTTTCACGAAACTGCAAACTCGTCTAGAGTGACGTCACAACCGTGTCTACTTCAAAGTGGTGCAGGTGTGCTTTTGGGACGACGAAGTACCATGTGAATTGAAAATCTATGTTGAAAACTTACGTGACCGTAAACAGTTAAATTACAAAAGTGCCACGGTTGGATTATTACTTTCTACGAACAAGTTTGGCGTACAAAGGAGGAACGACTTTTGGTAAAACAGTGTATTTCCATCAGCACATTGGAACTTGTACAACCACATTGTCCGATTTTCGCATGGCAAGCCACGAGGTATTGTAACATATCGTAAAACGTTATGAAGTGTTTATTAAGGCTATTTTGAGCCTAATCAGTCTATGGACTGGACTGGAACATTTCTAGAAATTACTATTACACAACGATCGCAACGATTGTCTGCGATTTTTGATAAAAGTACTAGCTTCTGTGAGCAGAACACCACCAGTGTGTTCAATAACGCCAGTGGCAGACTTAGAGCTATTTTGGTCACAAGTCTGCAATAGTTTAAAGCCAGTGATTGGTCATTTTGTGTACGATAATGGTAAATTTAGTGCCACGATTTTCAACTACCAAGTTGGAACTGCACAACAACCGCGTGGACGCACATATTACTGACCTTCAGATGATTGTCGAGATGAAGTAAACTACCCAGTGAGGGGATGCAAGAGGTCAATTCCACATAATGAGGAGAAAAAAAGCGTTGGATCGGAAGGAGGTAAAGGATCGAAGGCAGGACTTGGACCCCAAGGTAACATGAGATCAAGCTCGCCGACCATGTGAGTTCAACAAATTCAATTTGTTGAGGTTTCTGCTTCGGATGAGTATTTGTAGAACCGCACTCAATAGCAACCATTTAGATAGGACCTGTTTAGAATTATTCAATTATTCACTGTTTTTAGATTTTTGGGACAGCCTTGCTCAGATCACTAAATTTTGTGACACCCTGTGGCGCGACTATGCCACGTGCCAATTATCGACCATTGATGTAATCTTAGGAAGCACCTAAGAACTCCTACAGCCCTTGCAAGCTACATTTTGAGTCTACGAGCAGAATATGCATAATTTTGGTTATGGAATGCCGAGGCATTCACCCACTCATTGAACACCCTTAATTATCATCGTATCGTTTGGCGGACGTAAGGGTCGCCTGTCGCTTTAATCATGGTTAATTTTGATTGTGAGCCCTGATGTCACTTTATACCAGTGCTTGGAATCAGCAGGATTCATGCATCAGGCTTCAGAAACCATGTATTCGTCTTCGCTTCAATAAGGTGTAGGTGCTGTTTGTAAGCTTGTTTTTGTGTCAAGGAGGACACTGAATATTTTCGGAACACACTACGAGTTGTAATGGTATTAGAAGAGGTATATGAGGCCTTAGGAACGAAGCAAGAGGGTGCTAACAGTACTTTACATATTCCAAAGCACATGGTGTGCACTGATATATCTGTCGTTCTTTCTTCTTTGACTTCAACTTCAAATTTTCTGATGAGCTTACTTTGAGACTATTTCTAGTGTTAACGAACCTGTAAATATGTGTATATTTAAGTCATATGAGCTACAGATAGGACTGTCGTTTTGTAAGCTCAAAATATAATAATGCATTCTGATTTGAAAAGGCGATGCCGCGCCATGAACATTGTCATTCTAGTGGAAGTGTGTGGCCGGTTGACTGAAGGTCAGGCCGCATGTAACGTGCTGATATTACCCAGGATTCATAGTGATTCTTATAGCCAGACTACTGCAGTTTTTCTTTTAGACGCACGACAGATTGTTCCCATGAATGTTTGATTTAATGCTAAGTAATGACACAAATTGAGGTCACAGCTGATTGCTGGAATTTATTGTATGACCGTTATGTCACTCGCCTATGCCTACGACAGTTAATTGATATTTGATTTCATGAGTTTGTGATCTATAGGAGGAAATTATAGTAGGGTAAATAAACCTATCCTGGGCCAGGAGCTAACGCGCAAGATAGCTGCTGCGAGCAGCTGAACTCTTAAATGGCGGGGTATTCAAATAATTATTTATTCGTTATTGACAGTGAATTATACATTTATTTATTATTTATTTCATTAATTATTCCATATATATATATATTATTCAACTTTTATGAATTAGATATTATTATTATTATTATTACTATTTATGTATTTATTTAATTTCTTTTATTTAATTATTTAACATTATAATTCATTAATTTTTATTTATTATAATTTTTAGATTTAGATTTATGCCAAAGTAGCACAAGTTAAGTATACAATTTTAAAAATTCATTTTTTGTTTGTTTTTAAAATGTTTTATTTTAATATTTAATTTATTATTTTGAGCACAGGGCTACTACGCAAGATGGCTTCCGCACAAGAACACTTATATAAATGGCGTGTTAACCTAGTCTTACTTACCTTACCCCTTACCCCGTGGCACTACAGTCCATGAAGGACCTTGGCCTGCTCCACCACAGTCTTCCAGCTTTTCCTATCCCGTGCACGCCTCCTCCAAGCTCTGACACGTAGCATCCTGAGATCCTCCTCGACATCGTCCAGCCAGCGTTTTTTCGGTCACCCCCGTCTTCGCTAGATTTTCAAAGACTCCGATCCGGCGCAGGCTTAGGACGTTCCAGGTTCCAATCCAAAAATCATTTCCATGTCCAGGCAAATGTCTTATTCCATTTATATCCATCCGGTTTTTCTTCTGTAGTGTAGTTTTCGTAGCAGATTAATTTTCTGTGGTGGGGTAGCTAGCCTTACGCACAACCTTCTGGGGGGCTGCCCCTCACAGCTTTCAGGATAGCTGCCCATTGATGTCAGGGTGGGTCCCTTAGCCTTCTGAAGATCCCTCTTCTACCCACAAGGCAGTGGGTTCCGACCGTTTTACCTCGTCTGCAGGTTGCCCCTTCCGCCACCTTTGCCGTACCGGACCACTGATCCTCCGCCTTAGGTACCGTTGGGGACTTCTCCGTCCTCCTTTCTCATCCGGGCTTGGGACCGGCAATGGCGGAGTTGTGTTAACCTAGTCTACCTAACCTAAACTAACCTCCAAAGATGAGCCAGGAGCTAAGGCGTACACCCTATATACATGGGGCACACGCAACTACCCCATGCTAGTCTTATAGAGAGTAAGGTAAAGCTAGCGCAGGGGCTACTGTGCATGATGACTGCCACGCACAACGAGCGCAGCATTACAAAGTCAGTTAAATTAAATAAAGTAAAAGATTTTGTGCCTCTCTTCCTTTACCCGGGCTTCAGACGGCACTAAGGCATAACCCTAGAGGCGGAGTTAACACACACACAGGCTTACAGAGAAATTAATCTCGTGCCGGAGACCTTTTCATTAGCACATAGGCTTATGGAAAATGTAATCTCACACAGAGGCCTTTCAAATATAAGTACAAGACCTGAGTTTACGAGCGGTAGGGTGGCAAATTTATTCCCGCTACTCATCCCACCACAGCATTATGTAGGTTCCCTATAAATATATCGAGGCGGGATACCCCATCCCAGAGCATATAAGTAATGAATGGGTCATACGATACTTTCGACTACCGTCCACTTCTAAAATGTATTTTAGCCTATTTTCATTTTATGAAAAAAATAGGCTTATGAGATCACCTTTTGTCCGTGTGTGTGTGATTCGTGTGTGTGTGTGTGTCTCCCCTAATAACTTCTAAACGGCTGGATCAATTACAATGAAACTCGGTAAGATCATAGCACTATTCTGGCCGACTTCGACAGTGGCCTTCAAATTTTATTATGTCTCACCAATCCAACATGGTGGCTGTGCGAAATATTTCACCAGCATTCAGTATCTCCGAAACTATTACCGATATCGCTCTGAAATTGTGTACGGTGGTCAAGGGCACTACTAGAAGTTCACCTATGAGACTTTCAAAAACCTGGTAACTAGAAAACCAACATGGCGGCCAAGCGAATTTGAGACTTTTAATTAGACTTTTCTCGCGATTAAACTATCCAAACGTAATGAAACTTGGTAAAGAAAATGTTTGTATACATTGTAATGCACCGGGGTCTAATTTAGTTCAATTATTTATATAACCTCAAAATGGCGGCTGTGCGAAGTATTTCACTGACATTCTATATCTCAGAAACTATTGCAGATAACACCCTGAATTTTTTTAAGTTGATAAAGGGTACTGATACAAGTTTATCTATGTAACTTTCATAAACCTAGTACAAAACTAACATGGCGGCCAAGCGAATTTGAAACATTTTAAAAGACTTTTCTCGTGATTTAACTCTCTGAGCGCAGTGAAATGTGGTACACATTGTGATGCATTGGCATCAAATTTAGTTCAATGGTTTACATAACCTCAAGATGGCGGCTTTGCGAAATTTTAAAATTAAGTTTTTATTTCTTGTGTCGTAATCATGCAATCGAAGTGAAAGTTTGAATAATGATCCTAGGCAATAATTGTCCTTGAATGGTACATACCTCTATGGCCTATACATATAACAATCCAAAATGGCGACCATCCGAAATATTTAGAAGGTTCTCAATATCTATGAAACTTTTACAGCAATCAAACTGATTTTTTTTATATTCATAGAGGTTATGAACATATGTTCACCTATAGGACTTTGAGCACAAATCCAACATGGCGGCAACGCGAAGTATAAATATTTAAATGGAAGTTTCTCGCGAATTAACTATCCGAGTGCAGTGAAACGTTGCTCGTTAAATGCTTATACAAATGTTAATCCACTGGCATCTAATTTATTTCAATTGTTTTCATAATCACAAGATGGCAGCTGTGAGAAATTTTAAAATCTCGTTTTCACTTCTTGTGTTCTAATCATGCGATTGAAGTTTGAATACCACACGTACACAATAATCTTAATGTAATAGTACAAAAATAAAAATCCAACCTGGCGACAATCTGAAATATTTGGACGGTTCTCAATATCTTCGAATCTATCACAACGTTCAAACTGAAATTTTGTATGTTGATAGAGGCAATTAACATGAGTAGGATATATGAAAATAGGCTGTATAGTGCTTCACGGAACTACTTGTTTCATTTCATAAGGAGACCGTAGAGACCAAGCTAGTTGTTGAAATCGTAAAAGGTTGCATGTTTAGTGGTATATTCTGAATCATAAGAAGACAAGGTGGTCCCATTTCGAAACCATCTTTACAATAATGGTTTTCATCACATACAGTTGTAATTTCCCAGCTTTAATTCCTCGGTGTAAAAAAAACATGTAACTTATGGTGTGACTAAAAAATAACGACGATGACGAAACGATACCATTTTTGAAAGTATGATTTTTGTAGGTCAAAAAAGTCCGAATATTAAGTTAAAATAAATATTTGCTTTGCATTATTCTTTAATTTAATAAGGAGCCCGTAGATAGAGGGTTCGTTACTAAAATCAGTAAGAGGTGCATGTTTGCTATACAGTACTTTGACTTGGAAGTAGAGATGGGAAGGTTTCTCCTCAGAAATACAAGTGATAAATCCTGTCTTAAGGACAAAGGATTCAGGGCGCACCATGAAATATTGCTAAAACTTCTATACCACAATTCTCGTTGCGTCTACAATAATATTGCAGGTACAAATACAAAACATTTACCATTTTGAGCCCAAGTCCTGCTGATTCCAATGAATTACTATTTATTGAAAATAATCTTGTAGTTTTCTCAAAGCACTTTTATCTGCCCTTCATCCAAGAGACAAATCCATGTCTTAAAAATACTGTCCTGTGGTCATACGAAATCCAATATCCAGTCTCAAAATCAAGAAATGTACTCCATAACACAGCCCAATTTAGATCTTGGTTGTTTGCAAAGAATACAAATGTCACTTTCTTTGTATGCTACTTCCCCTGTTCCTTCTTCCGAACTATACCCACTAGTACACAGAAGCATAACTTCTTGCTGTCATGTTTCAAATAAGAAAAATAAAGGTAATCCTTCCGAGTACATGTAGTCATTAAAATTTGACGGGTCATTATTCTAGGCAAATGTAATTTGATCGATTCCTTGCGGTCTTAAACCCTACCTCAAACGGATAAATCTTATATATCTTCCTAGGTTGATGTATTCATTATTTTTCCTGTCTTCACCAACCGCTGAGTGTCTGCCATGTGTTGATGCATATCCTTGCTCCTTGTAACATGTATCAAGTCTCCTTCCACTCTATCAATTGACTGAAGTAGTAACTACTACTATAACTTAAAGAATGTGGAAAATAACTGAGTCTGGAATGACTTTACAACGAAGCTTATGTTATTGGTTCTGGAACTTTCTCATCACTAATGTAAGCCATTTAATTCACCTGTCACAGCATAGATAAAATCCATATGCGCTTGCAATCGGCTTTAAAGGTGAGATGGGACCCTACAGAACTGCCTGCCTTGGTTTGTTGAGAATAGGCATAGGGTGCCTCCATAAAAAACATGCTTCCCTAAATATTCCTTCCCATATGCATTCATTACCTCATCTAATAATTATAATTGTGGACTCGCCTTATTTAGCGGTACGAATAGTGCGGACCTTTCTAAAATCATGTGTTCGTTTAGATTATCGGGATTATCTTTCTTGGCTACAATGGTGTTTTAATCAGAAAAGCTCTGCCCTTTGAAATGTGGTGTAAAATCTTTGGATCTGTTTCTATGTCGGTGAAACGATGGGTATTGTCATGTGTGTCTTCACAAATTGCTGAGTGGTCGTTGTCTTTTATTGTATTTTGTGTTCTTTATATCATGTTGCAAACTGTCTTGCACCTTGACCAACACAGATACCTTTACATCCTCCTTCCTTGTATGCAAACAAATACACACCTAACTTTCAATGTGGGATTATCTTCGTTAGGTTGCTGTTATGTATGTGCTTACCGAGTGTGTTGTTCATTCTGAATGCTATATTGAGTACTTGTTTATTGAAAATATTCGTTAATCTTTTGTGTCTTTATTTACGAATTTAACCGCACTTAATTTCCTCTTTTGGGGGGCTCGTTATTAATGTCCCCTACTTTGTTTTGATGTTTCATTAGTATTCGGTTTACTTGTTGTGTGTGAAATTGTTCTATCATTTCATTTTCTGCTTTAAGTTGTGGATTGGCATAGGAATACTGTCTCAACGTCGTTTCCTTCTTTTAAAAAATATGTCAATTAAATAACCTAGTAAAATTATTATATTACAATAAAAGTCTATTCTGAAATTCATGCCTAGTCGGCTTTCTCCTGCCAATTACTCTCACATGAATAAGTCTATACTGTAATACACTGTTTAGTGATAGTTGCCTTGACCTATACTATAATACAATATTTAAAGCACTTGACTAAAGTGATAATTGTTTTGGTTTTGGTTTACAGTTGACTACTGAAACCACATATTAGACTGTCTACCCAATGTTTTCCTCTCTACAAGTCGTGTCTACCCACGCTGGGTAAGCTGGTCTTGTGAAAAAGTAAGAACATACTGGATTTTACTTCCTGCAACTTTGGATCAGGAGGAAGCTATTTACGCCTTTAGCATGGGTTACAGAAGAATCATTTGGGGTTAAGGACACAGTGGAGGGGGTTTGAACTTATGGATGTTCCTTACACGACTCATTCACATTGTTATCACTGCGACAAGTGTACTTCCTCCAAGCATACTTCTACAAGACAGAAACAGCTCACATCAACAAGCTGACAAACGATTCTTAAATACTCGTACTTCAAGACAGTACTCTAAACGAGAAAGGATAATTTGTGGACTGCTAAATAGATAGTTAATGTCAAAATCTGCTTCAATGACGAGACACATACAATAAGAGACACATCTAATGTTACCAAAAGAACTTTTAAAAGTCCAAAACTTACAGCCATCCACCCTTAAAGTGGAAAATAATATTTTATGTATGTTGAACACTTACTCATTTAATAGATTCTCATTTCCATCAACTTTGCGTTCCAGGATTTCTTCTTTCTCATCCTGGGGATAAGATGGAATAATTTATTTCTGTGCTACCACCTTATAAGTTTCAACACATAACACACCATGTTATTCTACAGCACTGCTCAGCTGAAGTGAAGATATGTACGCTTAACAACTTTCATACAGTCCATCAAATCTTACTGCTAGTGATGAACATTATACAGATAAGTGGTTATAATCCTCAGTTAAATTATATGCTAGAGGGAGTCTATTGTAGAGTATGGAACATCAATATAGTTGATATATTATGCTGGTTACTACAAGAATTATGTGTCAGCTGGTGTACGGGAGCAGGTAATGGGTAACTAGTAAAACGTGATTGTGCCAAACACATGCTAGCTTCACATAATGTACGTTTCTAAATGACATATAAGATGCATGCCCCAGTAGCTCAGTGATCAGAGCAACATCGCACAAAGGCGGCGGTCGCAGGTAGGAGTATCGCATGGGACAGAAGTTTCAATTCGCTGTCCTTCAATCAAAATGGATTGTGCGGGCAGTACAAAACACAACTAAACAGTTTTGTCATCAACACAATTGTATTAATACAACTCTTTATATTGAAATGCTATTAGGTGATGAGGAGATGTCTTGTAAATAGGCGTAATGATACTTACCTCATTCAGATCAGCAGATGGTGTTTCTGTTTTAACGCAAGGAATTAGCTCAGGAATAGAAGACTCCTCAATCTTAATATCCGTGTGACGGTCTGTATCATTCTGCAAAGAAATGACTTGTTATACAAAAATGATCCTTTGCGTAGGTGGAATAATATTTTTTAGATGATTTGCACTCAAGAAATCAAGGAATAAAATAACATACCTAAGGTAATTGAAAACCATTTCCATAACTTTGTTATATCAACCTGACAGATTTTGCGGAGTTTACTCCAGAAAGCATTTCAGTTTGCATACACTCGCCAAACGTAGAGCTGGCATATTGTTACTAGCATCGTGTGTGTGTGTATGTTGTGACTTCACGGCATAGATGCAGTTACTTAGAGTTACCATAGAACATTAATAAGGACAAGCATCATTGATTAATATCGTGACTGCTTTACCCTCTTGAGACCAGTTTAATTCAAAGATGCCTGAGGCAGAGAGAAATATAACAAGAAAGAGAAAGAATTCGATGTTTATTCGTAAAAACAGTGGCAGCTACTAGAAATTTCAATGCAAACCAATTCACTCGTAATTCATAATATATGACCAATTGACGTTACCAAGATTACTCAATGTATTAACAAGTAGTTCCCTGAAGAACTATACAGCCTATTTTCATATATCCTACTTATGTTAATTGCCACTATCAACATACAAAATTTCAGTTTGATTGCTGTAATAGATTCGTAGATATTGAGAACCGACTAAATATTTCGGATGGTCGCCATGTTGGACTTTATTTATGTAGGTCCTAGATTTATGTACTGTTACGTGAAGATTATCGTGTACGTGTAGCATTCAAACTTCAATCGCATGATTAGGACACAAGAAGTAACAAGAAGATTTTAAAATTTCGCACAGCTGCCATCTTGTGTTTATGGAAACAATTGAAATAAATTAGATGCCAGTGGATTAATATTCATATGTGGATTTACTGTACCCAGTTTCACTGCACTCGGATGGTTAAATTGCGAGAAACGTCCATGTGAATATTTATATTTCGCGTCGCCGCCATGTTGGACTTGTGATCACCAGGTTATTGAAAGTCCTATAGATCAACTTATGCTCATAGCCCCTATGAACATAAAAATAATCAGTTTGATTGCTTTAATAGATTCGTAGACATTCATAGCCGTCTAAATATTTCGGATGGTCGCCATGTAGGGTTGTTAAATATATAGGCCATAGAGTCATGCACCATTAAAGGAAAATTATTGCGTAGGTTCATTATTCAAACTTCCACTTCGATCGCATAATTACGACGCAAGAAATAAAAACTTATTTTTGAAATTCGCACAGCCGCCATCTTGAGGTTATGTAAACAATTGAACTAAATTACATACCAGTGCATTACAATGTGTATAAACATTTGCTGTACCAAGTTTCATTGCGTTAGGATCATTAAATCGCGAGAAAGGTCTATTTAAACTTTCAAATTCCCTTGGCCGCCATGTTCGTTTTGTAGTTAACCGGTTTTTGAAAATGTTATAGGTGAACTTCCAGCAGTGCCCTTTATCTCCGTACAAAATTTCAGGGTGATACCGCTAATAGTATCAGAGATATAGAATGCCGGTGAAATATTTCGCACAGACGCCATCTTGTGGTTATGTAAACAATTGAACGAAGTTAGAAGTCGGTGCATTACAAAGTGTATAAACATATACTGTACCAAATTTTATTGCCTTTCGTTGGTTAAATCGCGAGAAACGTCTATTTAAAAGTCGCAACTTCGCTTGGCAGCCATGTTGGTTTTGTAGTTACCAGTTTTTCAAGAGTCACATAGGTGAACTTCGAGCAGTTCCCTTTATCACCGTAAAAAAATGCCAGGGTGATATCGGTAATAGTTCTGGAGATATTGAATGCTGGTGAAATATTTCGCACAGCCACCATGTTGGATTAGTGATACGTAACAAAATTTGAAGGGCACGGTCGGGGTCACCCGGAATAGTGCTATGAACTTACCGAGTTTCATTGAAATCGCTCCAGCCGTTTAGAATTTATTAGGGGACACACACACACACCTCACACACAAGCACACACACACACACGGACAAAAGGTGATCTCATAAGCCTATTTTTTTCAAAATTGAAAATAGGCTAAAAATAGAGAACTGAACATGAAAATTTTTATAGACAAGGGCTAGAGAGTTATTCTAAATGAAATTGCCAACCACGGACCAATGAAGGCTGAGACACAGCGCCATAGACCATATCTGGGGTGTCTTTCAAGATGAATTCGTGCCAGTCAAAAACAACGCACATTCTTCTTTCTTCTCCATACAAACGCTCCGAGAAGAACTGAGAAACCCTCGCCATCAAATTAACAGTAAGTGTGCAACATTGGAGGCTGTGTCATCGTCTTACTTACAGTAAGAGCTAGCAGTGAAGGCTGTCATCAAGTGTGTGTCAATACCAAGTTGTTGGCCATGTGAAGCAGTGGAGGTCAATCAAACCTCACATTCATTTTATGTGAGTGTTCAGATACTGATCTCATAATGTAGATTTCCAGTTGAAGCCCGATGCGCTCCAGCACACACATGTTTTACGTCTCCCGGGCTAGTCTAGGTTTTGGCAGGAACAATCATTTTCATACAAATGTTCATCCTACCTCAACATTCACAAATGTGTGTTTCGTCCTGAACTTTGGGACAATTTTAAAGGTATTCTCAATAGTGTTTAAAGATACCATGAAGACAATAATGGACAACTGAACCCATTCCAGACGTGATTTTTCACCATCAATTCAGCTACTGGCCCAGTGCTTGCTAATGCCGGCAAGGGAGGCAGCTAGATATTTGTCGGTCAGAAAACATAACAAGACACAATTTGCAGAAAGTGATAAGTATTCACAGAACACCTAAATGTTGCCAGCTTACGGAAAAATACACTGCGCAGAGTTTTAGTTGCTTCGGTGGTGTAGATGGTAGCATGCTGAGCTTCTATTCCCAAGATCAAGGGTTCAAACCTGGCCGAAGAAGTCTTATTTTTAAGAGCGTTAAAAAACGCTCAGAATGCCTTCCTGCGGAGGGGCTGTAAAGCCGGCGGTCCCATGTCATAGATATATGGCTTGAAGAATATCCTTCCGCAGACTAAACTTGTGTGAAGCTAAATGTCTAGGTTATATTTTGTTGGAACGCTCTATAAAAGTTCCAACGTTCACCACTAGGTATCAGTGACATCTGGTAAAGAAAACTGGAACTACTTGAACGAAACTTGTAGCTCACCCTATGGAGGTCCGCTTGAAGCAGCTACAGCCTCTGGCAAGCCCAACTTGTCCTCGGACACTCCCGGCACTAAAAGTTATACGATAAATAAATAAATTAATGAATTAGAAAAGATGGTTGGTTCCTCAGTTAAGGGGCTAGAACAACGCGGTCATGTAGCCCCGTGTACTTTGGGTGTGTGTAGAATCAGTCTGATAACCGGTGTTAATTTTGATGGCTGTATTGGTGTGTGTTATCTGTTTTCAATTCAAGTAAGGACTGCAGACATTGAATTTCCAAATAGTTCCCACTTTTGCTACCAAACGCTACTGTCAACGAGCAACTAGTTATGAACTTCGTTACTAGATGCCACCGCAGTCGGCTCCAGTTGACGAGACATGGAATCTAAGAGCATTAGTCTAATTAAACTTTAATTTAGCTTCACACAAGTGTAATTAGAGGAAGGTTCTTTCTCATACAATAAAAGTATGACATTGGACATTGGACCACCGGCTTTACTTCCCCTCAGAAGGAAAGCATACTGAGGGATTTATAACGCTCTTAAAAAATCCGACGACTGCGCGAACGAAGCCGCCTATTAGAAAAGAAATAAAGAATCTATGATCACCTCTATTTGATGTTCCACTTTGACGGCCGTGTTTTCGTATTCAAATATATCACAAGATTCATCCAGCAGGTTAGAAGTGGGTAATTGGTCTTTGGACTCCTAGAAAGAATTATACAAGTATGACCCAACATGAAACATACCGACAGAATAACAGTTATAAGTTACGTGTAACAATAAAGAAAAAAACATCCTGGTTAGACAACTATTTGGTAGCAAGCTCGTCATGCACATCATGTTACACGATATATGAATTAAATAAAACTCACAATATTATGGAATTCACCCGGCTCACTTTTAATTAATGGTTGTTGGTCCATAATGTTTAGGAAGCTAGAACACACAAATCATTATCATAAATAACACATGAAATGAGGTAATTCCAGAACACCGAATTCAAGTTAGGCTACTGGGGAACCAAATATAACCCTCCAAGTGCACAGTGAGAAGAAGAAGTAAACAGCATAACGTATTCGACAATGACGCTCGACATTATAAGATATGAATTAGGGTATAATATCGAGTAAAATATTAATAACTTAGAATGAGGAATTACTGGTGCCAGCTTGTGGAGCAGTGAAATGAAGCAACCTATAATTGGTTTCTCTATTCCTAAGGAGGCTGCACACAAACCTGAGCACAATGTGATGGGGCACGCGGAACAAATATAATTGTCCGACGCTAAATTACATTACAAACCTATCAACGTAAAGCAAACTCAAGTTACTCCACGAGTATTAAGATATTGACCAAAGGGGATACAGTGATTTTCAGAAAACACAAGACATTAGATTCGCCCCGTGTTACAAGGAACCCACTTCAATTGAAAACCAACCAATGTCCTTCATACAACCAACATTGAACCGAAGGGACTGAAGGATGTATTTGACTTATAAATACTATCTTTAAACCTGTGTATCCTGGACATTTAAATATTGTAAATTAATCTACACTGGGCATGACCATGTCCAAGCAGAACTCCGGTTGTAGAACTTACCTTCATTATTTTAATTCAGTCATGTCTGTAGAGAAGACTTCAATCATCCCTACATGGACTCAAAATTCTCATATTTTAAGATTTCGCCACGAGATGCATCAAAGACAATACTCGGTGACGATAGTTCTAGCAATGTACGGTACCGGTACCGTAGCTGTTAAACAAAACAAATCATCGATGATAAAAATTGCATGATTATGATCGTTGCATTTCTGGCACAAAACAGATTATTATTAGTATTATACTTATTATTATTGGTATTCGTAATACAGATATTATATATTCTTAGGTCCTTGTGACAAATTACAAACCCTAATTAAATACATATTGCATCAATAACCGAGAGCAGGCCTAAATTAAAAAAAAAAATATCACTATCATAAAACTATCCAACACACATTCATTTTCCTTCTATCCTTGCCACTGTCTGACCAAGTGTTGAATCTTTCTTATACAGCGTGTTTCGAAATAAAGTGTCCAATATTGCAACAGGGGATGAGATTGGTCAAAACGAGAAGAAATGTTCCTATTAACATATGTTCGGAAACAAATACCTGTTAAGATTCGCGAACTCAAGCGACGGTGCTGCCGCTTAGCTGGAACTAGAGGAATGGTGATAGAAATATTAACAAACAGCTGTTTAACCTACGATTTTTGTTGACGTGTGTGATCTTCTCTCAATTTTTCAGCTTTTGCATAATAACTGAGGCTGAAAAATGAGTAATAGATATTGTTCAGTTCCACAGTGCTCTTCAAAGGCAACAAGAGGCATATCAATGCATTATTTTCCTAAAGAGAAAGGTTTAAAGAAGGAATGGCGTCGAGTACTTCGCATCGCAAAGCCGATTTCTAAATATATGATTGTATGCGGTTTGCATTTCACAAAGGAGGATTATTTATCCAGGTTAGTAAACATTCCTTTGTACGTGTACTGTAGATGACCTGTTTATTCCTTTCATACATATTAATTACGTCCCAGTTGTGGAAAGATAACCTTCATACACTGGATTAGGCTACATTACTTATACTTATTCTTCTTAAAGTGGACTACACAAGCTACTTCCAGTGGGGTAGGATTATCAATAAGCATAAGATTGTTATAATATTGCAGTAGAATTATAAATATATTTTTCTTTCAGATGTGAGAGCATGTAAAAGATACCTGAAGAAGGGCGCCATCCCCTCTCAGAAATTGCCACTGAGATCATTGGATAAGAAGATATCTTCTCCCCTGAAACTACAGGCAGAGGCCAGGGATGCAGGTGTGCAACATAGACATGAAGCTGTGGCACCATCTCCAACTGAAAACAGTGAAGTGGTAACTGAAGACACAGAGACTGTGGCAGAGGAGATGTTTGCAGCTCTGGTGGAAGATCCTACTCGAAGGAAATGTGTAGAAGATAAAGGGATACAAGTAACGCCAAGTGTAATTGATGATTGTAGAAAAATAACTTCAGAGGACATGATGAAAACAAATAGAGAAATTAATGCATTTACTGGTATCCCATCGGTTACATTATTAGATAATATATGTGTTGCTACAGGAAAATTAGAAAGACAGAGTGCCAAACCACTAACCTTGTCATTAAGACAGCGTATCATTTTAGTGTTCGTGAAATTGAAAATTAATCTTTCTTTTAGGTGTTTAGCTGTTCTATTTGGGGTCACAGCTAATACATGTAAGAACTATTTCCATGTAACAGTAGAGTTATTACATGAGGCACTAAAAACAGCTGTTCCTTGGCTGGAGAAAGATCTGATTAAGAAGAGGATGCCTATATGTTTTCAACATTTTCAGAATACTGGAGTTATTTTGGATTGTACAGAAATTCCCGTGGAGAAAAATAAGTGTTTAAAGTGTCGTGTGATGTCCTACTCTCATTACAAAGGCGATTACACATTGAAAGTACTTGTTGGTGTTGCGCCATCAGGTTTAGTAACTTTTGTAAGTCAAGTGTATGGTGGAAGGGTTACAGACAAAGAAATATTTTTGCAATCCAATTTATTAGGCATGTTATTACCTTATCAGGGTCAGGGGCGGCTGGCTCTAACGGGCCAGTGGGCCAGGGCCCTCCCTACCATTAACATGCATTAGTAATTCATTTTTAAGCCTCAATGCTCGAAATACTGGCCGAGTTGTGCGCCCCTCACTATGAAAATGCACCAGCATGTTTGAATAACGCGCCACATATCTTGCCACGTAATTCGCCTTGCTGCAGGCTGCTCGGGGCCCAGGCCTCACTGGGCCCAAGACTCCATTCAATTACAAACAAGGACAGGTCTATTGCGCGTGCGCGCAGACGCTGTTCAAACGTCAGCTATGGGCCCAGAGATTGCGAGCCCACGGTGACAAGGAAGAATAACAAAAGGAGCAGTTGTATGGGCTCTGGAGAGAACGTTGGAATGCTGAACTGCTACGTTTGCCTCAAACTTACAACATCTATGGCCATACCCTTCCCTTTACCACCCCCTTCTGCCGATGCTGTTTGAAATACATGGCTTATTTTTGCAAATGTGGACACTGTCCATGGTGGCAAATTACAATAAATACACAAAACAATTCACAACCACAAAAAATTTAGAAAATTAGGACTAATTAGAAAATAAGTAATAGTTGCTAAGAGAAGAAACCGGTAATCGTAAAAATAATCATTCTAATAACAGAAATAAACATAAAATACTAAACATTTACACTTTCTTTCATTGCTTCAACTTATGCACCGTTCATCACTGCCTCTTAATCTGGTGCTTTTTCACCAACTCCTTAAATTTATCAACATCAGAAGGCAAAGGGCTGAAAATGCCCCCTGGCAAACTGTTCCATTCTATTTCCCCCCTCCCAATGAACGAATATTTGCCCCAGTTACTTTTCCACTGACTTAATTTCAATTTACAACAATGACTGTATCTGCCCATATATGAACTTTCCTTTCCCAATCTCTCATGAATATCTTCCCATGCAATTTCCCCCTTATAAGCTAAGAAAATACCCCCTAGTCTTGCTCTTGAACGTCTATCAGCCAGACTTTCCCATCCCAAATCCTGTATCATCCTACTCACACTACTCGTCGATCTGTGGTCCTCCATTACATACCTGGCGGTCTTCCTGTGCACTCCTTCCAATTCCTTTATTAAATACATTTGGTATGGATCCCACACTCCCCCAGCATATTCCAGCAGAGGACGGACTAGGGACATGTATGCCCTTTCCCTAATCTCTCTGCCAGCGCCTTTAAAGACTCGCATAACCATATGTAGTGACTTGTATGCTTTCTTTACTATTTCCCTTATGTGCTTACCCCAGTGAAAATTCCCACCCCCCACAGTTACACCTAAATACCTACATTCGTCCCCAAATACAACTTTATTTTCCCCCACTGAATATTCAAAAACAATATGATTCCTTTTGTTAACAAATCTCACTGCCTGACATTTCTTTGAATTTATCATCATATCACTTTTATCCGCCCAGCTTTGTATGTCCGTCAAGTCCCTCTGCAATATGCCGCAGTCATCCGAGTGATCTATCCTCCTGTATACTACTATATCATCAGCAAATAATCTTATCTGGGATGATATTTTAACTCCTATGTCGTTTATGTAAATGAGAAATAGTAAAGGACCCAATTTACTCCCCTGAGGTACCCCCCTCCCCACCCTAGACTGTTCTGACACTGAACCACCAACCCTTACCCTCTGACTTCTCCCCTCCAAAAATGATCTCACCCATTGAACTACTCTCCTGTCCAATCCTATAGCCTCCATTTTCCTTAACAGAATACCATGATTGACCATATAAAAAGCCTTTGATAGGTCAACTGCAATGCAGTCAACTTGACCTCTGTTATCCAAGGCCTCACTGATATCCTGCTGAAAGCCTGCTAGCTGCGATTCACACGAAAATCCCTTTCTGAAACCATGCTGTTTATTTCCCAACCACCTACTACTCCCTAAGCATTCCCTTATGTATTCATTCATAATTCCCTCAAAAATTTTGCATATAATACATGTTAGACTGACAGGTCTGTAGCTATCACTATCCCCCCTTCCCCCTCTCCCTTTATATACCGGAACTACCAGAGCCTGTTTCCAGTCCTCAGGCACTACCCCATTATTTAGACAAAAGTCAAACAGAAATCTTAAATAAGGCACAATGTTCCATCCCATAACCTTTAACAATTCCCCATTTATCCCATCTACCCCGGCTGATTTTCTTGACCCTAATCCCCGTATTGCATTATAGATATCCTTATTTACATAGCTTAATTTCTTACCCTCCTCAATACCCTGCTCTCCTCCCTGATCCACATTTCCCTCCCTTGTAATTCCTACCACCTTACCATATACCTTATTAAATGCCTCAGCCTTCTGCCCATCTTCCACCAGCAGCGTTCCATCTTCTCCCTCGATATCAGGTATGCGGCCTTGAACCCCTCTTACTCTCCTGAAATAGACATACATATTCCTCCACCGTTCCTTGAAAGTCGTCCCCCCGCCAACTAGCCTACCCATAAAATGTTTCTTTGCTACTATCTTAGCCCTAACCAGTTCCCTCCTAAACCTATTTAATTCTATTCGGTGGCCTATCCCCTTCCTAATCTTATTGATTTCTAATCTACATTTCTTCTTTAATCTTCTTACCTCCTTATTGTAATAAAGTGGATCAGTAGTCGTACTTTTTTAAATGGCACATGTAATTTTTCACAATCCAGAATTATTGTTTTCAAACCAGCCCACAGTCTATCTACATCTAGTCCCCTCTCTATCCACTGATTGAAATTTCCAGCTAAGTAACTACCAATCATTTCCTTATTAGCTTTGTAGTACTGTTTCACCAATCTTGTCTCCCTCTTGACCTGCCTCTCAATGCTCAACTTTACCTCTACTAAAACAGCCTTGTGGTCACATATCCCTTCAATTATCTCTGATTTGACCCAAATATCCTCAGGCTTTATCAAAAACACATCCAATAAGCTGTTCCCCCTAGTGCATCCCTCAATAACTTGAACAAAGCCCCCCTCCCATATGATTTTTTTGGCCAGCGATTGGTAATGTTCTTGAGAGTCAGCCCTACCCTCCCAGTCCACTCCTGGCGTATTAAAATCACCCCCTACAATTATATTTCTTCCTGCCCTGTCAGCCTCCATAGCATAATTTACTAAAGTTGTTCCTAAATTGACATCCCTTTCCCCCCTTCCTGTTCTATATACACCCAAAATGTCTACCATATCTTTAAAACCAACCCTAACCCCCAGAATCTCATTTTCCTCATCCGTAAAAACTAGGCGACTCCTAAATATATCCTTAACTAATATAAAAACCCCACCCCCCGTGCTTCCCCTATCCCTCCTGTATATCCTATAACCCATAGGAAATACCTCTCCTTCGACAACATTATCCACTAGCCATGACTCAACACCGATTATAACATCTGGATCATATATTTCCACCATGGTTCCAAATGTTATGCCTTTTCTGACTACACTACGACAGTTTACCAGAAGGCATCTCAATCCTCCTTCATATTCTTCACAAAAATGAGATTGCTCACCTCTTACATACCTAATCTGTTTTTTTGCAAGCTCTTTACTATTCGTTCAAAGAGTTGCCCTAATTTTACAGAGCCCCTTCTATTTAAATGTAGGCCATCCCACCCCAAGTCACAGTCTTGAACCCATACCCCTGAATTAACAAATATCGCCCCCTCTTCTCCACACACCCAGTCAAGTACCCCATTCACTCCATCAATATATCGTGGATCTACATCCCTTCTATGCAGTATGCCGCTTACAATAATGGACGTTTCAGGATATTTCCTCCTACATGTCCTGATCAAATTTGTCATGTCATTTCCAATTGTGTCTGGCGTACCACTGCTTCTAACATCGTTTGTGCCTACATGAATGACCATCGATGCTACATTACGTTCTCCGTCCATGGATTCCACTTGCTTTCTGAGCTGCCCCGTACGTATTCCAGGGAAACAAATTACGTCGGCTTTTTCTACTCGAAGCCGTCTGATTATCGAGTCTCCAACAATGATCGATACAGGTCCCTCTTCTGTTCGCCCGCAATGGTCGTTTGATACAACCGCATCACCAGCTTCATGAACCTTCTTCGACCGCCGTTCATTCATGTTCTCTGCCTGCCGAGTACGTCCGATTACCTGCTCAGTCAGATGGTTAACGCCCCTGTCCACAGGAACATGAACTACACTCTCCGGCGCTTGTAGCCGTTCACCTATTTTGTTGGACCCTTGATTCGCATGACGACCACTAGATAGCAGTAGTTATCGGAGGCAAACAGGACACCACCCTGGTGTCATTAGCCCAAGGTTACGTAAAGATGTCTCTTTTGGAATTATGTGGCAAGTGTTACCAATTAAATAATTTTGTTTTTCATCTAGGCCTAGAGTTGTTGACAAATGTCTTAGTGATAGGCTATTATAAATTTGGAATTAAATAGCGATTAAGAGGGTTATTTAAATTATATTTAATACAGAACATATCATTATCAGTAATGAGACAAAATTTAATGGCTATTGACAAACACGTAGCGTGCTAGCGAGTAGCGATGATGTGTATGAATTTGGTAACATTGTAACATTGGTAACATTTGTGACGATAAGCGATTGAAATAGGAGTACGTTAAGCAATGAATACGGTGGATTATTTAATAAAAGCGCCCTTTTCTTCTCATTCACTAGAAGCTAAAATAAAGATTAAGGAATTAGGGAGAGCGACGCCAGTTCTGAAAGTAAAACAATTATGCAAAGATAAACGGCGGGAGAGAGTGAGGAAGTTTAGTCCTGAAAGGTACAACAAAAATGAATGGCTATGTGGTTGTGAAGTTAGGAATTCGTTCTTTAGCTTTCCCTGTTTGTTATTTGGAGGGGAATCCTCTTGGACTAAAAATGGTGTGACAGATTTGAAACATTTAGTGGACGAATTACGAAAACATGAGTGTTCTGCCGACCATAAGGACAACGTAATGAATCTTGTTAAGTACATATTGTCTGATGGTACGTTTATGATCTGGCTGTCATTTTTCCATAAGATCATGCCACATGTCGACATTTTGTATTGTCAACTCCAGAAGGGATCCATCGACCCAGTGCAAGTACAGGAGGATCTGAAACGTTTCGAAAGACAGGTTCAAATGGTCCGAGAAAATTTAGAAGAGGTGCACGTGAACGAAGGCGATGGAGTGAGCAGAAAGAGGAAGCATGAAGACCGTTCACCCAATAGAATACGTGAAGCAAAGGAAGTTTGCGATGTCATCATCAGCCAATCCATGGAACGATTCTCCTTCACTGGGCATCTTAGCGCATCTAACCTGTTCATGGTAGAAAAGTTGCCATTTCCCCGTCAAATTACTTAAGAATTGCAGTTGAATCCTTCCCGTTTCTCAACGAGAAGCAGCTCAAAACTGAATTTGAACTGATTTGTAGGAGAGAGGAATTTAGAGTTGTGTCCGGAGCTATTTCATTCCTGGGGTTCATAATGCACGCGAGTCTCGCTAGATTATTTGAAGAAACAGTTAAACTTCTTAAAATACTTGTAACCGTGCCAATGTCGACATCGGAAGCAGAGAGATGTTTCTCGACTCTGAAACGCATAAAAACGTTTTTGCGCAACACAATGCTCCAGGATAGATTGTCTGCTTTAGCCATGCTTTCAATTGAACAGAATCTCATCATGGACATTCCTGATTTTAACAACGAAGTTATAGACAAGTTTGTTCAACTGAAAGACAGAAGAATGGATTTTTCTTTCCGGGTAGTTTAAGCTTTAAAGCAACAGCTCAACATTAGATTGAACAAGAGGTATGTAGATAATTTTTGTGAATGATGAAAACCTTTACAGGAACCAAGAAGTGAGCCCATGTTCGTATTTAGGACTATCTATGTTAAGTTTACTACTCAACATCAACTTAAGTGAGATTTTTAAAATTTGTAAATTACGAGTGCGGTAATATATGAATAATAATTTGCAGAAGACTACTTTCTTGCAGACAAACGTATTCGTACCATCCTTTAATGGACTTCATTTTGAATATGTGTAAGTGTAATGCAGTCACGAACTACCTAGGTACACAGCACAACAGTGATCATTTTTCACGAACCGTCTCACCTGATTTGCGGTATATGGCATCAGTGGTACAACTCCAGCAACATCTGTCAGGAGATAAAGGTACAGACATAACCCTTTTCGTAATTTTTACTGTGCATGATAATTTATTTTGTGTGCCCTTCCAAGTTTCAAGACCACCAGCCGCCGCTGATCAGGGTGCTGTAATGGTAGATAAAGGATTTTTGATAGAGAGTGAGTGCATTGAAAGGAATATACAATTGATCAGGCCACCCTTTCTTGGTAAGAATCAGCAATTGTCAACAGAGGATGCACTCAGGACTGCTGACATAGCTGCAGCTAGAGTGCAGGTAGAAAGAACAATTCAGAGGATGCAAATATTTAAAGTATTAAAAGGGAGAGTCAATTTATATATGGTTCCATACATGTATTCTGTAATGACAATTATTGCAGGAGTAGTGAACCTTTCAGCTCCTATTCTTAGTGTTGATAAGTATGACTAAGGAGACTTTTGCTACTGGTACCTAGTACCCAGTTTGTGGGTGTGTTTTTTCTAAAGCAGAATTTGAGCGCTGTATCAGCAGCGAAGTAAAGCGCTACATATAAACTAGCTGTAAATAGAAACGGATAGATGGCACAAAATGACAGTCGTTTAAACGTGTTTCGTTCATTATTTCAAAATAAATTTAATACAACTTAATATAACAATGGATCCACTGGGAGACTAAACTGATGATGAATGCATAGTGGTGTCGCTCAATGAACAACTTTGTTAATTTCACGTTGCGTGTACTTTTTAGGTTTTCCGCACCTTAAAACCTCAATAACTAACTAATTTTTAGGTTAGGCCTAGGCCATTCGAGTTACCTTCTACGAATTAATGCCCTTGCTTTAGCCACTAAAGTTGCATGATCGTTTCATGAATGTAGCAGCATATGGATAAAAATTCCTGAACTTAAGGTTACCATATCTATAATATTCACCATAACGTTTATGTGACAGGTTAAATTGGATCTAAAAATAGGATGAACAAGCTCTCGACTTACAAATAATTCTTAATTAACCTACTGATATGCTGCTGGTGGAAATGTAGGCCTATAATCATGTAGTCTCATAGGCTACACTAGTAGCCAGAGCATGTCGCTAATGATATCGGAGTAGACTGTGCATGCACACGTTAACATGAGTTTGCTGGTTTGTGACATTACTTCAACAAATTTAATGTATTTTAACTCTCCAGATTCCATTCTGGCCCCTGTTACTGCCACATGCATGGTTCCAATAGGCACAAGTGAATTTCTCGCTAGCACTACTTAGCCTCATCCATTGCACAGCCCTGCCCTCTACCCTAATTTTTTGAGGAGTCTAAACTCTTCCTTCTACAGTATAGCATAACTGTATGTCAACAGATGTAGGTGACCTTAATATTACACTCCTTAAAACGTTGGTCCCCACCACCACCACCCCCCGTCCTAATGATGCAAAGTGTTATTAGACTGGGGCGTGGTGGCGCAGCGGTCATTGTTATTAGACTTTAAATACATTTGCCATTGATAGTACAAATGCTTGTAGATATCCGTATTGATAGATGAATTAAAAGTTTAATTTAAACTTTTAACATCTTACATAATACAAAAGTAGCTACAATAAACTGAAACTAACGTGCACCACTAATGGGCCCTCATTGCTGACGGACCCCTATGCATTTGCCCCCCTTGTCCCTCCCTGGGCCTAGACTGTGCCAATTGCAGAATTTAGACCAGAAGAACCAAATCACTAGTAAAACAATGTATAGTAAAGGAAAGAAGCTTGTAGTTTTACGTGACCATTAATCTCGCAATCATGAGCCACGGGAACTTCTTTTTACATTGAATACGAACCACAGGACACGGCGTTGAACTTAAAAATATCTTGCATGCATTGACCAGGAATCGAACCTGGTCCACCTTGGTGAGAGGGCAACAGCTTGATCCCTGCGCCACCACGCCCCCAAGTATACAGTAGATTATAATAAACAAGTTCTCTCTAACATACATTAGCCTACTAGTTCATATACAGTATACAATTTTCGTACCTAGTTAGAATGCTCCCGAGTGAAAGAAAATAGGCTGATACCCGTAGCCTATTATTTTTCATGAGAAACCTAATAGAATTTTCTGTCACTCTGCCAAGTACAGATATGTAACCATGCTGGGGTATGTACACCAACAAAATTATAGTAATGTTTGTAGACCTAAGAAAAAAATGTGGTATTTTGTTCATAACTACGTACTATATGTAAATTATTTTCACAAATCTGAGTTCTTATGGAGAATGGGTTTTCCTCCATAGTCCATAACCAAAGAAATTTAATCATCAATTGAATACTCGTATGATTATGAACTTCAAAGCAATGCTACGCCTTTCTAGGCTTGATCCTACTTATCTTCCTGGATGGCTCTCGTGTAGCATCCGTTGCCCATTTCGAAAGTGCGTTATTTTACATAGTAGCGCTCTGAAAATGGTTTGTAATTACTCTTCCATATTATTAAAGCCATTTGCCATTGACAAACACCGCATAAACACTTCCAAAATAAGGAAATTGTCAACATTAACTTTCAAGTAATAAACTTATCAAAAAGCAAGTCGTCATGTTTGCTGCCAACTTACTGATTGTGCTGCTAGGCAAAACCATTGGCCTGGATAAAGAGTATTGATGCATGACTACCCCCACTGTGCGTAACAAAAACCAGGGGTGTTTATATTAGCCTAACGCGCAGGGCCGCGCTACCTAACCTTTATTGGCCTAGGCGAAAACCATTGGTCTGCAAACAATGTTGGCACTCTGAAAAAATACAGTAACACTCTATCGAAAAAATATTCAACTCCTGTATATTAGTAACATTGGCCATTTCTATAGTAAATTTTTCGGATTTTAATGGCGCCGGGCAACGTATACTACACGAGTTCCTAATTGATATTAAGTCGTACACTCGTATACAACAACGCCTTCAAGAAAATTCAGATGAAAACAAGAGTTTATCTTGTTATGAGTGCAGCCATTTTTCAATGTATCAAACGTGCAGCGAAGTGAAACCACGCTGCATGATGACATCTTAAGCTAAAATTTTGAGGGATGGGGATGCTCTGTGGTATGACCTACATGATGATATTATTACATTCACATTGTACTTCTATGATAAATAAAGCATTTGAAACAATATCACTTTTTTATTATTTTATAAATTAGCCTATTTATGGATTCAATGTAGCAATAATTACTCTAAGTTACTTTTTACATCAACTATCCTATAAGAAAAGCTAGTAAAATGCTATTTACAAGAAAAAACATCAATTGTTATTGGCAACTCCAGCTATCTGATTATGACATCTAGCGGTAATAATGAGAAACTTACCAAGTAGGGTTCATTTGTCACGTGATGACTGTTTGTATTATGGTTCCTTGTATCGTGGTAAATTCTTCGTGTCTTTATACATAAGTAATACGTTTTACTCTTTGATAGAGTGCAAAATGAGTAAAAGCAAAGTAGGCCTATATTGCTCAGCTCACGGCTGTAAGTCGATGTATAAGAGGGCTGCGGATATAAGTTTTCATCACTTTCCAAAAGATGCAAATAGCAATAGCCGAAAGGGGACGATACCAAATAAATACGGTCAACAGGAGCGGGTTGGACCACTCACCACTACACACACTGACGACAGGACGGGTTGTTCACTGTTACGCCGAGCCAAGCCGCACCTAGACAGTCAAGTACAGTCTCGCCGAACCAAGCCGTACCACGACAGCCAAGCATCATCAGTCAGGTATCCTTCCCCGCTCCCTAGTTCATTTCCCTACCAAGCACCATCACCTCGCTCTGCGATATCCGAGCCATTCCACTACGAGTCATATAGGCCTAATTTGACTTCGCAGGGTAAATATCTACTCTGCAAGAACCTGCTACCAGTCCGATATTCAACACGAAACCTACCTGCTAACCATCCAACAAATCAAGCAATTCCTGTCTCCCCAGAGTTTTAATACAAGTTAAACTCATCCCTTTGCCCTACCAAGCAGCAAATAATTTCTAGAGTCTATGGTACAGTGAGCAAACTCAAATATAGCTTTTAAACGTAACAGCGCCAGGACTCGAACTGCTCAAAAACAAATACCAGCAGACAACCGATGCTTGATAATATGCAATTGACACATAAAATCTAGTGGAACACACAAATTAGATCACGTGTATCGCACAGTTATACATATATACAATTAAAAATAACACTGTCATTATTTTAGGGTCCACATTTACCGATTATAACCGAAAAATAAAAAGTATTCTATATCAAACGCGTGTTATTGAGTATTTTTACCCTACTTATCCAGACCGACCGCAGCGCAGCTGGCCACCACGTGTGTACTTCTACTCTCCCACTCCTCTCCTCATGGTTTTCAAAAATCATAAACAAAGCAATGCTTGCAGCTGCACCTGACCATAATATTGATGATTTGTCTTTAAGGATAAAGTATTTTCCTCAATCGACCCATTTAAATATTTTAGGCCCTGCACTACATCAATTGCCGTCTGCGTTTTACCTGCTGGAGGGCACTTAACCTCTACACAACAGAGTGAACTAACCACACCATCCAGACTTACACCTAACCATGGGGCACTTGGAGGAACAATAATGCCCACCGTTTCAACTTTATTTTTAAAAGCAATTTCATAAGCTTCTAAGGCTACTATTTCAAATTTTTTCCCATGCACAGTTGCCATGTGTCCCTTGAAATCAGTTTTGAACAGCCTACTCACTTTTAAATTCCAGTCAGGGCTTTTATTTTTTGCTGTAAGTAAAAACACTGTAACAAGTAGTACCAGTTAATCTTACTTTTCTTGCATTCTTCTAAATTTCTCCAGATTGGGTAAGAGTTGTCAAACATAATTTTACACTGTCTTCATATGTGAGAGCTACCTTCTCATTAAAAATTGAGCAATGTCACCTTAAAATTCTGCATCAAAATCAACCATAGCACTAAATTGTGGCAACAAGTTGTTGTTGCCTAAAAGTTTATGGCATAGGGATAATTGTAGCAAATCATCACCACTCGAGACTTGAATAGTAGTAGTAGTAGCAGTAGTCTCCCTTAAGCGCAAAGTAAGATCCAGCTCGGATCCCTGTGCCCCAGAAAGTAGAATATCCAGTATATTATTCTCGCCAGCACTACCGACTAGGCGACTTTGGAGGGTCGATTTGACAGTTGATCTTCCCATGTGGCAGAATTTATTTATAGGAATCGCTTTGCCGTACATGTAGTTGTCTTTCTTTAACTTGCCCCATTGCTGCTTCAAATCTGTGGAGCTCAGGTCTTCCAAGTTTTCAATTGTGTGCCTATTACGAAAAGAAGAAAAAACAAATACAGTCAACTTGTACACTCTTCGATTTATCGGCTTCAACAGTATTATATCTTCTAAATTTAAATGCATCTACTTACCGAAATATGTAAAGCAATGTACCGACTACATGCTTACACTTTCCTGAACTTCCAGCCTTACAGGTACACGAACAAATTAACTTTTTCTCGGCAACTGGTGATCGAATCTCAATTTTAATCTAGTGAGGAACTCCCGTCAAATTACTGGTTTGTAAGCATAAAGCTTAAAGTCTCACTAAATCTTCTCTTTCGGCTACTCTCCCAAACATAATTATGTGTTTGACATCTAAAATTGCCTGTCCTTCAACGAGAGGCCGCCTAGAATCCCCAACAACATTCAATACATCAATCAAGTCTATCACCATTGCGTCCACCATTTTGTCGCGACCGACCTGTCACCTACATTCGATTGAGTTCGCGAATATGAACCATTTTATTTGTATTGTGTATTTACACTTCAGCCAATGGACGTCTTCCTACCAGCTACTTCTAAGGAAACTTACTGTCACACGTGTTTAACAGAACACGTGTTGGGCAAACATCCATCAACACCACCAACCAGGAGCCGTGATGATTTCAGCCGGTCTGTCCGCGGATACCATCTGCAGGTTACAAGAGATGCTCCTCATGGTTACCACAAACTTTGGCTCTTCTTCGCAAGGAATCCCTAACTCGTCCAATAACGCCCGGCTGCTCACGGATGTGGACACTCTCATTGGTCACACGCTCTTGTAATATCTGCACATTGTCGATGGGAGTGGCATACACCAATGTCTTTAAATGTCCTAATTGCCAGAAATGTAATTGATTAAAGTCCAAAGGACGGGGAGGCCATGATACTACCATTTTCTAATCGATAGCAAAAACCATGTTTGCCATTTCCCTCGAGGAATACTCCATCGCACTGTTTACGTCATCCACACAGCACGGGACAAACAGTCTGGTGCGGGTACCGCACTGCACTGCCAGCAGAACCGCATACTATGACTGAACATCCTACTCATGCAAAGACCTTCAACGGAAGGACGCCGGCACCACCGAACAAAACGCCTCCTCCATGCGGGTAAAATGGTGCATATCTCAACAGGTATTTGTTTCCGGACATATGTTTATGGGAACATTTCTTCTCGTTTTGACCAATCCCAACCCCTGTTGCAATATCGGGCACTTTTTTCGAAACACCCTGTATATACTGGATGTTCTTTAACAAGCAGTTTCACTCAGTTTAACCTTGCCACCTTCATTACCCGATACTCCCACTTAAACCCTGGTGCGCTAATTACCAACCCCTTTCCTTTATTACCCCTTAGGGAACTAAGATTTGGAAAATGGAATATAAGATACCGTACCTCCATAATAAGCAGCGAACTAGAAAGTTAGCTGTCCACCTTGTTGCGTAGTGGTTTCCCCACTTCTACTCCACGCAAATGCTGGGATAGTACAAGGGTTTAAGTGGCAGTTGGCTAGGAGGGGCGAGGATAAACTGAGTGAAACAATTAATATTGTAGCATTAGGTGGTTTCCCACTTCTACTCCACGAAAATGCTGGGATAGTACAAGGGTTTAAGTGGCAGTTGGCAAAGTGGGGCAAAGTTAAACTGAGTGAAACGATTAATATTGTAGCTTTCAGTGGTTTCCCACTGCTACTCCAAGCAAATGCTGGGATAGTACAAGGGTTTAAGTGGCAATTGGCAAAGTGGGGCAAGGTTAAACTGAGTGAAACGATTAATATTGTAGCTTTCAGTGGTTTCCCACCTCTACTCCACGCAAATGCTGGGATAGTACAAGGGTTTAAGAGGCAGTTGGCAAGGAGGGGCAAGGTTAAACTGAGTGAAACTATTAATATTGTAGCTTTCAGTGGTTTCCCACCTCTACTCCACGCAAATGCTGGGATAGTACAAGGGTTTAAGTGGCAGTTGGCAAAGTGGGGCAAGGTTAAACTGAGTGAAACGATTAATATTGTAGCTTTCAGTGGTTTCCCACCTCTACTCCACGCAAATGCTGGGATAGTACAAGGGTTTAAGTGGCAGTTGGCTAGGAGGGGCGAGGTTAAACTGAGTGAAACGATTAATATTGTAGCTTACAGTCGGTCAACACAACAATTACTGGAATATGTGAAAAATAGTGAACAAGCATGTTATAAGTGGGCTCATATTTTGTGTTGAGTTATGAGTGAATGTGAATACGAAGGAGAGTTTCATGTGGTTTAATCAATTTAGTTACGTGTTTGCAAGTGTTAATAATTATCACCACAAATAAGGAAGTATTATAATTTTATAGTAAATCTAAGTTAATATACTGATTCGTGTACAGCAATAGTGTGGCGACATATTGATTTCCAACTCACCGCCACCAAGATATCATACCCATGAAAGTTCGCAATTTCTCCTCAGTTCTAGCAATCACGACAGCTCCCTCATCTGTGAACCCCGAGAAGGAGATGAATATGCAGACATGTGTGACGGTCTATGCCAAAGATGGCACCACCTCCACTGCGCTGAGCTACAACAGGCCCAGTTCAACCCTCAAAAACACAGTCATGTGTGACGGTCCATGCCAAAGATGGCACCACCTCCACTGCGCTGAGCTGCAAGAGGGCCAGTTCAACCCTCAAACACGCAGTCATGTATGACGGTCTATGCCAAAGATGGCGCCACCTCCACTGCGCTGAGCTACAACAGGGCCAGTTCAACCCTCAAACACGCTGTCATGTGTGACGGTCTATGCCAAAGATGGCGCCACCTCCACTGCGCTGAGCTACAACAGGGCCAGTTCAACCCTCAAACTCACAGTCATGTGTGACGGTCCATGCCAAAGATGGCGCCACCTCCACTGCGCTGAGCTACAACAGGGCCAGTTCAACCCTCAAACACACAGTCATGTGTGACGGTCCATGCCAAAGATGGCACCACCTCCACTGCGCTGAGCTGCAAGAGGGCCAGTTCAACCCTCAAACACGAAGTCATGTATGACGGTCTATGCCAAAGATGGCGCCACCTCCACTGCGCTGAGCTACAACAGGGCCAGTTCAACCCTCAAACACGCTGTCATGTGTGACGGTCTATGCCAAAGATGGCGCCACCTCCACTGCGCTGAGCTACAACAGGGCCAGTTCAACCCTCAAACACACAGTCATGTATGACGGTCTATGCCAAAGATGGCGCCACCTCCACTGCGCTGAGCTGCAACAGGGCCAGTTCAACCCTCAAACACGCTGTCATGTGTGACGGTCTATGCCAAAGATGGCGCCACCTCCACTGCGCTGAGCTGCAACAGGGCCAGTTCAACCCTCAAACACACAGTCATGTGTGACGGTCCATGCCAAAGATGGCAGCACCTCCACTGCGCTGAGCTACAACAGGGCCAGTTCAACCCTCAAACACACAGTCATGTGTGACGGTCCATGCCAAAGATGGCAGCACCTCCACTGCGCTGAGCTACAACAGGGCCAGTTCAACCCTCAAACACGCTGTCATGTGTGACGGTCTATGCCAAAGATGGCGCCACCTCCACTGCGCTGAGCTGCAACAGGGCCAGTTCAACCCTCAAACACACAGTCATGTGTGACGGTCCATGCCAAAGATGGCAGCACCTCCACTGCGCTGAGCTACAACAGGGCCAGTTCAACCCTCAAACACACAGTCATGTGTGACGGTCCATGCCAAAGATGGCACCACCTCCACTGCGCTGAGCTGCAACAGGGACAGTTCAACCCTCAAACACACAGTCATGTGTGACGGTCCATGCCAAAGATGGCACCACCTCCACTGCGCTGAGCTACAACAGGGACAGTTCAACCCTCAAACACGCTGTCATGTGTGACGGTCCATGCCAAAGATGGCGCCACCTCCACTGCGCTGAGCTACAACAGGGCCAGTTCAACCCTCAAACACGCAGTCATGTGTGACGGTCCATGCCAAAGATGGCACCACCTCCACTGCGCTGAGCTACAACAGGGACAGTTCAACCCTCAAACACACAGTCATGTGTGACGGTCCATGCCAAAGATGGCACCACCTCCACTGCGCTGAGCTACAACAGGGCCAGTTCAACCCTCAAACACACAGTCATGTGTGACGGTCCATGCCAAAGATGGCGCCACTTCCACCGCGCTGAGCTGCAACAGGGCCAGTTCAACCCTCAAACACACAGTCATGTGTGACGGTCCATGCCAAAGATGGCACCACCTCCACTGCGCTGAGCTACAACAGGGCCAGTTCAACCCTCAAACACACAGTCATGTGTGACGGTCCATGCCAAAGATGGCACCACCCTCCACTGCGCTGAGCTACAACAGGGCCAGTTCAACCCTCAAACACACAGTCATGTGTGACGGTCCATGCCAAAGATGGCAGCACCTCCACTGCGCTGAGCTACAACAGGGCCAGTTCAACCCTCAAACACGCTGTCATGTGTGACGGTCTATGCCAAAGATGGCGCCACCTCCACTGCGCTGAGCTGCAACAGGGCCAGTTCAACCCTCAAACACACAGTCATGTGTGACGGTCCATGCCAAAGATGGCAGCACCTCCACTGCGCTGAGCTACAACAGGGCCAGTTCAACCCTCAAACACACAGTCATGTGTGACGGTCCATGCCAAAGATGGCAGCACCTCCACTGCGCTGAGCTACAACAGGGACAGTTCAACCCTCAAACACGCAGTCATGTGTGACGGTCCATGCCAAAGATGGCGCCACCTCCACTGCGCTGAGCTACAACAGGGCCAGTTCAACCCTCAAACACACAGTCATGTGTGACGGTCCATGCCAAAGATGGCAGCACCTCCACTGCGCTGAGCTACAACAGGGACAGTTCAACCCTCAAACTCACAGTCATGTGTGACGGTCCATGCCAAAGATGGCAGCACCTCCACTGCGCTGAGCTACAACAGGGCCAGTTCAACCCTCAAACTCACAGTCATGTGTGACGGTCTATGCCAAAGATGGCGCCACCTCCACTGCGCTGAGCTGCAACAGGGACAGTTCAACCCTCAAACACGCAGTCATGTGTGACGGTCCATGCCAAAGATGGCAGCACCTCCACTGCGCTGAGCTGCAACAGGGACAGTTCAACCCTCAAACACGCAGTCATGTGTGACGGTCCATGCCAAAGATGGCACCACCTCCACTGCGCTGAGCTACAACAGGGACAGTTCAACCCTCAAACACGCCGTCATGTGTGACGGTCCATGCCAAAGATGGCGCCACCTCCACTGCGCTGAGCTGCAACAGGGCCAGTTCAACCCTCAAACACGCAGTCATGTATGACGGTCCATGCCAAAGATGGCAGCACCTCCACTGCGCTGAGCTACAACAGGGCCAGTTCAACCCTCAAACACGCAGTCATGTGTGACGGTCCATGCCAAAGATGGCAGCACCTCCACTGCGCTGAGCTACAACAGGGCCAGTTCAACCCTCAAACACGCAGTCATGTGTGACGGTCCATGCCAAAGATGGCGCCACCTCCACTGCGCTGAGCTGCAACAGGGCCAGTTCAACCCTCAAACACGCAGTCATGTGTGACGGTCCATGCCAAAGATGGCAGCACCTCCACTGCGCTGAGCTACAACAGGGACAGTTCAACCCTCAAACACGCTGTCATGTGTGACGGTCCATGCCAAAGATGGCACCACCTCCACTGCGCTGAGCTACAACAGGGACAGTTCAACCCTCAAACACGCTGTCATGTGTGACGGTCCATGCCAAAGATGGCAGCACCTCCACTGCTCTGAGCTACAACAGGGACAGTTCAACCCTCAAACACGCAGTCATGTGTGACGGTCCATGCTAAAGATGGCGCCACCTCCACTGCGCTGAGCTGCAACAGGGCCAGTTCAACCCTCAAACACGCAGTCATGTATGACGGTCCATGCCAAAGATGGCACCACCTCCACTGCGCTGAGCTACAACAGGGCCAGTTCAACCCTCAAACACGCAGTCATGTATGACGGTCCATGCCAAAGATGGCACCACCTCCACTGCGCTGAGCTACAACAGGGCCAGTTCAACCCTCAAACACGCAGTCATGTGTGACGGTCCATGCCAAAGATGGCGCCACCTCCACTGCGCTGAGCTGCAAGAGGGCCAGTTCAACCCTCAAACACACAGTCATGTGTGACGGTCCATGCCAAAGATGGCGCCACCTCCACTGCGCTGAGCTACAACAGGGACAGTTCAACCCTCAAACACGCAGTCATGTATGACGGTCCATGCCAAAGATGGCAGCACCTCCACTGCGCTGAGCTACAACAGGGCCAGTTCAACCCTCAAACACGCAGTCATGTATGACGGTCCATGCCAAAGATGGCAGCACCTCCACTGCGCTGAGCTAGAACAGGGCCAGATTAACCCTCAAACACGCAGTCATGTGTGACGGTCTATGCCGAAGATGGCAGCACCTCCACTACGCTGAGCTACAACAGGGCCAGTTCAACCCTCAAACACGCAGTCATGTGTGACGGTCTATGCCGAAGATGGCAGCACCTCCGCTTCGCTGAGCTACAACAGCGCCAGTTTAATCCTCAAAAACACGCGCTGGGGTGGAATCCAACCCAGGTCTTTTCATTTCCTAATGAAATGTACCGGTACATATAATTTTACAATTTTTTCTCCGGTCATGTAACTTTCTGGTCAGGTCTTCTTCGCGCGTTCACTCAAGGTCAACCATTTCCTGTGAGCCAGTCAGACAATGCACGTCGTAATAACTGACTGGGGTGAATTCAACCCCAGGGCCTGCGATTGTGTAGCCTACGTAAAATAAATCACACCAATGTGAATTTCAAGCACCAGGGGCAGTTCTTTCCTGTGTTTGTCTGTGTCACTGCAGGTAAATATTTGGTTTTCTTTTCAGCCGTTTACTTATGTATGGTCTGGTTGTGTTACAGTAGACCTAATTTCATTGTTAGTGGAACTTTTGTTTAATTTCCATTTTACTTTTTGATGTACAGTATTTCGAATCCTGCACAGTATGGGTGCATTTTATAATCTCCAGGAATTTTTCAAATGGTTGGTTTTACAGCTCAAAGCTCACGAAACACACGTAGCCTAGCATGTCGGGATACTATCCAAAGCTTACAATTCATTTACGGAAATAGTGAAGTACATCAGTGGTACAAATGATGAACCTGCTCCTCCCCCCTCAAAAATAAGTATAAAAATAAATTGATAACTTCCGGTCACCGTGATGTTTTCCCTCAATGAAAGAACAGGAAAACTCAAACATCGTGAGGCAGTTCCAACAAACTCGTCTGCATGGAACACAGAATCGTTTACTGTGAAGAGTGCACTCCTGAGTGAAAGCTCTATCACCACAACTCTCCCCCACCCCCAATACAAACAGGATATAAAAGTCCTTCCGGTATTTTAGAACTATAGAATTTATTATTATTTATTTAGCGTATGCTTAGAGATACAGTAGGATTTATAAACGTACGGTATATCTAAATTCTGAATATAGACAATAGTCTCTGGAGTCACGACAGCAAACTCACTAGCACTGCCACTGTACTTTCTTTTGCAGCACTCGGTGCTGATGTGATGGATCGTCTGTTCTTCAGCACCGAAGTCACACTCAGGCGTTACAAACCTGTTCCACTTGTAGTGTAAGGCTGCACAGTTCCCATGGTTGGTTCGTATCCTGTTCAATGTGGACCAAAATCTACGATGGAGTTTGAAACCAGGCGGCGGCATTTTCTTCATAGCAGGCATTGTTGGACAACATTTGTTGTTGAGTCGCTACTGCCACTCAACGAAAGTTTGTTAGTTGCTTAGAACTATAGAATGCATTATTGTTATTGCCAAGTACCATTTTAGAATAGGTAATTGATTTATATTAATTTTTGGGGTGTTTATTTAGCAAGGAACATTTTTTCTTTCATATTATCAGGTAAATAATTTTTTGCGAAAGTACAACCTCCCGTTAAACTAGTCCCCCGTTCGGATCTCCGGGCTGGGACTACTAGAGAGTGGGATAACATCACAGAAGTGACAAAGAGGAAATCTGACATTCTACGGATCGGAGCGTGGAGTGATAGAAGTCTGCTAGGCCGTAGAAGGTTAGAAAACGTAGAAAGGGAAATGGATGGGTTGAGGTTGGATTTGGTTGGGATCAGTGAAATACGCTGGCAAGAAGAACGGGAATTTTGGTCAGGAGACTATAGGATCATTAGCACTAGATCAAGAAATGGCCAAGCAGGAAACGTGGACAGCGGGTGGAATATTATGAGCAATATAGTGAACGGATTATTGTAGCAAAAATCAATACAAAATCTACGTGCACCACAGTGGTACAAGTCTACATGCCCACCAGTCACGCTGATGATAAAGATGTTGAAAAGGTCTACAGAGAAATAGATGAAAAATGTTTTAGTAATGGGAGATTGGAATGCTGTGGTAGGGAAAGGAAGAGAAGGGAAGATAGTAGGAGATTTCGGATTAGGTGAAAGGAATGATCGAGGAAGCAGGCTGATGGAATTCTGCACCGAACTTGAGTTAATCATAGCTAACACGTTACTCAATATCCACAATAGAAGAATATACACATGGATGACACCAGGAGATACAGGGCTTTACCAAATCGACTTCATTATGGTCAAGCAGAGGTTTCGAAACAAGATTATGGATTGTAAAACATATCCCGGTGCTGACATAAACTCTGACCTCAATATGGTTGTTATAAAATGAAGATTAAAGTTGAAGAAACTGAAGAAAAGTCAAAAGCCAAAATGATGGGCAATAGACAGACTGAAAGAGAAGGATGCAAACGAAAGGTTCAAGAAGAGTATAAAGGAAGGACTAATGACGAACCCTAAACAAACTTCAATTGCAGACGAATGGGCAGTTTTGAAGAATGAAATAACAAAATCCGCGGATGAAAATATTGGTAGGAAAGAGAGAATATGTAGAAAACCGTGGATCACTCATGATATACTAGAATTGATGGACGAAAGGCGGAAACAAAAGAATGTAAGATATAAAAAAGGGAAAGCAGAATACAGACGTCTGAGAAATGAGGTTAACAAGAAGTGCAAGGAAGCGAAAGAAGAATGGTTGAAAGAGAAATGTGCAGGTATAGGAAATTGTCTGAAATTAGGAAAAAAGTAGACACAGCTTATCGAAGGATTAAGAATACTTTTGGGGAAAAGAAGACTAAGTGCTGAAATATTAAGGACACAGATGGAAAGCCTCTCACAGAAAGGGAAGAAAAGGTTGAGAGATGGAAAGCTTACATAGAGTGTTTGTATAAAGGAAAGGAGTTTGAGAATCATGTAATGGAAAGGGAAGAAGAAATTGATGAGGATGCAAAAGGGAATTTAATATTGAGATCAGAATTTGACAGAGCATTGGAGGACTTAAGCAGTAACAAAGCACCAGGCATAGATGATATACCGATTGATTTGCTACACTGCATAGGAGATGAAGGTCTGATCAGGTTATTTCACTTGGTGTGTAAGATTTATGAGACAGGTGAGGTACCCTCTGATTTCAGGAAGAGTGTTATCATCCCTATACAGAAGAAAGTGGGAGCTGGCAGTTGTGAAGATTACCGTACAATCAGCTTGATTACTCGTGCTTAAAAGATCCTGTCTGGAATAATTTACAAGTGGATGGTAAGCCAGATAGGAACTGAGTTGGGTTTCAGGAGAAATGTAGGAACGAGGGAAGCCGTACTAATTTTTAGGCTGATTTTGGAAGGTAGAATAAGGAAAGATAAGAGAACGTTCATGGCATTTGCAGACTTGCAAAAGGCTTTTGATAACGTTGATTGGACTAAATTGTTAGACATTTTGAAAACAATAGGAATAAAGTACAGGGATAGGAAGGTGATCTACAATCTATACAGAAACCAGACAGCAGTCATACGAGCTGAAGGACATGAGAGAGAAGCTGGTATTCAGAAAGGTGTAAGGCAAGGCTGCAACTTATCACCCATACTTTTCAATCTTTACATTGAACAAGCAATGCAGGAAATTCGAGAAAATTAAAAGTGCAAGGAAGTTTCAAGGAGAAATAGTTTCAACTCTGAGATTTGCTGATGACATCGTCATCTTGGCCGACACGCCTGATGATTTGAATAGTATGGACTCTGTCTTGAGGAAAGAATTCATGATGAAAATTAATAAATGTAAAACAACAATATTTGAATGCAGCCGAAATAAATCAGCAACCTCTATGGAGATCAAATTGGCAGGTGAAAGGCTGAAGGAAGTAGGAGACTTCTGTTACTTAGGAAGCAAAATAACCAGTGATGGATAAAGCAAAGAGGACAAGAAATGTAGGTTCTACAAAAAAGGAATCTGTTGACTTCGAATATAGATTTAGGTATTAGGAAGTCATTTTTGAAAGCCTTTGTCTGGAGCGTGGCACTCTATGGAAGTGAAACTTGGACTATTGGTTCAGCAGAAAAGAGGAAAATTGAAGCGTTTGAAATGTGGTGTTACAGGAGGATGATGAAGATCAGATGGGTAGATAGGGTTACAAATGAAGAGGTATTAAGACGAGTGGGAGGGGATAGATGTTTCTGGCGACTGCTAATGAAGAGAAGAGATAGGTTGTGTACGCAACTTAAGATGAAGTAATAGAAATAAACATATACTTACGTACGCAGCAGACGTCAGTGGAAACGTAGTTGAAGCTCTTCCCCTATCCCCGAAGAAATATAAAATAAAATAAAATAGAAGAAAGGAAAACGGGGAGATCGCAGCCTTGCTTGGCTTTCGCTGGGCCCAAATTTTAAAAGGCAAACCAGAAAGCAATCCCAAAAGGAAGGGGGAAAGCTAATTAAAATTAAACTACGGTAAAATCCAAAGATGAACAAATTTAAACCAGAGGCCGTGTAGGTCGTATTAACGTCACAAGTACGCTAATAAGACCGACAAACCGAAATATAGCAAAAACCAGACAAAACTCGAAGAAGGTTACTAAAATTAAAATAAGACGTGACGCAAAAGCAGAGATACTTAGGCAAAGATAAAATGTATTAAAATAACAACTACAATGCACAACGATCCCAGAGATATTAAAAGCAAGAAGAGAAATTACCAACAAATTAAACCACAAAAATTAGTTTACCGCAAGAAAAAATACAAATTAGGAAGAAAATCGAAAATATACTAAATTAAATTATATTAAAATGAAATAAAATAAGATAAGTTAAGGTAACGTGTTCAAGGCAAGATGAAACGATGACTAAATGTAAGTATGTCGCAATTAAATAAAAAGACAAAACTCAGAAACGACTACACTCAACGAAGTCAAGATACGTTCTCTCGAATTTAGACCAAGCGTGTCAAAAGGGATGAACAAAATAGGAGGGGGTACAATGGTTCAGAACGGGGTGGAGAGGGGTGAGAGGGAGGGGAGGAGTAAGGAAGAAAAACGCGGAGGCACATGCAAGAACGAGTGAGTTACGAGAAAAATAGGAAATTAGACAAAAGGAAAAATTACATTAAATTATCGGCAAAGCCAAAAATATACTTTAAAAATTGAAAGTATGCGTAGGAGATAAGGGCACACAAAGACGACGAAAATATGTGATGCGCAAAATATGGGAATTCACAGACACAAGAATATCACAGGTTAGGTCACCAGCAAATAGCAATGGCGAGACCTCCTTTTGTGAACTCTTTAGATAAAGAACAAAGCATTACGGGAAGCAAGAAAAATAATCTCCAATCCCGTTATGTTGTTCTACGATAAGATACACTCTGGATGACAGACCCAAAGGTGCCCCCTACAAGGTAGGCAAACCCACCGTCAAGCACACCAGAGTAAAGCGAAGACAGCCCACATACATAACTTTCAACCCTTAAAGTACAAAAACTACGTTATCAAAATAAAAGAAAATAACACTACCATACAAAACAAAAACTCACCAGCAATTACACGCACACAAAGGGCGGAGGGAAAATATCGGGAGGGGGCAAGTACACGCGACCAAAAGAAAATAACACAGAATAAGAGTTTTAAATTGCCGAAATATGAAACTGAACTACAGTAAAGCAATATAGATTACGACATACAGACACCTCGCCATGGTTTCACCTTGAACGCGGGCACTTCCCCAAGAATATGGGAATACGACTAGCCTACTTGGCTGCAAGAAAGAAATGCCTCGAAACAAAGCAAATGACGACGCAAAACAAAGGTAACTGCGTGCAAAAATTTGATTGGTCACGACCCCTTCCAAAATATAAATCACTGGCCAATAAGGGGACAAGATGCAGATATGTCCATATATGGTATTAAGACAGAGGGCTATTAATAGCTTCACAGCCAAGGTTTCACAAAGGCGTGCATTGATCACGTCAGATAAAAATGGCACAAAGGAGTAACTTATATATCTCATAAAAATGGCTCAAAATTCCCCCACTTCCTTGAAAAAAAATGTTTACAAAATACAAACACAAAACATTTTTTTTGTATATATGGTATAAGATGCACTCTTGTTTCATTCATAAAATGGCTCGCAAGGAGAGAGTCTCATATGACACAAACACACGGAGTAGCTCACATTAGAGTTCCAAACTCATTGCCTTTCACAGAGGCTTGGTATAGCACAAGTCCATCTCTTTGAAGTATACATCAAACGCACAAGCAGTTGAGTGAGTGAGGGGAATTTTGGCTAAGTAAACCTAGAAAAATGAAATTTAGGTGCAAAAACGCAACGAATACAAAATCCGCTGCCTAAAATGCCAGCGAAGCAGTGTCCCATGAGAGAAGGTGGTACCGACCTTATCACACAAAACACTCAATTCACTAAACACGTTGGCAGCAAATTTTGACTTGGGAGAAAAAAAAATGAACATATAAGTTATGAGTTATCTCACAAAGAAAAACATTTTTCTGTTTTTGAAATTTCCGAAGAATAACGAGAAGTTGTAATCCAAAGGCCTGAAGATGAACAAGGGGGAACCCAGGACCATTGCAGTTGACGTCAAGGCTGCAGAGATTTTCCTTCCTCCCAATATTCCTAATGTAGAAAAAAAAAACAAAAGAGTTACATTGTGGTATAAATGGTTAATAAAACTTAATCTGTGGAGCACCCTGCATTTCCAATGGAATGTTCTGTCGTCACAACCATTGATAAAATGATATTACACTACTTGGATGCGGTGTGGGGTAAGGGAGAGAGAAAGAAAACAGCGCGCGATAACACTCGTGGACGGTTAAGAGATACTGAAAACAATCATGGACACACTAAACTAAATAAACAAGCAGGGATCCTGTAAAAACATCAACACTGGGATCGCCGCGTCAAAACACTGAAAGAAATACATACTCTAGATAAACAAATAATTACACAGACACCACATCATTCATGGTATTTCTTAAGATTTGCTACATGAGAAACAGAAATTAGTTGAGGATCGTCATTAGAAATCATCTCCACAGTCACATTGTTCAGGAACCTGGTTATGGTCCTTGGTTCGGACCAGCGCAAACACAGTTTACTGGAGATGCCGGAAGCTGCATTACTAATAGGGTGTAGTCGCACCAAAACTCTATCTCCTATCTGAAAATGAACAGGTTTTCTACGCTGGTTGTACCGTGCTGAGACCTTCTGTCTAGCCCGCTTAAGGCTAGCGACGGCGGAATCCCATTTCTCTTGAGTAGAGATGGTTCGAGACGGTATAGACAAATACTCGGTATTCCAACGGAGCATCAGGGGATCAACGAGTTTACGGCCTATAAACAATTCCGCGGGTGTGGTTTGAATAGACGAATGAAACGAGGTATTAAAACCTAAGGTAAAATAATGCAAGTTGACATCCCAATTGGATTGTTCCACATTATGGAAGGCGGTTAGACAAGCTTTCAGATTACGATGAAATCTCTCTACCTGATTGCCTTGTGGTCTGAACGGTGCTAATAACACGTGATTAATGCCCCAACTGAAGGTCATAGATTTGAAAGTTTTGGACTTGAAGATGGTAGCATTATCGGTAACAAGGAACTTGGGCGGGCCAAATATAGCAAAAATATGCTTACATAATAAATGGACCGTCCCTTTTGCAGAAATGTCCTTAACAGGAAAGAGCCAGACAAACTTAGAAAAACCGTCGATCACTGTCAAAATCGCCTGATGACCAGACCTAGAACGTGTCATAGGACCGAATATGTCAATAAATAACCGTTCTCCAGGACGAGTAACAACATGAGCACTATGCAAACCTATCTGCGTATTTTGCGCTGGTTTAGAGCGTTGACAGGTGTGACATTTTTTTACAAAATCAAACACGTCTGGTTTGATCGTAGGCCAATAGAATTCAGAGTCAATTTTGCGTAAAGTACGGTACATTCCAACGTGTAAGCCTATAGCCGAAGAATGATAGTATGTTAAGAGCATATTACGAACATTCTCAGGGGCGAAAATTCTGAAGGAGTTTGAACCAGGGAGGAGACGGCCAATTACATCATTACAGACAAAAAATTCACTCACAGTGGGGTCCTTGTTGGTAATTTTCTCACGGAGTTCACGACAATAAAGATCATCTGCCTGAAACTTACGTATATCTACGAAGGACCATGGACTAAACTGTAATAAAAACACATTTTCAGGCATTTCCTGAGGTGAAGTTTCGACAGAAGGAGGAACAATCTGCCTAGGAGCGGAAATAGTGGAATCCTCGAACATGCGCGAGAGACAATCAGCCACAGAGTTTTCACTGCCTTTCACGTGTACAATGTCGAACTTGAACGACGATAGTCTCAAAATCCACCGATTGATACGACCAAGTTTCTTTACATGCGGAATGCTCCATTTCAGAGCTTCATTATCGGTGTAGACAGTGAAATGGCGATGTTCTAGGAAACTCCTGAATTTCTCGCAGCCAAAGACAACAGCTAGGGACTCCTTTTCAAAGATGGAATAGCGACGTTCATGTTCATTAAGCATGCGACTAGCAAAAGCTACAGGCGCAAACTTCCCGTCCACGTGTTGACTTAAAACGCTTGACACAGCTAGATCACTAGCGTCGCAATGGAGGAAGAACCTAGACTCGAAATCTGGAGCTTGCAACACAGGGGCAGATATAAGACTCTCTTTTAAAGTGTTAAAAGCTTTATCTTGCTCTGGACCCCATATAAATTTAGCGTTCTTCTTTTTGAGGGCATTCAACGGAGCCGAAATATCTGAGAAATGTCTGATAAACCTGGAATAAAACCCAAACATGCCCATGGCACGGCGTAGAGCTTTCACAGAGGTAGGCACCGGTAGATTCTTAATACATTCAACTCTATCAGGCATGACGCTAATACCGTTAGTCGACAGAACATGTCCTAAAAACTTGATCTGCGTGCGGGCCAAAGAGGTCTTTTCGGGATTGATAGTGAGTCCCGCTTTTCTGAGGCGAGAGAAAACTTCACGGAGATGAGTTACGTGCTCCTCGAAAGATTTGCTATAAACAACAAGGTCATCTAAATAATTGAAGACAAACTTAAATTTCAAGTCACCCAAGAGATCATCTAACACACGACTAAGAATTTGTGCTCCGACAGCGATACCCATAGGTAATCTATTGAAGTTGAATAACCCAAAAGGTGTGGAAAAGGCGGTAAAATCACGGCTCTCGGCGTCTAACGGAATCTGATAATATGAGGAATTGAGATCAATAATAGAATAATAGGTAGCTCCATGAAAATGCTGAAAAGCGCTGTCGAGAGTAGGTAACGGAAAATTGTCAAAAACAACCTTCTTATTCAGCTTCCTGTAGTCGACAACTAATCTATATTCGCCGTCTTTCTTGGGAATCAGAAAAGCTGGAGAACCATACGCCGACTTGGAAGGAACGACTACTCCTTTATCTTGTAGCTCTTTGACATATTTTCTCATAGCCAACAGCTTTGGAGGTGAACATGCAAATGGCGGGGATCGAACCGGGACATTGTCTGTGAGATCGATATGACATTCGTGACCTACCGCTGAACCTAATTTATCTGTGAGGACATCCGAGAATTCGTTCACCAAATCACCCAGCACATCACGCTCTTCCGAAAATAACGACAGAGGCAGCTGGACAGAATGCACTGTGGACACTTCACTAACACGAGAGGTGCATTCTTCGAACGGGAATTGTTTGTTGGAATGAAACAGAAAGCTAAAGGAATTACTCACAAAATCTAATTGTAAACCTGTTTTGCGCATGAAATCTGTCCCTAAAAGGACTTGGGTGGATAAATTATCAACTACGTGGAACTGGTGATCCCATGAAAAACCATGGATCTTGAGATGACATAAAACAGTACCGGTAACGTTGATAGCAGACGAACCAGCTGACACGAACTTACGCTCACGTCCATCCTCGTGAGGACAGATGCGCAGCGCTGGAATTTGTTCCGCCACAGAGCGAAGGATAAAGCTCTCCGTGGCTCCAGAATCCAAAATGGCTTGAGTTGTGACATGATGAAAAGATACTGTGACCCAAGGTTGCGATACAGAAGCTAAACAAAGATAAGGATCGCGATACCTGCTTTGAGGGCTGCCCGACGGGTCGAACTCAGGACAGCACTTCAACAGTTTTCCTGGTTGAAATTACAATTTGGACAGGTCAATTTAGTCACATCTGACATCCCACAACCGTAGCAGAACTTACGGGATCTAGCGGCACATTCACGGAAGTTATGACCGTGATTGTTGCAATTCCAACATAAGATATTTGCGGAGACTCGTTTGGTATCTGGAGGATTATTGTGGACACGGGAGGTAGAATGCGTTTGGCTGGCAGCGTGACTATCACTTTGGACGTGATTTATGGGAGGGTGAGAGGGGAGATTAAAAGAGACAGTCTTGTTTGAGATAACGGGATGGGCCACAGAAGTAAACGCATGTTGTGTGCTAGTCGCACAAGCTAGTTCAGGAAACATGACTTCGTGAGAAATAGGGGGTGGAACATAACTCAAACTCGACCGAGAATTGTTCTCATATTCGCGTCCATGTAGAATTATGTCCTCAATACAGCGTACCGAAATGCGACGTATGAAGTACTTATATATAGGATTTAAATTCCTATAAATAATTTCGAAAAGTTCCTGTGGGTGGAATGGCTGAGGCAAATTGGCTGTGAGGAGGCGTACAGCCGTGACATAATCGTCAATCTTCTCGGAGGGGCCCTGAGTTCGAGCGTAGATTTCCTGTTTCAAAGCATACGCGAAATCTTGGGGAGTGAAACGGGCTTTTATGTTGCACACAAATTCGTTCCATGAAGTGTAATGGAACGGTGACACCCTGTACCACTGCAACGCTTTACCAGAAAGTAAAATTGGTAGGCAACGAACTATCTTATCGGGACTTATGTCATGGCACTGACACAGTTCCTCAATCCTCTGAATGAACCAAAAAACTGAAGATGTGTTATTTTCCCCGGAAAAAGTAAGATTCCACCTGCTCACAATGGATGCAACGTTGTCAGAATGACCACCACTGGTAGGATTAGAAACGTAGCCACTAGACAACGGGTCAAACATAAGTAAGTCCTTCGGTACACTAAAAAATTGGGGTTCTGGAATAGCCTTACTTGAAGAAATAGGTGCAGTCAACGACTCAAAATTATAGGACGGTAAACGAACTTCCTGCTTAATAGATTTATCCATGACAAAAAAATATTAAAAACACAGCACGGTACACCCCAACGAGATAAGAAAAAGACTACAAAGACTACTAATTTCAAACTACTTCAAAAATATAAAAGGTATCTAAACAGTATTACGAGAAGAAATAAATAAGTGCACATCACATTACCGTAAGATGTTGCTTTCCCACGTGGTAATTTACTCACGGGCACCAAGTCGTCATCCTCACACGAAACATACTGTTTGCGGCTGTGTGTTTTTCAAATGTTGATAGACCATACCAGACCTTTCTCTTCTTTCATGAAATTCTCAGCACCTTAAAACTCAGAAAGACAACATTATACTATAGGTACGAAAAGGATGGAAACGTTTCACAATGCAATTCAGCTCGAAGTCTCAGGAACGATCAGCTGAAAAAAAATTGTTAAATTAGAAAGGTGATTTTGTCTCAAAACCACGCTCTGAAATCCATTTGTACGCAACTTAAGATGAAGTAATAGAAATAAACATATACTTACGTACGCAGCAGACGTCAGTGGAAACGTAGCTGAAGCTCTTCCCCTATCCCCGAAGAAATATAAAATAAAATAAAATAGAAGAAAGGAAAACGGGGAGATCGCAGTCTTGCTTGGCTTTCGCTGGGCCCAAATTTTAAAAGGCAAACCAGAAAGCAATCCCAAAAGGAAGGGGGAAAGCTAATTAAAATTAAACTACGGTAAAATCCAAAGATGAACAAATTTAAACCAGAGGCCGTGTAGGTCGTATTAACGTCACAAGTACGCTAATAAGACCGACAAACCGAAATATAGCAAAAACCAGACAAAACTCGAAGAAGGTTACTAAAATTAAAATAAGACGTGACGCAAAAGCAGAGATACTTAGGCAAATATAAAATGTATTAAAATAACAACTACAATGCACAACGATCCCAGAGATATTAAAAGCAAGAAGAGAAATGACCAACAAATTAAACCACAAAAATTAGTTTACCGCAAGAAAAAATACAAATTAGGAAGAAAATCGAAAATATACTAAATTAAATTATATTAAAATGAAATAAAATAAGATAAGTTAAGGTAACGTGTTCAAGGCAAGATGAAACGATGACTAAATGTAAGTATGTCGCAATTAAATAAAAAGACAAAACTCAGAAACGACTACACTCAACGAAGTCAAGATACGTTCTCTCGAATTTAGACCAAGCGTGTCAAAAGGGATGAACAAAATAGGAGGGGGTACAATGGTTCAGAACGGGGTGGAGAGGGGTGAGAGGGAGGGGAGGAGTAAGGAAGAAAGACGCGAAGGCACATGCAAGAACGAGTGAGTTACGAGAAAAATAGGAAATTAGACAAAAGGAAAAATTACATTAAATTATCGGCAAAGCCAAAAATATACTTTAAAAATTGAAAGTATGCGTAGGAGATAAGGGCACACAAAGACGACGAAAATATGTGATGCGCAAAATATGGGCATTCACAGACACAAGAATATCACAGGTTAGGTCACCAGCAAATAGCAATGGCGAGACCTCCTTTTGTGAACTCTTTAGATAAAGAACACAGCATTACGGGAAGCAAGAAAAATAATCTCCAATCCCGTTATGTTGTTCTACGATAAGATACACTCTGGATGACAGACCCAAAAGTGCCCCCTACAAGGTAGGCAAACCCACCGTCAAGCACACCAGAGTAAAGCGAAGACAGCCCACATACATAACTTTCAACCCTTAAAGTACAAAAACTACGTTATCAAAATAAAAGAAAATAACACTACCATACAAAACAAAAACTCACCAGCAATTACACGCACACAAAGGGCGGAGGGAAAATATCGGGAGGGGGCAAGTACACGCGACCAAAAGAAAATAACACAGAATAAGAGTTTTAAATTGCCGAAATATGAAACTGAACTACAGTAAAGCAATATAGATTACGACATACAGACACCTCGCCATGGTTTCACCTTGAACGCGGGCACTTCCCCAAGAATATGGGAATACGACTAGCCTACTTGGCTGCAAGAAAGAAATGCCTCGAAACAAAGCAAATGACGACTCAAAACAAAGGTAACTGCGTGCAAAAATTTGATTGGTCACGACCCCTTCCAAAATATAAATCACTGGCCAATAAGGGGACAAGATGCAGATATGTCCATATATGATATTAAGACAGAGGGCTATTAATAGCTTCACAGCCAAGGTTTCACAAAGGCGTGCATTGATCACGTCAGATAAAAATGGCACAAAGGAGTAACTTATATATCTCATAAAATGGCTCAAAATTCCCCCACTTCCTTGAAAAAAGAAATGCTTACAAAATACAAACACAAAACATTTTTTTTGTATATATGGTATAAGATGCACTCTTGTTTCATTCATAAAATGGCTCGCAAGGAGAGAGTCTCATATGACACAAACACACGGAGTAGCTCACATTAGAGTTCCAAACTCATTGCCTTTCACAGAGGCTTGGTATAGCACAAGTCCATCTCTTTGAAGTATACATCAAACGCACAAGCAGTTGAGTGAGTGAGGGGAATTTTGGCTAAGTAAACCTAGAAAAATGAAATTTAGGTGCAAAAACGCAACGAATACAAAATCCACTGCCTAAAATGCCAGCGAAGCAATGTCCCATGAGAGAAGGTGGTACCGACCTTATCACACAAAACACTCAATTCACTAAACACGTTGGCAGCAAATTTTGACTAGGGAGAAAAAAAAATGAACATATAATTTATGAGTTATCTCACAAAGAAAAACATTTTTCTGTTTTTGAAATTTCCGAAGAATAACGAGAAGTTGTAATCCAAAGGCCTGAAGATGAACAAGGGGGAACCCAGGACCATTGCAGTTGACGTCAAGGCTGCAGAGATTTTCCTTCCTCCCAATATTCCTAATGTAGAAAAAAAAACAAAAGAGTTACATTGTGGTATAAATGGTTAATAAAACTTAATCTGTGGAGCACCCTTCATTTCCAATGGAATGTTCTGTCGTCACAACCATTGATAAAATGATATTACACTACTTGGATGCGGTGTGGGGTAAGGGAGAGAGAAAGAAAACAGCGCGCGATAACACTCGTGGACGGTTAAGAGATACTGAAAACAATCATGGACACACTAAACTAAATAAACAGGCAGGGATCCTGTAAAAACATCAACACTGGGATCGCCGCGTCAAAACACTGAAAGAAATACATACTCTAGATAAACAAATAATTACACAGACACCACATCATTCATGGTATTTCTTAAGATTTGCTACATGAGAAACAGAAATTAGTTGAGGATCGTCATTAGAAATCATCTCCACAGTCACATTGTTCAGGAACCTGGTTATGGTCCTTGGTTCGGACCAGCGCAAACACAGTTTACTGGAGATGCCGGAAGCTGCATTACTAATAGGGTGTAGTCGCACCAAAACTCTATCTCCTATCTGAAAATGAACAGGTTTTCTACGCTGGTTGTACCGTGCTGAGATCTTCTGTCTAGCCCGCTTAAGGCTAGCGACGGCGGAATCCCATTTCTCTTGAGTTGAGATGGTTCGAGACGGGATAGACAAATACTCGGTATTCCAACGGAGCATCAGGGGATCAACGAGTTTACGGCCTATAAACAATTCCGCGGGTGTGGTTTGAATAGACGAATGAAACGAGGTATTAAAACCTAAGGTAAAATAATGCAAGTTGACATCCCAATTGGATTGTTCCACATTATGGAAGGCGGTTAGACAAGCTTTCAGATTACGATGAAATCTCTCTACCTGATTGCCTTGTGGTCTGAACGGTGCTAATAACGCGTGATTAATGCCCCAATTGAAGGTCATAGATTTGAAAGTTTTGGACTTGAAGATGGTAGCATTATCGGTAACAAGGAACTTGGGCGGGCCAAATATAGCAAAAATATGCTTACATAATAAATGGACCGTCCCTTTTGCAGAAATGTCCTTAACAGGAAAGAGCCAGACAAACTTAGAAAAACCGTCGATCACTGTCAAAATCGCCTGATGACCAGACCTAGAACGTGTCATAGGACCGAATATGTCAATAAATAACCGTTCTCCAGGACGAGTAACAACATGAGCACTATGCAAACCTATCTGCGTATTTTGCGCTGGTTTAGAGCGTTGACAGGTGTGACATTTTTTTACAAAATCAAACACGTCTGGTTTGATCGTAGGCCAATAGAATTCAGAGTCAATTTTGCGTAAAGTACGGTACATTCCAACGTGTAAGCCTATAGCCGAAGAATGATAGTATGTTAAGAGCATATTACGAACATTCTCAGGGGCGAAAATTCTGAAGGAGTTTGAACCAGGGAGGAGACGGCCAATTACATCATTACAGACAAAAAATTCACTCACAGTGGGGTCCTTGTTGGTAATTTTCTCACGGAGTTCACGACAATAAAGATCATCTGCCTGAAACTTACGTATATCTACGAAGGACCATGGACTAAACTGTAATAAAAACACATTTTCAGGCATTTCCTGAGGTGAAGTTTCGACAGAAGGAGGAACAATCTGCCTAGGAGCGGAAATAGTGGAATCCTCGAACATGCGCGAGAGACAATCAGCCACAGAGTTTTCACTGCCTTTCACGTGTACAATGTCGAACTTGAACGACGATAGTCTCAAAATCCACCGATTGATACGACCAAGTTTCTTTACATGCGGAATGCTCCATTTCAGAGCTTCATTATCGGTGTAGACAGTGAAATGGCGATGTTCTAGGAAACTCCTGAATTTCTCGCAGCCAAAGACAACAGCTAGGGACTCCTTTTCAAAGATGGAATAGCGACGTTCATGTTCATTAAGCATGCGACTAGCAAAAGCTACAGGCGCAAACTTCCCGTCCACGTGTTGACTTAAAACGCTTGACACAGCTAGATCACTAGCGTCGCAATGGAGGAAGAACCTAGACTCGAAATCTGGAGCTTGCAACACAGGGGCAGATATAAGACTCTCTTTTAAAGTGTTAAAAGCTTTATCTTGCTCTGGACCCCATATAAATTTAGCGTTCTTCTTTTTGAGGGCATTCAACGGAGCCGAAATATCTGAGAAATGTCTGATAAACCTGGAATAAAACCCAAACATGCCCATGGCACGGCGTAGAGCTTTCACAGAGGTAGGCACCGGTAGATTCTTAATACATTCAACTCTATCAGGCATGACGCTAATACCGTTAGTCGACAGAACATGTCCTAAAAACTTGATCTGCGTGCGGGCCAAAGAGGTCTTTTCGGGATTGATAGTGAGTCCCGCTTTTCTGAGGCGAGAGAAAACTTCACGGAGATGAGTTACGTGCTCCTCGAAAGATTTGCTATAAACAACAAGGTCATCTAAATAATTGAAGACAAACTTAAATTTCAAGTCACCCAAGAGATCATCTAACACACGACTAAGAATTTGTGCTCCGACAGCGATACCCATAGGTAATCTATTGAAGTTGAATAACCCAAAAGGTGTGGAAAAGGCGGTAAAATCACGGCTCTCGGCGTCTAACGGAATCTGATAATATGAGGAATTGAGATCAATAATAGAATAATAGGTAGCTCCATGAAAATGCTGAAAAGCGCTGTCGAGAGTAGGTAACGGAAAATTGTCAAAAACAACCTTCTTATTCAGCTTCCTGTAGTCGACAACTAATCTATATTCGCCGTCTTTCTTGGGAATCAGAAAAGCTGGAGAACCATACGCCGACTTGGAAGGAACGACTACTCCTTTATCTTGTAGCTCTTTGACATATTTTCTCATAGCCAACAGCTTTGGAGGTGAACATGCAAATGGCGGGGATCGAACCGGGACATTGTCTGTGAGATCGATATGACATTCGTGACCTACCGCTGAACCTAATTTATCTGTGAGGACATCCGAGAATTCGTTCACCAAATCACCCAGCACATCACGCTCTTCCGAAAATAACGACAGAGGCAGCTGGACAGAATGCACTGTGGACACTTCACTAACACGAGAGGTGCATTCTTCGAACGGGAATTGTTTGTTGGAATGAAACAGAAAGCTAAAGGAATTACTCACAAAATCTAATTGTAAACCTGTTTTGCGCATGAAATCTGTCCCTAAAAGGACTTGGGTGGATAAATTATCAACTACGTGGAACTGGTGATCCCATGAAAAACCATGGATCTTGAGATGACATAAAACAGTACCGGTAACGTTGATAGCAGACGAACCAGCTGACACGAACTTACGCTCACGTCCATCCTCGTGAGGACAGATGCGCAGCGCTGGAATTTGTTCCGCCACAGAGCGAAGGATAAAGCTCTCCGTGGCTCCAGAATCCAAAATGGCTTGAGTTGTGACATGATGAAAAGATACTGTGACCCAAGGTTGCGATACAGAAGCAAAACAAAGATAAGGATCGCGATACCTGCTTTGAGGGCTGCCCGACGGGTCGAACTCAGGACAGCACTTCAACAGTTTTCCTGGTTGAAATTACAATTTGGACAGGTCAATTTAGTCACATCTGACATCCCACAACCGTAGCAGAACTTACGGGATCTAGCGGCACATTCACGGAAGTTATGACCGTGATTGTTGCAATTCCAACATAAGATATTTGCGGAGACTCGTTTGGTATCTGGAGGATTATTGTGGACACGGGAGGTAGAATGCGTTTGGCTGGCAGCGTGACTATCACTTTGGACGTGATTTATGGGAGGGTGAGAGGGGAGATTAAAAGAGACAGTCTTGTTTGAGATAACGGGATGGGCCACAGAAGTAAACGCATGTTGTGTGCTAGTCGCACAAGCTAGTTCAGGAAACATGACTTCGTGAGAAATAGGGGGTGGAACATAACTCAAACTCGACCGAGAATTGTTCTCATATTCGCGTCCATGTAGAATTATGTCCTCAATACAGCGTACCGAAATGCGACGTATGAAGTACTTATATATAGGATTTAAATTCCTATAAATAATTTCGAAAAGTTCCTGTGGGTGGAATGGCTGAGGCAAATTGGCTGTGAGGAGGCGTACAGCCGTGACATAATCGTCAATCTTCTCGGAGGGGCCCTGAGTTCGAGCGTAGATTTCCTGTTTCAAAGCATACGCGAAATCTTGGGGAGTGAAACGGGCTTTTATGTTGCACACAAATTCGTTCCATGAAGTGTAATGGAACGGTGACACCCTGTACCACTGCAACGCTTTACCAGAAAGTAAAATTGGTAGGCAACGAACTATCTTATCGGGACTTATGTCATGGCACTGACACAGTTCCTCAATCCTCTGAATGAACCAAAAAACTGAAGATGTGTTATTTTCCCCGGAAAAAGTAAGATTCCACCTGCTCACAATGGATGCAACGTTGTCAGAATGACCACCACTGGTAGGATTAGAAACGTAGCCACTAGACAACGGGTCAAACATAAGTAAGTCCTTCGGTACACTAAAAAATTGGGGTTCTGGAATAGCCTTACTTGAAGAAATAGGTGCAGTCAACGACTCAAAATTATAGGACGGTAAACGAACTTCCTGCTTAATAGATTCATCCATGACAAAAAAATATTAAAAACACAGCACGGTACACCCCAACGAGATAAGAAAAAGACTACAAAGACTACTAATTTCAAACTACTTCAAAAATATAAAAGGTATCTAAACAGTATTACGAGAAGAAATAAATAAGTGCACATCACATTACCGTAAGATGTTGCTTTCCCACGTGGTAATTTACTCACGGGCACCAAGTCGTCATCCTCACACGAAACATACTGTTTGCGGCTGTGTGTTTTTCAAATGTTGATAGACCATACCAGACCTTTCTCTTCTTTCATGAAATTCTCAGCACCTTAAAACTCAGAAAGACAACATTATACTATAGGTACGAAAAGGATGGAAACGTTTCACAATGCAATTCAGCTCGAAGTCTCAGGAACGATCAGCTGAAAAAAAATTGTTAAATTAGAAAGGTGATTTTGTCTCAAAACCACGCTCTGAAATCCATTTGTACGCAACTTAAGATGAAGTAATAGAAATAAACATATACTTACGTACGCAGCAGACGTCAGTGGAAACGTAGCTGAAGCTCTTCCCCTATCCCCGAAGAAATATAAAATAAAATAAAATAGAAGAAAGGAAAACGGGGAGATCGCAGTCTTGCTTGGCTTTCGCTGGGCCCAAATTTTAAAAGGCAAACCAGAAAGCAATCCCAAAAGGAAGGGGGAAAGCTAATTAAAATTAAACTACGGTAAAATCCAAAGATGAACAAATTTAAACCAGAGGCCGTGTAGGTCGTATTAACGTCACAAGTACGCTAATAAGACCGACAAACCGAAATATAGCAAAAACCAGACAAAACTCGAAGAAGGTTACTAAAATTAAAATAAGACGTGACGCAAAAGCAGAGATACTTAGGCAAATATAAAATGTATTAAAATAACAACTACAATGCACAACGATCCCAGAGATATTAAAAGCAAGAAGAGAAATGACCAACAAATTAAACCACAAAAATTAGTTTACCGCAAGAAAAAATACAAATTAGGAAGAAAATCGAAAATATACTAAATTAAATTATATTAAAATGAAATAAAATAAGATAAGTTAAGGTAACGTGTTCAAGGCAAGATGAAACGATGACTAAATGTAAGTATGTCGCAATTAAATAAAAAGACAAAACTCAGAAACGACTACACTCAACGAAGTCAAGATACGTTCTCTCGAATTTAGACCAAGCGTGTCAAAAGGGATGAACAAAATAGGAGGGGGTACAATGGTTCAGAACGGGGTGGAGAGGGGTGAGAGGGAGGGGAGGAGTAAGGAAGAAAGACGCGAAGGCACATGCAAGAACGAGTGAGTTACGAGAAAAATAGGAAATTAGACAAAAGGAAAAATTACATTAAATTATCGGCAAAGCCAAAAATATACTTTAAAAATTGAAAGTATGCGTAGGAGATAAGGGCACACAAAGACGACGAAAATATGTGATGCGCAAAATATGGGCATTCACAGACACAAGAATATCACAGGTTAGGTCACCAGCAAATAGCAATGGCGAGACCTCCTTTTGTGAACTCTTTAGATAAAGAACAAAGCATTACGGGAAGCAAGAAAAATAATCTCCAATCCCGTTATGTTGTTCTACGATAAGATACACTCTGGATGACAGACCCAAAAGTGCCCCCTACAAGGTAGGCAAACCCACCGTCAAGCACACCAGAGTAAAGCGAAGACAGCCCACATACATAACTTTCAACCCTTAAAGTACAAAAACTACGTTATCAAAATAAAAGAAAATAACACTACCATACAAAACAAAAACTCACCAGCAATTACACGCACACAAAGGGCGGAGGGAAAATATCGGGAGGGGGCAAGTACACGCGACCAAAAGAAAATAACACAGAATAAGAGTTTTAAATTGCCGAAATATGAAACTGAACTACAGTAAAGCAATATAGATTACGACATACAGACACCTCGCCATGGTTTCACCTTGAACGCGGGCACTTCCCCAAGAATATGGGAATACGACTAGCCTACTTGGCTGCAAGAAAGAAATGCCTCGAAACAAAGCAAATGACGACTCAAAACAAAGGTAACTGCGTGCAAAAATTTGATTGGTCACGACCCCTTCCAAAATATAAATCACTGGCCAATAAGGGGACAAGATGCAGATATGTCCATATATGATATTAAGACAGAGGGCTATTAATAGCTTCACAGCCAAGGTTTCACAAAGGCGTGCATTGATCACGTCAGATAAAAATGGCACAAAGGAGTAACTTATATATCTCATAAAATGGCTCAAAATTCCCCCACTTCCTTGAAAAAAGAAATGCTTACAAAATACAAACACAAAACATTTTTTTTGTATATATGGTATAAGATGCACTCTTGTTTCATTCATAAAATGGCTCGCAAGGAGAGAGTCTCATATGACACAAACACACGGAGTAGCTCACATTAGAGTTCCAAACTCATTGCCTTTCACAGAGGCTTGGTATAGCACAAGTCCATCTCTTTGAAGTATACATCAAACGCACAAGCAGTTGAGTGAGTGAGGGGAATTTTGGCTAAGTAAACCTAGAAAAATGAAATTTAGGTGCAAAAACGCAACGAATACAAAATCCACTGCCTAAAATGCCAGCGAAGCAATGTCCCATGAGAGAAGGTGGTACCGACCTTATCACACAAAACACTCAATTCACTAAACACGTTGGCAGCAAATTTTGACTAGGGAGAAAAAAAATGAACATATAATTTATGAGTTATCTCACAAAGAAAAACATTTTTCTGTTTTTGAAATTTCCGAAGAATAACGAGAAGTTGTAATCCAAAGGCCTGAAGATGAACAAGGGGGAACCCAGGACCATTGCAGTTGACGTCAAGGCTGCAGAGATTTTCCTTCCTCCCAATATTCCTAATGTAGAAAAAAAAACAAAAGAGTTACATTGTGGTATAAATGGTTAATAAAACTTAATCTGTGGAGCACCCTTCATTTCCAATGGAATGTTCTGTCGTCACAACCATTGATAAAATGATATTACACTACTTGGATGCGGTGTGGGGTAAGGGAGAGAGAAAGAAAACAGCGCGCGATAACACTCGTGGACGGTTAAGAGATACTGAAAACAATCATGGACACACTAAACTAAATAAACAGGCAGGGATCCTGTAAAAACATCAACACTGGGATCGCCGCGTCAAAACACTGAAAGAAATACATACTCTAGATAAACAAATAATTACACAGACACCACATCATTCATGGTATTTCTTAAGATTTGCTACATGAGAAACAGAAATTAGTTGAGGATCGTCATTAGAAATCATCTCCACAGTCACATTGTTCAGGAACCTGGTTATGGTCCTTGGTTCGGACCAGCGCAAACACAGTTTACTGGAGATGCCGGAAGCTGCATTACTAATAGGGTGTAGTCGCACCAAAACTCTATCTCCTATCTGAAAATGAACAGGTTTTCTACGCTGGTTGTACCGTGCTGAGATCTTCTGTCTAGCCCGCTTAAGGCTAGCGACGGCGGAATCCCATTTCTCTTGAGTTGAGATGGTTCGAGACGGGATAGACAAATACTCGGTATTCCAACGGAGCATCAGGGGATCAACGAGTTTACGGCCTATAAACAATTCCGCGGGTGTGGTTTGAATAGACGAATGAAACGAGGTATTAAAACCTAAGGTAAAATAATGCAAGTTGACATCCCAATTGGATTGTTCCACATTATGGAAGGCGGTTAGACAAGCTTTCAGATTACGATGAAATCTCTCTACCTGATTGCCTTGTGGTCTGAACGGTGCTAATAACACGTGATTAATGCCCCAATTGAAGGTCATAGATTTGAAAGTTTTGGACTTGAAGATGGTAGCATTATCGGTAACAAGGAACTTGGGCGGGCCAAATATAGCAAAAATATGCTTACATAATAAATGGACCGTCCCTTTTGCAGAAATGTCCTTAACAGGAAAGAGCCAGACAAACTTAGAAAAACCGTCGATCACTGTCAAAATCGCCTGATGACCAGACCTAGAACGTGTCATAGGACCGAATATGTCAATAAATAACCGTTCTCCAGGACGAGTAACAATATGAGCACTATGCAAACCTATCTGCGTATTTTGCGCTGGTTTAGAGCGTTGACAGGTGTGACATTTTTTTACAAAATCAAACACGTCTGGTTTGATCGTAGGCCAATAGAATTCAGAGTCAATTTTGCGTAAAGTACGGTACATTCCAACGTGTAAGCCTATAGCCGAAGAATGATAGTATGTTAAGAGCATATTACGAACATTCTCAGGGGCGAAAATTCTGAAGGAGTTTGAACCAGGGAGGAGACGGCCAATTACATCATTACAGACAAAAAATTCACTCACAGTGGGGTCCTTGTTGGTAATTTTCTCACGGAGTTCACGACAATAAAGATCATCTGCCTGAAACTTACGTATATCTACGAAGGACCATGGACTAAACTGTAATAAAAACACATTTTCAGGCATTTCCTGAGGTGAAGTTTCGACAGAAGGAGGAACAATCTGCCTAGGAGCGGAAATAGTGGAATCCTCGAACATGCGCGAGAGACAATCAGCCACAGAGTTTTCACTGCCTTTCACGTGTACAATGTCGAACTTGAACGACGATAGTCTCAAAATCCACCGATTGATACGACCAAGTTTCTTTACATGCGGAATGCTCCATTTCAGAGCTTCATTATCGGTGTAGACAGTGAAATGGCGATGTTCTAGGAAACTCCTGAATTTCTCGCAGCCAAAGACAACAGCTAGGGACTCCTTTTCAAAGATGGAATAGCGACGTTCATGTTCATTAAGCATGCGACTAGCAAAAGCTACAGGCGCAAACTTCCCGTCCACGTGTTGACTTAAAACGCTTGACACAGCTAGATCACTAGCGTCGCAATGGAGGAAGAACCTAGACTCGAAATCTGGAGCTTGCAACACAGGGGCAGATATAAGACTCTCTTTTAAAGTGTTAAAAGCTTTATCTTGCTCTGGACCCCATATAAATTTAGCGTTCTTCTTTTTGAGGGCATTCAACGGAGCCGAAATATCTGAGAAATGTCTGATAAACCTGGAATAAAACCCAAACATGCCCATGGCACGGCGTAGAGCTTTCACAGAGGTAGGCACCGGTAGATTCTTAATACATTCAACTCTATCAGGCATGACGCTAATACCGTTAGTCGACAGAACATGTCCTAAAAACTTGATCTGCGTGCGGGCCAAAGAGGTCTTTTCGGGATTGATAGTGAGTCCCGCTTTTCTGAGGCGAGAGAAAACTTCACGGAGATGAGTTACGTGCTCCTCGAAAGATTTGCTATAAACAACAAGGTCATCTAAATAATTGAAGACAAACTTAAATTTCAAGTCACCCAAGAGATCATCTAACACACGACTAAGAATTTGTGCTCCGACAGCGATACCCATAGGTAATCTATTGAAGTTGAATAACCCAAAAGGTGTGGAAAAGGCGGTAAAATCACGGCTCTCGGCGTCTAACGGAATCTGATAATATGAGGAATTGAGATCAATAATAGAATAATAGGTAGCTCCATGAAAATGCTGAAAAGCGCTGTCGAGAGTAGGTAACGGAAAATTGTCAAAAACAACCTTCTTATTCAGCTTCCTGTAGTCGACAACTAATCTATATTCGCCGTCTTTCTTGGGAATCAGAAAAGCTGGAGAACCATACGCCGACTTGGAAGGAACGACTACTCCTTTATCTTGTAGCTCTTTGACATATTTTCTCATAGCCAACAGCTTTGGAGGTGAACATGCAAATGGCGGGGATCGAACCGGGACATTGTCTGTGAGATCGATATGACATTCGTGACCTACCGCTGAACCTAATTTATCTGTGAGGACATCCGAGAATTCGTTCACCAAATCACCCAGCACATCACGCTCTTCCGAAAATAACGACAGAGGCAGCTGGACAGAATGCACTGTGGACACTTCACTAACACGAGAGGTGCATTCTTCGAACGGGAATTGTTTGTTGGAATGAAACAGAAAGCTAAAGGAATTACTCACAAAATCTAATTGTAAACCTGTTTTGCGCATGAAATCTGTCCCTAAAAGGACTTGGGTGGATAAATTATCAACTACGTGGAACTGGTGATCCCATGAAAAACCATGGATCTTGAGATGACATAAAACAGTACCGGTAACGTTGATAGCAGACGAACCAGCTGACACGAACTTACGCTCACGTCCATCCTCGTGAGGACAGATGCGCAGCGCTGGAATTTGTTCCGCCACAGAGCGAAGGATAAAGCTCTCCGTGGCTCCAGAATCCAAAATGGCTTGAGTTGTGACATGATGAAAAGATACTGTGACCCAAGGTTGCGATACAGAAGCAAAACAAAGATAAGGATCGCGATACCTGCTTTGAGGGCTGCCCGACGGGTCGAACTCAGGACAGCACTTCAACAGTTTTCCTGGTTGAAATTACAATTTGGACAGGTCAATTTAGTCACATCTGACATCCCACAACCGTAGCAGAACTTACGGGATCTAGCGGCACATTCACGGAAGTTATGACCGTGATTGTTGCAATTCCAACATAAGATATTTGCGGAGACTCGTTTGGTATCTGGAGGATTATTGTGGACACGGGAGGTAGAATGCGTTTGGCTGGCAGCGTGACTATCACTTTGGACGTGATTTATGGGAGGGTGAGAGGGGAGATTAAAAGAGACAGTCTTGTTTGAGATAACGGGATGGGCCACAGAAGTAAACGCATGTTGTGTGCTAGTCGCACAAGCTAGTTCAGGAAACATGACTTCGTGAGAAATAGGGGGTGGAACATAACTCAAACTCGACCGAGAATTGTTCTCATATTCGCGTCCATGTAGAATTATGTCCTCAATACAGCGTACCGAAATGCGACGTATGAAGTACTTATATATAGGATTTAAATTCCTATAAATAATTTCGAAAAGTTCCTGTGGGTGGAATGGCTGAGGCAAATTGGCTGTGAGGAGGCGTACAGCCGTGACATAATCGTCAATCTTCTCGGAGGGGCCCTGAGTTCGAGCGTAGATTTCCTGTTTCAAAGCATACGCGAAATCTTGGGGAGTGAAACGGGCTTTTATGTTGCACACAAATTCGTTCCATGAAGTGTAATGGAACGGTGACACCCTGTACCACTGCAACGCTTTACCAGAAAGTAAAATTGGTAGGCAACGAACTATCTTATCGGGACTTATGTCATGGCACTGACACAGTTCCTCAATCCTCTGAATGAACCAAAAAACTGAAGATGTGTTATTTTCCCCGGAAAAAGTAAGATTCCACCTGCTCACAATGGATGCAACGTTGTCAGAATGACCACCACTGGTAGGATTAGAAACGTAGCCACTAGACAACGGGTCAAACATAAGTAAGTCCTTCGGTACACTAAAAAATTGGGGTTCTGGAATAGCCTTACTTGAAGAAATAGGTGCAGTCAACGACTCAAAATTATAGGACGGTAAACGAACTTCCTGCTTAATAGATTTATCCATGACAAAAAAATATTAAAAACACAGCACGGTACACCCCAACGAGATAAGAAAAAGACTACAAAGACTACTAATTTCAAACTACTTCAAAAATATAAAAGGTATCTAAACAGTATTACGAGAAGAAATAAATAAGTGCACATCACATTACCGTAAGATGTTGCTTTCCCACGTGGTAATTTACTCACGGGCACCAAGTCGTCATCCTCACACGAAACATACTGTTTGCGGCTGTGTGTTTTTCAAATGTTGATAGACCATACCAGACCTTTCTCTTCTTTCATGAAATTCTCAGCACCTTAAAACTCAGAAAGACAACATTATACTATAGGTACGAAAAGGATGGAAACGTTTCACAATGCAATTCAGCTCGAAGTCTCAGGAACGATCAGCTGAAAAAAAATTGTTAAATTAGAAAGGTGATTTTGTCTCAAAACCACGCTCTGAAATCCATTTGTACGCAACTTAAGATGAAGTAATAGAAATAAACATATACTTACGTACGCAGCAGACGTCAGTGGAAACGTAGCTGAAGCTCTTCCCCTATCCCCGAAGAAATATAAAATAAAATAAAATAGAAGAAAGGAAAACGGGGAGATCGCAGTCTTGCTTGGCTTTCGCTGGGCCCAAATTTTAAAAGGCAAACCAGAAAGCAATCCCAAAAGGAAGGGGGAAAGCTAATTAAAATTAAACTACGGTAAAATCCAAAGATGAACAAATTTAAACCAGAGGCCGTGTAGGTCGTATTAACGTCACAAGTACGCTAATAAGACCGACAAACCGAAATATAGCAAAAACCAGACAAAACTCGAAGAAGGTTACTAAAATTAAAATAAGACGTGACGCAAAAGCAGAGATACTTAGGCAAATATAAAATGTATTAAAATAACAACTACAATGCACAACGATCCCAGAGATATTAAAAGCAAGAAGAGAAATGACCAACAAATTAAACCACAAAAATTAGTTTACCGCAAGAAAAAAATACAAATTAGGAAGAAAATCGAAAATATACTAAATTAAATTATATTAAAATGAAATAAAATAAGATAAGTTAAGGTAACGTGTTCAAGGCAAGATGAAACGATGACTAAATGTAAGTATGTCGCAATTAAATAAAAAGACAAAACTCAGAAACGACTACACTCAACGAAGTCAAGATACGTTCTCTCGAATTTAGACCAAGCGTGTCAAAAGGGATGAACAAAATAGGAGGGGGTACAATGGTTCAGAACGGGGTGGAGAGGGGTGAGAGGGAGGGGAGGAGTAAGGAAGAAAGACGCGAAGGCACATGCAAGAACGAGTGAGTTACGAGAAAAATAGGAAATTAGACAAAAGGAAAAATTACATTAAATTATCGGCAAAGCCAAAAATATACTTTAAAAATTGAAAGTATGCGTAGGAGATAAGGGCACACAAAGACGACGAAAATATGTGATGCGCAAAATATGGGCATTCACAGACACAAGAATATCACAGGTTAGGTCACCAGCAAATAGCAATGGCGAGACCTCCTTTTGTGAACTCTTTAGATAAAGAACACAGCATTACGGGAAGCAAGAAAAATAATCTCCAATCCCGTTATGTTGTTCTACGATAAGATACACTCTGGATGACAGACCCAAAAGTGCCCCCTACAAGGTAGGCAAACCCACCGTCAAGCACACCAGAGTAAAGCGAAGACAGCCCACATACATAACTTTCAACCCTTAAAGTACAAAAACTACGTTATCAAAATAAAAGAAAATAACACTACCATACAAAACAAAAACTCACCAGCAATTACACGCACACAAAGGGCGGAGGGAAAATATCGGGAGGGGGCAAGTACACGCGACCAAAAGAAAATAACACAGAATAAGAGTTTTAAATTGCCGAAATATGAAACTGAACTACAGTAAAGCAATATAGATTACGACATACAGACACCTCGCCATGGTTTCACCTTGAACGCGGGCACTTCCCCAAGAATATGGGAATACGACTAGCCTACTTGGCTGCAAGAAAGAAATGCCTCGAAACAAAGCAAATGACGACTCAAAACAAAGGTAACTGCGTGCAAAAATTTGATTGGTCACGACCCCTTCCAAAATATAAATCACTGGCCAATAAGGGGACAAGATGCAGATATGTCCATATATGATATTAAGACAGAGGGCTATTAATAGCTTCACAGCCAAGGTTTCACAAAGGCGTGCATTGATCACGTCAGATAAAAATGGCACAAAGGAGTAACTTATATATCTCATAAAATGGCTCAAAATTCCCCCACTTCCTTGAAAAAAGAAATGCTCACAAAATACAAACACAAAACATTTTTTTTGTATATATGGTATAAGATGCACTCTTGTTTCATTCATAAAATGGCTCGCAAGGAGAGAGTCTCATATGACACAAACACACGGAGTAGCTCACATTAGAGTTCCAAACTCATTGCCTTTCACAGAGGCTTGGTATAGCACAAGTCCATCTCTTTGAAGTATACATCAAACGCACAAGCAGTTGAGTGAGTGAGGGGAATTTTGGCTAAGTAAACCTAGAAAAATGAAATTTAGGTGCAAAAACGCAACGAATACAAAATCCACTGCCTAAAATGCCAGCGAAGCAATGTCCCATGAGAGAAGGTGGTACCGACCTTATCACACAAAACACTCAATTCACTAAACACGTTGGCAGCAAATTTTGACTAGGGAGAAAAAAAATGAACATATAATTTATGAGTTATCTCACAAAGAAAAACATTTTTCTGTTTTTGAAATTTCCGAAGAATAACGAGAAGTTGTAATCCAAAGGCCTGAAGATGAACAAGGGGGAACCCAGGACCATTGCAGTTGACGTCAAGGCTGCAGAGATTTTCCTTCCTCCCAATATTCCTAATGTAGAAAAAAAAACAAAAGAGTTACATTGTGGTATAAATGGTTAATAAAACTTAATCTGTGGAGCACCCTTCATTTCCAATGGAATGTTCTGTCGTCACAACCATTGATAAAATGATATTACACTACTTGGATGCGGTGTGGGGTAAGGGAGAGAGAAAGAAAACAGCGCGCGATAACACTCGTGGACGGTTAAGAGATACTGAAAACAATCATGGACACACTAAACTAAATAAACAGGCAGGGATCCTGTAAAAACATCAACACTGGGATCGCCGCGTCAAAACACTGAAAGAAATACATACTCTAGATAAACAAATAATTACACAGACACCACATCATTCATGGTATTTCTTAAGATTTGCTACATGAGAAACAGAAATTAGTTGAGGATCGTCATTAGAAATCATCTCCACAGTCACATTGTTCAGGAACCTGGTTATGGTCCTTGGTTCGGACCAGCGCAAACACAGTTTACTGGAGATGCCGGAAGCTGCATTACTAATAGGGTGTAGTCGCACCAAAACTCTATCTCCTATCTGAAAATGAACAGGTTTTCTACGCTGGTTGTACCGTGCTGAGATCTTCTGTCTAGCCCGCTTAAGGCTAGCGACGGCGGAATCCCATTTCTCTTGAGTTGAGATGGTTCGAGACGGGATAGACAAATACTCGGTATTCCAACGGAGCATCAGGGGATCAACGAGTTTACGGCCTATAAACAATTCCGCGGGTGTGGTTTGAATAGACGAATGAAACGAGGTATTAAAACCTAAGGTAAAATAATGCAAGTTGACATCCCAATTGGATTGTTCCACATTATGGAAGGCGGTTAGACAAGCTTTCAGATTACGATGAAATCTCTCTACCTGATTGCCTTGTGGTCTGAACGGTGCTAATAACACGTGATTAATGCCCCAATTGAAGGTCATAGATTTGAAAGTTTTGGACTTGAAGATGGTAGCATTATCGGTAACAAGGAACTTGGGCGGGCCAAATATAGCAAAAATATGCTTACATAATAAATGGACCGTCCCTTTTGCAGAAATGTCCTTAACAGGAAAGAGCCAGACAAACTTAGAAAAACCGTCGATCACTGTCAAAATCGCCTGATGACCAGACCTAGAACGTGTCATAGGACCGAATATGTCAATAAATAACCGTTCTCCAGGACGAGTAACAACATGAGCACTATGCAAACCTATCTGCGTATTTTGCGCTGGTTTAGAGCGTTGACAGGTGTGACATTTTTTTACAAAATCAAACACGTCTGGTTTGATCGTAGGCCAATAGAATTCAGAGTCAATTTTGCGTAAAGTACGGTACATTCCAACGTGTAAGCCTATAGCCGAAGAATGATAGTATGTTAAGAGCATATTACGAACATTCTCAGGGGCGAAAATTCTGAAGGAGTTTGAACCAGGGAGGAGACGGCCAATTACATCATTACAGACAAAAAATTCACTCACAGTGGGGTCCTTGTTGGTAATTTTCTCACGGAGTTCACGACAATAAAGATCATCTGCCTGAAACTTACGTATATCTACGAAGGACCATGGACTAAACTGTAATAAAAACACATTTTCAGGCATTTCCTGAGGTGAAGTTTCGACAGAAGGAGGAACAATCTGCCTAGGAGCGGAAATAGTGGAATCCTCGAACATGCGCGAGAGACAATCAGCCACAGAGTTTTCACTGCCTTTCACGTGTACAATGTCGAACTTGAACGACGATAGTCTCAAAATCCACCGATTGATACGACCAAGTTTCTTTACATGCGGAATGCTCCATTTCAGAGCTTCATTATCGGTGTAGACAGTGAAATGGCGATGTTCTAGGAAACTCCTGAATTTCTCGCAGCCAAAGACAACAGCTAGGGACTCCTTTTCAAAGATGGAATAGCGACGTTCATGTTCATTAAGCATGCGACTAGCAAAAGCTACAGGCGCAAACTTCCCGTCCACGTGTTGACTTAAAACGCTTGACACAGCTAGATCACTAGCGTCGCAATGGAGGAAGAACCTAGACTCGAAATCTGGAGCTTGCAACACAGGGGCAGATATAAGACTCTCTTTTAAAGTGTTAAAAGCTTTATCTTGCTCTGGACCCCATATAAATTTAGCGTTCTTCTTTTTGAGGGCATTCAACGGAGCCGAAATATCTGAGAAATGTCTGATAAACCTGGAATAAAACCCAAACATGCCCATGGCACGGCGTAGAGCTTTCACAGAGGTAGGCACCGGTAGATTCTTAATACATTCAACTCTATCAGGCATGACGCTAATACCGTTAGTCGACAGAACATGTCCTAAAAACTTGATCTGCGTGCGGGCCAAAGAGGTCTTTTCGGGATTGATAGTGAGTCCCGCTTTTCTGAGGCGAGAGAAAACTTCACGGAGATGAGTTACGTGCTCCTCGAAAGATTTGCTATAAACAACAAGGTCATCTAAATAATTGAAGACAAACTTAAATTTCAAGTCACCCAAGAGATCATCTAACACACGACTAAGAATTTGTGCTCCGACAGCGATACCCATAGGTAATCTATTGAAGTTGAATAACCCAAAAGGTGTGGAAAAGGCGGTAAAATCACGGCTCTCGGCGTCTAACGGAATCTGATAATATGAGGAATTGAGATCAATAATAGAATAATAGGTAGCTCCATGAAAATGCTGAAAAGCGCTGTCGAGAGTAGGTAACGGAAAATTGTCAAAAACAACCTTCTTATTCAGCTTCCTGTAGTCGACAACTAATCTATATTCGCCGTCTTTCTTGGGAATCAGAAAAGCTGGAGAACCATACGCCGACTTGGAAGGAACGACTACTCCTTTATCTTGTAGCTCTTTGACATATTTTCTCATAGCCAACAGCTTTGGAGGTGAACATGCAAATGGCGGGGATCGAACCGGGACATTGTCTGTGAGATCGATATGACATTCGTGACCTACCGCTGAACCTAATTTATCTGTGAGGACATCCGAGAATTCGTTCACCAAATCACCCAGCACATCACGCTCTTCCGAAAATAACGACAGAGGCAGCTGGACAGAATGCACTGTGGACACTTCACTAACACGAGAGGTGCATTCTTCGAACGGGAATTGTTTGTTGGAATGAAACAGAAAGCTAAAGGAATTACTCACAAAATCTAATTGTAAACCTGTTTTGCGCATGAAATCTGTCCCTAAAAGGACTTGGGTGGATAAATTATCAACTACGTGGAACTGGTGATCCCATGAAAAACCATGGATCTTGAGATGACATAAAACAGTACCGGTAACGTTGATAGCAGACGAACCAGCTGACACGAACTTACGCTCACGTCCATCCTCGTGAGGACAGATGCGCAGCGCTGGAATTTGTTCCGCCACAGAGCGAAGGATAAAGCTCTCCGTGGCTCCAGAATCCAAAATGGCTTGAGTTGTGACATGATGAAAAGATACTGTGACCCAAGGTTGCGATACAGAAGCAAAACAAAGATAAGGATCGCGATACCTGCTTTGAGGGCTGCCCGACGGGTCGAACTCAGGACAGCACTTCAACAGTTTTCCTGGTTGAAATTACAATTTGGACAGGTCAATTTAGTCACATCTGACATCCCACAACCGTAGCAGAACTTACGGGATCTAGCGGCACATTCACGGAAGTTATGACCGTGATTGTTGCAATTCCAACATAAGATATTTGCGGAGACTCGTTTGGTATCTGGAGGATTATTGTGGACACGGGAGGTAGAATGCGTTTGGCTGGCAGCGTGACTATCACTTTGGACGTGATTTATGGGAGGGTGAGAGGGGAGATTAAAAGAGACAGTCTTGTTTGAGATAACGGGATGGGTCACAGAAGTAAACGCATGTTGTGTGCTAGTCGCACAAGCTAGTTCAGGAAACATGACTTCGTGAGAAATAGGGGGTGGAACATAACTCAAACTCGACCGAGAATTGTTCTCATATTCGCGTCCATGTAGAATTATGTCCTCAATACAGCGTACCGAAATGCGACGTATGAAGTACTTATATATAGGATTTAAATTCCTATAAATAATTTCGAAAAGTTCCTGTGGGTGGAATGGCTGAGGCAAATTGGCTGTGAGGAGGCGTACAGCCGTGACATAATCGTCAATCTTCTCGGAGGGGCCCTGAGTTCGAGCGTAGATTTCCTGTTTCAAAGCATACGCGAAATCTTGGGGAGTGAAACGGGCTTTTATGTTGCACACAAATTCGTTCCATGAAGTGTAATGGAACGGTGACACCCTGTACCACTGCAACGCTTTACCAGAAAGTAAAATTGGTAGGCAACGAACTATCTTATCGGGACTTATGTCATGGCACTGACACAGTTCCTCAATCCTCTGAATGAACCAAAAAACTGAAGATGTGTTATTTTCCCCGGAAAAAGTAAGATTCCACCTGCTCACAATGGATGCAACGTTGTCAGAATGACCACCACTGGTAGGATTAGAAACGTAGCCACTAGACAACGGGTCAAACATAAGTAAGTCCTTCGGTACACTAAAAAATTGGGGTTCTGGAATAGCCTTACTTGAAGAAATAGGTGCAGTCAACGACTCAAAATTATAGGACGGTAAACGAACTTCCTGCTTAATAGATTCATCCATGACAAAAAAATATTAAAAACACAGCACGGTACACCCCAACGAGATAAGAAAAAGACTACAAAGACTACTAATTTCAAACTACTTCAAAAATATAAAAGGTATCTAAACAGTATTACGAGAAGAAATAAATAAGTGCACATCACATTACCGTAAGATGTTGCTTTCCCACGTGGTAATTTACTCACGGGCACCAAGTCGTCATCCTCACACGAAACATACTGTTTGCGGCTGTGTGTTTTTCAAATGTTGATAGACCATACCAGACCTTTCTCTTCTTTCATGAAATTCTCAGCACCTTAAAACTCAGAAAGACAACATTATACTATAGGTACGAAAAGGATGGAAACGTTTCACAATGCAATTCAGCTCGAAGTCTCAGGAACGATCAGCTGAAAAAAAAATGTTAAATTAGAAAGGTGATTTTGTCTCAAAACCACGCTCTGAAATCCATTTGTACGCAACTTAAGATGAAGTAATAGAAATAAACATATACTTACGTACGCAGCAGACGTCAGTGGAAACGTAGCTGAAGCTCTTCCCCTATCCCCGAAGAAATATAAAATAAAATAAAATAGAAGAAAGGAAAACGGGGAGATCGCAGTCTTGCTTGGCTTTCGCTGGGCCCAAATTTTAAAAGGCAAACCAGAAAGCAATCCCAAAAGGAAGGGGGAAAGCTAATTAAAATTAAACTACGGTAAAATCCAAAGATGAACAAATTTAAACCAGAGGCCGTGTAGGTCGTATTAACGTCACAAGTACGCTAATAAGACCGACAAACCGAAATATAGCAAAAACCAGACAAAACTCGAAGAAGGTTACTAAAATTAAAATAAGACGTGACGCAAAAGCAGAGATACTTAGGCAAATATAAAATGTATTAAAATAACAACTACAATGCACAACGATCCCAGAGATATTAAAAGCAAGAAGAGAAATGACCAACAAATTAAACCACAAAAATTAGTTTACCGCAAGAAAAAATACAAATTAGGAAGAAAATCGAAAATATACTAAATTAAATTATATTAAAATGAAATAAAATAAGATAAGTTAAGGTAACGTGTTCAAGGCAAGATGAAACGATGACTAAATGTAAGTATGTCGCAATTAAATAAAAAGACAAAACTCAGAAACGACTACACTCAACGAAGTCAAGATACGTTCTCTCGAATTTAGACCAAGCGTGTCAAAAGGGATGAACAAAATAGGAGGGGGTACAATGGTTCAGAACGGGGTGGAGAGGGGTGAGAGGGAGGGGAGGAGTAAGGAAGAAAGACGCGAAGGCACATGCAAGAACGAGTGAGTTACGAGAAAAATAGGAAATTAGACAAAAGGAAAAATTACATTAAATTATCGGCAAAGCCAAAAATATACTTTAAAAATTGAAAGTATGCGTAGGAGATAAGGGCACACAAAGACGACGAAAATATGTGATGCGCAAAATATGGGCATTCACAGACACAAGAATATCACAGGTTAGGTCACCAGCAAATAGCAATGGCGAGACCTCCTTTTGTGAACTCTTTAGATAAAGAACAAAGCATTACGGGAAGCAAGAAAAATAATCTCCAATCCCGTTATGTTGTTCTACGATAAGATACACTCTGGATGACAGACCCAAAAGTGCCCCCTACAAGGTAGGCAAACCCACCGTCAAGCACACCAGAGTAAAGCGAAGACAGCCCACATACATAACTTTCAACCCTTAAAGTACAAAAACTACGTTATCAAAATAAAAGAAAATAACACTACCATACAAAACAAAAACTCACCAGCAATTACACGCACACAAAGGGCGGAGGGAAAATATCGGGAGGGGGCAAGTACACGCGACCAAAAGAAAATAACACAGAATAAGAGTTTTAAATTGCCGAAATATGAAACTGAACTACAGTAAAGCAATATAGATTACGACATACAGACACCTCGCCATGGTTTCACCTTGAACGCGGGCACTTCCCCAAGAATATGGGAATACGACTAGCCTACTTGGCTGCAAGAAAGAAATGCCTCGAAACAAAGCAAATGACGACTCAAAACAAAGGTAACTGCGTGCAAAAATTTGATTGGTCACGACCCCTTCCAAAATATAAATCACTGGCCAATAAGGGGACAAGATGCAGATATGTCCATATATGATATTAAGACAGAGGGCTATTAATAGCTTCACAGCCAAGGTTTCACAAAGGCGTGCATTGATCACGTCAGATAAAAATGGCACAAAGGAGTAACTTATATATCTCATAAAATGGCTCAAAATTCCCCCACTTCCTTGAAAAAAGAAATGCTTACAAAATACAAACACAAAACATTTTTTTTGTATATATGGTATAAGATGCACTCTTGTTTCATTCATAAAATGGCTCGCAAGGAGAGAGTCTCATATGACACAAACACACGGAGTAGCTCACATTAGAGTTCCAAACTCATTGCCTTTCACAGAGGCTTGGTATAGCACAAGTCCATCTCTTTGAAGTATACATCAAACGCACAAGCAGTTGAGTGAGTGAGGGGAATTTTGGCTAAGTAAACCTAGAAAAATGAAATTTAGGTGCAAAAACGCAACGAATACAAAATCCACTGCCTAAAATGCCAGCGAAGCAATGTCCCATGAGAGAAGGTGGTACCGACCTTATCACACAAAACACTCAATTCACTAAACACGTTGGCAGCAAATTTTGACTAGGGAGAAAAAAAATGAACATATAATTTATGAGTTATCTCACAAAGAAAAACATTTTTCTGTTTTTGAAATTTCCGAAGAATAACGAGAAGTTGTAATCCAAAGGCCTGAAGATGAACAAGGGGGAACCCAGGACCATTGCAGTTGACGTCAAGGCTGCAGAGATTTTCCTTCCTCCCAATATTCCTAATGTAGAAAAAAAAACAAAAGAGTTACATTGTGGTATAAATGGTTAATAAAACTTAATCTGTGGAGCACCCTTCATTTCCAATGGAATGTTCTGTCGTCACAACCATTGATAAAATGATATTACACTACTTGGATGCGGTGTGGGGTAAGGGAGAGAGAAAGAAAACAGCGCGCGATAACACTCGTGGACGGTTAAGAGATACTGAAAACAATCATGGACACACTAAACTAAATAAACAGGCAGGGATCCTGTAAAAACATCAACACTGGGATCGCCGCGTCAAAACACTGAAAGAAATACATACTCTAGATAAACAAATAATTACACAGACACCACATCATTCATGGTATTTCTTAAGATTTGCTACATGAGAAACAGAAATTAGTTGAGGATCGTCATTAGAAATCATCTCCACAGTCACATTGTTCAGGAACCTGGTTATGGTCCTTGGTTCGGACCAGCGCAAACACAGTTTACTGGAGATGCCGGAAGCTGCATTACTAATAGGGTGTAGTCGCACCAAAACTCTATCTCCTATCTGAAAATGAACAGGTTTTCTACGCTGGTTGTACCGTGCTGAGATCTTCTGTCTAGCCCGCTTAAGGCTAGCGACGGCGGAATCCCATTTCTCTTGAGTTGAGATGGTTCGAGACGGGATAGACAAATACTCGGTATTCCAACGGAGCATCAGGGGATCAACGAGTTTACGGCCTATAAACAATTCCGCGGGTGTGGTTTGAATAGACGAATGAAACGAGGTATTAAAACCTAAGGTAAAATAATGCAAGTTGACATCCCAATTGGATTGTTCCACATTATGGAAGGCGGTTAGACAAGCTTTCAGATTACGATGAAATCTCTCTACCTGATTGCCTTGTGGTCTGAACGGTGCTAATAACACGTGATTAATGCCCCAATTGAAGGTCATAGATTTGAAAGTTTTGGACTTGAAGATGGTAGCATTATCGGTAACAAGGAACTTGGGCGGGCCAAATATAGCAAAAATATGCTTACATAATAAATGGACCGTCCCTTTTGCAGAAATGTCCTTAACAGGAAAGAGCCAGACAAACTTAGAAAAACCGTCGATCACTGTCAAAATCGCCTGATGACCAGACCTAGAACGTGTCATAGGACCGAATATGTCAATAAATAACCGTTCTCCAGGACGAGTAACAACATGAGCACTATGCAAACCTATCTGCGTATTTTGCGCTGGTTTAGAGCGTTGACAGGTGTGACATTTTTTTACAAAATCAAACACGTCTGGTTTGATCGTAGGCCAATAGAATTCAGAGTCAATTTTGCGTAAAGTACGGTACATTCCAACGTGTAAGCCTATAGCCGAAGAATGATAGTATGTTAAGAGCATATTACGAACATTCTCAGGGGCGAAAATTCTGAAGGAGTTTGAACCAGGGAGGAGACGGCCAATTACATCATTACAGACAAAAAATTCACTCACAGTGGGGTCCTTGTTGGTAATTTTCTCACGGAGTTCACGACAATAAAGATCATCTGCCTGAAACTTACGTATATCTACGAAGGGCCATGGACTAAACTGTAATAAAAACACATTTTCAGGCATTTCCTGAGGTGAAGTTTCGACAGAAGGAGGAACAATCTGCCTAGGAGCGGAAATAGTGGAATCCTCGAACATGCGCGAGAGACAATCAGCCACAGAGTTTTCACTGCCTTTCACGTGTACAATGTCGAACTTGAACGACGATAGTCTCAAAATCCACCGATTGATACGACCAAGTTTCTTTACATGCGGAATGCTCCATTTCAGAGCTTCATTATCGGTGTAGACAGTGAAATGGCGATGTTCTAGGAAACTCCTGAATTTCTCGCAGCCAAAGACAACAGCTAGGGACTCCTTTTCAAAGATGGAATAGCGACGTTCATGTTCATTAAGCATGCGACTAGCAAAAGCTACAGGCGCAAACTTCCCGTCCACGTGTTGACTTAAAACGCTTGACACAGCTAGATCACTAGCGTCGCAATGGAGGAAGAACCTAGACTCGAAATCTGGAGCTTGCAACACAGGGGCAGATATAAGACTCTCTTTTAAAGTGTTAAAAGCTTTATCTTGCTCTGGACCCCATATAAATTTAGCGTTCTTCTTTTTGAGGGCATTCAACGGAGCCGAAATATCTGAGAAATGTCTGATAAACCTGGAATAAAACCCAAACATGCCCATGGCACGGCGTAGAGCTTTCACAGAGGTAGGCACCGGTAGATTCTTAATACATTCAACTCTATCAGGCATGACGCTAATACCGTTAGTCGACAGAACATGTCCTAAAAACTTGATCTGCGTGCGGGCCAAAGAGGTCTTTTCGGGATTGATAGTGAGTCCCGCTTTTCTGAGGCGAGAGAAAACTTCACGGAGATGAGTTACGTGCTCCTCGAAAGATTTGCTATAAACAACAAGGTCATCTAAATAATTGAAGACAAACTTAAATTTCAAGTCACCCAAGAGATCATCTAACACACGACTAAGAATTTGTGCTCCGACAGCGATACCCATAGGTAATCTATTGAAGTTGAATAACCCAAAAGGTGTGGAAAAGGCGGTAAAATCACGGCTCTCGGCGTCTAACGGAATCTGATAATATGAGGAATTGAGATCAATAATAGAATAATAGGTAGCTCCATGAAAATGCTGAAAAGCGCTGTCGAGAGTAGGTAACGGAAAATTGTCAAAAACAACCTTCTTATTCAGCTTCCTGTAGTCGACAACTAATCTATATTCGCCGTCGTTCTTGGGAATCAGAAAAGCTGGAGAACCATACGCCGACTTGGAAGGAACGACTACTCCTTTATCTTGTAGCTCTTTGACATATTTTCTCATAGCCAACAGCTTTGGAGGTGAACATGCAAATGGCGGGGATCGAACCGGGACATTGTCTGTGAGATCGATATGACATTCGTGACCTACCGCTGAACCTAATTTATCTGTGAGGACATCCGAGAATTCGTTCACCAAATCACCCAGCACATCACGCTCTTCCGAAAATAACGACAGAGGCAGCTGGACAGAATGCACTGTGGACACTTCACTAACACGAGAGGTGCATTCTTCGAACGGGAATTGTTTGTTGGAATGAAACAGAAAGCTAAAGGAATTACTCACAAAATCTAATTGTAAACCTGTTTTGCGCATGAAATCTGTCCCTAAAAGGACTTGGGTGGATAAATTATCAACTACGTGGAACTGGTGATCCCATGAAAAACCATGGATCTTGAGATGACATAAAACAGTACCGGTAACGTTGATAGCAGACGAACCAGCTGACACGAACTTACGCTCACGTCCATCCTCGTGAGGACAGATGCGCAGCGCTGGAATTTGTTCCGCCACAGAGCGAAGGATAAAGCTCTCCGTGGCTCCAGAATCCAAAATGGCTTGAGTTGTGACATGATGAAAAGATAATGTGACCCAAGGTTGCGATACAGAAGCAAAACAAAGATAAGGATCGCGATACCTGCTTTGAGGGCTGCCCGACGGGTCGAACTCAGGACAGCACTTCAACAGTTTTCCTGGTTGAAATTACAATTTGGACAGGTCAATTTAGTCACATCTGACATCCCACAACCGTAGCAGAACTTACGGGATCTAGCGGCACATTCACGGAAGTTATGACCGTGATTGTTGCAATTCCAACATAAGATATTTGCGGAGACTCGTTTGGTATCTGGAGGATTATTGTGGACACGGGAGGTAGAATGCGTTTGGCTGGCAGCGTGACTATCACTTTGGACGTGATTTATGGGAGGGTGAGAGGGGAGATTAAAAGAGACAGTCTTGTTTGAGATAACGGGATGGGCCACAGAAGTAAACGCATGTTGTGTGCTAGTCGCACAAGCTAGTTCAGGAAACATGACTTCGTGAGAAATAGGGGGTGGAACATAACTCAAACTCGACCGAGAATTGTTCTCATATTCGCGTCCATGTAGAATTATGTCCTCAATACAGCGTACCGAAATGCGACGTATGAAGTACTTATATATAGGATTTAAATTCCTATAAATAATTTCGAAAAGTTCCTGTGGGTGGAATGGCTGAGGCAAATTGGCTGTGAGGAGGCGTACAGCCGTGACATAATCGTCAATCTTCTCGGAGGGGCCCTGAGTTCGAGCGTAGATTTCCTGTTTCAAAGCATACGCGAAATCTTGGGGAGTGAAACGGGCTTTTATGTTGCACACAAATTCGTTCCATGAAGTGTAATGGAACGGTGACACCCTGTACCACTGCAACGCTTTACCAGAAAGTAAAATTGGTAGGCAACGAACTATCTTATCGGGACTTATGTCATGGCACTGACACAGTTCCTCAATCCTCTGAATGAACCAAAAAACTGAAGATGTGTTATTTTCCCCGGAAAAAGTAAGATTCCACCTGCTCACAATGGATGCAACGTTGTCAGAATGACCACCACTGGTAGGATTAGAAACGTAGCCACTAGACAACGGGTCAAACATAAGTAAGTCCTTCGGTACACTAAAAAATTGGGGTTCTGGAATAGCCTTACTTGAAGAAATAGGTGCAGTCAACGACTCAAAATTATAGGACGGTAAACGAACTTCCTGCTTAATAGATTTATCCATGACAAAAAAATATTAAAAACACAGCACGGTACACCCCAACGAGATAAGAAAAAGACTACAAAGACTACTAATTTCAAACTACTTCAAAAATATAAAAGGTATCTAAACAGTATTACGAGAAGAAATAAATAAGTGCACATCACATTACCGTAAGATGTTGCTTTCCCACGTGGTAATTTACTCACGGGCACCAAGTCGTCATCCTCACACGAAACATACTGTTTGCGGCTGTGTGTTTTTCAAATGTTGATAGACCATACCAGACCTTTCTCTTCTTTCATGAAATTCTCAGCACCTTAAAACTCAGAAAGACAACATTATACTATAGGTACGAAAAGGATGGAAACGTTTCACAATGCAATTCAGCTCGAAGTCTCAGGAACGATCAGCTGAAAAAAAATTGTTAAATTAGAAAGGTGATTTTGTCTCAAAACCACGCTCTGAAATCCATTTGTACGCAACTTAAGATGAAGTAATAGAAATAAACATATACTTACGTACGCAGCAGACGTCAGTGGAAACGTAGCTGAAGCTCTTCCCCTATCCCCGAAGAAATATAAAATAAAATAAAATAGAAGAAAGGAAAACGGGGAGATCGCAGTCTTGCTTGGCTTTCGCTGGGCCCAAATTTTAAAAGGCAAACCAGAAAGCAATCCCAAAAGGAAGGGGGAAAGCTAATTAAAATTAAACTACGGTAAAATCCAAAGATGAACAAATTTAAACCAGAGGCCGTGTAGGTCGTATTAACGTCACAAGTACGCTAATAAGACCGACAAACCGAAATATAGCAAAAACCAGACAAAACTCGAAGAAGGTTACTAAAATTAAAATAAGACGTGACGCAAAAGCAGAGATACTTAGGCAAATATAAAATGTATTAAAATAACAACTACAATGCACAACGATCCCAGAGATATTAAAAGCAAGAAGAGAAATGACCAACAAATTAAACCACAAAAATTAGTTTACCGCAAGAAAAAATACAAATTAGGAAGAAAATCGAAAATATACTAAATTAAATTATATTAAAATGAAATAAAATAAGATAAGTTAAGGTAACGTGTTCAAGGTAAGATGAAACGATGACTAAATGTAAGTATGTCGCAATTAAATAAAAAGACAAAACTCAGAAACGACTACACTCAACGAAGTCAAGATACGTTCTCTCGAATTTAGACCAAGCGTGTCAAAAGGGATGAACAAAATAGGAGGGGGTACAATGGTTCAGAACGGGGTGGAGAGGGGTGAGAGGGAGGGGAGGAGTAAGGAAGAAAGACGCGAAGGCACATGCAAGAACGAGTGAGTTACGAGAAAAATAGGAAATTAGACAAAAGGAAAAATTACATTAAATTATCGGCAAAGCCAAAAATATACTTTAAAAATTGAAAGTATGCGTAGGAGATAAGGGCACACAAAGACGACGAAAATATGTGATGCGCAAAATATGGGCATTCACAGACACAAGAATATCACAGGTTAGGTCACCAGCAAATAGCAATGGCGAGACCTCCTTTTGTGAACTCTTTAGATAAAGAACAAAGCATTACGGGAAGCAAGAAAAATAATCTCCAATCCCGTTATGTTGTTCTACGATAAGATACACTCTGGATGACAGACCCAAAAGTGCCCCCTACAAGGTAGGCAAACCCACCGTCAAGCACACCAGAGTAAAGCGAAGACAGCCCACATACATAACTTTCAACCCTTAAAGTACAAAAACTACGTTATCAAAATAAAAGAAAATAACACTACCATACAAAACAAAAACTCACCAGCAATTACACGCACACAAAGGGCGGAGGGAAAATATCGGGAGGGGGCAAGTACACGCGACCAAAAGAAAATAACACAGAATAAGAGTTTTAAATTGCCGAAATATGAAACTGAACTACAGTAAAGCAATATAGATTACGACATACAGACACCTCGCCATGGTTTCACCTTGAACGCGGGCACTTCCCCAAGAATATGGGAATACGACTAGCCTACTTGGCTGCAAGAAAGAAATGCCTCGAAACAAAGCAAATGACGACTCAAAACAAAGGTAACTGCGTGCAAAAATTTGATTGGTCACGACCCCTTCCAAAATATAAATCACTGGCCAATAAGGGGACAAGATGCAGATATGTCCATATATGATATTAAGACAGAGGGCTATTAATAGCTTCACAGCCAAGGTTTCACAAAGGCGTGCATTGATCACGTCAGATAAAAATGGCACAAAGGAGTAACTTATATATCTCATAAAATGGCTCAAAATTCCCCCACTTCCTTGAAAAAAGAAATGCTTACAAAATACAAACACAAAACATTTTTTTTGTATATATGGTATAAGATGCACTCTTGTTTCATTCATAAAATGGCTCGCAAGGAGAGAGTCTCATATGACACAAACACACGGAGTAGCTCACATTAGAGTTCCAAACTCATTGCCTTTCACAGAGGCTTGGTATAGCACAAGTCCATCTCTTTGAAGTATACATCAAACGCACAAGCAGTTGAGTGAGTGAGGGGAATTTTGGCTAAGTAAACCTAGAAAAATGAAATTTAGGTGCAAAAACGCAACGAATACAAAATCCACTGCCTAAAATGCCAGCGAAGCAATGTCCCATGAGAGAAGGTGGTACCGACCTTATCACACAAAACACTCAATTCACTAAACACGTTGGCAGCAAATTTTGACTAGGGAGAAAAAAAATGAACATATAATTTATGAGTTATCTCACAAAGAAAAACATTTTTCTGTTTTTGAAATTTCCGAAGAATAACGAGAAGTTGTAATCCAAAGGCCTGAAGATGAACAAGGGGGAACCCAGGACCATTGCAGTTGACGTCAAGGCTGCAGAGATTTTCCTTCCTCCCAATATTCCTAATGTAGAAAAAAAAACAAAAGAGTTACATTGTGGTATAAATGGTTAATAAAACTTAATCTGTGGAGCACCCTTCATTTCCAATGGAATGTTCTGTCGTCACAACCATTGATAAAATGATATTACACTACTTGGATGCGGTGTGGGGTAAGGGAGAGAGAAAGAAAACAGCGCGCGATAACACTCGTGGACGGTTAAGAGATACTGAAAACAATCATGGACACACTAAACTAAATAAACAGGCAGGGATCCTGTAAAAACATCAACACTGGGATCGCCGCGTCAAAACACTGAAAGAAATACATACTCTAGATAAACAAATAATTACACAGACACCACATCATTCATGGTATTTCTTAAGATTTGCTACATGAGAAACAGAAATTAGTTGAGGATCGTCATTAGAAATCATCTCCACAGTCACATTGTTCAGGAACCTGGTTATGGTCCTTGGTTCGGACCAGCGCAAACACAGTTTACTGGAGATGCCGGAAGCTGCATTACTAATAGGGTGTAGTCGCACCAAAACTCTATCTCCTATCTGAAAATGAACAGGTTTTCTACGCTGGTTGTACCGTGCTGAGATCTTCTGTCTAGCCCGCTTAAGGCTAGCGACGGCGGAATCCCATTTCTCTTGAGTTGAGATGGTTCGAGACGGGATAGACAAATACTCGGTATTCCAACGGAGCATCAGGGGATCAACGAGTTTACGGCCTATAAACAATTCCGCGGGTGTGGTTTGAATAGACGAATGAAACGAGGTATTAAAACCTAAGGTAAAATAATGCAAGTTGACATCCCAATTGGATTGTTCCACATTATGGAAGGCGGTTAGACAAGCTTTCAGATTACGATGAAATCTCTCTACCTGATTGCCTTGTGGTCTGAACGGTGCTAATAACACGTGATTAATGCCCCAATTGAAGGTCATAGATTTGAAAGTTTTGGACTTGAAGATGGTAGCATTATCGGTAACAAGGAACTTGGGCGGGCCAAATATAGCAAAAATATGCTTACATAATAAATGGACCGTCCCTTTTGCAGAAATGTCCTTAACAGGAAAGAGCCAGACAAACTTAGAAAAACCGTCGATCACTGTCAAAATCGCCTGATGACCAGACCTAGAACGTGTCATAGGACCGAATATGTCAATAAATAACCGTTCTCCAGGACGAGTAACAACATGAGCACTATGCAAACCTATCTGCGTATTTTGCGCTGGTTTAGAGCGTTGACAGGTGTGACATTTTTTTACAAAATCAAACACGTCTGGTTTGATCGTAGGCCAATAGAATTCAGAGTCAATTTTGCGTAAAGTACGGTACATTCCAACGTGTAAGCCTATAGCCGAAGAATGATAGTATGTTAAGAGCATATTACGAACATTCTCAGGGGCGAAAATTCTGAAGGAGTTTGAACCAGGGAGGAGACGGCCAATTACATCATTACAGACAAAAAATTCACTCACAGTGGGGTCCTTGTTGGTAATTTTCTCACGGAGTTCACGACAATAAAGATCATCTGCCTGAAACTTACGTATATCTACGAAGGACCATGGACTAAACTGTAATAAAAACACATTTTCAGGCATTTCCTGAGGTGAAGTTTCGACAGAAGGAGGAACAATCTGCCTAGGAGCGGAAATAGTGGAATCCTCGAACATGCGCGAGAGACAATCAGCCACAGAGTTTTCACTGCCTTTCACGTGTACAATGTCGAACTTGAACGACGATAGTCTCAAAATCCACCGATTGATACGACCAAGTTTCTTTACATGCGGAATGCTCCATTTCAGAGCTTCATTATCGGTGTAGACAGTGAAATGGCGATGTTCTAGGAAACTCCTGAATTTCTCGCAGCCAAAGACAACAGCTAGGGACTCCTTTTCAAAGATGGAATAGCGACGTTCATGTTCATTAAGCATGCGACTAGCAAAAGCTACAGGCGCAAACTTCCCGTCCACGTGTTGACTTAAAACGCTTGACACAGCTAGATCACTAGCGTCGCAATGGAGGAAGAACCTAGACTCGAAATCTGGAGCTTGCAACACAGGGGCAGATATAAGACTCTCTTTTAAAGTGTTAAAAGCTTTATCTTGCTCTGGACCCCATATAAATTTAGCGTTCTTCTTTTTGAGGGCATTCAACGGAGCCGAAATATCTGAGAAATGTCTGATAAACCTGGAATAAAACCCAAACATGCCCATGGCACGGCGTAGAGCTTTCACAGAGGTAGGCACCGGTAGATTCTTAATACATTCAACTCTATCAGGCATGACGCTAATACCGTTAGTCGACAGAACATGTCCTAAAAACTTGATCTGCGTGCGGGCCAAAGAGGTCTTTTCGGGATTGATAGTGAGTCCCGCTTTTCTGAGGCGAGAGAAAACTTCACGGAGATGAGTTACGTGCTCCTCGAAAGATTTGCTATAAACAACAAGGTCATCTAAATAATTGAAGACAAACTTAAATTTCAAGTCACCCAAGAGATCATCTAACACACGACTAAGAATTTGTGCTCCGACAGCGATACCCATAGGTAATCTATTGAAGTTGAATAACCCAAAAGGTGTGGAAAAGGCGGTAAAATCACGGCTCTCGGCGTCTAACGGAATCTGATAATATGAGGAATTGAGATCAATAATAGAATAATAGGTAGCTCCATGAAAATGCTGAAAAGCGCTGTCGAGAGTAGGTAACGGAAAATTGTCAAAAACAACCTTCTTATTCAGCTTCCTGTAGTCGACAACTAATCTATATTCGCCGTCTTTCTTGGGAATCAGAAAAGCTGGAGAACCATACGCCGACTTGGAAGGAACGACTACTCCTTTATCTTGTAGCTCTTTGACATATTTTCTCATAGCCAACAGCTTTGGAGGTGAACATGCAAATGGCGGGGATCGAACCGGGACATTGTCTGTGAGATCGATATGACATTCGTGACCTACCGCTGAACCTAATTTATCTGTGAGGACATCCGAGAATTCGTTCACCAAATCACCCAGCACATCACGCTCTTCCGAAAATAACGACAGAGGCAGCTGGACAGAATGCACTGTGGACACTTCACTAACACGAGAGGTGCATTCTTCGAACGGGAATTGTTTGTTGGAATGAAACAGAAAGCTAAAGGAATTACTCACAAAATCTAATTGTAAACCTGTTTTGCGCATGAAATCTGTCCCTAAAAGGACTTGGGTGGATAAATTATCAACTACGTGGAACTGGTGATCCCATGAAAAACCATGGATCTTGAGATGACATAAAACAGTACCGGTAACGTTGATAGCAGACGAACCAGCTGACACGAACTTACGCTCACGTCCATCCTCGTGAGGACAGATGCGCAGCGCTGGAATTTGTTCCGCCACAGAGCGAAGGATAAAGCTCTCCGTGGCTCCAGAATCCAAAATGGCTTGAGTTGTGACATGATGAAAAGATACTGTGACCCAAGGTTGCGATACAGAAGCAAAACAAAGATAAGGATCGCGATACCTGCTTTGAGGGCTGCCCGACGGGTCGAACTCAGGACAGCACTTCAACAGTTTTCCTGGTTGAAATTACAATTTGGACAGGTCAATTTAGTCACATCTGACATCCCACAACCGTAGCAGAACTTACGGGATCTAGCGGCACATTCACGGAAGTTATGACCGTGATTGTTGCAATTCCAACATAAGATATTTGCGGAGACTCGTTTGGTATCTGGAGGATTATTGTGGACACGGGAGGTAAAATGCGTTTGGCTGGCAGCGTGACTATCACTTTGGACGTGATTTATGGGAGGGTGAGAGGGGAGATTAAAAGAGACAGTCTTGTTTGAGATAACGGGATGGGCCACAGAAGTAAACGCATGTTGTGTGCTAGTCGCACAAGCTAGTTCAGGAAACATGACTTCGTGAGAAATAGGGGGTGGAACATAACTCAAACTCGACCGAGAATTGTTCTCATATTCGCGTCCATGTAGAATTATGTCCTCAATACAGCGTACCGAAATGCGACGTATGAAGTACTTATATATAGGATTTAAATTCCTATAAATAATTTCGAAAAGTTCCTGTGGGTGGAATGGCTGAGGCAAATTGGCTGTGAGGAGGCGTACAGCCGTGACATAATCGTCAATCTTCTCGGAGGGGCCCTGAGTTCGAGCGTAGATTTCCTGTTTCAAAGCATACGCGAAATCTTGGGGAGTGAAACGGGCTTTTATGTTGCACACAAATTCGTTCCATGAAGTGTAATGGAACGGTGACACCCTGTACCACTGCAACGCTTTACCAGAAAGTAAAATTGGTAGGCAACGAACTATCTTATCGGGACTTATGTCATGGCACTGACACAGTTCCTCAATCCTCTGAATGAACCAAAAAACTGAAGATGTGTTATTTTCCCCGGAAAAAGTAAGATTCCACCTGCTCACAATGGATGCAACGTTGTCAGAATGACCACCACTGGTAGGATTAGAAACGTAGCCACTAGACAACGGGTCAAACATAAGTAAGTCCTTCGGTACACTAAAAAATTGGGGTTCTGGAATAGCCTTACTTGAAGAAATAGGTGCAGTCAACGACTCAAAATTATAGGACGGTAAACGAACTTCCTGCTTAATAGATTTATCCATGACGAAAAATATTAAAAACACAGCACGGTACACACCAACGAGATAAGAAAAAGGACTACAAAGACTACTAATTTCAAACTACTTCAAAAATATAAAAGGTATCTAAACAGTATTACGAGAAGAAATAAATAAGTGCACATCACATTACCGTAAGATGTTGCTTTCCCACGTGGTAATTTACTCACGGGCACCAAGTCGTCATCCTCACACGAAACATACTGTTTGCGGCTGTGTGTTTTTCAAATGTTGATAGACCATACCAGACCTTTCTCTTCTTTCATGAAATTCTCAGCACCTTAAAACTCAGAAAGACAACATTATACTATAGGTACGAAAAGGATGGAAACGTTTCACAATGCAATTCAGCTCGAAGTCTCAGGAACGATCAGCTGGAAAAAAATTGTTAAATTAGAAAGGTGACTTTGTCTCAAAACCACGCTCTGAAATCCATTTGTACGCAACTTAAGATGAAGTAATAGAAATAAACATATACTTACGTACGCAGCAGACGTCAGTGGAAACGTAGCTGAAGCTCTTCCCCTATCCCCGAAGAAATATAAAATAAAATAAAATAGAAGAAAGGAAAACGGGGAGATCGCAGTCTTGCTTGGCTTTCGCTGGGCCCAAATTTTAAAAGGCAAACCAGAAAGCAATCCCAAAAGGAAGGGGGAAAGCTAATTAAAATTAAACTACGGTAAAATCCAAAGATGAACAAATTTAAACCAGAGGCCGTGTAGGTCGTATTAACGTCACAAGTACGCTAATAAGACCGACAAACCGAAATATAGCAAAAACCAGACAAAACTCGAAGAAGGTTACTAAAATTAAAATAAGACGTGACGCAAAAGCAGAGATACTTAGGCAAAGATAAAATGTATTAAAATAACAACTACAATGCACAACGATCCCAGAGATATTAAAAGCAAGAAGAGAAATGACCAACAAATTAAACCACAAAAATTAGTTTACCGCAAGAAAAAATACAAATTAGGAAGAAAATCGAAAATATACTAAATTAAATTATATTAAAATGAAATAAAATAAGATAAGTTAAGGTAACGTGTTCAAGGCAAGATGAAACGATGACTAAATGTAAGTATGTCGCAATTAAATAAAAAGACAAAACTCAGAAACGACTACACTCAACGAAGTCAAGATACGTTCTCTCGAATTTAGACCAAGCGTGTCAAAAGGGATGAACAAAATAGGAGGGGGTACAATGGTTCAGAACGGGGTGGAGAGGGGTGAGAGGGAGGGGAGGAGTAAGGAAGAAAGACGCGGAGGCACATGCAAGAACGAGTGAGTTACGAGAAAAATAGGAAATTAGACAAAAGGAAAAATTACATTAAATTATCGGCAAAGCCAAAAATATACTTTAAAAATTGAAAGTATGCGTAGGAGATAAGGGCACACAAAGACGACGAAAATATGTGATGCGCAAAATATGGGCATTCACAGACACAAGAATATCACAGGTTAGGTCACCAGCAAATAGCAATGGCGAGACCTCCTTTTGTGAACTCTTTAGATAAAGAACAAAGCATTACGGGAAGCAAGAAAAATAATCTCCAATCCCGTTATGTTGTTCTACGATAAGATACACTCTGGATGACAGACCCAAAGGTGCCCCCTACAAGGTAGGCAAACCCACCGTCAAGCACACCAGAGTAAAGCGAAGACAGCCCACATACATAACTTTCAACCCTTAAAGTACAAAAACTACGTTATCAAAATAAAAGAAAATAACACTACCATACAAAACAAAAACTCACCAGCAATTACACGCACATAAAGGGCGGAGGGAAAATATCGGGAGGGGGCAAGTACACGCGACCAAAAGAAAATAACACAGAATAAGAGTTTTAAATTGCCGAAATATGAAACTGAACTACAGTAAAGCAATATAGATTACGACATACAGACACCTCGCCATGGTTTCACCTTGAACGCGGGCACTTCTCCAAGAATATGGGAATACGACTAGCCTACTTGGCTGCAAGAAAGAAATGCCTCGAAACAAAGCAAATGACGACGCAAAACAAAGGTAACTGCGTGCTAAAATTTGATTGGTCACGACCCCTTCCAAAATATAAATCACTGGCCAATAAGGGGACAAGATGCAGATATGTCCATATATGGTATTAAGACAGAGATGAAACGATTAGCTCAGGACAGGGAGACATGGAGGTCTGCATTAAATCAGTTAATAGACTGAAGACTCGAACAACAACAACAACATCAACCTCCCGTATTTCACTGTATACCTAAAATGCATAATTCCCTTTTTTTTTACTACTAGCAGAAGTACCGTTCTTCGAACGGTCTTCGGTATTAATAACCAGACGTTATCAATTGAGCTACTGTTGCAATGGTTTATCAGAACGAAGTTATTTATCTGGGAATATCATAGACACTGTTATTTTAAGGGCCTTGGTCGTCTTTCTAGGATAATTTTAATATTTCGTCTATTTTAGCATGTATTTTGAAAAGTTTTCTCCTATACCAACCCTTCTATGAGAAGTACGGTGAAGAGTTTTAAAAATATTGGTGTATTGACTCTAATGGATACCTAATTTTACGATGCTCCAAACATTCGAACACGAGTTATAGGCGTACATAAAGATACAAAGAAAGGCCGAAAATCCCTAAGAATGCCTTAAGGCCACCACACACTGAAAGCTAGGCTAAGCTAAGCTAAGCTACGCGGTGTTATGAAAAATATAGCTCTCAATGCATTTAAGTACAGTGACACACAGGCCGCTATGCTAAGCTATACTATGCGAAGCTAAGCTAAGCTAAGCTAGACAGATCGCTAGTCAGGCGATTTTCTTAGCTGTAGACGGCCTGGCGCATGCGCTTTTCATTTCGGAACAGTTGATCTGGCGGGCTGTCGCAGACCTTTGAGTTGTGTGCGTAGCCGTATCGTGTGAGTGTAGTGTAGTGATTCAGGTTGTACCGTACCGTACTTCGTTTTAATTATACAATGGATGACAGGCCAAAAGAAGAACTAATAATTGAAGAGGTGAAAAGATATCCCTATAGTGAAATAAGAACTAAATGGCAGTGTTTATGTATTAATTTTAATACACTTCCGTGCCCTTTTATACTGTTATTAATGTTAGAATAAATTGCCAATACTAATGTTATAAACAATTATCCATTTTAATAAACATTGCTTATCCAAATTACAACGTTTATAAGTAATTAGAAATCTAATAACTAATTACAAAATTTTATAATCAATTACAATTATAACATTTTATACGCAAATTACAAATTTATAAACAAACCACACACTTTATAAACAGTTACAAACTTTGTAAACAAATGACAAATATTATAAACAACTACACATTTTATAACCAAGGAAATTTTTTTGTAAACAATTATAATTCTATAAAAATTAAAACATTTTATAAACAAATTACAAATTTTTAACAATTGAAAATTTTATAAAATTTATAACATCTTAACTAATTACTGATTTTATAATTACCAAATATTACAAACAATTACAAATGTATGAACAATGACAACTGTTACAATTACAAAAATATAAACAATTACACCTTGAATAAACAATTGTTGCTTATTCTGAGAATTCGTGTTAATCAAAGTAAATATTGACTGAACTAAGTAAATGATGGCAGATTAGGGTTAAGCAATGGCAGATTAAAGTACCAATGAATGTTCTCTTTTTGTAATAAATGTCTGTGTGTGGAGCGTCCAATCAATTTCAGGATCAGAAATACCATAATTTTTGACGTTGGTCGTATGTAAAGAAGGATTGTAAGTGTTGCGGATAAATGATGTAATGTAAATGGATAGTAGTTATGGTCGTGAGTAATGTTTTTGATGTGAGTTGTGTGTCTTTGTAGTTTGTTATTGTCGTTTGTTCAGTTATTTAATCATTCTTCTTATTTACGAATCCACCCAGTGTATGTGTCTCTTCATGCAGTATTTCTGATAATCCCGAGACTTGAATCAGTGCCAACGTGAATCTCATTTATAACCCGGCACGCCCCGAGTGACCAGGCACGGCATTCCTGCAAATAAATCCCAATATTTTAGCTGACAAAGACGTGATTGTTCTAACAGAGACTTTCCTCACCAAAGATTGGTATTCTCCCAACCATTACACAACACATTCCTTCACCTCACAAAGCACAATTAGGAAAACCCAGAGGAAGTACCATACCACTAAAACCTTGGATATGTCCCTTTCTCATCATTCACAATACAGACAACATTCTTGCTGCCTAGACCAAATCCAATGTCATGGTGGCCACATATTTGCAACCAGGGCTAGAATTAAAATATGTTATTACCGAACTGAGCCAGGTCATAAACAAGATAAATAAAGAGGAGACTCTAATAATAGCTGTTGATCTGAATTGTCGCATTGCTATGATATAAGAAAAGGATTATGCTGTTATTTCACATTTGGAAGCGGAAGGACTGTCTTTAATAAATAATAAATGCGACAAAACCTACTTCTGCCATAATGGCAGCAGTACAATTGATCTCATTTTTACAAATTTGAAGAGACTACAACTAACAGAGAGGAAAATCGCGAATGCTGTAGTGTTAAGCAACCACCTGCCAATCATCGCGTCCTTCATCATGGATACCGCTTGGAGCACAGCCCCAAATCGCTGCACAAAATCATCAAGGACACTTTTATCAGAACAAATAATGATTAACGACCCGAGAATAAAAACAGCGATATAATACATCAAAGTGATTAATATGGATACCGGATTAAAACTTTGGAAATATCATCAAATCCGCCATCATTCCGGCAAAATCAGACACGAGAACAACTCAACCCTGGCTCAACGCAAGATGCTGTGATGCTCGAAAGACACAACTATACGCCCTTCACAGGGCAAGGGACTCAGGCCTCGCAGATCACTTGAAGCAAAACTCAGATAGTCGTATATAAAACCATACTCAAACAAACCAGAAACCAATATATGGCCCAGGAAGAAGCCAGGCTTTTACGGAACGCAGAGAAGGCCCCGTTCAAGGCTCTAAAATGAAGAATTCCACGTCATCCTTGAGATATACCCAAATCAAAAGTGGGAAGACCACTCCTGGGGTCTCCTCTCACAGATGGACAAAATTACAGATACGCGGTTGTTAGAATCTGCGAGCCACACTCAGGTATCAACAGTAGCGGAAGTGACTGAAGTCATACGCTCGACAATAAGTAAAACAGCAATGGGACCTAGTAATATCTGCAATGATCATCTCAAGGCTTCTCTACACATACCTGCAGAATCGTGGACAAGGCTTTTCAACAAATGCAATTCAGCAGGCAATATTCCAGTTAGATGGAGATCTCCCTTTATGAAAGTATTATATAAAGGGACAGGCGACATGGGAGATATGAATGCGCGTTTAAGGCTCTAAGAAAACTACCGGTACCCCACAAAAGATTAACAATATGATACGCTGACTGATTTGAAAATCATCTACATGACCGCCTCATGTGAGGCAACGTTACCTTTGCACGTTCAATTTTGAAACAGCGATGCTCGCGTGGGCTACTATTGCACTCCACACGACTTCCAATGCATCTGGTGTCAGTTTGGTGCAATTGGTTCGGTTGGAATCACACCCGTCTGTTAAATACAGCATCAACAGGCAGCTACAGAGATTATCTACAATCCTAGCAAAAAGTATACTCTGCGCTACAGCAAAATAAATCACTGGGCTACACCTGTAGACCGTGTGAGTGTCCGAGGGTTAAGTAACGTTTGAATGAAATGTGACATAAAACTAATTATAATAATAAATTAATTATCATACTGTGCCCAACATAGTACTCCAGTTTTAGCACAGATTGGCAACCCTGCGTAAATCACGGTCCAAAACTCCACATTTTATCTTCGCAGACTCGACCACAAGGTCGAGTGACGTCACGCGTCTGACGTCACGCACAGCTGTCTACTATCTCCGGCAGAGCACGCTGTCTTGGACCACGTGCTCAGCTCTGGTTTCCGGCAACTGGTCACATTGAGTGGCGCACACAGATGCGATTTGAGCGCGGACTCCGTTGTGTGGCAAGAGTTATTTTTTTAACATTCGATTTTGATCGCGGAGGGCCGTGAGTGCTATGCCACCACAGGTCTGAGTGTCGCTGTATATCGGGTGTGATTTTATCGGAGTCCTGAGAGACAATATAATTACGAAACACCGCTGTTATGCCGGGCGCGATTGCTATATCAGACGGCCGAGTCCAGAGTGTATAATCCCGATCGTGCAGGCCCATGCTTGGCTTGATAACGAGAGAACTAGCCCTTTGCAACTAGCTTTGGACGTGAGTTACAATACGGAATAGTTTGTGCAGTGAACATTCAAGAATAGACGAGGCTCTTATCATCGATGGAGGACTTGTAGATGCAACTGAACAGCTGTGAATGCTATTGAATTACTGTTTACGTAAAGCCGATGGCAATTTGCCGAGAGAAAGATTTGTCAACATTGTTCGAGGCGCAGGAACTTATAATTTCCAGAATGGAACGAGGACATTTTATAACCTGTGCTGTTGAAGTGTCAATGAAGATATTTGAAATGAAACTAGTCAGTGAAAATATGGGCCACTAAGCTCATACGTGAGGGGACTGGATGGAGTGACATTTACATCAAGATGAGGCCATGATGTTGCCATGACATAACCACACCGTGGGAGTTGGAGGACGCAGCCACCATGAAATGTGAAGGTCTCGGTTTCGATTCCTGGAGGAGGCGAGGAAGAAGATGGTGGAAGATGCAATCCTGCCGGTTCTGGAATGGGAAGGAGATGGTCCTGAATGAAGATTGGTTCCAGAGGTTCTGCATTCTATGAGCATGCTAGGCTTGTACCATATTTTCTTATTTCGGCCAGTTGGTGAGCTAAAACATTACTTCAATTTGCAGTTGTGAGTAGTTTGTACTACTCAGTAGTACTAGATGCCATGGAGTTGAACTAATTATTATTTATTTGTTGATCAATCATTTTATTAATATTATTAATGGCCACATTTTTTTCCCTTCGTCTATTAAGTAATTATATGAGGAAGTGATTCTCATTGTAGGGTTGTCACACGTGGCAAGGAACTATCCAGCATGCTTGGCACCATGATCCAGTGAATATTTTCTTTTGGGAATTTTTGTAAATCCGTCACTACTTTGAATGATAAGATTCTTTTTCTACGATGAGAAGGTTGGAAATACGACGCGGATACTGAACTGAATCCATGATGGAATAAATGAAGGTGGTAGACTAGCTGTCGAGAGCTAGGGTGGAGTTCATATTTTGAATTTTTTTCTTTCGATTTTGACTTCAGCGTTTGGTGAATCTAATTATGTGAACTCTGAAGGATTTTCACTTTATATATTCCCATTTTTTTTCTTCGTCCACATTCATTGATACAGAGAATTTAATTATTAAAAGCATGCTCGTCATTATGCTTCGACACCTACCCATTTGACATTGCTACAGGTCATGCCTGCATTAGATAATTTATGCACACTAGTCATGTGATGAAATGAAAGGTCATGATTATTAAAGGATAATGAGTTTATCTACAAAAAAAAAGATTGATTGGTGTAGTTGTTTATAAAAAAAGGAGAAAGGAGAATTGAATGGAATGTAATAAAATAAATTTAGGATGATAGTTCACATATTCTGTGAACGCCTTATGGCAAATTTTCTGAGAATTAATCATGAAGAATCCCTTTGTGAATAAAAAAATAATAATGTAATAATAATTAGTAGTGTAATATCTTTCTAAATAAGCTTGACTATGCAAAATGCAGTCTTATGGTGGTGAATTAAGTATTCACAGGAGTAGGCAGGCGATAATCTAATCACTATGTAATTGATGGAGTGAAATACATTGCAAGCATACCATCGAATTGGGAAAGATGGGAACTTTTAGTTGTGATATAATTATCAGCCATGACTTTGAACTTTGCATAAATGTAGGATAATGGGTGCATGTTTGCCTGAAATATTTTGAGTAATTAGACTCTGAAATAACGTTGTACGATAAATATAAATACTGATTGCAACTTTAATTGAGTGGTCAAGTAGGACCTATATTGTTGAAGCAATTATTTTTAATTAATAATTAATTAATAATTAGTTAGAACGGAGATCAATACTATTATTTTAGGCCAGCTATTTATTTAACCTTCATTATAAACTCAAGTGAGTGACAATATTACTAATCTAGGACACTACCTGATGGACATATAGTGTGATCAGTTGATGTTGATAGTCAAATGTGACTGAATCTACTTTTTTATATTTTATTTAATTTTCTTCGAATATCTCCTAATTTTATTTGTGTCTTAAGGATAGGACCAAGGAGATTCGTTGACCCTTTAAAAAACTTAATTATGTGTATTTGGACTCTAAATATTTTTCTTTTTCTTCGGTCCACATCAAGCTTTCATTTAGATCGAATCTCCGAGGCAAGATAGGCTTTTTGGGGGTTTCCTATATTTGTATTGGTCAATAAGTTGCCAATAAATGGATGCCTATTTTTATCTTTTTAATTGTGCTTATCTTCTGATTTCTGTTGTGCTAGTGCTTTGATTTAGGTTTGGGAGTGGGTTGATTTAACCTGTTACACCTACATCCTGTTAACCATCCCTGAGGCTACTTGAGTTCTCGTACCCACCGGCACATTTTTTTTGATATTCGAACCCAGACCTCAATCATTTTTTTAAATTCTTTATCTGATATATGTCTTGTGTTATCGGCATGAATTGCGATGTTTTCGCCGGGTCATCCGATTCGATGCCGGTTAACGGGGACATATAAAATGGCGCCCAGCGTGCAGAGCCTCGAATTGAGAAATCGTACACACGATGGTGTAGCAATTAGATGTTTTTAATGTAATTTGACAGCCAGTGTGGGTTGTTGTGTCGTTGGCACTTGCATTTGAGTGGCTCAAGTAAATTGGATTGCCACATTTGAGGTACTTGAATGGGAGGCTAATGATTTTTTCTCTTGGGACGGTCTAATTACCTTTGGTAATGAGATTGTCTCCTAGTTTCCATGACATAGGCAACAGTATCAGAGGTTCTTTTTCCTTTGGATTGGTGTTTTTGATCTTCATTCATTCTTCGTTTAATGATCCAATTGCGTAGAATTGGATAAGGATCCATTTATGCAACTCGTTGATATTAGTTCACTTTCATGGTATAGTAGTAGAAAGTATGGTACAATCTTGGTGTGGTCACTCTTGATGGTTCCCTTATGTTGTATTGTCTTATTGTACTAATTGACATGTCTAATATGGAAGAGTTGAGGCAGCTGTTAGCTGATTTGAAAACTGATTTAAAGAAGGGTCAGGATGATTTAAGAGGCGACTTTAAGCAAGGTCAAATGGAGTTAGAGGGTAGACTTAATCATAGTATCCAACAGAATCATGATGAATTGGACAAGAAATTTAATCAAAACCGAAATGAGGCAGCTAATCAGGCGTTAAAAACACAGGCAGATATAATCAAGTTAGGAGAGCGTATAACCAACAGTCAAAAGGAAACTGATAGCAGCATGGACGCAAAACTTGATTCATTGAAGGCCACTATGCAGGACAATTTGATAGAGGGCATACAGAAAATTCAGAAAGGTGTAGAGAAAGACATGGAAGCATTGAATACACACGTCAGGACCCTAGAAAAACGGCTAGATGAAAACATTAAAGGATTGGGATCTGATATAACCGCTCATGTAGACAAGCTTAAAGGGGAATACCAACATGAGATAGTGGAAGTAAGGAAAGAGTTTAATGAAACTACTGTCGGCATTCGAAAGGAATTAACGGAACAAGTAGGAAAAGTAGAGACGAAAATCCAGAAGATGGAGGAAAATGTTGGCACATTAGCGCAAGACGTGGATGCAAATCGAAAACGCATGGATGAGGAAGCAGGGAAGATAGAAAACAAGTTGGACGCAATCAATACTAATATCACACAAGTCAAAACGGATATAGATGGGGCGATTTCGTCAGTCAATGGTAACATAAAGATACTGGAGGGTAGTCACCTAGACCGCATCACGCGTATGGAGAACTTCTTACAGATGAATAGTCCGGTTCAAACGATGGAAATTAACTCACCAGAGATTAACCAGGAGAAACGATGGGGAGAAATGGATTCGACACCTAGAGGATTTAATGGGGCTAGTCCTGTAACTATCATAAGAACTCATGAGGAAAAACCGAAAAAGTTTAGTGGTGTGGGAGTTATCACCCCAATCGAGTTCCTACGAGACCTCAGGGATTAACTGGATGAAAATCGGATCCCAAGTGAACGCGAGATAAGGGTTATTGAAAGATCGTTAGAGAATCAAGCGCTGACCTGGTTTAGAGCTTTTAGATGCACCTCTGCGAGTTACGAGGAGTTTGCTAAGGCATTCCTTAGGCGTTTCTGGAGTTCGGAAGACCAACTTAGCATAAGATCAGGACTTTACTCCAGGAAATATTCCACATCTAACCCGACGCAGTATGCGGGGTATTTTTTTACCCCGCAGTTAGCCAGGTTACAATATTTAGAACCTCCATTACCCGAAGAGGAGATGATTCAAGCGATAAGGAGGCAATTTCCGGTAGAAGTTCAGAGAACGCTTATAGCATCTGGAGCGAATAGTTTGAAGACATGTGACGAAATTCTGAGGAAATTAGATCACACCAGCTCTTTAATGCACGCGAGAAACACTAGATCAGAGCACCAGGAGGTGAATCTAGTCGTGACAGACCGGAAAATACAGACTGAACCACCACAAAGAAGAACATTTCAGGATACTGGAGATTGGAGAGGACGTTATGAGAATCGTGGATATAATCAACGAGATAGGAGATGGAACCAAGGTGGAAGGCCATACTATGCGAACCAACAGCAGCAACTCAATTCACAAACCTAAAGACCCAGGGATATAAAGGGAAGAAACTCTTGGCAGCAAGGAAGAGGTAGATTTCAAACCTATAATAGGCAGTGGAACAGAGATGAACCTCGGGACAATCGCGTGAATTTGGAAGAGAGACATGCAGAAAGTCAAGCATACCTGCAGCAGATGAGAGAAGCAACTCAGCAGCAGCAAGGGCAAGGGAACGTAGACCCAGGTCCTAGTACAAGTGGCTCGCAAGCAAAAAAATGTCAAATACAAATCACCAGTCACAGTAGATTCCAGTAATTCCAAACCTATCATCGAGATCATCGCAGTACATAGAATTGTAGATGAAGACCTCATTTACGACGAAGAGAATCCCATTAGTAGAGAGAGAGCTGAACTACCAATGATTGATGTACATGTTGGAGGACGGAAATTTAAGACATTGCTGGATACAGGAGCCATGGTCAGTATCATATCGGAGGCGTGTTTTGAGAATATCAGGTTGACAGAAGACATTACTATATTACCCACATCCGGAATTAAGGTTAGAGGAGTGATTCCTAACCGTTCTATTAACTGCAAATTACAAGCATTGATTAACATCACTATAGCCAACAGAAATTTTGAACACGTCTTCATAGTACTTAAAGATATTAAGTTCGACATGATTTTAGGTGCGGAATTTTTGACAGAGCATGAAATAGTAATTGATTTACAAGCAGGGATAGCAACTTTCCGAGGAAACGAAGGGAAATTGAATGAGGAAATTGGTATATCACATAGCCAAGAATTACCTGGGTGGAACACCTTAGATAACATGGTAAATGAAATGGAGGTAGAAGCAGAGAGGTTATTCTATGTCAAGAAGGAAACACTAGAACCACACATCCGGAAGAAATTTGATGAATTAATATCAGAATTTCAAGACATCTTCGATGAGAAACCTGGTCTTATTAGCAATTTCGAATATCAGATACGAATGGAAGATGAGTCACCATTCGAGGGGAAGCTTTACCCGATTCCAGAGAAGTGGAATGAGGAGGTAGGCAAAGCCATTAAAACCATGGAAGAAGACGACCTCATTCAGAAGATGGCTACCCCATATCTCAATCCTCTGGCCGTTGTTAAGAAACAGGACGGCTGGCTTAGAATTTGTCTAGACGCCATGAGCCTCAATAAGAGAATTTTGCCAGAATATGACAGGCCTCCCAAGATTAGGGAACTACTCAGACGATTTAAGGGAAAGACCATATTCTCGACAATAGATCTTACAGCTTCTTATTACCATATACGTTTGTCAGAGGAGAGCAAACGATACACTGGATTCATGTACAACGGCATTACCTACGTTTTCAAAAGACTACCGTTTGGAGTGAAGAATAGTGGTCCTGCAATGGTCAGAGCATTGGACAAGAATCTGACGGAAGAAGTAAAAGGAAACGTATTATGTTATATCGATGATCTCATAAAAGCATCGACAACCATGGAGGAACATATAGAACATCTTCGTAAACTATTTGAGAACCTACGGGAAGCATGTTTCAAGGTCAACTTTAATAAATGCCATTTTTGCCATAGAGAGATTAGGTTTTTGGGACATGTAATTGATGGAAATGGGTATCGACCTAATCCTGATAAGATTGAGGCGATCAGGAGTTTTCCCAGACCACGGAAGGTCAAACAGATTAGGCAATTCCTGGGAATGTGCCAATTCTTTTCGGCACATTGTCCCATGTACTCAGAGACGATGGCACCACTACAAGATCTTTTAAAGAAAAGCAACAAATGGAAATGGGATGAGAAATCTGAAGCGGCCTTTGTTAAAGCAAAATCTATGTTGATAGAGAATATTAAACTTGAATACCCGGATTTCGAGAGAACGTTCTATTTAGAATCAGACGATTCACGCGTTGGCATCAGCGCCGTGTTATTTCAGATAGATGACAAGCAAGAGCGTCACTATTTAGCATTCTCCAGTAGAAAGTTACGTGAACCAGAAAGGAACTACACTACCACGGAAATAGAAGCATTAGCAATTATTTATGCATTGCAGAGTTGGAAGAAGATATTGCTTGGACATAAAACTGTCATAATCACCGACCATAAAGCACTACAGTTTATGCTAAAAACAGAGCTAGCTAGTGACAGGGTAGCCCGTTGGACTTTGTTTCTCCAACAATTTAATGTGTCCATTGTGCATCAACCGGGCAAGGACAACTTCTTAGCCGACGTTTTGAGTAGAAACCCGACAGAGGAAATGCAAGTACATCAAGTAGATATCGTCCAAGAAGATCAGGAAACTTTAGAGAAGCTTAAGAAACTACCGCAGTCACAGAAGAGGTATACTCTTTTGACAATGATGTATAGATTTCTGAAGGGACGCATGAGCAATATCGATCCAGAATATGAAGCAACTGCTAGATTGTCTAACGATTATGTCATCGTGGAAGATGTGGTATGCAAGTTTGTGGATTAAGCTCATCTCATGTTAAAAGCAGTTTTACCACCGAACCTAGTTGAACGTGTAGTTTGGTTGGCGCATAGGGCCATAGGACATGGTGGTATTGACAAAACCATATATGTGCTTTAAGAGAAATTCACTTGGAAGGGGATGCGAACGTCGGCAAGAAATATTTTAAGAAAATGTGATGATTGCCAGAGAAGTAAATTCACTTCGCTTTCCTTGAAGGAAAGACCAAAGCCTATATTACCATCAGAACCTCGAGAGCTATATTCGACTGATATTTATGGGCCATTACCTAAATCAAAAAGGGGAAACCAGTTCATCCTTGTTACTATGGACGTCTTCACGAAATATGTAATGTTTATTTATTTGTTGATGGTACACAACAGGGCTCAGTGTGCGCCCCAATAATAGTGCACCTACACACAGTAAGATACATTTCCTGATATGTCTGCATTAAGAATTAATATCTTAATGTAATTCTTAAAACTAAGAAGTTCACACAGATCAAAATGCATAGTAGTAAAAAGATAATATAAAAACTAAATCTAAATATGATCTAATGCCAAATATAAAAACAGGTTTTGAAATTATTACATAATAAACTAAAAGGTAACATCAATAACTAGGGAACAGGCCTATCCACATATATACATCGTTGATTCTGTTATGTGTGATAATTTTATTTCAAGTATGAATTAGAGTGACTGGGTTATAATGTCCAAGAACGGTCTGATTGAGAGACAGAAATCTAGTTTCCAGTTTACACGAACCGCATCGTTGTAAATGCTGCAAAGCCTCCATACAGGTGAATTGTTATGTGAAGTGGTATTGGTTATATCAGTTTTGAATGTTATGGTTGATCTTGTAGTTAAGCGAGGGATGTTGAAATTTAGGAGCGATAGGAAAAATGAGTTATCAATTTGACCGTTAATGACTTTATAAAGGAATTTCATATCATTCACTTGCCTTCGAGACTCCAAACTAGTCATGCCGAAATTCAACAAAAGTTCACCGTAGGGTACCATATGTGGGTAATTGCCCGTTATTTTGAGGTGTAAATATCTGAGGAATTTCTTTTGAACTTGCTCAATGGACTTAATGCATGTTTTCTGCCAGGGACTCCATACTTGGCTGGCGTACTCGAGCTTGGATCTCACCATGGCAGTATAAAGTTTTATGCAGGTACTGGTCCTAATGAATGGCTTAGTGTTTCTTATTATAAACCCTAACATGCGGTAAGCATCCCCGACCGTCTTTTGCACATGATAAGTGAAAGCAAGCTCTCGGTCAAACAGAATCCCTAGATCTTTCTTCTCGCTTACTGTTTTCAATGACTTAGGTCCAATTCCATAAACAAATGTGATTGGGTTCTTCTTACGTGTAAAGGTCATAACAACACACTTCGGTACGTTTAAGTATAATTTGTTTTCTATACTCCATTTATGTATATTATTTAGGTCATTTTGTAGTAGAGTGCAGTCATTAGTGGAAGAAATTGATTTAAAAACTTTGAAGTCATCTGCATATAAAAGACTATTTGAGTGCAGTATACATCGTGGCAAATCATTTATCATTGCTAGAAAAATCAAAGTTCCAAGGTTCGAACCTTGGGGTATTCCGGAATGAACTATGTATTCCTTTGAGACAATTTTCTGGAACAAAACAAATTGTTTCCTGTCTCTGATATAGGAGATGAATAATTTTAGTAATGGGTGGGAAAATCCCAAAATACATAATTTTTTAAGAAGGATATCGTGATTTATTGTGTCGAAAGCTTTCTCGAAATCTGTAAATATGACATCCAACTGCCCTCCTTTATCTAACTCTTTAGATATAATTTGAGTAAAATTAATTGCATTTGTCACTGTGGATTTCCTGGATAGGAAACCATGTTGGTTATCTGTTACGAGTGGTCTGAGGAATACTGATATTCTTCCGTGCAATATGAATTCAAATACCTTGGCTACTGCGGATAAAATAGATATAGGACGGTATTTATTAATTAGTGATGGGTCTCCCGATTTTAGTATAGGGCAGACGCAAGTGATTTTCCAGGCGTCAGGGAACGTACAAGTTTGTATTGCTAAGTTAAATATAAAGTGTAACGTGTCCCTGAGGCTTTCAGCACATCCCTTAACTACATACGGTGGAATATTATCAGGACCAGCCGACGACTTAGGTTTTAATTTTTTAAATGCCATTTCTATCTCTTCCATTGAGACAAGTTTTATGTGAAGGGTGTTGGGAGTATTCGAATTGGGCTTGAGAAGGGTGTATTTCCTACTATGGGTAAGCCTACTTACATTCATTCTGATCATGGAACCCAATTCACCTCTGTTGAATTTTATCAGGCCATGATTAGACTTGATGTCAAGCACATATTGAATTCCATACGCCATCCTGAGGGAAATCCAGTGGAAACGGTCATGGCGGAAATTGGGAAATTTTGCCGGTTGTATTGCCACCATAAACATGATCAGTGGATGGATGTTCTACCAATTTTGGAGTTTTGCATAAATGCAACAGTGCATGAAAGCACACAACAGATTCCCAAAGTACTCCACTTCAATGTCAAACCAGTAAGACCCTGGGATCACATTGTCAAAACAACACCTGTTGTAGAACCCAACATTGAGAGGAGAATCCAGTTGGCTAGCGAGAGACTTCAGACACAAGCCGAAAAGAGGAACAGAAGGACCGAAAAAGGGAAATACAGTCAACCTTTACGTGTCGGAGATCGAGTGTTAATACGCAGACCCGTATCATCCAACCTACCACTGAAGATATACAGCAAATTTGCAAGGCTGTTTTTGGGCCATACCTAGTCCATGTGACTTATGGCAACAATTGCTATGACGCCAGAGATATAAGATCTGGAGCAAGGATAGGAAAGTATAATGCTGCCAGCCTTAAGAGATACTACTGTTGAAGAACGAGCAGGATATGTTTGGCACATGATTGGCGGCATAATGAAGAGAATACAAAATAAGCTTTTGTTTACTCGCTTATTTTCCGGGAAGAGGGGAGTATGTGTCCAACATAGTACTCCAGTTTTAGCACAGATTGGCAACCCTGCGTAAATCACGGTCCAAAACTCCACATTTTATCTTCGCAGACTCGACCACAAGGTCGAGTGACGTCACGCACAGCTGTCTACTATCTCCGGCAGAGCACGCTGTCATGGACCACGTGCTCAGCTCTGGTTTCCGGCAACTGGTCACATTGAGTGGCGCACACAGATGCGATTTGAGCGCGGACTCCGTTGTGTGGCAAGAGTTATTTTTTTTACATTCGATTTTGATCGCGGAGGGCCGTGTGTGCTATGCCACCACAGGTCTGAGTGTCGCTGTATATCGGGTGTGATTTTATCGGAGTTCTGAGAGACAATATAATTACGAAACACCGCTGTTATGCCGGGCGCGATTGCTATATCAGACGGCCGAGTCCAGAGTGTATAATCCCGATCGTGCAGGCCCATGCTTGGCTTGATAACGAGAGAACTAGCCCTTTGCAACTAGCATTGGACGTGAGTTACAATACGGAATAGTTTGTGCAGTGAACATTCGAGAATATACGAGGCTCTTATCATCGATGGAGGACTTGTAGATGCAACTGAACAGCTGTGAATGCTATTGAATTACTGTTTACGTAAAGCCGGTGGCAATTTGCCGAGAGAGAGATTTGTCTACATTGTTCGAGGCGCAGGAACTTATAATTTCCAGAATGGAACGAGGACATTTTATAACCTGTGCTGTTGAAGAGTCAATGAAGAATTTCGAAATGAAACTAGTCAGTGAAAATATGGGCCACTAAGCTTATACGTGAGAGGACTGGATGGAGTGACATTTACATCAAGATGAGGCCTTGATGTTGCCATGACATAACCACACCGTGGGAGTTGGAGGACGCAGCCACCATGAAATGTGAAGGTCTCGGTTTCGATTCCTGGAGGAGGCGAGGAAGAAGATGGTGGAAGATGCAATCCTGCCGGTTCTGGAATGGGAAGGAGATGGTCCTGAATGAAGATTGGTTCCAGAGGTTCTGCATTCTATGAGCATGCTAGGCTTGTACCATATTTTCTTATTTCGGCCAGTTGGTGAGCTAAAACATTACTTCAATTTGTAGTTGTGAGTAGTTTGTACTACTCAGTAGTACTAGATGCCATGGAGTTGAACTAATTATTATTTATTTGTTGATCAATCATTTTATTATTATTAATGGCCACATTTTTTTCCCTTCGTCTATTAAGTAATTATATGAGGAAGTGATTCTCATTGTAGGGTTGTCACACGTGGCAAGGAACTATCCACCATGCTTGGCACCATGATCCAGTGAATATTTTCTTTTGGGAATTTTTGTAAATCCGTCACTACTTTGAATGATAATATTTTTTTTTTCTACGATGAGAAGGTTGGAAATACGACGCGGATACTGAACCGAATCCATGATGGAATAAATGAAGGTGGTAGACTAGCTGTCGAGAGCTAGGGTGGAGTTCATATTTTGATTTTTTTTTCTTTCGATTTTGACTTCAGCGTTTGGTGAATCTAATTATGTGAACTCTGAAGGATTATCACTTTATATATTCCCTTTTTTTTCTTTTCTTCGTCCACATTCATTGATATAGAGAATTTAATTATTAAAAGCATGCTCGTCATTATGCTTCGACACCTACCCATTTGACGTTGCTACAGGTCATGCCTGCATTAGATAATTTATGCACACTAGTCATGTGATGAAATGAAAGGTCATGATTATTAAAGGATAATGAGTTTATCTACAAAAAAAAGATTGATTGGTGTAGTTGTTTATAAAAAAGGAGAAAGGAGAATTGAATGGAATGTAATAAAATAAATTTAGGATGATAGTTCACATATTCTGTGAACGTCTTATGGCAAATTTTCTGAGAATTAATCATGAAGAATCCCTTTGTGAATAAAAAAATAATAATGTAATAATAATTAGTAGTGTAATATCTTTCTAAATAAGCATGACTATGCAAAATGCAGTCGTATGGTGGTGAATTAAGTATTAACAGGAGTAGGCAGGTGATAATCTAATCACTAAGTAATTGATGGAGTGAAATACATTGCAAGCGTACCATCGAATTGGGAAAGATGGGAAATTTTAGTTGTGATATAATGATCAGCCATGACTTTGAACTTTGCATAAATGTAGGATAATGGGTGCATGTTTGCCTGAAATATTTTGAGTAATTAGACTCCGAAATAACGTTGTACGATAAGTATAAATATTGATTGCAACTTTAATTGAGTGGACAAGTAGGACCTATATTGTTGCAGCTATTATTTTTAATTAATAATTAATTAATAATTAGTTAGAACGGAGATCAATACTATTATTTTTTTAGGCCAGCTATTTATTTAACCTTCATTATAAACTCAAGTGAGTGACAATATTACTAATCTAGGACACTACCTGATGGACATTTAGTGTGATTAGTTGATGTTGATAGTCAAATGTGACTGAATCTACTTTTTATATTGTATTTAATTTTCTTCGAATATCTCCTAATTTTATTTGTGTCTTAAGGATAGGACCAAGGAGATTCGTTGACCCTTTAAAAAACTTAATTATGTGTATTTGGACTCTAAATATTTTTCTTTTTCTTCGGTCCACATCAAGCTTTCATTTAGATCGAATCTCCGAGGCAAGATAGGCTTTTTGGGGGTTTCCTATATTTGTATTGGTCAATAAGTTGCCAATAAATGGATGTCTATTTTTATCTTTTTAATTGTGCTTATCTTCTGATTTCTGTTGTGCTATTGCTTTGATTTAGGTTTGGGAGTGGGTTGATTATAACCTGTTACACCTACATCCTGTTAACCACCCCTGAGGCTACTTGAGTTCTCGTATCCACCGGCACATTTTTTTTTGATATTCGAACCCAGACCTCAATAATTTTTTTAAAATTCTTTATCTGATATATGTCTTGTGTTATCGGCATGAATTGCGATGTTTTCGCCGGGTCATCCGATTCGATGCAGGTTAACGGGGCAATACCCTTATTAGATTCTGAGGAAAAGGAACATGAATTAAACAAATGTAACATTGGTAAGATAGGCGATTCCGTATCCCCGTTAATATACGGTACCGTGCTTCAGTTTAGAGCACTTCGGTTCCCACCACGACTGTGAGCAGACGGTTCCTCCTAGAGGGATTGACACACTAGAGTACCTTTAAGCAAATATCATTTGGTTTAGAGCTCCTATGAACCCTCAGGAATAATGGCACATTTGGAATGTCATTAGGCTATCAGCAGGCTAGAGGTCCCGCACTATCAAATCTGCTCTCCAGTCTAGTGCCAGAGTTTAAAACATTAAGTTGGAGAGATATTAATATGCAATAGTGCTGGCTTAAAGATTTGTTTATGAGGAAAAAATCATATTAATTTATTAGCCTACTTTCGATTTTTGCAAAAAATGAAAGTAGACTTATGAGATCAACACAGGGCGAAAAAGAGTGTGTCTGTCTGTGTGTGTATGTGTGTGTGTGAGTCTGTGTGTTTGTGAGTGTGTGTACTCTGAATGTCTGTCCCCCCTATCAATTCGAACACGGTGAACGCGAATTGAACGAAATTTTGTACAGATGCAGCACTAGCAAAGGAAACCTCAGTGTCATGTTTTATATCGCCGCCATCTTGACGGAAACGTAATGGCGGCCACACAAATGTTCAAAGCTTAAATCAAATTACGACTAACCTAATCATCCGATCTCCACCAAATTTTGCAAAAACATACCTTTCTGTGGGGAGCATCCTTTGACCAAACTAATAGGTCATCAGCGTAATAGTTTGCGGATGGCGGCCATCTTTGTGTCAAAATCGATTCCCCCTATTAATTCAAACACGGTGAAACCGAATTGGACGAAATTTGGTACAGAGTTAGCAATAGCAAAGGGCACCTCAGTGTCGTGGTTTATATCGCCGCCATCTTGACACAAACGTTATGGCGGCCACACAAATATTCAAAGCTTAAATCAAATTACGTCTAACATAATCATCCGATCTCTACCAAATTTTGCAACAACATACCCCTATGGAGGAAGCAACCTTTGACCAATCTGATCGGTCATTAGCCTAATAGTTTGAGGATGGCGGCCATCTTTGTGTCAAACTCGATTCCCCCTATTAATTCGAACACGGTGAAACCGAATGGAACAAAATTTGGTACAGAGGTAGCACTAGCAAAGAACACCTCAGTGTCATGTTTTATATCGCCGCCATCTTGACGGAAACGTAATGGCGGCACCCAAATATTCAAAGCTTAAATCAAATTACCTAATCATCCGATCTCTACCAAATTTTGCAACAACATACTGTACCTTTATGGAGGGAGCATTCTTTGACCAAACTAATAGGCCATTAGCCTAATATTTGGCGGATGGCGGCCATCTTTGTGTGAAAATCGATTCCCCCTATCAATTCGAACACGGTGAAACCGAATGGAACGAAATTTGGTACAGAGGGCACCTCAGTGTCATGTTTTATATCACCGCCATCTTGACGGAAACGTAATCGCGGCCACCCAAATGTTAAAAGCTAAAATATAATTACGACCAACCTAATAATCTAGTCTCTACCAAATTTTTCAACAACATATCTCTATGTGGGAAGCATATTCTGACCAAACTGCAAGATCATCAGCCCAATAGTTTGCAGATGGTGGCCAAGTATGTATGCAAATACATTCCCCCTATCAATTCAATTCAAACACGGTGAAACCGAATTGAACGAAATTTGGTACAGAGGTAGCACTAGCAAAATGCACCTCAGTGTCATGTTTTATATCGCCGCCATCTTGACGGAAACGGAATGACGGCCACCCAAATGTTAAAAGCTTATATCAAATTACGACCAACCTAATAATTTGATGTCTACCAGATTTTGCAACAACATGCCTTTTTGTGGAAAGCATCTTATGACTGACTACAAGGTCATCATCCCAATAGTTTGCAAATAGCGGCCATGTATGTGTGCAAATCCATTCCCCATATCAATTCAAACACGGTGAAACCGAATTGAATGACATTTTTTACAGAGGTAGCACTAGCAAAGGGCTCCTCATATTCATGTGTAATATCCCTATAGCACGTTGTATTTCAACAAGCTACTACAATCAACATTCAATTATACTCCTTGAAAAGGACAAAGAGTTATAACAATACCCATGCATTTAGGAGAAAGTAGGCTATACGTTCTTTACTGAGCATCTTGTTTTTAAAGATGCATTGGTCAGCTGAATTGTACAATGTTTGGAACGTAATGATAAGAAATTAATCATATTTAGAAGATTTGTTTATTGCTAATATAATGAGAAGTAAAATACCGAAAGAGTTTTTTTAATTTAATCCTCATTAGTCAATAATAAAAATAGAATATATTATACGAGTTTTACCACATTGTGGCTCTCTTCAGTAATTGCCTTCAAAAGAAATAAAATAAATTAAAACTAAATTAATTACGAACAATTATTCAAAAACAGATCTGCAACAAAGTGTGATTTCAATTGATGATACTATAAAATAATTTTCTAAAATATCTGGTGTTGGTAAAAATTATGTTATAAATAGATTCAATATTTTTTAATTGTCTTGGAATGGTTTTTAACAAGATGAAATAAGGATCTTTGCTGTGGGGAGCATGGTTTGGAAATGTATTGTATTTATTCCCTGCATAATTGAAACTTTTATACTGTTTCTGGTGTTGTTGTTTGAGTCTTCAGTCTTTTGACTGGTTTGATGCAGCTTTCCATGCCTCCCTGTCTTGAGCTAATCGTTTCATCTCTACATAGCTACCTACATCCGAAGCAATCTGTTTAACATATTCCAACCTTGGTCTACCCCTACAGTTCTTGTCCTCAACCCTTCCTTCCATAACTAAGCTTGCTATTCCTGGGTGTCTTAGTATGAGTCCTACTAACCTATCTCTTCGCTTCATTAGCAGTCGCCAGAAACATCTCTCCTCTCCCACTCGTCTTAATACCTATTCGTTTGTCACCCTATCTACCCATCTGAATTTCATCATTCTCCTGTAACACCACATTTCAAATGCTTCAATTCTCTTATTTTCTGCTGCATCAATAATCCAAGTTTCACTTCCATAGAGCGCCACGCTCCAGACAAAGGCTTTCAAAAATGACTTCCTAATACCTAAATCTATATTCGATGTCAACAGATTCCTTTTTTGTAGAAAGGCTTTCCTTGCCTGAGCCAACCTACTTTTTATATCCTCTTTGCTTCGTCCATCACTGGTTATTTTGCTTCCTAAGTAACAGAAGTCTCCTACTTCCTTCAGCTTTTCACCTGACAATTTGATGTCCATAGAGGTTTCTGATTTATTTCGGCAGCATTCCAGTATTTTTGTTTTATATTTATTAATTTTCATCATGTATTAATTCCGTAAGACGCAGTCCATACCATTCAAAAACTCATTCAAATCCTCAGGTGTTTCGGCCAAGATGACCATGTCATCAGCAAATCTCAGAGTTGAAATTATTTCTCCTTGAATCTTCAGTCCCACTTAAAATTTTTCTCCAATTTCCTTCATTGCTTGTTCAATGTAAAGATTGAAAAGTATGGGTGATAAGTTGCTGCCTTGCCTTACACCTTTCTGAATACCAGCTTCTCTCTCATATCCTTCAGGCTCGAATGACTGCTGTCTGGTTTCTGTATATATTGTATATCGCCCTCCTATCCCTTTACTTTATTCCAATAGATTTCAAAATGTCAAACAATTTAGTCAAATCAACGTTATAAAAAGCCTTTTCTAAGTCTACAAATGCCATGAACGTTCTCTTATTTTTCCTTATTCTAACTTCCAAAATCAGCCTAAGTCTTAGTACAACTTCCCTTGATCCTACATTTCTCTGAAACCAAACTGGTCTTCACCCAACTCCGTTTCTATCTGACTCCCCATCCTCTTGTAAATAATTCTAGACAGGATTTTTGAAGCATGAGTAATCAAGCTGATTGTACGGTAATCTTCACATCTGTTAGCTCCCACTTTCTTTGGTATAGGGATAATAACATTCCTCTTTAAATCAGGGGGTACCTCACCTGTCTCATAAATCCTACACACCAAGTGAAATAACCTGATCAGACCTTCATCTCCTATGCAGCGTAGCAACTCAATCTGTATATCATCTATGCCTGGTGCTTTGTTCCTGCTTAAGTCCTCCAATGCTCTGTCAAATTCTGATCTCAATATTAAATCTCCTTTTGCATCCTCATCAATTTCCTCCTCCCTTTCCATTACATGATTCTCAATCCACTTTCCCTAATATAAACACTCTATGTAAGCTTTCCATCTCTCAACAATTTCTTCCCTATATGTTAGAGGCTTTCCATTTGTGTCCTTAATATTACAGCACTTAGTCTTCTTTTCCCCAAAAGTATTCTTAATCCTTCGATAAGCTGTGTCTACTTTTCCTAATATCAGACAATTTTCTATACCTGCACATTTCTCTTTCAACTATTCTTCTTTCGCTTCCTTGCACTTCTTGTTAACCTCATTTCTCAGACGTCTGTACTCTGCCTTCCACTTTTCATCTCTTACATTCTTGTGTTTCCGCCTTTCATCCATCAATTCTAGTATATCATGAGTGATCCACGGTTTTTTACCTATTCTTTCTTTCCTGCCAATATTTTCTTCTGCGGATTTTGTTATTCCATTCTTCAAAAGTGCCCATTCGTCTGCAATTGAAGTTTGTCTAGGGTTTTTCATTAGTCCTTCCTTTATACTCTTCTTGAATCTTTCGTTTACATCCTTCACTTTCAGTCTGTCTATTGCCCACTTTATTGGCTTTTGACTTTTCTTCAGTTTCTTCAACTTTAATCTGCATTTCATAACAACCAGATTGTGGTTAGAGCTTGTGTCAGCACCAGGATATGTTTTTCAATCCAAAATCTGGTTTCGAAACCTCTGCTTGACCATAATGAAGTCGATTTGGTAACGCCCTGTATCTCCTGGGCTCATCCATGTGTATATTCTTCTATTGTGGTTATTGAATAAGGTGTTAGCTATGACCAACTCATGCTCGGTGCAGAATTCCATCAGCCTGCTTCCTCGATCATTCCTTTCACCTAATCCGAAATCTCCTACTATCTTCCCTTCTCTGCCATTTCCTACCACAGCATTCCAATCTCCCATTACTATAACATTTTCATCACCCTTGATATACCTCAGAATTTCATCTATTTCTTCGTAGACCACTTCAACATCTTCATCATCAGCTTTACTGGTAGGCATATAGACTTGTAACACTGTGGTGCACGTAGGTTTAGTATTGATTTTTGCTACAATAATCCATTCACTATATTTCTCATAATATCCCACTCGCTGTCTAAGTTTCCTGTTCAATATGAGACCAACCCCTGCTTGGCCATTGGTTGATTTAGTGCTAATGACCCTAATGACCTGACCAAAAGTCCTGTTCTTCCTGCCAGCGCATTTCACTAATCCCAACCAAATCCAACCTCAACCTATCCATTTCCCTTTCTAAGTTTTCTAACCTTCCATCTCCTAGCATACTTCTATCATTCCACACTCCGATCCGTAGAATGTTAGATTTCCTCTTTGTCACTTCTGTGATGTTAACCCCCTCTCGAGTAGTCCCCACACGGAGATCCGAACGGGGGACTAGTTTACCTCCGAATTGAAATTTTACAAGGGAGGAGGCCATCATCACATGTAATTATGCATAGAGAGGTGCATATCCTCGGGAATAGCATTACGGCTGTAGTTTCCCGTTGCTTTCAGCCATGCAGCAGAACGCAGTGTAGCCATTAGTTGGCTTATATTATCAATATCTTAACCGTATATAAGTCAAGTAAAGAACTGATTTATTCTGAATGGCTGCTACTCCCTTTCAGAATAAGTAAAGAACAATTCTAGTAACAAAAATACTAACCTTCTACTAACAATTAAATACCAAAATTCTACTAACGAAAAATTACTTAGGTTCCACCAACAACAAGTACTATCACTAAAACAGTCAGTCACCAGGCACACTCACATGCACCCTACACATCACAGTCTAATGAACCAATGAACTATATCTAGTAAACATGCAACTGCCACCAGACACACTCACACACCACAGTCTAATAGATGATGTGTGGATGAAGATTTTATGTTCTTTGACTGAGGAATATTTGAATATTTCTATGGTGAAGTTGGATTCAATAGGTGTTGGTTCTTATTGAAGGGATAATTGCAAGGCATGAAGCTACGTCCCTTTATTGAATTTTCATAAGTCTATTCTTGCATTTCAACCGTTATTATTTTCTAACCCACTGTTTGGCACTTATTTTGTAAATTCAATTGATAACTTTTCCTGCCTAAAATGTAATTATTTTCGTTTTTACCCGTAGGAAAAGGAAATGTCGTTATTCCTTTATCTTTGAACTTTCTCGATTCCAACTCTTGTAAATCGCGCTATCCCATACATTAGATTAACTTTGACCTCAGGCTCTAGTGGTGGGATTTCTATCGCAGAAATGGCCGTTGCATTCCATCTAATCTCTTCGTCTCATCTATATTGTTATGTAAGGGGTAGGCTTTCTACTCAAATGTCAACCTCACCTGCACGTGGTGCACCATGATTTTGACTAACGAGGCTGTGACGACCGAGTGACTCCCGGGATAAGGAGTTCCCCCTATCATGTCACCGGCTCCCCAGGGAGGCGAATTAGCTGGTAGTGGTTAGGGCACTCTCTTGCCATTGGGGAAGGAAACTTTCCCTGAAGGCGGATGAACCACGTGTAGTCAACGGCATAGAAAGTCCTCAACGGCGGACCAGGCGTAAGGACAATGAGTCCCTTCTTGGCTGGAATGGCGGATGAAGGCTGCAGTGACTAGGATTTATTCAATCGTCTTGCATCTGCTTGCCATTGAACATCTTTCCTAAATCATCAAGAAATGTACATTTGTTGATGTGCAGCAACATTCTCACGTTAAAAGATTTCGCGCACAGCAGTCTTCCAACATCTTTTGACTTTCTTCAAAGTCCTGCGGCGTTCAAGAAGTTGTGACGGGGGCAGGATTGTGATGTCTGGGAGCCTCTAGTGATAACTTGGCACGTAGGCGGTAGATGTGTGATCGGTCGTCTTGCTTAGGGTTGTGGATGTAGATCAATTCGGCCGCTGCAACTACGACTGAGCAGTCCTATTTAGGGTCCACTCTGCTCACCCCACATGGGAAAGGGGCTAGAAAAGGTGCCCTAAACATAGCCAGCCACTTATACTACCGATTGGATAGCCGCGTCCAAAGGTGTCACCTCCATGCGGTCGAAAATGTATGATAAGTAACAAATGTTATTTTGCAACATGGAATGTAAGAACACTCACTGATGACCCCGCAAATGAGAAACCTGAAAGGAGAACAGCTATTGTGGGTAGTGAGCTACGGAGATATGACAGTGACATAGCAGCACTTCAGGAGACCCGTCTTGCTGAGGAAGGTCAATAGAATGAGCAAGGTGCAGGGTACAGCTTCTTTTGGAAGGGTAAACGTGTGGACGAACACAGAATACATGGAGTTGGCTTTGCTATTAAGAGCAAGCTTCTCAAGGATCTGTCAGAGCTTCCAACTGGGTATAATGAACGCCTCATGACACTAAGACTTCGATTATATAACCAGCATGCCACGGTGATCAGCGCATACGCTCCCACACTAGATGCTGATGATGACATTAAGGAAAGGTTCTATTCAGATATGGATACCGTCCTATCAAACATCAACCGTGAAGATAGGATCATCTTACTCGGAGATTTTAACGCTATAGTGGGCAAGGACTACAATGTTTGGAATGGTGTCATGGGTAAGGAGGGAGTTGGGAGCGAAAACTCCAATGGTATTAGACTGCTCTCCAAATGCACTGAACATGAGTTGGTAATCACCAATCTTACGCCAAAAGAATCGTTTTAAAACATCATGGCAGCACCCTAGATTGAAGCACTGGCATCTTATTGACTATGTGATCGTACGCAAGAAAGATTTACGAGATGTCCTTATCACCAAAGCAATGACAGGAGCCGATGACTGTTGGGCAGATCACCGGCTTATCAGATCAGTTATGCGAATACCATTATCCACACAGAAGAGGAAGCAACAGAAGAGCTGTAGACCTATTTTGATACCGAGAAGTTTGGTAAGTCAGAGAATATCTCCCAATATAAAGAGTTGCTTAGCCAGACACTGCCACAGGAAAACCATGCAGATGTAACACAAGAGTCTGAAGACCACTATTCAGAATGCTTGCAAGGATACGCTGGGGTATAAGACCAGGAAACATCAAGACTAGTTTGATGAAAATGATGAAGAAATTGAAGCATTAATCTCAGAAAAGAGAAAAGCCTTGCTAACTTGGAGAAAAGATATGAACTCCATTGCTAAGAAAGAAGCATTTTGTCTTGCGAAGGCAAATGTCCAAAGAGCAACTCGTGCGCTCAAAAATGCATGACGGACATCCAAAACTGAAGACCTGCAATATATATCAGACAAAGATTCGCGACAGTTCTTCCAAGCAATTTATGGCCCCTCCACTTTTGGTAGAAATCCACTTTGGTCCAGTGACAAAAGTACACTTCTAAAAGATCAATACTCCATCATGAATAGGTGGAAGGAGCATTTTGAAGACTTCTTGAACCAGGACTCAGTTATTGATGAGCAGGTGTATGATATATTAGAACAAGCACCCATCAAGGAAGAACTCAGTACTTTGCCAACACTAGATGAGGTTCAGTGTGCTGTTAATCAAGCAAAGCGACACAAAGCCACTGGATGTGATGGAATACCAGCAGAAGCTCTCAAAGATGGAGGTGAGGGACTCATAAGCCACGTACATGATCTTATCGTTAAAATTTGGAGAACTGAAAAAATGCCTACTGATTTCAGAGATAGTCTGACAGTTCCCATATTTAAGAAAGGTGATCGTGCAGACTGCAACAACTATCGTGGTATATCATTGCTATCATGCCTTGGAAAGTTTATTGCTCGTATTTTGGCGAATCCTATTCTATCCCTGGTGGAGAAAATACTCCCAGAGAGCCAATGTGGTTTCAGGCCTTCTAGAGGAACCGCAGATATGATATTCACTGTTCGTCAGCTTCAGGAGAAATGTAGAGAGCAAAATAGACCTCTTTATAATGCCTTTTATAGACCTCAGTAAGGCATTTGACTCGGTAAACCGTGATGCCTTGTGGAAGATTTTAGCATTGTATGGTTTTCCACTAAAATGTATTACCATCTTAAGAATACCCTACACTGATATGAAGGCAAATGGTATTGGTAATGACTCTATTGGAGAACCATTTCATATAAATACCGGCGTTAAACAAGGCTGTGTGTTTGCACCTGCATTGTTTTCTCTGTAAGTTGCCACTGTCATGCAGTTAGTCAAAGATGATCTTCCTTCAGGCATACAGATAACTTACAGGATGGATGGGAAGATCTTTAATTTGAACCGTCTAAAGGCAAGGACTCGAACATCTCCTGCTGCATTGGTTGAGTTACAGTACGCTGATGATAATGCAGTAGTAGCTCAATCAGAGGACAAACTAAGAAAAATCCTGAAGGCTTTTTCTTCAGCATACAAAAAGATTGGACTGAAACTTAACACCAGTAAAACCCAAGTCCTCTACCAACCAGCCCCTGGACAAGTACAAAGAATCATCAATGTCACCAGCGATGGAGCGAGGCTTCAAGAAGTCAACACCTTCCCTTATCTTGGCAGCACCCTGTCACGAAGTGCAAATATAGATTCTGAAGTCCAACACAGGATTAACCGTGCTGGGGCATCCTTTGCAAGATTATGGTCTAGAGTTTTGACAACCATGATATCAATGCTGCAATGAGAATCCTTGTATACAACTCAGTTGTAGTTCCCACCTTACTTTACGGATCTGAATCCTGGACATGCTACAGACGTCATTTTAAAAAGCTGGAGCGGAATCACCAGCGATGTTTGAGGAGAATTTTGAATTTTTCGTGTGACATGGCAAGACAAACGCACAAACACAAGCATTCTCGAAGAAGCACAGACTACCAGTGTTGAAGCCATGCTTTCAAAAAGTCAGCTGCGATGGACAGGACACGTAATCCGCATGCCCAATAATCGCATTCCCAAGCAGATGTTTTGCTCTGAACTAACTGAGGGCAAGCGCTGTGTGGGAGGTCCGAGGAAGCGATTCAAAGACGTACTAAAGGCTAATATGCAAATGTGCCACATTGATATAAAAAACTGGGAGACCTTAGCCCTTGATCGCTCATCCTGGAGATCAAATGTTCATCGTGGTGCGATACTTTTTGAAGAAAACCGCCGACGTATGGTAGAAGATCGGAGGCAGCGCAGAAAGAACCGAGTGTTCCTTAGAAGACAGGGAATGAATGCGAATGTCTCACCTGGTCCTGATACTACCTGTCATCACTGCGGAAAACTGTGTGTCTCCCGCATTGGGCTTTATAGTCACCTCCGGACTTATCGATGAAGAGTCATTCGGCATTGGAAGGCCAACCTACCCGAGACGAGTGTTTGCTATCATCATCATCATCATCATCATCATCATCACTGTTATGTTCCGCAGAGTCTGTTATTGGCCAACGGGTTAGTGCGTTTAGGTGGTAGTTGTTCTCACTTTGCATGAAATGCACGTGGAGAAACCTTCATTCTTCCTTGCTGATAAATACATTTGTCTTGTCCCCCCTGGACCTTAAGCCTTCCTCTCTAATTCTTCCTGAATCACATTTCTCCAGACTAGAAATCCTCAAGATTGCATTCACCCAGCGCGAATAACTGCCATGAAATATAATATTATTGTAAAAAAATGGTCTCGGTCTGTCTATTAGCAAATGCAGCTGATGTCATAACACTGCTCATTGATATGTTTTTAACAAGATAGACATGCTTTAAAGCGGTAGTTATTTACTCATTTATTTCAGAATAACTCTATAAACGTCATATAATTGATGCTGTACGAATTTCTTACATAGAAGCGACTTATTATACAAAGATATACTGAGTAAATTCAACACTGAACTCTTCATAAAACGTGGAATCATAAACAATACATTATATCAAGGTACACATAATATGCGTACGTGCATACCCAAAATATATATAACATGGATGCGTAAAACCCTCCGCTCTCCCTAAAAAATTCCCAACACATTACATAGATGTACAGTACACAAAAATCTTCCACAAATTACGCAATTGTCCAAAAGTTAAGCAAAATCACTAAACGAGGCCATACCACTTGATAGGAATGTCAGACGGATTCCAGAACAAACGGAAACTGGCTCACACATCTTGTCCAAATAGCTGAGATACACCTTTGACAACATCTAACAGAACGTGGCAATGTCTTCCTCAACAATATATGCTGTAAATAGGGTTAATGGTAACGCCTAACGGCCGCACATGCTTCGCAGTGACCACTATCAGAAGGTCCAAGAGCTCTTGCGGCAGTCGATCCCATTCCTCCAAAATGGAAATGCAAAGGTCTTGGAGGGTCCTTGGTAGAGCCTGAAGGGATGCAATTTGCCTCCCCAAAGCATCTCAGGCATGTACTATAGTATTCAGATCCATAAACCTCGCTGGCCATTCCATGCGATGAATGTCTTCCGCGGCCAGAAATTCATCCACCAGAGCAGCGCAGTGCGGTCGGGCATTATCATCCATTACGATGAAGTCTGGACCAACCCCACCTCTGAAGAGTCGATCATGTGGTCTCAGACCTCATCCCAGTATCTTGTAGAATTCACAGTGATCCTTGGACCACCCATGAAGATGTGCAGGTCCTTACGGCCATTAAACATAATGCCGCCTCACCCCATGACGCCATCACCACCATACTGGTCGCGTTCCACGATTATCCTGTGGTTGTACCGGCTACCCGTTTCTCTCCAGATTAATGTGCGACGGGAATTGTTCTGCGAATAAGAATACACGCATCCATTCATTCATGGACCAATTTCGACGTTGACGGCTCCACAGTAAACGGGCCCGTCTCTGTGCAGGAGTGAGCAGGACGTACACCGCTGGACGTCTGGCAAACAGCCCTGCTGTTCTTAGCATATGGAACACTGTTGGCCGGGAAACGGCAACCCCTGAGTTGGCTGCAAGCTCCGCCGACAATTGTCTTGCTGGTGCACTCCGATTTCATCGGGCGGTTAAGGCCAGATATCGGTTCTGCTGTAGACTGGTTACTCTTGGCCGACCTGGTACCTGCCTACGACCAACATCTCCTGTGTCTCGAAATCGTCACCAAAGCCTGGAAATGACACTTTAAGGCACATTCGAAGACACGGCGATTTCGGTCTGTGCCTGGCCTGCTTCCAGGTGGCCGAGCATTCTACCCTGCAAACCGGGTCCAAATTGCTTCGGTGTGTCATTATGATGTAAAGTTCACCACGAGGCTACACTCCGACCACTATAACAGGGCAAAAACGACTGAGGGAATATGGGGCGCAGGCACTGGCTGTGTTTACCTTGCGGTTACGCCGCTAGTCAAGCCTGGGAATACTCCTTTCCTACACAGAGCGAACACGTATGGTTGGTAGGTAAATATGTCCTGCGATTTGCGGTCTATTTCCTGTTGCCCTGCTTATTCATAACTTATGCTCAACTTTTGGACACTAGTGTACATTCCCAGGACATATCATTTGGATGTGCACTAAAACTCTCTTCAATAACAACTGCGGAGCATATCAGTTTGATGTGTAGAAACACCTCTCCCTAAAATATCCACAGTACATATATGGATGTGAAGAAAACTCATCTCTATAACATTCGCAGAACATCTATTGATTGATGTACAAATACCACTAACTATAAGATTCGCGGAATATAACATGTGGAATCATGTCTTACCTCCTCTCCCTTTAAAATTCCCAGAATATTTCATTCTGAAGTGTGATAAATCATCTCCCTATGTATCTTCAAATATTATGTCAAAATGCCTTCCCGCGACTAGGGATATACAGGTTGTCTCATAAACCTTCTCTATCAACTGAAAGCTGGGCACTATTTCGAACATTTATTTTAGGGCAATACGGTAATTCTCTCCCTTCATTACGACGGTAATATAAGTGGATTTACATTATTTCACAAGTACAATGGCACAATGACCGGGGTGAATGGCATGGCTAGTCCAAAAGCATGTGTTTATTGTAAGAAGTATGCCTTCTTTTATTCATTTTAACTAAACAGTTCCACATAAAGTAGGCTAAAATACGTTTATTATGATATGTCACCCACATAATAGTGCTGTCTGTAATAGTTCTCTGCTTGCTTACCTTGAGAAGTATTTTGCGTGCGGGAAAATGTCGCCATACTCAAACCCTCTTTGTCCTATATAATCTATACACTGAAGAGCCATCTTACTGAATGACGACTTGTTAACAGCTGTTGACAAGTCAAGCGCATCCGTCAATGGCAAGCAGAGAGCACTTTCATTCCAGCAACCTTGAATCAATCCTGTCTCCGCCTCCTTATAAAACATACACTTCACTGTTATAAAACACGTCTGGACAATGCAAGAAGTCTTATACATGTCACAAAAAAACGAACTAAATATTAATTTCCTCCACCGGGATTACACTGCAATAAATATGTACGAAAATACAGGGACTACACAAAAATAGGTACATATAAAATTCAAACGTATTCAATTTACAGTACAGTTTGAAAAACAGATATTGTTGTAATGTATACTGTATTCTCAATAAGTTTTAATTAGGCGAAAACGCGCCAGGTTAATCCACAAACCAGATAATCCAGAGTTTACTGTACATCACAAAGTAAATTGGTTTACGCTATATATCATGAATGTGACTGATGGCCACTATAGATTACGAACCTTAAAACTGACTCGTATACTGAATGCCAAATCTAATATATTACATGAATTTAGCAACCGGTCGAACTGTATTAAAATATGAGTGTTCAATTTACCCAAACACTTTTAGTGAATTCTGCTTCACATGACAGCACCCAAGTTGTTCTGGCTAACATGTGATAATTCTGTTTCAAATACCCTGCACACTGATTGAGCGATTCACAAGAAAGATGGCATTTGCCTGTTGCCAATAAAATTGGCTATATCTTAAGATACTCTTTTAAGAATCCTGTTTTGAATGTAGTAGTCATGCATTCAGGATACAAACGTGTCTCATTAGGCCAATTTTTCGAGCAAACTCTTTTCCAACATATATCACTAAAACGTAGCATTTTTCTAGTAAGAATGAAGATATGTGTCAACAAGTATACATGCGAGCTATCGTATAACATACACTCTATTAATTAAGATGCTCTTCATGAATATCCCGCTTTCTAACAAACCTCTCTCAGCTTGTATTTCGTGAATTTTCTTCAGTCCGCAATAACACATTATTTGTAATTGAAACTCATTTTACATAACATGAATATAGATTAGAAGATTAGACTAGAATAGCCTCTGCTCGAAATCTTGGATAACCAGAGATTGGAACGAGAGTATTATTTATTCCAACCATCACCTGTTACATACGATTACTACAAAGGTTACATAATATTGATACGTGCTGCCCCTAGTAGCAAGTTCGTTAATTGTATTACTGTGGGTAAAAGCACAACACAAATGGTCCTTTAAAGAAATATTAGCTTTATTGCAGGTCTAGAAAGTTACACCACACAAGAAGCACACAGAGACCATTAGTAATCTCGCTCTGGTTTCCTCTTGTAGAGAAAACTCACTCTTTCACATGCTCATACAGTTAATCCTCCACTAATTAGGACCCTCGTCCTCACTGAAATAACTGCACACTTCCTTGAGTACACAAACTACAGCTACTTACGGGAGTCTGCTACACACTGCTCTGCAGGCTTGGAAACAATCTCGCTGGGTTTCGTAATCCACATGGCTCTTCGCCTCAATACTCTGTCGCACTAAGTGAAACACACTCGCTCGGAAAACACAGTCACAGTCCCTCGCTGGCCAGGTCGCTTTTTATAGAAGGGCTGATGACTCACAGATGTTTCTAGAGTAGACCAGGGTTCACACCTTCTCGAGAATTCCAACACTAGTTGGGCCACGAACATTCGAGACTGTCTCTTTGTTACGGCCTGTCTCCTTGTTGCGCAAGTCGCTGGTTAACACAGAGGCAGGGGGTAGCCCGAGGCGAGCTGTGAATCACGCAGCGAGGTGATGAACTAACCGCGCAGCCGTAACAATATTTAAAAATAAGTCACAGACTTACAGCTAATTTAGATCGTAAACAATTAACACGACACTAACAATGGCAGTAACTAAATATATCCTAGTTAATACAGAGAGACTTTCCTAGACTTTAACTAAGTTTTATAGTTTAGAAAACCATCTCCTGTACCTGTATACTTCACATCCATCTTTATTCTGGATCTCATCTGTCGCTTTCCTATTCCACATTGCCCTGATGATTAAAAAAAAACATTCTAATTGACCTGCCTTCCTCCATTCCCTTCTTAGTAATTTTATTAAAGTGCGATACTCATTTTCATTTTCCATTCTGTTTAAATCTGACTTGTCAACATACATTGCTCTTATTGTTTTAATCTCATTGCATTCCTTGATCAGGTGTGCTGCACCCATAACCTTCCCAGAAAACAGGCAAACGTCCTCTTTTCCTACTTCTCTCAATGCTTTATTCTTATACACCCCCATTAACCACCAAATTATCCCTCTCATTCCTCATTTCATTAGACATTCTGGCTTTATGCTCATAAAGCTCCTTATTTCGCAGAACTCGATTAAGGTTCTCCTGTTGGCACACTCTTCTCTCAGTACCTGCAACTTTATGTCATTAACCCTTCTGCACACTTTTCACACACCCTACCTTCCTCATTTCGTAAGTCCCTAACCCATAGATAACCCATTCCAGTAGTGTATTTGAAACAGTTCCGCAGCCTTCTCCTCCTCCCCTCCTCACAAGATGGCGGCAGTGCGATATCTCTCGAACTTATGGTTGGATTTTAACAAATGAGGTGTTGTTGAACTCGGGCAGACACCCCCTTTCCAATGGACAACATATTTCAACCCCAAAAATAAAACCTACCCTACTAGAGGGTGAAATTAATTTTTTTTGAGAATCTCTCTTTCGAATTGCAACATGTGAGAGTTTGAATGCCGATATGGAATGTAACGTTGTTCTGCAAACCAATAATCAAAGAGGGGCATGTTAGGCCTTGAGGTGAGAGCCCCTGTTATTGTTGACGAGCCCCCTGCTGTCGGACCCCTGTGGATGGGTTATTGTTGTCGGGTCATTGTGGACAAGTCCTTGTGGACAGGTCATTGTTGACAGGTCATTGTGGACGAGTCTGTGTGGACGAGTCCTTGTGGACAAGTCCTTGTGGACGAGTCCTTGTCCCTTTGGACTGATCCCTTTGGACGGGTCCCTTTGGCCTGGTTCCAACGGACGAGCCCATGAATTTATTTAAATTATGTCAAAGGGCCTAACTACATTTGTGTGTGTTGAATTGACGTTGTTCACCACTACTATAATGGAATAACGATATGAAAGGAAAGTGACGAAATACATGTGAACACGTGTGAAATGACCTTATTACCGTCCTCCTTGTGAAACAAGTCACATCCTGTTTTGCTTCATACGTGAGAAAATGTGAGTTCGAACCCGTGGTCGGATTTTGACGAATGAGGTGTCATTGAACTCGGGCTGATACCCCCTTTCCAATGAACAACTTATTTCCACTCCAAAATAAAACCTACCCCTACTAGGGGGTGAAATTTTAATATTTTTTTAGAGAATCTCTCTTTCCAATTGCAACATGTGAGAGTTTGAATGCCGATATGGAATAAAACGTTGTTCCACACAAGAGACATGTGTTTGGTGGATAGCCACTATGAATTAACATGCTTGTTTTTGTTTTTTGTTTTTTACGCATGCCCACTCATAGCTTTTGTAAGAGGGCAGGCTTTTTAAAAGATGGCGGCTGTAGTGTAACCTAACCTAACCCAACCCACGAGTGGTGATCAAAAAGTATTTTAAGTGATTTAGATGAAATTTTGCATGGATGTAGCTGATTTACCATAGTTACACATAGGCTACTTTTGATTTCAATATTTTGCACTATTTAAAAATGGCGAAAATTTTAGTGACGTCACTACACCCGTTGGTTTCAAAATTTCATATTTCCAATACAAATAAACAGAGAACGCTAAGAAATAGCAAACTAACTTGCATAGGGATTTTATGTACGCGTAATGACTAACTACGAGGAATGAGTACTTGGATGACTGTTCGTTTACAGCGGGTAACAGCCACGCTGCTTACGAACAATCATCTCGTAAATCAACGTTTACGGATATAGGACACAACACTAATAAAAACCCTTAAAAATTAATGCTGACACACAGTCTAAAATCTAATATTTACAGGAATCTCCCTCGAGACCCTCCTTCAATGCGATGACGCATCTGACAAATGAGCTGCCAACACGGCCAATTGCTCAATACACAAACAAGGAAAAGACAGCAACGCACGTGACTGCACGGGTCACTAATACGGAACATAAACATGGAATGAAACCAACAACAACAAAAGCCTCACCGGCTGAGATTACTTTATATGAACAAAAATGCACGTTAAGCTAACGCTTCGGAGATTATAGTGATTCGTAGGCAACTCCCATTTATTTAAACAATTTTTACCATTGATCAGTTCTTATTCTGTATTTCAAGTAATTTTACGGAGCCAACAAGCACTCCACTAATGACCTCGATGCAATCCTTTCAGCCCGCCTTGTGAAACAGCTTCCCCCTTCCTCAACTCTGGTCATCGTCCAGCCCCAGTGTGTAAAAATAACTTGACCACTTGTCCCGTTATCTCGTAGAATCAACAGCAACAAATCTCAACCACATAAACATATGGTAAGACCTTAATCGATATAGCCACATATGTCCTCGCAAGGTAACCATATGGACTCGGCACCAAGCTGACAGAAATCAGTCTACACTGAAATTCCCGCTTGTAATGACCAATAAAATACACACACACACACACTGCTGGGAATGACATAAAACCTTTCACACAGGTCGGTTGAATCAGAAGCTCACAATCTATTTAAAAATATTAAAACCTACGAGAGAACTGACTGCTCTTCGCCACAACACACATTGCTCCAACGGCAATAAACTCACTGAATCTGATCAATAATAAACATTACAAGATTAATTTACCCTCCAATCTACTGCATGATTATACTAATTCAGTCCTACTTCTGAAACACAATATATCTCCGAGAGACGCTTCCTAATCGCACTACGTAAACATATGCGAACACGGTCGTCCACATAGCCACGTTAGTTAAAACAAACAAACAAGAACTTACGACTATAAAATTTTGTGCGAGCTGTTTCCATGCAAAAGGTGTGTCAGACCAAAACTAAATACACTACGTTAATCAACACAAGCAAGATATTTACAAACAAAATATGTCCCATATACCATAAGTTAACTTGTCAGATAATAAGAATATTATTCAGTACTCATCCTCGGCCAGTCACCGTCAACGAACATCTGCAGCCATCTCCCTACTTAATGCTGCTTAGCTCATCTCAAACATCTCGACGGAGTGTTGACAGTTCCAAACTTCTTCCAGGATAAGCGATGTCATTTCTCGTGCTGATGCAAAAAGTTATAGATTATTTCACATTCGATATCTGTTTACTAAATTCACTGTTTCAGGTACTTAATTCCCCAGAACAGTCTGTTGGCGAATTGTCGATGATACTGTCCCTACAAAATAGTACTGCGACTATCTATCACACTGAATTTACAACACATTTATATTAATAAAAATCTGTGTCCTCATGACACGCAAAGTACAAGTGCCTACGTCCTCAGACGCACAAAATGTAATAATAACCTGTGTCTCCCGACACACACAATGTAATAGTCCTACGTCCTCAGACGCACAAATGTAATAGTAAAGTCTTGGCTCTTCACGCCACTTATAAATGAACTGGCCCTAGGTATCGATAGAGGGGGAAATTATATAAAAAATTCTCAAAATAATAGTGGTACAGGAATGAAACAAATATCACTGAACTCGTAAAATTGCGCAGGTCAAGAATATGCCCATTAAACCTAGAATCGATCGTAGAGATGTTGTCTAGCCGATCTCCCGCGTTAATGCTAGCTATCGCGTGCCCAAGCTAGACTTGGCGCGTTCGTAAGCATTCATCTCTCATTGGGTCCACTTTTTCAATAACTTCGCGGTTTTTATCAGACCTTGGCCTCGTAGGAGTGTCCAGTAATACCATCAGCCACTCACGTTACTGCATTATATGTTTTCTAGGCGCAAATAGTACAATGAACATACCATAAGCGTGTCTCACCACGCGTCCCTTCTATTTTGGGGTAGCCACCATCTGTCCTTCGAAACATTGCTAGGCTCTTTCTTTTCACAATCTTAAAGTATTTAGCCTGTTGTCAAACTGCTGCAGGTATGTTCCCACTGTCTCCAACAAATGCTTGAAGTTTCCTCATCTTCGTCTGGTTATTTCATGACGCTGGTGGAAATATTAACTAATTGCGGAAATAAAACATCGAATCATTTATCCATTAGAGGATAAAGGGTTCAGTATAAAGCTTGTTTCATTTATATAAATATCACGAGTACAGCTGGAGTATGCAAACTAAGTGCTTCTACATTTACAAAGACAACGGCGAGCAAAGCAAAGTATTACATTTACTCAGGATGAAGCATCAACAAAGAAAATCCTATCCTTCATTTATCTAACACTAAAGCCTCACCCCATGGACTTCTATCAAACATGAATGCCATGCGGTCAATTGATCTGGAGTACGACTTTCTAAGTTCGTCCCAGTCCTGTCAATTTACCATTAATCAACATTAAGATCCTCCAAAATAACAGGGAACTGAGGGTCACCACGTTAACGTCGGCACATGAGTTGGGCGACATTTTATGCGACCGTCGGTGGAGCTGCCAGGATAGCCAACAACCGCAATGACTTCTCTAACATCTCATCCGTCGAGCATAAATAAAAGAATTACCGTGAGGATCAGGTGAACTTCCAAATAAGCTAAGCGGCACGAGAGTCCGTAGTCCACAGGGATCGTGGTACATGGTGACGATGGTCATAGACTGCCTAAGGAAAGGTTCACCTTAAAAACTAGACTGAGAAAATAAACATCCAGACTTATGTAAAACATCGTGAAAATTTTTTGATCAAATTCACAAGCCCCTAGCCTAGTTCGGAGGGTTACAATCGGCTAGTCCGCAAGCTAATAAACAAACAAAAATAAAGAGCAGGTCCCTACCTGAGAAGTTACGGAAAACCCTCGCGAAAGATCTAACTCTCAATAATAAATCAACAACAGCAACACTAGGAAAATGGTACGACGAAAGTCCCTAGTTCAAGTTACAAAATCAAGCTAATATCAGAATTTACATTTAACAGGGTAGCAAAACAAATCTAAGTTAGGATGATACCATCTCCACATTTACATTTAACGTTAATTCGTCTAGCTAAGTCCTATCAGTTAATGACAAAATTTACGGCGATGACGTCCGTAAGAGAAAACATTTACATTCAAAAGCTAAGTGTACAGCCACGAAAAAAAAAACATTTAATTATCCTTAGAAACTACGTGCTAACAGCACACAATAAGGTAACATGTAGGATTTATACACTTGTACATCATAAATTAGTAATGAAATAGACACAGTAGTTTTATTAAAATGCCTGCCTGCACCTTGGTTTACTCTTTGTAAGCCATAGTCATCTAATATGTGTGATTACGGTGACGACTGCGTAGTTAAGACTACGTCTAACATCGCATGGCCTGCGCTCCACAAGCTACAAACTCAAGGTTCGAGCATGCTTCAGGTCGCTTCAATAGTGTCAGCTGTCCTAGTCATTTCCACAAAAGGAAAAATACCTTCATCTGCACGGCCATGTCAACAGGTTCAAAATGCAAAAGAACAAAGTTAGATAGAAAGAATTCGTAAGTTAGCTTTTGTTTTACCAAAATTATGCATTTTATTATTAAGATGTCGGTTTAGGTTTATCGTTGGTTTATGGCAAATAATATTGACAATAGCCTGGGCACGGAGAGTCTCCACTGAGATCATTCTCCACCAAAAAGCCTCGACTCAAAAGTCGGAATATAATCAACGAGCAATAACAACTCGGACACACAATAACACAAGTTACCAGCATTGCAAAGCTCGCGGTCAATAACTCTGGGACGGGCCTGCACACTACAGTTACCCTCCAATAACATCTGGTCAACGGGAACAATCCCAGACAAGGCATACACAAAATACCTTCATACAATAACTTCCTGCTATAACAGGGTAGCCTACAACGTACTATAGAAAACCTGACATAACTGTACACGTCAAACGACGGTACACGCAACAGTGCGTTTAACTAACAAAAACGATCTATAAAACATGTGATCAGATACAGGAATGGACACTGAGTTCCATAAGCTAAGTTGCAATGAATGGAAACGCGAATACAAAAAGTATTCGGTCACTTGTCAAAGTAGTTCTGTCTCACAATATAACAGGCGTGCTTTCAAGGGCACTGGGTTAAAAACCAGTTTTGTGTCGCTGGCAGGTTACAACATTCCTGCGCTCCACTGACACAACACATTGACTATCAAGGCCGGCGATTTAAACAAATAAAACTATACATCTGGCCACTTCATAAAAAACTTTACCATGGGTTAAAAACCTCGAAGAATATGTGTATAAAAAACACGCTATAAATCTGAATACAATAATATAATTCCGTCTTCCAAACCAAAGACGTCTAAATGATAGTAATGTCACTATTACTGGAGCTCTTTGCTCTCAAAAGTATACTTCAGTAGTTGCTTGTACAACATCAAATAAAACGTGTCTTCACATGACACTAACAAAATAATTGTGACGCAGATTCCACACTCTGGATCTGCTTAATAATACATTGGGAACTGGGTTCGATTCTTGACAACGAAACATTCCTTCTAATTATTAGGTTCACACTTGACCAAGAATAGCTTCTGAGCTTATTCAAAATGAAATATAATGCAGTTACAAAACTGGTAATTACAGTTGATTAACTAACTGATACGACTGTTCTAACGACAGTCAGGGGTGTAACAAAGACTGGCTGCAAAGAATGCAGTAAACTAATAACCATGGCATCTGATTGCCATAACTAAAGTCAGCAAAGACTTGAAAAATCACCCCAAAAAGGGTTGAACAAAGTAGCCTGAAATGACTACGGTCACGTTCAGCAAAAGATAGGCATTGACGTTCTACGACGTTCATCAGGCTGCACCAGGGCTGACCAAAATGTCTGACCCAAGGGTGTCTCACTCTAACTGAAATAAATGACATCTAATTAAACTAGTTACATTCCTACATAAAAATGGCTGACACTGAGTTCGGTTGGTTCACAAACTACATAAAACTACTATACCACCAGAAACTAGAACAAGAAAGGGGTGTCCAAAAACTCACGAAATGGAGAAGCTCTCACTCAGCCCTCTATTCAACAACAAGGGTTGTACTAAATCATCTCTGGCTCTCTGGAACAGTATCATCCTCATCAAGATTCCCATCTGGACTCCTCCAAAGACCAGGGTTCGATCTGTCCCTGTCGACAACTTCGTGGATATGCTGGATATGCCTGGAAATGGCATCCTGGGTTCCTTCCTTCTCATTCGCTGTTCTGGAAGTTCCACCATCATGCTGGTTCCCATAGAAACTTCACCCTCATACCGTAATGGTATTAGCCCATGATGACGGTCTCAAACATGGTGTAGAATAGTCTGATCACGTGGGTGGTGAAATAAATTGCGTGATAATTCATTCTTTCACTTTCAGAAATATAAAGTTCGTCGCAAATGTTATAGGCTTTGATTGTAGTAGATAACACAGCCTTAATTTCGTAGATGTGAATTAACATGTGAGCTAACACTGTTTTATGATTCTTAACGTGTTAGTTACGCCACTTTTATATCACGTAGCATCCGTGAATTATACGTCGTTTTTGAATTGAAATATTCACTTTCGCAATTTAAATATGCTATACAATCATAATCACACTTATTCAAGATAGTTCTAACACATTTACCTGTATATTTTCCACTAGGCACTTGGCCCTCCACAAACACGTGGGTACAAAAATGTGGTGTTACGGCAATGTTATGCAATTCACTAATACTTGCCAATTATTATTTCCCAATATTCTTCTGTGGCTCACTGTGCTTAAACAACAGTGAATTGTAGTATTCTCGTGCTCGATGGCACCTGATAATCACTTTCAACGCTCAACTGCGGATAATTTCTACGTCTTGTAGGACAAATACCATTTCACGCCTACACAGGGCGGATTCTCCAGACGTAGTGCAAGGCACTGAGTGTCTCTAGGAAGTAGGTCGTCAAAACGAAGTCGTTGAGCGACTACTTACATTCCTGTTGGCGTATCTGCAAGCGTATTACCTTACCTAAAGCGAAATAAACATTCTCCAAAATGTTTTAATAATGCAGCATGACGAAATGGAATATTCTGGGTCTCGTGGAAAGATAAAATTAATTAATAAGACCTCAGATAAATAATTAGCAGATTTCACCAAAGTCAAAAGTGCGATTCACCGCTACTTCAAAGAGTATAGCGTGATCTCTCAGCTCCACGTGGCTTTCTGGGTGTGTTCAAAGGTACAACATCCCATCATAAATGTTCTGTCATAAAAATATCACATGAACCTTAGCTCAGCGGGTTCAATATATGCTGTCTATCGACAAATTATTCAAAATATTATATACATGTTTATACACGTCTATACAATTCTATACATTTCTATACGCTTCTATACGTTTCTATACATTTTTCAAAACGTTTCTATACATTTCTCAAAACGCTGCACACACGGTCATATTGGGTTTTCATTACATAAATGGTTTAATGCAATCGACCGACAAAGGCTAGTTGCACGATGTGACTTTTCCGTAGTTTCATAAAATCTTAATAAGGATATTTTTGACAAGGAATTTTATTCGATTATCCAATTGCTATTCTGCATACCTCTCTATGTTAAAACAGCTAAGACGTTTCTTTACATGGATTACATATTTAGTAGAGATCAACATCCCTTAAACTTTGCGGCAACACATCCTCGCAATAGCTCACACAAGCACAAAACAACATCATATATCAACATATATGGCATAAATAAATCCTCCACTATGTTACACAATAACCAACATCGATTCAATTGTTGTTAACATTTCTTCTGTGGAAACCTCCTTTAAACAGGGAAAAACTCTCAAACAGAAACGTCCAACACGTTTACTGTGCTACGTTAATACATCCAATGGTTCTCACGGAAAACTTTCAACTCTTCCACACATCTTTAGACGGTCATAATTAACCTCCGCGAGTTTTCTTCACAAAAACGAAATGAAACAAAATTCGCCCGACACAAATAAAAGTAAATAGAAATAATAATTCTGAATCTCCGCACTGGTCTATCATTAAGAAAATATCCTTGTAATATTATGTCTGCAATACTCAAAGTAATTTTAAATAATTGCAAAATTATATAAATGGTCAAATAGACGTCACTCTTAACTGGGATACATAAGCGTTGATTCCCTAGGCTCAGATGTAAAAACTTCTACCAAAAAGGTTTTCCTATAAACATGAACTGAATAAAGCTCTCAGCTTTTCAAATTACATAAGGATTGTCGGTGTCGCAATGTTATTCCACTTTCTATCGAAATAGTCTTTAGGTATAAGATCATAAAGTTCATGCACGACTACTATTTCTAAGATCGTCGTAAGTTATACAATTCAAATACGCTATACAGTTAGCGTTCGCTGGTTTTCTTCTTCTCTTGATGTTTGAACAGAAAAGTGCTCAAATCAAGTTAAAAATGAAGATAATTTGAAATAAAGACACGCCGTCTGAAAACAAGCATTAAATAGATACTTACTAATTTTAAAGTCAAACCGTGACTGCTATACGTAAATCTAATTCCTGAAGAAAATTTTAATGTCAGTTCAACTGATCCTCAAAATTAATTTTAAATGAACAGATGAACGACTATCATCTCTAGACTCTAATGAAAATACTCAAACTCATCTCAACTGAATACTACATAAGAACATATAAATACAAAACACGGAGTAAGGTGGTTGCTCAAAATTCACTATACAGACTCCATATATTAAAATAAATAGCACTACTACCTTAAGATGTTGATTTGAAGATCCTGAAGAGTAGTCGCAGAATACTTTAGTTGTTTCCATTTTCCAGAATTCAGATTGGGAACTGTATTCGATTCTCAGACCTGCGACCTCAGAGAAAAACGTTCTTTCTGCGGAATATCACAACCCTGTGAACGAACGACATGCTTCTGGAAACTTCTTCTTTGTTTTCTGGGATATGCCCTAGCCTATCTTGAAAATCTTCAGTATAAACCACAGTTCTTCGTTGTAAAATAAAAGTAGCAGTGATATCGATGATAATTACGGCAGAAATATGCATATGTGTAGTGAATGAAATAATTGCCACTGCTGTATGGATGTTAGATTATCGTAGATTGACTATAGTGAACAAGATGATACGCACACTATGTCCTGTATTCAGAGAATAGAATCTAACGGAGTTCCATAGTTGCTCGTTGCACTGCCTTAAATATGTGCCATACCCATAGGTTTTTAACACATCATAACGACTACAGTTTTAAAGACGAAAAGAAATGCTGTATGTGTGTTAACTGCCATAATAATGAATGTTTGTTGCGCCACTATGAAAATGTTCGCCTGCTTGGTGAATGGTCAATGCGCGTCTCACTAAAAGTGATTACTGGCTTCTGAGATAAACACCTTCGTGTTTCCACTTTCTCGGCTAATATTACCGAAATGGTTAATGTTAGAATGGCCAGCCTTTAACATAAGGACCATATCGTCCTGCTCTACTGACATAGTAACTCGGCCGAAGTATTAACTCAAGTAACTATGAGTTATCCTTGTTATAAAACTCGTTTGACTTCTCCTAGATTACACTTGCTGGAATAAGCACTGTTCCAGCCTACTAATGTCGCGTCCGCTCGAGTGTCTGAACACTGCACTCGGCTCCGAAGCTGCGGGACCTAAGTTAACCCACTGGCAACTTCCTAACACTGTGATGACTTTCAGAACAAGAGTCTCGAAGCTTGGATCCTTCCTTCAAGTAGTAAAATTAGGGGGCGAATATGCACTCCCTCCACACTTCCATACGTAGATTAACATGGCTAATTATGGCATATATGAACCGATTTGAGGTTTTTAAAGTATCAGATATAATGTCATTTTCTCTTCTTTCCATTCCTCATTAAGAAGATATTCTTCTGAAAATCTAAATGCAAGTTTTCACCATAATTCGTAGTTGCAATAAACTCCCGTCTTTACTAAGATCTCTGCTCATTGGCTCTGAGCTGTCAACCAATAGCATAATTTCTACCAAGAAGTATAATACAGTATTTCAAGTCCCTCTCGATGTCGCAATAATGATCCAGGCCTTTCTAGAAATTTCTATTACGCCATCTTTCACGTGATGGGATCCTCCCTCTGGCTTGAGTTTGAAGCATGCCTTTCTTACGTCACACTTTCATGATTTTCCTATGACGTCCATAATCTGACATGGGTTCGGGAAACTACTGACGTTTCGGTCCCAGAATAATTCAATTGACGGGGGCAGTACAACAAAATACTAAAAACAAACTATACTACAAATTACTTGCAAAACAAAAATTACATTTAAAAAGAGACATAAGAAGCACATTCAGAGCATTAGGTTCCCACATTTTTCAAAAGACATATTTATTATGTCTACAAGCCTGATTATCTCGCTGAAGGATATGAGAGAGAGGCTGGTATTCAGAAAGGTGTAAGGCAAGGCTGCAACTTATCACCCATACTTTGCAATCTATACATTCAACAAGCAATGAAAGAAATTGGAGACAAATTTAAAGTGGGAGTGAAGATTCAAGGAGAAATAATTTCAACTCTGAGATTTTCTGATGACATCGTCACCTTGGCTGACACGCCTGAGGATTTGAATGAGTTTTTGAATGGTATGGACTTCGTCTTACGGAATGAATACATGATGAAAATTAATAAATGTAAAACAAAAATACTGGAATGCAGCCGAAATAAATCAGAAACCTCTATGGACAACAAATTGGCAGGTGAAAAGCTGAAGGAAGTAGGAGACTTCTGTTACTTAGGAAGCAAAATAACCAGTGATGGACGAAGCAAAGAGGATATAAAAAGTAGATTGGCTCAGGCAAGGAAAGCCTTTCTACAAAAAAGGAATCTGTTGACATCGAATATAGATTTAGGTATTAGGAAGTCATTTTTGAAAGCCTTTGTCTGGAGCGTGGCGCTCTATGGAAGTGAAACTTGGACTATTGGTGCAGCAGAAAAGAGGAAAATTGAAGCATTTGAAATGTGGTGTTACAGGAGAATGATGAAGATCAGATGGGTAGATAGGGTTACAAACGAAGAGGTATTAAGACGAGTGGGAGAGGAGAGATGTTTCTGGCGACCGCTAATGAAGAGAAGAGATAGGTTAGTAGGACACATACTAAGACACCCAGGAATAGCAAGCTTAGTTATGGAAGGAAGAGTTGAGGACAGGAACTGTAGGGGTAGACCAAGGTTAGAATATGTTAAACAGATTGCATCGGATGTAGGGTGTGGTAGCTATGTAGAGATGAAACGAATAGCTCAAGACAGGGAAGCATGGAGGGCTGCATCAAACCAGGAAAAAAACTGAAGACTCAAACAACATTAATATGTGCTTAATTTTCAGTGTTGTCTAAGTAAGCAATTAATAAAAGCTTTTCAGTCGGTCAACACGCATTAGATTGGGCGGGGAATTACAATTAAGTTCCTAGTGTCTGAGATAAATTACATGAATTACTTGTACACTTGATAAAACACTTCTCACATACAATGGGGGCTCAATTGGATGAGTAGTTTCGTTCGTCAAGCGAACCACATCAGGTCTGCTCACTTAGGCTTATTGGATATGTGTACTCTTATTATGTACAACAGTATTTACAATTGTTAAGCTAAGGGGGTTTATAATTAAACTTTCTAAAGAGTCAGATTTTTAAACGATTATATTATTTACTCCGTTAGTCTATTACACCTCTGAACGGTTGCGTTCATTGCTAGTACGTTTTAAGTGTATAATTGTAAATGAAAAGGAAGGAAGTTTGCACTTTTATGTTGTTGCAATCATGAGCTACGGGACCTTATTTTGTGTGGAATTCATACTAATTAAATTAATATACATTCTAATATTCCTCTCATAGAAACTACCATACGCAAGGTACCTGCAGTTAAGTACGGTACTTAGGAGAATGGATTTCTGCGAATCAGAGCGAGAACCTAGCCATAGGAGCCTGATGTACCAAGTTTGAAAGGGCTTATCTTTGCTGTTGTAGTCTCTATTCATCTATGTGCCTCTCGAAGAACCTCAAACTCAGACACTATAACTCGGTCGTCAAGCCATCTGTTCTGTATGCTTCTGAGTACCTTGTAATGACCAGAAAGAGCCCACTCAGAAAACTGGAGTTAAAAGAGAGGAAGATCCTGAGGAGGATATTAGGTCCAATTAGAGAGGAAGGAGGCATTTACAGAACACCACGAGGACATCATCACGTCTATAAGAAAATGACGCCTGTCCTTTTATGGTCACTTAGCACGTCTAGATTCTGAAAGGCTCACCAACAGAATATTCACAGTAACAGAAAAAGCAAGGCTTCTAAGATAAAATGGATTGTGTCAGTTAAGTCAGATATGGAACAACTAGATAACCCACTGGCACAAACTCGAGACCGTCTATGTTCCGTCAGGTCATCCGACAGGGCGTAGTACCAACGTCCCTCACAAGTAAGAAGACTACAGGAGCTAAGTGGACACAAGAAAGAAGACTATTGGAAGGAGAAGAAAGCGACAACTTTACCGAAGAGTAGATACGAGCTCCGTGGTCCTAAGTAGGTCTAAACAATAAAGAAAGGAAGAAAGAAAGATACACACATTGATATGCATTGACCCATCCCACCTTGGTGAGCGATGAGCAGCTTGACCACTAAACCAGCACGTCCTATTCTATGAATATCAAACCTTTTAGAATCATTATCTTCTCTCGTTGCGAAGTGATTGCGTCCTACGACTGTTTAGTTACTAACCGATACTTTTCAAATTCCTTATTTACTTGATGAGCTTTTTTAGTTGCGTAGTTAGGTTAAACACTGAAATGTATCTGAGTTAACACTGCGGTCTTGTTGGCTTAGCAGATTTGCGGCTGTTCCTGTACTGATGCCTATTTCACTACACATCTCACTTATAGTTATATACAAATCAGTATGCTTCCATCAAAACATCCATTCTTCTGACCGACGGACAATTTGGTAGCGACATAAGTAACATTCCTGTGACATAGTCAGGTGAATGGCCTTAGGATGTTGTGAAATGTCATACAGCAAAATGAGGCCACCTAGAATTGACCAACCTAGAGGGATCGGGTGCATGTGATATCTTCCCTACAAGCGCAAGGAATACCTTCTTACTGAGATAGTAGTGCATACAGGCAAAATGTGAGATGTACCATTCAGGACGGCGTTTTGAGATCCTGCAGTGCTGATGAAAGAAATCTGAACCAAGGAGCAAAGGAACACCACAGTTCAATTGACTACATATTAAAAAGTAAATTATTCTTTGTATAAATAAATAAACTAATAAATATTGAAATCTCGTCAGGCCTGGAAAGGTTGGGACAATTATAGTTATTACTATTATTATTGCTGGGGCCTGGTTTATTTCGGATTTTGAGAGACTGGACTCGATCCGCACCGCACTATGAATGGTTCTCCGTGGATTCCCATTTTCAACTACAAGTCAGGACGGCACATTTTTAGGCCACGGCCGCTTCAAATGCCTAGCCAAGTTTGATTCTTTTCTACTCATTTGATAACCTTTCATGAGGTGGGCGTCAGTGAGGGCATCTGGCCGTTAAAACACCCTCTACAATGAAAAATATCATTGCTTATCATCCCCAACCCGTTGAATCGAGAATAATAAGAGGTAGACATACTTACGATTATTATTATTATTATATCATTTGTGTCCCTTATGAACAATGTTTGAACCTAAATAACTCATGATGACACAATTTTCACTTCTCAACATCCTCATCTCTTCCCGAAATCTCTTCATCCTTTGACTGTGCTCCTGTTTCCGTTGTTCAGTCAATAATGTTCTTGTCTTTATCTTTTCATTTGTTTTAAACTTTGTATTCTTAATTTTGTTTCTGAATTCTCCTCTGTCTCCAATTATTTGCCTGTCAATTCCCACCTGCCTGAAGTCTTCCTCCATTTCATGAATATTATTATCCGTTCTTAATGTAGGCAACTAGGCTCCCCCAAGCAATTTAAAAGATTCAAGTTTCTACTTCTGGCTCTGACAGCGGCCATCCTCAACGTGGTGTTTTGTAGCCAAATGGCGTAATGTTCCCAGGGTATCTGCTCTTTGCTAGACCATAATAAATACAGCCAGGCAAACTACTACAGACACCACACAACCACAGGTTATCAGACAAATAACAACTGCCATACTTAGTTTCGGCGGCTCGTGGTGCAGTGGCTAGCATACATGGCTGTCATACCCGAGGTCAGTGTTCGATGACCAGTTCTGATATCCTGCATATGGTTTTCCGTGGTTTCCCATTTCTACTTCTGCAGAATGCCGGGAAGGTTCCTACCTTAAAGCCAAGGCCGCCTCCCACCTAATCCTCACCTTAATTATACTCATTAATACAGACATCACACTACCACAGGTTATTAGACAAAATTACACAAACACCCAACTACACGGGGCTTAAAGACCGCGAAGGCAAAGCCCCTGAAATGAAACAACATTAACAACAAGGAGGTGCTGTAATGATTGGAAATAAGGAAAATACTATAACGTATAATACAGGGGCTGATAACCTCACTGTTCAACAATCAATCAACGTATGATGCTCTACGTTGGATCAACAAGCTACTACAATTATACTCCCTGATCAGGACAAGAGTTTTAATTATCCCTAAGCGTTTAGGACAAAGTGGGCTTTATGTTTTATGATCATATGCCTGGTGGTGAAAATGGGAACCCTCGAAGACAATTTTCAGGACGGCCAAATTGGGATTCATTCCCACATTCTCCCGTTGTCAGCAAGGCGTTATCACTCTCGGTCACCGTGGTCGAGTTAATATTCCTCTTTGGTATAGAAGCCATCTCTATGTCATATTTTATTTTAAGTGCGTATTTTTCCTTGGGATGGTAATGTTTGTGATTTTCATTTGTTTCTTGTAGTTGAGGCAGTACTGCCTAGATGGTGGTATTATGTGATTGAATGTGTGTCCCTATTGAAATTTCTAAAACGAGAAAACCAAATGAAACAAATTTCCTTCTGAGGTCAAGGGCACTTCAGTTTCAAAATTTTAGCGCTGCCATTTTACCTAAAATAAAATGGCAGAAACCCAAATATCAAAGCTCAAATGAAATATCGATTGAGCATCACAACTAATTTTTGCGCTGCCATATTACCTGAAATAAAACGGCAGAAACCCAAATATCAAAGCTCAAATGAAATATCGATTGAGCATCACAACTCATTTTTTTAAACATACTTCAATTTGGTAAGCGCTTTGCTCCCAAACTACAAGGTAATTGGGTGAAATGTTTTCAAGATGATGGTTGTACGAATCAGACGAGAATTATAATCCATGACATAAGATGCAATGAACGAGTCACAGTGCTTTTCATTCCGATACATTTAAATAATGACCCACTGTTACCAACGTTGGGACAATATGATCACGAATATTACGCGCAGTCGCTTTATTGAGCTTTTAAAACATTCATCATCATCATCGTCATCAATTAACAGCTCCAGTTTCTCATACTTAAGGGCTACAGGAAAGCTAATTATTGACAATTATCGGCCGTATGTGTAGCCTCGTACGGCGAAGGCAAAAGAACAGACTCTCCAAACTTTCATGATAGCGGCTGCGTGAACTATTAGAACATATGAATTGACAACTCTGAAGGGAATTGCGTAATTATGACAACTCTTGCCAAGAGGTGAGTATCATATAAGAACTCTCACTTTCATTAGTCAAAAGATATACTCAAGATGTTATTGCACAATTACGACGAAACTTAGTTGAAGACGAATAGTATATTAGGTGCACCAGTTGCGTTAGTGATGACATTATCACAATAGATATAAAGCGTAGCCTAGTGGCCATCCTGAAATTGCATAGTTTAAAAATAAATCACTTCCTATATATTTGAACTACAGTAACAAAAATTAGTGATAAGGTAAAAGCCTAAGAGTAGTAACGAGTGCCTAATGCAAAATAACAGTGACATTACAATGGTGGCTGCGGGTAAAATTAAAACGTGATAGTGAATCATTCAGAAAGTGATTGCGCAAAGAAAAACCGTATATGGGACTTTGCTTAAATTAGACTTAGGTATAACACACTTAATACAACGCGCGGTGGCCATCTTGAAAGTTTAGAATATGATAATGAATAACTGAATGTATTTGAACGATGGTTGGTCGGTTCCTTATTTTAGGGGCTGCGACAGCGTGGTCAGGTAGCCTCGTGTACTTTGGGTGTGTGTAGAATCTGTCTGATATCCAGTGTTGATTGTGATGACTGTATTAGTGTGCGTATCTGTTTTAATTCAAGGAAGGGCTGAAGACATTTAATTTCTTAAAGTAGTTCCTACTTTCGCCGCCAAACGCCACCGTCAACGACCAACTGGTACATAACTTTGTTACCAGATGTCTGATATCCAGTGTTGATTGTGATGACTGTATTAGTGTGCGTATCTGTTTTAATTCAAGGAAGGGCTGAAGACATTTAATTTCTTAAAGTAGTTCCTACTTTCGCCGCCAAACGCCACCGTCAACGACCAACTGGTACATAACTTTGTTACCAGATGCAATCAGCTCTTGACGACGATCGTAGGAACCTAAGAACGTTAGTCAAATATTTAACCTATATATAATTTAGCTTCACAGAGGTGTAATTAGTAAGGACAGAATGTTCTGAGCGCACCATGAAATAATACTAAAACCTACCATAACATTTCTCGCTGTGTCTGCCATATTATTACAGGCAGAAATACAAAACGTTTGAGTACAAGCCCTGTTGATTCCAATGAATTGAATTCTATTGGAATTAGAGTACCGTACTCATTTTCTCTAAGGATTTTTTTAAAATTGTGTAAGTTTCCAAGATCTTATTAAAACTTGTACTGTAATTATGTTGGTACATATCCCTGCTAAAGTATTCATACCACTGCATCCAAATTTTTTCTACACATTAAATACATTCATAGCTATATGAAACTCTAGAATTTTTACATTTGATAAATATTTAACCATTCACCGCTAAATTGAAATTTTGATCACAAATTATATGATTTTTAGCAACATATAATATTTTATAAATAGCACAATTAAAAAGTTACATTAAAAATTCTAGAGTTTCAGTGTCACATTATAGTCACAAATGAGTGTGCAAAATTGCATATCTCTAGCTAAAATAGTTTAGGAGCTATGTGTACCTCAATGTGAAAAAAATGTGTTTTTAGAAAACTTCAGTTAAAGTTTGTCTCTCACTCATCCATGTCTTAGAACATTCCATTCTTCGGCACTTATGGAGTTTAGGTGGTACGGATATTTTTCTCGAAATGTGATTTTTTACATCAATTATGAGTAAATCGAGGGTGCTGGTCACGAACATACTATTATTTTTGCACCCACACCTAACGCCCTTGAGGGTCGAGGGTTCGATTCCCCTCACAGGTACCTAATCATAAATTCGAATTTGCGATGAATGACCCGGAATGTACGGTATTGCGTTGATATAAATTGTATGAAAACGTTTCTTATATCGGATATGCGAAAATCACCCGTACCCCCTTGAAGGTCGAGAGTTCGATTACCCTTCCAGGTAATAAGTCATCAATTCGAATTTACTACATATAACCTGGATCTGCACGGCATTGCGTCGATGCAAATTGTATGAAAACGTTTATTACTTCGGATATGCGAAAAGTCATCCGTAGCGCCATTGAATGTCGGAGTTCGATTCTCCTCCCAAGTACTAAGTGGAATAATCGAATTCGCGATCTCCGGCCCGGACCGGTATCTATTACATCGATGATATTTTTTTCTATTAAACTTCTTAATTCTGGGTATGTTTACCCGTTTCAAACACCACAATCTATGAAACACGTTCCAGACAATAAAAATAAATTAGCCTATGTTTACATCATACCATAAAAAACACACGTGATTTCCATGGATACGCTCACGTGAAGTCTATTGTTCAGACAGGCGAGACGTTTCCATGGTACCAAACTTTGAAACGCGCTAACGCATACAATTCTCGTACAATTAGTAAATAAATTATAATTGATTGACTGTGTGTGACAGTAGTTACATTTAAAAAGGGTGTCTGGCGAAAACAAGGTTACACATTATTCGCAATATCTCTGCGAATTCAAATAGAAATACATATAAATTATACAGGTTCTTGTTCAGGAAGGTGCGCTCTTCAATAAAAGACTATAAAAATGGTTGAAAGTTTTGACCTATTCACGCCCTTCTGTCCTGGTTCTTTAACATACCATAAATCTATGACATAGGACCGAGGCTTTACTTCCCTCCAACGGAAGGGATACTGAGGGATTTTTAACGTTCTTAAAATATCCGACGACTTTGGTTGGGTTTGAACCCGCGATCTTGGTCATAGACGCTCGATACAACAACAAAACTTGGCACGAGGTTACCTATGACTAACAGTAACTCAACAGAACAAGTACTCAAACTTCACGATAACGGCTGGGCGTATTCCTAAGACTGAAATATATTTGATGCACGATATCATACCAAACGGAAATTTAGTGGGAGAGGAGTACTGTACAAATATTACACTGGACATAGCGTGCAGTGGCCATCTTTAATTTATAAAAATGAAATAATTATATATTTTGGCGACTCAATATCTCAAATTAGCATTAATATACAACTGTATAAGGGTTTTCCATGCCAAAGACATAAGAGCACCTACGCTATATATTTCAAATGGTGGCTGAACATACTGTGAAGACTTCAAAATCAATGATCCAATAACCACGAAACTTAGTAAGAGGGGTGAAACAGCTAAAATATTGCACTGCATAGAGCACGCAGTTGAATACTTAAGAAAATCCACTATTCATAAGAAATACAATGAGGTAACGCAGAAAATATGTAGGCTCTGGTAGAAGGCTTTCTCTGCTGAAATCAAAATATAAGGGTTTCATAAATTCAAGATGGATCATGGGCGTACTTTTTATGCTCAGGGGGTAAGAGCTGAATTACAACGAATCTTACTAAAAGGAAGGTTTTCTATAGCTTAAAAATTTAAACGATCACAAGAATATGCAAGTGTAATGAGGGGAAAGGGTTTCTACTATACCAATACATTCAGGAAATAGTAGACTGCCTGTTCATACCTGAACTTCTAGGCTTTATTTGGGATGGTTATCTTTGTGATATTCAATCAGTTTCTGGGAGTAGAGTCAGCAACGCCTAGATGATGCTTACTTGTGTGTGCGTATGTTTCATTGGGATGGTAATCATTGCAATATTAATTCATTTCTGTTAGCTCAAACATAACTGGCTGGATGATATCGTACCAATATTTTATGGTCCGAAGTGCGGTATATTTTCCGCTCAAGATGTTGTCACTACGAAAAGGCCATGACCCAGTTAAGATTATACCATTGGCAGCTGGTTTACAGCTATGTAGCTCGCCCGAAGGGACCCGCAGCGTTCAAGGACTCTGCTCAACCGCTTCCGAACGCAGTTCCAACCCCAAGATGCACGGAGCGATCGATAAATATTGCAATGTCTTTCGAGTTGACCGCTTGAGAAGGGTTTATTTTGATTATTTGGAATTGAGACCTATTTATGCTGCCCAGTATGCATTGGAGTTTACATTTTCATAGCAAAGAGGTATTCCAAGCACATTTCCTTGGAAATATCCTCTGCAGAAGAAATGAAGTATATTAATATTATGCCAGCGTGTCAGACACCGATATATCCCAGACAGGAGTGGGGGAAATATTGCTTTCCTATGATTTTGCTGCTATGGCAGCGAAACCAAATCTTGTAGTATCTCCGTCGAGGGAGCTACGATACCAGGACTGACCAGTACGTAAGCGAATTCTGTACTTAGAATGATAACCATGATATTCGGCCCATGTGTCGAAAAGGGACTTTAAAATATTCACATGCTGAGTGGATATTCGTGCAGTGCAGCATGTAAGGACTCTGTTTTATTTCGAGTCATTCATATCACAAGTAAGCTACACGTAGAAGGTATCGCGGAACGATACATGGAAGAAACATTCTATTAACGCTACAGCCTAAAGACTTGGTGGTTATATTTTACATGTTCACCATTAATACTGTGAATATTATATTTGCCATAGGGCTGCAACATAAACATATACATTTGAAATTCCTCAGTTAATACGTCGTATTCAAAATCAAGGCGTTAGGAGGAACGTTGAGCATGAATATTGAACTTTTAACAATGTCCGGTTAAATATAAATCATGGATGCTGCTCATTACACATTGCATTGAACGTTATAAGTAACCGCAATGCCGTCTTCTTTTTTGAGAGTGTTGGCGACGCGGATTATAAGCATATAGGAAATGAACATTCGATTCCATGCAACCTCAGCATTTACGAACGTAAACCGTGAATTTGCTCGGATGTCGCGAAACTGTTGCCATGTGCATAACTTCTTTCGGGCGAATTGGAGCTTGTCTAAGAAGGAAAGAGAACATTTCCCATACAATGGAGAGTCCTGTTACCAGTCGAGAGCCAAGGGAAGGAGAGTTGGTGGTCCCTAGTTCAAGTGCCGGAAACGTGGAGAAACTATACTGGGCTACAGTATACGGTGGAACCAGATGGTAGGGCATGGCTTTGCTCAAATTTCGACTCCAAGATTCTTCAAAAGGTGGAAATAAGAACATTCATGTAGCATAGCAAAGTAGTGACATTCCTGAGTGACCACTATTGCCATCTTTTATGCATTCTGAAGTATGATTGGAATGAGATTTAGGCATGATATTCCCTTCATGTCTGATCTCATCCTCAATCGGGTTTCGGCTCGAATAACGAGCGCACCCATTTTCTAAATTTTTGATAATTGCTATTTTGATTTCAGATTAATATATTTAAATTCATTAACATTTACTGAATTTCTTGATTGAAGAGAAGAAGAATTTTTAGGAGAAGACTAGCGTTTATGTTAGTGGAGTTAAGTGAACTTTTGTGATAGATATTTTTGATCTTTGTAAAGACCTCGATATTTTATTCAAGCTTAGACTTGATATTGATAGACGAACTATAATTCGTCTCTGAATATTGCCAATGCACTTTGATATTTATGAAAGTAATTATTCGTAGGATTTATAGGATGAGAAGTTTGATCATTCTATTGGATTAGGGGATTTTTCTCTTGTGAAGGATCAGTGATCGTTCAGGTTTCAAATGGATCAATAGTTGTTAACTTGAGTCGTTACCTAGATTCATGGTGTAGGACCAGTTCGGACATTGTGAATCACTTCAGAGGAATGTCCTATTTTGACTGTTCAAGTTCGACTTCTAATTCGTTACCACGTCATTATTAAATATCCTTGATTTCAGCTCATTCTTATGAGTTTTCTACGCAGTTTATATTGGCATGAGAATTTACGAAAGGACATTCATTTTTAGACACCAATCCCAGTATGCTATACGTGACTATGACTATAATTTTGCGAGGCAAGATTTTTGTAATCCAGTGGAATATATGTATGATCCACATATGATCTGAATGTAGTTCATTGAAATTGTACAATTTGATAACGGAATATTTTTAATGAGCGAAGTCCTAGACAGAACTAGATATTTGTAAATGAATTTAGTAATCACCATGAGGGTGATATATGGCTATTAAACATCTGTGAAAGTTAGTGGTAATATATATATTGAAGTACTTAATGAAGTAAATGTGAATCTATTGTGATAATGTGAGCAAAATGTGTAAAATATATTCAAATGAATACTCCTCGTGAAGTTGGTGGTATTATGCACAATTATAAGCAATCGTCGATGTCAAGTATGACTTTGAAATGAATACATTATCTTAGTTAAACTACGCCATATTAATGATGTTTAATGATGAACATAATTTTCTAAGCCTTCGTAATTATTGTTAGTTGATCAATAATGATTCCAGTTATGGATGACTAAGAGTAAAGCCTCCTAATTTTCTCTTGTCATCCCCAGCTAATTATCCCTGCGATTATGTCTAATTAAGAGTATTTTAATAAGAATATTGATCATTAATTTAACAGAAATAATAAAGAATTATAATAAGATAAATAATAATTCAGAATAATTATTGAAAATAATGAATGAAATGAAAATCCACAGCCTGTTTCCAGTCTCCGACTGGGTCAGGAATGGTATGAATGAAGCCCCCATCTAGCGGCGAGGATATGAACTGTGCCGACCGCCGAAGCCTGACGCACTCCTCTGGGGCAATGATTTAATGAATGACAGATGAAATGAAATGATAGTGGAGAGTGTTGCTGCAATGAAATGTTGACAGGGAAAACCGGAGTACCCGGAGAAAAACCTGTCTGCCTCCGTTTTGTCCAGCACGGATCTCACATGGAGTGACCGGGATTTGAACCACGGACCCAGCGGTGAGAGGCCGGCGTGCTGCCGCCTAAGCCATGGAGGCTCCATTGAAAATAATAATGTATAATAATAATTGAAATTAATAGTAAAGTGAAGGATAAATTATGATTATACTTCTTCTCAGCTTAATTGCTCGGTTGATGAACCCGATTAAGACTTGAATTTGCTAAAGCAACGATTTATGATGAAAGCACACATGGCTGGTGCAAGATTATTAAGTTAAAGGCGTTTACACTTACGGGTGTGTAACTATATTGTAAATACAGTATGTATAAAAGGGTAATATTTCTGTGCGTAATTTTACTTTAATTCTGGAATAACCGTGTAGATGATACATTAGGCTTTCATTGTTGTCGGATCAACTGACGTATATAGTAAAATCTTGTTGAATGATTAGGGTTAATTGTGCAGTCCAGTCCAAGGGGACATTATGCTGCAATATTTTTAAATGCTATCAAGTGAGGATTATTTGCTTTATGTGTCCATTCTCGGACATCGTCGACTGACTTTCCGTCTGTTATTTATTGAATAAATCTGTTATTTCTTTTTAATCGTGCGGTGTGACGATTTATAGAGGTAATTCGAGGTCGCATTAAGAAGGCCATCGCTAGGTATTTCTGGAGTTCCCCACACTCCTGAGATGACTTTTTCATGAATCTCGTGATCTGTGAGCAATTTTCTTCCGTGCTTTGGTTTTGCTCTGTTAGGATTAACTAGTACCCTATTATCCCCGTCACTTGTTGGTAGGATCTGGGGGTTTTCTAGCCGGGTATTTTCAGTTCCTGCGATCCAGCTTCCTTCGAGGGATTTCAACAGGCAAAGGGTAGGTAATTCGGGTACAGTACCAAACGTCGATTGTAGGAACTTAATCCCAACAAGCTCCTAAGTTCAAGTACGGGTCATTCCCTCACTGCATGAGACTTCTCAGGGTCAACAGCAAAGCCTTGTTTCGAAATTATGTGTCCTAGATATTTGACCTTTTCCTGGAATAACTAGCATGCCATTGGGTTCAGCTTGAGATTGGTTCCTTTTAATCGGTTAAGTACACCCTCCAAGTTCGAAAGATGTTCGTTAAACGTCTTCCCGATTATTATAACATCATCCAGGTATACGAGGCAAGTTTTCCACGAAAGATCTCCCAGTACTGTCGCCATCAATCTCTCGAACGTAGCTGGTGTATTGCGAAGTCCAAAAGGCATAACTGTAAAATGCCATGGGTTTGATTTTAACTTGCCAGTATCCACATTTTAAGTCACGAGTAGATGATATCTGATATCCCGACAACGTGTACAGCGTGTCATCAGTCATGGGTAAAGGGTAGCTGTCTTTGACTGTATTGCTATTCAATTGCCAATAATCCAGGCAACATCTCTTTGATCCATCCTTTCTCTTGAAAGATCGACAGGCGATGTCCATGGAATACTCGATGGCTCAGTTACACCTTGGATAGACATGTCGAAAATAATACTTTCGGCCTTTATTCGTTTTGCTAGTGGTAAGACTCGTGGGTGCTGATGAATAGCTGGTGAACGCACTGAACTTATCATGTGCTTTACAACGTTTGTTCTACCGTACGCGCACCCTTCGATTGCAAGAACATTTTGATACTTGGTGAGCAGCACACTAAGTTTGACCTCCCGTTCTGGGATCTACAAGTCCTTCATCAACTTTGGGAGAAAGCCGCCACTCTTCTGAATATTGTTCACGGTAACCTCTCGGACAATCGTTGTAACAGGGTTACACCAGGTCAACTGTGTACCCTTCTTCCAGGCCACAGGGAATTCATTCAGGTTCATCACTCAGATCAGCGTGAGCCTCATGACATTGACAAGGGTTCTGCCAACCAATACCCCTCGACACACTTCCTTTTCGGACATAGGTTCAAACATACCAGTTAGCCATCGATCGACGTCTTCTACCTGTAGCACAATGAAGGTGTAACTCCTTGAGAACCATCCTAATTCTTTCATTTCTCTTTCCACGAAGAACGATTTCTTCGTTTGCAAGTCTCAGGCGCTTCTGTTTTAGATCTACGGTCAAACCAATTCTTGTCATTACATCCATTCCTATAATGACTTCGTCTTTAATATCAGCAACTACAACTCGATATTTTATCACATTAGTACCCAGGCCGATGTTCACGGTGATCTCTCCATCCACAAAGAGACTATTAAAATGACATTGAGGAGAAATATTCTGGACTTTTCCTTCGGGAGAAATCGGACCACCTCGTGAAGCTTGCCCCTTAGCACCGGCCCTTTCTTGTTTTCCTGACCGTTCGTGACCTCGTTGCCACGACATCGGACAGGTCCAAGTTTCCACAGTTCCAAAAACGTAATTCTCGCCTTCGGGATGAGCGATCCTTGTCAGGAAGGACTCTTTTAATAATTATTTCTATTTTCTCGTATAATGTCACATCTTCACCCAATTGTCGAAGTCGCGTTTGTGCCATTGATTTTTGCGTAGCAGCTTCAAACTCTAATGCACGAGCTAAGGCATCATTCTGTGTCTTTGGGTGTGCAAGATGTAGAGCACTTTGCAGTTCTTGATCGTTCAGACCTGTTACGAAAGACTGTACAGACAGCTGCGAAACGAAGTCATTTGGAGCAGAAAGATACGCAATCTGAAAGAGACGTGCGATATCTACCGTGAATCCCCACGTTTCTGACATCTGTTCAGTAGTTGGCTATGATACACCCGTTGGCAATGCTTGTCCCCATACGCATCTCCAATTGGGACAGGAGGGAATCATAATCATTCTGCTCACTCTCTGGAATGGCCTGCAGGATATTCAGCGCGTAACCCCAAAGAGCAATCACAAGACCAATAACCTTATCTTCCATAGCCCAACCACTTGCAATACCAGCGGCTTCAATTTTTTTTATACCAAGGAGTTGAACCATCGAACGTAGGTGGTTTTTTATGCATGATCCTCGTACCATACCCAAAATCACGCCTGGGTTTGTTAGCGCCTAACTGAGTTATCTACGTCCGGAGCAGTTGCATTTTATTTACCATGGCTGATATTTTGCTTTCGACATCAATTTCCACTCGTTCAACTCCTTCCTTAACCTCACTCACTTAATGTTCTAGTTCAGATTTTAATACTGCTACTAAATTCCTACAATTAGAAGTCGATTTCTATTCTAAAGCCTTAGAATTGTCATTTAATTTATCTTCCTAACTCTTACAATTTTCGCCTTGACTGCTGGAACACTCGAGAAGTTTATTATCTAATTTAGAAAATGTTCCCTTAGACATCACTGCGAGGGTACTTAAGTCACCGGCTATTTCAAACAACATATTTCCGGGATTCTCGCCTTCTGCCCTTAAAAGTGCTATCAGTCTCGACTGCAATACAGCTTTGGTTCCTGAAGTATCCTGATCATGTTGCTACAACTAGTGCTTTAAATCAGCCACCTTCAACTCATTTAATCTAACTTTCTTGAAAGTCACGTTAAAATTTCACACGCTAATAACGCTGCAAATACCAAATCCCAACTTCTAACACCAGTGTCACGTTCTTTCAGAGCTAAAAAATGACATTTGTTTTCAACTTCAGCAAATCAACTACCGTCATCTCAAAAACCAAACAATTCCGACCCTCTCTTGTCACCACGTGATCACCAATGGCAATAGAGACACCATAAATGTCGCAGTTGCTAAGTCCTGTCCCAGACGCTATTTTAACCCACAACACCAAAGACAAGTTGTCTATTCTTGCATTTCATCCGTTATTACCTTCTAACCCCCTTTTTGGCACTTATTTTGTATATTCAATGGATAACGTATCCTGCCTAAAATGATATTATTTTCTTTTTCATCAGTAGAAAAAGGAAATGTCGTTGTTCCTTTATCTTTGAAATTTCTCGAGTCCAACTCTGTAAATCGCGCTATCCTAAACATTACATTTACTTTGACCTCAAGCTCTAGCGTTGGCATTTCTATCGCCTTCTAATCTATCCGTCACATCTATCCTGTTATGTTCCGCAGAGTCTGTGATTGGCCAAAGGGATAGTGGCTTTAGGTGGTAGTTGTTCTCACTTTGTATGACATGCGGGTGGAAAAACCTTCATTCATCGTTGTTGACAAATACATTTGTCTTGTTCCCTCTGTACCTTTAGCCTTCTCCCTGAATAACATTTCTCCAAATTTGAAATTCTCAAGATTTTATCAAACCAGCGCGAATAACTGCCATGAAATGTAATATTTGTAAAAAAAAACTTGGTTTCGGTCTGTCTATTAGCAAATGCAGCTGATCTCATAACACTGCTTATTGATATGCTTTCTTTAACAAGTAGGAGTCTACGCCGCACGACCTGATTTGGATGAGACGGTGGAGCATCATAGCGGTGAGCAAGAGGGGTAATAATCTCAAACAATAATTTCGTTGGCCTTGCATTTCGGACCTTCGGCCTGATTGCGTGGAAATGTAGGAAAAATTATAAAACGATATTCTTGGCAATGCTGACACCATCACGTGGTTATGAAAGCCGGACGTCCTCGGAAATGGAAAATATCTTACAGCTGTAAATACATTATTAAAATTATTGAAAAGGTGAAAACGGGTTATTATAGATAATTTTCTCCAGAATTCAATTTGACCATCAGTTGATTTTTTAAAAATTATTATATGCATTTGGGAAGCCTCCATGTCTTAGGCGGCAGCACGCCAGCCTCTCACCGCTGGATCCGTGGTTCAAATCCCGGTCACTCCATGTGAGATCTGTGCTGGACAAAACGGAGGCAGACAGGTTTTTCTCCGGGTACTCCGGTTTTCCCTGTCAAAAATTTCATTCCAGCAACACTCTCCACTATCATTTCATTTCATCTGTCATTCATTTAATCATTACCCCAGAGGAGTGCGTCAGGCCTCGGCAGCCGGCACAGTTCATATCCTCGCCGCTAGATATGGGGGCTTCATTCATTCCATCCTGACCCGGTCGGAGACTGGATGCAGGCTGTGGATTTTCATTTTTTTTCATATGCATTTGGGCCCATTTTTTTTCAAAAACCAAAAACATTAAATAACATCAAAACGGTGAGAGATATCAAAATATGATAACGGGTAGAAAACATGCTAATTACTGAGATCTTACACCTGTAGATTTAACTTTTCTATAGGACCGAGTGTTTTCTAGATATAATGATTCGATGAAATGAATGACATTCTAGGCTTCTAAAATAGAAAATGGTGATAGATATCAAATAACCATTCGGGGTCAAAAGTTGCAAATCACTGAGATCTTACACCTGTAGATGTAACTATGTTCGATACAACCAACCGTTTCCCATATATAACAATTCGCAAAAAAAAGTATGACATTCAGGGTCCCAGATGAAGAAAACGGTGAGAGATATCAAAAAATCATAAGGGTTATAAAAGTTGCTAATCACTGAGATCTTACTCCTGTAAATTTAACCTGTTTCGATACGACGAACCGTTTCCGAGATATATCGATTCCAAACAGGATGAAATTCAGGGCCCCTTTAAAAGGTCCGGCCCTGCACCGATTTTAACGCCCTACAATAGGGTTCCGCACAGGCCGCAACCCTTTCGCCGAACCAAATTTCAGCTCTATATCTTGAAACGTACGACCTGTAATTTGCTAAACGCATAAACGTCATGCACATACGTATATCTTCAGGGCCCCAAAAATGAAAATGGCGAGAGATATCACAAAATCGTTAAGCTTAAGAAAGTTGCATATCGCGGAGATCTTACACCTGTGTATTTAACTTTTTTCGATACGACCAACCGTTTCCGAGATATATCGATTCCAAAAAAAAGATGAAATGCAGGGCCCCCAAAAAAGTCCCGGCCCTGCACCGATATTAACGCCCAACAATAGGGTTCCTCACAGGCCCTAACGCTTTCACCGTACCAAATTTCAGCTCGATATCTTGAAACGTGCGAGCTGTATTTTGCTAAACGCAAAAACGTCACATACATTCATACATACATATATACATACTCTACATACATACATACATACAGACTTTTTTTTTGAATTTTTTTCGACCCCGATTCGGTTAGTAGAGGTTTGAACCCTGTGCGACGCTTAGTTCCCGAGATCTCTAAAAAAAAATACCATGGCTATATGAAAGCCTATAGGATCTAGATCCGGCTTTCATAACAAGTAGGAGTCCACGCAGCACGACCTGCTTTTGATGAGACAGTGGCGCAGCAGTAAGGGGCCAGCAAGAGGGGTTATAATCTCAAACAACAACCTCGTTGGCGGCAAGGCCTTCGGAATTGCATTTCACACCTTCGACCCTATTGCCAGGAAATGTAGGAAAATTATAAAATGTTAATCTAGGCAATGCTGACATCATCACATGGTTATGAAAGCCGGACGTCCTCGGAAATGGAAAATATCTTACTGCTGTAAATACATGATTCAACTTATTGAAAAGGTTAAAACGATTTATTATAGATAATTTTCCGTAGAATTCAATTAGACCATCATTAAAATTTTTACCAATTATTATATACATTTAAGCCCCCTTTTTTTTTTCAAAAACCAAAAACATTAAATAACATCTTCAGGGCCCCAAAATACGAAAACGGTGAGAGATATCAAAAAATCACTATGAGTAAAAAAGTTGCATACCGCGGAGATCTTACACCTGTACATTTAACATTTTTCGATGCGACCAACCGTTTCCGAGATATATCGATTCCAAAAAAAAGTTTGAAATTCTGGGCCCCCCAAAAAGATCCGGCCCTGCACCGTTTTTAACTCTCGACAACTGGTTTCCTCACAGGGTCCAACTCTTTCACAGCTCCAAATTTCAGCTCGATATCTTGAAAATTGCGACCTGTACTTCGCTAAACCCAAAAATGTCACGCACAATGGACATTTTCAGGGCCCAAAAAATAGAAAACGGTGAGAGATATCAAAAAATCGCTTTGAGTAAAAAAGTTGCATACCGCAGAGATCTTACACCTGTACATTTAACGGTTTTCTATACGACCAACCGTTTCCGAGATATATCGATTCCAAAAAAAAGTTTGAAATCAGGGCCCGCAAAAAACACCCGGCCCTGCACCGTTTTTAACGCCCGACAACAGGTTTCCTCACAGGGTCTAGCTCTTTCACCGCACCAAATTTCAGTTCGATATCTTGAAAATTGCGACCTGTACTTCCCTAAACCCAAATATGTCACGCACAATGGACATCTTCAGGGCCCCAAAAAAAGAAAACGGTGAGAGATATCAAAACATCGTTTTGGGTAAAAAAGATGCATACCGCGGAGATCTTACACCTTTACATTTAACATTTTCGATACGACCAACCCTTTCCGAGATATATCGATTCCAAAAAACAGTTAGAAATTCAGGGCCCCCAAAAAAGATCCGGCCCTGTACCGATTTTAACGCCCGACAATAGGATTCGTCACAGTCACTAACTCTTTCACCGTACCAAATTTCAGCTTAATATCTTGAAAATTGCGACCAGTACTTAGCTAATCGCAAAAATGTCACACACAATGGACATTTTCAGGGCCCAAAAAAAAAGAAAACGGTGAGAGATATCAAGAAATCGTTTAGAGTAAAAAAGTTGCAAACCGCGGAGATCTTACACCTACACCTTTAAAATTCTTCGATACGACCGACCGTTTCCGAGATATATCGATTCAAAAAAAAGTTTGAAATTCAAGGTCCCCAAAAAAGATCCGGCCCTCCACCGATTTTAACGCCCAACAACAGGATTCGTCACAGTCACTAACTCTTTCATCGTACCAAATTGCAGCTTAATATCTTGAAAATTGCGATCAGTACTTAGCTAAACGCAAAAATGTCACGCACAATGGACATTTTTAGGGCCCCTAAAAAAGAAAACGGTGAGAGATATCAAAAAATCGTTTTGAGTAAAAAAAGTTGCATACCGCGGAGATCTTACACCAATACCTTTAACATTCTTCGATACGATCAACCGTTTCCGAAATATATCGATTCCAAAAAAAAGTTTGAAATTCAGGGCCCCCAAAAAAGATCCGGCCCTGCACCGACGTTAACGCCCAACAATAGGATTCGTCACAGTCACTAACTCTTTCACCGTACCAAATTGCAGCTTAATATCTTGAAAATTGCGACCAGTACCTAGCTAAACGCAAAAATGTCACGCACAATGGACATTTTCAGGGCCCCAAAAAACGAAAACGGTGAGAGATATCAAAAAATCGTTTTGAGTAAAAGAGTTGTATACCGCGGAGATCTTACACCTATACGTTGAACATTTTTCGATACGATCAACCGTTTCCGAGATATATCGATTCCAAAAAAAAGTTTGAAATTCAGGGCCCCCCAAAAAGATCCGGCCCTGCACCGATTTTAACGCCCAACAATAGGATTCCTCACAGTCACTAACTCTTTCACCGTACCAAATTTCAGCCTAATATCTTGAAAATTCCGACCAGTACTTAGCCAAACACAAAAATGTCACGCACAATGGACATATTCAGGGCCCCAAAAAATGAAAACGGTGAGAGATATCAAAAAATCGTTTCGAGTAAAAAAGTTGCATACCCCGGAGGTCTTACACCTGTACTTTTAACAATTTTCGATACGACCAACCGTTTCTGAGATATATCGATTCCAAAAAACAGTTAGAAATTCAGGGCCCCCAACAAAGATCCGGCCCTGCACCGATTTTAACGCCCAACAATTGCATTCGTCACAGTCACCAACTCTTTCACCGTTCCAAATTTCAGCTTAATATCTTGAAAATTGCGACCAGTACTTAGCTAAACGCAAAAATGTCACGCACAATGGACATTTTCAGGGCCCCAAAAAAGAAAACAGTGAGAGATATCAAAAAATCGTTTTGAGTAAAAAAGTTGCATACCGCGGAGATCTTACACCTATACCTTTAACATTTTTCGATACGATCAACCGTTTTCGAGATATATCGATTCCAAAAAAAAGTTTGAAATTCAGGGCCCCCAAAAAAGATCCGGCCCTGCACCGCTTTTAACGCCCAACAACAGGATTCGTCACAGTCACTAACTCATTCACCGTACAAAATGTCAGCTTAATATCTTGAAAATTGCGACCACTACTTAACAAAACGCAAAAATGACACATACAATGGACATTTTCAGGGCCCCAAAAAATGTAAACGGTGAGAGATATCAAAAAATCGTTCTGAGTAAAAAAGTTGCATACCGCGGAGGTCTTACACCTATACCTTTAACATTTTTCGTTACGACCAACCGTTTCTGAGATATATCGAATACAAAAACAGTTAGAAATTGAGGGCCCCAAAAAAAGATCCGGCCCTGCACCGATTTTAACGCCCAACAAAAGTATTCGTCACAGTCACTATTTCTTTCACCGTACGAAATTTCAGCTTAATATCTTGAAAATTGCGACCAGTACTTAGCTACACGCAAAAATGTCGCACACCATAGACATTTTCCGGGCCCCAAAAAAAGAAAACGGTGAGAGATATCAAAAAATCGTTTGGAGTAAAAAAGTTGCATACCCGGATATCTTACACCTATACATTTAACATTCTTCGATACGATCAACCGATTCCGAGATATATCGATTCCAAAAAAAAGTTTGAAATTCTGGGCCCCCAAAAAAGATCCGGCCCTGCACTGATCTTAACGCCCAACAATAGGATTCGTCACAGTCACTAACTCGTTCACCGTTCCAAATTTTAGCTTAATATCTTGAAAATTGCGACCAGTACTTAGCTAAACGTAAAAATGTCACACACAATGAAAATTTTCAGGGCCCCAAAAAAAGAAAACGGTGAGAGATATCAAGAAAATTGGTTTTTTAGTAAAAAAGTTGCATACCGCGGAGATCTTACACCTACACCTTTAAAATTCTTCGATACGACCGACCATTTCCGAGATATATCGATTCAAAAAAAAGTTTGATTTCAAGGCCCCCAAAAAGATCTAGCCCTGCACCGATTTTAACGCCCAACAACAGGATTCGTCACAGTCACTAACTCTTTCATCGTACCAAATTTCAGCTTAATATCTTGAAAATTGCGACCAGTACTTAGCTAAACGCAAAAATGTCACGCACAATGGACATTTTCAGGGCCCCAAAAAAAGAAAACGGTGAGAGATATCAAAAAATCGGTTTGAGTAAAAAAGTTGCATACCGCGGAGATCTTACACCAATACGTTTAACATTTTTCGATACGACCAACCGTTTCCGAGATATATCGATTCCAAAAAACAGTTAGAAATTCAGGGCCCCCAAAAAAGATCCGGTCCTGCACCGATTTTAACGCCCAACAATAGGATTCGTCACAGTCACTAACTCTTTCACCGTACCAAATTTCAGCATAATATCTTGAAAATTGCGAACAGTACTTAGCCAAACGCAAAAATGTCACACACAATGGACATTTTCAGGGCTCCAAAAAAAGAAAACGGTGAGAGATATCAAAAAATCGTATTGAGTAAAAAAGTTGCATACCACGGAGATCTTACACCTGTACCTTTAACATTTTTCGATACGACCAACCGTTTCCGAGATATATCGATTCCAAAAAACAGTTAGAAATTCAGGGCCCCCAAAAAAGATCCGGCCCTGCACCGATTTTAACGCCCAACAATAGGATTCGTCACAGTCACTATCTCTTTCACCGTACCAAATTTTAGCTTAATATCTTGTAAATTGCGACCAGTACTTAGCTACACGCAAAAATGTCACACACAATGGACATTTTCAGGGCCCCAAAAAAAGAAAACGGTGCGAGATATCAAAAAATCGTTTTGAGTAAAAAAGTTGCATACCGGGGATATCTTACACCTATACATTTAACATTCTTCGATACGATCAACCGATTCCGAGATATATCGATTCCAAATAAAAAGTTTGAAATTCAGGGCCCTCGAAAAAGATCCGGCCCTGCACTGATCTTAACGCCCAACAACAGGATTCGTCACAGTCACTAACTCTTTTACCGTACCAAATTTCAGTTTCATATCATGAAAATTGCGACCAGTACTTAGCTAAACGCAAAAATGTCACGCACAATGGACATATTCAGGGCCCCAAAAAAGGAAAACGGTGAGAGATATCAAAAAATCGTTTAGAGATATATCGATTCCAAAAAAAAGTTTGAAATTCTGGGCCCCCAAAAAAGATCCGGCCCTGCACTGATCTTAACGCCCAACAATAGGATTCGTCACAGTCACTAACTCGTTCACCGTACCAAATTTTAGCTTAATATCTTGAAAATTGCGACCAGTACTTAGCTAAACGTAAAAATGTCACACACAATGGAAATTTTCAGGGCCCCAAAAAAAGAAAACGGTGAGAGATATCAAAAAATTGGTTTGAGTAAAAAAGTTGCATACCGCGGAGATCTTACACCTACACCTTTAAAATTCTTCGATACGACCGACCATTTCCGAGATATATCGATTCAAAAAAAAGTTTGAAATTCAAGGCCCCCAAAAAGATCCGGCCCTGCACCGATTTTAACGCCCAACAACAGGATTCGTCACAGTCACTAACTCTTTCACCGTACCAAAATGCAGCTTAATATCTTGAAAATTGCGACCAGTACTTAGCTAAACGCAAAAATGTCACGCACAATGGACATTTTCAGGGCCCCAAAAAAAGAAAACGGTGAGAGATATCAAAAAATCGTTTTGAGTAATAAAGTTGCATACCGCGGATATCTTACACCTATACATTTAACATTCTTCGATACGATCAACCGATTCCAAGATTTATCGATTACAAAAAAAAAAAAGTTTGAAATCCAGGGCCCCCAAAAAGATCCGGCCCTGCACTGATCTTATCGCCCAACAATAGGATTCGTCACAGTCTGTAACTCTTTCACCGTACCAAATTTCAGCTTCATATCATGAAAATTGCGACCTGTACTTAGTTAAACGCAAAAATGTCAAGCACAATGGACATTTTCAGGGCCCCAAAAAAGGAAAACGGTGAGTTTTTCGTAAAATAGTTGCATACCGCGGAGATCTTACACCTGTTCTTTTAACATTTTTCGATACGACATACCGTTTCCGAGATATATCGATTCCAAAAAACAGTTAGAAATTCAGGGCCCCCCAAAAAGAACCGGCCCTGCACCGATTTTAACGCCCAACAATAGGATTCGTCACAGTCACTAACTCTTTCACCGTAACAAATTTCAGCTTAATATCTTGAAAATTGCGAACAGTACATAGCTAAACGTAAAAATGTCACACACAATGGACATTTTCAGGGCCCAAAAAACGAAAACGGTGAGAGATATCACAAAATCGTTTTGAGTAAAAAAAGTTGCATACCGCTGAGATCTTACACCTATACATTTAACATTTTTCGATACGATCAACCGTTTCCGAGATATATCGATTCCAAAAAAAAAGTTTGAAATTCAGGGCCCCCCAAAAAGATCCGGCCCTGCACCGATCTTAACGCTCAATAATAGGATTCGTCACAGTCACTAACTCTTTCACCGTACCAAATTTCAGCTTAATATCTTGAAAATTGCGACCAGTACTTAGCCAAACGCAAAAATGTCACGCACAATGGACATTTTCAGGGCCCCAAAAAAAGAAAACGGTGAGAGATATCAAAAAATCGTTTTGAGTAAAAAAAGTTGCATACCACGGAGATCTTACACCTGTACATTTAACATTTTTCGATACGACCAACCGTTTCTGAGATATATCGATTCCAAAAAACAGTTAGAAATTCAGGGCCCCCAAAAAAGATCCGGCCCTGCACCGATTTTAACGCCCAACAATTGGATTCGTCACAGTCACCAACTCTTTCACCGAACCAAATTTCAGCTTAATATCTTGAAAATTGCGACCAGTGCTTAGCTAAACGCCAAAATGTCACGCACAATGGACATTTTCAGGGCCCCAAAAAAAGAAAACGGTGAGAGATATCAAAAAATCGTTTTGAGTAAAAAACGTGCATACCGCGGAAATCTTACACCTATACCTTTAACATTATTCGATACGATTAACCGTTTCCGAGATATATCGATTCCAAAAAAATGTTTGAAATTCAGGGCCCCCAAAAAAGATCCGCCCCTGCACCGATTTTAACGCCCAAGAACGGGATTCGTCACAGTCGCTAACTCTTTCACCGTACCTAATGTCAGCTTAATATCTTGAAAATTGCGACCAGCACATAACTAAACGCAAAAATGTCACATACAATGGACATTTTCAGGGCCCCAAAAAAAGAAAACGGTGAGAGATATCAAAAAATCGTTTTGAGTAAAAAAGTTGCATACCGCGGAGGTCTTACACCTATACATTTAACATTTTTCGATACGACCAACCGTTTCCGAGATATATCGAATCCAAAAAACAGTTAGAATTTCAGGGCCCCCAAAAAAGATCCGTCCCTGCACCGATTTTAACGCCCAACAATGGGATACGTCACAGTCACTAACTCTTTTATCGTACCAAATGTCAGCTTAATATCTTGAAAATTGGGACCAGTACTTAGTTACACGCAAAAATGTCGCACACAATGGATATTTTCAGGGCCCCAAAAAAAGAAAACGGTGAGAGATATCAAAAAATCGTTTTGAGTAAAAAAGTTGCATACCGCGGAATTCTTACACCTACACGTTTAACATTTTTCGATACGACCAACCTTTTCCGAGATATATCGATTCAAAAAAATAGGATGAAATTCAGGGCCCTGCACCGATTTTAACGCCCAACAATAGGGTTCGTCACAGGCCCCAACTCTTTCACCGTACCAAATGTCAGCTCGATATCTTGAAAATTGCGACCTGTACTTTGCTAAACGCAAAAACGTCACGCACATACGTACGTACATACAGACAGACTTTTTTGAATTTTTTTTTTTGACTCTGATTCGATTGGGATATGTTTGAACACTGGGCGGCGCTTAGTTTCCGAGATCTCGAAAAATCCTACCACGGCTATATGAAAGCTTATAGGATCTAGATCCGGCTTTCATAACAAGTAGGATTCCACGCAGCACGACCTGCTTTTGATGAGACGGTGGCGCAGCAGCAAGGGGCCAGAAAGAGGGGTTATAATCTCAAACAACAACTTCGTTGGCGGCAAGGCCTGCGGAATTGCATTTCGGACCTTCGACCCGATTGCGAGGAAATGTAGGAAAATTATAAAATGTTATTCTTCACATGGTTATGAAAGCTGGACGTCCTCGGAAGTGGAAAATATGTTACTGCTGTAAATGCATGATTCAACTTATTGAAAAGGTTAAAACGAGTTATTATAGATAATTTTCCGTAGAATTGAATTAGACCATCAGTTGAATTTTTACCAGTTATTATATACATTTGGGCTCCGTTTTTTTTTTCAAAAACCAAAAACATTTAATAACATCAAAACGGTGAGAGATATCAACATATGATAAGGGGTAGAATAGTTGCAAATCACTGAGATCTTACACCTGTAGATTTAATTTTTCGATAGGATCGACGCTTTCTGAGATATAACGATTCGAAAAATAGAATGAAATTCACGGCCCCAAAAAAGGAAAATGGTGAGAGATATAAAAAAAATCATAAGAGTTAAAAAAAATGCTAATCACTGAGGTCCTATATCTGTAGATTTTACTTTGTTCGATATGGCCAACCGTTTCCCAAATATAACGGTTCGAAAAAAAAAGGAAGAAATTCAGGGCCGCAGAAAATCAAAACGGTGAGAGATATCAAAAATTTTAAGGGTTGAAAAAGTTGCTAATCACTGAGATCTAACACCTGTAGAATTAACTTGGTTAGATACGGCCAACCGTTTCCCAGATAACGGTTCGAAAAAAAGAAGACATCCAGGGCCTCAGAAAAGGAAAACCGTGAGAGATATCAAAAAATCGTTTGGAGTAAAAAAGTTGCATACCGCGGAGATCTTACACCTGTACTTTTAACGTTTTTCGATACGACCAGCCGTTTCCGATATACATCGATTCCAAAAAAAAGTTTGAAATTCAGGCCCCCTGAAAAAGATCCGGCCCTGAACCGTTTTTAACCCCCGACAACAGATTTCCTCACTGGGTCCAACTCTTTCACCGCTCCAAATTTCAGCTCGATATCTTGAATATTGCGAACTGTACTTCGCTAAACACAAAAATGTGACGCACAATGAATATTTTCAGGGCCCCAGAAATAGAAAACGGTGAGAGATATCAAAAAATCGTTTTGAGTAAAAAAGTTGCATATCGCAGAGATCTTACACCTGTTCATTTAACGTTTTTCTGTACGACCAACCATTTCCGATATATAGCGATTCCAAAAAAAAAGTTTGAAATTCAGGCCCCCAAAAAAGATCCGGCCCGGCATCGTTTTTAACGCCCGAGAATTGGCTTCCTCACAGGGTCCAACTCCTTCACCGCTCCAAATTTCAGCTCGATATCTTGAATATTGCGAACTGTACTTCGCTAAACAAAAAAATGTGACGCACAATGGACATTTTCAGGGCCCCAAAAAACGAAAACGGTGAGAGGTATCCAAAAATCGTTTAGGTACAAAAGTTGCATAACGCGGAGATCTTACACCTGTACATTTTACGTTTTTCGATACGACCAACCGTTTCCGAGATATATCGATTCCAAAGGAAAAGTTTGAAATTCAGGGCCCCCAAAAAAGATCCGGCCCAGCACCATTTTTAACGCCCGACAACAGGTTTCCTCACAGGGTCCAACTCTTTCACCGCTCCAAATTTCAGTTTGATATCTTGAAAATTGCGACCTGTACTTTGCTAAACGCAAAAATGTCACGCACAATGGATATTTTCAGGGCCCCAGAAAAAGAAAACGGAGAGAGATATCAACAAATCGTTGTCAGTAAAAAAGTTGCATACCGTGGAGATCTTACACCTGTATATTCAACGTTTTTCGATACGACGAACCGTTTCCGAGGTATATCGATTCCAAAAAAAGGATTGAAATTCAGGCCCCCCCAAAAAATCCGGCCCTCTACCGTTTATAACGCCCGACAACAGGTTTCCTCACAGGGTCAAACTCTTTCGCCGCTCCAAATTTCAGCTCGATACCTTGAAAATTGCGACCTGTACTTCGCTAAATCCAAAAATGTCACCCAAAATGGACATTTTCAGGGCCCCAAAAAATAAAACGGTGAGATATCAAAAAATCGTTTTGAGTAAAAAAGTTGCATACCGCGGAGATCTTACACCTGTACATTTAACGTTTTTCGATACAACCAACCGTTTCCGAGATATATCGATTCAAAAAAATAGGTTGAAATTCAGGGCCCCAAAAAAGTCCGGCCCTGCACCGATTTTAACGCCCATCAATAGGGTTCCTCACAGGCCCTCGTTCACCGTACCAAATTTCAGCTTGATATCTTGAAAATTGCGACCTGTACTTTGCTGAACGCAAAAATGTCACGCACAATGGACATTTTCAGGGCCCCAAAAAACGAAAACGTTGAGAGATATCAAAAAATCGTCCAGAATAAAAAAGTTTCATACCGCGGAGATCTTACACCTATACATTTAACATTTTTCGATACGACCAACCGTTTCCGAGATTTATCGATTCCAAAAAAAGTTTGAAATTCAGGGCCCCCCAAAAAGATCCGGCCCTGCACCGTTTTTAACGCCCGAAAACAGGTTTCCTCACAGAGGCCAACTCTTTCACCGCTCCAAATTTCAGCTCGATATCTTGAAAATTGCGACCTGTACTTCGCTAAACCCAAAAATGTCACCCAAAATGGACATCCTCAGGGCCCCAAAAAAATAAAACGGTGAGAGATATCAAAAAATCGATTTGAGTAAAAAATTTGCATACCGCGGAGATCTTACACCTGTACATTTAACGTTTTCGATACGACCAACCGTTTCCTAGATATATCGATTCAAAAAAATAGTTTGAATTTCAGGGCCCCAAAAAAGGACCGGCCCTGCACCGATTTTAACACCCAACAATAGGGTTCCTCACAGGCCCTAACTCTTTCACCGTACCAAATTTCAGCTTGATATCTTGAAAATTGCGACCTGTACTTTGCTAAACGCAAAAATGTCACGCACAATGGACATTTTCAGGGCCCCAAAAAACGAAAACGTTGAGAGATATCATAAAATCGTCTAGACTAAAAAAGTTTCATACCGTGGAGATCTTACAACTGTACCCTTAACATTTTTCGATACGACCAACCGTTTCCGAGATTTATCGATTCCAAAAAAGTTTGAAATTCAGGGCCCCCCAAAAAGATCCGGCCCTGCACCGTTTTTAACGCCCGACAACAGGTTTCGTCACAGGGGCCAACTCTTTCACCGCTCCAAATTTCAGCTCGATATCTTCAAAATTGCGACCTGTACTTCGCTAAAGCCAAAAATGTCACGCACAATGGACATTGACAGGGCCCCAAAAAAAAGAAAACGGTGAGAGATATCAAAAAATCGTTATGAGTAAAAAAGTTACATACCGCGGAGATCTTACACCTGTACATGTAACGTTTTTCGATACGACCAACCGTTGCCGAGAGATATCGATTCAAGAAAATAGTATGAAATTCAAGGCCCCAAAAAAGGGTCCGGCCCTGCACCGATTTTAACGCCCAACAATAGGGTTCCTCACAGTCCCCAATTCTTTCACCGTACCAAATTTCAGCTCGATATCTAGAAAATTGCGACCTGTACTTTGCTACACGGAAAACGTCACGCACATACGTACGTACATACATACAGACATAATTTTTAATCCTACCACGGCTATATGAAAGGCTTTAGGATCTAGATCCGGCTTTCATAACAAGATAATCATGCTGTAAAGCGCTAGTTATCGACTCATTTATTTCAGAAGAACACTTTAAACGTCATATCATTGATGCTGTACGAATTTCTTACATAGATGTGACTCACTATATAAAGACATACTGAGTAAATGTCAACACTGAACTCTTCATAAAACATGGTATCTTAAACAATACATTATTTCAAAGTACACATAATATGCGTACGAGCATACCAAAATATATACAGTATATATTGAACCATTATGATATCATCTGATATAATAATGATCCATATTTGTATTTCTTATATTTGAAAGAGGGCATTTATACTAGCAGCAGTGGATACAAGTTGAGGAAAAATGTTGCAACTATTGGAAGTAAGAAGACGAGGCAGGTATATTTAACCCAAGCTAGTGAGACAAGGAAATGGGTGGCAAAATTGTTGGAACTAAGGAGGTCAACCTTCAAATAGCTTGGCTTCTGTTGGCAAGTCATGGAATGGTTGCTCCCGGTCTAGAGCCGATGAGAGAGAGGGGAGACGGAGTGTGACAAGGAAGACGATACTTGTACGTCACACTGTGGGAGGAGTTTCTGGGTCACACTTTACGAGATGATATGAATCGACGGATGAGACAGGGTACGCCTTGTTGGCCCGCGAAAGTTGGCGCACCTTTGCTTTTTCCACGAAATGGATATTTATGAAACCCATGATCGTTTGTGATTCCGCCGATCAAATTCTTAACCTGTGCAATGAGAGAAGTCCAATAAAATTAGTGGCAAGTCTGTAGCTCGAAAACTTCGAATTATTTTTTAAATTTCGTCCCCTCCACCGGAAATTTGCCGTCTTCAGTATAAACGACGCCTAGCTGATGGTTGAAGGCACTCTCTATTTTGATGTGTCGTGGGACTCTGGTCAGACTTTTATTTGATGTGTCATGTGTGACACTTATCATATTTTGAGGTATCTGTGGAGACGAGTGATAAACAGTATAACTACGAAACTCTGACAAGTTTTTCAAATAATTAAGTATTCGGCAGAAGTCATTTTATTTTTCATCATTCAGCCATGTATAAATTGTGTGTGAATTTTGGAAGCTACCAGGCTTAAAGACATATTTAGGGAAAGTTTCTTCAAACAAATTGCTTAGGACATTGAGAGGATCTAGCAACTCATTTAGCAATTTTAGTAGTTAATTTAGAGAACTGTGTAATAACTGAACATTCTCCATCCTAAGAAATCATCAAGATGTCTGAAAGGAGGCCAGTAGTCGGAAGGATGACCATGGATACACCAGCAGCGATGTCAAGGTCCGGCAAAAACAACTGCTGGGTCATAGGTGGCAATGTGAGCTGAAGTTGTTTGGCGAAGGAATAAGTAAAAAACATTGATTATTCAATTTTAGTCGTAGTTAGATTAGTTTGGGAACTGTAAATATTTTCTTGTATTTTTTTTTAAATGTAGTTGGATTTTCTGTGTACCGACACTCGAGTGTAATGTCATGCGTTACTATATTTCATTTTTCTGATTTAGATTATTGTAATGTAATTCGTAATTGTACAAGGCGTGTGCAGATTGCTATGTTCAAATGGCTTGAACAGAACTTACGGTTTGAACGATAAATGGTGCTTTGGTAGAATAAAGTTACGATAAAATTAGAATTTGGGGGTAACATTCGACCTTGCGTTTTGACATAAACAGGCGTTTTATTTGTGATTTGCCTGGTGAAATTTTATTTACAGGGAACCATAGTTCTCTTAGTAAGCTGTAAAACTAATGAAGTAATGATTTTATTGATCTTTGGGAAAGCAGTTGAAGTCTTCCCGTGGCGTCTTAAATCTGTTGCGTATTTCAGGTGGTGAGATGTGAGATTAAGTCATTACCCAGGGATGCGTTATATGTGGTTATGTGTGGTGATGTGTGTCTACATACGCGGGGAACTTCGTGGTAATCTGACCATGATTTCTATCTGCAACAATATAATTCATGGCAGTATGATACTCCAAGGCTGATACTGGCCGGTTCGTCGTGTCTTGTAATTCTTGAGAGAATTATTGGGACAAATATGGTATTTTTCACACACATGTTTTTTGCAGGATATATGAGGTATTTCCATGATCGCGGCGGCCGTGAGCGAGCTTCCGATTAGTTGTGGAACGCACTGGGTTAATGGCATGTGACGTCGGCGAGAGGAACAGATTTAAGATAACACTAATTAGGTTTGAGGCCGGGGTTCCTTGTCCTCGATTCTGGAACGATAGGCCTGTATGTTATAATTTGTGATTTAAAGGGAGTTCGCCAAACTCAGACCATAACTTCCTGCGTTAAGTTGAAATTAAATATTTGTGTTGTAATTAAATGCCACTGCGCAGTGTGATGATTCTTGTGTATTTTAACATGATCATTTTGGATTGTTGTTGTTGTAAATATTAGAATGACGGTCAGTCATGTCCTCGTGTATTTTGTTGTAGTCACGTACGCTTGTGTTGATTTGTCAAGACCCGTTTGGGCAATTAGTCGTGTTTTGGGACGTGGTCAAGATCTCGTTCGGAAATCTATGTTATATATATAAGTGTAGCGGGTGTCGGATATTTCTTAAGTGCTTTGTTGTGTGTTCCCTGAGCTAATCTAATTCACGCAGAATTGCGGATCCGTTGCTTGACGGGAAACCATATGGTAACGAATCACGTAATTGTATTTATTTCCTTTATCAAAGTCAAACATCGTCACGCGCGCACAAAGTATAGATTTGAAGGAGACGTATTGTTTCAAACGTCTTTTATTTTGACAATCTCTCCGGATATATTTATTTTATTAAATGGTAAATTGTAAATATTTGAATGCCACATGATTTGTGATGCAGCCACAACTTAGGGTTGCAGTTGTGGCCTAATTAGAAGTTGTGGGATTCAATTCAAGGTGATTTTTTAATTTAATTTGTTTATATATTCTTGGTTATTAAACTTGTTATACTTAGTATACTGGTTTACCTCTTTTCTGTGGTTATGATTTTACCCTATGTATCCTTGTAAACTATGAGAAGCATATTTAACTGCACGGCTAACATGAACCGAAATACTACCCCGAAATTCAGTCTTGTTACGCTTCATTTGCAAGTGTTCAATATCATGTGAACACCCCCCCCCCCCCCCCGCTCTCCCTAAAAATTCCCAACACATATATAGATGTACAAAAAAACTCCACAAACTACTCAAGGGTCCAATAGTTAAGCGTAATCACTAAACGAGCCCATACCACTTGATAGGAATGTCAGACGGATTGCTGAACAAGCGAAAACTGAATCACACACCATATGTCACACAACTTGTCCAAAAGAACCGCGTCTGAAAGGTTCTGATAGCGAAGGTACACCTTTCACAACTAACAAAACTTGGCAAAGTCTTCCACAAAACTATATGCTGTTAATAGGGTGCTAGGTTACCCCTAATGGCCACACACGATTCGCAGCGACGTCGATTAGATGGTCCAAGAGCTCTTGTGGCAGTCGATCCCATTCCTCCGAAAGGGAAATACAAAGGTCCTGTAGGGTCCTTGGTGGAGACTGGCGGGATGCAATTCGCCTCCCCAAAGCATTCCAGGCATGTTCTATAGGCTTGAGATCCACAAACCTCGCTGGCCAGTCCATGCGATAAATGTCATCCTCAGCCAGAAATTCATCTACCAGAGTAGCGCGGTGCGGTCGGGCATTATCGTCAATTAAGAGGAAGTCAGGACCAATCCCTCCCCTGATGAGTCGAACATGTGGTCTCAGTACCTCATCCATGTATCTCCGAACAATCACAGTGATCCTCGGACCACCCATTAAGACGTGCATGTCCGTACGGCCATTAAAAATGATGCCGCCCCATACCATGACGCCACCACCACCATACTGGTCACGTTCCACGATGTTCGTGTGGTTGTATCGGCTACCCGGTTCTCTCCAATTAAAAGTGCGACGGGAATCGATCTGCAAATAAGAGTACTCACCTCCATTCATTCATGGTCCAGATTCGACATTGACGTATTCACAGTTAACGGGCCAGTCTCTGTGCTGGAGAGAGCTGGACGCACACCGCTGGACGTGTGGCAAACAGCCCTGTTGTTCTGAGTTTCTGGTTCAGTGTTTGGCGGGAAACGGCAACCCCTGAGAAGGCTGCAAGTGCACTCTGATTTCATCGGGCGGTTAGGACAGCTATTGGTCCTGCTGTCGAGTGGATACTCTTGGTCGACCTGGTACTAGCCTACGACCAACTTCTCCTGTCTCGAAATCGTCTCCAACGCCTGGAAATGACTCTTTAAGGCACATTCAAGGATACGGCGATTTCGGTCTTTGTCTGGCCTGCTTCCAGCTGGCCGAGTATTCTACCCTTCAAACGGGGTCCAAATGGCTTCGGTGTGCCTTTATGTTGTCACGTTCACCACGAAGCTACACTCCACCGACTATAACAGGGCAAACACGACTGAGGGAATATGGGTCGCAGGCACTGGCTGTTTACCTTGCGGTTACACCGCTAGACAAAGCAGGAAATACTCCTCTCCTATACAGAGCAAACACGTAGGGTTGGTAGGTGCATATGTCATGCGATTTGTGGTCTATAGCCTGTTGCCCTGCTTATTAATAACTTATCCTTATATTTTGGACACTAGTGTACATACCCATAATATATCATTTAGATGTCCACTAAAACCCTCTTCTATAACAACTTCGGAGCATAACAGTTTGATGTGTACAAACCCCTCTTCCTTAAATGATCCTAGTACATAGCATATGGATGTGAGGAAAACCCATCTCGACAACATACGCAGAACATCTAATGATTGATGTACAAATACCACTAACTATAACATTCGTGGAATATAACATGTGGAATCACGTCTCGCCTCCTCTCCCTTCATTACGACGGAAATATAAGTGGATTTACATTATTACACAAGTACAGTACCCTAGATTATCCGGCAGAATGACCGGGGTGAATGGCATGGATAGTCCATAAGCATGTGTTTATTGTAAGAAGATTGCCATCTATTATTTATTTTAACTAAACAGTTCCTCATAAAGTAGGCTATAATACATTTATTATGATAACTCACCCACATTATAGTGTAGTCTGTAATAGTTCTCTGTTTGCTCACCTCGAGATGTATTTTACGTGCGGAAAAATGTCGCCATACTCAAACCCTCTTTGTCCCATATAATCTATACACTGAAGAGCCATCTTACTGAATGACAATTTGTTAAAAGCTCTTGACCAGTCAAGCGGATCCGTCAATGGCAAGCAGACAGCACTTACCTTCCAGCAACCTTGAAACAATCCTGTCTCCACCTCTTTATGAAACTTACATTACATTGTTACAAAACAAGTCTGGACAAAGCAAGAAGTATTGTACACGTCACCAAATGAAACCGCTCTAAATATGAATTTCCTCCAGCGGGACTACACTTCAAAAATATATACAAATAAATATTCAAACGTATTCAGTTTACAGTACAGTTTGAAAACCAGATATTTTGTAATGTATACTGTATTCTCAATACGTTTTAATTAGGCGAAAACGCGCCAGGTTAATCCGCAAATCAGATAATCCAGAGTATACTGTACATCACAAAGTAAATTTGTTTACGCTTAATGACATGAATGTAACTGATGGCCACTATAGATTAAGAACCTTAAAACTGACTCGTATAATGAATGACAGATCAAATATATTACATGAATTTAGCTACTGGTCGAATTGTATTAAAATATGAGTTTTCAATTTAACCAAACCCTTTTAGTGAATTTTGCTTCACATGGAAGCGCCCTAGTTGTTCTGGCTAACGTGCAATAATTCTGTTTCAAATGCCCTGCAAGCTGATAAGTGATTCACAAGAAATATGGCATTTTCCTGCTGTCGATAAAATTAGCTATATCTTATGATACTCTTTTAAGAACCCTGTTTTGAATGTAATAGTAAAGCATTCAGGATACAAACGTGTCTCATTAGACCAAACTTTTGAGCAGACTCTTTTCCAATATATCACTTAAACGTAGCTCTTTTTTTTCAAGTAAGAATGAAGATATGTTTCTAAAACGATACATTCGAGCTATGGTATAACATGCCCTCTATGAATTAACATGTGCTTAATGAATACCCCGCTTTCAACCAAAATTTCTAAGCTTGTATTTTGAATTTTCTTCAGTCCGCAATAACACATTTTTAGCAATTTAAACTTATTTTCCATAACATGAATACAACTTCTGGCCACTATCACTTAAAATGTGCTTCTTGAAATCTCCTTTCGTACTCTTCACAAGTTCCACATGAATATGACCTTTGCCCCAACGATGAACAAGGGAGTTTGGTGAGCCTCCAATCAGTGAATTTTAATCCGTACATACTATATGAATACTAATTTTGGCTAATATGAATTAACACATGTGCCGTTATCCACCCAATAAAGTAAAAACTGCTCCGCGTGTACTATATGAATATGTCTTGTGGCAAGTAAGTAACAAGCGAATCTTAAGAGATACTTGTGAGTAAATTTTGCTGCATATATAATACAGAAGTTTGCCATACATTTTTCTTCAACAAAGTTTGCTCGGCGTTATCTGTATAGATGCGGCTATTAGCCCCAATCAAGAAGCATGTGTCTACAATTTGGTTTTTGTATTAACGTTTTCTCCGCATGAGTTTTTCTAAAGATCTTTTCCAAATTTCTTAAATGTTGCATGAATTTGGCTTCAAGAACTAGCATGTAACTTCAAATGTCCTATCCCTGCAAATATAGCTCCGCATTAACAATATTGAAGCAAATTTGGCCGCTAATAATAAGCATGTGTCTATCTGAAGAACTTGGCAGAGTAAAGTTTGGTCCGGATGTACTAAATGATAATTGTCTCAGCCCGCTATGAATTAGGAGATGTGTCTTCACAGACTCTATCCCAGTAAAGTTGTTCCTAATGTGCTGCATGAAATGGGTTGTCAGCTGCTGTGAATAATCGTGTGTGTTTTAAAATATTGATTCATAGTAATTTTTTTTCACATGTGCTACTCAAATGCGCATTTTCTACCTTCCTATCAGAAAGAAAACAAGTCAATCTCTAAATAGCTCTTCAGGGTAAAGTTTGTTCCACATGTACCTTACTCAATGCATATTTTTACAAGTATGGATAAGCCCATGTGTTTCCCTAGAAATATTTTAGAGAAAAAATTGTACTACATGCAATTAGCCTTACACTACTACAAATGATCATGAGCGTCGTGTGTCTTCCGTTCCTAGTAAACTTCTTTCCGTATGTAGTTAATGAGTATGGTTAGATACCACTATGAATGAGCATGTATGTATTGAAAGCTTTCTTTAATGTAAAGTTTGCTCCACACGAGCTACATGAATATGACCATACACAACTATGAATGAGCTTGTGCGTGTTCAATTGTCACTTCTCACTAAAGACTAATCCATATTAGCTACATGTATATGGTATTTTACCACTATGAATACGCATGTGTCTCTTCAAATCTCCATTCGTTCTGAAGTTTTTTCCGCATGTCGTACATAAATACGGCTTAATACCACTATGAATAAGCATGTGTCTCTTCCAATTTGACTTCCCAATAAAGTTTGATCCACATGTACTACATGAATATGGCTTAGCACCACTATGAATGAGCATGTGTTTCTTCAAATCTCCCTTTTGTGTAAAGTTACCACTATGAATACGCATGTGTCTCTTCAAATCTCCATTCGTTCTAAAGTTTTTTCCGCATGTGCTACATAAATACGGCTTCATACCACTATGAATAAGCATATGTCTCGTCCAATTTGACTTCCCAGTAAAGTTTGATCCACATGTATTACATGAATATGGCTTAACTCCACTATGAATGAGCATGTGTTTCTTCAAATCTCCTTTTTGTGTAAAGTCCTTTCCACATGTGCTACAGGGATATGGCCTTACACCACTATGAATGAGGATGTGTCTCTTCAAATCTCCTTTCGTTCTAAAGTTTTTTCCGCATGTGCTACATGAATACGGCTTCATACCACTATGAATAAGAATGTGTCTCGTCCAATTTGACTTCTCAGTAAAGTTTGATCCACATGTACTACAAGAATATGGCTTAACACCACTATGAATGAGCATGTGTTTCTTCAAATCTGCCTTGTGTGTAAAGTTCTTTCCACATGTGCTACAGGGATTTGGCCTAATACCACTATGAATGAGGATGTGTCTCTTCAAATCTCCTTTCAATCTGAAGATTTTTCCACATGTGCTACAGAAATACGGCTTTACTCCACTATGAATCAACATGTGTCTCTCTAAAGTACCCTTCGCAGTAAAGTTTGATCCACATGCGCTACATAAAAAGGGCATTAGACCATTATCAGTTGAGATTTTTTCCCTCATGTCACTCCAGGCTGCCGTGTTCCTGTTACCATTTCGAAGAAGTGAGGCTCCAAGGGTATAATGTGTATGGGTGTTCTCCGACCTGTGGAAGATAGTACTAGCAATAGAAAATAAGTAGCCTCGAACATTATAATTTAAAAATCACTTATGACGTAAAATTGCTCATAAGTATACAATTACATCCTGTGACCAAAATATTGTATATATATTTATAATTACATTACACAACTGTCGACTTAGATTAAAAACCTAAATGTAAACATCAGCTAATGTTCGCTTGAAGATCGTAACTAGTCATCCAAATGAGTTATTTAGTAAAACAATTATGCACAGTGTGCATTAGATTTGATTAGCATAATCTTACAATGCTTTTTACCTCTTTTTGTAAAATTGCAAGTGGCATTCGCCAAGCCGAACATCACACAGTTCACACACACGCGAATTAAAAGGTTCATGATATCTCTTATTGATCATGACCGCATGATGGAAACCATGACGTGCAAACCTGGTGACAACATGTCCCCAAACGTAAATAGTATGAGTCGAGTGGCAATTCCTCATCGCGTTAGGGCTGCAAAATTACCACCAAATATGTGCTCAATTTTTTCTAGTCTTCTTATAGTATCTTGGAAAGCAGTCGCCGATGACAGAAACATTCTATTTCTGATCCCTTGTATAACATAGTCTTCCGTAGTGAGTTCATATACGAATCTCGATCGAGTGAATTTCGATACACAAAGTGTTCCCTTGAGGATTTATTTATTTATCATATGGCTTTTAGTGCCGGGAGTGTCCTTGGACATGGTCGGCTCGCCTGAGTCTGTAGCTGCTTCCAGCAGACACCCTAAAGGGTGAGCTACAAGTTCGTTCAATTTCAAGTAGTTCCAACTTTCGCCACCAGCTATCAAGGTTACCTAGTGGTGAACGTTGGAACTTTGATAGAGCGTTCTGACGAAATCTAACCTAACAAGGTTTCCCTTGAGGAAAGAGGCCTTTACCTTCTCTAGTGTCCACTCTCACTTTTAATTTATCCATTATAAGTTCAATTCCATAAGTCAAAACCGGTATTATTTCCATTTGAATGAGTTCCATTGAGGTGGTCAGGAATAGTTTTTCGGGCTTTGGAATGACTTTCATAGCTCTAATCGCTGCTATTGTTTAGTTTCTAACAAGAAAAGATTTGAATGGAAATACTGAGCCCGTATCCGCTCATGTATTTAATATTTCTTTGAGAGCATACTCACTCCACATGCTCAGTTCAATAGAACGCACTCTGAAGCTTCCTCATGATTATTACGCTATTTTGACTTCGGCGAGAACAGCTTATTTTCTTCCTGGAGATATTTGACATACAATTTTGATACCACATATCTCAGGAACATGCCACATACAATTCTGTTTAATTTACCATTCATCTATTCCTTTAGGATTGGTAAATATTATTTTTAGTTAAGGTTTTTACACCGCAGAAACGCGGGGATGGATGTAATTAGTCGCTCAATGACTTAACATCTTCCTTGGAATCGGGAAGCAGTCCCTAGCTGCAACACACCGTCTTGACAGTCCACTGTGACTACACGTGTCGTGTCCATAGTCCGACAGATTGACGAAGGCCACGTTTTGGCATATGTGAATTCCCTATAATAGGGTGGAAATTATCTACAGCCATCGTGCTGAGTGCATCGCATTATTACAGCGAACAGTATTTATTTTGGCCGTGTCAGGCCGGTGAAACGATATTCTGTAAAGCAAAAGTTATTTCGAGTGAAATTAGCATTTTTTCACATACCACGATGACCGTGAACAGGTTGTCTGAAGTCAGACGAAATATTCAGGCTACGGTAAATTATGACAGCCTAGTGAATGCCACTAACAAAACGAATCATGGCATTATTACGCATCCCACGAGTTCTTCAGTGATTGCGAATACTCTGAGTGATTTTAGAAAAGTGTAGATTCTGTGAGAGATATCACGAGTATCGTAGATTCTGTGGCAGGAAACCAGAGCCATTTTTATAATCACCTGCTATAGTGTAAAGCCAGTGAGAACACTTTTGTACTACGTATAAATTGTAGAATCTGTGAAATTAATTGCCACCATGCAGTGCGAAACGCATCACGTGATAAGTGTATTCTACCGTCTACGTGTGAACGTCCAGATGGAGTAACTCCATTATGATGAGGGAAGACCTGAGGATATAACACAGCCATGACGAGAATGTTTGACCAGTACCCTGAGGAACAAACCGAGTACGCGATGAAGGAGGAAGAGGACAGATTAGGACCCTTGGTCTTACCTATAAATATGCCTGGAGAAATGAAGGCATATTACCCTTTCCAACGTGAAGTTTGGAAGGTGAGCAACATGGCATAGTAACCATGAGTCCTGTAACTTCATCACTGTACAAGGTTTGTCCAGGTAGATGTAATTTGATAGTAGGATATAAAGGCCGGTTCTGGGGCAGGGGCTAATGCGCAAGATGGCGGCCGCGCGCAACCAGCCCTATGTTATTCTTATAGAGGGGCCAGTCATAGCTGGGGCATGGGCTAATGCGCAAGATGGCCGCCACGCCCTGAGACTCTTAATGACGTCACAGGAAGAGGTCGGCCGTGTAGTTGTTAAATGGAATATTTATTATTATTATTATTAGGTAATTATTGATTGATCGTGTACAATCAAGACCAGCCTTATATTGTCCACTTTCTGGTGTAGTGGCTAGCATTCTTGGCGGTCATTCCTGAGGTTCGAATCCCGGCTCTGCCAAAATATTTAATTTCTGGTCTCAAGAGTGGAACGGGATACACTCAGCCTTGTGAGGCAAAACTGACAGGAGCTGGCTTTTGATTCATACCTCAGCCATTCTGCCTAACTCAATTTCACCTAACCTAACCTAACCTAACTTCAAAGTCAGAGCAAATATGAGAGCAAATGTGAGAGCACACATAATAAACTAAGTTATAACCTAACCTAACCTAACCCACAGAAACCTCATTTAAAGATTTTACATTTTACATTTTAACATTCTAGATTTTTGATTTTATCATTTTACATTTTTTAGATTTTACATTTTAAATTTAAGATTTTTTTATTTTAGATTTTACATTTTCACATTTTACGAAAAGAGTAAACTACTAGGTCACATACCTAACCTCACCAAACCTAACTTTACCAAACCTAACTTAAGCTAATCCAAAGGCTAATGCACATACACAAAGTATATAAGGGCACATGCAACTATCCTTATGCTAGTCTTATAGGCTACTGTACAACATGATCACTACCCCAACCGGGTATTTTTTTTAAATTTTGATGTTTACACATTTGTCAATTTTCCAATTTCCCATTTTCAGTTTTTTTATTGTTAGTTTTTTGTTTTTCAATTTCATAATATGGAAACATGGATTTTGCATTTTGATGTTTACACATTTATCAATTTCCCAATTACAGTTTTTAAAAAGTCAGTTTAAAGTTTTTCTATGTCATGATATAGAAACATGGATTTCCCATTTGTTGTTTACACATTTGTCAATTTACCAAATTCCCATTTACAGTTTTTAAAATTCCAGTTTAATGTTTTTTCTACTTTGTCAATATGGAAACATGGATTTTCCAATTTGTGTTTCACATGTTCATTTTGCATTAGAAGTGGAGAGAGGAGGGTAGTAATAAAAAATGTACAAGCAGTGTCCATACAATATTTTTTATTTTAAATACATGTACACTACTTACACATAATACATTTTATATATATTCTTTTTTTGTTATAAATTGTACAGTTGTTTTTATTTTGGTTTCTATTTTATTTTATTTTTTTGATTATGAATTCCATTTTTTTCCTTTTTTGTGTTTATCTATTTTTGTAGTGCTATTGTTTTAATTTTTTTAATTGTTTTGTTTTATGTATTTGATAGGCTCATGTAGAGGATCAATCACTCTTTTATCATCACCAGGACACAAAGCAATTTTGTTTAGTCTTATAGATGATATGTCATGTTGTTTAGAAGCGATAATGTTCATTGGTATTCTTTTTACATTGTTTTTCATGACACAATCCTTATAATCTTGAAAGCTTATACAATTTCTGACAACACCTCTGTTAAAAACTTTAATCTTTTTGATTTTTTTTACCATTTATGTGTAAAGCGTACATTTTAGCTCTAAGTCCAACAAATGCTTTTATAATTTGTCCACAAGCCTCGTCTTTAAATTTCCCCAACGTTTTCTTGTTTGATGTAGAGTAACATATGTGATTAGTAGTATAATCAGATGTGTCCAGGTGTTCTTGAAAATCCAACTTGTCTTGATATACATCTTGGGTGTTAACCAAATAAATGAACGAGTCAGTATCCATATACATGAGTTTAAGATTGTCCATGCCATAATAGGGTAGCAGGACATCATAGTGGTGGGAATACATTAGAGTTTTTGAAATATCCAGTATACACATTCCAATATATATAGGCTTATTGAATACAATGTTACGTTTAGCCATGTGGAAAGCAGCTAGGTTAGGACCATAAATTGTTCTGTCAATAAATGTCGGCTTTGCTATTAGCTTTTCTGCCTTTCTGCTGTCAGTCACAAGACGTATTGCCCCCGTAAATTGAATTATATTGAGACCACGGTGGCTGTATTAGCATATGTGAATAAAGTTATGGCTGTCATAGTTGTGACGCGTATATTCATGACGTAGGCACGGATGACGCAGACTTCATGCAAGTAGGCTTATTGAGCTGAGATTCTTGGTGACGTCATGATTTTGTTCGAGAAAGATCTGAGATTTACGACGCAGTCGCAGGGAAACATGGAATTGTGCTAAGGAAGAAGTTACGCTATTGGAGGAAAGGCTCGAACCAATGAATGATAGTTTGGAGGGAGACGGAGATTACTGAAACTACCATATATAATTACTGTTGGAATGCAGAATTGTGGAAATCTATTTTCAGTTATGGCATTGATTTGGAATTTTGAAGAAATTATTTTGAGTTTTTGAAATTTGAAAATCCGTCAAGTATAGCCAAAGTTAGAACTTCTAACAATGACGGAGGAACAAGCTATGGAAGGGATGGATACGCCCCTTAAGAAGTTGATAAAAGGTCTTGCACAGCAGAGAGAAGCTCTCATATCTGATATCTCATATCTCATATATTTCTCTTGTCTCATAGTCGTTTTCGAGTTATTCAGTGAAGCTAGTCGTCTTTAGCGCGTGTGGTAGAGCCCACCGCATCGAACGAGCACGGAATGTGCAGCAGTACCATTTTACGGTTTCTGAAACTAGGCGAAGTTGAAACGCACACATAAACGAGTCTACAAGATTATATATCAAGAGTTGACTAATGCCTTTATGCTAATTCTATTGTGCATTTCAGTATTAAAGTGTGTAGGAAAGTTGAACATTTTCACGATTATAATTTGAAAGATATTGGCATTTTAAGACTGCAGACAAAAATGATTATCTCGCCACCTGAGAAGCACTTTTATAATATCACATTCTACGCTACGGCTGACACGTGTATTGCAAACGTGATACTACATATTGCATTTGGTCATACAACGCTACGTTCTACAATGGAACAATATAATCTGGCAGTACTTTCAACTATTATTATAACAGAAGTGGAGATGGAAGACTAAATCTTTAATGCAATTGGGACATATATCAATGGAGTGAAATAGCAGCATGGAACTTCGCTAATCGTCATTCTACAAAAGCGAGCATGTAGTGAACATCCAACCACACTCATGCATCGTAGTCCAACGCTGAATTATATCAAATGGCAGTGGAAATATCTTCATCCTCTACAATTATGAACATTTCTGCGGAAATAATTGCAATAAACTTCATGGCGAATTTCTACCAGAACTTCAGGGAACTATCAAGAGAGGCCATGGTAGACCCGGCTCACAAAGAAGAGTTTTGCCAGAAGGATGTCTATCGTCTACACGGAGCAGTGCAATTTCCGGAGGAGGAAGCAGTTCTATTCTCCGAGGGCGCTGGCTCCAGGTTCGAGGTCGGAGCACATCTTTACGTTGGTGAAATGGAACTAACAGCAGTTTTCTTTGGAAGATTTTCCTCTAGAACGTCAGTCAACAGATAAGGTAGTCGTGAACGTTTCTTGTTTTATTTGAGCCATTTAGCGATATCTGAGCAACCATTTTTCCCATATTTTCTGTCCCATATATTTTGCCCCATATTCTTGCTTGATATTTCTGTACTCAGTACACTTTGATGATTTATGCCTTTTTCTACGATTTATTAAGACATTGTTATGTCATTGGCATATTTAAATAATTTTGGATCAGTTGAGACTGATAATTTATATTCTTTCAGTAATTTGCATATTTTTGTAGTCACGATTTAACTGTAAAGTTAACGATTTTCTATTGCAAATTTGAATTCAGACAGCGTGTCATTTTATTAAAGTAATTCTATTCAGTAAATTACTTTGACCAATTTTCTGTCATCCTCAAGAAAGAAGAATAATTAAAAGATTTTAGAGCGTTAAAATCTATTACTGTATCGACGATCTTGGAAATACTAGTCGTTTTATGAACATGATTGCAACATAGACATTTGTCGTCAGTTCTGAAATACCATTGCATTATAGACAATTTTATGAAATATGAACTTTGATTACGATTTATTGAATACAATATAGTAATGAACATTTGATAGGAGTTTTTCTCAATTCTAGATTGGAACAATAATGTTTGCATTCCAAAGTCTAATTGTATTCTATTCGATTATTTATGCAGTTTAGATGAACTTTTATTGAAGATAGTATTTTTATACTACGATACTTTGAAGATGTTGTTGTTTGAGTCTTCAGTCTTTTGACTGGTTTGATGCAGCTCTCCATGCCTCCCTGTCCTGAGCTAATCGTTTCATCTCTACATAGCTCCGACACCCTACATCGGAGGCAATCTGTTTAACATATTCTAACCTTGGTCTACCCCTACAGTTTTTGTCCTCGACCCTTCCTTCCATAACTAAGCTTGCTATTCCTGGGTGTCTTAGTATGTGTCCTACCAACCTATCTCTTCTCTTCATTAGCAGTCGCCAGAAACATCTCTCCTCTCCCACTCGTCTTAATACCTCTTTGTTTGTAACCCTATCTACCCATCTGATCTTCATCATTCTCCTGTAACACCACATTTCAAATGCTTCAATTCTCCTCTTTTCTGCTGCACCAATAGTCCAAGTTTCACTTCCATAGAGCGCCACGCTCCAGACAAAGGCTTTCAAAAATGACTTCCTAATACCTAAATCTATATTCGATGTCAGCAGATTCCTTTTTTGTAGAAATGCTTTCTTTGCCTGAGCCGACCTACTTTTAATATCCTCTTTGCTTCGTCCATCACTGGTTATTCTGCTTCCTAAGTAACAGAAGTCTCCTACTTCCTTCAGCTTTTCACCTGCCAATTTGATCTCCATAGAGGTTTCTGATATATTTCGGCTGCATTCCAGTATTTTTGTTTTACATTTATTTATTTTCATCATGAATTCTTTCCGTAAGACGGAGTCCATACCATTCAAAAACTCATTCAAATCCTCAGGCTTGTCGGCCAAGATGACGATGTCATCAGCAAATCTCAGAGTTGAAATTATTTCTCCTTGAATCTTCACTCCCACTTTAAAATTTTCTCTAATTTCCTTCATTGCTTGTTCAATGTAAAGATTGAAAAGTATGGGTGATAAGTTGCAGCCTTGCCTTACACCTTTCTGAATACCAGCTTCTCTCTCATGTCCTTCAACTCGAATGACTGCTGTCTGGTATCTGTACAGATTGTATATCACCCTCCTATCCCTGTACTTTATTCCAATTGATTTCAAAATGTCAAACAATTTAGTCCAATCAACGTTATCAAAAGCCTTTTCTAAGTCTACAAAAGCCATGAACGTTCTCTTATCTTTCCTTATTCTACCTTCTAAAATCAGCCTAAGACTTAGTACAGCTTCCCTTGTTCCTACATTTCTCCTGAAACCAAACTGGTCTTCACCCAACTCCGTTTCTATCTGGCTTTCAATCCTCTTGTAAATTATTCTAGACAGGATCTTTGAAGCATGAGTAATCAAGCTGATTGTACGGTAATCTTCACATCTGTCAGCTCCCACTTTCTTTGGTATAGGGATGATTACATTCTTCTTGAAATCAGGGGGTACCTCACCTGTCTCATAAATCCTACACACCAAGTGAAATAACCTGTTCAGACCTTCTTCTCCTATGCAGCGTAGCAACTCAATCGGTATATCATCTATGCCTGGTGCTTTGTTCCTGCTTAAGTCTTCCAAAGCTCTATCAAATTCTGATCTCAATATTAAATCTCCTTTCGCATCCTCATCAATTTCCTCCTCCCTTTCCATTACATGATTCTCAATCTCCTTTCCCTTATACAAACTCTCTATGTAAGCTTTCCATCTGTCAACCTTTTCTTCCCTATCTGTTAGAGGCTTTCCATTTGTGTCCTTAATATTACAGCACTTAGTCTTCTTTTCCCCAAAAGTATTCTTAATCCTTCGATAAGCTGTGTCTACTTTTCCTAATTTCAGACAATTTTCTATACCTGCACATTTCTCTTTCAACCATTCTTCTTTCGCTTCCTTGCACTTCTTGTTAACCTCATTTCTCAGACGTCTGTATTCTGCTTTCCCCTTTTCATCTCTTAGATTCTTGTGTTTCCGCCTTTCATCCATCAATTCTAGTATATCCTGAGTGATCCACGGTTTTCTACCTATTCTTTCTTTCCTACCAATGTTTTCTTCTGCGGATTTTGTTATTTCATTCTTCAAAAGTGCCCATTCGTCTGCAATTGAAGTTTGTTTAGGGTTTTTCATTAGTCCTTCCTTTATACTCTTCTTGAATCTTTCGTTTACATCCTTCTCTTTCAGTCTGTCTATTGCCCACCTTTTTGGCTTTTGACTTTTCTTCAGGTTCTTCAACTTTAATCTGCATTTCATTACAACCAGATTGTGATCAGAGTTTATGTCAGCACCAGGATATGTTTTACAATCCAAAATCTGGTTTCGAAACCTCTGCTTGACCATAATGAAGTCGATTTGGTAACGCCCTGTATCTCCTGGTCTCATCCATGTGTATATTCTTCTATTGTGGTTATTGAATAAGGTGTTAGCTATGACCAATTCATGCTCGGTGCAGAATTCTACCAGCCTGCTTCCTCGATCATTCCTTTCACCTAATCCGAAATCTCCTACTATCTTCCCTTCTCTCCCTTTTCCTACCACAGCATTCCAATCTCCCATTACTATACCATTTTCATCACCCTTGATATACCTCAGAATTTCGTCTATTTCTTCGTAGACCTTTTCAACATCCTCATCATCAGCTTGACTAGTAGGCATATAGACTTGTACCACTGTAGTGCAGGTAGGTTTTGTATTGATTTTTGCTACAATAATCCGTTCACTATATTGCTCATAATATTCCACCCGCTGTCCAAGTTTCCTACTCAATATGAGGCCAACCCCAGCTTGGCCATTGTTTGATTTAGTGCTAATGACCCTATAGTCTCCTGACCAAAAGTCCTGTTCTTCCTGCCAGCGCATTTCACTAATCCCAACCAAATCCAACCTCAACCTATCCATTTCCCTTTCTAAGTTTTCTAACCTTCCACTTCCTAGCAGACTTCTAACATTCCACGCTCCGATCCGTAGAATGTCAGATTTCCTCTTTGTCACTTCTGTGATGTTAACCCCCTCTCGAGTAGTCCCCACCCGGAGATCCGAACGGGGGACTAGTTTACCTCCGGATTGAAATTTTACAAGGGAGGAGGCCATCATCACATGTAATTATGCATAGAGAGGTGCATATCCTCGGGAATAGCATACGGCTGTAGTTTCCCGTTGCTTTCAGCCGTGCAGCAGGATGCAGTGTAGCCATTATTGGCTTATATTATCAATATCTTAACCGTCTATAAGACTAGTAAAGAATTGATTTATTCTGAAAGGCTGCTACTCCCTTTCAGAATAAGTAAAGAGCAATTCTACTAACAAAAATACTAACCTTCTACCGTACTAACAATTAAATATCAAAACTCTACTAACAAAAAACTTAAGTTCCACCAACAACAAATACTACCACTAAAACAGTCTGTCAACAGACACACTCACATGCACCCTCACACATCACAGTCTACTGAAACAATGAACTATAACTAATAAACAATGCAACTGCTACCAGACACACTCACACACCACAGTCTAATAGAACAATGACATATATCTAATAGACAAACTAACTACCTACTTACAACCAGGGGCGGATTTAGGGGGTATTTCAGGGGGGGCGGTTAATGATTTTTAATCAGGTTGCCTATGTTCCGGGGGCTACATCAGAACAATTTGTAGGAGGTCTCCACGAAGGCAGTACCATTTTTAGTAGACCGTCATCATCTCTGCAGATAGCAGTTTCGCTTGTTATTTTAGTTATTACTATTTTTTTTTGTATTTTATCACCACGTACCTTAGTCAATATAAAATAATAGTTTTGCTAGTAATCGAGACTACTGGAAAGATATGCACCGGTACTTTTATTTCATATTTCATTACGATTTTTTACTGGCACTGATCCTTTTGTTTTTCTTTTAAAAGAAGGTAACGATCCAATAAGCTTCTAAACATCATAAAATGCTTTCAACGAAAAAACAAACCAACGACAAAAACAGGTCTTGGGAATGAACTTTAATCAAAAGCACATCTCATGAAAAAAATATTTATTGCCTCACAATTCCCAATGGTCTCACATTAGGCTCCTTCCCTGCCGTAACACTACAACAGAAGTTTTAGCTTTCGGGCTTTCTTGGAAGCAAAACGGTTAATGATTCTATCGTAGTCTAATTTAATGTCTCGATGTACATACATTAAAGTTAGGCCGTTCAGTCTTTCCTCGCCGCATCTTGACCTATTCTCAGTTTTTTCTAACTTCAGAACAGAAAATGATCTTTCCCCAGTCGCAATACTGACAGGCAAAGTAATAAGAATATGAATCATTGTTCTGATGGTAGGGAAAACTTGTGGATGGCAAGCTGTGTAGACCTCCACCGCCTTTGAAGGGATTGGGCGTCCAGCTTCGCTCTCTCTTCTCCATTTCGCCGCCCAAAGGGATGTCTCGGCATGCATCTTCGCCCGGAGTTCCGACTGCGATGTTTGAAGTAGAGGAGCGTAGCGCTCGGAAAGGATGCTGATGTCCTCCTCAGTGCACGATCCATGTTCAATCCTGGGTCTACGACGCGGGGAAGAAAAACGTTCAGCTGATATGCGTTTAAGACGTCGTCTGTGAAACGCGTTGAGAGGTCTTCCAAGATCCAGTCAAGAAGAGGACTGTAGATGTTCCTTCTGTAGTACTCTTCGGGCGAGTCAGCCGGCGAGTTAGCCCTGTTCTTTTGCTTCTGGACAAGACGCGGCAGGTCGATAGCGGTGCCTTGCTCACGCGCAAGCTTGCTGGCGTTGTCGAAGACCGACGAAAATTCTTGTTCGACGTTTGACCGCTTTTCTTTGAAGATTTGGATCGTATTCCGAGTGGTTTCGGAGGCGGTTTGGACGTCCAGACTTTCGCTTTGGAACAGACGGCTGAGAGGTTCCGTCCGAGTCAGCACTTCTGCTATGCAGCACAGTGTGACGATGAATTGCCCACTAGTGATGCTGGCCAGCAAACTTTCGGCTTTGTGCGCTGACTGATTTTCATCCCATAGAGAAACGATTCCCAACGCGTTCACAATGTCGTCCAATTGGTCCAGGAACTTCAAAACTGTGTCGTGCCGTTCAACCCAACGCGTATCGCACAGCGCGACAAGCTGGCCTTTGATAGTCTTCTTCAACACAAAATTACGCTTCGAGGACGCTGTGAAGAAATTCGTCACCTCTTCCACAGTTCCAAATGCATTTTTAACCGCTTGCACTTTGGACGATTTCGAAAGCGTCAGATTGAGCTGGTGGTTGTAACAGGGCACCCGAACAGCATGAACTGCAGTCTTCTGCAGCTCTTGTACTGCCCCTACAGCTTCCGATATGTTCACCGAACATCCGTCAGTTCCGATGCCAACACAGCTTTTGGGGTCTAGTTTGAAGTCATCAATCGTCTTGGCAACGATGCCTCCCAGCTTTACCCCAGTCAGTTTTGGTTCAACAGCAGACTCTGCCGCTGCTTGAGGATTCTCATCGTCGTCTTCACTAGGGAAATCACCTTCTTCTTCACTTCCTTGAGTATCTTTCTCTTTCTCTTCCGCCGCAGATTTGCGAGCATCTAGAAAGCCCACAAAATCCTCCCTGATTTCGTTCCTCCAGAGATACCGCAAAAACAAAGTCAGCTGAGAGATGTGCGCTACATCTGTTGTCTCGTCAAATCCAACAGAATAAAATCGGGCTTCTTGAACGCGGCTTATTTTCTGCTCGCGAATGTTCTCCCCGCACAGCTCAATTAATTCGTTCTGGATCGTTTTACTAGTGAAAAGGCTTCTGGGTCCCGCCGTTGCAAGATGTTTGGCCAGTTTGACGTCTCCAACTTTCATCCGGAACCGAAGCAGAGCCCGGAAATTGCCGTCGTTTTGTGAAGACTCCTCTTGAGCAATTGGGCCGTCATCACGATGACCTCGGTAGGCGATATTTTGTCGGCCTAGAAACTCGATGTTCATCAAGATGAGAGCAAGCCTTGCTCTGTTTTCTTGGATCTTTACCAGGCGGAAGCTATCCATTTGGTTGGGAAGCTGCTCTTGCGGATTTCTTTGCTTGCGCAAAAAGTCTTCAGCACACAAGGCAGCTTCTTCGTGGTAATTCGTCGCCTCATGCTTCTGTAGGTCACCGTCTTTCCCAAGGAGCTTGGCGAACTTCATCAGAGGTTCCTTGACCAGGGTCTTCAACAGAATCGTTCTTCCTTGGCCACCGGTAGACTTCGCAAAAAAAGGGCAGAACAAACAGAAGAGTCCTCTAAGTGATGGAGAGAGAACGACCCAGGGAAACTTCTGTAAGTGCTGCAGGTGAAGGTGTCGTTTCTCTTCGCTTCCGCCCTTGGTGTGAACGGAGAAAGGAAAACAATAACTCGCGTTTGGTTGCCAGTGACTCGTCAAAAGGGTAGAAAGTGTTCCGTCATCAGGCCTGTTTTTTCCTGAACCTATATACAAGCCGACGTCGTTTCCAAGATTGTCACAGGCAGCAGCATCTCGACAGGAATCCTTTGACGGACGTGAAATCAGTTGCTCCGTTGGAAGTGAATGTGAGGGTCCGGGCATAGGTTGTTTGCTCTTGTTATTGCCACCACCATCGCCGACTCCAGCATCTCCGCCGTCACCGAGCCCTCTGCCGTCAGCGAAGTTTCCAGCGCGTACGTCGCCGCCGAGCCCAACATTGCCACCAACAATTTCAGCACCACCGTCGACGCCGCAATCACTACCGGTACCCAGTCCAGCTCTGCAACCCTCAGCATCATTACTAGCGCCTCCGTTTTCACAGTAATTTCCTCTGTCATCACCATCACCACGATGATCGGAACTGAAAGCACCCTCAGAGTCAACTTCGGGACGGGACGGGGATGAGTGCTCAGGAATTTGTACCACTTTTTTAGGGGCACCGAAATAATTTCTCAAATCTCCACAGCGGTCGCTTTTCCTTTTCCTTCCCCCACTTTCGCGATTAGCCTGAAAGGAATCAAACAAAAAAGATAAATTACTACTGCTCTAATGAAATTTATCTTTTGAAAAATTCGCTTGTTAAATGTCAACGTCAATGTCTGTATCGTACAAAGAAAACATTGCACGTAGCCAAGTTAGAACAGAAACCGAACGGTGGGTTAAAATAAAAATGCAGGCAATGCTAAGAAGGCGCTTCTTTGATCACAAAAGTATTTCAGATAGGCCCTCCGTAAAACCCAATCTAGATAATAATCAAGGGACCGAGGCATTTTCGTGTCTAAAGCGGTTTTGCATTTTATTTTTGATCAGTCCGTAAGAGGTATTCCTCTATCTCGCGAATTTTAGTTAGTCCAAGATTTTTAAACCGGAACCTCAACTTTGTCCTTTTTAATTCTTTTTTAATTGCCGATTAAAATTAAACTAGTGCTTCACTAGGATAAGTATAAGTATTTCAAGGCAAAATAATTGGACTTCTATGAAGGACTTTGGATGATTTTCATTTGAAGTGGGTTACTTGTAACGCGAGGCGAACTATTGTCTTGTGTTTTCAGAAACTCACAGCATCCTCTTTCCGCCAATATCATAATATTCGTGCAGTAAGTTGAGTTTACATTTACGTTGATAGGTTTGTAATGTAATTTAGCGTCGGTCAATTATATTTATTCCGCGTACCCCATCACATTGTGCTCAGGTTTGTGTGTAGCCTACTTAGGAATAGAGAAACCAAATATAGGTTGCTTCATTTCACTGCTCCACAAGCTGGCACCAGTAACTCCTCATTCTATTAATATTTTACTCGATATTATACCCTAACTCATATCTTATAGTGTCAAGCGTCATTGTCGAATACGTTTGTTGTTAACTTCTTCTTCTCCTCACTGTGCGTCTGGAGGTGTTCTGAAATTACCTCATTTCATGTGTTTCATGTGTAATAAACGGAAAGCACTATATTTTCCGTCCTTTCAGACGCACAGGACACACAAAACCTACGAGCGAATAAAATATATAAAAAAACGCGCGAATGCTCACACTTATACAAACTTAGTCACTTAATAATTTAAATTTTATACATAAATTCTATTCAATAAGGCGTGAATAACGCACGTTCTGTACATTTATGGTTGCCGATTCTGCACGGCTTAAAATGTAAAATACATTTTGCAACATAGTGAGTTTGAACGATTCTATGTTTAGAGCTTTGGTTTACTCCTTCAGGTGGGAGGGACGATAAAGGGGGGTTTGGGTATTTCCGTCTACAAAAAATCACAACACAGCACACCACGACTACCTCACTTACCATAATGGTTCTAATGCCTTCGAGAATCCGCACAAAAATATCAGCGAACGCACTTGCCAACACTATCGTAAGAACGCGCACCGCGCACTGACTGTTGACTGAGACTGACCACCAAACGCTTGGACACTTCGAAAGCAAAGCTCGGCTCGGCTTGGTTCCAGCGCAGACTTGTCAGTACAGGCTATTTTCTTTTCTCTTTTCTTTCCCTTCCTTTTTCTCTTTTTTTCCTTTTTTTCTTTCTTTCTTTCTTTTCTCTCCTCTTTCTCCCCTTTTCTCCGCCTTATCTGAAGTCAGGGGGGGGCGGTCGCCCCCCCCCGCCCCCCCCCTAAATCCGCCCCTGCTTACAACTAAAACTAACTACATGCCATGCCATGTTGAATCGCATTATTCCACTTACTTTAAGTACTATTTACAGTGAGAAACTCTCAATGATAATCGATAATTTGTGACTGCTAAATGAAAAGTGAATATCAATATCCACTTAAGACAGGATAAAACAATAAACAAGCAGTTCTGTGAAGAACAAAATAGCCTATTTTCATATATCCTACTAATGTTAATTGCCTCTATCCACACACAAAATTTAAGTTTAATTGCAGTCATTGAAAAGTAAATATTGAGAACCGTCTAATTATTTTGGATGGTCGCCATGCTGGATTTATATATATGTAGGCCGTAGAGTTATGTACCATTAGATGACGATTATTGCGTAGATTCATTATTCAAACGTTGACTTCTACCACATGATTAGGACACAACAAATGAAACCTTAACTACACATTTTCGCACAGTCGCCGTCTTGAGGTAATGTAAACAATTGAACTAGATTAGATATCAGTGTAATATGATGCACATCAGCTGTACCATGTTTCACTGCGCTCGGATGGCTAAATCGCAAGAAACGTTTATTTAAATGCTTCAACTTCGCTTGGCCGCCATGTCGTTTTATATTTTACAATTTTTTGAAAGTCACAAAGGTGAACGTCAAGTTGCGCCTTTTATCACCATACCGAACTTCAGGGTGATATCAGTAATAGTTTCTGAGGTATAGAATGCCGGTGAAATATTTCGCACAGCCGCCATGTTGGATTGGTACGACGCAATAAAATTTGAAGGGCACGGTCGGGGTCGGATTAATAAGTACCATGTTGTTGTCGAGTGTAATTGAAGTCGATCCAGCCGTTTGTATTTTATAAGGGGACAAACACACACACATATACACACACGGGCTAAAGGTGATCTCATAAATGAAAGTAGGCTAAAATGCATTCAAAGACAGATAAATAGTAATAAAAGGATAATGGTTTTCCTTATTATGTTATCCACTTACTCATTTGGACGATTTCTACTTTCTTCATCCTGAGTTTTGAGGGTCTTATATTCCAGATGATCGCTGGTAATACGCGAGGTCTGCCAAGTTTTGAATGCAAGCCGTTTCTTTTTGATCACGGTCTGCAAATCCTCATTCCACCACCATACTTGTTTGTCAAGAAAACGCCTCCCATGTTTCGATTTTCCCAACGTCTCTGCTGCAACCGAGTGAAGGCAGTCGACTATCCTAGTCCAGTTGATCTGTATTGGTTGGCTTGGGTCAAACGTGAGTGTTCCAAGGGCATTCACCAATTCTTTCGTATGGTCCGGTAGCTTCCACCACATAATGCGTTCAGGTCCCGTTGTTTGAGGTCTTTTCGTGGGTACGGTGTCAAACTTGAGATCTAGTACAAGGAGGCGGTGTTGGGGAGCGATGTCATCTGACGGGATGACTTTGACATTTGTTACCAACTTGAAATCATTCCGCCTGAGAAGCCAGTAGTCGATTTGAGATGTTCGACCACCGCTGTAATAGGCGATCAGGTGAGTTGGCCGTTTCTTAAAATAGGTGTTAGCCACAACAAGATCGTGTGCTTCTGCGCATTCAAGGATGCGACATCCCTCTTCATTCCTGGTCCCGAAACCTCGCCCACCATGGCAATGAGGATAGCCATCTCTTTCTGACCCAACATGACCATTGAGATCTCCGCCAATGAACACATATTCATCCTCTGCGAATGAACGAAGATGAGTATCAACACTGCCCCAAAATTCATCTTTCTCATCCCCTGAGCAACCCACTTGAGGGGCGTAGCATGAGACGACACCTCTACTACACTGCCCTGAAGCCTCTCGCAGACGACCACTGCGACACCGTTCTGTGTAGATTTCCTGCCATAGTAGAACAACTTGTACCGCTCACCGATATCCTTAGCCTTGGCTCCTGTCCATATCGTCACCTGTACACATGCTATGTCTATCGATCGACTCTTCAAGACAGCTGCTAGTTCACGGCTTCGACCTGTGAGCGTACCGATGTTGATGGTCGCCAGACGTAGGTGTTGGACTCGCTTCTTTAGCCTGCTCCGTCCATAAGCAGGTAGCCCTCGCTCATTTTCCACGTCGCTTGCCACGGTGGGTGAGTGGTTATAGTGTCGGATTACCAACCCCAAAATTGCAGGTTTGCCCCTGGTCGTGGTAAGTGATTTTTGAAGGCGACAAAAATCACAACACTCATGTCATACGTTGTTGGCATGTTAAAGAACCCATTTGAATTCAGTAGGCCGTGTTCAATGGTAAAATTAATCTCGGGATTTTCCGCCAACACAAAGTTCCTCCATTCTCTACTTGAAAGCGCTGTAGTGTCAAGGAGTTTAGATACCTAACCTCCTTGACTTTCATAGCGTTGAAAGGAACGACGAAATTCGACATGCAAGCTACCCTCTGGGTGTCAATTAACAAAGCTTGCACCAGGCACCCGAGGCCATACGATATTATTATTATTATTATTATTATTATTTCCCACGTCATCCGGGCGATAACGACGCGCATTTATCCGGATATTCAAGGTTCGTACTGGCATGTTCATTTGAAGCGACAAAAAAGTATGATCCAACCGATGTGTCGTTCCACCTGTCGTTGAATAATAATAATAATAATAATAATAATAATAATAATAATAATAATAATAATAATAATAACACCACGGCGTGTCTTATCCACATATACCCGTCATTTTGACTATATTACAGCATGATTAAGATGATGATGATGATGATTGATCTAAAGGACGGAACAGTGAAGTCATCCAATCCTCATAAATATAACATTTGTATTAGTTAAAATGTTAGTTTGGATTCTTAAATGAAGCCCCCACGGAACGGGGTAAGTCCATTTTTTTCGGAAATGAGTTTATGGCGCATTCTGGTGGCCAGCCATCGTCACTACAGACCAGTTGAAATTTATTTCAAATAAAGCGAAATGTCACCGATGTTTTTCTTTTTGGTGGAAACGGAAAGAACGTCCCATATTCTCTCACCTTTTTCATAATTTAACTTAAGTTGTTATTTGTCTTACATGTGCTTCCTTTATAAGAAATAAATTTGACAAAAGAAACTATATTGATTACTGTACACTCAATTGGAGTCTTTTAAAGAATTTCTTTTTAATGTTGAAAATTAAAATTCGCTCTCCTGAAAAATTTATTGAATGTGACTTACCCCGTTTTTCCCGTGGAGTCTTCAAATGTCAGAACATATTACATTAATAAATCAATACTAAAATTTATATTTATAACAATGAAAAATATACCGAACACAAAAATAGAATTTTAAATACAAAATACGTTCTAAGAAGGCACTTAACACTTGGGAATGTAGATTGCTGGCTCTATCCCATTCTCTCCTATAAAGTGGATGACGAGATCAGTAGCCATCACGTGATCGGCTGATATAAGATCGAGAGTATTCTGCAGACCAGTGTTTCTTCGTAGATCAACAAATCCATACACTCAGTTAAAATGTGAGCCACGCCCCCACAGGTACAATGTGGGACGGGATGGGTGGGCAGGGCGTCTTCCATTCTAATCATTTAAGAAGGGTTGGTAGATCTTGTATATCCTATGCTTAATCTGCACAAAATGACAAAGAAAGAAACTCCACCAGCTCAATTTCACGAGAAAATAACCACAAACTCATTACGATATATCAAAGTCACGTCATTGGCACCATATTTTTAAAGAACAGTCACTGGAATGTTTAAAAATAACTAGTTGAAACCCGTCAAAACATGACGGACAATGGACAACATATTTACTGAAGAAGTTTCCTATATAAGTTACTTTCTTTCTACGATTACTTTTTGGCACTATTGCAACTTTAAGGGCATCAAAAGATTGCACTCTTGACATTGCAACATACTACTGGCACACATCTCACATGGAGTGACCAGGATTTGAACCACGCACCCAGGGATGAGAGAGCGGCGTGCTGCCGCCTAAGCCACGGAGGCTTCCCCAAGAGATAAAATAAGGTATGACAATGATATATTGTCGTAATAAAAGAAACATTTCCGGTGCAACAGTGACAATTCAATTTGAAATCAACTTCTAATGACTCCCAAAAAGGTACCGTTATGTGAATCATAAATAATATATTTTCAATGATCTGCCTTGTGAAAGTTATGAAAAGGGAGGAGTACCTACTCGCAACAATTAACGAATCTTCCCCTCCTTTATAATTCTTATAAATTAACTATTAAATTAAAACGCGGTGGGCATCCACCATGTCAGTCATGAACCAAGCTGATTCTGCGTATGCGCTAGGCCCAAGAATTTGGCATTTTTGATTAATTATTAATAAATATTATGGTAATATTTTTGTTTATTTTCAAGACACTCGGCAAATCTACAGGCCTAGAGCTGTCGTCAGAATGCTTTACGAAGTCAATTTGTTAAGCCGTTTTCTCAATCTCGCCGTAACAAAATCACCTTAGCATTTTAAATATATAGTTGCTGGACATTCATAGGTTATTGTTATTTGCTTACAAACTAATCAACATAAACACAGGATTGAATGTATCGGCCTCCACAAACAAATATTACACTGATAACGGCTGTCCAATATATGACTGAAAGAATCTTGCACACTGTGACCGAAATCAAGGAGCTAATAAATCTCCAACAGCATTCTGAGATATTTACTCTAAAGCTAGTATGAGAAAATATTAAAAACTAAATTTCTCGCTTCCGGTATGTTTAAATTAATTCGTTAGCTTTAAGTTCTCCCTTGAATGCTAATAACGCACCCCTTAGAAGTGAAGTGTTTTCCTCCGGAGGTACACGTACCACGATGTGGGAACCTCTCATTTAAACAACGCTAATCGGATTACTGTAACTTGAAATGTATAGTTTTCAGATTTATAATGATCGTGCAAACATAACCACGGTAATCCGGCCTTGGATAAAAAACTGAAGTTTCTCAACACTGATGTTATTGAGGTTTAAGGGGAGGAACAGTGACGTCATCTGCCCCTTAACACTGATAACGAATGGTAATGAATATTAATTAATCCGTAAGGAAAATAATTTGAAGATAATAAAGATTGTTGGTTTACGGGGCAAAATATTTCGATCTGCCCATTGTAACGCAGATGAGATATAATACAGTAGAACGTCGTTTATCCGGACGTCAAACAACCGAAACGTCAATAATCCGGACAAAAAAAAAAAAGTCGGAGCAGCGCGCGCTTACTGTTGTTATGCGGAAGTGCGCGCTTCCTACTGTAGTGAGTCTGTTCTCGTTTTCAATTGTTGTCTCCTAACGTTTGTTTGCTCTATAATGTTTCAACGTGCTACAGTAGGCTATGTGACTGTGCGTACTGTACTGTATTACGTATTGAAACTTACTTCTACGAGTGGCAAAAAGGAAAAACGAAATCGCAATTTTTATCGATTGAGAATAATGCGGAGATCATTAATGAACTGGATAAATGTGAGAGTGTGCAGTGTCTAATGAAAAATTACTGTGTCAGAAAATCCACAATATTTATGATTTGAAGAACCGAAAAGGTGAGATTCTGAATTATGCATCGAAGTTAGATAGTGAAGAAGGGTCTAAAAAGAGAAAAGCCATGAGATCAGCTACGGATGAAAAATTGGAAGACACAGCGTACTTATATGGTTTGTTCAGACAAGAAGTTAGGGATATCCCATTTCTGGACCTTTGTTGTGTGAGAAAGCGTTGCACCTAAATGAGAAGCTTGGTGGTTCTCCCTATGTTTGATTATCCAGAAAAATCGTTATCCGGAACACTTTCGGTCCCAATTAGTCCGGATCTACTGTATTTTAAAAGACTGAGGTGAATGTCTCAAAAAGAAAAAGCTAAATATAAGGTTAAAATAATAATAATAATAATAATAACCCATTATACTTATCCTTTCGTCCAGATTTGTAATGAAAGAAGGAACGAGTAAGCAATGGCATGTAGTCTCTATAGGCTAGATAAAAGGTATATGATAGGAAACAAATAGTTACTCCATGACCTCCCGAGACCAAGAGGAAGTTGGTAATGAAACTATGGAGGGCAGCTATGATCTACTTAAAGGATAACCATCACCTCTATTTAATTTCTTTGGTTAATAAAAAATAATAATAATATCGTATGGCCTCGGATGCCGGGGGCAAGCTTTGAAATTTGACACCCAGAGGGTAGCTTGCATGTCGAATTTCGTTGTTCCATGAATCACTATGAAAGTCAAGGAGGTTAGATATCTAAGCTCCTTGAACACTATAGCGCTTTCTAGTAGAGAAATGAGGAACTTTGTGTTGGCGGAAACTCTCGAGATTAATTTTGCCATTATGAACACGGCCTACTGTATTCAAGTGGGTTATTTGACATGCCAACATCGTATGACATGCGTGTCGTATTTTTGCCGCCTTTCAAAAATCACTTACCACGGAAAGGAGCGAACCTGCAATCTTGGGGTTAGTAGACCGACACGCTATCCACTCACCCACCGTGGCAAGCTATTTCTGTGGTTGTTTACTCATTTATATCGCCTCCCGCATTATTCGAGTTGTGAAATGTTTCTACCAAACAGATGACAGAAGTTTCATCAAAACTAATTCGATGATCATTCTGTATAGCATATTCAGCCACAGCTGTCTGCAGCTTCCTATCTTGTACCTTTTATCTATGGAGGCTACATGTCATTGTCCACCCATTCCTTCCTTCATTGCAAACCTAGACAAAGAGACTTTCAGTTGTCTCGAAACGTCGGTACTTAAGATTTCCACTCCACCTAACAGCCCCAAAGCTATATAATGGATATAATTGGTGGAGAAAATTACGTAACAGAATAATAATACTACTACTAATAATAACTATCATGATAAGCGGAAAAGGAATGAAATACACACAATTTAAAAAAAAATTAAAAATAAAATTGCGAATAAAAGAAACGATGTTCTTTGAGTCAGTTATCACTCAAAAATTGAAATTGCTCTCCCTAACTCACTCTCTCGCCTAACGCTGATGACGCAATCAGCAGCCACCGCGTTATCGATATTGATCGTACCGTGCAGACCAAGGTTTCCTAGATCAACACAATTGGTTGAAATACAGTATTTCATCTGTCATTCATTCAATCATTGCCCCGGACGAGTGCGTCAGGCCTCGGCAGCCGGCACAGTTCACATCCTCGCCACTAGATGGGGGCCTCATTCATTCCACTTTGAAGATATTAATCTCAATTTTGATAGACCAGGGAGGCGTGTCTAATCGTATTTGCTATTAAATTTATTTGTGATTGGCAAATTTTTACTTCATATCGATTCATGAATGAAACCCACGAAGGTTAAATATAATAACAGTTTTGATACAATTAATGAATATAAGAATTGTTAAAGTGGAACTATGGATGTATAATCGTTAGTTCAGTGGACGTGTAAAAGTCGCTGATGAATAATGCCCTTGAATAAGTGAAGGAGGTTCCCACAGTAATATTAATGAAGTTAATGAATTTATAAGTGGAGGTTTTTTGTATGTACTGTGGAAGATTTTGATGCCATATATATTGAGATATATGATGAATTCTGGGCCTATTTTGTGCAATTTTGTGCGTTTGAGCGAGGTATTTTTCCGCTGAGTATATTGTTCAGGTGCTTTGAAAATTAATCATGTGAAGTTACTGTTAAAATTAACAAGAGTGTTTAAATAATTTGAGATAACGATTTTGAATGGAGGTTACCGTCACAAATAATAATAATTATTAAACCTTATTAAACCTGAATCTAAAATTTAAATATAACTAACCTTCATTGGTCGATTATATCACCACGATTTGAGTAATTATCAACCGGATAAACGTGTGGTTTAATGTATTTCTAAAATAAATAATATACATATTGTAAATAATTATGTAAATATCTTTAATAATAATTTGAAATGAAAGAGATTAATAGAGGCCTGTATAAATTTTTCAATTGTCGTTTGACAATGTTATAAACAATTATAATGTTATAAATAATTAATGAACATTTTGTTATAAACATTAAACGTTTGTTATTATACTCTAAAAAACGCTAGTTAAACATTTGGATTAAACAATTAAACAAGTTTTGGGATTATTAGAGTTATCCACTGATATTTGAATGGAGCATTTAAAAGATTTGCGTGATAATATTTGAGCTGAGACGTGAACATTTGAAGTGTTTTGAAAAGGAGCTAGGCTCTGATGTAACTAGCATATGCTAACATTGGATGGACAGGTGCGTCCATTTGACGATGCAAGCATGCGACTTGGTGTAGGGTGTATCGCAGCTGGCCAGACAACTGTATGATAGAGGCCAAGGTCGTCTACATAGCAGGCTTGCGGTTATAAATAAAATGTGATGTTTATGAAAAAGGAAAACAATTGCTATATGTCTCGTCCCTACTCCCTTATTCATTCCAAGTGTATTATTATTATTACGTTCTTTTGAGCTAGAAAGCTGAAATTTTGTATGCAAAGTCTACAAGTCCTACAGGAGGACATGGTTACATTGACAATGGATTCTGATCGCCACGTATTTTGTTGTTATATTTTTGTTAAAATTATTCCTTTATGTGAAATAAATTATTGTACAGTTTAAGGTTTCTTGTTTCCGTCTTGGTTCATTTTAAATATCGTGGTGGAGGTTATTGTGAGGGCATACTTTTAAGTGATCCAGTTGGCAACCCAGACCCGAGATTAATTTGAATAGGTAAGTAAAAGGTAAGTATGAACCCCGGTATATTTTGGTGTGTTCCACAATAATTTCTTGTTAACTACTGTGCTCTAATCTCGGTAGTATCTGTCAGTGCCATTTTCATTGATGTAGCTGAGCCGGGGCGATTGATTATTGGCAATTCGATTGAGGGGGCGGATATCTGACAGCCTACTATTCGGATTATCGGGGACAGTAGGATTGGCGCCGCAATTCGGTGGGGCTCGATTGACAACACTGGATTACCAGGTTGAACGCCAGTAGAATTGGCACAATCGAAGTTCGGAATACTTGAATAACATTGGATTACCAAGTTATTGGAGTAGAATTGGCACCGCAATTTTGTGGAGTGTTCGAATAACATTGGATTACCAAGTTATCGATGTCAATGGGATTGTGAAGACTCAAATAAAGAGGTTGATTCTTTGTTAGATGTCTTGGCCAATTGTAGAATTTGAGAGTGTGATTATATAGGGATTAAATGTTGTGTTGTATTAGGAAAATTACACTCAGAAAGGATCAGATCTTATACAACTTGAGAGAGGTTAAATAGGCTGGAAACTTAGAAAAATCGCCTATGATCTGGAGACTTATTTTATTTGACCGGCTTATGACATGTTTAGTCATATTAAAGATAAAATTAAACTATTTGGATTGTAAATGTAAATTATTTGTGTTAGGATATTTTAAAATGAACTAAAGAAATTTGAACATGTGCTTGAGTTTATTTCAACATGAAGTGTCTACGAAAGTTAATTATAAGGTAATTATAAGTTAGATTTAAGACAGAAAATTGCTCAAACTTTATATATGGTGAAAAATGTTGCTCAGATGTTGTTATTTTGCTCTGTTTGATGTATGTCCCTAAAGCAGTCTATTATTGAAATATTATTGAGATGGCAGATGAGAGTATTAGGAAGATGTTGGAGGAGATGTCCAACAATTTGTCTGCTAGTTTGAAAGCTAGCATGAATGAAAGCATGAAGGAGATGGAAGCTAGGAATACTAGTCGAATGGAGGAGAATGCTAGTAATTTGTCTGCTAATTTGTGTATTAGGCTGGATGAAATTTTGAAAGTTCTTCAGACCAGGTCTGCAAACGTAGAAAATGATATGTCGCGTTTACAGACCAGTACCCAGGGAATCGAGAATGCTGTAACTGACATGCGCACAGACGTGTCCAATGTCCATAAAGATGTCTCAGAGGATAAAGTGGATTGTCCAATATGCATAAAGATGTCTCAGATGTTAAAGTAGATGTTTCTAAGGTACAGAAAGACCTTACTATGTTGAATCTTGATGTTGCTAACGTTCGGGGTGATATTTCATGTGCTAGAGCAGAAGTAATCGTTGTTAGGAATGATGTTGCTACTGTACAAGACAAAGTAGAAGAGGTTCAAAGAGAGATTAAAAATGTTCGAACCGATGTGTCAAATGTTCAAGTAGACATAAATAATATTCATTCTGATGTAAATGAGATGCAAAGCGACATCAATAAGATACAAGTAGAAGTTAATACAGTTTTTGTAGACATTGCCAAAGTTCAAACTGATGTTAATAAAGTTAGAGAAGAAATTGAAACTTCAAAAACGCTTTGTACTCGTAACATTAGTGCTTTAACAACTCGATTGGTTGACGAGTCTGTTAGGACAACAGCTTCTTTAGCTGGATTAAAATATCATGTAGAGGTCATGAGAACCCAAGTCTTAGATCATAATCGTTTACTTAAGGAAGACATTGAAGTAGATATTGCGGAAATGTTAACTGCAAATGTAACGGTTTGGAAAGATGAATGGAACAGGTCAAGTGGGTAACATGTCACTCAGATTCAGGAGCGAATTGAACGAAAACTTGCCAGTACACAAGTAGATATAAATAATGAGGTAGTTCAAATTAGAAAGGATTTGAGTATAAGGATGGATTCGCTATCCGAAAAGCAGGTAGAGGATAGAACTCAAATAGGTCAGGACGTGCAAGCATTAAAGGAACAAATTCATAAGGTTGTCTCTGATGTCAATGAAACTACGAGCAAACTTCAGAATTTGAAACTAGGAGAAGCTAGCATGATGAAAACCTATAAAGAAGAGTTGATTAGGAAAGTCATCACGGAAATCACAGATAAGGATCCAGAAGGCTTGACTTGTGAAGATGATAGGAATTACGTCAGAAGATGTAACCTCGCTACTGAAGAGAGAGATATTAGTCCTGAGGAACGTATATTCAGATTTCGGGAAGAAGAAGAGGATAGGAATATTGAACCTGAATGGAAATATCGTGATGGTGGGAAGAATTACATGGATTCATATCCAAGAAATGTGACAGTCATCCGAAACTTTGAGGACAAACCTCAAAAATTTAGTAATACTGATAGTCTAACACCGATAGAATATATCAGGAACCTGAAAGACTATTTTATTGAAGCCCATATTCCCAGAGAAAGAGAGATGAGAATCGTAGAAAGATTTCTAGCTGGAGGACCCCTTGAATGGTTCAGAGCATTTCGGTACACTTTTGGTAATTCCGATGAATTTGCAGAGGCACTGATAAACCGATTCTGGTCAATAGAAGCACAGAATTCATTAAGAGCTGAGGTATACTCGAGGAAGTATTCAGGTACTCTTCCAACACGGTACGCTGATTTCTTCACGAGCCAGTTATCGCGCTTGAGATTCTTGCAACCCCCATTGTCGACAGAGCAGTTGATAGATGCTATTTCTCGTATGCTGCCTGTGGAGGTTAGAAGACTTATCATATCGTCAAATATCAGGGATTTGACCAGTATGGACGAACTATTGAGAAGGCTTGACTACACGAGTCCGATGCCAAATGTGGTTCAAAAAGGTCAGAGGCACGAATTCAGAGACATTAATACAGTCTACATGGATCAAGTTCAGCAAACTGATAAGCCTGCTGAAGAAAAAACTGAAAATGTAGGTCCTCACAGGAACAATTATTTTCGCAACAACAGATCACAAGGTTACCGTCCATATCAGCAAAGACGAGACTGGAACAACAATAGAGGGAATTATAATAACGGAAGAGGTAGATACTACAATAACCAGGGGTACAATAGAAACTACAACAGAAATAACCAATACCAGAATCGGAATCAGAATTCTCAAGATCAGGTTATGACACCCGACAAGTATCAAGAGAGAGAGAAAGAAAGTCAGCTGTATTTGAAGGAATTACGAGAGAAGGAAGCTGAAAACCAAAAGAAAAGACAGGATGTAATGATCGATCCTGGTCCTTCTACAAGCCAGCAGAACTTGGAAAATAGGAATACTGGACAGAAGAGAAAGTAGAGAGGAGAGAATGCATTAGCCACACACAACCCAGAGTAGAAGAGACTTATGATTAAGGAACATAGAGGAAATATCATACAAGAGTAAGCCAATAATAATTCAATTTCGTGTTCAAGTGAATTCAGATATTTATAACACAGAGTTTAAAAACAATTTGCAACTGTTTTTAAAACGAGGTGAAGGGAGAATGCCCCCGTAAATTGAATTATATTGAGACCACGGTGGCTGTATTAGCATATGTGAATAAAGTTATGGCTGTCATAGTTGTGACGCGTATATTCATGACGTAGGCACGGATGACATAGACATCATGCAAGTAGGCTGATTGAGCTGAGATTCTTGGTGACGTCATGATTTTGTTCGAGAAAGATCTGAGATTTACGACGCAGTCGCAGGGAAACATGGAATTGTGCTAAGGAAGAAGTTACGCTATTGGAGGAAAGGCTCGAACCAATGAATGATAGTTTGTAGGGAGACGGAGATTACTGAAACTACCATATTTAATTACTGTTGGAATGCAGAATTGTGGAAATCTATTTTCAGTTATGGCATTGATTTGGAATTTTGAAGAAATTATTTTGAGTTTTTGAAATTTGAAAATCCGTCAAGTATAGCCAAAGTTAGAACTTCTAACAATGACGGAGGAACAAGCTATGGAAGGGATGGATACGCCCCTTAAGAAGTTGATAAAAGGTCTTGCACAGCAGAGAGAAGCTCTTATATCTGATATCTCATATCTCATATATTTCTCTTGTCTCATAGTCGTTTTCGAGTTATTCAGTGAAGCAAGTCGTCTTTAGCGCGTGTGGTAGAGCCCACCGCATCGAACGAGCACGGAGCGTGCAGCAGTACCATTTTACGGTTTCTGAAACTAGGCGAAGTTGAAACGCACACATAAACGAGTCTACAAGATTATATATCAAGAGTTGACTAATGCCTTTATGCTAATTCTATTGTGCATTTCAGTATTAACGTGTGTAGGAAAGTTGAACATTTTCACGATTATAATTTGGAAGATATTGGCATTTTAAGACTGCAGACAAAAGTGATTTTCTCGCCACCTGAGAAGCACTTTTATAATATCACATTCTACGCTACGGCTGACACGTGTATTGCAACCGTGATACTACATATTGCATTTGGTCATACAACGCTACGTTCTACAATGGAACAATATAATCTGGCAGTACTTTCAACTATTATTATAACAGAAGTGGAGATGGAAGACTAAATCTTTAATGCAATTGGGACATATATCAATGGAGTGAAATAGCAGCATGGAACTTCGCTAATCGTCTTTCTACAAAAGCGAGCATGTAGTGAACATCCAACTACACTCATGCATCGTAGTCCAACGCTGAATTATATCAAATGGCAGTGGAAATATCTTCATACTCTCCAATTATGAACATTTCTGCGGAAATAATTGCAATAAACTTCATGGCGAATTTCTACCAGAACTTCAGGGAACTATCAAGAGAGGCCACGGTAGACCCGGCTCACAAAGAAGAGTTTTGCCAGAAGGATGTCTATCGTCTACACGGAGCAGTGCAATTTCCGGAGGAGGAAGCAGTTCTATTCTCCGAGGGCGCTGGTTCCAGGTTCGAGGTCGGAGCACATCTTTACGTTGGTGAAATGGAACTAACGGCAGTCTTCTTTGGAAGATTTTCCTCTAGAACTTCAATCAACAGATATGGTAGTCGTGAACGTTTCTTGTTTTATTTGAGCCATATAGCGATATCTGAGCAACCATTTTTCCCATATTTTCTGTCCCATATATTTTGCCCCATATTCTTGCTTGATATTTCTGTACTCAGTACACTTTGATGATTTATGCCTTTTTCTACGATTAATTAAGACATTGTTATGTCATTGGCATATTTAAATAATTTTGGATCAGTTGAGACTGATAATTTATATTCTTTCAGTAATTTGCATATTTTTGTAGTCACGATTTAACTGTAAAGTTAACGATTTTCTATTGCAAATTTGAATTCAGACAGCGTGTCATTTTATTAAAGTAATTCTATTCTGTAAATTACTTTGACCAATTTTCTGTCATCCTCAAGAAAGAAGAATAATTAAAAGATTTTAGAGCGTTAAAATCTATTACTGTATCGACGATCTTGGAAATACTAGTCGTTTTATGAACATGATTGCAACATAGACATTTGTCGTCAGTTCTGAAATACCATTGCATTATAGACAATTTTATGAAATATGAACTTTGATTACGATTTATTGAATACAATATAGTAATGAACATTTGATAGGAGTTTTTCTCAATTCTAGATTGGAACAATAATGTTTGCATTCCAAAGTCTAATTGTATTCTATTCGATTATTTATGCAGTTTAGATGAACTTTTATTGAAGATAGTATTTTTATACTACGATACTTTGAAGATATTAATCTCAATTTTGATAGACCTGGGAGGCGTGTCTAATCGTATTTGCTATTAAATTTATTTGTGATTGGCAAATTTTTACTTCATATCGATTCATCAATGAAACCCACGAAGGTTAAATATAATAACAGTTTTGATACAATTAATGAATATAAGAATTTTTAAAGTGGAACTATGGATGTATAATCGTTAGTTCAGTGGACGTGTAAAAGTCGCTGATGAATAATGCCCTTGAATAAGTGAAGGAGGTTCCCACAGTAATATTAATGAAGTTAATGAATTTATAAGTGGAGGTTTTTTGTATGTACTGTGGAAGATTTTGATGCCATATATATTGAGATATATGATGAATTCTGGGCCTATTTTGTGCAATTATGTGCGTTTGAGCGAGGTATTTTTCCGCTGAGTATATTGTTCAGGTCCTTTGAAAATTAATCATTTGAAGTTACTGTTAAAATTAACAAGAGTGTTTAAATAATTTGAGATAACGATTTTGAATGGAGGTTACCGTCACAAATAATAATAATTATTAAACCTTATTAAACCTGAATCTAAAATTTAAATATAACTAACCTTCATTGGTCGATTATATCACCACGATTTGAGTAATTATCAACCGGATAAACGTGTGGTTTAATGTATTTCTAAAATACATAATATAAATATTGTAAATACTTATGTAAATATCTTTAATAATAATTTGAAATGAAAGAGATTAATAGAGGCCTGTATAAATTTTTCAATTGTCGTTTGACAATGTTATAAACAATTATAATGTTATAAATAATTAATGAACATTTTGTTATAAACATTAAACGTTTGTTATTATACTCTAAACAACGCTAGTTAAACATTTGGATTAAACAATTAAACAAGTTTTGGGATTATTAGAGTAATCCACTGATATTTGAATGGAGCATTTAAAAGATTTGCGTGATAATATTTGAGCTGAGACGTGAACATTTAAAGTGTTTTGAAAAGGAGCTAGGCTCTGATGTAACTAGCATATGCTAACGTTGACTGGACAGGTGGGTCCATTTGACGATGCAAGCATGCGACTTGGTGTAGGGTGTATCGCAGCTGGCCAGACAACTGTATGATAGAGGCCAAGGTCGTCTACATAGCAGGCTTGCGGTTATAAATAAAATGTGATGTATATGAAAAAGGAAAACATGTCTCGTCCCAACTCCCTCATCCATTCCAAGTGTATTATTATTATTACGTTCTTTTGAGCAAGAAAGCTGAAGTTTTGTATGTAAAGTCTACAAGTCCTACAGGAGGACATGGTTACATTGACAATGGCTTCTGATCGCCACGTATTTTGTTGTTATATTTTTGTTAAAATTATTCCTTTATGTGAAATAAACTATTGTACAGTTTAAGGTTTCTTGTTTCCGTCTTGGTTCATTTTAAATATCGTGGTGGAGGTTATTGTGAGGGCATACTTTTAAGTGATCCAGTTGGCAACCCAGACCCGAGATTAATTTGAATAGGTAAGTAAAAGATAAGTATGAACCCCCGTATATTTTGGTGTGTTCCACAATAATTTCTTGTTAACTACTGTGCTCTAATCTTGGTAGTATCTGTCAGTGCCATTTTCATTGATGTAGCTGAGCCGGGGCGATTGATTATTGGCAATCCGATTGAGGGGGAGGATATCTGACAGCCTACTATCCGGATTATCGGGGACAGTATGTCTATTCCTTTAGGGATATTTTCCATTGGTTTCCAAAAATTGCATTGTTGAATAATTTGTTTAGATTTTTCTCAAAATCATTTTTGGCTTGTTTTCGAAGTTTGTTATTAAAATCAACGTATGCCTTTAGCCAAGGTCTTTGCTAAAACTTTAACACACGATGAATTTTTATCAATTTTATTTCATGACCTAAAGCCTGTTTTAATGCCATGTAGTGAACAACGTACCGCTTTCGATTTCCAAGATGAGGAATTAGTTTTTTCACAGACGAATCCTTAGGTTGTGTACACTCTGGTAGGAAAGGTAAATCATTGTGTAGATCATGAAGGTCAGATGGGTAATCAACATCAACGTCTAGAATGTACCCCACAGGATCGTCTTCCTTTAGTGTTTCTAGATCAACCGTATCTGGAGAAATCCACTGAAATCCACCATAAGGAAGAGAGTGACACATAGCCCACCCATATTGGTTGTTGGCATCATCATAGGTTATAAACTGCGATGGTTTCTCAGAATCATAGGTTTCCATGTATTTATTGTTAGCTTCAGCATACCGATGAGACACCTGGCATATGCGTCCACGTATTCCAGACTCTATTAAAAGAATCTGATCGTAATCCTGTAGCAATTCCAGTTCAATTCCAGTGTAAAAGAGCATTGCCTCGAAACTTAAAACCAGGCGAAGTAATGAAGTGTGCAGCATCCACTCGGTGTGTTTCTAATGTTTTGTTTCTGAACGTTACAAAGCTGTCTGCAAGAAGGAGTACATCTGAAGTTAGGTAGAGGTCACTATATTCCCCTCGAGTTTTAATGTTGAACTGATTCCACACATTTTTGGCATGTTCACAGTCTTCTATACTAACATCTTCTTGACCTAATTTGTTAAAGAATAGCTCTTTTGGAGGTAAACACTTTTCACTGAACTTTTCCCATGAATCAATGTAATCATAACAAAATACACCTTTACGAGTCATGAGCATTGCAATTTCTTTTCCAAAGTACTTGTCTGTTTCAGGGTATGATGTTAAATTGGAAACTAAGTTTTCCAAACTACTTGGCATTAACCGAAACGTGTCCACAAATCGAAGCTTAACATTTCCTACATATTTGGTGAAGGAAATGTACTTTTCGTTGGAGTTTGCGATAACATCTACTCTCTCAGTAGTACATCCCAATTGTTTTACAATGAAATTTGCATCGTAGCCACTCATATTATGTAGAAACACAGGAACGGGGTCACGTGCTTTACACCTCATATTACAGTTATTGTGAGCACTTCCACGGTATTCCCCTGTAATATGGCAGTGGTCTCGAACTTTCCAGTCCTCTTTGGTGAATGGTTTTTGACACAAATAACAGGTTTCAGAACATTGGAACTCTGCTTCTTGATCCTGAGTTAAGGCGTTTGGAACATTTAAGCTGTAAAGGCGATCAATTTCATTAGCTATTGAGATCAAACAGTCCATAAAAATTTCTGCAGCGTCAGGTCCACGATAAATAACAGGTTGGCTTGGAAGATTTGTCTTTATGTGTTCCACAGTAGGTGAGGGTTTAACATATATACCAAAGCTCATAGGAACATGACTCTGGTATGGCATTGTATAACTTGCCTCAGGATTTGGTAGACATGTTTGATATGGTAGAAGTATACTTTCAAAATCTGCATAGATAACGTATGGTATTCTCAACATTTTTTCCACATTTAAGAATTTCACAATTGGGTTTTTAATAGGCATTTCAAACCTAGCAATGTCATGTTGGACACACAACGCTCTATGTTCTTTTAATTTTTCCATTCCTTGTTGTCCATATCGATTATCAAAGTGAGTAAAACACCGTTTGCACGTATATATCTTATGTTCACGGTGGGTAATCTGATGTGCTACTACTTTATCAAAATCTTTGATAAAGACGTAGTGGTTCTGTCCGGATGATGAACTTAACAGAAGGAGGTCGCGATGGTCTTGCAGCTCTTGATCCACAACCTTTAGAGGGAACAGTTTATTGTCTTTTTCCAGTCCAAATACATTTATGGATATGTCGTTGGCTTTTTCAAATTTGGGAATGTCAGCTAGCGATGTAGGAAATGATATTACTGAAAAATCATACTTGTTTTTCAGATCCTTGTATTTACTAACGCGTTTAGCATCAGTTTTAACCAGTTTTGCTAAAATTGCATACATAAAACGTCTCTCGTCCTTAAAGTTTTGAGGTTTAATGCAGGCTTTTCTTGCTTGTATAGCTGCTGGTAATGGAATATATGTGCTGCCACGCAAGGGATTATACGTGTTTATTTTTAATCGTACTCCTTCCACTGCTAACAAAGCCCAATTACTGCCTATTAGCTCAGATTCTTCCATTTCAGTAGTTAACTGTGTAAATTGTGTTTCCTAGAAACTACTTAAGTCTGTTTCCAAAAAAGAAGCCTGATTTCGTGTTTCAAAAGCACGATCTGTAAATTCATTCCTAGACGTATGAATGAATCTACATTCAGCCACAAGATTAACTTTAATTGACTTGTGCATTGCTAGTTCTTTCTGCATAGCTTGTATTATTTGCTGTTTGGACTCTTTACGGTATGAATTTAAATCCTTACACGTATCACAACGTATAAAATAGGATTTAAGACGACCTTGAAAAGACGTTTCATAATCAGTAAGTCCATTATTATCAGGAACCATTGAGAGCAGGTAATGTTTTGTAGGCTCAGTTTTTTGTCCTTAAGCTGCTGACACAACACAATAATATTCTTCATGGCGACGTCCATTGTAGGCATTGTAAAATTTACTGCCACAAGTTTTGCACTCATAAAATTTACCACACGATACTTCATGACGCTTTCAATCATAGTCCCGAAGAAAAGTCTTTCCACACTCTTTGCACATAAAGCTAGGCATGGTTTCTTCCATCATGGATGTTGATTTCTGCAAACAGCTGCTTACTGCGTATCACAAGGCTGTAGGCTGGTCAGTGAGACGGTCTTTCACGATGTGAACACTGCAAAAGGTAGTAATCAACTGATTGTATTCCTGCAAAGAGACCTCTTATATACCCTAATCAAGACCAACAGCTACTTACCACGTAATACACGGCTGGAGCCTAGTGGGTGAGACGATCTTTCACAATGTGATCTCTGTTAAATGTAGTAGTAAACTGAAAATATTTTTACACCCTACTGAAGGTTATCAGGTACTTACTGCATATCAAAAGGCTGTACACACATATGTTAGACACTCTCTCTTGCTAAGGACACCTATATTCCCTATACAAGGCTATACATGTTAGTTCTAAACACTTAATGGTTATTTGTATATTAAATTTATATACACAGCTTATACGAGCACGTTTTTCACGCAATAAAACATTGTCAAATAGCCACATGCGACACGCAAAGTATGTTTCCCCTATCTAGCGGTGACTATGAGAACTACCTGAACGACAGCATGGTACCTAGCGCTCCATATCATTACTGAACGATCAGCATGCTATCTACCGGTCGATATCAAAAATTACTCAACTACCTGCATGCTACCTACCGGTCAATATGACAACCCACTCAACTACTAGTATGCATTCCAATAATGAGCACATTTGCTCATATCCACTAACAATACACACAGCGGGTTTGCTTTATAGTTTAGAATAATTATCGACTCTCAACTCTTATAACTCTGTCAGAAACACGATATTTCTTTTTTTTAAATTTTTGCTCGATGTCACTACTGAAGTGATAATGGGTTTTCCGATCCTATCACTATAAATTCATTACCCCCGCTCTTATCTCAGTCTAGACAACAATCATGCCTATTTTTATTATGTCAGATGATGTAATGTTCGGGTGCAAAGTGTGTGCAAAGTAGGTGTAAAAGTGAGTGAAAAGTGGGTGCAAAGAGGGTGCAAAAGTCGGTGCAAAAGTGGGTGCAAAAGTGGAGTGTAAAAATGGTACCACATTTTGTAATGGCTTATTTGACAAGTTATTTTGTGGTACCCTATTGGTAATGGCTTATTTAACAAGTTATTTTTGTCAATGTATTTAGAGGATATTTCTCTTGTTCTTGGAAAGTATCTCAGCCCTTTGTATGATAGCATAATGCTTACCGCCATGTTTGTAAGCAACAACAACACACTCAAGTTCCAAGAATCCAAACTACTCTAAGGTTAATGATTGTCCCTCAACTCCATTCCACGCCTAGTCAAAAACATTATACATTTCAAATTTTTCAAAACAATAGGTAAATTGGGACAGTATGCTATATGTTTAAACTAAAAGTCATATAAAATCATATGCTAACTCCAACACCTACGTCTATCCCACTCTCAGTCAAAAAAAAATCTTTAAATATTTCCAAAAAATATTTGGAAAGTAGGCTATATTTTGAAAACTAATCATCCTAAAAAGTGATATATAGACTCAAACCAATGGCTTTTATGTCCTTAATCGTTAGAACATATCATGGAATTTTTGACATTTTTCCAAAAAATGTTCATTAAAAAAAATGGGCTATATTTAGTAAACTATGAAATTTACAAAAAAATGTGCTTGACATAAATGACATGTATTTACTCCCTCTACCACAAAACCAAGTCCCTGGTCTCTGGGACAAAATCGAAAAAGTTTCAATTTTGAAAGTAGGCGATATTTTGAAAACTTATCATTCTAAAAAGTCATATGTAGACTCAAACAAATGTTCTTTAAGTCCTTTAACGATAGAACAAAACTTAACATATTTTAAATTTTTCAGAAAAAGGTGAATTTTCAAAATTGCCTATTTTTGGAAACTAAGAATTTTACAAAAAAGTTTGTTTAACGTAAATGAAAGACCTTTACCCCCTCTACCCCCAAAAAAATTGTAGGTGCCTAGGACAAAAAAAAACTGTGGAGTAGTGGTTTTGCAGGGGTTCTAATGCCACCTCCACCTCCACACCTCACAAGATGGCGGCCGTAGCTTAACATAACCCAGCCTAACCTAACAAGATGGCAGCCGTATCTTAACTTAACCTAGCCTAACCTAACAAGATGGCGGCCGTAGCTTTACTTAACCTAACTTAACCTAACCTAACTTAACCTAAACCTACGAGGTGTGATCAAAAATTTTCAAAATGGTGGTCATAGCTTAACTTAACCTAGCCTAACCTAACCTAACCTAAACCTACGAGGTGTGATCATAAAGGTCCAAGATGGCGGTCGTAGCTTAACTCAACCTAACCTAACCCTACGAGGTGTGATCAAAAAGTTCCAGAATGGCTGCCGTAGCTTAACTTAACCTTTGATTGATCCCTGTTGATTGACCCCTTTTGATTGATCTCTGTTGATGTATCCCTTTGGACTGGTCCCTGTTGACTAGCCCTTTTGGACGGGTCCTTTTTGAAGGGAATCATTTTTTTACGGGTCCCGGAGGACGGGTCCTTGTTGACGGGTCCCTGTGGGCGGGTCCTTTGGACTGATCCCTATGGACTGGCCCATGCATTTTAGCCAAATTATGTCAAAGGGACCTCCACACAGGGACCCGTCAACAAGGACCCGTCCTCCGGGACCCGAAAAAAACTGACTCCCTTCAAAAAGGACCCGTCCAAAGGGGCTAGTCAACAGGGACTAGTCGAAAAGGATACATCAACAGAGATCAATCAAAAGGGGTCAATCAACAGGGATCAATCAAAGGTTATGTTAAGCTACGGCAGCCATTTTGGAACTTTTTGAACACACCTCGTAGGGTTAGGTTAGGTTGAGTTAAGCTACGACCGCCATCTTGGAACTTTATGATCACACCTCGTAGGTTTAGGTTAGGTCAGGTTAGGCTAGGTTCAGTTAATCTAATACCACCATTTTGAAAATTTTTTGATCGCACCTCGTAGGTTTAGGTTAAGTTAGGTTAGGTTAAGTTAGGTTAAGTAAAGATACGGCCGCCATCTTGTTAGGTTAGGCTAGGTTAAGTTAAGCTACGGCCGCCATCTTGTTAGGTTAGGCTAGGTTAAGTTAAGCTACGGCCGCCATCTTGTGAGGTGGGGAGGTGGCATTAGAATCCCTGCAAAACCACTACTGCACAGTTTTTGTCCTAGGCACCTACAATTTACTTTTGGGGTAAAGGGGGTAAAGGTCTTTCATTTACGTTAAACATACTTTTTTGTAAAATTCTTAGTTTCCAAAATATAGGCAATTTTGAAAATTGACCTTTTTCTGAAAAATTTAAAATATGTTAAGTTTTGTTCTATCGTTAAAGGACTTAAAGAACATTTGTTTGAGTCTACATATGACTTTTTAGAATGATAAGTTTTCAAAATATCGCCTACTTTCAAAATTGAAACTTTTTCGATTTTGTCCCAGAGACCAGGGACTTGGTTTTGTGGTAGAGGGAGTAAATACCTGTCATTTATGTCAAGCACATGTTTTTGTAAATTTCATAGTTTACTAAATATTGCCCATTTTTTTAAATGAACATTTTTTGGAAAAATGTCAAAAATTCCATGTTATGTTCTAACGATTAAGGACATAAAAGCCATTGGTTTGAGTCTATATATCACTTTTTAGGATGATTAGTTTTCAAAATATAGCCTACTTTCCAAATATTTTTTGGAAATATTTAAAGATTTTTTTTTTGACTGAGAGTGGGATAGACGTAGGTGTTGGAGTTAGCATATGATTTTATATGACTTTTAGTTTAAACATATAGCATACTGTCCCAATTTACCTTTTTTTTGGAAAAATTTGAAATGTATAATGTTTTTGACTAGGCGTGGAATGGAGTTGAGAGACAATCATTAACCTTAGAGTAGTTTGGATTCTTGGAACTTGAGTGTGTTGTTGTTGCTTACAAACATGGCGGTAAGCATTATGCTATCATAAAAAGGGCTGAGATACTTTCCAAGAACAAGAGAAATATCCTCTAAATACATTGACAAAAATAATTTGTCAAATAAGCCATTACAAACAGGGTACCACAAAATAACTTGTCAAATAAGCCATTACAAATAGGGTACCACTTTTACACCCCACTCTTGCACCCACTTTTGCACCCACTTTGCACCCTCTTTTCACTCACTTTTACACCTACTTTGCACACACTTTGCACCCGAACATTACATCATCTGACATAATAACAAGTAGTTCCGTGAAGAACTATACAGCCTATTTTCATATATCCTACTTATGTTAATTGCCACTATCAACATACACAATTTCTGTTTGATTGCTGTAATAGATTCGTAGATATTAAGAACCGACTAAATATTTCGGATGGTCGACATGTTGGATTTTATATATGTAGGTCCTAGAGTTATGTACTGTTACATGCAGATTATTGTGAACGTGTAGTATTCAAACTTCAATCGCATAATTAGGACACAAGAAAAAACAAGGAGATTTAAAAAATTTTCACAGCTGCCATCTTGAGGTTATGGAATCAATTGAAATAAATTAGATGCCAGTGGATTAACATTCGTATAAGGATTTACTTTACCAAGTTTCACTGCACTCGGATGGTTAAATTGCGAGAAACGTCCATGTGAATATTTATAATTCGCGTCACCGCCATGTTGGATTTGTGATCACCAGGTTATTTAAGGTCCTATAGTTGAACTTAAGTTCATAGCCCCTATGAACATTAAAAAATGCAGTTTGATTGCTAAAATAGATTCGTAGATATTCGGTATCGTCTAAATATTTCGGATGGTCGCCATGTTGGATTGTTAAATGTATAGGCCATAGAGTCATGTACCATTAAAGGAAAATTATTGCGTAGGTTCATTATTCAAACTTTCACTTCGATCGCATGACTACATCACAAGAAATAAAAACTCAATTATAAAATTCGCACTGCCGCCATCTTGAGGTTATGTAAACAATTGAACTAAATTAGATACCAGTGGATTACAATGTGTATAAATATTTCCTGTACCAGGTTTCAGTGAGCTTGGAACATTAAATCGCGAGAAAGGTCTATTAAAATGTTCTAATTAGCTTGGCCGCCATGTTCGTTTTGTAGTTAACCGGTTTTTGAAAGTCTTATAGATGGACTTCCAGTAGTGCCCTTTATCTCCGTACAAAATTTTAGGGAGATACCGCTAATTGTTTCAGTGATATAGAATGCCGGTGAAATATTTCGCACATCCGCCATCTTGTGATTATGTAAACAATTGAACGAAGTTAGATGTCGGTGCATTACAATGTATATAAGCATATACTGTACCAAGTTTCATTGCGTTTGGTTGGTCAAATCGCGAGAAACGTCTATTTAAAAGTCGCAAATTCGCTTGGCCTCCATGTTGGTTTTGTAGTTACCAGGTTTTCAAAAGTCACATAAGTGAACTTATAGTAGTTCCCTCTATCACCAAGGAAAATGTCAGGGTAATATCGGCAATAGTTTCGGAGATATTGAATGCTGGTGAAATATTTCGCACAGCCGCCATGTTGGATTGGTGAGTCGTAACAAAATTTGAAGGGCACGGTCGAGGTCGCCAGGAATAGTGCTATGAACTTTCTGATTTTCATTGAAATCGCTTATTTTATTAGGGGGGACACACACACGAATCACACACACACACACGCACACACACACGGACAAAAGGTGATCTCATAAGCCTATTTTTTCAAAATTGAAAATAGGCTAAAAATAGGCATGGTTGTTGTCGAGACCAAGATAAGAGCGGGGGTAATGAATTTATAGTGATAGGATCGGAAAACCCATTATCACTTCAGTAGTGACATCGAGCAAAAATTTAAAAAAAAAGAAATATCGTGTTTCTGACAGAGTTATAAGAGTTGAGAGTCGATAATTAATCTGAACGATAAAGCAAACCCGCTGTGTGTATTGTTAGTGGATATGAGCAAATGTGCTCATTATTGGAATGCATACTAGTAGTTGAGTGGGTTGTCATATTGACCGGTAGGTAGCATGCTGGTAGTTGAGTAATTTTTGATATTGACCGCTAGATAGCATGCTGATCGTTCAGTAATGATATGGAGCGCTAGGTACCATGCTGTCGTTCAGGTAGTTCTCATAGTCACCGCTAGATAGCGGAAACATACTTTGCGTGTCACATGTGGCTATTTGACAAAGTTTTATTGCGTGAAAAACGTGCTCCTATAAGCTGTGTATATAAATTTAATATACAAATAACCATTAAGTGTTTAGAACTAACATGTATAGCCTTGTATAGGGAATATAGGTGTTCTTAGCAAGAGAGAGAGTGTCTAACATATGAGTGTACAGCCATCTGATATGCAGAAAGTATCTGATAACCTTCAGTAGGGTGTAAGAATATTTTCAGTTGACTACTACATTTAACAGTGATCACATTGTGGAAGATCGTCTCACCCAGTAGGCTCTAGCCGTGTACTACGTGGTAAGTACCTGTTGGTCTTGATTAGGGTATATAAGAGGTCTCTTAGCAGGAATACAATCAGTTGATTACTACCTTTTGCAGTGTTCACATCGTGAAAGACCGTCTCACTGACCAGCCTACAGCCTTGTGATACGCAGTAAGCAGCTGTTTGCAGAAATCAACATCCATGATGGAAGAAACCATGCCTAGCTATACGTGTAAAGAGTGTGGATAGACTTTTCTTCGGGACTATGTTAGAAAGCGTCACGAAGTATTGTGTGGTAAATTTTATGAGTGCAAAACTTGTGGCAGTAAATTTAACAATGCCTACAATGGACGTCGCCATGAAGAATATTATAATGTTGTGTCAGCAGCTAAATGACAAAAAACTGAGCCTACAAAACATTACCTGCTCTCAATGGTTCCTGATAATAATGGACTTACTGAATATGAAACGTCTTTTCAAGGTCGTCTTAAATCCTATTTTATACGTTGTGATACATGTAAGGATTTAAATTCATACCGTAAAGAGTCCAAACAGCAAATAATACAAGCTATGCAGAAAGAACTAGCAATGCACAAGTCAATTAAAGTTAATCTTGTGGCTGAATGTAGATTCATTCATACGTCTACGAATGAAATTACAGATCGTGCTTTTAAACACGAAATCAGGCCCTATTTTTAGAAACAGACTTAAGTAGTTTCTTGGAAACACAATTTACACAGTTAACTACTGAAATGGAAGAATCTGAGCTAATAGGCAGTAATTGGGCTTTGTTAGCAGAGGAAGGAGTACGATTAAAAATAAACAAGTATAATCCCTTGCGTGGCAGCACATATATTCCATTACCAGCAGCTATACAAGCAAGAAAAGCCTGCATTAATCCTCAAAACTTTAAGGACGAGAGGTGTTTTATGTATGCCATTTTAGCAAAACTGGTTAAAACTGATGCTAAACGCGTTAGTAAATACAAGGATCTGGAAAACAAGTATGATTTTTCAGTAATATCATTTCCTACATCGCTAGCTGACATTCCCAAATTTGAAAAAGCCAACGACATATCCATAAATGTATTTGGACTGGAAAAAGACAATAAACTGTTCCCTCTAAAGGTTGTGGATCAAGAGCTGCAAGACCATCGCGACCTCCTTCTGTTAAGTTCATCATCCGGACAGAACCACTACGTCTTTATCAAAGATTTTGATAAACTAGTAGCACATCAGATTACCCACCGTGAATATAAGATATATACGAGTAAACGGTAGTTTACTCCCTTTGATAATCGATATGGACAACAAGGAATGGAAAAATTAAAAGAACATAGAGCTTTGTGTGTCCAACATGACATTGCTAGGGTTGAAATGCCTATTAAAACCCCAATTGTGAAATTCTTAAATGTGGAAAAAATGTTGAGAATACCATACGTTATCTATGCAGATTTTGAAAGTATACTTCTACCATATCAAACATGTCTACCCAATCCTGAGGCAAGTTATACAGTGCCATACCAGAGTCATGTTCCTATGAGCTTTGGTATATATGTTAAACCCTCATCTACTGTGGAACACATAAAGACAAATCTTCCAAGCCAACCTGTTATTTATCGTGGACCTGACGCTGCAGAAATTTTTATGGACTGTTTGATCTCAATAGCTAATGAAATTGATCGCCTTTACAGCTTAAATGTTCCAAACGCCTTAACTCAGGATCAAGAAGCAGAGTTCCAATGTTCTGAAACCTGTTATTTGTGTCAAAAACCATTCACCAAAGAGGACTGGAAAGATCGAGAACACTGCCATATTACAGGGGAATACCGTGGAAGTGCTCACAATAACTGTAATTTGAGGTGTAAAACATGTAACCCCCTTCCTGTGTTTCTACATAACATGAATGACTACGATGCATATTTCATTGTAAAACAATTGGGATGTACTACTGAGAGAGTAGATGTTATCGCAAACTCCAAAGAAAAGTACATTTCCTTCTCCAAATAAGTAGGAAATGTTAAGCTTCGATTTGTGGACACGTTTCGGTTAATGCCAAGTAGTTTGGAAAACTTAGTTTCCAATTTAACATCATACCCTGAAACAGACAAGTACTTTGGAAAAGAAAATGCAATGCTCATGACTCGTAAAGGTGTATTTTGTTATGATTACATTGATTCATGGGAAAAGTTAAGTGAAACGTGTTTACCTCCAAAAGAGCTATTCTTTAACAAATTAAGTCAAGATGTTAGCAAAGAAGACTATGAACATGCCAAAAATGTGTGGAATCAGTTCAACATTCAAACTCTAGGGGAATATAGTGACCTCTACCTAACTTCAGATGTACTCCTTCTGGCAGACAGCTTTGAAACGTTCAGAAACAAAACATTAGAAACACACCGAGTGGATGCTGCACACTTCTTTACTTCGCATGGTTTAAGTTTCGAGGCAATGCTCTTTTACACTGGAATTGCTACAGGATTACGATCAGATTCTTTTAATAGAGTCTGGAATACGTGGACGCATATGCCAGGTGTCTCATCGGTATGCTGAAGCTAACAATAAATACATGGAAACCTATGATTCTGAGAAACCATCGCAGTTTATAACCTATGATGATGCCAACAACCAATATGGGTAGGCTATGTGTCACTCTCTTCCTTATGATGGATTTCAGTGGGTTTCTCCAGATACGGTTGATCTAGAAACACTAAAGGGAGACGATCCTGTGGGGTACATTCTAGACGTTGATGTTGATTACCCATCTGACCTTCATGACCTACACAACGATTTACCTTCCCTACCAGAGTGTACACAACCTAAGGATTCGTCTGTGAAAAAAATAATTCCTCACCTTGGAAATCGAAGGCGGTACGTTGTTCACTACATGGCATTAATACAGGATTTAGATCATGGAATAAAATTGATAAAAATTCATCGTGTGTTAAAGTTTAAGCAAAGACCTTGGCTAAAGGCATACGTTGATTTTAATAACAACCTTCGAAAACAAGCCAAAAATGATTTTGCGAAAAATCTATGCAAATTATTCAACAATGCCATTTTTGGAAACCAATGGAAAATATCCGTAAAAGAATAGACATACGTCTTGTGACTGACAGAAAAAAGGCAGAAAAGTTAATAGCAAAGCCGACATTTATTGACAGAAAAATTTATGGTCCTAACCTAGCTGCTTTCCACATGGCTAAACGTAACATTGTATTCAATAAGCCTATATATATTGGAATGTGTATACTGGATATTTCAAAAACTCTAATGTATTCCCACCACTATGATGTCCTGCTACCCTATTATGGCATGGACAATCTTAAACTCATGTATATGGATACTGACTCGTTCATTTATTTGGTTAACACCCAAGATGTATATCAAGACAAGTTGGATTTTCTATAACACCTGGACACATCTGATTATCCTACTAATCTCATATGTTACTCTACATCAAACAAGAAAACGTTGGAGAAATTTAAAGGCGAGGCTTGTGGCCAAATTATAAAAGCATTTGTTGGACTTAGAGCTAAAATGTACGCTTTAGACATAAATGGTAAAGAAATCAAAAAGATTAAATGTATTAACAGAGGTGTTGTCAAGACTTGTATAAGCTTTCAAGATTATAAGGATTGAGTCATGAAAAACAATGTAAAAAGAATACCAATGAACATTATCGCTTCTAAACAACATGACATATCATCTATAAGACTAAACAAAATTGCTTTGTGTCCTGGTGATGATAAAAGAGTGATTGATGCTGATGGTATAGGTACACATGCCTATGGTCATTACTCATTCATTGACCATGCTTAAAGGGTTAAGTTTAGAATATCAAAATCCTCTGCATGAGCCTAACAAATGAATAAAACAATTAAAAAATTTATAACAATAGCACTACAAAAATAGAAAAACACAAAAAAGGAAGAAATTGTATTCATAATCAAAAAATAAAATAAAATAGAAACCAAAATAAAAACAACTGTACAATTTATAACAAAAAAAGAATATATATAAAATGTATTATGTGAAAATAGTGTACATGTATTTAAAATAAAAAATATTGTATGGACACTGCTTGTACATTTTTAATTACAACCCACCTCTCTCCACTCCTAATGCAAAATAAACATGTAAAACACAAATTGGAAAATCCATGTTTCCATATTGACAAAATAGAAAAAACATTAAACTGAAATTTTAAAAACTGTAAATGGGAATTTGGTAAATTGACTACTGTGTAAACAACAAATGGGAAATCCATGTTTCTATATCATGACATTGAAAAACATTAAACTGACATTTAACAAACAGTCATTGGGAAATTGTGAAATTGATAAATGTGTAAACAACAAAATGCAAAATCCATGTTTCCATATTATGAAACTGAAAAACATAAAACTAACAATAAAAAAACTGAAAATGGGAAATTGGAAAATTGACAAATGTGTAAACAACAAAATGAAAAAAAAAACCGGTTAGGGTAGTGATCATGTTGTACAGTAGCCTATAAGACTAGCATAAGGATAGTTGCATGTGCCCTTATATACTTTGTGTATGTGCATTAGCCTTTGGATTAGCTTAAGTTAGGTTTGGTAAAGTTAGGTTTGGTGAGGTTAGGTATGTGACCTTGTAGTTTACTCTTTTCGTAAAATATGAAAATGTAAAATCTAAAATAAAAAAATCTTAAATTTAAAATGTAAAATGTAATATCTAAAAAATGTAAAATGATAAAATCAAAAATCTTGGATGTTAAAATGTAAAATCTAAAATCTTTAAATGAGGTTCCTGTGGGTTAGGTTAGGTTAGGTTATAACTTAGTTTATTATGTGTGCTCTCACATTTGCTCTCATATTTGATCTGACTTTGAAGTTAGGTTAGGTTAGGTGAAGTTGAGTTAGGCAGAATGGCTGAGGTATGAATCAAAAGCCAGCTCCTGTCAGTTTTGCCTCACATGGCTGGGTGTACCCCGTTCCACTCTTGAGACCAGAAATTAAATTTCTTGGCAGAGCCGGGATTCGAACCACAGGAATGACCGCCAAGAATGCTAGCCACTACACCAAAAAGTGGACAATATAGGGCTGGTCTTGATTGTACACGATCAATCAATAATTACCTAATAATAATAATAATAAAAATAATAATAATAAATATTTCATTTAGCAACTACACGGCCGACCTCTCCCTGTGACGTCATTAACAGTCTCAGGGCGTGGCGGCCTTCTTGCGCATTAGCCCATGCCCCAGCTATGACTGGCCCCTCCATAAGAATAACATAGGGCTGGTTGAGCGCGGCCGCCATCTTGCGCATTAGCCCCTGCCCCAGAACCGGCCTTTATATCCTACTTTTGATGTATTTTTAGCCGAAACTATGATAGTAGACCACTCAGGCAAGATTAGAATATGTCTTTCCTTCTTTGGCACTGAACAACAGATACTTTCAGGTGTTCTCAGAGAACTCTAAAAGCTATGTGCACAAAATAAATGATGGACTACACCAAGGATCAGTGTTGGCTCCACTCCTTTTTAATTTGTACACGCAAGACCTTCCAGTAACCAAGTCCAGAAAATATAGCTGTGATACATATACCATACAAGTTTTGTTACATTTGGCAGAATATTATGGGAGAAAAATGGGATTTAAATATAAAATTACAATTGGCAGGAAAATTAAAGCAAAGTTCAAGTGACGTTATCTTCCTGATCCATTACCTAGAAGTCACCAGAACCATATATTTTTCCTTTTGTTTCTTAGCAGCTTCTGTTCGAATATTGGTAATTCTGGAAGCTTGTCTAGTATCTTGATACGCAAATACAAGAGGTTACTTGCACACAAACTTCACAAAAGTAAACAGACTGGCTACCGTCACAGAACTCACAACATAGAAGAAACATACAAGAATAACAAAACTTATAGTTGTCGGCATGATTGTAGTGACATGAGGAATACCAATACAAGCATACAATTTTGCTCAATGACAGTAGAGTCGAGTACTGAAATATTAGTCCTTTGCATGCTTTATAAATTCATTCAGAAATAGGGTAGATCTTACAGCTCTATTCTGTAGAAATATATGCTGGGGGGAGGAGGGGCTGTTGGCACATCCATGGGATGCGTAATTGGAAAGAACTGGGATATTTTATTGATTTGATTGAATGAAAATATGACAATAAGATCAATCATAAATAATCTAACAAGCAGTTCAGCAGATGCCACGCCCATTTCTGCTGTGCGCAGACTGACAAACAAAGCATTATTAAGGTGATAAATTGTTTGAATTCAGCGGAATAACTTTGTGACAAGGAAGAAGAAACCCAATCCTTTCAATTTCAGTCATAAAAAATTTTCACCAAATTGAACAAAATATCGACTTTTATCTCCGGAGTGTCGCCCTAAGATAGCGAAGATAAAAAGGTGTCTTTTATTTAAGACAGTGGGTAAAATCGAATTGGTTGAATCTTATGTTGGGATCATAGATCCTTAGAGTCCTATACTGCCAATTCGATTTTTCTGTTTTACTTGGGAAAATGTGATTTGAAATTAAAGTTCCAGTGTTCGTTGGTTCAGCTCAATGATAATTAAGATAAAATCGTTGCTCTTCAGTATCACTGTTTCAGCTTGGAATAAATAGAAATAATTTGTAAATTATAACTTTCACATTCCCCTCAAAAATCTATCTTATCACACAAGTAAATTCACAGAGTAGATCAAATAAAGTAGATTCTTTTTTATAATTATTAATATTTCTTTAATCTCTTATATCAACATCCATTGGTTTACAGCCTTTAATATTTCATTATTATTAATCGTCGTATTCATAAAACATGCTTATCGCAATTATCATCTCAGGATTGTGTTCACGGACACCTCCTTGAATTCTTCAAATCACAAAAATAATTTGTGAAATACTAATTATCACTCCTACAAATATGAAATATTTCTATCATAATTATTGAAAGGACCACCGACCCGTATTCAAATGTTGCCACTATAAGGCCACTTATCTAAAAAGTGTCTACAACATAATTCTAATTACATGCTTTCATGTATAAATAGGCTGCTGTGTAATAAAATGTCATAAGAGAACTAGCTTGATATAACTTGAAAAATCAATCGAATCCATAATTCAGAATCTTCCAATACTCAGTTACTAGGAAATCAATAAATTATCATTATTATATATTGCTATTGTCTGCAATAATGCTTCACATCGATGTCATAAATTGCTAAACTAATGTAATTATGATCGTTGATAATCATCAATCAATAAATATGGATGTCACCTCTACTTCAATAAATTAGATATTATTACCATTATAATAAATCATCATAATTAATTCAATTGTTTAATTTATTAACCATAGCTGTCAAAGATCTGGAAATGTCGTTGACAATCGCATTCAAAATTATTCGTGCGAAAACATTCATAAATCGAAATAATTATTGTTATAACAATAATTAATTAAATTATTGTAATTTTATCAAAGAATTAAATAATTATTAAGTTATAGTCTCTATATGAAAAACTAAATGACTAAATCCTTAAGTAGCTCTTTTATGTTTAAAAATCAGGCATAATATTACAGTCATCCAAAAATAAACTCAATCATGTTTCATGGTGTAGGTTGTCATGGTGTATTATGGATGTATGGTTTCACTGCCCTTGAAAATGGTGTGAAGTCTCACGATGGCTAATGATGTCTTAAATTTGCTAGACCGATATCGAATGAATTTGGAAAACTTCATCATCAACGTGCTGACTATAGAAGTAACTGTGTCTTATGAGCCTGGTTTTCATCAAAGTCTATACGTTTCCCCTCATTTTATTTAAGCTGATATCATCTTGATTGTGTAAAAGTTTTCAAAAGTTCCCACGATGAAAGAATTGTTGTGTGAAATGAGCATTATGGAAAGTTCAGGTTCCCCAAATATAAATTGACTGTACGCCACTGCTATCTGTTTGTTGCACATATTATGAATCTTGATATTCAGTTTTTATGTTAATTGTGTCGTTCATAGTAGTGTATTCTGCTCATTAATGTTAATTTGTAGAGTACTACCGTGAATGTTGCAGTAATAATTCCTTATTGTGTCGAACCTAGGACTTCACATTGCACGAATGCGCTGATATGTTGAGTTGTAGTGTTCAATATGGCGTTCATCATGAAGCAGTAATAGTTCCTCGTGGTGTGTAATAATTTAGGAAATTGTTCTACTCACATAACAATCCGTTTCAAACACACGATTTTCACTGAATTTATCGCTGGTATCAAACACTTGAACGTCCGAGCGTTTATTCATATCGAACTCATGTTCACTAAGCAATCTGCTTCCCGTACGCGATTTGGAAAATCTTAACCTCGGTTTGAATAGGTTAGATCTTTCCTGCGTGAACTCTCGCCGAAAAAGAAAAAGAATAACAGTGCGCTGTTACAACAGGTGACATGATATCCCTCCTCTTATCACGTGGAGTGGTAAGGGGGTGAGTTGGGCCTCCCTCTCTCGGACGTAATACAACGTAACACAAATGCAAGCTTGACACAGGTGATATATGATTAATACTCGGCTTTTTGCTATAAAATTCAGCCGTTAGTCGATTGATATCTTCTATTATAAATATTTGTTAATACATGGATGTACAGCTGTAATTAATGATGCGTTATATAATAAGTATAATTCATATGTCAGGAAAAGCTGGCATCTCCTGGCTTGCGTTCAACTAGGCTATCGCTAGGCTAGAAGACTCGCTCTCAACTTCATAATGCCCAGTCCAGTCGCGAGCCTAGGCTCCCGCTCTCTCTTCAGCAGAAATGAGCGTAACTCAAGATTCGATTTTGTCACAGTATATCCATGATTTTGGCATCGGAAATTAATTTAGAAATATTTTTTTCGTAGTGTGAACGTGCTGGATAGAGGTCGACAATTTGTAATACTACTTCGAGAGAAGGGGATTAGGTCGTTCTGTTGAGAAAAGTGAAAGTTTAGAATAAATGGTGCCAGCCAGAAGGTTGGACTCTCAGTTCAAGAAAATCAATCATCTGCACAAAATCGATGTAGCCCTAAATTCTGATATCCATTCATCCGTGATGTATTCAAAAGTGAAGAATAATAACCCGTATAAAGTATGCGGCCTGTGGTATCCAAATAGCCAGAATGGCCATTCTATAGCGAATTAAATGTGGATTAATTAGTGTCATTTGAATGTGCGGACCCATCGCTAGTTACATGGTGTTCAGTTGGCCGTTTTAATGAATTAATCTCGATGTCCTCGTACAGCCAACGTAATCTTTTGTGTATATCGTTGCAGGAAAAGAATGTGAATGTCTACATTCCTCTGTAATGAGTGATAGAAAATAAAATTGAACGCTCGTTCTTGAGATATAAAGCAGCACCCAATTAACATATAATTTTATTCGAGACGATGAAAGAACATATTGACCTTAAGTAAATAACAGCCGATGTGAATGCGAATGTTATTAACCTTGCCCAATGCACAATATATTGTTTTCATGCAGGAGATGGAATAATTTGAGGAAAACGTGCATAGTATTGGTACTGCTGGAAGTTACACTAATTAACTTTACACTAGTTAGATCTCTGCATCATCTTACGTAGCGAACTTAAATGCAATTCTCGATTTAAAAGTCCAAATTTTTGAACAAAACAAATTACACAAATTTAGTACTATAATATCTCATTATATAAATTATTTACAGAAAAATCGATACGTAGTGTTTTTAAAGAAGTATTATCTACCTAATTCCAAATTTCCATTAACATGTCATTTGAAATCTATGAAAAAATGGAATTAAAAATTCCATAAAATAAAAAATAAAATAAAATATTTGGGAAAAACTATTAATTGTATATGAAACAAATATTTGTGATATCTCTACTTTGTTTGGGTGACATTCCCACAAAGTTTCGTGAAAATCCATGCATTAGGTAGGAAGATAACGTCACTTGAACTTTGCTTTAATTTTCTGTAGGCCTTTCGGTTGTGTTGCTATTTATTTCCAAACTCGGGTGCACATAATTTCTGCGCCGACAGTAGATACCATGCTCGTGTCGTGCACACCTTTTCTTGCTCTCCGAATTGCATATCTTGCCCCTTCCTTTCGTCGATACACCTTTTGTTTGTCTGTGAATTGCCTATCTTGCCACAGATCAAACAAGACCGGTCTTCTGCCGTCTTATATATTATTTTCCTCTTGTAATGTTCTGATTGTTTCGGCGTTTTACAGAGATAACGTCCCCTAACGATTTTGCACTAGCCAGAGTTCGACTACCAAATCCAGCTACTATGAATTTACTAAACTTATGCTTTCATTATGGAGATAATAATATTACTGAAACCACAAATTCGAGTAGAGTACCATGTTGGGACTTCCGGAAAATGTTGACCAGTTTTCACGCTTCACATCGTACAGACGCCAAACCCTCCGGTAGATCAGAAGTTTAAATGAAATTTATATATTTCTACTGAGTATAAAACAAAGTCCCCGAATCTTGGATGTCACGTGTAATCTCGAGAACCACAGGTTGGATTTTGATGCCAGTTTCACCATTCTGTGAAGAATAAGTCGAGGAAGGTTTCTGTAGAAAATAATTTATTTATGATCAAAGGAAACCAAGCAGTAACGATTTCAATGAGAAAGTCGAAAAAATCCGGGCGTCCTTTCAGGTTTTATGCTTACGCTGGGCAAACCGTTAAAAATATCAACATAATATGTGTGTAAGAATTGTTCAGCATGAAGTGTTGTACAAATAAGCATATTCCTATTACACATACATCGCCCGCTATAAGTGTTTCTACGTTTTTCACGTAATGCATTCATAACTGTTCCCGGGCGAAGCCGGGGCGGTTTGCTGGTCTATATATATAAATATTTCACTCTGGTGGTTTCGGTAGCGTAGTTAGTAACATACGGAGCTTCTATGCCCAAGATCGCGGGTACAAACACATCGGAAGTTGTCGTATTTTTAAGACCGTTAAAAGTGCCTCAGTGTGCCTTCCTGCGGACGGGATGTAAAGCCGGCGGACCCATGTCACAGATTCATGGCATGTAAATGAACCTTCCACTAACTATAATTGTGTGAAGCTAAATTTGTAGGTGATATTTGATTTACGCTTTTTTAGGTTCCAACGTCCGTTGCTAGGTGCCGGTTGCGGTGGCATCCAGTAACCAAGTTCACAGCTAGGTTTCGGTGACGGTAGCATTTGGTAGCAAAACTAGGAACTTCTTGAAATTCATCTTCTGCAGTCCTTGCCTGGATCACAGATAACACACACTAATACAGCCATTACAATTACTACCGGTTATTAGACAGAATCTACAAACACCCAAGTACACGGGATTACATGACTGCCAAATGTAACAAAATTTGTATGGTATATGTATCACAGCTATGTTCGGAAACCTGCGTATGGAATACTTGATTGCAGAATTCTTCCCAGTAGTAGGGATTTAAAAGTCCAAAAGTTTTGAACAAAAAAATTACACAAATTTAGTACTATAATAACTCATTATATAAATTATTTACAGAAAAATCGATACGTAGTGCTTCTTAAAGAAGTATTATCTACCTAATCCCAAATTTCCATTAATATGTCACTTGAAATCTATGAAAAAATGGAATTAAAAATTCCAAAAAATAAAAAATAAGAATAAATATATTTTGGAAAAACTATTAATTGTATATGAAACAAATGTTTGTGATATCTCTTTGGGTGACATTCCCACAAAGTTTCGTGAAAATCCATGCATTAGGTACAAATATCTGCTTATCTCAGGAGTGTCGCCTAAAATTATTCCTGCAGTTGGAACTTCAACCAGATTGAATGATACTATCATATTTTATTTGGAGAGATATATATCTGAGGCATCCTTTCTCACCTATCCCGTTAAGCGACCCAAGATACTAGATCTCATGCCTGCACATGTTTGCAGTTGATTTTGGTAGTTTCTCTGGATATATATCTAAGGGACTACTAAATTTCAGTGTTACGACAATGTACCATTTCTTGGATATCACGTTTGATTTCCGGGCCGACGTAAGTTCTGGGAAACGGGTACATATACAAGTTCCGGGCATCTATTAACGTTTGTTCGTTATTAATGCGAGAAGTATGCATCACCATACGTCATTAATTATTTTCATAAAGAAATGACGTTGCCTTTACAATAAACATTGTCAGTCATGCTTTTTATCCTTGTGTCGTGGATTAAAGGATTGCCTAGTTCTAGTGATTTTGTTTCTGTGTGGATGTGAATGGTTGATGGCTTGACCTCGTAAACATGTTTTGTGGGGACGTGTTACTGGAGGTGTTCACATTCCGATGCTTGGGTTTCAGTGTAATTTATTTTTTTAGTTATAGGCGTATGATTTCAAATGTATCCCTCGCGGTGGTAATAAGCGGTAATCATCACTTACTGAATGAGCCAAATCGTCAACAGTGTTCCGTTAGCCATATGAGAGTTAGTGAGACGGGCGCAGCACATTCCTCTCTCAACTCCTTCAAAAACTACACCGCTAGTCAGTTGCCATTCAGCTGGTATTTGCAAGTGAGTGAAAGTAAATTAGTGTCAATTTGTAAAATGAATTTCAAATGTAATATTATGTTAAGTCATTTCTAGGAAACTGTGGTTCATTTAAGTTTATAGAATATAAGGTAAGATTGGTTTATGTATTATTATTATTATTATTATTATTATTTTAAATTGGGTGTTATACCTTGCAACTATTCTAGGCACCAGGAAACACACACGGTTTAAATAAAAAATCTAAAATACATCAGAGCAACGAGTATCCCTCTTTCTCCAGGTTGGAGACATAAATTTGGGCCGATCACAACATCGATAACAAATGTTACGCAAGTACAAGACACGCCATGCAAATAATTAGTTGATTCTCTTACAACTACTTAGTCAGGCGCAGACCACACACACACACAAACTCACACCTCAACACTATACACTGGGGCATTCCTATATCAGATGCCTTGTCAGCAATGACTTTAAGAACATAACACCATCTCGTTAGTCACTAAACTGCAGAACAGTAAGTTCTTGATGATTTAATTTTCATTCATATGCAAAGTACGGTACAATAAAAAAAACATCGGCACGCCGGAAGGCGCAGGTAGACTTCACCGGACAAAAAAAATCGGATTCATTAAATTTGCCAATTATTGTATACCTAGGAACGTCCCCATGTTCAGCCTACGAGAACGCATCTTATAATTCCAATTTCTCATCCCTTGGCGTAATGGTGGGTCATATCAAAAACTATTTCAGACAAAGGTTTTAGGTAATTTTTAGAGGACTATTGACCGTACTAAACAGTATTCATTCTGTGCCTATTTAGGGTGGTATGAATTTTTGTTCTCAAAAAACCTCATTTTTTTCAGCCAATTATTCAATGGTCTGTGCTATTAGAAAATTTACGGATATAAGTTTTTGGACCTTATGTGAAGAATTCTACGAACTTTGAATGGATTCGGTTTTTCACATATTAAGAAAAAGGCCCACATTTTCACCAACTTTGTCCAATACTGCCCATTAACATACTCGACCAACATTTAGATGGGTTTTATTTTATGTATAAGTTTGAAAGAGATTGGTGGCAATTGTCGGTAGTTATCATGTCCACAAGAAAGTGAGATAAATGGTAGGTTCCTCAGTTTAGGGGCTGCGACAACGCAGTCATGTAATCCCGTGTACTTGGGTGTTTGTAGAATCTGTCTAATAACAGGTAGTAATTGTAATGGCTGTATTAGTGTGTGTTATCTGTGATCCAGGCAAGGACTGCAGAAGATGAATTTCAAGAAGTTCCTAGATTTGCTAACAAATGCTACCGTCACCGAAACCTAGCTGTGAACTTGGTTACAGGATGCCACCGCAACCGGCACCTAGCAACGGACGTTGGAACCTAATAAAGCGTAAATCAAATATCACCTACAAATTTAGTTTCACACAATTATAGTTAGTGGAAGGTTCATTTACATGCCATGAATCTATGACAAGGGTCCGTCGGCTTTACATACCGTCCACAGGAAGGCACACTGAGGCAATTTTAACGCTCTTAAAAAATCCGACAACTTCCGATGTGTTTGTACCCGCGATCTTGGGCATAGAAGCTCCGTATGTTACTAACTACGCTACCGAAACCACCAGAGTGAAATATTTGTTTACATTGACTCGCAACCCGCCCTAATTAGCCCGGGAACAGTTATGAATGTATTACGTGAAAAACGTAAAAGCACTTATAGCGGGCGATGTATTGAAGATAGAGATATGCTTATTTGTACAACACTTCATGCTGAACAATTCTTACACTCATATTATGTTGATATTTTTAACGGTTTTCCCAGCGTAAGCATAAAACGTGAAAGGACGCCCGGATTTTTTCGACTTTCTCATTGAAATCGTTACTGCATGGTTTCCTTTGATCATAAATAAATTATTTTCTACAGAAACCTTCCTCGAGATATCCTTTACGGAATGGTGAAACCCACATCAAAATCCAACCAGTGGTTCTCGAGATTACACGTGACATCCTAGATTCGGGGACTTTGTTTTATACTAAGTAGAGATATATAAATTACATATAAACATTTGAACTGCCGGCGGGTTTGGCGTCTGGGCGATGAGAACCGCAAAATTTGGTCAACATTTTCCGGAAATCCAACATGGTACTCTACTCGAATTTGTGGTTTGAGTAATATTATTATCTCCATAAAGAAAGCATAAGTTTAGTAAATTTATAGTAGCTGGATTTGGTAGTCGAACTCTGGCTAGTGCAAAGTCGTTAGGGGACGTTATTTCTGTAAAACGCCGAAACAATCAGAAAATTACAAGAGGAAAATAATACATCAGACGGCAGAAGACCGGTCTTGTTTGATCTGTGGCAAGATAGGCAATTCGCAGAGAAAGAAAAGGTGTATCGACGAAAGGAAGGGGCAAGATAGGCAATTCGAAGAGCAAAAAAAGGTGCATGGTATCTAGTGATGCGCTGAGAATATCACGTGATAGTCCCGATGCAAATAGGCATATTCGATGGAATTTAATTACCAATACTTCTAATGATGTAATTGCAAGTTATTCTACTATATTTAATTAATTGAGAATTTACAGTGTATTAAATGAAGATTAATCATAGATACCATTTTGGAGAAATATGTTTCAATAAGGCAGAAAGAGGATCGGAAAGAATCCTGCCTAAGACACGCGCGGATTTTCTTGATGACGTGAAATTTGAGTGGAGAAGGGGTAACGAGCGAGGGAATCGCGGCTTCTCATTCGGGAGACGTATCGAACCTCGGTCTCCGAGTGCGCGCGTTGTGTTATACAGCGATAGGTACAAAAGTGTCGCTACTCATCGCGAAGTGGATTTGCTTGAATGCAAACGTGTGAGTAGAGTTTTACACAAGTGCAAGTGTCGAAATGTAGTGCAAATTATCAAAATAATTGAGAAGGAAAATACGTGAAATAAGCAATTTTGTTCGAGGAGCGAACACAAGGAAAAGTAGTCAGACATTGTGAAGGAACAGTTCAGAAGCGATGATATGAACATTTCGTAGAGTGAAAACACAGAAACGAACAAACTAGTTTTATTTCTGTCGGGAGAAGAATGTATTCGATGTTTAAATACAATAATCGTCACTACGCCACAGAGTGCAGTTATTAAGCATTCTTTTTTTTTAGTATTTAATTTATTATTTTTTAGAACAAGACTACTAACCAAGATGGCTACTGAGCGCAAACACTAACATAAATGGCGAGTTAACCAAGACTACCAACCTAACCTAAGATAACCTAACCTAACCAACAAAGCCAAACCAGGGACTAATGCGTACACCCAATGTACACGAGGCTCACGCAACTGCTTACCGAGTGTGTTGTTCGTTCTAAAAGCTATATTGAGTCCTTATTTCTTGAAAATATTCGTTATTCTCATGTGTCCTTATTTACGAATTGAACCGCACTTAATTTCCTCTTTGGGGCTCATTAATAATGTCTGCTATTTTGTTTTGATGTTTCCTTTGTATTCGATTTATTGTTGGGTGTGAACATGATTTATCCTTTCATTTTCTTTTTGAAGTTCTGGTTGACATCGGAATACTGTCTCAACTTCGTTGCCTTTAAAAAGCTTGTCAACTAAATATTCCAGCAAATTTATTATAATACAATAAAAGTCTATATTGCAATCCATGCTCTTACTCTCACCAGCATAAGGCTATACTGTAATACACTGTTTAGAGCACATGTATCAAGTGATAGTTGTCTTGACCTAGACTATAATACAATATTTAAAGTGCTTGCATAAAGTGATATTTGCTTTGGGTTTACAGTACTTAAAGCACATGTTTGACTTTATGCATGTATTAGACTATATTGTACTACTCTACGGGACCTGTCCACCCAATGTTTGTCTCTCTAAAGTCTTGTCTACCCACACTGGGTAAGCTGGTCTTGTGAAAAAGTAAGAACATACCGGATTTTTCTTCCTGCATTTTTGGATCAGGAGGAATCTATTTATGCTTTTAGTTTGGGTTACAGAAGAATCATTATTTGGTGTTGAGGACACAGTGGAGGGGCGTTTGAAGTAATGGCTGTTCCTTATAAGACTCATTAACATTCTTATCACTGCGGCATGTGTACTTCCTCCAAGCATACTTCTACAAGACAGAAATAGCTGCCATCAAAGGACTGACAAACGTTTCTTAAACACTACAAGACAGAGAGAACTCTTAACGAGAAAGCATAATTTGTGGGCTGCTAAGTAGAAAGTTAATATAATATCTACTTCAATGACGAGACACTTACAATAAGAGACCCACCTGACATTACCAACAGAACTTCAAAACTTACAGCTAACCACGCTTAAAGCGGAAGATAATATTTTATGTATGTTGAACACTTACCCATTTAATGGATTTCCTCTTCTGTCAGTTTCTCGTTCCTGGAATTCTTCTTGCTCATCCTATGGATAAGATGGAATAATTTATTTCTGTGCTAACACCTTAAACGTTTACACACATAACACACCATGTATTTGTACAGCACTGTTCAGCTGAATTGAAGATATTACGCTTAATAACTTTTGTACAGTCCATCACATCTTACTGCTAGAGATTAACATTATACAGATAAGTGGTTATAATCCTGAGATCAATTAAATGCTACAGGGAGGCTATTGTAGAGTATGTAACATCAATATTGTTGCTATATTATGCTGGTAACTACAAGAATTACACGTCTGCTAGTGTACGAGAGCACCTACTGGGCAACTAGTAAAACGTGATTGTACCAAACATCTTGTAAAGATGCATAATGATACTTACCCCATTCAGATCAGCAGATGGTGTTTCTGTTTTGACGCAAGGAATGAGCTCAGGAATAGAAGACTCCTCAATCTTAATATCCGTCTGAAGGTCTGTATCATTCTGCAAAGAAATGACTTGTTTTACAAATATGATCCTTTGCGTAGGTGGAATAGAATAGATGCAAGATGGCGGATAAGTTAGAAATACGTATTGAATGTGCTCTTAAAAAGCTTGAAGACATCGCGAAAGCCAGAGGATATATGAAAAAAGAAACGAAAGAAGACATAGCAGAAGCAGTTATCAAGAATTATATCTTAGCACGAAATTCAAATGTGGCTCATGATATCCATGAAAAGGACAAGTCAGAAAGACAGGTTATCAAAGATCACATAGAAGCTTTGAGCATGGAAGACATGAAAGGAATAGACAGCAGCTCATGTGGCGCTGTCTGGTGTTGATCCAGTGCAAGTAAATAGAAGCGGATACCTGCAACTAACGAAACTAAGTGGTCAGGTAATTGAACATCAACAAAGCAATAGCATAACGGGCAATCAGCACACAAAGTAATCTGATGGGGGATTGATGAATTCCAACAACGAAGCTTCGGTCACTGGTACTGCAATAGAGGAAAGCATTAGCAATAAAATCTCCCATCAGCTTCACTCGATGATGCAATCATTCTCAAACAATATAAAAAGCATGATGAAATGAAAAATAAAAATTACTTGGGAACAGATCCAGAATTCTAGCTGAACCATTTCAACGACGAGGAAAACTAAATCTAGCCTTAATAAATTTTCTGGCTCTAATATCCCTGGGAAGGAAGGTGCAGAAGTAACGGACCTTACAGTAGGAGATGATATGATACCGTCAACTAACGATGCGACACAGTCCCATGAAGAAAAAGATGTAGAAGCAGATATAACTAATAATCAGTGGACAATAGTAAACCGTATAAGGGAACGTCCAATAAGACAGCAACCATTCATGCCAGGTACTGGATCAGCAGACGAAGACTGGCAAGCAGCAGATAAGAGACCATGGCTCTTTGTTGGTCGTGTAAAACCTGCGACAACTTCGGAATCTATTAAAAATTTCCATGCTAAGAGAGGTATCAAGGAGAATGTGATATGCGAAGAGGGGACAACAAATGGAAGTACAAAATCTTTCAAACTTGGAATTCCTTTTGACTGTCTTCAAAGGGTAACCAACGCTTTCTGGCCAGTGGGGATCACTGTCAAACGTTCTCATTTCTCTCAGAGGAACGAAGGGGGTTTCTTGGATAAGACACTAAATAAATGTCCAAAAATTTATAAGACAATGAAGCAAAATAATATTTAACGATAATGCTGTGGAACATAGAAGGATAAAAAGGTGCATTAAATATAGCCCCAGGAGATTTCTTAATAGGATATGATATAGTAATTCCAACGGAAAAGTTTCTAACAGACGAATGGCAACACCCAGATTATTATTGCACACATCTTCACGCAAACCAAGGGGAAAGAGGAAGATCAACTGGAGGAATAACAATCCTTATAAAACCTAGTCTTCCCACTTCGTCTTCGGGCAAATGCCGGGATGGTACCTTATTCAAGGCCACGGCCGCCTCCTTCCCTCTTCCTTGCCTATCCATCCTGACCATCCATTACCTTCCCTCATGAGGCCCCTGTTCGCTTTGCAGGTGAGGCCGCCTGGGCGAGATGCCAATCACACCTCACCAGTTGTATCCACTCCGATTAGATGTTCCCAGCTCTAGGACACTGCCCGTAGGGGCGGTAGTGGTGAGTTCCCTCGCTGAGTCCGTGGGTTCCACCAACCTGGAGGGTAAAACGACTAAGAAGAAGAAGATAAAACCTAGTCTAACACCAATAATCTCTACTGCACAAAGGGAACATACCCTTTTGATTGAAATTAATATCATTACAATAATTGCAGTCTACTTCCAGCCGAACAAAACAGCTATTGACATACTAGATGAAATAGGCCAGTTGTGCGTCCAGAGTGATCAGAACAAGCCAATAATCATAGCTGGAGATTTAAACTGTAGACTGGATATTCAGAGTTAAAAAACAAAGCTAGTAATGGATAAGCTTGAGGAGGAATGCTTCCTTCTACTAAATAAACCCAATATTCCAACATACATATCCCATAACGGCAAAAGCACAATAGACATCGCTCTAATTAAGGGTCCAATAGTGGGTGTTATAACACCTCTATGGAGAGGAACTCACACCCCGTTGCGAAAACATATTCCCATGCAGATAAAATTACAAGGTGATTGGCGAATAACACACAGACCGGCAGAATAATTATTCTGAAGAAAAATAGACATTGGGAAGGTAGAAGGAATATCAGCTGAGATAGAAAACATTGAAGAGCCAATAATATATTCCAGACTAACGGAAGCAATACAAAGCTTGGAGGACCTTCTACGACAAGCCACAACGCCTAGATATAAAAGGATAGGAAAACAATGGTTTGACAGGAAGTGCTACATCTTACGAAGGGAAGTACTAGGAACTCTACATCACTTGAGACAGAATCCTGCTGATCCGATAATCCTGTGAAGATATTCTGAAATGAGGATAAATTACAAGAAAACGTTAAAAGAAAAGATGAAAGTATTTTGGAAAAGAGAAGGAAAGAGACTGGTGGACGAAGCTACAAGAGCACCATATATTGCAAATGCAACAAGAAACAAACACAAACACATTATATTAATATGAGAGAGTGGGTGACACATTTTGTCAGCATCCTAAACAAAAAACACCAGAGGGATATACCAGAAAACACTCAGCAACCGGCCCAACAAACCCAGGCGGAGTGGACACCATTAACCACAAACGAAGTTTACAATGTCATAAACAGCACAAAAAATAAAAAAAGCTGCAGGACCTCATAGATTATATAGTGGATATATAAAGGACACTGCTCACATACTTTTACCAGTGTGGACAAAGCTCTACAATAAATGCATTGAAATGGCCTCCATACCTGCGCAGTGGAGACAGTTCATCATAAAGGTATTATATAAGGGCAAAGGAGACACCAGTGATCCAAATAAATACAGAGGTATTGCTTTGGAAAATATCCCCTTCAAAATATTCACGAGAGCAATAACAGAAAGAATTCAAGAGACCGTAGAAGACCATCTTCCGGAAACTCAACAACGATTCAGGATGGGAAAATCGACTTGGGCAGCTATTGAATTCCTATTACGAAATGCTTGGGAAGCTGTTGAAGGGAAAGAACAACTGTATACTGTGTATATTGACTTTATCAAAGCATTTAACCTCATAAATAGAAGCTTAATGATGAAGAAATTGAAAGAAGTCTTAAACGAAAATAGCATATGGACACAAGTCATAGGATCAATACTGCAATGGAATACAATTCGAGTCTCAGACAATCTCTCAATATCAGAGCCAATACTTCAAACAAACAGAGTTCTACAGGGCGACCCGCTAAGTCCTTTGCTTTCCATTCTTGCTGCGGAGAAAGAATTAACAATAATCCAAAGGGAAGGCATATTTTCTTGCGCCTATGCCGATGACATTGTAATAGCTCAAAAGACGTGAAAGTATTACAAAAAACAATAAGTGATGTAGGAGAATGGTGCCACATGCATGCTTTTGAAATAAATGTTCCAAAAACAGAAATGATGGTATTCCGTAATGGAGGAAAAGTTCCTGAAACAGCAAAAATCTACTTACAAGGACAGCAACTAAAGATCACTCCATATTTCAAGTATCTAGAAGTCACATTTCAATCAACCGCTAAGTGTTTAACAAGACATGTATTAGAAATAGCTACACATGCAATAATGGCTATGCATGGAATCTCCCTCTCTCTCTCTCTCTCTCTCTCTCTCTCTCTATATATATATATATATATATATATAACAAAAAGTGAAAGTTTGTCGTTTTTTTCTGAATTTCCATGGAAATTTGCGATATTTGCGTGTTTCAGAATTTTTTAAGATGCGAAAATAATTTTTTTGTTTGTCTATCTTCTTGTCTGTCGACAATTTTTTGTGTACTTATAACTCGGGAACGGCTGGGTGGATCGACGTAACATTTGATACAGATATCCATCAGAGGCACGACACTAATCATTGATGTAACTCTTCTCCGTACCTCTCATAAAAGGGGGCCTACCCCCTTAAAATACATGCTGAAATAGGCGTAGAAGGGAGAGACAAAGCTCATTTTCAGCCCTTCAATGTGAGAAACGAAACTCGGGGGCCCTAAAACCAACAGTTTTTGAGATATTCCCAGAAAACCAATTTCACTTAATAAACTATGAAAGAATGCAAGCCGGTAACTAGGCAACACAATCTCAGAAGTATCTATTGCTGTATGACGCAATGCCATTCCATTTATTACATTACTGTGAAAGTTTGCAAACAGCTATAACGTTATAACGGATCCAAACTAAGCTGAAATATTCATCAATACATATAATGCGCTTAAGGGTGTCAAGGGGTACTCTAGAACTTTTTCACGCGATTTACATGTGCGGGTATGATACGGAAGGTCTATTATATTCCTATCCCTATATTGTTATATTATTATTATTATCATTATTATGGCGTACAACGACGAGACAAAGCTCGTTTTCAACCCCTTGGTGTCAGAAACAAATCTCTAAAGAGCCGTAAAGGGTCCCCGAAAACTACATTTTAAGGCTCTTAAACCAACAGTTTCTTAGATATTCCAAGAAAACTAATTTCATTTAATAAACTAATGAAAGAATGCAACCCAGTAACCATGACAACCGTACCTCAAGAGGTGACATCCAACTTTCCATCTATTTCTGCAAGACGTAATGCCACTCCATTTATTACATTTCTGTGAAAGTTTGCAAATGGCTATAAGGTTGTCACGGAACCAACTAAAACTGTAAAATTCGTCAATGCACTTAAGGGGTTCAAGGAGTACGCTAGATATTTTTTACACAACTTACACATGCGATATGTTGTACAGAAGGTCTATATCTCCAAACACCAATATTATTTTCAAAAATTCCTGACTTGAAATAGTGGACTATTTTTTGATGCTTTTAGAAATTTGGGCCATTGGAGGCTAACAAACCTGAATTTTCATGCACCACAAGCCTTTATAATTTATAAAAGGGGTCTTCCTGAGGTTGGGCACTTGACACAACGGTTAGGGTCAGTTTGTAAGTGACGTGTATTGCGATTCGTCTACGAGGTTTTCAATTTTATTTTCACGTCAGGAAGAACACGTTAGGTAAATTTAGTTTGAGAGCACATTTTAACTATTTTTTTTCTTTGTCGACAACAGGTTCCAAGCCCCTAACCATTGCAACAGTAGCTCAATTGAAAACGTCTGGTTATTAATACCGAAGACCGTTCGAAGAATGGGCCCTTCTGCTAGTAAGTTATAAAAGATCCCTCAGATTAAAGACAGCAATGTCTCTATTTAAAGCAAAAATACTGCCAATATTGACGTATGGCTTAGAAATTATCTGGCCGTATCTCTCAATGAAAAACCTCTCCTCATTAGATAGGGTAAAAGCAGCATACATTAAGAAAGCAATTGGAGCTTCAAAGACAACAAGATCCAGATTAGTTTATCTCCTGGCAAGAGAATCCTTCCTCATAGAAGATCTTAGGACACAAATACATCTACCCAACACAAATGTATCAGAGTACCTATTGGCAACACTCATCCAAAAGCGAGAAGACGTATAACCGGAGTTTTTTGCATCTGGCGCCATGATTGATCGAACGACAGAAAACTTTGAAATGCGTCACGTCTATACCAGAATGGCAGTACACGGCTTCCATCACATCATTTGTCACAACAAGATGTATCATGAGCCTTCAATTACATGCAAGTGTCAACTGTGTGGACATACATGCGATCACTATGACCAATTGGAAATCTGTACAAAGAGAACAAGGACAATCAGTGATTATGCGAATCAATAGAAATGATGTTTATATAAATAGTATTTTTGTTAACCTATGGCCACTTGGCTGTATTAAATGTTTAGTAATATTTTTAGATGATTTGCACTGAAGAAATCAAGGAATAAATGAACATACCAAAGGTAATTGAATACCACATTCATAAATTTGTTACTTCAACCTGACAGATTTTGCGGAATTAACTTCAGAAAGCATTTCAGTTCGCATACACTCGCCAAACTAGGGCTGGCATATTGTTACTAGCCTCGTGTGTGTATGTTGTGACTTCACGGCGTAGATGCAGTTACTTAGAGTTACCATAGAACATTAATAAGGACAAGCATCGTTGATAAATATCGTGATAGCTTTACCCTCTTGAGACCAGTTTAAATCAAAGATGCTTGAGACAGAGAGAAATAAAACGAGAACAAGAAAGAATTCGAGGATTATTCGTAAAAACGGTGGCAGCTACTAGAAATATCAATGCATACCAATTCACTTGTAATTCATAATATATGGCCAATTGACGTTGCCAAGATAACGCAATATATTAAAAATAGAGAACTGAACATGAATATCTTTATAGACAAGGGCTGGAGAGTTTTTCTAAATGAAATTGTCGACCACGGTCCAATGAAGGCTGAGACACAGCATAGAGCATATCTGGGGTGTCTTTCAACATGAATTCATGCCAGTCAAAAACAACCCACATTCCTCTTTCTCCTAGCAGTGAAGGCTGTAATCAAGTGTGTGTCAATACCAAGTTGTTGGCCATGTGAAGCAGTGGAGGTCAACCCAAGCCTCACATTCATTTTCATTTGAGTGTTCGGATACTGGTCTCATAATGTAAATTTCCAGTTGAAGCCCGATGCGCTCCAGCACACACATGTTTTACGTCTCACGGGCTAGTCTAGGTTTTGGCAGGAACAATTATTTTCGTACAAATGGTCACTCAGCCTCAACATTCACGTGTGTTTCGTCCTGAACTTTGGGACAATTTGCAAGGTATTCTCAATAGTTAGAATTAGGTTTGAGCCGTGTCTTGTGTGGGGTTTCACCTAGGACATCAAGCTTGGTGAGTTTTAATTCACTGGCCAGGAAAGCCAATATACCATCTATTCTTAATAGTGTCAATGTTCATGAAGACAATCATGAACAACTGTACCCATTCTAGGAGTGATTTTTCACCTTGAATTCAGCTACTGACCCAGTGCTTGCAAATGCCGGCAAGGGAGGCAGCTAGATATTTGTCGTTCAGAAAATAAAACACGACACAATTTGCGGAAAGTGATAAGTATTCACAGAACACCTAAATGTTGCCAGCTTTCGGAACAATACACTGCGCAGAGTTTTAGCGGCTTCGGTGGCGTAGTTGGTAGCATGCTGAGTTTCTATTCGCAAGATCGCGGGTTCAAACCTGGCCGAAGCAGTCATATTTTTATGAGCGTTAAAAATCGCTCAGGATGCCTTCCTTCGGAGGGGAAGTAAAGCCGGCGGTCCCATGTCATAGATTTATGGCATGTAGAAGATCCTTCCACAGACTTAACTTGTGTGAAGCTACATTTCTAGGTTATATTTCGTTGGAACGCACTATCAAAGTTCCAACGGTCACCACTAGGTATCGGTGACACCTGGTAGCGAAAGTTGGAACTAATTGAAAGTGAACGCAACTTGTAGCTCACCCTATGGATGTCCACTTGAAGCAGCTACAGCCTCTGGCAAGCCGAACTTGTCCTCGGACACTCCCGGCACTAAAAGTTATACGATAAAGAAATAAATTAATTAGAAAAGATGGTTGGTTCCTCAGTTAAGGGGCTGCGACAACGCGGTCATGGAGCCCCGTGTACTTTGGGTGTGAGTAGAATCTGTCTGATAACCGGTGTTAATTGTGATGGCTGTATTGGTGTGAGTTATCTGTTTTCAATTCAAGTAAGGACTGCATACATTGAATTTCCAAGTAGATCCCACTTTTGCTAACAAACGCTACGTCAACGACCATCTAGTTCTGAACTTCGTTACTAGATGCCACCGCAGTCGGCTCCTGGTGACGAAAGATGGAACCTAAGAGCGTTAGTCAAATTAAACTTTTAATTTAGCTTCACACAAGTGTAATTAGTGGAAGGTTATTTTTCATGCCATAAATCTATGACATGGGACCGCCTGCTTTACTTCCCCTCCGAAGGAAGGCATACTGAGGGTCTTATAACGCTCTTAAAAATTCCGACGACTTCGGCCGGGTTTGAACCCGCGCTATGATCACCTCTATTTGATGCTCCACTTTGACCGCCGTGTTTTCGTATTCAAATATATCACAAGATTCATCCAGCAAGTTAGAAGTGGGTAATTGATCTTTTGACTCTTAGAAAGAATTATACAAGTATGACCCAACATAAAACATTCCGATAGAACAACGGTTATAAGTTACGTGTAACAATAAAAAGAAGAACATACTGGTTAACCTTCCTACTATTTGGTAGCAAGCTCGTCATGCACATCATGTTGCACGATAGCCTATATGAATTAAATAATACTCACAATATTAAGGAATTCATCCGGCTCACTCATAATTAATGGTTGTTGGTCCATGATGTTTAGGAAGCTAGAACACACAATTCATTATCATATATAACTCATGAAATGAGGTACGGTAATTTCAGGACACCGAATTGAAGTTAGGCAACTGGTAATCCAAATATAACCCTCCAAGTGCACAGTGAGAAGAAGTTAACAGCAAAACGTATTCGACAATCACGCTCGACAATATAAGATATGAGTTATAGTATAATATCGAGTAAAATATTAATAGAATGAGGAATTACTGGTGCCAGCTTGTGGAGCAGTGAAATTACGCAACCTATAATTGGTTTTTCTATTCCTAAGTAGCCTACACACAAACCTAAGCACAATGCGATGGGGCACGCGGAATAAATATAATTGACTGACGCTAACTTACATTACAAACCTATCAACGTAAAAGAACCCTCAAGTTACTACACGAATATTAAGATATTGGCAGAAAGAGGATACAGTGAGTTACAGAAAACACAAGACAATAGTTCCACTTCGTGTTACAAGCAACCCACTTCAAATGAAAACTAACTAAACAGCTTCATTGAACCAACATTGAACAGTAGGGACTGAAAGATTTATTTAACTTATAAATGCTATTAGCCGGTAACTTGTATAATTGCCGTCATAAACGAGTTCCTAGTTACACATCTAATCATCGAAAATTAAATATTGTTACCGTAACTTATCCACGCATTCAAAACTGCGGTTGTAAAATATTATTACTATTATTTAACTTAGTCCGATGAACTCGAGGTAATACCTACACTTGAATGACTTAGTCATGTCTGTAGAGAGCAATTCAAATGTCCCAACATGAGACTGAAAATTCTCAGATCTTAATATTTCACCGCGAGTTTCATCAAAGGCACGAAATCAACGTTGATATTGTTAGCAACGCACCCGTGAAAAGACCACACTCCACCGTTGATAAATAGGCAAAGTGTAATAGAAAGTGAAATAGATTGGATGCCATTTCTTAACACAATAATGAGAATATCAGTTACTCTTTCATTTTATGTTCTTATGCCCATTTCTACTCCCGGCAATTACCCGGATGGTTACTAAATTAAGGCCACAGCCGCCTCCTTCCCAACATTCACCTGAATTGAATATGCACACGTTCATATACACACACCTCAGCAACACAGATTATCAAATTCTACACAGGCCCAAGTACAAGGGGCTAAATGACCAAGATGTTCAAGCCGCTAAAATTCAGCACAATACGACGTACCGGTACCGTAATCTTCACCCCATGTCATTCTGGATAACAATGCTACATGAACTCTTTATAAGGTATGTATCGTACTAGAAATCCAGAAAACAATCACCTTCTGGTGTAGTGGCTAGCATATTTAGCTGACTCCCAAGAGGTCGGGGTTCGATTCACGATTCATGTAAAAAATTTAGTTGCTTTCTCAGGATTAGAACGTACACTAGACCTAGTTAGGTAAAAAAGAAAAGATTGAAGAAGTTTCCTCGCCTTAAAACAAATTCACACACACAATTGCAGACGCCACCAAAACACAGGTTGTAAGAAATTTTAGTTATTAACTTACGTATTTCTGTATTTGAAAGCTTCTTTAAAAGAACATACCTGTACTACCTGGGAATTATACGTTTCGCCTGGCTGTGCAAGACTGTTCGCTTGCCACACAGTTCGCTAAGGGACATGCTATGAGTTCAAATCTTTAGCTCACAGCACTTTTTAAAGCTCCATTACTGAATTGATGTAGCACTATTGTCACTCTAGTTTGTATTCCCCCGGCGAACATAATACCGGTAGTTCAACATTTAATCTTTCAAACTCTAATAATCCCTTCTGTTCAAAGGCAGATGTTATCTCCCTAACGGCTGGTCGTAGCGTCATAGGGCTTGGACAGTAATCTTCTAAATGTTTAGCTTTTAACATAGGTTCATCAAAATAATTGAATAATTAATTATTTACGTGGGCGGAGAGAAATAAAGAATTCGTATGACATAGCGTGCCTAGCAAGTTCCGTTATGTAGGCACCATCAAGGTATGCTATTGGATGGCGCGAGCAAGCGAGTGAATCAGGCTCCTCAGTCATGTTCAGAGTTGTTTTGTGTTTGGTACCGTATAACATTGAATGGGAGAGAATGAAAGATGTATCTATCCTTACAAACTTATAAGTACCGGTATCATTGGGTAATTTGCATAATTGCCGTTATAAAGAAGTTCCTAGTTACACATTTAAACCTGTGTATCCTGGACAGTTAAATATTGTTAATTAATCCACACAGGACATGAATGAATATTTATTACACAGCAAATAGCTATAATATTAATTATATTAGTACAACATCCTAAGTCATTCAGTAACACAGTTTAGTGAGTGATAATTGTCTAGCCCTGCATTCACTTGCATGATATCGCCTACATTGATCTTTGCAGAATTGGCAGACACAGTACTTGGATGATGAAATTTCTTGGTGGTACACTTCTTATGATGAAAGCCGTGCACTGCAAAGCGGGTGATGGTGTGTCGTAGTTGATAGTTGGCTTCTTTCCATTCCACTTTCATCATCGCATCCGTAATGAAAAAGTAATCCCAAATGTCATTTCTTTTATTTTGTAATATATGGAGCGTTTTATCATATACCCTTGTATTTGGAACAGACTTTTGCGGTCGAATATCCTCTATAAAGGAGCTTTCTTTCATCAGAATGTACCGTATGTTAATCTTGATGGTGCTGTTATGCCCATACTTCGTTGGCCTAACGTCTTCATATACCGTAACAGGCATTGCCCTTTCCTAAAATTGATAAATCACCAACTTGAAGAATATCCCAAATCACAGTAATACCACAGGTTGCTATGGGCATTATTACAGTTCGAAAGAGTGTCATTGCAGTGTTTGTTGAGAGTACGGTACGGTAGTGGAAGATATTTTATCTTATATATTGCTCTTATTACAGCGGCTGATTTTTCTTGCACGTGGATTCTGAATGTGGTTAAGGTTGTTTGAAGTATTACTCCAAGGCATTTGGATTTTGGGACGATTTCTATTGGTTTATCGTGTAGAGCCAAATTGTCTTTTGTGGTTATCCTCCCGCCTTTCCTAAAGGACATCTGCTTCGTTCTCAGAAGATTTATTTGTAATCCATTTACTTTTGCCCATACTTCTAGATTCTGTAGTACTTCTTGTAACTCTTGTATATCTGCTGATCCTATTGCCATATCTGCATACACAATCAGAGTAGCTCTGGTGTTTTCGGTGATTTTTGTAATATCACCTGTCATAGCTTCGATAAGTACTGGGCTCATTGGGTCTCCTTGGAGAACTCTATTTGTTTGAGTCAGTTTTTGAGATAATATTCCTCCGGCATCTATTTGTATATATAAGGTGCGTTCAAAAAGAAACGAGCCGGAGGCTGGAATGCGCAAACCGGTGACGACATCGGCTAATCGTGTTGTGTGTAACGAGGTGTGGTTCCGACCAGAGTGTGGAAGGTCACAGCCCGTCGCTAGAGGACACGTGTGAACGTCACGTGACGATGCAAAGCCAGCAGCATGCATCCATCGTCCAACGCTGCCAGTCGCATTGCAAACAGTGACATGGAGGCGTCAAACAAAGAGCAAAGAGGTGTTGTTCGGTTACTGACAGCGGAAGGAGTAAGGGGAACGGACATTCATCGCCGAATGTATAAAGTTTACGGCGATCACTGCATGCCCCTTGCAAGGGTCAAGGCGTGGCACAAGTGCTTCAGGGAAGGACGGGTGTCGTTAGCCGATGATGCCCGTTCTGGGGCACCCCCCTGCATTACCGATGACAATGTCCAGCTAGTTGATGAACTCATTACCCAGGACCACCGAGTGACAGTGAACGCCATAGCCGCCGTGGTCGGATTGAGCGTCGGAAGTGTGCACACCATCATGAAGGAACGACTGCACTTGCGCCAAGTGTTTGCCCAATGGGTGCCCCACAGTCTTCAACCACGTCAGGAAGCGTGTCGAATGGCCCACTGTCTTGGTCATCTGCAGCGCTATGCGAGGAAAGGGAATGGGTTCCTGGCATGAGTGGTGGCTGGAGATAAGTCATGGTGTCATCACTTCAAACCAGAATCCAAACGACAAAGCCTCCAGTGGAAGCATCCAGGGCCACCACCACCCAGAAAATGCAAGGCCATCCACACGAGTGCAGGAAAGGTAATACTGACGTTCTTCTTTGACCAAGATGGCCCCTTTCTGAGACACTTCATGCCGCACGGGATAACAGTGAATGCCCAGCATTACTCGCAAATCTTGACCACCCTTCACCAAGCGATCAAACCAAAACGACAAGGCAATCTCACAAGTGGGGTGATTCTGCTCCACGACAATGCACGACCTCATACGGCCAACACAGTCGTGGCACTCCTGCAGAAATTCAAATGGGGGGTTCTCGGCCACCCTCCATACAGTCGAGACCTCTCTCCCTGTGATTACACCATGTTTGGTCCACTGAAAAGGGCTCTGCGAGGCCAACAATTCACCTCGGACGTCAATGTTCAGCTATACGTGCGGAACTGGTTCACATCGCAGTCCACGGAATTTTATGAGACAGCCATTCACCGCCTCATGTCACAGTGGAACGAGTGCCTCAACAGCCAGGGCCATTACTTATAACATACAGGTACTGGTTTCTCTAATTATGCCTCCGGCTCGTTATTTTTCGAACGCACCTTATAGTTGTGGCTCAATATATCCATAATGACTCTTATAACGGGGTCTGTATCTCCAGTCTTCTGACTGAGCTTATGGAGGAGCATGAACATGTCCAATCAGAATTCTGGTTGTAGGATTTATCTTCATTAGTAAATTCAGTCACGGCTGTAGAGAGTAATTCAATCATCCCTACATGTAACTCAAAATTCTCATATTTTAATATTTCCCCACGAAGTGCATGAAAGGACAAAACTCGGTGACGATATTGCAAGCAATGTACCGGTACCCGTTAAAAAATAAATAAAAAATCACCGTTGATAAAAATTGCATGATTACGATGGTTGCATTTCTGACACAAACCACATTATTTGTAGAATATTGTAGTTATTAATATTATTATTAGTAGTAGTAGGCTGGTACCGATATTATATTCCATCAATGACCCATAGCAGGCCTACAAGAAATATTAAATATCACTATCATAACACTATCCAACACACCCTCATTTCCCTTCCCTCCATGCCACTGTCCGACGAAATGTTTAATCTTTCATATATAAACTGGATGGTCTTTGACAAGCAGTTTCACTCAGTTTAACCTTCCCCCTACATTACCAGATACTCCCACTTAAACCCTTGTGCGCTAATTACCTGCCTCTTTTCTTTATTACACTTTAGGAATTGCGATTTGGAACATGGAATATAAGATACCGTACCTCTATAATAAGCAGCGAACTGAAAGTTAGCTGTCCACCTTGTTGCGTAGTAGTTTCCCACTTCTACTCCACGCAAATTCTGGGATAGTACAAGGATTTAAGTGTCAGTTGGCAAGGAGGGGCGAGGTTAAACTGAGTGAAACGATTAATATTGTAGCTTACAGTGGTTTCCCACATCTACTCCACGCAAATGCTGTGATAGTACAAGGGTTTAAGAGGCAGTTGGCAAGGAGGGGCAAGGTTAAACTGAGTGGAACGGTTAATATTGTAGCTTTCAGTGGTTTCCCACTTCTACTCCACGCAAATGCTGGGATAGTACATGGGTTTGAGTGACAGTTGACAAGGAGGGGCGAGGTTAAACTGAGTGAAACGGTTAATATTGTAGCTTTCAGTGGTTTCCCACTTCTACTCCACGCAAATGCTGGGATACTACATGGGTTAAGTGGCAGTTGGCAAGGAGGGGCGAGGTTAAACTGAGTGAAACGATTAATATTGTAGCTTACAGCGGTTTCCCACCTCTACTCCACGCAAATGCTGGGATAGTACTGTGCCCGTTTCTCCAATGGGACAGGCGATCACCCGGCCAACATCCCGGCCCCATCGGAAGAAACGGCCAAGGGAGTGGGTGAAAAAAAAATAGGGCATGAATCTTGGTTCAAACAGACAAAGAATAAAATAAATGCTCCAGCGAGCCAGAGACAAAGGGTCTCGGGTCGTTTACGGGTTGGGATGGCAAATAAACTGAACCAGAATTCAAAAGCAAACTCCCTAACTTGAATTAACAAACAGAAAAGAAAAGAAAACCCTCGTAAAATCACATTGCTCCTTTATTGGCCAAAGGATAAATAAACATGCAACCTGCCTAACACGCATGAGTATAGAGTTAGGGTGGGACAAAGTCCGAAAATAAAAAAATAAAGTTCATAGTCCCTAAACAAAAAATAATTATACTTATTCTAACTCGTGGGTGTCCTTCTTAAAGTTCCGAAAAGGAGATTGCCTTTCAAAAACTAAATTAACCCTTAATCTATCGGTGCACACGCATGTAAACATCACTGGCCACTTATCACAAAGTTCACCTGCGGCAAAAACTCGAAGAAAATATCGAATATCTGTGTATATCACAACTGTCTACCCTTATACAGTAATGGACAGATCTCCTTTATCGAACTGCAAATTAATAAATAAGAGCATCATATCACATCAAATAACACTCAAACATCAACTCAGCCTCACATAATATGACATTTCAACAATTAATTATAACTTATCATAAATTATTAACACACCCAGATTGTGATCAGATATTTACACTACTAATTCTTATTATTATTACTGATTTATATTCGCCGTTCCAACAACCTTGATCCACACTGTCATATTTGATATTGTAATTAAATTATAGCATTGTCTAACGTTTAGGAAAGGTTAAGAACCTCGTAATAAGGCACCCTAGTGTATTTTATTCTCACAACGAACATTTCATCGCAACCCTTCCTTCGAACACTCGGTGTGAGGATCCGAACAATCTGACTGTACAGCGCACTATCAATTACACCCCTGCGCTATTCAATATACAACTCATCGATAAACGTAACACGTTCGTCAAGAGTAAAGGACCCTGTCCTCACAAATTCAATTCAACGGTCATACGTCGCCCCGTGAATAACTTCGTCACACTTGACGGAATAATACCATATTTAATTATCACATTAACTTTACACAACATCATTACAAAAATCATGCATTATTAGCATGTCTCAAGAACGCACACTTAACAGAGCGTATCAACTTTATCGGGACCACGAGGTCGTATGATAATATGGCATCCTATCCAAGGAACCTTACTCGACAATCTCCATTCATATCCATCTTGCTATCCTTTTGCTATTAAAATCTATGCAATACAGGACAAACCTTTCAGAATTAAATTCATATAATGACCTCGGAAATCGAAATGCTAGAATCTCCAAGCAAAATGGACATCTCATATTATCGTTACCCAATTTCAACTTATTATTATTATCAGGTCTCAAAGAATAAATGTATGTCTTACTCCTACCATTGATACTGTTAATTTATGTAAGTCAAAACGACCCGAAAAGAAAGAAAAAAATATCTGTACAACCCTATGAGAAAATGATGCTCTTGTTCAATCTGGAATAAATGATTATGAATGGCATTAAGTTACACGATCTCAGGTCATCTCATGGCACGGCTATCCAAGTTCTCTTCTTCCTGATGAACAAGAATGGAAATGAAACGTCTTACTTCAGATCCGGCGTCCTCGGAAACCCTTGGCGCCGGCGTCGTCTGCGGCATTTGGGCGGCGTCGTTCCTCCAGCGTCTCCGCGATGTGGTCTCCCAGCGTACTGGTAGAGGTATTCGCCCCCGGCCCTTCTCGATCTCCTGGCGTCGTCCATGTCCGCCCACCGGTTGCCTCCGGTCACCGTCAGCGACGACGCCTCCTGACGTCCCATCCATGGTCCACTCGTCCATCTCGTCGCGACCGTTCACCCCATTATGGCCCCTTTAGAGGTTCAGTGCAGCATAATTTGCGTATTAATATGCATGTTGATTCCCAGAATATTTGAGTCCATGGTTATAAGGTTCATGCTGCCGTGTAGCAATATTACATTTCACTATATCAGAGCACTTTCACGCCCGCGCACTATAGCGTCTAGTTCCTGGTTCACTTGAATTATATGTTCTCACTTTCCTCAACCAGTGACACACTTCCTTCTACGAGAAGCTATTTCGACCTGGCCTTGACCGACATATGAAGTAGCCTGCAGTCTGCAGTCCCGCAACACAAGCTTAAAGCAGATATAGTCTTCCATCACATTCTCACTGTGTCCCTTTAATGCCAGCCCTGCTATGATATTTTTGAATGAATGTCTGTCACAATAGAGGGCCTCGTGATAATACTTCGCCTCGACTATCGTTATTATTGTTCTTTCCCCGATACTCGTAATGTTCGACACCTCCCGATATTCACCTTTAATTAACATAAATTGTCGGCATAATAATTCAGTTTTTCATTATGGCCTCCACTCGGACGTTCAAAGGCGCACAATTTTGTCTTGCTATTACCACAGTACATGCCTTCAATATCTTACTATCCGCTAACTTAACCGGACAACGTGCATTAATCTTCGTAATCAAAGTGGTGAAGTGCTGTATAATATTCCACGCGTCTTCACATATCAATAGCAGCATGTGCATGAATTTAACGGACCTTCGTTTATCAGTTCTCATTATTTCCTCACATACTAGCGTGTCCGATATCGTCTTGAAATTCACGATTATCGTTCTAGTGACACCTTACTGAACACTGTTCCAACGCACTTCACAAATTATTTCCATCCACCCCGACATACTCCTCGAATCAAATAGCCACGAGCACTGAACACTCACGTAAACTGTTCAAGTTCCCGATGCAAATTTCAGTCCACATGACATAAGCTACACGTCCGTGCCTCGCTGGATAATATACTCGTCCGTGCCACGCTGACTAACTGAACATTCCGGAACTGTGCCCTCCTCTCGAGAAAAAAAATAAATGGAAGGGAGTAGTGTGTTTTGGACAGTTCTAATGCCACCTCCACCTCCCCACCTCACAAGATGGCAGCGACGCGATATCTCTCGAACGCATGGTCGGATTTTGACGAATGAGGTGTCATTGAACTCGGGCCGACACCCTCTTTCCAATGAACAACATATTTCCACCCCAAAATAAAACCTACCCCTACTAGAGGGTGTTTTTTTAGAGAGAATCTCTCTTTCCAATTGCAACATGTGAGAGTTTGAATGCCAATATGGAATGAAACGTTGTTCTACACATGAGACATGTACACGGTGGAATGCCACTATGAATTAACATGCTTGTTTTTTGTTTATTACACATGCCCACTCATGGCTTTTGTAAGAGGGTGGGGGAGCGGATCCCTGTGCATGGGTTATTGTTGACGGGTCATTGTTGGCGGGGTCGTTGTTGCCGGGTCATTGTGGACGAGTCGTTGTGGACAAGTCCTTGTTGACAGGTCCTTGTTGACGAGTCCTTGTTTATGGGTCCTTGTGGACAGGTCCTTGTAAACAGGTCCTTGTGGACGAGTCCTTGTGGATGAGTCCCTTAGGACTGATCCCTTTGGACCGGCCCCTTTGGACTGGCCCATGAATTTATCAAAATTGTGTCAAAGGGCTTAACTAACGGACTAATAAGGCTAGGAACTTGTATGAGGTATTGTAGGACTTGGGATGAAGCCCCCTTTTAGAATGTATTTTTAAAATTTTGACAAAGGGCCTAACCACACTTTTGTTAATATCTCGCGAACCTATCATGCTAGTGACTTGTATGAGGGGTCCTAGCAATTGGGGCGATGTTCCCCTTTGGGGGTGAAACTATCCCCCCCACTCCCAAATTGAAAAATCAATATCTTGGAAACTAAGAACCCTAAAATTATGTGTGATAGCTTTAAAAATAGGTCATAAGATACGATTTTACCACGATAGGTCATTTCACCCCTAAAATAGTAAGTAGTAATGTTACAGGGAAAAAAGCGGTTAAACACTTAAAAATGATAAATGAACCTAAGATCATTTGTTTTTTATGAAAAAATAGTAAGAGGGTTAAAACTTCCCCCCTCCCCAAAATTTAAAAATCGTTATCTCGGAAATTAAGAGCCTTAAAATTAAGTGTGATAGCTTTAAAAATAGGTCATGACATACGCTTATACCACGATAGGTCATTTCACCCCTAAAACAGTGAATAGTGATTTTACAGGGAAAAAGGTGTTGAACGCCTAAAAATGATAAATGAACCTATGATCTTTTATTTTGATGAAAAATAGTAAGGGGGTGAAAACTACCCCAAAATTGAAAATTCGATATCTTGGGAACTAAGAAACCTAAAATTAGGTGTGATAGCTCAAAAAATTGGACATTTAATACTCTTTTACCACGATTGGTCATTTTACCCCTAAAACAACGCATGTAGATTTTACAGGAAAAAAGGGGAACCAATAATCGGATTTGGACACATGAGGTGTTATAAGACTCTAGGCGACAATCTCTTCTTGAATTTATTATTTATTTTTTGAAATTTTGACAAAGGACCTAACCACACATTTTGAAAATTTAAATTTTTAAAATTTTTGAATTAATTTTAATATTTTTTTTTGGTAGAGAGAGACAGTACCGGTTGTGTTTAAACGAGCATGTCTCCGATCACCGTGGCCATGTTCAATGGATGAATCGATATTTTGTGAAGCATTGATTGAAGAGGGTCATGTGACGACTTGTTTTAAGAATATTTTTATGATTTTTCCTATGATGCATGCATTTATTTAAAGATCCCAAAACGGCAAGGTTACTGATTTCAGTATTATAAACTAATAATGGGATTTGGACTCATAAGGTGTCCTATAACTTGACATGACGCTTTCTTTATATGGCTTATGAATTTTCCCAAAAAGATTGAAAACAACAAGGTCATGGACTTTTGTTTCTCTTAATATATTACAAACCCATAATGTTAGATGTTTATGGTGAGTGATGAAACATAGCTATGTAGAGAAAGAGTTATTGTAGGCTTCACGTATGGTGACTGACAAGTCTTTGACCAATGAAACTTGTTTTTAAATCTGACCGCAGTACATTGGGAGTATAGGTTTCAGGCATGACATGACAAACGGTGTGTACAAAATCCAATTTATCGATTCACGAATTAAGAGTAGACTATCTTTAATTGATTAGTTAAAGAGGGTAGCTAAGAAAACAAGATGATGATTACACTGAACCAAACCGAACCAATACAATCCTTTTTGAATGTATAATGTTACTTGCTAACCATTTTGTGCTGCAGTGGCAAGCACTTTTGGCTCTTGCACTAGAGGCCTTAACTCGATTTAACTTTAAGGCTTAGAACGAACCAAACTAAGAAAGATGTTTATAGTGGTGCAGTGGTCAAGCTGTTATCCTTTGACTAAGGTTGACCAGGGTTTGATTTTAAATTAATACGCATGTCAAAAACATATAAAAAGCAGGGATAATGTTTTAAGACTGATTACACTTGTATATTTTTTCAAATTATTACTTGGATTACAAATACAAAAGGAGGACTGGCTTCAATATACAGTTAATACAAGTAAGATTTTGTATTTGTAACTAATTATTTAAGAAAAACATATAAGGATTTGTATTACTTGGAATTATGTTTTCTATACTATATTTTATTTTGGTTTTAGAATTTAGAAATTTGATATTGGATTTTAGATTTTAGGAAATGACCAAACTAATATTGACTATTCATTAGACAGTGGTATGTAGATAGAAAGATGATTAGAATATATGTTAAGATGAATTTTTAGGTGTTGACTGGCCTTGCAATAAGAATTGTTTAACCAGACATGAGTTAACTACCAACGAAACACTTTGGCGACTATGCTTGTTATTGACCAGTGAGTAGGGTTTTAGAAATACTGTTTGCTATTTTGGGTCATATACAACAAATGCGTAGACCTACTGAGCGACTATGTTTGCTAAACAATACATTATACCAGAGATGATTAGGATTCTTATGTAGCTCAGGCAAGGAAAGCATTTCTACAGAATTTGTTGACATTGAATATAGATTTAGGCATTAGGATGTCATTTTTAAAGACCTTTGTCTGGAGTGTGACGCTCTATTAAAGGGAAACTTGGACTATTGGTGTAGCATAAAAGTGGAGAGTTGAAGTGTTTGAAATGTGGTGTTACAGGAGAATGATGAAGATTAAATGGGTAGATAGGGTTACAAACAAAGAGGTATTAAGACAAGTGGGAGAGGAGAAATGTTTTTGGCGACAGCTAATGAAGTAAATCGATAGGTTGGTAGGACACATACATCCAGGAATAGCAAGCTTAGTTATGGAAGAACGGGTTGAGGACAAGAACTGTAGGGGTAGACCAAGGATAGAATATGTTCAACAGATAGCTTTGGATGTAGAGTGTGGTAGCTATATAGAGATGAAACGATCAGCTCAGGACAGGGAGTCATGGAGAGCTGTATTAAACCAGTCAAAAGGTTGAAGACTCAAACAACATGTAGAGCTTACCAAAATAATGTTGTGTAATGGTAAATACTAGTCAACAAACATTAATGCATTACTAAAACCCATGACATGATACCTGAGAGCTTTTCTAAAAATTATTTTAAGATGTCTTTAACCCTATATTAAACACCTAGTTCTCAAGACTCATAACTACAATGTAATGGAAAACAACAACAAAAACCTTTAAAAACGAGCAAGTGGTTGAGTCAATGTACACTGGAAAATTTTGGAAACACTCAAGTGCGCAAAACAAATTACATTATTAACTGTCAGGTTGACCGAGTGGTTAAGGCGTTTGACTTATGCTCACATTTTCAATACAAGAAAGCAAGGATTTGATCCCCGTACCTGACATAACTATTGCTTTAACATAGCTTAGCGATACTGTATTATTATGATACTCGATACACAAACCATAGATAGAGTGTATTGTTTAAGTCCACTCTCTCTTTCTAAACATAGCTAGAGACTGTCAATGGTTAACAATTGCATTAATAGTGGGAGGATGTAGAGATAGTAATTAAGAAAAAGCAGACAATAACCATTTTTTTTATTTAATTCATTTTAAAATAGATACACACTGAATACAACTCTCTCTATTTACCATTGTTTGATACAGATTTTTTAAACACAACGCTTGTTGTAGATCCTTTTATAACTTTCTCCAGGTACTCTTGTTCTGAAAAACTGGGGAAGTCGTAGTGGTTTTATAGACATAAAACCCTCATCCTTTTCTTTTTCATCATCATCATCATCTTCATTATGAATATTATCATCAAAATTATGATAGTCATTGTCACCATCATTATCATTATCATCATCATCATCATCATCATCCTCAACATCACTAGAACAATCCAATTCCTCTTGTTCCTTTTCCACAGGGACCTCTTTTAAAGTCTGCGTTGCTTTTGATAGTGTTAAGGGTTTCTTAGACGTTGACAACTGTCCTAACATGACTTTTTGAGGACATGATAAGTGATTTTGAACAAACACTGCACTATCTTGAGCAGCAATTTTTTTTCTTGGACTTGCATTTTTACCTTGGTTAGAGTATTTTGTCCATTTAAATGTGTATTAATTTGAGATTCACAATGATGCTCGTTTGAAGTAAGTACGTTGGAGTCTTTTGTTTTAATCATTCCTCGACACTTTTTAGATCGTTGTTTTGAACATCGCCAAATAACAGTTCCATTTTTATTGGTTGTTTTTACAATATATGTATATCCTTTATAGTAGGCACATGGCTTACCATGGCTAGTTGTTGAGACTTCCATATTAACTAATCCACATTAATTTAATTTTAGTAAAGTCACTTTAGTAATAATAACAGTAAAATAAATGAAGTGGATTGATATTTTTTAAAGGTGGAATTTTCAAAGTACTGTCAAGAATAATAATCACATGAACAAATTTTAGACTACAAGTGATTTACACACACACATTGCTCAATGTCAAGATTTATACTGAACACAATTTATACTGATTATGATTTTTATTGACTGTAATTGATAGTAGCCATGGTTAGTAGAGGCAACGTATACTGGATGCGTTTTATAGCAAGCTCAATTTATAGTAGGTACGATTAGTAGACGCGTTTGATACTGGGCACGTTTTGTACTGATTATGATTTATACTGAGCGCGATTTTTACTAGAAGCGATTTTTACCAGCTGTAATTGATAGCAGTTCATACTCAACGCTATTGATAGTAGGCGTAATTGATAGTAGATGCAATTGGTAGTTGGCGCAATTGATAGTAGGCACAATTACTAGTAGGCGCGATTGGTAGTAGGTGCGATTGACAGTAGGCGCGATTGGTAGTGGGCGTAATTGCTAGTAGGCGCTATTGATAGTAGGTGCAATTGACAGTAGGCGCAATTAGTAGTAGGTGTGATTGGTAGTAGGTGCAATTGATAGTAGGTGCAATAAATAGGCGCAATTGATAGTAGGCGCGATTGATAGTAGGCGCGATTGGTAGTGGACGTAATTGATAGTAGGCGCTATTGATAGTAGGTTCAATTGACAGTAGGCGCGATTGATAGTAGGCGCGATTACTAGTAGGCGCGATTGGTAGTAGGCGCAATTGGTAGTAAACGCAATTACTAGTAGGCACGATTAGTAGTAGGCGCAATTGATAGTAGGCGCAATTCACAGTAGGCGCGATTGGTAGTGGGTGTAATTGCTAGTAGACGCTATTGACAGTAGGTGCAATTGACAGTAGGCGCAATTAGTAGTAGGCTTTATTGGTAGTAGGTGCAATTGATAGTAGGTGCAATTAATAGGCACAATTGATAGTAGGCGCGATTGATAGTAGGCGCAATTGATAGCAGGCGCTATTAGTAGACGCGATTGATAGTAGGCGCGATTGGTAGTGGATGTAATTGATAGTAGGCGCTATTGATAGGTGCGATTGATAGTAGGCGCGATTGATAGTAGGCGCGATTGGTAGTAGGCGCGATTGATAGCAGGCGCTATTAGTAGACGCGATTGATAATAGGAGCGATTGGTAGTGGACGTAATTGATAGTAGGCGCTATTGATAGTAGGCGCGATTGATAGTAGGCGCGATTGGTAGTAGGCGCGATTGATATTAGGCGCAATAAATAGTAGGCGCGATTTGTAAGCACGATTGATAGTAGGAGCGATTGATATTAGGCGTAATTGATAGTAGACGCGATTGATAGTAGGCGTGATTGGTAGGCCTTGAGGTGATAACCCCTCTTGATTGATCCCTGTGGATTTGTCCCTTTGGACTGGTCCCTGTTAACTAGCCCCTGTTGACCAGCCCCTTTGGACTGGTCTTTTATGAAGGGAGTCATTTTTGACGGGTCCCTTTGAACGGGCCCATGCATTTATCAAATTATATCAAAGTCACTTAACCTAACCTTGTCACATGACCTGTTCTACAAGTGTAGACTTGCTTTGAGACTGGCTATGACGTCACAGATGAATGGCGGTGGGAGGCTGGACATTACTTTTTATTACACAAAAACATTCTCCTTAAAGTGAGAGGAAAAGTGGGTGCAAGTGTGGATGCAAGAATGGGTGGAAAAGTGGGTGCAAAATGATCACATACAAATTAATACAGAATTACAAATTTATTATTATAAACAATGAACAATTTTACCAACAATTACAAAGTTTTATAAACAGTTATAATTATTACGGATATACGAATTTATATAACTTTAATGTTATAAACAATTACAATGAAGAGAATTAGGGAGGAGCGGAGGAGACACACCCCCAAATGACATCATGTTATGAAGTTTAATCGCTCTCTTGTAGGGGAATTTTCGTTTATATATAATAATTATAAACAGTTACAACTTGAATAAACAATTATGCTAAATCTGGGAATTGGTTTTAAGTAAAGTAAATATTGGCGGGACAAAGTAAATGATGGCAGATAAAAGCCAATGAATGGCAGATTAAAGTAATAATGAAAAGTTTTTTTACAATAATGGCCTATCTGTGTGTGAAGCGTCCGATTAAATCAGATTGAGGATCAGAAATACTAGAATTTCTTATAATGGTCGTTTGTAATGAAGGATTGTAACTGTTGCAGAGAAATAGTTTATTATTGTCATTTATTCAATTATTAAATAATATTTTCTTAGTATTTTATTTCTATCCTTTAACAAATTCAAGTCTATATCACGGACGAAAGGTTACAATATAAAAGTATCTCCAAATTCACAGAAGCAATACGTCTGTAATGAATTAAACTGATGGGGCAATTTGAAAGCATGGACCCAAACAAATTACGGTAACTTATAACATTCCCACATACCAGAAGAAAAAAACAACCGGATCATATTGGTTCAAACAGACTGAGAAGGACCTTAACGAATTAAGTTGCCAAATGTAATAGACCAAACTGAAAAAGAGAAAAATACAATTAAAGTTGCAATTAAAATATATTATTACCGAAGTGAGCCGGGTCCTAAACAAGATAAATAAAGAGGAGACGGTAATAATAGCTGAATTGTCGCATTGATATTGTTACGAACAGAAACGTCTTTGGGAAAATGAAAAATATTTATTTACAAAATAAAATGCATAGACATTCACCATTATGAAGATGATATTAAATATTATCCGTGTTGACTGATATTAATCTCAAATTATAAAAGCCGCTTTGTCCAACACTAGAAAGTAGTGTAATAATTAAATTAACACGTACATGTTTCGTTACATCAATGATAACTTCGTCGGCGTGAAAAATCTTAGAAACTACGATACCTTAACAAAAACCTACAATGAAATGGATATCCTTACAAAAAGACATTAAATTAAATAACTGAAAAGTCACATTACACTCATTACTTCTTCCACATTTGATGCACTGTTTTATGAAGTTACTTAATTGAATATCTCAACTTGTCATTTCATTACGGTTGAATTAATTATCAATGTCTAAATATTTTACACATTTCATTATTATATAAGAAGCTGTACCCGGCAAGAGTTGCAACGCCAATCAAAGAAAGTGTTGGCGTTGTAATTTTGTTTCTTGAAGTGCTTTTGGATACACAATATTTTCCAATTTCCATTAACTGCCTCTAAATTATCGTAAAATGGATTAACTAATTTAGAAACATCTGTGGGAGCGAGCACAACTCACCAATGTTTCATCGCAATCGGATGAATGGCATATGAACGCATGCGGAATTTTGTTTAAACGAATCGTGCGCAGTCACTCATTTGGTAAATCTACTTGTGCGCTAAATACTGTGAAAAGGACTTACTATGATAAAAACCTTCACGTAAGTGTACACAACAACACATGGAAGTTGCATCGGAATCGATGAATGGTAAATGTTCGCATACTGAATTTTGTTTAAACGATTCGTGCGCTGGAACCCAATTGTTGAATCTACTCGTGCGCTACCTACTGTGAAATGGACTTACTAAGTTAGAAACCTTCTCGTAAGTGTACATAACAACTCATCAAAGTTTCATCGCAATCGGATGAATGGCATATGAACGCATACGAGATTTTGTTTAAACGATCCGCCTGCCGACACTTAATTGTTGAATATACTCGTACGCTACATATTGTATAATGGATTTAGTAAGCCCGAGACCTTCCCTGGAGTGTACCCAACGATTCACCAAAGTTTCATCACAATCGTATGAATGGTATATGATCGCATACGCGACTTTGTTGAAACGATTCGCGTGCCGTCGCTTATTTGTTGAATCTACTCGTGCGCTGCCTATTGTAAAATGGATTTGCCAAGCCACAAACCTTTCCTGGAGTGTACACAACCATTCACCATAATTTCATCGCTATCGGACGAATGGTATTTGAACACATACGGGACTTCTTTGAAATGCCTCGCGCGTCGTCGCACGTTTGTTGAACCTTCTCGTGCGCTATCTATTGTAATATGGATTTACTAAGCCTGAAACCTTCCCTGGAGTGTACACAACATCTCACCCAAGTTTCATGGCTATCGGACGAATGGTATATGAACGCATACGGGACGTTTTTGAAACACTTCGCACGTCGTCGCTCATTCGTTGAATCTACTCGTGCGCTACCTATTGTAAAGTGGATTTACTCAGCTAGGAACCTTCTTTGGAGTGTATACAACATCTCACCCAAGTTTTATCGTCATCGCACGTATGGTATATGAACGCATACGGGACTTAGTTGAAACGCTTCGCACGTCGTCGCTCATTTGTTGAATCTACTTGTACGCTACCTATTGTAAAATAAATTCATTAAGCCTGAAACCTTCCCTGGAGTGTACCCAACGATTCACCCAAGTTTCATTGCTATCGAATGAATGGTATATGAACGCATACGGGGCTTTGATGAAACCCTTCGCGCGTCGTCGCTCATTTGTTGAATCACCTCTGGCGTTACCTGTTGTAAAGTGGATTTACTAAACCAGAAACCTTCCCTGAAGTGTACACTACATCTCACTCAAGTTTCAGAGTAATTGGATGAATGGTATATGACCGCATGCGGGAATTTGTTCAAACGAATCGCACGCCATTTTTTTGAAGCTACTCGCGTGCTATCTCTTGTAAATTGGATTTACTATGCCTACAACTTTCCCAGGAGTGTGCACAACAACTCACCAATATTTGACTGCAATCGGATCAATTTTATATGAACACACATTGGTTTAAACTACTCTCACGCTATGTATTGTATATTGGATTACCTATAACCATTCCGGGAGTGTGCACAACAACTCACCAAAATTTGATCGCAATCGGATGAATGGTTTATGAACGCATAAAAGACGAATAGACAAACATTCTTATATATATATATATATACTAGCTTACCCGGCATGTGTTGCAATGCCAATCAAAGAAAGTGTTGGCGATGAGACTATGTTTCTTGAACTCTATTTGGATTCCCAATATTTTTTTTCTTTTTACGTTAACCACCTCTAAACTATTATAAAATTGATTTACTATCTCAGAAACATCATGGGATCGTGATCAACAACTCACCAAAGTTTCATCGCAATGAAATGAATGGTATATGAACGCATACTGTTGAAACGATTCGAGCGCCGTCAGCCACTTGTTTAATATACTCGTACGCTACCTATTGTAACATGGATTTACTAAGTCGAAAACCTTCCCAGGCCTGTACAAATCAACCAAAAAAAATTCAATGCATTCGGATGAATGGCATGGGAACGCATACGGGATTTTGTTTACATGCTTCGCGCGCTGTCACTCATTTGTTGTATCTACTTGAGCGCCACCCATCGAAAAACGGATTTACCAATTCATAAACCTTCGCAGTGCTGTACACAACTCACCAAAGTTTTATCACAATCGGATGAATGGTATATGAACGCTTACGGGACCTTGTTGAAACGATTCACGTGCTGTCAAACATTAGTTGAATCTACTCGTGGAATACCAATTGTAAATTGGATTTACTAAGTCTGAAACCTTTCCTGGAGTGTACACAACAATTCATGTAAGTTTCATCTCAATCAGATGAATGGTATATGAACGCATACCAGACTTTGTTGAAACGCTTCGCGCGTCCTCGCACTTTTGTTGAATCTACTCATGCGCTACCTATTGTAAAACGGATTTACTAAGACTGAAACCTTCCCTGGAGTGTACACAATAACTCACCCAAGTTCATCGCTATCAGATGAATGGTATATGAACGCATACTGGACTTTGTTGAAACACATGACGCGTCGTCGCTCAATTGTTTAATCTACTCGTGCGCTACCTATTGTAAAATGGATTTACTAAGCCAGAAACCTAGCCTGGAGTGTACACAACCTCTCACCCAAGTTTCATCGCTATCGGACGAATGGTATATGAACGCATACGGGACTCTCTTGAAACGCTTAGCGCGTCGTCTCTCATTTGTTGAATCTACTCGTTCGCTACCTATTCATAAGTAGATATACTACGCCAGAAACCTTCCCTGAAGTGTACACAACAGCTCACCCAAGTTTCATCGCAATGGGATGAATGGTATATGAACGCATGAGGGACTTTGATGAAACAAACGCACGCAATTTTGTTGAAACTACTCGCGTGTCATATATTGTAAATTGGATTTACTATGCCTATAACTTTCCCGGGAGTGTGCACAATAACTCACTAAAATGTGATTGCAATCGGATGAATTGTATATGAAGGCATCGCCAACATTCATTTTATAAAATCTACTCGTGCGCTAGGAATTGTAAATTGGATTAACTATGCCTATAACTATCCCGCAATTGTGCACAACAACTCACCAAAATTCGATCGCAATCGGATGAATGGTTTATGAAAGAATGAAAGACGAACAAACGAACAACCAGTTATATATATATAAGATTACCTAGTAAATATACATTCACCATTTTGTACAGAGGACGGAGATAACCAACAAATAGATTCGAGGTCTATGTCCTGAGGCAAACTTTCCCATGTGCAAAATTTATTGAAGTGAATGGTATCTCGGTTTGGATGTGATACGTTGTTCAACCTTCCAATATATTAATACATTATGTATTAACGACAGATGTTTTTCAGCAGGTCTATGCCCTGAAGCAAAACTTTCCCGTGTGCAGAATGTATTGAAATGAGTGATATCTCAGGATGATATAGTGAACCCATGAGGATTGGTTCAAGCGTCGAATCCATATTTTATATGTAAAAAAGAGAGGAAATAATGCAGTTTTTAGAATGAATTTGTAAAGAATTTTAAGGGTTAATAAGAAGTTAAGCTGTTACAAGGTGATGCAAGCGCGGGTGACCGCTAGTCACGCGGGCATGAGATCACGGCTGACTCGGCGATAAGAGGCTAGCGCGTGATTATTAATAGAGCTGGTAGTTTTCCACTGCGAGTGACAGAGAAGGAGTTTCGGAAATAGGTCTTACTCAGCGTTAAAATGGCAATATCGCAATGACGCAAAAAGTGAAATAATTAAAATTTAGCCATTTGCAAGCATGTAATTAATGAAATGAACCCGTCACTGTTGATCATCTTGGAAAAGAGATTTTTGTGTGTGGAAAAAGTTTATACTAATTGCACAGGAAAGAAGTGCCTACGCGGCATTACGTCGATAGTTATTCCCCGAGCCTAAAGCTAGGAGAGAGGGAAAATAAAACCACACTACCCACGCATCTGAGGAGCCCAATTATTTAATATCTTGGAATTATGTGATCGATTTTCATGATCAAAGGAACCCTTTTACATTTAAAACGAGAGCTTTCAGGAGACATATTTTTCAAAATTATACGACAATTATTTTAGAAGTTAGTGTTGGAGAAGAAACAGATCTGAACCTTTTGTGGCTGATTTGAATATAAACCCTGGACGAGCCAGGAAGAGTATGCAGTATTCTGTACTCACTAGACCGTGATAGGTCGTGTTACTCTGTATCGCAGACGAGCACCCCGTACGGGAGTCGCCATCTAGTATCATCAATAGTATCGCCATGCGAAGACACATCAAAATCCTTGTTATAGGAAATATATCATCAAGCTTCGGACTTTATAAATTTCACCAGTACAGTCAATGTTTTAGACTGTGGACTTAAGAAATTACCGGCGATACGTACTCGATTCTAAATAGTTTCAGTTAAAGAACCGACGCATCATAGGATTTCGAAGTACCCAAGGACAGTGAATTATACCATTCTATCTACGTTAAATAACCAGATTAGGGCAGAACGTGATAGTAAGGCCTAGTGTTCCTGAAGTGAGGGGACTAGAGCGGAGTACGATAGAATTTAGGAATCGAGATTCCAGTCTTTGTCTAGGTGTAGACAAATGAACAGTCAGACATTGGGATTACTCCAATAAGTCAAGAATCGCAGTAACATAAAGTAAAATCCACGTGTGGATTATTAAACATGGAAATTACTAAGTCGCCGTTATACAAGTTCGAGCGATCATAAAAGTAAAACGTCAGTGACAGACTTCTATTAGACGAACAAGTTAGCGTCTAGCACGATACGATATCGTGCAGTAGAATTAATAAGCTGATAGTCGAACCCAGAATAAGAGGATCAACCGTTCCAGTGAGGGAAGTTCGATCGTGAATTTCAATCATCTCATCAGATTAGGAAGCCGACGTACATGAAGTGCAACCCTTGGAAACGGGAAAGAATAAGGAAATCACGTGTGTTAAGGCAAATAATTAATGCCAGAGTGATAACATTTTATGTAATTCAAGTTTAGTGAAAATTTGAGTGTAATATATTTTTAGTGAAATTGTATTTGTGTTTAAGTGAAAATGAATCCAAAAATGGTATTCTTTAGATTAAAAGTGATCAGTGTATATGTTTTATGTGATGTTGAGAAAGTGTTATCAGTGTAGAGATGATCATGAATATGGCTTAAGAAGCAATTAGTGGGTGAAATGTTCCATCGATGGAGAACTCGGTCGCTGACCGTAAAATCATGTGAGTACTAATTTCATTATTATGTGTTTTTGGGAAGATTTGCGTATAATCCTCCGGAGTGGAAGTAGGGATGTTTGAAAACATGTGAAATATAGGTTGCGCGATCTGAACGATTAATTTGATTGAAACATAAATAATGTGAAGAGTTAATGAATCCCTTGTGGAAAATATTCAGGGTAATATCAGTATATTGGTAAATAATATAATTATGGCAAAGCAAGCGCGATAATAATAATAATAATAATAATAATAATATTAATAATAAAAATAATTAAATAAATTAATTATGTGATGAATTTTAATTTGAATAAGTGGTAGCTACAAGAGCCCCTTAGATAAATTGTTAATATGTTGTGAATCAATATGTTCTTATTGTTATAAAATGTTATTGTTGATGGAGGCTAAGGCTGAATATATTATTTTTGAGACGAAGATCAAATTTTGATTAGAATTTATTTATTTCTTTGAAAGGCAACTTGGCTATTTTATGTATGAGCGCCATGCCACGCAATTGAAATAATTTGTCACGCTAGGAACGCGTTGAAATGCTCGGTAATAATAATTGTGAGGGACAGTTAGTAGCGGTAAAGAGTTATGTTAAATTGTGGTATTGCAATACTGAAAAGGGTGCAATTTATGTTGTATTATGAGCGCTGGTTGCGTACAATGCCTTCCTTAAGTCGCTAATGTTGTAAGTCATCAAAGTTGGGATACTGCTCCCGAGGCATTTTAAAGGATTGAACTCAGAGTCGTCCGCGTCGAAGCCCCTAATATATTTGTTGTTTTATGGATTTTCTTACCCGCTAATGAGGACACTTCATAATTATACTTTACCGAAGCTAAAAGAATAGGTCTGGAGAACCTTATATTGTCTTGTTGTTAATTTGTATTATGAGCCTTGTCTTTCAAAGAAACGCATTTGAAGCAGCTGGCAGTAGCGCTGTATAGCCGTCTCTTGAGGAAGCGAGACTGTGGGTCCCCCTCCCTCCATAGCCATAAATCAGCCAAGTATTTGAGACAGACCCTTACACACTCTCTTATAGAGAAAGGTCAAGAACGAGCTGTCCTATTCACGGTACACGGAAGTGTTTAAGGTTTTTTAACAGCCCAGTATTTGAACTGAGGTCCTTTTACGTTCATTATTATCGCTTGCAGAGTTCAGATCGTTGCTTCCTTAAGATATAATTGTCTTTGAAGACAATATAATAAAATCCCTAACGTTATTATTAAATGATTCAGTTGATTCACGAGTTATTATGAGAATGTTAAGATTTTGGGAGTAATCTTAAATTGACTTGGTCAGTAGTTTTCTATAACTCGGGGATGCGCAAATTTTTCCAATCACAGTAGTGAGTTGGTAGCTTGAGAAGAGAGATGGTAACAGATGAGCATTGTGGGAGCCCAAAATTAATTAATGAGTAGCCATACTATGATATTGTGATTAAAATCAGATATACTCATGTAAAAATTAAATGGTGTGTGTTTAATTGTTAACACAATGCATGTAAACTTTACCTAGCCATTCGGAGCTCGTTTTTAAAGAATTAGGATTGATGCTATATGGGTGTGAAACTCAGATGGAGTTTTTGTTTGGTTTTTGGATAACCAGTAATTATTATTTTGTGGATATTTAATTTGAATTCCTTGTTCATCTTTGGACAAGTGTGAAGTGTAGTGTCAGTGTTTTTATGTTTATTTTTGTAACGCCATATTTTGAATAATTAAATGTTTTGATAGTAGGATTTTGATTTTGTTTATGTTTGGAAGTGTATCCTATACTTAATCCAAAGTGTGTAGGTCACAGAGTGGGAGAACATACCATGAACCCCGATACTCCCGATTGAGCATTGCTGGCGAACTGTGATTTGCATATTTCATTGTTGAAATGGGCACAATAGTACGACCTAGTATTTCACACATCCTATAATTATTTATTGATCCTTTTTGTGACTTTTCTTTTATATAAATTATCGACTTTTTGTAAGGATATTAATTTTCTTTTTAGGTTTTTGTTAAGATACTGTTTTTTCTATGATTTTTCACGCTGACGAAGTTATCATTGATGTAACGAAACATGTACGTGTTTATTTAATTATTAAACTACTTTCTAGTGTTTGACAAGGCGGCTTTTATAATTTGAGATTTATTTACAAGACGACACATACGGTATTACAAATAACACTCAGAAGACTCCATCTTGTATGCACTGTTCCTTGTCCACTTCTTCTTACAAAATACAAAAAAAAATTGTTTCCAACTGTCACATCCTCCAACCGTTGAGGAATGACATCCTCAACTACTCCACATATCTATCAGGAACATTGTCAGTTCTAACCGAACGTGTGGTCACTGGGGGTTGAACACCACTTCCAGTCGGTTTTCCTAAAGCAGTAGCTGTTTTCTTATTGTAGCCAGCCCTCAGAGGTGTGCTGCCTTCATCAGGTCCTTCTAGTGAGTAGAGTCACCGTATGGGTCTCAAGAGTTCTACTTTAGATGTAACAACCCTTGCAAGTATTGTACTACTGGAAGTTCCAGGGGGCCAATCAATCCTCTTAGTGCCATCTGATCCTACTAGGACAATGTCACCTCTCTTGAACAAAAGAGTTGCGGTGGTTTAAAACTCGGTTTACCGAGTGCCAATAGTCCCAGATATTCCTGTTGGAATCTTTTTTCAATGCCATTCTTAGGTTCATAAGATGACGATATCGTTGCTTCAGGGCTATATCAAACAATGCTTCACATTCTAGAACTCCAGTTGTAATAATTTTCTTGAAGAAAGCGGGCAGCGTTGAGTGGACTTATATATTCACATTCATCGGTCAGATATGTTAGCGATCTTGCATCTACGGTGGCTTCTATGCTGCAGAGAATAGTAAGCATTCCTTGGTAAGTTAGACAGGCTTTACCCAAAACTCATTTCAGAAGCTGTTTAATCAGACGTATTAACCTTTCCCAGAAGACTCCCCACCAAGAAGCACTAGGGAGATTAATTCTCCAAGTAATACGTTCAACCGAATAGTGTTTAGACATATTTTCCCAGTCAACATTTTGAAACGCGTTATCTGTACCCATGAAATTTGTACCATTGTCTGAGTAAATCACAGAGGGCCGTCCTCTTCTGGCTACAACGCGGTGGAACGCTTGCAGAAACGCCTCTGTGGAGAGAGAGGTAACCATATCGAGATGCACAGCACGATACACCGCACATGTGAAAACCTTAATTGAAGCTTTACTTTCGTCCCTCAAGTCCAATCCTATCACTTCGAATACACAGGCTTCCCGGATGCGGTCCAGGAGCGGTGAGGCATGAGCAATTTCGCTATGTTGCCCGTCATGCCTCTGGCCCTTGACACATTTTCTTATAATTTTTCTAACTGTCCTCCTTCCACTGATGATCCAGAAGCGTTGTATCAGATGATTGAGAAGAAGTTGTGTTCCAATGCGATTTTCTTTCACGTGCTCGTGAGGTGACGACAGGGTTCACCGGGAGAATCATTGGGAACCTGAATTGCTTCAAATCTTCTCGCAGTAATAGTATCGTTTTAACCTGAGAACACCATCTTCCAGGAACGGATGTAGTGAAGACAGCCGTTTATCAACTAATCCATGGAAGCTTTCTCTTTGAATTATAACTCTTCAACTTACAGATTTTCATGTGAGATCTTCTCTAGTCTAAGACGGTACTTACATAAACGAAGAATTCCTGCGATTAGATGATCTATTCTGTGATAGCTGGAATAATATCTAGCATACCGGAGGGGACCTTCATTGGTTACATTCATAGATTTCAAAGGTATTTTCTTCATTTCCTGTGCAATACTCTCTTCGTCATACACCACTTTTGTTTGAGGCCAACAGTCTGGAGATTCATACAACCAATAAGGTCCCTCACAACATCGAGAGGCAACAAATTGCGAAGCAGAACAGCCACGTGACGGTAAATCAGCTGGATTAAATGAACCTGGAACATGTCGCCAGCAGTTTGAATTGGTCAAGTTCCTGATCTCATTCACACGATTGCGGACAAACACCGACCAGTTCTCAGTCCTGCAGATCTATGCTAGAACTGTGGACGAGTCAGACTAGAGAAAGAACTCATGAACTTTCAGTGAAATAGATTCCAATACACATTTAAGCAACCATGCACCAAAAGTAGCAGCCAGCAATTTTAATCTGGGGATTGCCACTTCCTTGAGGGGGGTCACAAGAAATCTTGAATCACACAACTGTACAGTACACGCACTTGATTGTTGGATTCGCATCTTATGAAGACTACCGCTGCGTATGCAAGTTGGCTGGCATCACAGAAGACATCAATTTGCACAGGGTCACTCATTCCAAATCATCGAGGAATCTCGATTTCCACCGGGTTAGGTAGATCATTTATCCAGGTCAGAAACACGTCACTGGACTTTTCATCAAATGCACTATCCCATCTTATATGAGTCTTCCCTGTCCTTTCATTCAACAGTTTGACACAAACGGTGACAGGACAGGTCACACCAACTGGATCAAAAATTCAACCCACGAGTGACAAAATTGTCCTTTTCGGCAGTTTTCCCACCTGAATACTATTCAACCAAAGCAAATGAAGCTACAATTTTCGTGAACGATGCACGGCATACACCACGTTTTCTGATCAAACTTCGATTATCGCTCATTTTCCTTTCTGTATCCGGTCATGGTAGCCAGATGTTACGAACAGAACCGTCATTTCGTACTCTTTGGGAAAATATTTACTTACAAGAAAACGCATACGGTAATACAAATAACACTCAAAAGACTCCATCTGGGATGCACTGTTCCATGTCCGCTTTTTCTCACAAAAAAAACTATTGCCATCTGTCTGTCACAGATATAATACAAGAGAAGGCATATGCTGTTATTTCATATTTGGAAGAGGAAAGTCCTTCTTTAAGAAATAAACAATGCTATAAAACCTCCTTCTACCAGAATGTCAGCAGCACAATTGATCTAATTTTCACGAATTTGAAGAGACTACAACTTACAGACAGGAAAATAGCGAATGCTGTAGTATTAAGAAAAAACCTGCCAATCATCGCGTACTTCATCATGAATACCACTTGAAGCACTGCTGCATATCGTAGCACAAAATCATCAAGGAAACTCTTATCAGAACAAATTAAGATTAATGACCGGGGAATAAAAAAGCGATATAATACATCATTGGGGGTAATATGGATACTGGATTAGAAACTATATAAATATCATCTAATCCGCCATCATTGCTGCAAAATCTTACACGAGAACAGCTCAACCCTGGATCAACGCAAGATGCTATAAAGCACGAAAAACAACACAACACGCCCTTCACAGAGCAAGGGAATGGGGCCTCGCAGATCACTTGAAGGAATACGCAGACAGTCGTAAAGAATATGAAACGATACTCAAAGAAATCCGAAACCAATATATGGCCTAGGAAGAAGCCAGGCTTTTACGGGACGCAGAAATCTCCCCTTCAAGCCTCTACAATGAAGAATTCCACGTTTTCCAAATTATATACCCAAATCAAAAGAGGGAAGACTACTCCCGGTGTCTCCTCTCAGTGTTGGACGTAGCTCAGATACGCGGCGGTTAGAATCCACGAGCTACATTCAGGAATTCACAGTTGCGGAAGTGACGGAAGCCATACGCTCGAAAAAAAAGTATCAAACAATGGCACCCAATAATATCTGCAATTAACATCTCAAGGCTTTTCTAAACATACTCCCAGAAGCGAACACAAGGATTCTCAACAAATTCAATTTAGCAGGCAGTATTCCAGTTAGATAGAGATCTTCCTTATGAAAGTATCATATAAAGGAAATGGCGGCATGGGTGATAAGAAAGCTTATAGAGGAATCGCCTTAAAATGTTCCGCGTTTAAGATATTAAGCAAACTACTCTACAGAAGACTAACCGTGTTGACTAACAACATGATACTGCATGAACAATTTGGTTTCAGACAGGGACGGTCAATCATCCAGGCTGTCCAATGTACTGTATACTAAAGGTTGTCCACGAGACACTCAAACAAAAGCCTACTAGACCGTCAAAATACGGTTTATAATCTAGCAGATAACTTAGAACCGACGTATTATATCACAACATATCCTATTCTCAAACTACATACACGTGAATGACAATCTGGCCACTTCCAATCCCATTAAATAAACCATCGGCGTATTACAAGGGGATCGATTAAGCCCGACAGATATAATCTGTCTCAATGGAACCCCTTTATCACATGTTAAACACATGATACCTTGGTGTCACTTTACAGCCTAAGGTACTTCTTTCTCAAAGCATGTGGAGGAGAAATCTAGGGGTGCTATAGTAGCCATAAGCGATATAAAGTGTTCGAGTAAGTTGTCATTGACCAAAGCTTTTGCCCTTTTTAGAATGAAATTCTACCCATACTGACTATTGGAATAGAACTCACATGGACACACCTCGCGGAAGATAAATTAGCTGTAATGGAGCAAGTCAGAGCGACCTTCCTAAAACGCGCACTATGTCTGTCAGCATCAACCCCAATCGAGACTGGTCTATTAAATCACTAGGCAGCCCTTTCAGGTGGAAGATTTAAAATCCCAGTATCTATTGCCATTTACCAGCGCGAGTACAGTGCTTTTTCAGAAGTGCAAGCAGAAGGAAATATACATTTGGACTGTTTTACAGTGCCGAAGCGATGACATCAGACCTCAGAACGCATGGGAACTACGAGTACAGACACCAAGCAACGAAAATTGCTGTAGATTGGACAGGGTCTGCAGTAATACACCCTTTCACTCACCACATGGGAATTGTGTATGTGTGTTGTGCAAGAGATCATGTGATAGATAACATATTCTGTCGTGTCCTGAAAGAACTCAAACATTACGAGCATAATTATAGTGAAGATAATGTATGTAGGACCAAGCCCTTACACTTTCTTTTTTGCACGAATGCGCGCATTTTTAGCCTCTTTTTCACATTTTGCAAAAATGATGAAAATGTAGACTTATGACATCGGGCAAATGTGTGTCTGTCTGTCCTTCTGTCTGTCTGTCTGTCTAGCTGTGTGTGTGTCCCCCCTATCAACTCCTAAACGGCTGCAGGAATCGAAACAAATTTTCGTAGGAGTAAAGATCTATACCCGAATATCTCAGGGCCATATTTGAAAATTATGTCAGTGCTACCAACTGCTGAAAAATCGCAATTGAAATTTGAGCTCCATGTTGGATATCTTGGAAGGTATGAATGGGAGCTATTTCAAAATTGGCACACGTATAGATGATAATATTGCAGATTAATTTCCTGGATACCATACATGGCAGTGTTGCCAAAATGATTATAAGCCTGCTGATACGTCCAAATTTTAAATGCATATAACTTCTACACTATCAATTGGATTTCAACCAAATTTCGTATGTGCTATGTGTACATAAACAGATATGACTGAGTGTATTCTTATGAGCCACCAGGGCTGCCAACTGTTAATAAATGCTCTCAATTTTTTAATTCAAATACCCATATATCAGTAAGTATGCAAGCCGACAGCTTAAAACTATGCACACGTATAGTACCTGACATTCTAGATTAATTGGGAGTAACTTATATACGTCAGTGCAACCAACATGATTCTAAGCCTGTTGAGAGGTCCAACTTTCAATATATATAACTTCTATACTATCATTTGGATTTCAACCAAATTTCGTGTGTGCTATGTGTACCATAACAGATATTACTATGCCAATTCTTAAGGGTAACCTGGGCTGCCAATTAAAAAAAACTGTCTCTATTTTTGTTACCCTAATATCAATATATCAGAATGTATGCAAGCCAATTGCTCTAAACTTTGCACACGTATAGTACCTGGCATTCTAGATTAATTTAGAGTAACTAATATAGGCCTACGCCAGTGCTGCCAACATGATTCTAAGCCTGCTGATAAGTCCAATTTTAAAATGCACGAAACTTCTATATTAACTAAAGGATTCATTCAAAATTGACACAACAATAGATCATATTATTTCAGATTATTTCTGACCAATACATGTATGTCATTGTTGCCAACATGATATTACGCACGCTGTTAGATCCAATGTTTAACTGCATGTAACGTCCATGCTATCCATTGGACATCAACCAAATTTTGTATTCTGTACCTTAAGAGATGGAACTAAGAATATATTCAGTCATCAGGGCTGCCAAGTGTAGTTCTCGATTTGGCTACATTATGCCAGATATACATTATATCGAACTAATTAGAAATTTCAATATTACCAACATAATTTCGTCATTATTCTAGATAGATAAATTGCCATGAATCTTAAATTTTAAGAAAAGTAGGCTCTTTAGTTCGTCACGGAACTTCTTGCTTACTGTAGTATAATATATATCTTAACTAAATTATCGTGGTAATTTTTGCAAGGTGAACCGTTTATCTTAAATTTGCATCAATATTCATAACTTTTAGATATATAAACTCATGATTATTCTAAGAATTTATTTATAAGCATTGTAATAATAGTGCATTTCCTTACATTTAAGCTAACAATGACTCCGATGATTTGTAAAAAATAGATTACATATATTAACAGGCGTCTTTCTACAAATTTAACATAAGGAACTGACTCGTCAGAATACGAACTTCTCCTAATGGGTTCCTAAGTAACGTCCTCTGTAAAACAGCATCAGCACTTCGATTACCTCGGAAATTTAGCAAAAATGAAATACAATATCGTCTGATGGGATTAGGGAAATTGGCTGTTTTATTATATCCTCAACTACAGCATATACACGATACTTTATACCAAAAGAAAGTTCTTGTTTTGTTCCCAAGGATGAACTCAAGAGCTTCTAGGTGCCCATCAAAACTGTCAGGAGTTGTTCACCTTAACGGAATTGACACAACCAACAGCGTAAATTGGCAGATATTTTTCACTTTAGAGTTCCTATTTACCAACCCTGACTGTGAGCGGATGGATCCTCTAATTGACTTACCTGAAGTGTCTAACGGGACACAGAACGGTTACAATTGTCAAATTCAACATTTTTGTTTAATATTTTATGACTCTCTGAAGTCTGTCCTTTAAAATGATGTGGAATACATTTTAGTTCAACCATTATGAATCGCTATAATTTTAATCTACACTTGCACTAACAATGAGATAAGCATCATCTGTGGAAAGTTTTAAATGCAGTTTTCTCAGTTCCATTTTTAAGAAAATGTATGTTCCATTATCAAGGCGACTATTTATCACCGAGCTGTAAATTTTTCACCAAAAATTTTATATATTAGTGTTTAATATTTTAATGGACAGGCTTACTTGTTTAAAGTAAAACTGTTTGGGGTTTGGCAGTATTTTAAAGAGGCAGTAATTATATTGTTTGATAATTTTAAAAAATAAATTAAGACAGCCCTCAAGTTATATATAAAATTCGCTCCTTTACTAAGTTAAGTAAGGTTTGAATGAAATGTGATATAAATTTAATTATCATACCATTATTAGATTCTGAGGGAAAGGAACATGAATTAAACAAATTTAACATTGGTAAGATAGGCGATTCCGTATCCCCGTTAATATACGGTACCGTACTTCAGTTTAGAGCACTTAGGTACCCACCACGACTGTGAATAGATGGTTCCTCTCAGAGGTGTAAAACTCCTGTCTATGTGTTTTTTCCCCTAGTTTCCAACCATACTGTAAATGGATGATTATCCTCACACTACATATTAGGTATAGAAAAACAAATAATGCCATTGAGCTAATATCATTCACATTAGAGCTCATAGGTACTGTGCCCATTTTGAGGGAGCCCATTGCCCGGATATATGAGTCGTTTTTCGGGATTACATTTTTGAAGTTTTAGTTTGAAGAAGAGCGCCAAGGAGGAGTTTGTGAATTCCACACAAGTAGTCCAGATGGTTACAGCTGAATTTCAGGGAATAGTATTAGAACAATTGAAGGAAGGAGCAGTCTCAGAATTGAAGAATGAGGTGAAAGAAAAGTGATTAAAGAAATTCAGGAACAGCTTGCGAAAGAAACTCATGATGAAGTTAAAGAAGTGAGGACAGCTTTTTCGACAGAGATTAAAGTAGTGTCTGGAGACATCAGTCCATTCGGGATTCTGTGGAAAAATTAAAGAATCAGTTAACCGTTGAAGAGGAAAGCCAGATGAAGAGAATAGAAGGATTGAAGGATAGTATGGAAATAGATGAAGAGGGAAAACAAAATAGGAAGGAAATGGAGGAAGTTAGGCAAACTGTTAACAATTTGGAGAGGAAATTGGAGAAACAGGCAAATATAACTGAAAATACTTTTGAAAATAGAGGTGGATTATCAGAGATAGGTAGGTCAGAAGGAGTCTCTACCATTCGTACTTCTACTCCAATCACATTAGTAAAGAGTTATGAAGGGAAGCCGATTAAGTTTCCCGGAACTGGAAATGTTCCACCTGATGAATTTTTGAGGGAGGTTCGAGATTATCTGAAGGATGCTAAAGTTACTAAAGAAAGGGAGAGTAGAGTTATTAGTAGATTTTTAGACGGTCCGGCACTCGTCTGGTTTAGGGCCTTTCGTTGCAATTTGAGAACTTATGAAGAGTTTGAACAGGCACTATTACGAAAATTTTGGTCTCCGGAAACTCATCAGAATATCAGGGCAGAGTTATACGTGTAACGTCATTCTACGTCACAGCCGACTAAATATTCGAATTATTTTGCCAACCATCATGCAAAACTTCAGTGTATAGATCCACCGATGCCACCTTACGAATTGATTCCTGCGTTAATTAGACAATTTCCGTTGGAGGTGCAACGCAGTCTTATTTCTGCTAATGTCGAAAACATGGAGGAATTTGATGAAGTCCTTCAGCGTTTGGATCATCCCAATGCTCAGTTTTATCGGCAGAGGAACAGCAAACAAGAGAATAAAGCCGCGTATGCTGTATTGACGGATAGACAATGTCAGACAACACCTGATAGGAATGATAGCAATAGGGAAGAACAAACGTCGAGGGAGTATCACGATAGAAGAGGTCAAGATAATAGACAACCTTACGTTAGAAGAGGAAGGTATGGAAACAATTGGTATTCCTGGAGGAGACAAGGATATAGTAGGCCATACAATAGAACAGGTTACAATCGACAATATGGGAGATCGAACAATGACAGGTTCACGGATCAGCAAAGAAAAAATCTGGAGCAAAGAGGAGAAGAAAGTCAACAATATCTGAAGGAATTAGATGATAGAAGAAATTAAACTGGTACTTCTGGTATTAATAATTCGGCCGGAAAGAATGAATAAAACGTCGATTTCGGAACGAGAGAACCAGCAGAAGTAACTCCAACGCAGTATATTTCCAAAATTATTCAATGGGAAGTCGAAGATGAGGACTTAATTCAGGAAGAATACGAGATAAAGGAGTTGGGACAGAGAACCCGGTTGCCTATTATCATTTGTGAAGTGTATGGGAAACAGGTACACACTCTGATAGATACAGGTGCCATGCTTTGTCTGGTAAGCGAACGTTTGTACAATTTATGGAAATTAACGGAGGATATTGAAGAAATACCCGTAGCTGGAATCAAGATCCAGGGTATTATTCCTAATTAGGTTACCACGTGCAATATGCAACTGTATTTAAATATTAAGATTGGAGGATGTTTCTTTGAGCATATTTTCATAGTGATGCGAGATATTGCGCATGACTTGATCTTAGGGACGGATTTTATCAAGAGGTACAAGGTAATTCTAGACATGGAATCGGATACGATTAAATTTCATCATGCAGGGAAGGTTCAATTCGAAGATGAAGAGAAATACACCGTGGGAGAAGTGAGATGGACCAAGGTTTTTGAGAGCATAGAAACATCTGAGAAGGCTAATGAGAGAATTGAGCGTGTTCCAGTAATGACGAGTTTGTTAGAAGAATTCCATGATATTTTTGATACAAGACCAAGAGAGATTTAAGACTTTGAATATAAGATCCAAGTATGTGATGATAGTCCATATCACGCTAAGTTGTATCCAGTACCAGAAAAGCATAAGACGAAGGTGAAAGAGATTATCCAAAACCTGGAGAAGGATCAGATCATTAAGGAATGTGTAACGTCTTACGTTAATCCTTTGGCTGTCGTACTGAAAGTAGATGGGAATTAAAGGATTTGCCTTGACGCCAGGTCGTTGAATTCAAGACTATTGTCAGAATATGATAGGCCACCTTTGATCAAGGATATGATGTGGTTCTCGACTGTGGATTTGACATCTTCTTAACACCATGCTAGACTCAGCGAAGATTCACAAAAGTTCACAGGATTTCTATTTGATCAGCAGACCTATGTTTTTAGAAAACTTCCGTTTGGAATGAAGACTTCAGGAGCAGTTTTGATACGTGCATTGGATCAGAACCTTAGTCAAGAAGTTAAAGATACAATCATATGCTATGTGCTGATATTTTGGTAGCTTCGGAAACTGAAGATCAGCACATGTTACACTTGCGAAATTTATTTTTGGATTTAAGGAAGTCCAATTTCAAAATAAACTTGAAGAAATGTCAGTTCTTTAAGAAAGAAATCAGATTTCTTGGACATATTTTGGATGGTGGTGGTTATCGACCTAATGAGGAGAAACTTCAAGCAATTGCCGAATTTCCTAGATCTACTCGATTCAAGCATATACGACAATTTTTAGGGTCTTGCCAGTTCTTTGCAGGACATTGCTATAAGTACACTGATGTAGTAGCACTTTTGCAGAATTTATTAAGAAAGGACAATAAATGGAAATGGGATGACTTATGTGAAGAATCTTTTAATAAGGCGAAGGAGTTAATGCTCAACAGTGTCACGTTGGAATATCCGAACTTTGAGAAAAATTGTATTATCTAGTCAGATGCATCGAATATTGGGATAGGAGCTATCTTACTTCAGGAAGATGAGGACCGCACAAGACACGATCTATCTTTCATAAGTAGGAAGTTTAAGCCATCAGAACGCAATTATTACACTACGTAGCTTGAAGTTCTCCTGAAGCTCTCAGAGTACAACACAGTTAAAATAATACGGGTACCAGGGCATGCAGGAATAGAAAGTAATGAAAGGGCAGATGAACTGGCCAGAAATGGAGCAGAGATACATTTTGTAGGCCCAGAACCTGTATGTGGGATCTCTTACAGACAAGCCCGACATGTAATAGGTAAATGGGTACAAAACAAGCAAGTAGAAAACTGGAAAAAGACTCCTGGTTGCAGACTTGCAAAGGAACTAATAAAAGGACCAAACAAGAAGCACACTAAAGAACTTCTACAACTAAGCAGAGGAAATATAAGACGGGTAGTGGGACAATTGACAGAACACGGCCATCTTAAAAAGCACCTGCATAGAATTGGAGTAATAAGAGACAATATATGTAGGAAATGCAATGAAGCAGAAGAATCAGCTGAACACATACTTTTGAATGTGAGGCGCTGGGAAGAATTAGAATCTCTACACTGGGGCTACCGGGTGAAGAAAGAGAGAAAATCCTACAGGACCCAATAAGATTGATCTGGAGCTTTGTGAAGGGAGCAGGGATATCAAGGTGGAAATGAAGGAAACACATGGTAGCAAAAGATCTTGGAGGTCGACGCTAAACAGGAACTTGGAAACAAAGAAGAAGCAGAAGAGGAAGAATAAGGGAACTTCACTTACCGTACGTTTATATTGCTATGTTAATGCCATTGAAAGAAGCTTTTAAGCGATGTATGATCACCTTTTCTCAGAAGTTGTATCCAGAAGAAATAGAAGAAACTAGCACTGCTGTCAAGAATGATGAGAGTAGAACACGATCTAACACAGAAAAGCTCTCCCAAGGCACTAGTAGGGATTTACCACAACTGAGGCAAAACTTTATAGATATAGGGGATTCTGTCTCACAGGAAGTCATCAACTCTACTAAGAATAATCACCTTTTCTCAGACGCTGCTTCCAGAAGATATAGGAACATAAATTTCCAACAGCCCAAGAGGGCATCAGTAGTTGGTACAAAGGAAGATGCGGAACTTTGAGCCGTATAGAAAATGACGAGGCTTTTCGTAGGACGTTTTAAGGACGTCACTACTTTCACAACACTCAAGAAATAACTTGAGAAAAATTTATTACACGGTGACCTAGATGTCAAAGAGATTGTAACTAGAGGAAGAACCAAAGCCTTCACAGTTGGTTTCCACTTTCCACATTTGGAGAAAACTCATTCTGCGGACTTCTTGGAAAATGGAGTTTTATTCCGTAGATTTCGTTTTCGAAGGTCACGCGACGAGGGAGTTACACTTGACGCATAAGAGACGCCTAACGATAATGCATTATGGTATATTCTTTGAATAGACTCAAGGTATGTGTTCACGTTGCAAGTAAACTTTTACAATTCGTATTTGTACATTTTGAAATTTATATGGTGGATTCAGCATTAATACACATCAACAAAAACTTTTTTTTTTAATTTGAAGTGCTGAAAATTTAAAAATAATCAAAATTTTTCAATATTTTCAAAACATTGTATCTCCTCAACAAATATTACAATCTACTTGCCTGTGGTATCAGATTGAAGCAATCTTTATATCTAATGTTGTATACTACAGATTTGATTATACACTTTAATTCAGTGGACTGATAATGAATTTCATGGACCCATTATTTGGGAGCCAGGCTCTGCCTGTCACAAGTCAGGAAAAAGAGTGAGTGATAGAGGAGAACACCTCTCAAAATAACCTTTGGCCCGCTGACCCGGCTGGTAGTACCTTGTAAGGGTCCCTTGCCAGGGTTACGGTGAAGACCTCAACGGCAGCTACTGTGGAGAAGATATTCTTCGGTACAGTATAGATGGTGGAAGAGGCATCCTAGTGCTCGGGATAATTGAGTAAAAGGTATATGCACAAATTGGGGCATATATCAGAGGCAGCGTCTGTTCTCTATATTAGGAGTGGCTGCAAAGGGCGTCTATTCTCCATGTTAGGGGTGGCCTCACGGATACCTGGCAGTAGGTATAAAATGTCCTTGACGACAGGCGTAGCGACACGTCGGTTGAGGTATTTTTGTCGTATCCAACATACAGTTGACTCCTCTTCATTCAGATATAAATGCTAGGGCGTCCCCTCTAAGCGACGCGCATCGTTTCCGCCTGAACGATGTGGAAAATGAACGAGGGCTACTGACGCATCGTCGACGTCGGCTAAAGAAGCTACACCAACATACATCAAATCGTATCAGAATAGCCACAGTCAACATTGGAACAATGACAGGCCGAAGCTGAGAACTGGCCGCCTCTTTGAAGCACCGGAATGTGGATATAGCTTGCGTTCAAGAAACACGAGGGGCAGGTGCAAAATCAATAGATATCGGAGAAGGCTACATGCATATCTATAATGGTAAGAAAAGTGCAATTGGTGTCGGTGTTATTGTAAACCAGTGGATTCGCGACACCGTCTCTGAAGTAGCACGCATCAGCGAACGCCTGATGTCAATACAGATAACCCTGGGGACCAGTTAAATCCGAGTTGTGCCATGCTATGCTCCACAGACTGGTTGCCTTGAAGAAGAGAAAGACATGTTTTGGAACGATCTCGAGGGACACATTCAAGCTGTTGATGATAGTAAAATTCTTTTCATTGGTGGAGACTTAAATGGACATGTTGGTCATGAAAGAGACGGATTTGAACGAAATCATGGAGGCCATCTTTAAGGTTGCCGTAACAATGAGAGTATTCGAATCCTAGAATTTGCGGAAGCGTGGGATTTGTCTGTAACTAACACCTTTTTTTACAAAGCGGGATTCACACCTTATCACCTACTATAGTGGAAGTCACACATCCCAAATTGACTACTGGATGACACGGCGAAGAGACCTCGCAATGATCAAGGATACAAAAGTGATCCCATATGACAGCGTTGCTCCTAAACACCGAATACTTGTACTAGATGCCACAGTCCATATAGATTATGTATCTGTGAGGCCAAGCACGAAGATTGAACGTATTAAATGGAGGAGACAATTAGAACATCGAGCTACCATCAATGAAGCATCAATACCATCGATTTCAAATTCTACAATGTCATCAGTAGAAGATGGCTGGAACACACTGTCCGAATCCATCAAGACATGTGCCAAACCAAACCAAATCGACGCCTTATTGACAAGCAGACCTGGTGGTGGAATGGTGATGTGCAGCGGGTAACCAGGGAGTAGAAAGCGGCTTACAAGACATGGCACCAGACACGCAGCTCGGGGGATTTAGATAGGTACCGGGCTCTCAAGTCCAGTGCAAAACGAGCTGTAGCAACTGCCAAAGCAGCACATAACAAAGCCATCTACAACGAGCTGGATAAGCCTGGTAGCACAAATAGAATTTAAAAAGGTGCCCGCGCTCGCGAGCGTGCCACGCAAGATCTCGGTCATGTTTTCAACATCAACGTCAGAAATGGGCTCCTCCTACAAAAGAGACATGACATACTACGTCGCTGGAAGGAGTATTTTGAGGATATATGCAATACGGAGTTCCCTCATCTGCCTCTACCGACAGCTGACCCTATCCTCGGCCCTGTGCCCATTATCACTACAGAAGAAGTGTCCACTGCGATCAACAAAATGAAGTCAGGGAAAGCGCCTGGTGCAGATGATATACCAGCCGAAGTATGGAATCTCCTGGAGGAACAAGGTGTAGTATGGCTTACTGAATTCTTCAACAAAATTATTTTGGAAGACACAGTACCAGAGGCCTGGATGACCAGTATCACAATTCCTATTTGGAAAGGAAAAGAAGATATACTGGAATGCTCAAATTATAGGCCATTCCGCCTCCAAAGCCATACTATGAAAATTTTTGAACGTGTTCTTGATGCGAGATTACGAAACATCATCACTGTTTCAGCTAACCAGTGTGGCTTTGTTAAAAACAGCGGAACAACAGACGCTCTCCATACACTCTGTCCATTGATGGAACGACTTCATGAGAAAAGGAAGTCAGTTCACGTAGCCTTTCTTGATTTGGAAAAGGCGTTCGATAGATTACCACATGATCTCATCTGGCTGGCACTGAGGCTACATAGTGTACCTGAAGCCTATGTAAACTGGGTGAAACTTCTGTACCGAAAGACAAAAAGCTCAGTGCGGTGCGCAGCAGGAATGTCCGATAACTTTCATATCACTGTTGGTGTCCATCAGGGATCTGCCTCGTCCCCCTTGCTCTTCATAGTCTGCAAGAACGCCATCACAAATGGCAACCAAACCAGGCATCCATAGACATTATTATATGCGGATGATGTCATGTTTGCTAACGAGACCCATGGGCGCCTCGAACGGCAAGTACAAGAGTGATACATGCGTCTTGAAAATGTTGGGATGAAATAGGACCTGAAGAAGACGGAATACCTGGAATGCGATGACCAAACTGATGGCACGATCACTGGCGAGTTTCAACTAAATAAAGTTACCCAATTCAAATACTTTGGGTCATGCATCATCTCAGACTGGAGCACTATTCCTGATGTCAAAACAAGAGGCACTGCTGCATGGATGAAGTGGCGCCAAGTTACTGGAGTCCTATGCGATAATAAAATTCCATTGCATCTACATTCTAAAGTATATCGCACAGTAATTAGACCGGTGGCCCTTTATGATTCTGAATGCTGCCCTACACCATCGAAGCACAAACGGGCGCTTCATGCAATGGACATGCGGATGTTGCGGTTGTCCAATTGCTTGACTCGACTGGACCATATTAGGAATGATGCTGTGCGGAAGGATTTCAAGGTTGCCCCAATCACAGAGAAAATGCGTGAATCACGTCTGCGGTGATAAGGACATGTGCTCCGTAGCAGTGAATCCTCACTTGCTAAGATTGCCCTTCAACTGAATGTGGAGGGTCGTCGACCTCGAGGGCGACCTCAAACACCGTGAGAGATGGCATGCGGCTCACTAAACTCCGCCCCCAGGCGCTATGGATCGATTGAAGTGGAGGAATCATTGCAGGAAGGCAGACCCCACATCAATGAGAAAATGCAAAGAAGATGATGATGAACTTAGGTCAGTAATGGAATATGATATCATGTTTGGAATTTGGAAATCTGCATAAAAAACTAGTTTTGAGAAAATCGAAGAAGTTACACAATGATATGTTCTAAAGACACGCATTCCACACACCTACTTGGCTCTTTAAAACAGTCCAGCTCCATAAGTCATTCTACCTTTTTAGTGTTCTTATCTCCTTTTAATTTCCTCCTCCCTCTGAGATACCTTCTTCTCTGTTTCTGTTGGGGGAAGGTGGGGGGAGGGGGGGTTGTAGAGTGGTAAGAGCTCTTCGCTATCCGATCCTGATCTGTCTTCAATGCTCCTCTCATGGTGTAATATCCAGGATGTATGTCCATTCTAGTCAAAATCTCTATGTCTGCAGTATTTACACAGTTGAAATGGCACTCAGCATGCATCACTCCCAATCTGAGGGTGTCCAGCCCCACAAATGTTCATTTAGGACACCGCCGCTACACCATTCCAATGAAACACCCATTGCTGTACTGTGTTAGGCCATATAGACACTTGGACAATATCGATGGGTCGCACAGTCTCTCATATAATGGTTTTACAGCATGTAAAATCTCTAGAGAATTGCTTGGTTTATGCTTATATCCTTCCAGTTTATTTTCGGCATTTGCCCGCTGGTATGCACACCAGCTGTCACTATCAACCGGGCGCCCGTGATGCGTGGGACGATCTCGAGTCTTAGTCAAGTGGTAGAGAGTAGCCCAAATAGCATTTCTCATGGCATCAATACTGCTGGAATTTGAACGTAAAGCTATCCCAACATAGTTCTGCATTTAACCCATCAGTTTCCCAGTCAACTATCCCTTCCCGCCTAATTTCTTATCTTGGACCAGTTTTCTCAGTTCCATTTCGAGAGAATGGTACATGGACATCAAAACTTGAACTACGTTCAATTCAGGCACCTAACATACTATGGGCACTAAATTCAATCTGACTGTCCACAAGAAATTGAATAAAAATGTTACCTGCCAACATGCCACGCCCACTCGCAGTTCAGAGACATTGCACATATGGTTTTAAACCTCTCTGAAGGTAATTTGCTTTTGTTTCATGTATATAAATTATATATATTGTTAAAGTAGAAAGACCAGGCTTCCATAAAATGAAAACAAAAATTGTAAATTTTCACAAAAATGCTATTTTCAACGTGAACACAAACCTTTACTTTCAGTAATATGCACCCAACTTGGGTTTACTTTGATTTTTGCCTTCTATTAATTTTTCCTTCCGTGCAAATCACCAACATACATTTTCTGTTTCGCCCTCTTGTTGTGCATTTTCTCATGTTCTTTGAATGTATGATCTAGCGTTCTAGTCGCCTTTCACCCCAATCATCAGTAAGTTCTAGTTTTTTCTTGGTGCGCTATCTTACGGCCAACACGTCAAATCTATGTTAACGGCTGATGAAGAAGACTCACCACCTCAGCTCATCCCCGCCAGAGGGAAAACTTCTTGCTTTATACTCCATGAACTTCACTTTTTGACTCTGCCTGAAGACAAGAAATGTGTGCATGCGAAAGATTTTTATTTTTCATAGTTGTATTCGCTGTGTCCCTCCTTCCTGTCCCCCTCCGCACCTCACTGCCGCACTGCTGTGAGCTGTCTCACTCGCCGTTTAGCAGCTGCTTTGACATCTCTGTGAGACATCTTGTTGTAGCCATGTAGTGAACCTACATTAAACCTGCGCTCTCAGCTCATCATGTGAAAGATAAGTACAGACACTGTTTTAATTCAGCAATGAGGCCGTTTTAGAAACTGTTATCTCAGTTTTATCTAGCCGGCTTGACACCATTTCACCAAGCGCTTCATTTTAGTAGTAATGTCAGAGGATCTACTTGTTTTAATTGTCAATTTCCTCCGAGGGAATTCATGACTATGAGCTATTGCAAATTATGTTTGGGCGCACTGTGGGACTTTCCATAAATTCTGTCAAACACAAATAATTGAGGCCACCATGGGAGTTGTATTGAAGTTCTTCAAATCTTAGAAAATTCATCAAGAACTTTCTAGAAGTATTCAAATACGAAATCTATGATGTCACAGGAAAATACACCTGTTTCAACTTCTAATGGTTCAATGGACTAGCTACGCTAGTAACCCAAGATTTTCGAGAAACCGCACCAATGCTTCAATTGATATACAATTGCAATTCATCCCCTCTACAGGAATATATTAACTTTCCAAACAGTGACATTTATCAAACAAAAACATAAACTTTCAGTGCATCGAGCCATACATTATGTGGTTCCCGTATACGTTTCCGGAGCAAAGTTTATGCATGGACATTAGTGAAAACAACCTGCTTTCCTTACCTTCCTAGTTTGCTAACAAACCTGGTATAAACAAATTATCTGTACTCTATTTTTTTTGTAAATTGAAGTTACATCACAGTGGTGTCTTCCCCTATTTGAATTTGGCATAAACCGTAATCCAGTATAAATAATCTAAGTGGTATATCAGCCACTCTTTTAATCTAAACATAATTGTAGGATATTTTCCTGGAACAGGTGTCGTCTAGACACGATTTCAATTGGTTACCGTGTAGAGCCAATCTTAGCATTTCCTTGCCGTCTAGGGATTGTATCATTCTGGTGCCTTCGAGAACCAGTTTAATTTTTCTCTTGCCATAAAGGCCCTCTTGCAAAAGTTTCAATTTTCTATGCAGCTTCTGCTGTGGAGTCAAACGGCTCAACTTAGAGTACAATTCTACTGCTTTCAACTGACAGGCTTTTTATGGTGCTTATTAGCATTACGCTACTTAGGTACTTCCAACTCTTATGTTCAAGTTGAAAGACTATTCGCTACTTGCATTATATTCCTCTAATGCATAGGCACCTGCTGTACTCAGGATCTCAGGATCAATATAATTTTAGCTATCTTAGCCCATTTTCAAGCTTAATTGTGTTTGCTGAGACACCCTATTATGTGAGAGACTCGCTCACTTAATCAAACTTTAGATATAGATTTCAAGTATTTTATATTTATTCATTTTAATGTATCTTTGGTCTGAGACCTATAATTAGTAGCGACTTGTGGTATTCTGCCAGTCCTGTTCACGATCCTTACTCGAAGAGTAATCTAGATTACCTGCAATGCTTATTACTAATTTCTCTAGTCTCCTTTTCCACTTACGAAAGCCATTGTGAATGTTCCGCGTTAACTGGTGCAAGTATTTCTTATCTTTGTTGTGCTCAAAACAAAACGTCATTAAATGCGATTCTGTCAAGTTTGTTCCACGTTTCTCTTTAGATTGTCGAATGCTGGTAAAGTTCGCTCAGCCAACTTCCTACCTAGGGTCAATGCGGACTATGCATCTTGATTGTTGTTCTTTCTCAATCAAGATTCTTTGGTTCATTATTTCTCTAAATGTTTCATTAGTGCACTGCTGGTGAACAATTTAGTGAATTCCGAGCACAACAATCATTCTCCCTTTGTGATTACTTCTAGTTATAACTTTTTTTTACCCTTGGGCACGGCCGTCTCCTGGTCTTATTGAAGTTAATTAACCCCCTTTCTATGTGGTCAAACTTCACTTGACTGCAATTTGTAGATGGGCCACGTGAACGTTGTTGACTGTTGCCTTTTTGTACTTTGATCTCTTTCTCTCATGGATATTTAGCATACTTTTCGAGAAGAAATTCTTGTTCTAAAAATTTTAAGCTTGATCATCTTTGTGAACATTATGATTGCTTTTTTCCACAATTTAGGGGCTGCGACCATGCAGTCATGTAGCCCCGTGCACTTTGGGTGTGTGTAGAATCCGTCTGATAACCGGTGTTAATTGTGATGGCTGTATTAGTGTGTGTTATTTGTTTCTTTTAAAATTCAAGTAAGGACTGCAAACATTAGATTTTTAAGTAGTTCCAACTTTTGCTACCAAATGCCACCGTCAAAGAATCAACTAGTTCTGAACGTTATTATTAGATGCAACTGCAGTCGGCTCCTGGCGACGAACGTTGGGACCTAGGAGCGATAGTCAAGTATAACCTATAATTAAGTTTCCCGCAGGTGTAATTAGTGGATGGTTCTTTATCATGACATGGGACATGGGACCGCCGGCTTTATTTCCCCTCCGAAGGATGGCACACTGAGGGATTTCTAACGCTCATAAAAATCCAATGACTTCGGCCGAGTTTGATCCCACGATCTTGGGCATAGAATATGATCATTTTAATAATAATAATAATAATAATAATAATAATAATAATAACAAATATTTGTAAATGAGTAACGAGCTCCCTTTTGCCTGGCTCGCTCAGCGATTCATATTAATTTCCACTGTAGGTTTTTCTGTCCTCTTTTATACTGTCTCTTTTCTTGTTTTGTTAATGAAACTTTGTATTGCGGCCCGTCTCTTGCACCTAATCTTTTTCTTTCGCTCCCTATCTTTTTCCTTAGTCTAGAACATCTTACCTGTGTGGTTGATTGGAATGTCATTCCAATTGCTCTACATTGCAACGTCGAAGGCCTAGGCACGGTTTTCCAACAAAAAAATCCCAATATTATAGCCGGCAAAGACGTGATCATTCTAACAGAGACTTTGCTCACCAAAGATTGGTCTTTTCTGGACACTTACAAAATAAGTTCCGTCCTCTCACTAGGACAATTAGGAAGTCCCAAAGGAGGAATAACCATACCCCTAAAATTTTGGATATGTCCATTTCGCATTATTCACGATACAGTGCCCGTTAAAGGAGATTATCCGGGTACCGTCAACCGAAAAATGGCACTTTGAATAACCCCGTCCTTCGAACCCACAACCTGAGAGGATCGGATTCCCTTCTTCAGGGCTAGCGAAGCACGAGAAGCGTGGTCCCAAAGGATCGTGTTCCTTGCACGGAATATGTCATAGACGCCCACAGAAGTACATCCCAAACACAAAGCTTGCAAATGAAAAGATCCAGAATTAAATAAAATTTCGTGAAAGATTTATTCAATAATTTAAACTCCTATCCTACTTCAGAGGATTATGAAATCGGCTAATTCGCGAAGCTAATTACAATGAACAAACCCTAACTGACGTAAAGATAGCCCTTGGGAATATCCTTGAATACATGTAAAACAGAAGCAACAACAAGTCTAGGCACGTGGGACATGAAATAAATCCTACACGGTAGCACAAAGTTACAAGCAAATGACTCGGTAGAATTTACATTTAAAATCATAGGAAAACAAACCCTATGTAAGGATGGTGCCACGCCCACTTTACATGTATATTTAATCAACTAGCTAAAATTCCTCGCATGAAAAAAAATATTACGACGAGATGCGTCAGTAATCAAAACATAAAATCAAGTCTAAGGATAGCAACCACAGTCTATCCAAAATATATACATCGAACATACAACACCACTCGCTCTTCCTCGAGCGTGATATTGTCTCGTCCCGCAGGGACTTGTACGGATCTGCCCTCTGCGGCAGTTGACGAAGTTGGAGAGTTGATGATGGATGAAAGGGCCGCCGGACTCGTCCGGTAAGAGGTTCCTATGAGATGGCCGGCCGGGTTAGAGAGCACCTCCTGAAACCCGAGCCACGAAAGGTCTTGTCAGGAGGGGGGCGCCTTCCTCGGCGCGGATATATTGATGAAGCTTGTAGCCTCTCTGTCCCGCCGCTTCTAACAGGGAACAATTCAGGTTATACATTGATAAATGAAGAGAATGGACACACACACGTGTTATTTATATAAGTCTGCTTACACTATTCGGGAAAGCTCTTTGTCCCCGGCCGTCATCTCAAGTATGTAAGATAGGTTGGCGAATGCGTAATAGAGATGACGTCTAACATCACAGAGAGTCATGCGGACCATCAGTTACGAACTCCTAGCTCCAGCGATTCTTGTCAGTCAAAAAGTGCCAGCTCAGTTAAAATGACTTGCACTTGGAAATGAACAGGACATAGTGTCAAAGCAGCTCACAAGACAATAGATGCAAGATTAAGATGCTCAGTTATTCCATATTTAATCACGTAGGATTATAACAATTATAGATATGATTTAGTTCAGGTTTATAATGTAGGATTAATTTCCCTAATAAAGTTTAGATTGTAGACACCAGACACAGGTTGCATAGCAAATACCACGAATCTCCACAGAGATTACCTCGAAGAAACGTGACTCTAAATGTCACAACAATACTCTGAGCTACCAATAGGTTCGAACAATAACACAGGCGCGACTTACACAATGGCACGCATATCATTCCCTGGACGATCTGGCTCACAAGCGCAGTATCTCGAGCATAAATAGCAATGGGTCTCCATACTTCCAAGCAAAATGTGTTCTAAGACACAACAAATACATGAGTTGCTAGCCTGATACAATGTAACAGGGTCAATTACATCATGGGATACACCTTTACTCATATGCTGAATGAACGCCATCATTCGCGAAACACAGTTGCTCTCAAATGCAAGCTAACCTCGCACTAGATGTGTGGCAATCTTCCCATAAGTTATAAGCATTCAGCTGTGCTCCCTAGTCCAGTAGCACTTCCCAAATATGGCTACTACATTCCTCAAATATCTGTGACGTAACAGATTGTCATGAAGAATTAATCAATACACGTCTGTTCTGCTCGGAATGCTGGGTAATAAAGCAAGTTCCTGGGCCCTTTATTACCTTGGGCGTCACGCCCCACTCACAATGTCTTACAGCATTTACTGGAGTGCAGTATAAATCTCACTTCCTTAACATGTCAAAACGTGCGTCTAGAATATAACGGAAATCAATGATTACAGTCCTGATGTGATCAGTTTATCTCTGAGATATAATTCTCCATTACTACAAGATTGTATTATACGTACATTAACCTGCCCTGTTCAAAAATACAACATTGTAAAATTATCAAATACACGTATAGGACGGATAAAAACATGTGCAGCGTAACTGCATTGAAATTCGAAGATATTCCACTCGCTCCCTGATATTTACAGTCAATGTTAGAAACGGTGCGTGTCATCTCGACACAACTAAAGGTATGACAGATAACACCTCACACTTCTGTGTTGTTTAAACTGATACGATGAAATCTACTCTGGTTCATGACCAGGCTCGATAATTCTCATATTACATTTATACTGTTCCCTCTCGGAACTTCGTGGCATTAAAGATCCACAAATAATGGTTAACAAAGCTTCACAAAATGTGGTAGTAATTGTCGACTAACCAAATGATACGATAAATAGTGGCAAATGAAATAGAATGAAGGTTCCTACACTGGGTGTACCCTAAAATTGAAGATGAATCTTCTTTCCTATAATGCCAATTACTATTGACTGAATATGCAGCTCACCAAGGCTGGATTGATTCTATAAATTGGAAATACATTGATGTGTCACATAAATACAGGTTCACACCCATGCAAGCATGGTACTGGGTGTCTCACAGAGATTGACCAGTTCAGAGGAAATAAATAAATAAATAAATTAGAAAGAAAGAAAGAAAGAAAGAAAGAAAGAAAGAAAGAAAGAAAGAAAGAAAGAAAGAAAGAAAGATATACATTACTAATAATTACACCAGCCTGAGTGGTTGCTATCAAGTTCGGTTACTACACTAGATCTACCCGGACAAACCCTGTACAGTAACGAGGATACAGACTCACAGTGGATATAATTTGTATTTCACCTCGTGTTCTCTCAGAACAAAAGAGGTTATACTACTCCGTTCTACGGGAAGGATTATAAGGCACCATAATTAGGCTCCACAGTCCTAGCCTATTCTCCTCTTGAAATTTCTCATCACGTGGTCTTCCGGTATGGTTTCCTCCTCATGGCGGTGTTATTTCCTTGGCATCCCCCTCCATAACTGGGCTTACACCAAGGTTAACATCGTGAGTACGGATAGGAACATGTCGTTCACGTGGTCGTCGTTACGATGCATGGTGCGAAGAAATATACAACTTTCACAGCTTTTACGATATTCACAAAATTCAAAATGATGCACTGATTTTAGACACAGGTGCAGATAGTTCAAAAATGATTACAAGACTCTAACAGATACAACAGGTGGTATCTAGGCTCACAGGCTTTAATACTTTCAAACGCAAAATCACGTAATATCACAGCAATCATAAAGAAATACTGGAAGCAAAAACTATATTATTCGTGATTATTATCACTGTGGCTTCTAGCTCGATATTAATGCAGTATTTAGAATGATCATATCTCTGCACTATTACACAGGAAGTTTTCCATGCTGTCGCCTACGTGGTTTCAATATTGGTTGACCACGTGCTAATGGTGATAATTTACCAAATCACACTTTCGAAAAATTGCTCGCTGTATTCGCCTCACACGGCGTTCACATGATATTATACACAATTTGTTGTAATAAATCAGCTCGATGGCTTCAGATACTTGTCCTTCACTTTAGCACTGTGGACTTCCACAAAACGTACTATCACGCCTAGTCTCGGCGGACTCTCAAAACGCGTGTGACTGGTCAGACTCACAAAACGGTGTATCTTGGTCGGAAGCTCCGACCTAGGTTCCAAAGAACATCCAAGTCGTGTAGTGTTTACTTTCATGCCTTCCGCATATCTGCGGTGCAAATACCTTTACCAAATGGTGAATTATAATATTTTAAACCACAAAAAGTGGTAATTTATGCAGAATTATTTGTGATAAATTCCTGTGATATGCATTTGTAAGATTTATGTGTTAAAATATATCCAGGAAGAAAATATACTGGCCTCTCCAAAGTCAAAATAAATCCTGAATCTGGAGGAAGCTTCTGAGTGCGTTCTATGCAAGTGAGCACAATAAGCAAACATGCTCTTGATGAAATATTACGGACATGAGCGAATACGGGCTCAATGCAGACAACATTCTGGATGCAAAGACCAAATCCAATAGTATCGTGGTGGCCGCATATTTCCAACCAGAGCTAGAATTAAAATATATTATTACCGAAGTGAGCCAGGTCATAAACAAGATAAATAAAGAGGAGACTGTAATAATAACTGGCGATCTGAATTGGCGCATTGATATAATAAAAGAAAGGCATACGCTGTTATTTCACGTTTGGAAGATGAGGTCTCTCATTAATAAATAACAAACGCGATAAAACCTACTCCTGCCAGAATGGCAGCAGCACATTGATGTAACTTTCACAAATTTGAATAGACTACAACTAACAGACAGGAAAATAGCTAATGATGTAGTATTAAGAAAACACCTGCCAATCATCGCGTCCTTCATCATGGATACCGCTTTGAGCACAGCCCCAAACCGCAGCACAAAATCATCAAGGAAACTTTTATCAGAACAAATGAAGATTAACGACCCGAGTATAAGAACGTCAATGGGGGTAATATGGTTACTGGATTACTATGGACATATCATCAAATCCGCCATCATTCCGGCAAAATCACACGAGAACAGCTCAGCCCAGAATCAACGCAAGATGCTATAAAGCATAAAAGACAACACTTTACGCCCTTCACAGAGCAAGGGACTCGGGCCTTGCAGATCACTTGAAGGAATACTCAGACAGCCCCAGAGTATATAAAACGATACTCAAAGAAACCAGAAACCAATATATGGCCTAGGAAGAAACCAGGCTTCTACGGGACACCGAGAACGCCCCTTCAACTTTCTAAAATGAAGAATTCCACGTCTTCCAGGAGATATACACAATCAAAAGCGGTAAGACCACTCACGGGGTCTCCTCTCACAGATGGACATTCGTACAGATACGCGGTGGTAAGAATACTCGAGCCACACACATGAATCAACAGTAGCGGAAGTGACGGAAGCCATACGCTTGACAATAAGTAAAAAAGCAATGGGACCCAGTAATATCTGCAATGAACATCCAAGAGCATCTCTACACATACCCGCAAAAGCGTGGACAAGGCTTTTCAACAAATGCAATTCAGCAGGAAGTATTCCAATTAGATGGAGATCTTCCTTTATGAAAGTATTATATGAAGGAAAAGGCGACATGCGTGATATGGATGCTTTCTGCGTTTAAGGCTGTAAGCAAGCTACTCCACAAAAGACTAACAACATGATATCGGATGAACAATTTGGTTTCAGACATGGATGGTCAATCTTCCAGGATCTCCAATGTCTACTAATAGAGGTCCACGGGGCACTCAAACAAAAGAAAGGGAGAAAGATTAACCTTCCAGACCGTCAAAATAAGGTTCATAATCTAACAGATAACTAAGGACCGACTTATTATATCACCACTTAAATAAATGATATCCTATTCTCAAACTATATACAAATGAATCACAATCTGACCAATTCCAATCCCATAAAACAAACCATCGGAGTTAAGCCCGACAGATATATTCCGTCTCAATGGAACCCCTTTATCACATATTCATCACTATTGCTACTTAAGTGTCACTTTAAGGCAACAAGGAACTTCTATATCAATGCTTGTGAAGGAGAAATATAGGGGTGATATAATAGCCATCAGCGATAAGAAGAGTTTGAGTTCATTGACATTGACCTCAGCTTTCGCCCTTTTTGAATGAAAATTCTACCATACTGAGTTATGGAATAGAACTCAAATGGACACACCTCACTGAAGGGAACTTAGCTGCAATGGAGAAAGTCAAAGCGACTTATTTTAAACGCGCACTATATCTGTCACCATCAATCCCATCGAGACTGGTCAATGAACTCTCTAGCCAGCCCTTTCTGGTGGAAGATATAAGAACCCAGTATCTATTGCTATCTATCAGCGCGAGAGGGAAATGGACATTTGAACTGACTGTTACTGTGCCGAAGCGATGACATCAGACCTCTAGACGCAAGGGAACTACGAGTTCAGAAACCTAGTAACGAGAATGGCTGTGCATTGGACAAGGTCTGCAGTAATACACACTTACACTCACCAGATGGAAATTGTGTGTGTGTATTGCGCGAGAGAGCGTGTGATAGATACCATATTCTATCGGGTCCTGAAAGAACTCAATCATTGCGAAGACAATGCCTGTAGGGTGGAGCCTAACACTTTCCCTTTCTCTTTTGCACGAATGTGCGCATGCTCTACTTTATTACCGTATATGTTTTAACTGAATTATCGTTGTAATTTTGGTAAGTAGATCCGTTTACTTTAAACTTGCACCAATAATAAAAACTTTTAGATATTTTATTAATCTGTAAGACTTTCTTGTATTCTTTTTATTGGCTGTTATATTCATTCATGATTATCAAATTTTGAGAGTTTATTTATAAGCTTTGTAATAATAGTGCACTTCCTTACATTTAAGCTGACGATGACTCCCATGATTTGTCGAAATCATGTTACTATACATTACATGTATTAACAAGCGTCTTTCTATAAATTTAACGTAAGGAACTGACTTGTTGGAATGCGAACTTCTTCTAATGGACTAAGCGAGCCCCAGCGCGCCTAAGCGTACTGAGCAACGTCCTCAGTAACACGCATGGACACTTCGAATATCTCGGAAACTTAGCAAAAATAAAATACAATGGTATTAGGGTAATTGGCTGTTTTATTATATTCTCAACTACAGCATATGCACAATATTCTACACCTAAAGAATGCACTTGTTTTGTTCCCAAGGATGAACCAGCAGTTGTAACAAGAACTCAGAGCTCCTAGGTACCCACCTCGAATTTACGCAACCAGCAGCGTCAATTAGCTAATACCTTACACTTTAGAGTTCCTAAAGCCAACCCAGACTGTGAGCGGATGAATACTCTGATTGACACACCTGGAGTGTCTAACGGGATACAGAATGGTTATAAATGTCAAAATTAACATTGTTTTATATTTTATGAATCTCTGAAGTCTGTCCATTAAAATGATGTGGAATACATTTCAGTTTAACCAATATGAATTGCCATAATTTATTTACCCTTGCACTAACAATGAGATACCGTAATCTTCATGTGTGGAAAGTTTTAAATGCAGTGTTCTCAGATCCAAATTTTAGCCTATTCTCATTTATGAAAAAAAAAAGAATAGGCTTATGAGATCACCTTTTGTCCGTGTGTCTGTCTGAGTGTGCGTGATGGAGTGTGTGATGGCGTGTGGGATGGTGTGTGTCCTCCTAATAACTTCTAAATGGCTGGAGCGATTTCAATGAAACTCGGTAAGTTCATAGCACTATTTCGGCCGACCCCGACAGTGCCCTTCAAATTTTGTTACGTCTTACCAATCCAACATGGTGTCTGTGCGAAATATTTCACCACCATTCAATATCTCCGAAACTATTACTGATATCACCCTGGAATATTTAACGATGATAAAGGGAACAACTAGAAAGTCACCTATGTGACATTTGAAAACCTGGTAACTACAAAACCAACATGGCGCACAAGCGAAGTTGCGACTTATAAATAGACGTTTCTCGTGATTTAACCAACCAAACGCAATAAAACTTGGTACAGTATATGTTTGGTTGGTTGGTTGGTTCCTTAGATTAGGGGCTGCGACAACGCGGTCATGTAGCCCAGTATATGTTTATACAGTATATGTTTATACACATTGTAATGCACCGACATCTAACTTCGTTCAATTATTTACATAACCTCAGAATGGCGGCTGTGCGAAATATTTCACTGGTATTCTATATCTCTGAAACTATTTTGTACGGACATAAAGGGCACTACTGGAAGTTCATCTATGAGACTTTCAAAAACCGGTTAACTACAAAACGAATATGGCGGCCAAGCGAAGTTGAAAATTTTAAATTAACCTTTCTCGCGATTTAATTTCCAAACGAAATGAAACTTTGCACACGAAATGTTTATAAACATTGTATTGCACTGGTATCTAATTTAGTTCAATTGGTTTCATAACCTCAAGAAGGCGGTTGTGCGAATTTTAAAATTAGGTTTTTATTTCTTGTGTCGTAATCATGCGATCGAAGTGAATGTTTGAATAATGAACCTACGCAATACTTTTCATTTAATGGTACACGACTCTATGGCCTATACATAAAACAATCAACATGGCGCCCATCCGAAATATTTAAATGGATCTCAATATCTACGGATCTATTACAACAATCAGACTGATTTTTTTAATGTTCATAGGGGCTATGAACATAAGTTCACCTATAGGACTTTCAATAACCTGGTGATCACAAATCCAACATGGCGGCGACGCGAAGTATAAATATTAACATGGTCGTTTCTCGCAATTGAACCATCCGAGTGCTGTGACGCTTGGTACAGTAAATCCTTATACAAATATTAATCCACTGGCATCTACTTCTTTTCAATAGTTTCAATAACCACAAAATGGCAGCTGTGCGAAATTTTCAAATCTCGTTTTTACTTCTTGCGTCCTATTCATGCGATTGAAGTTTGAATACTACACGTACACAATAATCTCCTTGTAATATTACATGACTCTAAGACCTACATGTATACAAATCCAACATGGCGACCATCCGCAATATTTAGTCGGTTCTCAATATCTACGAATCTATTACAGCAAACAAACTGAAATTATGTATGTTGATAGAGGCAATTAACATAAGTAGGATATATGAAAATAGGCTGTATAGTTCTTCACGGAACTACTTGTTAAGATGTATGTTCCTTTATCACAGAGCTGCGAAATTTTCACCATAGATTTTTTCTTATAATGTTTAATATTATAATGGACAAGCTTACTTGTGTAAATTAAAACTCTTTGGGGTTTGGCTGTATTTTAAAGAGAAAGTAGTTATTTTTTTGACAATATCTAAAAAATAAATTCAGACTTCCCCGAAGTTCTATATAAAATTCGCTCCATTACTAATTTAAGTAAGGATTGAATGAAATGTGATATAATTTTAATTATCATACCTTTATTAGATTCTGAGGAAAAGGAATATGAATTAAACAAATTTAACATTGGTAAGATAGGAGATTCGGTAAACCCCGTTAGCAGGGGAGCAGTGATAGTCTTGAGCCCTAGCGTCAGCAGTTTTTAAATTGCGCGCGCCTGAGCCAAGTAAGACTGTCGATATCTCCCAAACCCATGGTCAGAGTTTCACAAATGAGGTGTCGTTGGACTCGAGCTGACGCGGGCTTTGCCATGGATCACTCGTTATATTTTCCCAATATTTTTTTGAAATTTTATATTTTTGAAAGTAGGCGATAGTTTCAAACCCAAAACAGAACGTTGTTCCATAGTTCTAACGAATGATCTCTATGACCTTTATTTTTTATGATAGAGCATTTATTTTTTACATTTTTTTGAAAATTGTCCAATTTTGAAATACCTATATTTTGGAAACTAACAAGTTAACAAAAAAGTTTGTTTAACATAAATGAAAGACCCCCTCTACCCCCAAAATAAATTTCAAGTCTCTAGGATATAAACTCGTGTGGAGTGGTGGGATAGGGAGAGAGCTGCTTCCCAACCTACTTTCCAAAGAACTTAAGCGATATCTCCCGAACGCATGATCGTATTTTAACGAATGAGGTGTTGTTGGCGTTGAAGTGACGTCCTCTTTGCTATGAATGCGTGTTGGTATTTTTTTTCGAAAATTATTGTTTTTGAAATTGGCGCAATTTTGGAAACGGTGAATTTTAGAAAGAAGTTTGTTTGACGTAAATGAAAGGGCTCTATGCCCTCTAGGCAGACAGCAAGCTTCAAGGGTGTAGGATAAAACAAAAATAATAGCCTACTTTCTCGCGAACGCATGATCGGATTTTAATGAATGAGGCGATGTTGGGTTTGGGGTGACGTCCTCTTTGCTATTTTTGTGTGTTGGTTTTTTTTGAAAATGATTGTTTTTGAAATTGTTGCTCTTTTGGAAACGGTGAATTTTAGAAAAACGTTTGTTTGACGATAATGAAAGGTCCCTACTCCCTCTAGGAAGAAACCAAGTTTCAAGTCTGGAGAACAAAAGAAAATGAATTTTGAAAAATGTTCACTATTTTGGAAACTAGGAATACAACAAAAACGTTTGTTTGACTTAAATGAAAGGTCACTACCCCGTTCTACCCCCAAAATAAACGTCAAGTCTCTATAATATAAACTTGTGAGGAGTAGTGGGATGGGGAGAGAGCCAGTTCCCAACCTACTTTCCTACGAACATTACCGATATCTCCCGAATGCATGATCGTATTTTAACGAACGAGGTGTTGCTGGCGTTGGGGTGACGTCCTCTTTGCTATGAATGCGTGTTGGTATTTTTAAAATATGTTTGAAAATTATTGTTTTTGAAATTGGAGCTATTTTGGAAACGGTGAATTTTAGAAAAAAAAGTTTGTTTGACGTTAATGAAAGGTCTCTATGCCCTCTAGGCAGACTGCAAGTTTCAAGTGTGTAGGACAAGCCTACTTTCTCGCGAACATTGGTGATAATTTGCGAACGCATGATCGGATTTTAACGAATGAGATGTTGTTGGGGTTGAGGTGACGTTTTCTTTGCTACGAATGTGTGTTGGTAATTTTTTATTTTTTGAAAATGTTTGTTTTTGAAATTGTCGCTATTTTAGAAACGGTGAATTTTTGAAAAAAAAAAGGTGGTTTGACGTTAATGAAAGGTCCATGCCCCCTCTAGCCCCAAAATAAATTTCAAGTCTCTGGGATAAAAACTATGCAATTTAAAACTTTTTAACCAGTTCTTTTAAATTTTTAAAATAAATCGTGGTCGTAGACAGAGTGCCGCTAGCGCTGGGCGTGTGTTACAACGAGGCTATCACCGGCCATGCTGAATACAGCAAATGGCTCTTTCGAGGGGGCGACAGAGCGAAGTGGCGCTTTCCGATATTTTCCTATGACGAATGAATGAAGACGAATATTTCAAAAGTTCCTCATGGCGAACTTTAAACGTGTTAATAATTGAAGCCATGAATTCCAAAACAGCACAAGTCCACTTAGCAAAGTTTTGAGATAAACGACTTTTTTTTGTGTATCTTTAAACATACTGAAGCTATTACTTCGATTTTTTTTCTATACATACATATTACAAGGCTTTTGAGTCTTGCAAAATATTACATTAAAACTATGAACAGTTTCAGAGTAAAAAAAATATGAAAATGGTGTTTTTGTGCTGTTTTGGAAATCATTGGAATTCTTTTTAATATTACTTTTATTAACGTTTGTTTAATTGCACTCAAATACATGTCAAAACTTAAATTTTTGGTGAAATCGTATTCACAAAGATATCAGTGAATAGATGACCCTAAAAATTTTCAGTCTGAATCCCAGGCTTCACTTTCTGAGGCAGCAATGTCACTGTCTGAGTTTCCATAAGCAAGTAGACGCTCAAAGTATGGCTGATGCTGTACATCAATGGATAGTATATATTTCGAAATGTCTCTTGCTTTCGTAGGTTTCAAACTAATTTCACTGTTGTAGGCATTCTTTAAAGCTGTCAAATCAAAAACACGCTTTTCTTTAAATTGAAATGTCTGTGTCACTAGTCCACTAGCTGATGTGCTAGCAGTCACATCATTGATGCGATACTGAATGATCTTGTATGATGTGACTTTCCACTTTCCTTCATGTTTAGATAGAGGCACAGGTTCTTTCACTTTTGCAAAGAAGGTTTTGTAATCCTTAATCATGGATTGATTGACGTGAACAATGTGTATATTACTTGCACTCTTCTCCATTATGTTGATCCATTGTTGAGGAGTGTACACAGTGTCCTGCTTCCTCTTCTTCAACTCTATGCGAGCAAAATCTCTGTCGCAGGGCAGATAGGAGTGGCCTTTTGTCGGATAAACGTGTCTTATGTATTCAAAACGTCCACATTTCACTAAGTGATGTAGATATTTGACAACAGTGTTGTTTCGGTTTTGAGCTGTACATGCATCTGTGAAAATGTACAGGTTCCTCACACTCGGGCCAACGTGATGTTTGATGAAATGATCCAAAAAAGAAACAGTTTCATTTGGCGTTTTTCTTCCTGTAATTTCTGTGTACGGAAACATGAAAGCTTGATTGTCCGACATACGATGGAATCCTATAACATATAACCAAAGCTTCCTTGCATAGAACATCTCAGTTATAGGCATGAATGGGAAGGGAATATTCTGCATGTAATCAAACACCACACATTCTGACTTGCCATATTCCTCTCCTCCCTCTTTGACTAAGAATTCACATTGTTTCATTTCAGTGTAAAAACTTTTAGCTTTACGTTTATGTAATTCAAGCTGTGTCTTTAAACCATCCCTCACTGCAGCAATATTTTCACACTGAATTTTGAGTTTTAACTGTTCGCACTGTGCACAGATGTCTGTCCTTGGACGTCCGAAAGGATAGTTAAAAGTCTCTTTATAGTAGCGGAAAAAATATTCATAATTTATTAGAGGCTTGAATTCTTTTGTATCAAAACACATATATGCCTCAGGTTCATATTTCTGTAGATACATCTTCCACATTGTTTTAACATTCAGGTCTGAAGCCAAGTACCTAGTTTTCTTGCCACTCTTGCCGTAATGTGCCACCCGGAAGGGATACGACATAATGTGTGTCTTCATTTGGTCTTTGCAACTTTCAGATTTGCACCAAGTTTCGCGACGTCCTCCACGTTCGTCAACAGGAGAAAGTACTCCTTCACACACCAGGGATGTGATCCGTCTTAAACGTGATGCAGTGATCCCGTGTAATGAAATGAAGGCTTGCTTGCACATTATCTTCTGGAAATCGCCTATTTTCACCTAAAGAGAAGAGAGATTTATTACTACTTGAAAACATTGCTAAAATACCGAAAGGGGAATATATAGATAATTATCATTTGTAGGTAATATCTGATTATTAACCTTTGAGTAGGCTATATGTTATATTAAAATATATTGAAATCACTCACTCTGAAGTAAAAAACAGCTGAATGAGGCTTTGTAGCTTCATGAAGCCGATACCGTTTTCTTCCTGGCTGGGTTACACTTACTAGTCCAACCAGATACCTGTCTTGTGCATTTTTAGACTCCATGTTATTAAACTGTGTTATTATATTGTCCTTGGCAGCCTGTGAGAGGTCCGACATGCATTGTCTTCTACATCTAGAACAAATAAAGCAAATATTAGGAAATGTATATGTTTTAATATATTACGCCAGTTGCTACTGTGGTTTTGAAACCATGCTCTTTACTTACTTGCAATCCTTTCCTGTTTCCTGTCCAGACAATCTCTTCTTTTTTAGAATGTTTTTCTTCCAGTTTTGGGGATCACATTTCCGTTTAGGAACTGGTATACCATCTGAACCATCGTCATCCATTTTCCAACTCTTTTTCACAAAACACTACACAAAAACCAATAATATTTTCAGTATTAACACTCCACAGTTCACGCGGGAACACAACGTAACAGCTGATGCGAAAGCAGCTCTGCCTAGTGAGAGCGAGAGGAGATAAGGACTTGTGCTGTTCTGGAAGTCAGGCGCGCTCATTTAAAGTATTTGAGTTTAGAGTCAGAACAGCATTTGTTCATGCTCTTGTGATGTTTTGATTATCATTACTTGAAATACAGGTTCAAAAAGCAAATATTTTGTGCTGTTCTGATTACCAAGTGGTAGCTTACGACGAGACGATTCCAGTGATACCCATAACTCATATAGCGTCAAAATGTGGACTTGTGCTGTTTTGGAATTCATGGCTTCAATTGCTGATCAGTAACATGACAAATAATAATTGTACGAGGTGAATGAAAGCGAGGCTATGAGAGTTGTCAACAACTTTATGAACTTGCTTTGTATGTCTGACTGACAGCCTGAACGACAAACAGAAAATCTGCTCGGGGCTGGCTGGGAGCCGGCTAGCAGATAGGATCATCTTATCGCATTTCAGGAATGTGAGCGAGAACTGACAACACTGATGAGTGGCGATAAGAGGTGGAACAATGTGGCAACTCTGTAACGGTGATAACAGACAGAGGACCGAGCAGAGCAGCAGCGGGCAGGGACCCCGCAAACAGGGGAGGGGAGAGGAGGGAACACAGAGACACAAGAGGCAATCACGTGACCACTGCAGAGCCCGGCAACAGCGGCGCGGTGGAGAGGATGGGCCAGAGGAGCGGGAAAAGGTGAGAGGAGGAGTGGAGAACCAACGACAGCCAATAGCTGAACGAGTTGTATATCAACATGGAGTCAAGGAGTGAGACAAAGGTGAGGAGAGAGAGAAAGAGAAACATGTGAGACATCCATAAAACGCTGAGCCTCGTACACAGGGCTCTCATACAACATGATTCATTAATGAAATAAATTAATGAAAGGTGCACAGGTTCACACAACATGTAATTTATTCATCCATGAAATAAAGGTAGAGTTAAATCCCAACCAGTTTTCATATAGTTTATTCCCTTTTTTTTCAACACTTTTTCAACAAGAGAATGTTTTGGAAACGCTGTCTTTTGAAGTTCATGGAGATAAAACCTGCCTTTTATGGGTTGATGGTTGAGGTCCTCGAGTAAATAAGTGACTGGACTGTCCAGGTTGACTTGACGAATTTGAAATCGTTCGGTCCCCTGAGGCGTGTAGCCCTTATTGAAGGCAGACATAAATTTGCTCACACGAACAAAATCCTCAATTTTCAGTCGGTGACGTCTAGGGTCTGCTGTTTTTACGGGGTTAAACAGTTTATCCAGTCGGTGAATATGTTTGGTCACGAGCCGTGGCTTGGTCCCAATCGTTCTATGTTTGGTGTCATTGAAACGTGACACTAGCTCAGGAAACATGTCCAAACTGCGATAAGTGCCCTGAGCGGTAAACGCTTTCCACATATGAGTTTTCAATGTTCGGTTAAACCGGTCAACCACGCAGGCTTTGAGATTGTTGTATGTGGAGTAATGGTGAATATCCAAAGATTTTGAGAAAACTGGAGAAATCCTTGTTGACAAATTCATTCCCCTGGTCGGTTTGTAGCAACTGAGGTTGACGTTTGGATTGTTGAATAATATGTTGAAAGGCCTTGGTGACTAGTGGACCAGACATGCGACGCACAGGTTCAACAAAGGCCTTTTTGGAATACACATCAATGACGGTCAACATATAGCGTATACCATTGTTAACGCTAGCATAGGGTATCGTTTCAACCAGGTCTGCTTGCCAAAGTTCATCCAGATCTCGTGAAATTACCTTGAGTCACTGATAGTGACGCCTAGCAGGGCGATGCAACTCGTGAGCAATACCCATTTTAATGGGCGAGGGCTTAAACAATAGTTTTGGCATTTCGAACTTCTTGTTCAATTTTTTGAATTTCCCAATCGTGATCGGTATGTCTGGCTTGACGTGAAGCATGCAACAGCAGGAGCCGCTGGACGAGCTTATTGGGATTGTGCCAGTAGGTAACATCCACAAGGGGTTTTAATGGTTTAAATGTCACTCCGGAAGCGGCCGCTTTACGACGAGTACTCTCACTGGTGGTAAACATTTTTGCAATGATGGTTTTATATTTTTGAGATATATTGGCATTCACTTGTTGAGTGGGATCATACTGTCTTTTGTGCGCATGAGTGTCCAATAAAATGGATTTATATTTACCGAGGTCCTCTGGTGTAAAGTCATGGGGAGAGTGGGTCCGAGAGAATAGCAGCTATAACAGTCCTGGCCTTAATTTATAATTAATGTTTTAATGACAGCTTTAGTACGAGCAAATTTAATCGAAGAATCACCAATTTCAAAACTATCATTCTCATAGCGAACACCATACGTGGTATCTGTGTTTCCAATAAACAGATCGGTGAAATAGGGTTCCAGTGTTGATCCATAATATTTTATTAAAATGTTTTTCAGTTGAGCTTTATGTTGAGGGGTGGCCAAGAGTTGTGAAAACGGAGTCAATCTCAAAAACACTGCAAGGGGTGAGGATATTTTCGAGGCGTAAACACTTGTTCCTCCTCATCCACAACCTCGCTAACACTAGTCAAATCTTCCTGTTCCTCTTCGTCTTCCACAGGGTCGTGTAGCGTCTGCGTGGCTTGTGAAACAGTGGATAGCGTTTCACATGGCTTGAAAGAGGGTGTAAGCATGGCTTTTAGCGGAGCTGCTAAATGTGATTGAATAAACCAAGCATGATCCGCACGTGATCGTTTCAATTTATGGAACTTTTGGCGAATAGTATTTTTTCTATAATAATATGCTTTTTCAATTGACTCTCTGCTAACGCCATGGTGTCTTGACAAATGACTTGAGAGGGAATGAGGCAGTGCCTAAAATAGCAATAAAATGATCAAACCCTAAGCGATAATGTCCTTGGTTGAGTTCACTTCGTTTGTCAATGACCAAACAGGCAAAATGTTGGGTGTTCCAGCTCTTGGCACACAATTCAGTAAACATTTGAAAGGTCATATCCGGATTCACATGTTCATTATTGAGCCCGCCTGAGCTCATTGCTCGGTGATATTTATGCTAATGTCGTGAACCCTTAATATTATTGCCACATATTAATGTTTCATGTTATCTGTCTTTGTGGAGTAGCAAATAATTTTGTTGAAAGACATATCAGCTTGTTTGAGGAAACTTATGACTACCTGAACATAGCAATGGAAGCAAGACATCCTGTGAGGACAATGGGACAGGGTTGAGCAATGGAATGTGGCCCGCGCCATAGAAATAGCTGGACACCGTGAGCATGGGTTCAAGAACCCTGGATGGCGCGGAGGACGGGGTGAGTCACAAGGGTGCGTCTGATCTTTGTAAGACAGGAGTGTGGAAGTGAAAACAAAGAAGATATTAAGGGAAACGACTGTGCATCAACGCCTACGTGGGCGGGATCCGCATTTTACCGCGAGTTCAGAAACAGCACCCCAACCAATGAGAAATGATGACGCGGGGCCTTTCGCGCTATTTCGAAGGTACGCCGTCAGAAGAAATTAAGGAGGGAAATTGAATTCGAATAATTGCACGATCAAAATAAAACCCACATGCCATATATATTCGATTCTCGTCAAGACAAGATCTCTGATATATTTTGTGTGTCTGTAGGACTACTGGTTGAATAATTAGATATTTTATTCAATCCCGCCCCCACTTTTCGGACTAAAATGTATGAATACTGAGTGGAGTGCTCACTGATGGATATTACTATTTCAGTCGTTGACATATTGTGAAGGCTGACTACGCTCGTTCTACATTACTATTTTGGGAAGTTACAATGTCTGTTAATATGCAAGTCAGTGGACTTAGCAAGTTTTCGGCCAGTAGAAGAGAGGAACTGAAACTTTGATAAAATCATTGCTAACAAAAGTTTGGTGCTTTTCAGTCGGTCAACACGAATGTACCCAAATAGAGCTGGGTTATGCCCTGATCCTGAAATAAATTACATAAGATTAATAAATACACTAGGATGACCAGTTTCGATCGTCAAGCGATCATCATCAGATCCATTACACTTAGGCTATAACATCTATGTTTGAGAATACAGGTGAAAAATATATACAATATGTACAAGTATTTAGTTGCAGTGTGGTAATGCAACAGTCGGTGTATGTTAAATGTGGTATATCTAATGAGAGGTAAACTTCTAAAATATTGATGAAAATCCGGAATTTGTCTGTTAGGGGTGATTATATGGTTTTACAAAATCAACTATGGTTATACTGAAATAATGCAAGCTTATACTTATCGAGTTGTCTCTTTAACTGGAACTTGAAGCAGTTGCGTGTTGTTATAGACACCAGTTGAAGTCGACTAACCTCGAGTGTTCGCTGGGTGGAACTGGATTTCCCCTTTCCCCCCCCCCCCCTTTAGTTGCTATGTTCTTCCAGAGGTCAGTGCCATGTATATTTGTGTGACTTTGCCAAATCTAGATAAAAGTGATGCTATTGAATGCAGGAGTCTGCAACTACTAAAGACCGTGGAACTATCTTCGCCACGCATGGGCTAAAAAGCCATTTCTCACTAAGTGGTACACGGTCTATTGAAGACGTCCCGGCACCTTTAGTACTGCCGCGCATATCGGCCTAGGTTTATTGCAGAAAAAATGTACATAGTACACCTGATCCAAATAACATTTACCTATAAACACCGCTATTTTGCCCCCCCCCCCTTTTTATCTAGCTTGGCTGTATCGCTAAGTTGTGTCTTGTTTTACACAGGGTGTGTTTTTTAGTAGAGCGAAAAGGGGTGAACACTCCATAAAAGTGTGTTCATTTAGATTGTTGGGATTGTTTTGTTTGGCTAGGTGAATCTCGATTGCTTCTTTTATGTCGAGAGCTCTGCCTTTCGATTCGTGATGAATTATTTTTAGATCAGTCTCGATTTTAGTGAAGCTGTGCCCCGTGTCACACATATGTTCACATACGGCTGAAGGTGTTCCGTATCTTATCGCATTCCTATGTTCATTATAACGTGTATCTACTCGCCTTCCGCTCTGTCCAATGTAATTAGCTTGACAACCAATGTCTTGGCATGTGATAGAATATACCCCTGACTTTGAATACGGGTCTTGTTTATTTAGATTGCTATTTTGCAGGTGCCTCCCGGTCGTATTATTCGTTGTGAATGCTATTTTTATGCCTTGCTTTTTGAATAGATTAGTGATTTTATATGTGTTCTCATTCACATAGTTGAAGCGCGCGAAATTTTTCTCATTAATTTCCGGTTTTGGAATCATTTTATCTTTATTTTTATGTTTGGCTACAATTTGGTCTATTTTGCTTGGCGGGAAATTGTTTTCCTTTGCTATTTGTTTAATGGTTCTTATTTCCTTATTATAATTGTCTGTTGACATGGGTATGTTTAAAGCTCTGTGCACCATTGAATTGAACCCCGCTAATTTATGTGTACTGGGGTGATTAGACTGATAGTCGATTGCATGCGAGGTTTGTGTGGCTTTTCGGAATATGGAGTATGAAAGCTCGTTGTCCTTACGTTCAATAGTTATGTCGAGATAATTTATTTTCCGATCTGTTTCGGCTTCCTTGGTGAATTTGATTGAGTGGTGTAGGCTATTAATGGATTGGAGAATTGTTTCTTCGCTTGTTAATTCAGTATCGTAGATGCAAATTACATCATCTACGTATCTTTTCCATATTACTATTCCCTTTGTTGAAGTCTTTTCTAATAACTCATTTTCTAGTGCATTAATGAAGATGTCAGCGATTAATCCGCTTAGTGGTGATCCCATTGCTAATCCTTCTGTTTGTGTGTACATTTTATTGTCGAATTGAAACGCGTTTTGGCCGAGGACGACCCTCAGTAGTCGCACGATCTCTTCAGTTTCTTTATCCGAATTGTTGGATTTTAAGTTATTTTCGATAGTGTTGATTGCATCATTAATAGGAATATTGGTGTACATGTTAGTTACATCGAAAGATACAAGCCTCATGCTAGGTTTCATTTGTAGGGTGTTCAGTGCTGTTACTAATTACCTTGTGTTCTTTACAGAGTTGTTTTTGTCATTGGAAAGGCGGCGTTTTAAGATTTTTAGTAACTCTTTGCTGATTTTGTAATTAGGCGCATTCCTACAATTGACTATTGGTCTCATTGGGCACTCATTTTTGTGTATTTTTGGTTGTCCCCTTAATGACGGTATTTTCGGGTTCATGTTTATTAGTTTTGATTTTTCAGCACTGGTCAATATGTATTCTGTTTCTTTTAATACACTTTTTATTTGTTTTTGGAATTTATTGGTGGGGTGTTTTGCTAATTCCTTGATTTCGTTGTTGTTTAGGAATTAGACTGTTTTTTCAATGTATTCTGTTTTGTTCAAAATTACTGTGGTATTTCCCTTATCTGCTTTTTGAACAAAACAAAACAAAACAGAATACATTGAAAAAACAGTCGAATTCCTAAACAACAACGAAATCAAGGAATTAGCAAAAGACCCCACCAAAACAAAAAAGTGTATTCAAAGAAACAGAATACATATTGACCACTATTATAAAACAAACTGAAAATTCTATTTGAAGCAGCCTGCCAGAAGTGGAGACCGTGGTGTCAGCAGCTGAAGGAAAAATGGTGCTACTGAAATAGAACACGGGAATGATTGGTTGCTAAGCGCACATGGTTGGGGTCATGCCCAGGAAACGTCAACGGTGGAGGAGGCTGGAAAGGATGAGTACAGAATGATTTATTTCATTATGTAGATTAGTTTTGGTCATCGGGGACTCCTTGTATATATCGTGTAGTTGTTTTGTTTCTTTTTTTTGTGTTTAGAGTGTTTTGTTGTGACCGACCACTATTTTAATTGGTGAAGAGCATCGTGGTTATTCTTTTGTATTTCATTAAATTTTGTGCGGGACAGTAGAATAAATTGTAACAGAATGTGTTTTTATGTCAGATACAGCAAATGAGCGGACTGTATCGCTGATGACAAGTGAAGCTTTTGTTAGGTAACGTAATTTCAGTGTCGGGGGAAAATATGATATTTTGTGTGAGAAACTTCGGATTACACAGGCTGTACATTTTATGCAATTTTGCATATTTTCTTAGCAAGAAGCACTCAGCTTCTGTGGTAATCAATTTTTTGGTATTCGAGCACGTATTAACTTGTTGTGTGTTGGAGCACTATTTTTTATTGAGGTTTATCAGTGATCTGGAGCAAAGTGAGGGTGACGGTATGTTGTACCAAGGCATGGGCCTATTATTATTATTATTATTATGATTATTATTTTTCTGCACGGGGTCTGGCAGAGGTCAGTTACCTGTCAGCTGCATGGCGTCGAAGACAGGACTCTTTAGGTTGATGTCACTGTTAAGTGTTCTACAGGTCCCGAAATTGCATGGTGCAGTTTTGAGGACAGATCTACGAGTTGATATGTGTCTGATTTAAGAGAGTGATTGATGAATTTTCTTCGGATCTCTAGCGTGTGGCTGAGAGACAAATGAGACCTGCCTGGTATTGAGATAATGACGAGAACTGGATATTTCCAGACTGCGAAGGTTCTGATCTCAGATAAGAAAAGGGAGGCCATTAGGGGCGAGATGCGTGCTCCCATGATAACGATCAGTTAAAGCCTGTATAATTGGAAGCGAATTAGATTAATATATGGTGCAAGTTCTTCACATCAGAAATGCAGTTCATGATAATGCTGATTTGAATTTTGTTGTCATGTTAGCTGCTGTTTCGTAATTATTGTAAATATTTTATCGCATTTTTTGATGCGCCTCTGTAACTTTGGTGTGTTCGGGAAACGATCGGTTTACTCAAATGTTAGTTACTGATGACCACGATTGTATATTCACCATGTTTCTGTAAGACCCATTTAGGCAGCTTGATTTTGTGTGCTTTTGGCACTGATATAAATACTTCTCGCCGAAGTAATGTGTATATTTAGTAAAGGGTAGAGTGGTCGATTGTAATTTCATTTTGTGTTAGCCATTAAGTGTGGATCCCGATGCCAAGGCGTGGTGAATTTGTTCATGGATATGCGTCCTGCGATCTGGTTCCATGGGAGCATATCTCGTGGCAATATGTACTCATTCTAACCGTAATCTTGCCAGTAAAACCGTCAAACACAATACACGCAACAATAAGAGGAGTAAGGACATGGTCCTCGATATGGTTTATTGTGACAGCATTTGCAGCTGTAATTTTGATTCAGTGTAATTTATTTTTGATTGTTTGATGTCTTGTCAAATATGGGTGTCATATGGGATTTTTGTGTAATTGTTGTGTCATTCTTGTCAGGATATTAAAATATTTGTTTTGTTTGAAGTTGGGTCATATTTTTGCAAATTATATTCTCCTTATGTCACCTTGAAATTATGGAAGCAAAGTACAAAATATCCAACTTCACGACCATGAACTGTACACCCCGAATATAGTCTCGTGTACGCTTTCTCAAGGGGGCAGTCGATGAACATGCTATGCCTAGTCACTGAACGCGCCCTGATAATATAGTGTACGCTTTCTCAAGGGGACAGAGGAAGAATGGCGCAAGCCAATGATGGGGCTATTTCGTGTTTGGTTGGTTGGCATTTGTGAGAAACGTGGTATTAGAAATTTGGTATACAAGTTTTGCCACTGTTACAGGTTGTGTTAAATTCAGTTAGTAGGCGAAGTTTTTCCGCCAGATGTGTAAAATAAAGTATGATCTTGGAGTTTGTCGGTAAATATTAAATACGGGACACTTTACTTTATTCAGTATTGATGATTTTGAGATAATGTGAGTATCCGGGCGTCCAACTATGAATTAATTAGAATTTTGTAGTGATGACAAACTCAAAAATGTAGTAGGAGGGTGTTAACCCTGGAAAGATTAATTATATTTGATAATTAAGTCTTGTTGGTAACGTAAAGCCAATTAAATTAGGGAAAATTTTAATAACCGATATTAAGGGTTGACACTAAGTTAATTAAAGTAAAGATATACTCAATGATGATTGCACTGCAGGAGGTTAAAATAAAGTAAATGAATTGAGTATGATTAAAGTATTTAAATGCATTGTTGTGTGTGTGCGTGGCGGAAGTTGATGTTTCTATGTGCATGGCCCCTATTTTCTCAAGTGAATTTATTTGTTGTCAAGGCGACAGTCGAGGAAATCAGGCAGATTGTGGAGCTTGCCATGGCAAGGAACATTGCAAATTTACAGAAGATGAGAGTTGAACTGAAAGTACAAAGTAGGGTACAAGTTGAGGAAATAAACAGTCGTATTGCGTTACAAAACGAGCAAAGTAAGGAGCAGTCCACGGAAATAAACAATAGTATCTCACAGCAATCTGCGGAAATAAACAATCGTATTTCACAACCGTCGGAGGAAATAAATAAGGGTATGGCGGAACAGTCGGTTATCCAAAGCAAAAAAAATCCAGGAGCAATTTAGTCAGCTATCGGATAAGATCAAACAAAATACGCAGGAGCAGATGGATCAGTTAGCCAGTGAAGCAAGCAAAAACAACGAAAATCAAATAGGTCATATGAAAGAGATGGAGGAGTGTTTCGAAAGAAAACTTTGAATTCTTGATGAGACCGTAAACGTTAAGGTGAAAAAAATTGAACAGGCATGTAGTTATAATTCGGATGAAATGAAAGAAGCACACGAAAAACTGAAAGAACGGTTTGATAAGGAGAAAGCGAACACTCATGGTATGCAGCAACAAATCGAAGCAGTAGACAATAACTTGCTAGGCATAGTTAAAGAGATGGAGCGTGCCGAAATTAAAGCGACGGAGCGTTTGAAAGGGATAGAGAAAGAGCAAGGCGAATTAGAGACGTCCATTGATGCAAATAATAGTCAAATGGAAATTAGCTAGATAGGATGGAAATAAATCAGGAGGAAAATGCAGAGAAACTTATGGCCAAATTCGAAGGATTGAAGATTAAAATACGCAAAGATTTGAGCCAAGAAAGGGAAAATAGTAAAGAAGAACGCCTATCCATATAAAAGAAATTAGGGGATAATCTCGCCAGGTTGCAACTATTAGAAAGAAATATGCATACGAAACTGCAGGAACAGAATGATAAATTGGTTAAAGCAGAACTCAAGTCACAAGAGCTGGACACGTTGCTGACATCCGTGAAAGACAGAGAGGGCTTGGAGAACAATAATAGCTTGGAGAACGTAAATAGCTTGGGGGCGAGTGACGGAACGGAAGGAGGGCTGAGTAATGAGCAGAGCCCAATGATCGCTTGCAACACAAGAGTATTTGAGAAGTTTAGAGGCCAGACGTCGACCCCAGAACAAACAGCATTACCCACACAAATTATACAAGTGATCAGGGGCAATGAGTACAAACCGAATCGATACACAGATGGAACAGGGACCACGCCTAAACAATTCTTGCGGGAACTAGACGATTTCTTTACAGACCAGGGGGGTACCGGAAAGTAAGAAATTACGAATGGTAGAGAAGTTTGTGAATGGGAGCAGCTTAATTTGGTATCAGAGCTTCAAATATACTTTTGGGAGCATGCAGGACTTTAAGGATGCATTCTTGTAAAAATATTGGTCGACGGCCCTGCAACAAAGTCTAAGAATGGACTTGTACGCTCGCAAGTATCATTCTACCAACCCAACGAGATTTTCCGATTTCTTTACCCAACAGCTAATGAAACTGAGAGATTTAGATGACCCACCGTCCGAAAAAAGACTTGGTAATGACAATAGGAAAACAACTTCCCATGAACGTGCAGCAGTTCCTGGTAACGGCAAATATAACTACAGCAGTCGGAGCGGAAGAAATGCTCAGGAACCTAGATGAGACAAGCCTACAGCTACCGCCTCGGGGCACGAGACACAGCGAGCAAGTAAATACCGCAGAGGTTGTGAGTGAGAGCGCTAATAATAACACTAGCTTGAGGTCACAAGCAACAAATACTGGAACAGATCAGCGCCGGCAAGAAAATAATAACGGACAGTACGGGAGGTACGAAAACAGAGGAAATTACAGGAACAGAAATAATTACAGACCGTACCAAAGAGGATATCAGGAATGCGGTAATGATAGAAGACAGGAATTTCCGTACCGAAGGAATGGTGACACGAGAAATGACCGTCAGTGGCGTAACGACAGACAGCAGACAAGGGGGTACCAAAGAGCACCACAACAACTGGAACGAGGGTTATCACGAATCACAGAGGAACCTGCAGGAGTTACATGCTACGGAGAATAATGAACCAGATAGATGGGAAAGAGCCATGAAAAACCACCAGAACCCGGACACATTCGAGGACCAGGGAGTTGAAAGTTTAGAGATGCAACAGGAAAGACGCAACCAGGGGGCGATACCGAGGAACTCTCGGGATAAAAAAACAATAATTTCATTTAAAGGAGATAGCCTGGCAAAACAGCATGGGGCTGATGACCGTGATGGTGGAATTGTTGCACACATAGCAGAGTGGGTTGCAAGACCGGAAGATTGCCTGGAGGAGTTTACTAAGCCACAGACAAATAACATCAAGAAACTACCAGTGATTTATGCACGGATTGGGGGATTGAATGTAAGATGCTTTTAGATACCGGGGCTTAAGTGAGTCTTATATCAGAGACATTGTTGAAGGAACTGGCACGTAATCAACATGTACCATTGATTCCTGTACCACAGTTGAAAGTAAGGGGCGTAATTCCTGAGCGATCTATAGTATGCAAGCACCAAGCGTACATAGAACTGGATATTTTAGGCCACACCTTCGCACAGACTTGCATTGTTATGGCAAGAATGAATTTTAATATCATGTTAGGGGCAAACTTTATTTACGATTACCAAGCAATTATTGACCTGCACAACAATACTGTGAGCTTTCGGCAGATTGAAGGACTAAGGGAAGTTGCCTTACACATGGACGACGGACCTAATGATCAGGAAGTAGACACCTGGATGCTGGAAACAATTAACGAGGAAACCATTGAGGAACTATGTGATGAAGCGGAGGACGAGTGTGACATTGCTGTCGTGGAACTTGGAGAGCAGGACTACTCACAGGAAATATGGACTTTATTAGCGGATGAAGAAAAGGACGGATCCGAATTTGAATATCTACTACAGGAGCGGCTTCGAGAAGTAAATTTGGGGGAAGCAGATAAGAAGAAATTTGAAAATATTTTACGCAGCCCAAAGAAGTTTTCGATACTGTCCCGGGGAAGATTTTAAACTTCACTTATGCTATACATGTGGATAATTGGGCCCCATTTAAGAGTAAATTATATCCGATACCAGAGAAGCACTACTCTCAGGTGAAGAATATCATAGACGGAATGTTAGCGTCTGGCATAATAAAGAAATCACCGACACCATATCTTAACGAAATATTGGCTGTGGCAAAACCAAATGGATCGATGAGGCTGTGTCTCGATGCAGGAAATTTGAACTTCAAGGTCATACCTGAATATGACAAAGCGCCGTTAATCCGTGATGTACTGAAGGGATTCAAAGGAAAACATATATATTCTTCCGTCGATCTCACTAGTTCGTTCCACCATATTGAACTAGAGGAGAGGTCTAAGCTACTGACAGGCTTTTCTCTTCGATAACCAGACTTTTATTTGGAATAGGCTCCCGTTTGGCATTAAAACAGCTGGATTTGCACTTATCAGAGCTTAGGAGAGGAATATAACGGATGAGGTCAAGAGCATGACAGTAAGATATATCGATGATATTCTACTGGCATCCAAAGGTATTAATGAACACATGTGTAACCTGGACAAACTGTTGGAAAATTTTAGGACCACAAATTTTAAAATAAATTTGAAGAAATCTCACTTCTTCAAGAATGAAATTCTATACCTGAGGCACATCATTGACCGAGATGGCCTGAGGCCAAATCCAGCGAAAATCGAGGTGATAAAGAGATTTCCAACTCCCACTGTGAGTGCTTTTCTTGGAGTGACTGGTTTCTTCAAAGAAAACTGTCCTGGATATACGGAGACTGTAGCTCCAATGCAGGAAATGCTAAAGAAAGCTAACAGATGGAAATGGGACGACACCTGCGAACAGTCATTTCAAGCAACTAAGGAACTTTTGGCCCACTGCATTAAATTGGGTTATCCAGACTTTGAGAAGAAATTTATCATTCAAGCAGATGCTTCGTTTATTGGAGTAGGAGCAATGCTCTACCAAGAAAATTCTAATAATTCACAGGACCGAACATATTTGGCATTTGTAAGCCGCAAACTGCGCAAACACGAGAAAAATTATACCGTGACTGAACTGGAACTGCTAGCGATACTTCACGCATTGCAACCATGGCGGAAGATCGTGTTTGGTTATCCAATTGTGGTGAGGACAGACCACAAGGCATTGACGTTTATGTTCAAAACGGCAATGATGAGTGAGAGAGTCACGCGTTGGTCACTATACATTCAACAATTCAACATAGAAATAGAACACTGCCCTGGAAAAGTGAACGTGATACCTGATGCCCTAAGCAGAAATCCAGACCCGGAGGACGAGATAACAGTAGATGTTCGACACATTGAGTTGACCACCAAGGACAGGGATTTCCTAGATGAACTGAAGAACATAGCTCAGGAACAGGAAAAGGAACCGTGGATGATGATGGTGAGGAAATATTTCAGAAGAGAACTACAGCCTGGAACACCGGCATATCACAAAGAAAGGTCAATGGAAGCCAAGTATAACATTATAAACCGAGCACTGCATAAATTTATAGACGAAGACCACACCAAGTATAGGATATTAGTACCAGAAATACTGCTGAGAGGACTGACATGGCATGTACACAATAGTTTAGGCCATGTCGGTACAGACAAGGTAGAAGCGACGATCGGTTAATCTTTCACTTGGCCTAGGATGAGGACGACGATCTGTGACGTCATAAAAACCTGCGACGCATGCCAGCGATAATTAATGAGGCAGATCCCAAAGCCTTTACAACTTGAAAAACCTTGTGAGCTAGTGGCTGTGGACATATTTGGGCCGATTCCTAAGGGAAGGCGAGGATGTAAACACCTACTTGTATGCATTGATGTGTTTTCGAAGTTTGTTGTTCTATGTTCTATTCAGAAGACAACTTCAAAACAAGTGCTGAGCAGAATAAAGAATAAGGTGATACCCATGCTAGGTAAACCTGAATTCTTACTCTCTGATCACGGCAGCTACTTCACAAGCGCCGAATTTAAAAAGGGAATCGCTGATCTGGGAATCAAACACATACTATCTTCTATAAGACACCCAGGGTCAAATCCAGCCGAGAGAGCGATCAGGGATATTATCAAATTTTACCGTATTTTCATTCCAAACGCACACTACAAATGGGTAGAGAGAGTGGGTGATGTTGAGACGTGTATGAACACTACCAAGCATGAATCAACTGGTCACATACCATTGTTACTCCACCACAACAAACTTCCGGTGAGATGATGGGACAATGTTCTCAACTGTCCTAGAGATCCAATGCTAGCATCTGACATCAGAATCAGAAACTCTGTGGAGTATATGAAAAGCCAAGCAGACAGACGTCTGAGGAGGATGAGAAAAAAGATGTTCCACAGGGAATTGGTCGTAGGGGAAATGGTCTTAGTGAGAAAGCCCCCAATATCTGATCCAGCAAGCAAAGTACTGGCCAAGTTCAGCTAGCAATATATTGGACCGTTCCGCATTGTTAGAAATCTGGGCAACAATGCATACAAGATTCAGGAAATCAGCACGGGAATGATGTCAGTCTCTAACATTGAAAACCTAAGGTGTATCTAAGTACGGAGCCGCTTGAGAACGAAGAAGACGTCGCTGAGGCGAATGTGGTACATTACCAATAAACCACAACATAGAGCACGGGGAGATTGGAGCAAGCATCTAGAGGAAGAAACGAGTAATGGTTTGTTTACAAACAGTGCAGTCAGCCGAGGTCAGACTCGCTTAGAGAGAGAGCGCGGAAATGAATTGGAAGCAAGGCAGGTAGCGAGCGGACGGTAGGCGGGGTCGAAATGAGTCAGCACTGGGGAAACTCATTAGTGATGAGAGGAGAACACCACCCAGCCAGAATGAAATTTCAAATTTTGAGTACTAGACAGTATGAAGGCACATAAAAAATCGAATCTATGTATCGCTTCGATTTTTCCTAAGAAAAGGACGACTGAACCCTTAATATAACTGCCACATATTAATGTTTCATGTTATCTGTCTGTGTGGAGTAGCAAATAACTTTGTAGAAGGAAATATCAGCTTGTATGAGGAAACTTATGACTACCTGAACATAGCAAGGGAAGCAAGACATCCTGCGAGGACAATGGGACAGAGTTGAGCAATGGAATGTGGCCCGCACCTTAGAAATAGCTGGACATCGTTAGCGTGGGTTCAAGAACCCTGGATGGCGCGGAGGACGGGGTGAGTCACAAGGGTGCGTCTGTTCTTTGTAAGACAGGAGTGTGGAAGTGAAAACACAGAAGATATTGAGGGAAACGACTGTGCGTCAACGCCTACATGGGCGGGGTCCGCATTTTACCGCGAGTTCAGAAACAGCACCCCAACCAATGAGAAATGAGGACGCTGGGCTTTTCGCGCTATTTCGAAGGTATGCCGTCAGAAGAAGTTAAGGAGGGAAATTGATTACGATTAATTGCACGATCAAAATAAAACCCGCATGCCATAGATGTTCGATTCACATCCAAACAAGATCCCTGATATGTGTTGTGTGTCTGTAGGACTCCTGGTTGAATAATTAGATATTTTATTCAGTCCCGCCCCCACTTTTCGGACTAAAATGTATAAATACTGAGTGGAGTGTTCACTGAAGGACATTACTATTTCATTCGTTGACATATTGTGAAGGCTGACTACGCTCGTTCTACATTACTATTTTGGGAAGTTCCAATGTCTGTTAATATGCAAGTCAGTGCACTTAGCAAGTTTCGAGCCAGTAGAAGAGAAGAACTTAAAGTTTGTTAAAATCATTGCTCTTAGGAGATGAATTCTACCGCGTCTCAAGAGTATAAATTAATGCGTTTTGCGTGTGATATGTTTCTAGGTAGCACCCTGCTATAAGTGAGGGACAGTCATCGTTAAATATTGCTATCAGGACTTGTGGGTGGATATAGAAATCCACGCTAGCAATCCATTAGGGATATTGTGTGAGGCACTATTATAAAACAAACTGACAATTCTATTTGAAGCAGCCTGCAAGAAAAGGAGACCGTGGTATCAGCCGCTGAAGGAAGAATTGTGCTACTGAAATCGAACACGGGAATGATTGGGTGCTAAGCGCACATGGTTGGGGTCATGCCCAGGAAACGTCAACGGTGGAGGAGACTGGAAAGGATGAGTACAGAATGATTTATTTCATTAAGAAGCCTAGTTTTGGTCATCAGGGACTCCTTGTAAATATTGTGTAGTTGTTTTGCTTCTGTTTTTTTGTGTTTAGAGTGTTTTTGTTGTGACCGACCAATATTTTTAGCCTATTTTCAATTTTGAAAAAATAGGCTTATGAGATCACTTTTTGTCCGTGTGTGTGTGCGTGTGTGTGTGTGTGTGTGTGTGTGAGGTGCGTGCGTGCCCCCCCCTAATAAAATCTAAACGGCTGGAGCGATTTCAGTGAAACTCAGTAATTTCTTAGCAGTATTCCCGGTTACCTCGACCGTGCCCTTCAAATCTTGTTACATCTCACCAATCCAACATGGCGGCTGTGCGAAATATTTCACTAGCGTTCAATATCTCCGAAACTATTACCGATATCGCACTGAAATTGTGTACGGTGATAAAGGGCACTACTAGAAGGTCACCTATGAGGCTTTCAAAAACCTGGCGTTTACAAAACCAACATGGCGGCAAAGCGAAGTTGAGACTTTTAAATAGACTCTTCTCGCAATTTAAATATCCAAACGTAATGAAACTTGGTACAGCAAATATTTATACCCATTGCAATGCACTGGAATCTAATTTAGTTCAATTGTTTACATAACCTCAAAATGGCGGCTGTGCGAAATATTTCACTGACATTCTATATCTCCGAAATTATTACAGATATCACCCTGCAGTTTTGTACGGTGATAAAGGGTACTGATACAAGTTTAGCTATGTATATTTCATAAACCTGTCAAGTACAAAACGAACATGGCGACCAAGCGAATTTGAAATATTTTAATAGACTTTTCTCGCGAGTTAACTCTCTGAGCGCACTGAAATGTGGTACAGTAAATGATTTTTCAGATTGTAATGCACTGCCATCTAATTTAATTCAATTGTATACATAACCTCAAGATGGCGGCTGTGCGAAATTTTAAAATTAAGTTTTTATTTCTTGTGTCGTAATCATGCGATCGTAGTGAAAGTTTGAATAATGAACCTAGGAAATAATTGTCCTTGAATGGTACATAACACTATGGCCTATACATATAACAATCCTAATTGACGAGGTTCCGAAATATGTAGACGGTTCTCAATATCTATGAATCTTTTACAGCAACCAAACTGAACTTTTTTATGTTCATAGAGACTATGAACATACGTTCACCTATAGGACTTTCAGTAACCTGGTGAGCACAAATCCAACATGGTGGCGACGCGAAGTATAAATATTTAAATGAACGTTTCTCGCGAATTAACTTTCCGAATGCCGTGAAACGTTGCAAGTTAAATGCTTATACAAAGGTTGATCCACTGGCATCTAATTTATTTCGATTGTTTCCATAATCACAAGATGGCTGCTGTGCGTAATTTTAAAATCTCGTTTTGACTTCTTGTGTTCTAATCATGCGATTGAAGTATGAATACCACACATACACAATAATCTTAATGTAATAGTATAAAAATAACAAGTAGTTCCATGAAGAACTATACAGCCTATTTTCATATATCCTGCTAATGTTAATTGCCTCTATCAACATACAAAATTTCAGTTTAATTGCTGTAACAGATTCGTAAATATTGAGAACCGTCTAAATATTTCAGATGGTCGCCAGGTTGGATTTGTATTTTTGTACTATTACATTAAGATTATTGTGTACGTGTGGTATTCAAACTTCAATCGCATGATTAGAACACAAGAAGTAAAAACGAGATTTTAAAATTATGCACAGCAGCCATCTTGTGATTATGCAAACAATTGAAATAAATTAGATGCCAATGGATCAACATTTGTGTAAGCATTTAACGTGCAACGTTTCACGGCACTCGGATAGTTAATTCGCGAGAAACGTCCATTTACATATTTATACTTCGCGTCGCCGCCATGTTGGATTTGTGCTCACCAGGTTACTGAAAGTCCTTTAGGTGAACATATGTTCATAGCCTAGGTTCATCATGCAAACTTCCACTTCGATCGCATGATTACGACACAAGAAATAAAAACTTAATTTTAAAATTTCGCACAGCCGCCATCTTGAGGTTATGTAAAGAATTAAATTAGATGGCAGTGCATTACAATCTGCAATATCATTTACTGTACCTCATTTCACTGCGCTCAGAGAGTTAAATCACGAGAAAAGTCTATTAAAATATTTCAAATTCGCTTGGTCGCCATGTTCGTTTTGTACATTACAGGTGTATGAAATATACATAGGTAAACTTGTGTCAGTACCCTTTATCACCGTACAAAATTGCAGGGTGATATCTGTAATAGTTTCGGAGATATAGAATGTCAGTGAAATATTTCGCACAGCCGCCATTTTGAGGTTATGCAAACAATTGAACTAAATTAGACTCCAGTGCATTACAATGTATATAAACATTTGCTGTACCAAGTTTCATTACGTTTGGATAGTTAAATCGTGAGAAAAGTCTATTTAAAAGTCTCAAATTCGCTTGACCGCCATGTTGGTTTTGTAGTCACCAGGTTTTTGAAAGTCTCATAGGTGAAATTCTAGTAGTGCCCTTTATCACCGTACACAATTTCAGGGCGATATCGGTAATAGTTTCGGAGATATTGAATGCTAGTGAAATATTTCGCACAGCCGCCATGTTGGATTGGTGAGACGTAACAAAATTTGAAGAGCACGGTCGAGGTCGCCGGAAATAGTGCTATGAACTTAGCGAGTTTCATTGAAATCACTCCAGCCGTTTAGATTTTATTAGGGGGGGACACACACACACCTCACACACACACACACACACACACACACACGCACACACACACGGACAAAAGTGATCTCATAAGCCTATTTTTTCAAAATTGAAAATAGGCTAAAATTCCAACCTGGTGACCATCTGAAATATTTAGACGGTTCTCAATTTCTACGAATCTGTTACAGCAATTAAACTGAAATTTTGTATGTTGATAGAGGGAATTAACATGAGCAGGATATATGAAAATAGGCTGTATAGTTCTTCACGGAACTACTTGTTAATTGGTGAAGAGCACCGTGGTTATTCTTTTGTATTTCATTAAATTTTGTGCGGGACAGAAGATTAAATTGTACTCGTGTACAAAATGTGTTTTTTATGTCAGATACAGCAAATGAGCGGGCTGTATCGCTGATGACAAGTGAAGCTTTCGTTAGGTAACGTAATTTCAGTGTCGGGGGAAAATAAGATATTTTGTGTGAGAAACTTCGGATTACACAGGCTGTACATTTTATGCGACATTGCATATCTTCTTAGCAAGAAGCATTCAGCTTCTGTGGTAATCAATTATGTTTGTATTCGAGCACGTAGTAACTTATTGTGTGTTGGATCACTATTTTTTTTCTTGAGGTTTCTCTGTGATCTGGAGCAAATTTAGGGTGATGGTATGTTGTACCAAGGCATGGGTCTATTATTATTATTATAATTATTATTATTCTGCGCGGGGTCTGGTCGAGGTCAGTTACCTGTCAGCTGCATGGCGTCGAAGAGAGGACTCATAAGGATGATGTCACTATTAAGTGTTCTACAGGTCCCGAAATTGAATGGTGCAGTGGCAATATGTACTCATTCTAACCGTAGGATTGCCAGTAAAACCGTCAAACACAATACACGCAACAATTAGAGGAGTAAGGACATGGTCCATGATTTGGTTTATTGTGACAGCATTTGCAGCTGTAATTTTGATTCAGTGTAATTTATTTTTGATTGTTTGTTGTTGTGTTGTTAAATAAGGGTGTCATATGGGATTTTTGTGTCACTGTTGTGTCATTCTTGTCAGGATATTAAAATATTTTTTTGTTTGAATTTGGGTCATCTTTTTGCTAATTATATTCTCCTTATGTCACCTTGAAATTATGGAAGCAAAGTACAAAATATCCAACTTCACGACCATGAACTGTACACCCCGAATATAGTCTCGTGTACGCTTTCTCAAGGGGCAGTCGATGAACATGCCATGCCTAGTCACTGAACGCGCCCTGATGCAGCGCGCGGCAAGTAGTAAAAAAGAGATGATGTCTTGACTCTGGACATCCACCCCAATATTTTTTCTGAACACCCATTATTACATATCTTGCTTATAAAAGCCTCAGAACATTCCACGTAGTAATTATGCATAAGATGAACATTATTCTATTTCAATTTTATTATTTTTCGACAAAGGTAACTAACGCCGCAGATAGGCGGGAGGAAGTTGGACTGTCAACGACTCAATTGACCGTCCGGACACTGCATGTGAACTCCTTGATCGGAGACTACCAAGCTAGCAGCCGTTCTGTCAAGACGAGCTGGGACCGTCCGTCGCTTCAGACGAGGAGAATTATAGTCCACCCGTAGGGTGAAGGAGTATATTTAAACCGACGAATAGTCGTGTGAATTGTGAAGTTTCTTTTAGCACCATAGTGTGCAGTGCGACGAAGTGAAAATTATTACTACAATTCCGTGTGAGAAAAATTGTATATCCATCTATAAGACGATAACCATCATCATCCGTCCACGAGGTGGAAGGAACATCTTCGAACATCAACTGTAAGTTGCTACTTAAATGCTAACAGTCAATGATTAATCGACCGTGCTAAAAATCTTCGAGTGCACAAGTGAAAATTGTGAAAATTATACCACATTTCTGTGGATATTTTTGGCCATCAGTTACACCATATTTCTACGCGTGGGCCACTCAAAATCTTAAGGCCACGAGGGACATAAAATATTGCAAAGTTTCAATTATCTACAATTACCATGTGCAACCAGGCACAATACTTTAATGATCATCTACGATGCACTTTGTTATGTGAATTTTGTGCCGGATTCTTAAGATATTCTATGATTTATAACGGCAATAGAATCTGTGATTTTTTTAACACCACATATGTGTGTGATATCAGTGAAGCAGACAGTGAGAGCCATTTGTAATTACCAGTCTGCAAATAAATTGTGTAGAGCCAATGAGCCAATTTTCTACTCTGCGTAATCCATTAGACTAAGTGAGAACACGTGTGCAATCCAACATGATGATCTATCATAACGTCCACCACGTGTACGCAATTATTAAAGTGCTATCCATCAGTGTAATGTAGTCGATCCCCATCTATGTGAGAGAGATATCTAAAGAAGAGGAACTTCGTCATGCCAGGAGAACCAACCAACAACTTTGAGGGACATGGAGCCCAGGAGTCCATCAACCCACCAGCTAACCACAGGCAGGATATCTTGGACGTGAATCCAACTGGTAGACGCAGGAGAAGACTGGAGCAGAGTAGACTCGATCCCAGGAGTCTAACTTGGAATATTGCTACTGCCCAGGTTTTGGAAACACCTTTCTATGTCATGGATTTACCATGAGGTGAATTGTATGTGAGTCTACAATTTCTCTTCTTTGTACGGGTTTAGCTGTGGTAGATTAGAATGTAGAAATTAACCTAACTTGTGATGACCAGCTTAGGTAGGATTTTTCTAGATAGTTTTGATTTGTCTTTACAGTGAGAGTTAGTCACCTTTTTTGGTGCATTCTGGATGTGTCAGCAGGATGTGAAGTCCTAATACTTTCGATAGACATGATCACAGATCACTTAAGATTTGGTTTGGTCGACCCTTCATGTGGGTCAGATTTATTTTTGAAGAATGGACAACCATTCTTTTGTCATTTTATTACTACCCCTTTCGCGGCACTTCCAAAGACACCACTGTTTTGTTTTTGCCTTGTATGGGCGTATCAGTTAATTGCCGACTGTAGTCATTACCTTTTTTTATGTGATTGAGATATTTATTGTTTATGTGAGCTCTGAAGCCACATCAGAACGAGCAAGAACGAGGGGAATTTTATTAAATATGCTACCAGAGCATTGAACCCCAATACCTTTCGTATCATTTCAGACAACTTAGCAGTTTGTAAGATTGTCAATTTGCTTATACCTTTATTTTGTGTCAAGCTGTAGACACGCAAAAGTTTTGTGATGAAAGGAATGTACATAATAGTCGAGTGACATCTCTGTCGACTCCAAAGCACTCCACAAGTAAGTGGAATATCTTCGTAATGTTGTTATTTGCAAGTTTTTAACATGATTTATCATTGTACTCCCTATTTTTATGTGGTACATTCGCCACCAATGTTTTACAGTAATTCACGATGAGATCAGAGCCAGCGTAATTCACTATAGAACTTTATTTATGTGGATTATAGCCTGCTGAATGTAGTAAGTCGCCAGACGCGACTGAGTGAAGCTTGTCTGTTTGCCAACACTAGTGAGAACGGGTTTGTCAACCCAAGATTCGTCGCGCTCTTTGCGAGACGACTGCATTCTGTTTGACTGGATGCGCACGTATTTGTATTTTTTACCGTTTGGAGAATGTTTGGAGAATTCTCTAGGTCAAGGCCAGCAGTTTGTTGTGAGATCAGATGTTTTTGCTGACGTCATGAGACGTGCATGTAACTTGTCTTGTTTCCGCTTTGGAAAGCAAACTTCATTTTTAGCACTAATGGAGAGTGTATGATTTTGTAGGAAGCCAATGTTGTCTATTATTTAGTGGTGATTAGGACACCCTGTTCGAGGCTTTCTGTGTGTTATATTTGAGTGCCGTTCGATGCACTGTCGTACAGGGACAACCCTGCGACGATTTTTTTCCAGGATTAGCCTGAAGACTGCAATAGGAGAGCTGTGTGCCCCTGAAAGTATTGTTGCAACCGGGTCATGCTAACCTGTGTTATTGTGCCGGCTACAGAGCCGATGTTTGTGAGTGATGATCTTTCAGTAGACTTCACGTTGTTTAAGCCTCGGTGTCCATAGAATCACCAGCATTCGTCATAAACCTACAACAACATAAACCGTGTTCCAAATAATAATTAAGAACTAATTATTATCAACAGATGCTATATAACCATGACTGTGAATTAATCTTGATCCTCAATTTTACTTGCTGGACGATTCTATTTGGATGTTTTCCATTTCCATCGGGAAATGACTTGTTGACTTTTTGTTACACTATTTTGAGACGACGGAGCTACGTTCGGACCATTAGTTTTCAATTGGTGGCACACGACGCTCATGCGACCTAAGTCGTGATTTTAATCACGCCGTTGCCAACATAACTACATTAGATGACCCTTGAAAACAAGCAGTATTCCAGCGTGTAGGCAGGCTTGAATAAGGAACATTGTGATTGTTGTGTTCATGGATTTATTTGAATGGTATACTGTTTTGATAATCCATTGTACCATTAGCTTGTAAGAAGTGTACTATTGTTTTTTCATTGCTGGTTATCATATAGCTTTCGTTGTAAATGTTTGTTTATTACGGTAGTCATTCGCCGTAAATCTTGTAACGTTAGAACTTAGTTAGATTCATTAATTAATTAAATGTAAATTTGGGAGTGGTACCACCATAAATCCTTTTGCTTGATTGTTATTAATTTAACTTCTGATTTTCTATAGTAGCCCATTTCATCTGTGTGGGGTATACTTTTCGTGCCACTATCCTAGCTTTGCTGTCGTAGTTATCTTGTACAATAGATCATTCGGGAGGGTTTTAAACTTCGATCAGTTTAGGATTTTTGACCCTTTATTTTTCTTTTCTTATTAGCTTGCGGGACTAGCCCAAAAAAAACCCGAACTAGGCTAGGGGTTTGTTATTTTTCTAATAAAATTTACCCGAGTTTACATAAGTCTGGATGATATTATTTTGTAGTTTAAGTGTTTCTGTGGTGTACTTCTCGGGTTATTCTTGACACATACCTTGTCTACCCAGATCGCCACGTGATCTTGCGTCTCGTGCGCACTGACCTATAGGAAGTACATCCAATCCTCTTCGGCATATGTGTTCGGACGATGAGTTGTCCGGGAAGTCATTTCGGTTAGTGACAACCCTAATAGCTCGTCTGACGACTATTCCTCTCATCCTGACGAAATAAAGAATCACATTGGCATTGACACGAATCAACGGTTTGAACATTTTAGAATACGTTTGTCCAAGATAGAAGCAATCGATACGTTTGTGACGACCCATGCTGAAATAGCATTGAATGATGCATTGTCGTTCAGTGGATACATACTCGAAAATCATGAGTGAATCAGGCTTTACCTCATCCGGGACAATAACATTTGTTAGTGTATCTGAAAAATGAAAAACCTGTGAATGACAGAAACCAGTTACCGCTAGTCCTTGACCAGCACTTGACGTATGTGCTTGCTTCGGGTTTAAGCCACTATCGATTGCACTATGATGGAACCATTCTCATCAAACAAGCCATGCCTTATGAGAACTATTTACAAATAGAGATGAATGGTCATAGAATGTTGATCCATAACCATGAAATGGTCAATGCAGGTGACGAATTATCCTTTTATCTCATGTTGACATGGGATCAAAAGCAATCGGGAAAACCATAAATGATTTCCTACTTTGTGGAATTGGAATATACAGCCATGAAATAACAAGCTGACGTTAGTTGTGACTTAAACTTTCTTGTGAAAGGTATTTGGTCATCAACATGGTGAAACAAAGATATGTGCTGAAAAAGACTAAAAAAGGACCATGTCCTTGGCAAAGTCTGGGCTTAAGGCATTAGTGGGCAAGCCCTTGGGAAAGAAAGAAAATAAAAGAATAACGTGCTGACCATAAGAAAAGCCCTTCGAGGAGCACAGAGACATGTTATTAGAAAACGTCAGCGACAGGGTACAAAACAAGGGCGAGTGATTCCCGTCCCCAATCGAGTGGGATTTTTACCTGCTTTATTTGCTGGTCTGGCTCCTCTGGGTTCACTTTTGGGTGGTGCCAGTGCGGTGGCGAAAACCATTAAAGCTGCACAGTAGGGCAAGCAACAACTAAAAGAAAGTCAGCGGCACAATGGAACCATGGATGCGACTGCTATGGAGGCTAGAAATTCCAATTTAACCTAGCCTTTTATCAACAAGGATTTGGGATTTCACCATTTCGAAATTAGAAAGAAATAAAAATTATCCTCAGCCATAGTAAGATATGCCCAGACTCTTCACCAAGTGGAAAGCTATTCTAAACAACTAATGCTTTCTCATTTTTGAGGTGTGTTTATGCGGAACCAATTACCCCCCACGAACCTGGAAACAGGAATGTGCTGTTGTAAATTTGGATGATCAACGAAGACCTGGATCGCATTATATAGGCTATGTCAAAGAGGGATCCACCGTATGGTAATTTGACAGTTTTGGGAATTTGCCCCCGCCCATGGAACTAGTGACCTATTTTGGAAACAGGATCAAGATATATTATAATGTGAAACGTGAGCAAACGTTTAACTGCCAATAGTGTGGACGTTTGTGTTAATTTTTTTTATATAAAACGCATCATAAGAAAAAACGTCTACATTATGTCGGCAGAAAGAAAAACGTTTACACTGCGTAGTCGTGGAACTGAAATCAGCCTAGACTTTTACCCGCCTATCAAATTGAGTGAAATACCTTATGGTTTAGGACTTGTTTCTCTTGAAACGTACAATAGAATATACAACATACGTGAAAATGTGAACAAGTTGTACTATGATGATTCTGTTCTCACCCTGAACTCTGGTGGATACACGATAGATGACATTTATGAAATCATTTATGTTGTGTTGATCAATGAATATGGTTTAAAGTCATTTCTGGATGGAACGCGCAACACTCATCGCTGCATTATTTTCTCCACGTTTAAGACTGACATTAAAAGACACCCCGATTCCATTGGTCCATTACTAGGATTTAAACCACGCGTGTTGGAGCCCAAAAAACACATCAATCAGACAATGAAGTGAAATTCATTGAGGACCATCATGTGTTAGTGACGTTTAATATTATTAGCCAAAGGTACACCAATCGAGAACCATCGCATTCGCTTTATGACTTTATTGTGACATCGCCCAATTGCTATATTATTCGTGAAAACCCTCCAGTGGTGCTTTTTCATTCTGTGGCTGTTGATGGTATTAGTAATATAACATTAAGACTGATCAATAGAGACCATCAACTCATTCAACTAGATTCTCCCACACCAGTGACTTACAAGTTGGTGCTCAAGCCACTATGAAGTTGATGTATGAAGCAACAACACCGTCTAGGAATGGTGTTAGTTGTTTGCCACGTGAATACACGTTAACATCTAAAGACAAGCAGATTTAACAGCATTTGGGTTACCACGTCAACCCCCATGATGAATTCTATCCTAGAGGTAGCGAACCACATCGAAGAGCAACCAGGGGTGGTAAGAATTGATCTCCATTCCTATCAAGCTCAAACACCTGGACTCAATAACAATGATGAAATTCAATTTGTTATCAACAACCAAGATATGTACACCCTACCGCATGAAAGTGTCATTGATATTGAAGGTCAACTCACCAAAGCCGATGGCTCAACACCCTCCACATCCAACCATGCTTTTGCCTGTCTGTTTTCTGAGGTGCGCTACGTGATTAACGATATCGTGGTGGATAGCACTCGAAATGTGTCATGAAACAATACCCCTCTTATAGTGAGAAAGAAGGTAAAACACTTTGCATGGCAGGTTGGTGTCCTGACTCGATCAACGACTGGATGGTACACACCGTCGGCACCTTTACTGGATATTTACCTCTGAAACTGATTTTATGCTTTCACAAAGATCACCAGCGCATTTTGGTCAACGCAAAGCAGTCTGGTGAGAGACAGGAGTGATAGTAATGCACCCAAGGGAGCCGACAATGCACCCATAGATTCAAAAATTCAACTACAACGCATGCTACGGAAATTACCCCATGTGACCTTTGACGATAGCTAAAAACTGGACATATTCAAGATTGCAAAAAGAGATATGCCTCTACCCATGGAAATTAGAAGCTGGTCACTCCATGAACACCCGTTATTGCCCACCACCAACACACACACAGTTGGTCTGTAAAAACAGCTCACTATACAGAGAGACCTCTCTACATGATCGTGGATTTTCAAACGAATCGCAAGTATCAAAAAACCAAAGATGCCACGGAATTTGATCACTTTCAATTGAGAAATGCACGTCTTTTCCTCAACGGAGCTGTGTTTCTCTATGAAGGACTGGATTTTGATTTTTCGAAAAATAAGTTTGGTCCCCTGTACGACTTGTTTTCTAAATTTAGATGGTAGTATTTTCAAAAAAAAAGAACATCCACATGCTGTCACCCCAAACGTTTCAGGCAAGAGTGCCACTGATTGTCTTGACTGTTCTTACCTGGAAGAGTCTGTCAATCCATCCAATATTGACATTCGACTAGATTTTGAAACGCATGACAATGTACCAGGCAATACGACGGCCTACTGTTTGATTATTGATCACAAACAAGTCAACTATTATCCACTGTCCAACCAAGTGGCAAGTGTATAACTAACCAGTCAACCCATGTCAAGCAGCTCAGTCATGCCTTTATTTAAAGCCTCAAGAGGTGTCACACTCATGAATTTAAACTCTGAGGAACAACGTTTCAAGACTTTTGCAACGTGGCCGGTGCCTTTAATAAACCCTCAAGCCTTGGCGGCCGCTGGCTTCTATTATTTAACAAGTAGTTCCGTGAAGAACTAAAGCCAATAATCATATATCCTACTTATGTTATTTGCCACTATCAACATATAAAATTTCAGCTTGATTGCTGTAATAGATTCGTAGATATTGATGACCGACTAAATATTTCGGATGGTCGCCATGTTGGTTTTTTATATATGTAGGTCTTAGAGTTATGTACTGTTACATGAAGATTATTGTTTACGGGTAGCATTCAAACTTCAATCGCATGATTAGGACACAAGAAATAAAAACGAGATTTGAAAATTTCGCACAGCTGCCATCTTGTGGTTGTGGAAACAATTGAAAAGAATTAGATGCCAGTGGATTAACATTTGTATAAGGATGCACTGTACCAAATTTCACTGCACTCAGTTGGTTAAACTGCGAGAAACGTCCATGTGAATATTTATGCTTCGCGTCGCCGCCATGTTGGATTTGTGATCACCAGGATATTGAAAGTCCTATAGGTGAACTTATGTTCATAGCCCCCATGAACATTAAAATATTCAGTTTGAGTGCTATAATAGATTCGTAGATATTCAGAGCCGTCTAAATATTTCGGATGGTCGCCATGTTGGATTGTTATATGTATAGGCCATAGAGTCATGTACCATTAAAGGAACATTATTGCGTAGCTACATTATTCAAACTTTCATTTCGATCTCATGATTACGACACAAGAAATAAAAACTTAATTTTGAAAAATTCGCACTGCCGCCATCTTGAGGTTATGTAAACAATTGAACTAAATTAAATACCAGTGCAATAAAATGTGTATAAACATTTCCTGTACCAAGTTTCATTTCGTTTGGATCATTAAATCGCGAGAAAGGTTTATTTAAAATTTAAATTCGCTTGGCCGCCATGTTTGTTTTGTAGTAAATCGGTCTTTGAAAGTCTCATAGATGATTTTCCAGTAGTGCCCTTTATCTCCGTACAAAATTTCAGGGTGATACCGCTAATAGTTTCAGAGATATAGAATGCCGGTGAAATATTTCGCACAGCCGCCGTCTTGAGATTATGTAAGCTAGTGAACGAATTTCAATATCAGTGCTTTACAATGTGTATAAACATATACTGTACCAAGTTTCATAGCGTTTGGTTGGTTAAATCGCGAGAAACGTCTATTTTAAAGTCGCGACTTCGATGTTGGTTTTGTAGTTACCAGGTTTTCAAAGATCACATAGGTGAACTTCTAGCAGTTCCCTTTATCACCGTATAAAAATCCAGGGTGATTTGGTAATAGTTTCGGAGATATTGAACGCTCGTGAAATATTTCGCACAGCCGCCATGTTAGATGGGTGAGACGTAACAAAATTTGAATGGCACGGTCGGGGTCGCCTGGAATATTACTATGAACTTACCGAGTTTCATTGAAATCGCTCCAGCCGTTTAGATGTTATTAGGGGCGACCCACACACACGCACACACACAGAGACACACGGACAAAAGGTGATCTCATAAGCCTCCTTTTTTTTTCATAACTGAAAATAGGCTAAAATCAAGAAAGAAGTGATATGTGCGTTTTGTGCCATTACCGTAGACCAAAGGAAAGAGAGCGATAAACCCTTGCAGGAACATCAGCACTGGTCACCTGCCTGCCCCTACCTGGGCAGAATGGAAGTGGGAAATATACCCTGCCAATCAAGCTTTCCCCCACCAGTGCCTCTGAGCGATGAAAAACTATTTACGATACGTGCGGACTGTATGGTGTCCATGGTGCATCGGTGAGCAGCTCACCGTCAAAAACACCCAGTTTAGAAACATTGGGACATCATCGGTGTTATGGACGTTATAAACACAAAAAACTATATTGTTGTATGAGTTGGTACGTCCCTATTCCAAAATGACTAAAGCCTGTAAGACGTGTTATGACAATAAAATGTTGTAATAAAAAATCTTAGGTTGTTGTTCTTGTTATTATTATTTTTCATGCCCCCCTGTCCTACCCTAACCTCATTTTTTTTTACTAGCATGGTAGGTAAGTCCATGTCATGGGCATAGCTTAGTGCTCAATCGTCAGTCAGTCGTCAGTTGAACTTGATCCAGACAAGCGTCAACATGTTGCGCTCACTCATTGTGGATTGCCAAGGGTTTAAAATTGGTGTCAACCAATTTATATTTAAACTAGTGTCCATTACGAATTGTACGACCCTTTGGATATCGCAAGCTACACATTTGATATTTAAACCGCCTCATGCTTTTGATTTGTTGTGTGAAATAGACCGTAAACAAACCCAGTGGATTGAAAATCATAGGCAACTAGACTGGAATCAAAGAACCATTTCGTATAAATATTTGGACACGGCGATGAAAGCGCACTTGGCCTCGGCCAATGTGGTATTTGTGAAAGGTAATGAAAAACGTGAATGGTTGCAGTATTTTTGGCGCCTTACTGTCAATGTATCGACCTCATGGATTTGGGCTGCCCCTCATTGCAAACCCTAATGGACCGCTGCCCCTGTGACAACATTAACCATACAGCCTTAGCGCATGCGTGGCATCTCATTCATTGGTTAACCACTAATGCCTGCTGGGATTTGTTAAATAAAATTAAAACTCAAGATTTACCTGTGATTGACGCCAGTCACATTTCATCAAGCGACGTGTAAACATCTACAGAACGTGATACCATGGAGAAAGGCAATGCTACAGACAAAGCCATCGGCAAGTTCTTTGTGTGCAAAAAGAAACTAGACAGTTTTACCAAAGAGGAATTATTGGCGCTCCCCAAGTCGTTCATTTATTATGTGGCCGCCAACGCGGTGACAGAAATCTAGCAACATCTACCAAAATCATGGACTCAAGACCCTGTGTTGAGTAAATTGCAACTCTGTACGGATTACGATTACCATTAGCAAGTGGCCATGGCAAAAATACCCTCTATGCGTCAGTGCACGACTTGCCAGCTGGTCAAACTGTATCACGGTCATAAAAGTCAGTGTAAAGACTTTGTTTAATCATTCCACGGGTGTCATGGCAAGAAAAAGCAACAACAATAACAAACACAAACATCGTCCACAGAGGAGGAGGAATATCAAGCATTTTCACCATCGATGGAAAAGGATATGCCAGACCTGTACTGGCAATGGCGTCATTGACAAAGTGATTCAATACTTACCTTTCGAAATCCATCTCCCAGGTTATCGTTTTTGTGGCCCTGGAACTCGTCTCGTAAAACGTTTACAGCGTGGTGATGTACCCATACATTTTTTGGATCAAGCATATAAAGAAGACGATCTTTCTTATCGCCATAGTCATCCAGGTTTAAGACATGTGGCAGATAAATTGTTATTGAAAAAAGCTAAACAACGTTTCACATCCTGTGATGCCTCAGTGGGTGAGAGGTTGCCAGCCCTGATTTTGATGAGTGCTATGAAAGGAATGTTGATGAAGCGTGGACATAAACATTGAGGAATAGAGGAGTGAGGAAGTGGGATTTGTATGTATTCTATTTTCTTTTGTCAATCCCTATGGTTATGAAATAAAAACAAAGGTTTACCAGAGCACGATGTTTTTTTTATTAAAAAAATCATGATGTTAATGGGCTGATTTTTCATTTTCCCATTTTCACACATGACCAATTCACACATTGCCACTTTACAGTTTTTAAAAATGTTCATTTGAAGTTTTGCGTTTTTGATGATATGGATGTTCCATTTTCTTGTTTACACTTTTTAAAAATGTCTGTTTGAAGTTTTTTCATTTTTATAATTCACAAATGGGCATTTCCAGTTTTTAAAATGACAGTTTTACGTTCTTGAATTTTGCTGATAATGAAACATAGATTTTCCATTTGGTTATTTTCACATATTTTCCTTTTAGTGTATGTTGAAAGTTCATTTTTGTCAATGATGTTCATGCAAGTGCTTGATCATGATGATGATGCAGTGTGTTTATGGGATTGCGGATACGTAGAGGTCTACGAGTACTGCAGGTAAGACTGTTTTACAAAAAATAATGTCTGTAGACCGCCACATTTCAAAAAAAAAACTATTCCAAAACAAAATAAGTGACAACTTCCCCATCCGCACCCACCCTACCTCACCGTGTTGCTCCGGTCATACATACACACCAGCTTTCTCTCTACTCATACATTCACACAAACCATACCTGCCTTTGGGAACAAACACAACCACTTTATTTATTCCCAAAAGCACATTCTCGACATGCACACTTATCCCAAAAGAACTTTTTAGTTCACCATTTATGATTTACATTACAAAAAAATACTAGCCATTAAAGTTACTAAAAAAATACTATTACTCATTGAATATTTACACACACAGAAACAAATAACACTTTTGTACAGCTTTTAAAAAATTCAAGCTATTTACCAATAAAAAATTTGAAAAAAGGTTGCGCAGAGCTTTTAAAGAGCAAAAGACCTAAGTCAGTTGCCCCTGTTTACAAAAAATTACTATTTCCAAAATCCACTATTTACAATGACAAAAAAACAATATTTACAAAATACAAAAATACTAAATCTACGAGTTACAAAAAGCCATATCCCTAAACGAACAAACAGAGAAATCAAACCTCCTCCTCCTTGCGGTCATAACCCGAGGGTAGGCTGATGAGCAGGTCATCAGCCCACACACGTTTGCAATCCATGGAGGCGAACGTGCGTTTTCTCTGTTCTGCAAGATACAAATAATGGTTGCTGGATTGTATCATGCACTGTGTATGAGACATAGCTTTGCCAGTGCGTAAAACCGCCAGGTAGTCGTCTACACATAGCGATTATACAACTGCCCTACCTACACCTTTTGCTCTTTCGGCTTCCTTACAGTCTAGTGTGCGATAAGCATACATTTTAGAGGCCGAACTTACGAATTCCGTCATGATGGAATCACCGCATTCATCTTTTAAAACGCCCATTTCCTTCTTATTTTTATAGGCAGCTGGAACACGTTGTCAGCGCTATATGAAGAGGTGTCGAACAAATCACTATGCTGCCTCATGACATCATAGGGGTTGTAGGGCCGAATGTGGTAAATAACAGAGTCTGTATACATGTACAAAAGAGATACGTCCTTAAAATATAGTTTGGCAAACTCGTAGTGGAATCGATACATGGCCGATTTGGAAAAATCTAAAATGACTTGGCCCAAGTAAATGGGCTTATCCAAGGTCACGCTGGTCCTACTCAAATCAATAGTGGCCCAATCCTCATCGATTATGTTGATCGATTTGAAATTTGGCTTGGCAATGTACCGCCGGGCACCGTAACGTCCTTCCCAGACATTGACCAATTAAATGTCACGGTATTTGTGGACATTTTCCATTGACTTGCCATAGATGCAGTTTTTCATTAATTTAAAAGAAATAGTTTCAAACTGCTGTGTTGCCATTTGTCGGTGCTCTGTGTTGAGTAGCATGTAAGGCTCGAGCCATGCTTTTTGAGCAAAATCAATACCCCTGTGGATTTTCTTTAACCCTAAGCCTTGGGCGAAGCATTGCACCAACAATTGGATATGTAGCACATACCGATTTTTGTTGTAAAGTGTGCCCATGAGTTTTTCAATTTTCACTTTACTGTCAGGGGGAACCATTTGCTCAAGGCAGAATGGGAAATCGGCATGTTCATCATACAAGGATGAGGGATATTAAATATCCACTTCTAACACATATCCACGGCCTGTTTCATGGCTAGCCTTGTTGAAAGCAAATTCTGACACTTGTATTTCAGTTGGCCAAGCAAACTCCCCATAGGGCAAAGGCTGGCTCATGGCCTAGCCATACAAATTATTGACGTCATAGTACATTAAGTACGATTCTGGTTTGTCTGGTGAATAATCAGGCATGTAGGCATTTTTCGCTTTGGCATGGCGGTGGTTAAGCGACACAAAGCCACCGCGAATGCCCTTTTCAAAAAATAGAACCATGTCTACATCAGTGAGTAAATCCAATTCCACTTGAGTGTATTTCAAGGCGGCATCGGACGAGAGCCCAGGACTCGTATAATAGTGAGCCGGGTCAAGACCGTAAATGTGTTGACACAACTCACGGAATTTTTGAAACACATCGGTGAGCAGCAATACATCCAGTTTTAGGTAATGCATAGCATATTCACCTAGGGTCCTTATGCCAAACACTCGCCAAATTTGACATGCAAGTGCATAGCCTTCATCGGAAACGGTACTACGAGTTAGTTTCGAGTAAAATTTGCCTTGTAGTGGGAGAGTTTTTTGCTTTAACATGTCCCAGTTGTTGCAGAAATTATACGGGAATATACCTTCCCGAATGCACAATTGAAATTGCTCAGGATTTTCAAAATGCTTTCCAGTGTATTTTAATTCCTTCTCATCCAAGCCATTCACATGACTGTCTAGCGAGGATGCCATAAACTTAAAGGAATCCAAAAATCGAATGCTTAAGTTGCCCAACTGCCATGTCAGGGCTGTAAAACCGTCTTGGTTTTGAAGGATAATGGTAAACGAGCCCTTGTTGGCCTGTCCCAATTCACGAATCAAAAACTGAATGTCAATTTGCCAGATTGTGGAAAAAGACACTGATAAAACGAGGAGCAAGATACTTTAAATTGCATTTACATTGCGCAGCTCCACGAAATTCTCCCGTAAAGTGTGAGTTATCACGAACGGTGTCTTCAGCACTGATCAGTGGCTTTTCGCAAATATGGCATGTTGTGGCATGCTCATACTGCTGCTGATGTTCTGGAGATAGACTCATGGGTACTGGGTGGTCCAGTAATCCCTGTACATGATGAGCCAACTTTAAAAGTTCATCCAAAAACCATCTGGCACAATCTGGGCCCTCACGTGATTTGTAAAAGGATTGCATGGGGTCATAGGCAGACACCACATTAAATCCTATGGCAAAGGGCTCATGTTTTTGAATGGGTGTGGTTGAGCTGACGGTGGGATCTGGTTCACATCCCGCCAAGGGTGTGGTGAGGGCTTCGAAATCTGCATACACCAAATCGGGAAAAGTGTCACGCTTATGAATGTTGTTAAATTTCAAAACAGCTTTGTCCCCTTGTGGCAATATCAGTCTCAACGCTTCCTGAGAAACACAATCTACCCTATGACGTTCCAAAAGTGTAAGAGTGGTAAAATATTGCAAACAACGGTCGCAAATGTACTTCTTACCAACATGTTTGGATACTTGACTGCCTACCAAATTATCTATTTCTTTTATCAGGCAATAGTGATTCACCTCTCCGTAAGGCAGAAATAAAAGATGAATGTGGTGTCGTTTCGGTTCTTTTGTGGCATAAAGAGGACCCATAATCTCATTACCATTAAGGCCATACACCATGAACGAAAAGTTCTGGTTATCTTGTTCAAACCTATGGAACTCAATTAAGTCCATAGGGAACGACACTCTAGTTAAATTTGAATTGTGTTTTTATTCCTGAAACTTGGCCTTGTACATTCCTGGTCTGTAACAATACTGTTGTGCTGGCTGCAAATATGGGGCCACACACCAAAAAAACATTTATCGTCTTTATTTCCAATATTCACCACAGCTCTCCGGCAGGCAATCGCTGGTGGTGTTGCAATAAATCTAGACCCAGCATTCAACGGGTAGGAATGACAAATGTTGATATGCAGGTAATGGATATTGTCTAATGCTAAACCACTGGGATATTGTTGCAGTTTATCAAATTTTGATAGCAAAGCATTCGCCATATGGCAATGATACCACTCGTTCAGATTATCAGCTATCAAAAGCTGTTGCATTTTACTGCCAATATAAAAAAGGTCTTTTATGCTCACCATCTGTTTTTATGTATGAAATCGCACAAGTGTTGTGTATTTACCTTTAATATCGTGTGCAACCTTTGCGCTGTACAAATTTGTTCTTCAAAAATGTCAAAACATGATTCAATAAAGTATTTTGGGATTAAACTCTCACTAACATTGACCACACGACCAGTGAGCACACGTGACTTGAAACAGGACTCGAGGGGTTCCGAAGTTAAGCCATCTGCAGTGGCAAAAGACATGATTTTTATTTAAAAAAAACAATCTCACCAGAGTTTTCAGCCGTAGACTGCTCGGTAAACAATGATCTCGAACACACACGTTCTCGTTTTTTTTCAACGGTGGTTGTCAGGCTCACACTCTAAAAAGAAATAAAATAAACCATCATGAGTATATCAATTCCAAATGGCACCTTTGTACAACCTAAAAAATTAATATCAAACAGGTTTTATACATACAGTAATTTAAAAAATCTTACCTTACTATGTAAAAAGCCCTGCTTTTCCCTTGTCGTAGACTCGAGTATATTGGTTTCTCTCTCTGTCTGGCTGTCCGTCTCGTCCTCTCATACCCAAACAGGTATGCAGATTATCTAAAACAAAACAAAAAGAATCCTTCAATAAAATTATAAAACAATAATAATTTAAACATTTATTGGCATTAAAATAATTTAATCACCATTTAATCGTAAACTTGCCTCAAATATATAATTTATCCAATAGGGTCACTAGTTGGGTGTTGAGCACACAAATCCAATCACTTTCACATGGTTAATACACAGTCCATGTGCACAGTGTAACGTTTAAAACAGGAATGACGCACAATGCGACATGACAAGCTGAACACTCTATTACCTCACCTCTCCCCCCTCTGGTCCCTCCCCTGGCCCCACACCGCTCTGCAGTGGTCACGTGATTCCTTTTGAGTGTCTTGGTTTCCCTCCTCTCCCGTCTCACTGCTTTTGCCCGCTCATGCTCGCTGCTGTCGTCGGCAGTCTGAGGCCAGGTCTGTTATCTCAGTTACAGAGTTGCCACATTGTTCCAACCTGTTATCACCTGCTAGCGGTGTTGTCAGCTCGACAGACATTCCTGGAGCGCGATAAACAATTATATCTCTGCTAGCCGGCTCTCAGTCGGCCAGCGTGCCAGCCTCCAGCAGATTTCTGTTTGCCGTTCCGGCTGCCACTCAAACATACAAAGCAAGTTCTTAAAGTAGTTGACAACTATCAAAGCCTCGCATTCATTCGCCTCATACAATTATTATTACTATTATTTGTCGTGTTACTGATCAGTGTTTACTGACACGTAAAAGAGTTCCTTTAGGGATTTTGGAATATTAGCCTCTGTCCAATCGTCATAGCAAATATCTGAAAAAGTGACCGCTCGCCCTGCTGCCCCCTCGAAATAGCCATTTTCTGTATTCACCATGGCCGGTGATAGGCTCGTTCAAACACACGCCCAAGCGGCTCACTGTCTACGAGCACGTTTCATAAAAAGCAGTTTAAAAAGTTTTAAAGTGCACAGTTTTTACCCTAGAGACTTGAAATTTATTTTGAGGGAAGAGGGGGTAGGGACCTTTCGTTTATGTCAAACAACCTTTTTTGTAGAATTCATAGTTTCCAAAATATAAGATATTCAAAATTGGACTTTATTAAAAAAAATACAAAATAATAAAGTTTTATTATAAAAAATAAATCTCATTAAGGCCATTCGTTTCAACTATGGCACAACGATCTATCATGTTTGGTTTTAAAACTACCGCCTCCTTTCAAAATCAAAATTTTTCAAACAAAATTTAAAAATATATCAGGTCGTCTCTAGGAAAGGGGGCGCCACTCCAATGCCAACGACACCTTATTCGTTAAAATCCGATCATGCGTTCGCGAATTATCGCCAATATTCGCGAGAAAGTAGGCTATCATTTATGTTTTGTCCTACAAACTAGAAACTTGCTGTCTTTCTAGAGGGAACAGAAACCTTTCATTAACGTCAAACAAACGTTTTTCTAAAATTCACCGTTTACATAATAGCGCCAATTTCAAAAACAATAATTTTCAAAACATTTTTTTAAATACCACCACACATTCTTAGCAAAGATGACGTCGCCCCAACGCCAATAACACCTCGTTAGTTAAGATCCGATCATGCATTCGGGAGATATTGGCAAAGTTCGTAGGAATGTAGTCTGGGGAGCACCTCTCTCCCCATCCCACTACTCCACACAAGTTTTTATCCTGGAGACTTAAAATTTATTTTGGGGTTAGAGGGGCAGGGACCTTTCAATTATGTCAAACAAACTTTTTATTAAACTTCTTAGTTTCTAAAATATAGGAATGTCAAAATTAGACTCTTTTCAAAAAATTTAGAAAATAAAAAAAAAATATTATAAAAAATAATGGTCGTAAAGGTCATTCGTTTGAACTATGGCACAACGTTCTATCATGTCTGGATTTCAAACTATCGCCTACTTTCAAAAACAAAAATTTTCAAAATAAAATAAAATAACGAATGATCCATAGCAAAGCCGCCGTCAGCTCAAGTCCAACGACACCTCATTTTTGAAACTCCGAACTTGCTTAATTGAAAATGTTTTACTGTTTCTGGTGTGTGGATGAAGCTTTATGTTCTTTGAGTGAGGAATATTTGAATATGTCTATGGTGAAATTGGATTCAATAGGTGTTACTGAATGCGTCGGTTCTTATTGAATGGGTGATTGGAATGCATTAAGCCATGTCCCTTTATTGAATTTCCTTAAGTCTATTCTTGATTATCATCCGTTATTATTTTCTAACCCCTTTTTTGGCACTTAATTTGTAAATTCAATTGTTAACTTTTCCTGCCAAAAATGTAATTATTTTCGTTTTCACCGTAGAAAAAGGAAGTGTCGTTATTCCTTTACCTTTGAATTTTCTCGAGTCCAACTCTTGTAAATCGCACTATCCTAAACTTTTGATTAACTTTGACCTCAAGCTCTAGCGGTGGGATTTCTATCACAGAAATGACCGTTGCATGCCATCTAATCTCTTCGTCACATCTAAACTGTTATGTTCCGCAGAGTCTGTGATTGGCAAACGGGATAGTGGCTTTAGGAGGTAGTGGTTCTCACTTAGCACGCCATGCAGGTGTAAGAACCTTCATTCTTCGTTGTTGACAAATACATTTGTCTTGTCCTCTCTAGACCTTAAGCCTTCTTCTCTAATTCTTCCTGAATCACATTTCTCAAAATGTGAAATCTTCAAGATTTTATCAAATCAGCGCGAAATACTGCCACAAAATGTAATATTAGTAAAAATAAATTGGTTTCGGTCTGTCTATTAGCAACTGCAGCTGATCTCATAACACAGCTCATTGATATGCTTTTTTTTAAGAAGATAAACATGCTGTAAAGCGGTAGTTATCTACTCATTTATTTCAGAATAACTCTCTAAACGTCATATCATTGATGCTGGGCAAATTACTGACATAGAGGTGAATTATTATATGAAGATATACTGAGTCAATTTCAACACTGAACTCTTCACAAAGCATGGTATCATTAACAAAAAAAATATTTCACAGAACACTATACAGGATTTGCCGAGGTAGTCTGCTGTAACTCATACGATGGATATGGCCTGTCCATCTAAGCCGATGACCAACAATGGAGGATTCAATACTGTTTATCATTGCTTTCTCAAGGACTGCTATATTAGTTACTTAGTCATCCCATTTGATGTTCATGATTGATCTAAGTTTTTGTTGATGAAAGCGTTCTAGTTTCTTGATGTCCCGATGATATAGGGTCCAGGTTTCACATCCGTAGAGTAGCGTAGAAATAACAACAGCTTGGTACACCAATACTTTCGTGCAGATACTTAGATCTTTGTTCAGAAACACACGATGTGAGAGACGTCCAAAGCCACATGGGCAGCCTGAATTCTGTTTTCCACATCCTTCTCAGAGGTACAGTTCGCTGATAGAATACTACCAAGGTACGAGAAGTGTTCCACCTTTTCCAGAGCTGAGCCAGATATGTTGATATCAAAATCTGGGGGGATGGTTCCAGGAGCAGGATGAGTTAGCACTTAGGTTTTCTGAATGTTGACAGTCAGGCCAAAACGTTCATAAGCTCTGTTGAAACAGTTGGCAGGCTGCTGAAGCTCTTCTGGTGTGTGGGCTGGAGAAGCATTGTCATCTGCATATTGCAATTCTGTGACCCGAGTGGAATAGGTTAATCTTTTGGAACGGAGTCTGGCCTGGTTGAAGAGCCCCCCGTCATATCGATATTTAATTTTCACACCTGAGTTTTTTCAGGCGATGTCTCATAAAGCATAGCTGTCAGGTACAGGGCAAAAAGTGTAGGTGCAAGGACACATCCTTGCTTGAGTCCATTTGTAATTGGAAATTCCTCTGAGATATCATTCCGATATAATACCTGACCAACCATGCCATCATGGAGAGCTTGGATCAAACTAACAAAATGTTCGGGGCATCCAAAGCGCCTCAAAACCATCCACATAGCGCTACGTGGAACCTTATCAAAGGCCTTTTCAAGGTCATAGAACACTAAGAAGAGAGGAGTCATTTGTTCCCTGCACTTCTCTTGGAGTTGTCTTGCGCAGAAGATCATGTCAATTGTACCACGAGAGGCCCAAAATCCACACTGAGATTCAGGTAGTAACTTCTCCGAAACAACCTAAAGTCGATTTAGTAAGATTCGAGCAAATATTTTCCAGCTATGGCAAGCAGGGAAATACCACGGTAGTTGCCACAGATACCGCGATCACCTTTCTTGAAGATTGTAACTATTCTGGAGGTGTTCAGGTTAGCAGGAACATTTTTGGTTTCCGAAGTTAGAAGAATGAGATAGAAAAGCCTGGTTTTTAGAGGTAAGCCTCCACATTGCATAAGTTCAAGGGGAATGTTGTCAGATCCTGGAGCCTTCCCTGTTTTCATTCTGCTGAGAGCTTTGATAAACTCTTTAAAGTTTGGAGGAGTGTCCATCCAGGGTTGGGGAATATGTTGAGGGAAACGCTGAAGAAAATCGTCAGCAGCAGTAGAACTGCGGTTCAAGAGTGAACTGTAGTGCTCCTTCCATCTTTTCAAGATGTCCTGGCTGTCTGTAAGAATGGTGGAGTTATCAACAGCTTTCAAGGTTCCTGATGATGATCGGACCGGTTCATACAGCTCTTTCAGTCCAGCGTAGAAGTTGCGTAAGTCCCTGCTATCTGAGAATTTCTGAAGTTCCTTAGCATTTTTCTGCCACCAGTTGTTCTTTATTTCCCTGATTTCAGACTGACACTTCCGTTTTAGTTCTTGAAATCGCAATTTCTTCTCTCTGGAGGATGGATCTTGAGAAACAGATAGATAGGCATCCCGTTTAGTTTTGATGAGGTTCAAGATATCCTCATTATTATTTTCAAACCAGTCTTGTCTCTTCCTTTCCTCATAGCCAATGACTTTCTGTGCAGACTCTGTAATGATATTTTGAAGTGTGGTCCATTCACATTCTACATCCTTTGTGTTGATTGGATTATGAGTTAGTTGTTCTAGAACAGAGGTTGGTATTCTGTGGCAACGCTATCAAGTTGAAGCTTAGAGGTGTTGAACTTCTTCCTTGTTTGATTCATGAAATGGGTACGTGTCTTTTTATGGATAGAAATCCTGAATCGACTAATTAGAAGTTTATGGTCTGTCCAGCAGTCATCAATATTTCGGGCTGTTTTCGTGATCAGGACATCACTCTTGTCGCACTGTCGGGTAATGACATAATCAATCATATGCCTATGTTTTGAGCGTGGGTGCATCCATGTAGTCATGAAGCGATTTGGCAGTTGGAACTGTGTATTGGTGATAAAGAGCTCATGCTCAGCACACAGGCCAAGAAGTAACAGACCATTAGCATTGCAGTTCCCAATTCCATGTTTACCCATGACTTTTCCCCATAAGAGGCTGTCCCTCCCCACTCTGACGTTGAAATCTCCTAGTAGTGCAAGCTTGTCTGTAGCAGGCACCTTAGTGAGGACTGCGTTCAGTTGGTTGTAGAAGCGGTTCTTAGAATCCTCGTCATCCGTAAGAGTAGGGGCATATGAAGAGATGAGAGCAATGAACCTGCCTCCTTCAAGAGGTATGCGGAGAGTCATGAGTCTTTCATTTACTGCAGTGGGAACAAGTCGATGATCATTCACCAATTTGGTCTTTACTGCAAAACCCACACCATGGATGCGTCGTTCATTTTCCTCCTTTCCTTTCCAGAAGATGGTGTATCCTGATGAAGCCTCAATGATTTTTCCCTCTCCCGCGAATCTGGTTTCACTCAGGGCAACGACATCAAAGTTAAGTATGTTCAGCTCATGGCTGATGAGAGCTGTTTTCCTTTCTGATCTGTTATCGTTGTCTAATAATGTCCTGACGTTCCATCCACCAATTGTAATGAACTTAGTTATCTTTCTTTCTTTCTTGTTTTCGACCGCAAGTTGGGGTAACCCTCTGAGTGCGGTTTCCCAGACAGGTTATGGAAGTGATTACCGATGCTTAGCCCACATTTTCTAGGGCCTTCCCCATTCAGGGTGGGCAACGGTAATCATAAATAGACCTGCCCAGTCACAGATGCAGGACCGGATCCCTGAGTGGTCACCGGTCTCAGAAAGGCGAACATGACACATCTGCCGCCAACGTGCAGGTCCAGACTAGAAGCCTCCAATTTACCCAAACTGCTTCCGACATCCCTATCCCATCGCCGTTGGGCTTGTAGAGAAACAGCAGGAGAGAATGCCATAGGCATGAATTGTTTAAGGTGGATCTCAACTTGCCGGGGAGTGACCCACACACTATGGTCCTAGAGCCATTTACTGCGGCACATAGAGCATGAGACATGCAGTTTCCAGCTCCAGAACTGCAATGGAATGCCGCAGACTCAAAATATGATTGAGTTGCGCCTTTACAGCCAATCCATCTGGCATGAACTATTCCACCTCCACAGCCGTTGGGAACATAAGAATAAAAGGTTCCTCCTCCTCCTGCTTTGCTGTTGGGTCGCAACACATTGGCTTTCAGTGGCATTTCCTGCACTGGGGGGGCCAACACCCAATCCTAAGAAGGCTCCTCCGCCCGAAGCCGTTGGCCTACCTTAAGGAGTTGAGTTATTTACCGCCGCTCAACACTCGACGTTATCCGTTTTTATAAGCTGGTTGCCAACCCAGCTAACCCTCCTCCTTTCTCATTCCGGGCTTGGGACCGGACAAGTCGAACTGTATTAAAATATGAGTTTTCAATTTACCCAAACCCTTTTAGTGAAGTATGCTTCACATGAAAGCGCCCAAGTTGTTATGGCTAACATGCGATAATTATGTTTCAAATGCCCACCATCCTGATTAAGTGATTCACAAGAAATATGGCATTTGCCTGCCTTCGATAAAATTGGCTATATCTTAAGATACCGTCTTAAGAACCCTGTTTTGAATGTAGTTGTCAAGCATTCAGGATACACACGTTTCATTAGACCAATATATATATCACTTAAAGGTAGCTTTTTTAAAAGTAAGAATAAAGATATGTTTCAAAATGGATACATACGAGCTATGGTATAACATACCCTCTATGAATTAACATGTGCTTAATGAAAACCCTGCTTTCTAACAGACCTTTCTCAGCTTGTATTTCATGAATTTTCCCTAGTCCGCAATATACATTAATTTTAATTTACACCTAATTTCCATAACATGAATATAACCTCTGGCCACTATCATTTATATATGCTTCTTGAAATCTCCCTTCGTACGTTTCACCACAAGTACCACTTGAATATGGCTTTTGCCCTAACTATGAACAAGGGATTTTTGTGTTCCTCCCAATCAGTGAATTATAATCCGTACATACTATATGAATACTGTTTTGGCAAGTATGAATTAACACATGTGTCGTTATACACCCAATAAAGTAAAAACTGCTCCGCATGTACTAGTTGAAGATGCCTTGAGGCAACTAAGTAACAGGCGAATTTTAAGAGATACTTGTGAGTATATGTGGCTGCATATATAATACATAAGTTCGGCATACATTTTTCTTCAGCAAAGTGTGCTGGGCATAATCTGTGTTTATGAGGCTATTAGCCCCAATCAATAAGCATGTGTCTAAAATTTTGTTTAGTAGTAACATTATCTGCTCGTGGGTTTTTTCTAAAGATCTATTCCTAGTTTAGATTCCGCAAATGTTGCATGAATTTGTCTTCAGGAACTAGCAAGTGGCTTCAAAGGTTCTGTCCCTGCAAATATAGCTCCGCATTAACAACATGGAAGCACATTTAGCCACTAATAATTAGCATGTGTCTATCTTAATCACTTGGCAGAGTAAAGTTTGTCCGGATGTACTAAATGATTATTGTTCCAGCCCACTATGAATTAGAGATGTGTCTTCAAAGACCCTTTTCCAGTACTCTTGCTCCAAATGTACTGCATGAAAAGGGCTGTAAGGTGCTATGAATAAGCATGTGTGTCTCAAAATATAGATTCATAGTAACATTTTTTCCACATTTGCTAACCAAATGCTCATTTTCTACCTTCCTATGAGAAGGAAAACCAACCAATCTCCAAATAGCGCTTCAGGGTAAAGTTGTACTACAACGTACCTTACGAATGCGTATTTTACAAGTATGGATAAGTACATATTGTGTTTCCCTAGAAATCTTTTAGTGTCAAGTTTGGTGCGCATGTAGTACAAGATTATTGTTTTTCACATTTACGAATTGAAAGGAATGATCGAGGAAGCAGGCTGGTAGAATTCTGCACCGAGCATGAATTGGTCATAGCTAACACCTTATTCAATAACCACAATAGAAGAATATACACATGGATGAGACCAGGAGATACAGGGCGTTACCAAATCGACTTCATTATGGTCAAGCAGAGGTTTCGAAACCAGATTTTGGATTGTAAAACATATCCTGGTGCTGACATAAACTCTGATCACAATCTGGTTGTAATGAAATGCAGATTCAAGTTGAAGAAACTGAAGAAAAGTCAAAAGCCAAAAAGGTGGGCAATAGACAGACTGAAAGAGAAGGATGTAAACGAAAGATTCAAGAAGAGTATAAAGGAAGGACTAATGAAAAACCCTAAACAGACTTCAATTGCAGACGAATGGGCACTTTTGAAGAATGAAATAACAAAATCCGCAGAAGAAAACATTGGTAGGAAAGAAAGAATAGGTAGAAAACCGTGGATCACTCAGGATATACTAGAATTGATGGATGAAAGGCGGAAACACAAGAATCTAAGAGATGAAAAGGGGAAAGCAGAATACAGACGTCTGAGAAATGAGGTTAACAAGAAGTGCAAGGAAGCGAAAGAAGAATGGTTGAAAGAGAAATGTGCAGGTATAGAAAATTGTCTGAAATTAGGAAAAGTAGACACAGCTTATCGAAGGATTAAGAATACTTTTGGGGAAAAGAAGACTAAGTGCTGTAATATTAAGGACACAAATGGAAAGCCTCTAACAGATAGGGAAGAAAAGGTTGAGAGATGGAAAGCTTACATAGAGAGTTTGTATAAGGGAAAGGAGATTGAGAATCATGTAATGGAAAGGGAGGAGGAAATTGATGAGGATGCGAAAGGAGATTTAATATTGAGATCAGAATTTGATAGAGCTTTGGAAGACTTAAGCAGGAACAAAGCACCAGGCATAGATGATATACCGATTGAGTTGCTACGCTGCATAGGAGATGAAGGTCTGATCAGGTTATTTCACTTGGTGTGTAGGATTTATGAGACAGGTGAGGTACCCCCTGATTTCAAGAAGAATGTAATCATCCCTATACCAAAGAAAATGGGAGCTGACAGATGTGAAGATTACCGTACGATCAGCTTGATTACTCATGCTTCAAAGATCCTGTCTAGAATAATTTACAAGAGGATTGAAAGCCAGATAGAAACGGAGTTGGGTGAAGACCAGTTTGGTTTCAGGAGAAATGTAGGAACAAGGGAAGCTGTACTAAGTCTTAGGCTGATTTTAGAAGGTAGAATAAGGAAAGATAAGAGAACGTTCATGGCTTTTGTAGACTTAGAAAAGGCTTTTGATAACGTTGATTGGACTAAATTGTTTGACATTTTGAAATCAATTGGAATAAAGTACAGGGATAGGAGGGTGATATACAATCTGTACAGAAACCAGACAGCAGTCATTTGAGTTGAAGGACATGAGAGAGAAGCTGGTATTCAGAAAGGTGTAAGGCAAGGCTGCAACTTATCACCCATACTTTTCAATCTTTACATTGAACAAGCAATGAAGGAAATTAGAGAAAAATTTAAAGTGGGAGTGAAGATTCAAGGAGAAATAATTTCAACTCTGAGATTTGCTGATGACATCGTCATCTTGGCCGACAAGCCTGAGGATTTGAATGAGTTTTTGAATGGTATGGACTCCGTCTTACGGAAAGTATTCATGATGAAAATAAATAAATAAATGTAAAACAAAAATACTGGAATGCAGCCGAAATAAATCAGAAACCTCTATGGAGATCAAATTGGCAGGTGAAAAGCTGAAGGAAGTAGGAGACTTCTGTTACTTAGGAAGCAGAATAACCAGTGATGGACGAAGCAAAGAGGATATTAAAAGTAGGTTGGCTCAGGCAAAGAAAGCATTTCTACAAAAAAGGAATCTGCTGACATCGAATATAGATTTAGGTATTAGGAAGTCATTTTTGAAAGCCTTTGTGTGGAGCGTGGCGCTCTATGGAAGAGAAACTTGGACTATTGGTGCAGCAGAAAAGAGGAGAATTGAAGCATTTGAAATGTGGTGTTACAGGAGAATGATGAAGATCAGATGGGTAGATAGGGTTACAAACAAAGAGGTATTAAGACGAGTGGGAGAGGAGAGATGTTTCTGGCGACTGCTAATGAAGAGAAGAGATAGGTTGGTAGGACACATACTAAGACACCCAGGAATAGCAAGCTTAGTTATGGAAGGAAGGGTCGAGGACAAAAACTGTAGGGGTAGACCAAGGTTAGAATATGTTAAACAGATTGCCTCGGATGTAGGGTGTCGGAGCTATGTAGAGATGAAACGATTAGCTCAGGAGAGGGAGGCATGGAGCGCTGCATCAAACCAGTCAAAACACTGAAGACTCAAACAACAATGTGTATTTCCAAATACGGTTTGAAAGTAATGTTCATTCCGCATAAACTACAGGAATGTGGGTTTTACACCACTATGAATAAGCATGTGCATTCGCATCTAGTAAATGATAATGGTAAGGTGTTCAAACTTCCCTTCTGAGTAAAGTCCACATGAAAAGCATGTGTCTATTCAACGCTTTCATCACAGTCAAGTTCGCTCCACTCGTGCCTTATGATTATGGCTTTACGCAATTATGAATGAGTATGTGTCTCTTCAAATGTCCATTCTTATCTAAGTTTGTTCCGCATGTGATTCTGGAAAATGGCTTTATACCATATGAATCAGCAAGTGTCTCTTCAAATGTGTTTTCGTGGTGAAGTTAATTCCGCATGTGCTACATGAATATGGCTTTATACCACTGTGAAGGAGCATGTGTCTCCTCAGACTTCCATTCGTTGTAAAGTTTGTTTTACATGTGCTACATGAATATGGCATTACACCACTATGAATTAGCACGTGTGCCTTCAAACTTTTCTTACAGGCAAAACGTGACCCACATGTGCTGCATGAATACGGCTTCATACCACTATGAATGAGCATGTGTGCCTTCAAATTATGCTTCAAAGAAAAGTTTGTTCCGCATGTGGTACATGAATATGGCTTTATACCACTATGAATCAGCATATGTTTCTTCAAACTTCCGTTCGCCGGAAAGTTGCTTCCGCATGTGTTACAGGAATAAGGTTTCAGACCACTATGTATGAGCACGTGTGTCTTCAAATTTCCTTTGAGTGTAAAGTTCTTTCCACATATGTTACATGGATATTGCTTTACACCACTATGAATCAGCATGTGTTTCTTCAAACTTCCATTTTGACTAACGTTTGATCCACATGTGCTACATGAATATGGCTTTCTACCACTATGAATCACCATATGTATCTTCAAACTTCCCTTCTGAGAAAAGTTCCTTCCGCATGTGGTACAGGAATAAGGCCTTATACCACTATGAATCTCCATGTGTGTCTTCAAACTTCCCTTCTTATTAAAGCTTGATCCACATGTGCTACATGAATATGGCTTTACACACTTTTCAGTTGAGACTTGTTCGCTCATGTTACTGCAGGCTGCCATGTTCCTGTTACTATTTTGACAATTTGAGGCTCCGGGGGAATAATTTGTAAGGGTGTTCTCCGACCTTCGGTACATAGTACTGGCAATAGAAAATATCCACTGAAGCAAGATAGGTAAGCAGCCACTAACATTTAATATAAAAATCACTTATGACTTATAAGTATACAATTACATTCTGTGAACAAAATATTGTATGGGTATATATATTTATAAATACATTACACAATTAAATTGTGGATATAGATTAAAAACCTAAATGTTAAGTATCAGAAAATTATAGCTTGAAGATCGTAATTAGTCATCCAAATGAGTTAATTATTAAAACAATTAAGCACATTGTGTATTAGATTTGATTAGCATAATCTTACAATGATTTTTATCTCTTTTTGCCGTGGTATCCGCCACACCAAACATCACACTGTTCACACACACGTGAATCAAAATGTTCATGAAATCTCTTATTGGTTTAGACCGCATGATGGAAACCATGACGTGCAAACCTGGTGACAACACGTCTCGACCCGTAAATAGTCTGAGTCCAGTGGCAATTCCTCATCGCGTCATGCTGCAAAATTACCACCAAATATCTGCTCATTTTGTTCTCGTCTTCTTATATTATCCTGGAAAACGGTCGTCCATGACAGAAACATTTCATTTCTGATCCCTTGTATAAGATAGTCTTCCATAGATAGTACTGTGCACTTATAAGACGGAGTGGAGACACTGGCGTGATTTGAATTCAGCGCGCTGAGGCGAGACCAACGTCGCGACGAGCTGTCGACTCGCCATGTTTTGATGCAAGCGCGTGGTCTAAGTACCGCCAGGGAAATACGGAGCACAATATACTTGTTGGTATTTAGATAAGGAAGGGGAATGCATCAGCACTTCGGAATTCCATTTGGAATTTTTCTCATGTTTCATTTATAAATTTCCATTGATATGAGAAACCTTCCAGTATATTCCACCGTGGGAACCAAAGGGAGCGAATGCATCACTTTACGTAATGCAACTACAGGTATCGATATTTGACCTTGATATGGTATACAAGCCAGGTCTTGGAAGGTCAAATCAGCATTCATTCAGCATTCAGTCAGTATTGATCAACTTGTATCAGAGGTAATCACCTGTTATGGTTCATGTGACGTTACGCCATCGTAATACTGCGGAAATACTCCGGGAGGCTAGGCCTCTCTTATAAAATACTTAAAGTAACATCTTCACGTTACACTGCTTGTATGTCGGAAGGCATAGTTTCATTTTCATACCAGTGCGTGGAAGGTAAAGTACCCTTGTGTTTCACCAAAAATTATTATTATTATTATTATTATTCATGTGCTTGTGAAAATTCATCATTACGGGAATATTGGAAGAATTAAAGGTACGTGGATATGGGCTTGTTTACACGCAAATGACTGATAATTTGACGTCTACTTCCACCCAATGCTTGATATTTATGAACTGGATTTATGTCCAATTTACGAACTAGAATTATGTCCAACTATGAAGTGATTGTGGGCGACCATAAGAACTTATTCCATATCATATTGTGAAAAACTTCGTGCTTGAAACAGAACAGGCATATTTGAGATATTATGTCACATGGATATTATTAATATTATTATCAAGCTACGTATTAATTGCCTGATGACAATTTAAGACAGTCAGAACTATTGGATATTCAAAAACTGTGGACTACAATATCGAAATGCCGAGTGTGCGTTTGTGGAGGAGTCCAAGACTACCCCATAGGATTATGACGTTACTACCCAACTTATTTATTTATTGAATCGTATGGTAAGTAATACAATATACAATTATGCAAAACTATATTCAAACTTTAAAGTCCAGCCTTCTCAACCATTCGGTTAAGTCGGGTGTGAGAGCGAACAAATCTTCCGTAATGCCAGGGTACGAATAAAGAGGACAGCGTTGGACCAGATGTTCGATCGTCTGTTCTTCCAGGTTACACTCACACATTGGTGCGCTGATCCAGTCCCACTTGTACCTGAAATAATTGCTGCAACCATGTCCAGTCCTCAGCCTGTTGATGCGGCACCAGAAGTTCCTCGGTAAGACAAAGTCGTTTGGTTCTTCGTGGGATCAAGATCGTGGGCACTTGTTCCCAATGTTTTAGTTGACCACTCATTCTTCCTGCTTTCATTTAGGCCAAATCCAGCAGTAATGAGTTGCCCCGCAGTGACACTTACTGGTCTTCTAGATTTCAGTCGTTGCTGTGATGGATGGCAGAATTCTTGGTGCAATGGCAAAGAGGGTGGTGGAAATATTTTCTTAGCTTCCCTTAGTAGAGATTGCTTCCTCCTCAAGTGTGTTGGAGGGATGTGACTCCAGTGACATGGAGTTGATTTGATGGAACCAGTAATGCAACGCATTGTATCATTCAATTTTGTGTCTACCTTCTTCACATGTACGCTGTCCAACCAGACGGGTGCACAGTACTCAGCAGCCGCGCAGACAAGACTGGTGGCAGATAACTGTTCCAACATGATGATCGGCTAGAGAGGCACTATGTGAGGCGACCGATACCAGGATTGCTGGATTTGGGTACCAGAAGCAATGCCTGTTATGGGCATATTCCTGTGGATCTGAAGGCAGCATGAGAAAAATACTGGGATACGACTCTTCCATAGGGTGGAGCCGTATCGGGTACGTGGTGCCAGGGTCTGACCCGCACCGAGGGATGATCCTCCGCCACAGAACGTCTAAGGTAGAAGCCTTCCGACTTATGTGAATCTTATTTTTGGACCATGAATTTCCATAATTTCCGTTATAATCCGATAACTTCCCTAATCGTTATATCATATTGGTTCCATATTATGCCAGGCGAATACTTAAATTTAATGCTTAGACTTGTAGGTGAGGTGGATCCCCAAAATTTTATGCTTTAATAATAATAATAATAATAATAATAATAATAATATGGCATGTCCTACTCCATTTGCATAATAGGGCAGCACGTTTATGACACATTGAATGCATTTACACTATTTTTGAACACGTCTTGATGATCATAAAATATTTTCTAATTCCATAATAATACTAATAATAAAATCTCTGCAAATTCATGTTGGAGGAACAATCAATTTCAATAAATAATAATGAGAGTAATATTCCATGAGGAAAAATATAATTGATAAATGATCAGAAATAATAAATTGTAATCCAATCGTTTAATTGTTGAAGAGTACGTGATATCATGACCTTTAGATAGTATTGGACATTCTTGAAACGAAGTCTAATAATTCTACTTCTAAGTGGAATAGTGTTGGGATACTTGACTTGTCCCCGATTCACTTATGTGTTTTCTGAGTTTAACTCAGGTGGTTTGATGCTTAGGTCCTCTGATGAATGGAATTTATGCGGGAGTGATATCCTGTCCCATAATGGTAGTAATTGCTTCGAATGTCAGTCCAATAACATAGAATTCCCATTAGATAAATTAATTGTGGTCATTGGTTTGTTTAAGAATATAATGACGTCACGTCATATGTTATGCTGATTCATGTGACGGCTTGTGTATAATTAGTGTTCAATGTTATCTATCTTCTAATTAAAACATGGAATTATGAAAAGTACAACCACATTAGGTGAAGCCTACAGATTATTATTATAATTATTATTATTATTATTATTGTCACATAAAAATAATTTTTGAGTATAAAGCATTTGGTAATGCCACGTGTCAAGTTTATGCAATTTGATATGCTGTGCCGTAAAGTGCTATTCTAATTGGTGTATTCCAAACCCATAATAATTACGTCATAAAAAACAGTGAAATGCGTGTGTGAAATACCGTCGAAATCCTGTAAATAATAAATGTAAATAATATATTTGAGTATAGGACAATTATGAACTGCATCATTTAAGTCAGGTTTAGATAATTTTGTGTGTGGTATGAGACGTTATGCAATCTCGCTTGTATAGGGTATATATGATTGTTATAAATCAACCATAGTCAAACCCATGAACTATATCGAGAAGAGACTATGTTTTTTTTCCTAGTTTGAGATGCATAATCGAATGCTAATTGCTGGCACCGTTGTGTAGTTATTTCGTCATGAAGGGTAGTGATGATTATTGCTTTTTTCCCCTCTTGTTGCCATCAGACAATTTCTTTTGAAATAAAATTTAGTGAATTGGTTTTATCTCATTATCAGTGTTCTCACTTCATGTTGTGTTGTGTGTCGGGGAGCATGGGTGCAGTGGGTAGTAAATACCTAGCCCAGCCTAGGACGGCCAGAGATCAGATCTCGTGCTCACACTGTGCTCTTGCTGCCTCGCATGTGGTCGCCCGTCCATCCCAGGTGGACAGACGGGCACATAAGGAAATGAATGATATGGCGGCCAACCAGTGGGGAAACGATTAGGAATGATATAGAATTTTACGCTCAATTGGGTGAGCATTGTTGTTTTTGGATCTCGATCCATTATTTGCATTAGATTTTGTTTTTTGTTTCCACAACACAGAACAGAAGTGAGGAACATTTTTTTTATGATGGTGAAGTAATGCTAATTTCTGATTAAGCACATCAATTCACGTTTTGCGGAAGGAAATTCATGACTCAAAGATTTCACATAACTCTACCATAGCTTTAAGGCCCTTGTGTATCTGGTATTCGCTCGTCTCGCTGATCGCCATTTGTTTTGTTGTGATTTTTTGAGATAAATCATGTCTGGCGAGGAGGTGAAGACATTGATGATGTCTCTTAATGAGAAAATGACACAGAACTCTTTAATTCTTGGTGTATTAGAAAATAAAATGAAAGAAACCTCTGGCGCTATTTCCGCAGCAGAAGGTCAAATCCAAAAAAATACATAAATACTTGAAAATATGATTCAAGCTACTTTAGAAACCATTCAAGCCACTTCAGACACCCTTGAAAATAAAATGCTTAAAAATTCGAAATCCCTTGAAATTCAAATTCAAAGTAGTTCCAAAGAACTTGAAATTCAAATGCTTTATCAAATTCAAAGTAGTTCCATAGAACTTTAAAATAAAATGCGTAAAAATTCGGAATTGCTTGGAAATCAAATTCAAAGTAGTTCCAAAGAATTTTCCAAATAACTTGATAATACAATGCTTAAAAATTCGGGATCTCTTCAAAATAAAATGCAAAGTATTTCCAATGTACTTGAAAAGAAAATGCTTGCAAATTCAGAATCCCTAGAGAAGCAGATTAAATTGGTAGAGGCTGATTTAGAATCTCAGATAGGAGATAATTCTACTGTCCTCAATCTAGTCGAAAATAAAATTGAGAATATTTACCATGCTCATGAAACACAAATAAAATTGGTCGATAAAAAGATTCAGGAAAATTCGAGTACTTTAGAAGCACGAATTGGTTTGGTGGAAACTCAAGTCCAAGAAAAAGGTTCAAATTTAGAGGAGAGGTTGGTGAAGACTAACGAAGAATTTACCAATCAAATAGAAAAATTAGAAACTAGGACCGATACTAACACGCAGAAACTCCGTAGAAGTATGGATGCTCTAGAAGGCTAGTTAGGTAAGGTCGTGGATGGTCATAAGACAGAAATACAGGAAAACTTTAAGTCTCAATTCACTGTAGAATTTGAAAGTACTATTTTTAAATATATACAGAAACAAGTAGTTGCCTGCGTCGCCAACAAAGTAGAAAATGATTTGAAGGACGTTCATAAAGCTATTCGAACTAGTGATTCTCATCTTAGGAAAGAAATAGATGCGATTCAGAAGGATTTAGGGAAAATTTATAAAATAGACACAAAGGATTTAAACAAAAGAGTATTAGACTCAGAAAAGATAATGAATCGAATAGAAAAATACAATCAGGGTTTTCATGACGATTTTCAAAAAATGAAAAGGAGAATCGAAACAGAAACGGTTACCACCACGGAATTTATAGAAGCCAAAAACCAATTGTTAGAACAATTAAAAACTACAGACACTGCTACCATCTCGGAATTACATGCTGCCCAAGAACGAATGAGGTCTGAACTGGTGGAGCAGATAAAGTACGGAGCCTCAGAGACATCAGAGACAAAGCAGGAACAATTGAAGTCCGAAATCTCGGAACAAACAAAGGCGGCAGTTTCGGAAATTCAACCGGAATAAATAATGTCCGAAATTTTTGAACAATTAAAGGCAGAAGTTTCAAAAATAAAAACGGAGCAATTGACGTCCATAATTTTGGAACAAAGGAAGATAGAAATTTCGAAAACACAAACTGATGAGGTACAGGCTGCTGTTTCAGCTTTGGAAAGTAAAATTAGGTCCTTAGAAACAGACTTTCAGTCAGGAGCAGAATCCAAGGATTCGAATGTGACGAATGAAAAAGTGCCTTCTTTTCACTTCCATAAAACACCTGTTCGTGATAGTAATCCTCCCACACATAGTTCAGTAATGTCGATTATTGAGAAGAGGATGAAAACCCGGCCAAGTTAAGTGGAGTAGGTTGAGTTCCCAGTTGAGTTCCTTAGGGAGGTACAAGATTACCCATCAGAAATGAAAATTTCACCAGCCAGAGAAGTGAAAGTCGTTGCCAACTACTTGAGGGTCCAGCACTTATTTGGTACCGCGCCTTCAGATACACTATGACCGACTTTGAACAATTTTGGAAAAATATTTCAAGGAAATATTGGTGCCCTGAAATACAACAGGATATCCGTTCTGTAGTATATTCAAAGACATTTCCGAACTCACAGCCTACTCAATACTCTAGTACTTTGCCAGTCAGTTAGTCAAACTCAAATTCCTACTAGCACCCATGCCAGAGTATGAGTTGATAACAGCATTAACGCATCAATTTCCGCTAGAGGTCCAAAGAACTTTGATAGCTGCCGGAGCAGAGAGTTTAGAAGAGTTAGATGAAGTTCTTCAGAGGTTGGATCATACTAATAATCAGCAGTTTCGAGAGAGGAATGTCAGATCGGATCCTCGAAACATTAATCTGGAAACAACAGATCGACATAGGCAAACACATCCAAACAACACCGAAAGATATTACCAACCTCGTGACCGTCGTAACGCAAAGCTACGCCAGGAACAATTCGATGGACGATATCAAGGAAAATATTTCCCGTATGAAACAAGAGAGTGATATCGCCGTGGGAGACAATACAATTATAGAAGAAATTATCAAGAGTGGAGAAATACAGATGACCGGAATAATCGAGGATTCCAGAATTAAGAGAACCGAGACTCCAGGAATCACGACAATCGTCAATACATGGAGGAGAGACATCTTGAAAGCAAGAAATGCCTAGAAGAGCTCAACAAGCAAAATAAGAAGGAAGAGCCAAAACCTGGAACACAGATCACAATTTTGAAAAAAGGAAAAAGCACACCACATTATGACCGATTGAAATAGGAGTCAAGACGACGTTTCACACGTGTTTTATGATGCTGATTTGGAGAAATTTATCACGCCAGACGAAGAAGAAATTACCTCGAGGGAAAGCTCAAAATAAAAATGCCAAGAATTTTTATTTTTGAAGAGGCAGGTGGCGTATGTGCCCTCATAAGACGGACTGAATATACTGGCGTGATTTGAATTGAGCGCGCTGAGGCGAGACCAAGGTCACGACGAGCTGTCGACTCGCCATGCAAGCGCGTGGTCTAAGTACCGGCAGGGAAATACGGAGCAAAATATACTTGTTTGTATTTAGATAAGGAAGAGGAAGGAATCAGCACTTCGGAATTCCATTTGGAATTATTCTCATGTTTAATTAATGAAGTTTCCATCGATATGAGAAGCCTTCCAGTATATTCCACCGTGGGAACCAATGGGAGCGAATGCATCACATTACGTAATGCAACTACAGGTATCGATATTTGACCTTGATATGGTATAAACGCCAGGTCTCTACAGATTCATGTTGAAGGAACACTGAATTTCAATACATAATAATGAGTGTAGTATTCCATGAGGAAAATAATAATTGATGAATGATCAGAAATGATAAGTTATAAACAAATTGTTTTATTGTTTAAGGGTATGGGATCTCATGATCTTTAGATAGTATTGTACATTTTTGAAACGAAGCCTAATAATTCTACTTCTAAGTGGAATAGTGTTGGGATACTTGACTTGTCCCTGATTCACTTATGTGTTTTCCGAGTTAAGCTCAGGTGGTTTGAGGTTTTGGTCCTATGATGAACGGGATTTATGCGGTACTAATGGTACAAATTGGTTCGATAATAAAATGGGATTGATGCGGGATTGATATCTTGTCCCATAATGGTATTAATTGCATCGAATGTCAGTCCAATAACATAGAATTCCCATAAGATAAATTAATATTGGTCATTGGTTTGTTTAAGAATATAATGACGTCACGTCAAATGTTATGCCGATTCTTGTGACGGCTTGTGTATAATTAGTGCTCAGTGTTATCTATCTTATAATTAAAGCATGGAGTCATGAAAAGTAAAACCAGATATGACAAGCCACATTAGGTGAAGCCTAAAGATTATTATTATTATTATTATTAATATTATTGTCACATAAACATAATTCTTGAGTATGAATCATTTGGTAATGTTACGTGTCAAGTTTATGCAATTTGTTATGCTGTGCCGTTAAGTGCTATTCTAAATGGTGTATTCCAAACCTATTATAATTACGTCATAAAAGAATAGTGATGTGCGTGTGTGAAATATCGTCTAAATCCTGTAAATAGTGAATATAAATAATATATTTGAGTAAAGGACAATCATGAACTGCATAATTTAAGTAAGGTTTAGATATTTTTGTGTTTCGTATGGGAGGTTATGCAAACTCGCTTGTATAGGGTAAAAATGATTGTTATACATATGTTTGCCTAGTTTGAAATGCATAATCGAATGCTAATTGCTGGGACCGCTGTGCAGTTATTTCGTCATGAAGGGTAGTGATGATTATTGCTTCTTTTTCCTTTAGTTGCCATCAGACAGTTTATTTTGAAATAAAAATTGGTGAATTGGTTTTATCTCATTATCTGTGTTCTCACTTTATGTTGTGTTGTGTGTCGGGGAGCATGGGTGCAGTGGGTTGTAAATACCTAGCCCAGCCTAGGACGCCCTGAGATCAGATCTCGTGCTCAAACAGTGCTCATGCTGCCTCACATGTGGTCGCCTGTCCATCCCAGGTGGACAGACGGGCACAGATCATACACGAATCTTCGAGTGAACTTCAATACACCAAGTTTTCTCTTGATGAAAGCGGCCTTTACATTCTCTAGTGTTTCTACACTCACTTTTAATTGATCCCATTTAAGTTCAATTCCATAAGTCAAAACCGGTTATATTTCCATTTGAAAGAGGTCCATTGAGGTGGTCGGGAAGAGTATTTCGGGATTTGGAATGTCTTTCATAGCTCTAATCGCTGCTATTCTTTGTCTCTAACAAGAAATGAGTAGGTGGTTTGTTCAGTTTGAAAGCAAATGTCCAGATATTTGAACTGATTATTAATGGCTAATTTGTTTTCTCCTAGGTACAATTGGACTTGTAATGCATTTCTTCCTCCCTTCCGGTGAGTCATTTGCTGTGTGTATTTTGTTATGATTGTAAACGTTTATTCCATTGCCAATTCCATGAGTCTATCGATCGCATCTTAGATATCTTTCAAGATTGATCCTCCTGTGACAATGTCATCAGCATACAAGTATACAACGATTATCTTATCCATCCCATGATTGATTGTTGTCACATTGGCTGTCAAGATATTGAAAAATACGGGACTCATGTGGTCACCCTGTAGTGCATTGCTCGTTTGGGTTATGACACAGGATATTTTAATGACCTCTTGTGTCAGATAGTATGTTTCCGATTAATATGGTAAGATAGATTTCCGTCCTATAAACCGCTCTAATTTTCTGATAAGTACATCCCTATCCAGTAAGTAGATAGCCTTATTAAAGTCTATGAAAACTGCGAAGAATTTTCCCTATTCATTTCTTAAGACATCATCTATGTCAGTCAATAAATTCCACACTGCACGGAGAGTTGATGTTCCCCTTCTATAGCCAAATTGAAAGTCCGGAATAGAGGTATCAAACAACTCGGTCAATCCATTACATAGGATTTTGGTGAACACTTTGGAACCGTTGTGCTCTAGTGCGATACCTCGATAGGAGTTTGGATCTTCTGTATTACCTTTCCCTTCTTAGAGAATTTACTTTGGAGTACCTCAACCACTGTGGCTTATCTCTTTCCTCTAAACTTTTGATGACAGGGAATTATTTAATCTCATATAATTTGTCTCATGTTTAAAGAATAACACCCATTGCAATATGGGTTCAATCGTGTAGACCGACTGAATAGCATTTAATTTCGCTACGGAAGATGATGCGCCAGAGATCTAAATTGTGTAAAGTTAATTAGTGTACCTTTCAGCAGTATCATTACTATACACGTTTTCCTCAAATATGAGGAACCGAGCACGTTTCTACTCTTCAGTGACGAATTGTAATGCAGTCTGAACCCATATTATACAGACAATGCTGTTTTTTATTTCGGTGATCCTGGAGTAAGAGTTATTCTGGATAAACGTGATAATCCTTCTCCTGTACGAAAAATATTATTGTGCATGGGGCAAAGTTAATAACATTCACATACGGCTGTTATTTCCTGAAGGTCAAGATATTCTTTCACCGTCTTGAATAAAATTATATGATAATTGGGTGCTGTTTTATATCTCAAGAACGAGCGTTCAATTTTATTTTCTATCACTCATTACAGAGGAATTAATTTATATTTTTTTCTTGTTACGAGATACACAAGAACTTTACTTTGAAGAAAAAAAGGCTGTACGAGGACATCACGATTAATTCAATGAACGGGCAACTGGATACCAAGTAACTAGCGATATGTCCGCTCATTCAAGTGACACAAATTAATCCACATTTCACTCACTATAGAATAGCTTGCCACGGTGGTGAGTGGATAGCGTGTCGGTCTACTAGCCCCAAGATTGCAGGTTCACTCCTGGCCGTGGTAAGTGATTTTTGAACGGCGGCAAAAAGACGACACGCATGTCATACGATGTCAAAGAACCCATTTGAATTCAGTAGGCCGTGTTCATAATGACAAAATTAATCTCGGGAGTTTCCGCCACCACAAAGGTCATCATTTCTCTACTAGAAAGCGCTATAGTATTCAAGGAGCTTAGATATCTAACCTCCTTGAATTTCATAGTGATTCAAGGAACAACGAAATTTGTCATGCAGGCTACCCTTGGGTGTCAAATTACAAAGCTTGCACCCGGCACCCGAGGCCATACGATAAAAAGAAACACTATTGAATGACCATTTGGCTAGTTGGAATATACAGGCCACATGACTTCATAAGGGTTATTATACTTTACTGTTGAATACATAACGAATGAATGGATAGCCGAACTTAGGGCTACAGCGACTGTATGTATAAGATTGAGTTACTTGCACTGAGCGTTCCACTTTCTGGCTGGCACCTTTTGTTTTAAACATTCACTTTTCTCAACACAACGACTTAATCCCCTTTCTCCGAAGAAATATTACACATTTTTGACCTGAATTTTAATACTATGTAAAAAGTATTTCTAAATAAATTTTCGGTGCCTCTATTAAAATTTGTTCGTTATTAATGTGAGAAGAGTGCATCATTAATTATTTTCATAAAGAAATGACGTTGCCTTTACAATAAAACATCGACAGTCATGCTATTTATCCTTGTGTCGTGGATTAGAGGATTGCTTAGTTCTAGTGATTTTGTTTCTATGTGGGTGAGAATGGTTGATGGCTTGACCTGGTATACATGTTTTGTGGGACGTGTTCGACTGGAGGTGTTCACATCCCGATGATTGGGTTTCAGCGTAATCTATTTTTGTTGTTGTTTATAGGGTTATGTTTTAAAATTTATCCCCCGCGGAGGTAATAAGCGGTAATAACCAGGTACTGTACCATTATACTCATATTGTTATGATGTATAGTGCAGTTTGAAGTATATGTTGAAGATCGGCGCGATCCACGAGTTGCTAACCGAAGCTGGAGTCGGCCGCTCGATTACGGTACTTGCCGAGGATCGACGTGCACGCACGAAGCCAGGTGCATATGATTACAACATGGCGACCATCGACCCAGTTTATTGATCGGTCACTAGGACTAAATTTTTATCAGCAATAAGAAGAAAGAGAATAACATGCAAGATTTGCAACATTATACGAGACCATGGAACAGAGCATAATGTATATTTTGTTATTAATACATGTTTAGTATCTGTCGGAGATATCATAAATTATCATTTACACCCACCAATGAGAAAGCAGTTCGATTACTGTCACGCCTGAGTGGGGGTAGCGTGAGGCCAGCTGGATGGACACACAGTCAGCTGTGGGCAGATAACATTACGGAGTGCTTGAGAGCATGTCTCATCGTGAAGCTTGTGAACGCGTTTCGTGATTGTAATGTGACGCGAGGTTTATGTCCAACACTTCAAAGTATATGCAGAGCCAGTGTCGAAGGACTCTGTTCGTTTTCACGAGATGCAAGCTATACCGCTACAAGGGTAAAGCAGTATTAGAAACTGTAATATTTCAATACAGCAAGCTGCTTGTCAACACAGCGAACTTTGGTTTTGAAAGCAGTCTCCGTTTTCATTGCGTTGATGCTGAGTGCACGGCAATGATATTGAACTCTAGACACTATTCCTCATCGCGAACAGACATATTCTTAATCAAGATGTCAAGAGGAATAATTTTAGTGCTGTTCATTTCTTTTATAATGGCCGGCTAAATAACGCAGCAACATGAACGCTACTAGACCGGCATTTAATCGAACATTTCAATGAAGTATCGCCATGGCCCCAGTGATGACTGATTCTGATTGTGTGACCACTTGTGTCTACCTCATTAGAAATCATGAATGCTATTCCATGGGCAGTCATTCGTCTTTCGTTCATTAATATTTCAGCCCGTTATGAAGAATGCGGCCCTACAGAGAAAAGAACTGTGTGCTGGAAGATGTTCGAGACGTGAAGTAGCAATTCCTGACTATTTACTCAGGATGGGTAATAGCCTTCTGAACCGGGAAGAACGTGCGGTTTGGAGAAGGTATACCCTGGTTCGATTCCCGACGACCTGGGGAATGCTAGTTACAGCTACATATGGAGAAGGTGTGATATGCAGTGCATATCAATGCTCGCTCTTGGAAGTTCATCGATCAACAAGGTACAGCCTACACAACTTCATATCTCGTAGCTTAGTGTAGATATTTCAATGTTAATTTACGCCATTATTTTTTTATGTTTATGTTTTTGAGTAGTATGTCGGACTGTGGAATTCAGGCTTGACGTTTTTAATCATGACTGATTTCACATTCAACAGGTTTTAGACTTCCATAAGAAGTGCAACCCATTTTCAGCTTATAATTAAGTATGTTTAAGTAGATTTCATCTTAAATTCAGTAATATTTCATGAAGCTTTCTTAGGGTAGTGAAGAGGACATCGATAGTCATTTTGTGATTCAGTGTAGTTTATCAACGTGGTGAGCTCTTTATTATGTCAATTTGTGACATTCTTCGCATCGTTAGACTGTGTTTTTGTTGAGCTACATTTTCCTACTGCATTTTCGAACTTTATACATCCGAGTGTTTGGATTATGAATAGAAGACTGATTTTGATAGCAAGTTTTGAGTTTTGTGAAGTTTATATTATACTTTTATAGAGGAGTTTGATTTCTCGCTTTTATTAGTAACCATTCTTTGTGTTGGTGAAGAACAGAGGCTGATAATGTTTTCTAACCAGACAATTGTGCTAATTGTTATGATTACCATGTCCGGTGGTGTAGAGGCATTACTTTGTTTCTCGAATTCATCCGTGCAGGGGTGTACCGAACATTGGCTTGATCAACTTTCTCTTTATTTGTATTTAACTTGTTTCATGTTAGCCTCTCGCGTGAAGGCATAGTTGAGATCCTTGGTCGAAGGAATTTATCAGTGTTTTTGATTATCGTCATTTGACTTAAATATATCTCTGAAACATCATTCACTTTTTTTTAAGCAGCGTTTATCCCAAATTTAATAAATGTATAAATACATTCTGATTAAGGAGAGTCGATGCTATTGCAATCTCTCATAGCATAGGTATTAATCAACGAGCTTTAAAGATACCATAGAGGGGCTAAGGCACCGTTCACAGCGCTCTTAGCGGAAGATATTGGTAAGAACGTCCGCCATGTTTTCTGGAGTCATCGAGTCAAAACATTCAGTCAGCTGATTGCGAGGGAAGAGTTCAGTGAATTGTGATTTCTATTGTCGTTTGTGTTACTAGGTTGAAATCTACCGCATATTAATTTCCGCAGCGATGCCTGCTGTATGTTCAGCGTACGGCTGTACTAATCGAAGCAATAAAACAACGGATATATCCTATTTTACGTAAGTATAGCCTAATTGTGCTATTAATATACTTCACTGCACGGATACAGTAAGGATGTTACTATCAATTTTCCAGAACATCTGGTCTCCATTGCATTCTATTAATGTCTGGTACAGGCCTATACGGTATACGATATATATTTGTACTGGTTCAGTAACAGAAGGAATTGTTTCTGTTCCAGATTCCCGTTGAAAAATACGGATTTGACAAAAAGATGGGTAACTGCTATGAGGAGGGATAATTGGTATCCAACTCAGGCTAGTCGTATATGCTCTACCCACTTCCTTGAAAAGTACATTTATAAAGTGAACACTCAGAGACGTCTGTTGGCTAGTGCCGTCCCAAGTATATTCTCCTTCCCAGTACATTTGCAAAGGAAACACGTTGAGAGACATCCACCACGAAAACGCTCATTAGATGAAACTTGTAACGCTGGAAATATAGAGGTTGTATCAAATAAATGTAAGTAGACTACGTGGCACGGGTACTAGTCAACATTTTGTATACGAATAATTTTATTTAGGCTAACTTACATATCGAATATTTATTTATATTTTACAGATGCTCCTGAGGTTGTTAGCCATGAACATAGTTATAGCCTTCCAAGCCCTCAAAAAATGAAGAAGTTGCAGGACACCACCACAGAGAGGATTAAAGCACTGAGGAAGAAATTGAAAATTACTTCACAGAGAGCAAGAAGACAGAAGCTGAAAGTGAACAATCAGCAACAAATAATTTCAGGGCTTACGAAAAGACTTTGTACGTCTGACAACAATCTTCTTCAGGGCTGATTTCAGGGTGTGGTTAAAGAGCTCATAGATCTTAATGGAAAAGTGAAAGTTCATGAATATAGTGACACAGTTAAGAAGTTTGCTTTGACAGTTCACTTCTATTCAGCTCAGGCATACAGATATTTGCGGTAGTTCTTTAAATTGCCACATCCAAGGACTCTTCGTCACTGGGCCACCTCAATAGATGGAAGTCCAGGTTTTACAGAAGAAAGTTTTGTAAAAATTGGTGAAGATGTCAAAAATAGTTCTAGCCCAATTCTAGGTGCTCTCATGTTCGATGAGATGGCCATTAAGAAATACATCATTTGGGATGGGAAACAGATCTGTGGTTATGTTGATTTAGGGCAAGGGGATCTAAATAGTGAAGACTGTGATGTTGCTAAGGAGGCACTTGTGTTCATGGTGACAGCCCTGAATACGAACTGGAAAATACCGGTGGGCTACTGTTTAAAAAATGGCCTGTCATCAGAAGTAAAATATAATTTGGTGAACCAATATTTGAGAAAGTTACATGAGACTGGTATTAAGATTGTTGCTACTATCTGGGATGGAACTGCTACAAACAGGACTGTTTTGCAAAAGTTAGGTGTGAACTTTGCTGTGCAGAACCCTCAGAGTTGGTTTTCCCATCCTGCAGATCCTCAACTTAAAGTACATTCTTTACTGGATGCTGAGCACCTAATTAAGCTGACCAGGAATTTGTTAGCAGAAAAGAGAGTGCTTGTTCATGGCAGCGATAAAATTAAATGGGAATATTTTGAGAAACTTGTTGAGCTACAAGAATCAGAGGGGCTTCATGCAGGAAATAAGTTAAAGAGAAGACATATTGAATGGGAAAGACAGAAAATGAAGGTATCTTTAGCCGCAGAAACTCTAAGTAATTCTGTAGCCAATGCTATGCAATTCTGCCTGGATCTGAAACTTGAACAATTCAAAGATTGTGAGAGCACAATCAATTTTGTTAAGGTCATAGATTTAGCTCTAGATTTGCTGAATTCATGCCATCCAATGGGCAAAGGGACGAAATCACCTATTAGGAGGTCAAATAAAACTGTGACATGTCAGAATATAGATAAATGTATAGACTATTTAAAAGATCTCAAACTTACTGATGGCACATCCTTACACAACTATTCTAAAAGAATTGCTGTTAGTGGATTGATCTTGGACCATTTGAGTGTTAAGGGCCTTGCAGAAACTTATGTTTGGGAATCAGGTTCAATTCTAAAATTTATGCTTACTCGTAAGTTAAGTCAAGACCATTTAGAATTGTTCTTTTCTTGTTTGAGAAGTAGGGTTGGAAACAGAAACAATCCCAATGCCTTAGAATTCAAAGCTGCATACAGGAAATGCTTAATTGCTCAAATTGATCCTTCCCCTAAAGCTAATGTGAAGACAGATGATAGTCTAATACTAAGTCCTCCCATTATGCAGCCTATTGTAATTAATGTTGATGTACGCCTAAGTGAACTTGACTATGTAGAGTGATTTGAAACCCTTTCCACTTTCAGTGATCAAGTGGTAGAATATGTTGCAGGTAGTGTTGTAAGAAATGTGTCGAAGAAAATCAAATGTGTGGAATGCTTAGATGTTCTACTGACAATGAGTAACGACGCAAAGTGTGGTCTCATAAAATGCAAATATGTGGGCAACTCATTGTATAATCCATCCGCTGACCTGAAATACTTGTGTATGACAGCAGAATGTGTTTTCAGGAGTAATGCTCATATCTTGGACAAAAACTGGAAAAATATCTTGCTCAAACTAGAGACCAAGGTATTTACAAGGTTAAACTGTTGTTTGTTCTCTTCCTTTGAACACCTATTCACTGCAGTAGAACCATGTGAAGAATCGCATTATGTGAAGCTGCTAAGGCATATATTGAAGTATTACTTCACTTGCAGAGTATATCATGCACTCAGAGAAAAGTCCTCTCGAATCAGAGGATGGCAAGTGAGACAAGTTATAACAAAGTTGATTCTATTTAAGGGACAGTAATTACAATTTTGCAGTGTAAATAGCCTACAGCACTATTATTGTAACTTGAAACTATTCTGAATGTTTAAGAAGTGATTGGACTTCATAATTTGTCGTAAATATGTTTCTTATTAATGTTCCAACATGCCCTGCTCTGATACTTCAGCATATAGCATAGCTCCTCCCACTTTCTCTTGACTACAGAGAAAATGGCGGACACAGTTTCAAGTAGCTTCAGTCTTGCGGCGCTCCTGCCTCTCTATAGTAATGTTTAAGCTCGTTGGTATTAATTCTAAAAAGATATTTTATTATTGAGAAAATCCAACCAACATCATTGAAAACTAATGTAAACTATGTATAAATTTAAACAACGATGTAGTAACAACAATTATCAGCTGAGAATGAAATTCGTCATTAATCAATGAAGGTGATCCAGTTACGTTAAAATATGTATGATTATAATAAATTAATTCTGAATAGAGTACTCAGAGGAGTACATTTGTATAAGAATAGAGCCGCGTGAAGGCAGTGAAAGAATGAAATAAAAATTAAGGTATTTCATGGAAACTAACCCATGATAATTGTGATTGCGTAGTCAAATATAAGTTGACTTATTTTCAAGTCTAATTCAGCGTTGTACTACACGCATTTTGTTGTTGCTTAGAAGCATGCTAACTACAAAGTAAAACATTAAAACATGTATTAAATGATGTCAACCTTAATATTCTGGTTTTAATCACCACGCTGACGAGGGTTTTTCAGTTATCCTGATCAGTTATTTTGGTGAATGCAATTATTATTAAACTGATAGATTACCTCTATTAAGCTTTGTCATCTGGTTGACAAAGGACCAATTTAAATATTTTCGAATCAGTTAAAGGAAACTAATGACATTATTCTAATGGAAGAATGTTAAACTGAGGCTTGCGAAATAAAAGGAAACACACTTGGAGTGTGCCATTGTATATAGATATATTTTCCAATGTAGATTTTGTACATAAATGATAGTGCTAATTATAGGATTAATAATGACCTATTCACACGTGGAATTAATTTCAATAAGACTTTTGAGGCATTGCTTGTGCCATAGTAGGGTATTATCTTAAAGAGTGTTATTTTTTTATGGAGAATACAGTGTGTCTAGTGATGACTAGAAGTTATATTCAGGTCACTGTGATTTGAGCTTCCGGTTGAAGCTGTAATTGTTTTTCATTTCTTGTAACTTTTTTATAGCACTTTCTGCTATTTTGACTTTGTGAATAAATTTTGAAGAATCTATATATTTAAAACAGTAAGGTGATTTTTGTTATCACGAGATTGAGAGAACGACAGAACCGATTTACTTCGTAGAGCACTCTAACGAAAGCTCTTGGCCTGTGGTTCTGCAGAGTGTCTCTAAAATAAACAAATATATTACGGTATATTTTTAAATTAATATAGAAAATAGCAGAATTCTAGCCCCTAACGCATGCGCACATTCCGCCTGGGCTCATGACAAAATGGCGGTAAGAAGTCCATTAACATGTAAGTTATTTAATAAGCTTCCATGTAATTGAAATCATACAATAGCCAAGTTCTGACTATAAAATATAATAACAGCGTGAACGTATACGAATGTGCAACATTGTTTTTTTTATTTTTTATAATGAAATGGATTATTTCCTTCAGTTAGCAGCTTTTGAATGTAGTAGATGCTTCTTTTCTGTTACGGAACGGGAGTGCGCGAGTAGCTATGTGGTTAAGGCGACTGACTGTGGTTCCAAGGACCTCAGGTTCGATCCCAGCACTCGCCAGATTTTTTTTTTTACCACTGAAATATTGTTTAATCAAGGAGTATTAGTACGGTTTTATGTCTGTTAAAGATACATATTTCTACATTCACTCTCAATATGTTTTATTTCCGTTTTACCATTGCATTACAGCATGCGATCAAAAGAGCTAACTGTTGTCCTCAATACGCCGTTTGAATATCTGCAATCAGTTCCTGTAACTGACAACAGATGGCAGTACATCGCCCATATAGTTCCAGTAACTGACAGCAGATGGTAGCACCATTGCATCGATATATTTAAAACACAAGACATGGCGCGTTTTCACGTGATAGTTAAATATTGTTTTATCAAGGAGTATTAGTAACGTTTTATGTCAGTTAAAGATACGTATTTCTACATTCGCTCTCAATACCGGTACGTTTTATTTCCGTTTTACCATTGCATTACAGCATGCGATCAAAAGAGCTAACTGTTGTCCTCAATACGCCGTTTGAATATCTGCAATCAGTTCCAGTAACTGACAACAGATGGCAGTACCTCACCCATATATTTCTAGTAACTGACAACAGATGGCACACCATTGCATCGCTATATTTAAAACACAAGACATCGCGCGTTTTCACGTGATGGAGAATTATAAAGGAGGGGAATATTTAAGAAGGGAAATGCTGAAGAACATTACCTGACAGTTGAATGTGTAGGCTATGTTGTTTATGTACCTCAATATTGCAATTTCTTCGAAATGCTTCGGTGGTCAAGTTATTAGCGTCCTAGACTAAAAGTTATAATTATGCATCGTTGATACACTCTTAAGAAAAAAGAAGTTTTCCAGGCACTCGCGCGTGTCCACAATTTCTTTCGCCATGAGAGACACTTGGCAAACATAATTCGTTTGAAGGGCTCCGACATCGTGGTCACTCAGCCCCGTGTACTTTGGTGTGTATGTGTAAAATTTTCTCTGATAACCTGTGTTATTGTGATGGCTGCATTATTGTGTGTATTTGTAATTAAGGTGGGAAATGGCAAAGAGACGGCCAAGGCCTTACGTAAGGAACCATCTCGGTATTTGCCTTGAGTGGAAGTGGGAAACCACATCCAATATTGTCGAGGTGGTAATCAAACCTTCCTCTTCTTAGTTATACCTCAAGAGACTGAATGTGCCCCGTTTTTGCCCTCAGACCCGAATTAAATTTCTTGGCCGAGCAGGAAATGTAACCCGGGTCTCCGAGGCGATAGCCAAGAATGGGTGGGCTTCCATGTTTTAATACGATTTTTGACATGCATGGGACATAGAATTCAAAAACTGCCTCCATTAGGGTGACTGCCGAAGTGAGTATTGAGTATAGGCCTATGGTCATTCCAGTAGTTGGCGAAGTGATTCTATGTTCCCCTGCAAAATGTACCGCCATAACCTATAACAGGTGATGGAAATTGCTTATTTAGAGCAGTTTCGTACTGTTTATAACAAAATGAAGAACGTCATTCTGAGCTGCGTTTTCAAGCTATTGCAAAAAAATTCGTTGGCAGGAACAATTATAAGGAATTTATTTTAAGCGATCAGTCTCATCGTATTCTACTCACCAACCAACTTGAGTATGAAAGTCTCTGGACGGTCATGTTGAACTTCATTGTATAAGACAATTGTTTAATGATTATTTGTTTAGAGTACTGAGTCTAACTACGCAATTGATTTCGGCAATGGAAGTATTATTTGCCATTTAATATTTAGCGGCTCCGTTATTGCAGGACACTATAGTGTTATCGAATAATACGAAGCCACATTTAAAATCCAATATAAATAGGCCATTTCAGAAACAATTCCAGATATGATGCAGTACAGTGTACGATCAAATGTAAACATTGTTCTAAATTGTATTTCTCTTGCGTAAAATCTACGCGTGGTTATTTTGGCCTTTACTGTTGTAATGGTAAAATTGATCTGCTGGAATATATAATACATGTATTTGCCAAGTTGCAACAATGTAATGATATTAATTTAAAAGTCATTGAACTTATGTCCAGTAGTTCAAACACATACATCAGCGTTAACAAATTGGATACTGAAGATGAAAGCCAGCTACTTAATTTCCCTATTATAGAATTCTTCAATTCCTTGGAATTAAGTGATTCGCTTCCACATACTCCGAACGTTTGAGCCATAGTTATGCTCCTTAGAAATCTGAACGTTTCCCAAGGACTCATACATGGAAATATATTAATTGTAAGAAATATGTAAGAAATTGCTTGGATTCGGATATAATAGGTGTAGGATATATTAGGCAGAGAGCTCAAATCCTACGACTTGATTTAACACCTTCCGATAAAACACTTGCAGGTACAGTACATTTTCTTTTAATAGGCAACAATGTCTTATTCGCTCGGCCTACTTTATCACAATCAATCAAGCTCAAGGAGAAACTCTGGAACGTATTGGTCTATTTACCTCATCACGTTTTCAGTCATGACCTGCATTATGTTGCAATGTTGAGAGTGCTATCCTTTGACGCCCTTTAAGTTGCAAGAGTGCTAAAAAGTAATCGTACAAAGAATGTAACTTATATAAGAAGCTTCTTCAGTAAATATATTTTTCCATTGTCCGTCATGTTTTGACGGGTTTCATCTAGTTTTATTTTAATTCTTTTAGAGTGGTATTTTATAGATGCGATAGGAGGTCACGTTAAGGAAACCATCGCAGGCATTTCAGTATAATTCCACGCTTTAGAGATTTTGTTTTTCTCATTCTTGTGTTCTACCGAGCTAGATTTTTCTTTTGTTGCTATGGTTTTTCTTGACGTTCCCTCAGTTAGGTAATCCTGGTGTCCCATTATCCTCGTCTCTTGTTGAGTGGAATCTGGAGTTTTTTTAGTCGGGGTTTTCAGGTTCTGCAATCCAGCTACCAACGAGGGATATCAACAAGCTGACGGTAGGTATTTCGGGGACAGTACTGAATGAGCAAATCGTCAACAGTGTTCAGTTAGCCACAGGAGAGTTAGTGAGACGGGCGCAGCACAGTCCTCCCTCAACTGCTTTATAAAATACACCACTAGTGAGTTGCCAGTCTGCTGGTATTATCAAGTGAGTGAATGTAAATTAGTGTCCATTTGTATAGTGAATTTGAGTGGTAATATTATGTTAAGTTCTATGTAGGAAACTGTGGTTCATTAAAGTTGATACAATGTCATGGATTAGAAAATAGTAGTACAAAAAAGTTCCTTCTAGCGGGTGGCTACTATGCAAATTTTAGAGGGGAAATGTTGTGTTATGGGCTATTTCTATGTTCTATTTTCGGTGGCGTAGTTGCTAGCATGCTGAACTTCAGCGCCCAAGATAGCGGGTTCAAACCCGGCCGAAATAGTCAGTTTTTAAGAGCGTTAAAATCCCTCAGTATGTCTTCCTTCGTAGGTGAAGTAAAGCCGTCGGTCCCATGTCATAGATTTATGGCCAGTAAAAGTTCCTTCCACAGACTAAACCTTTATGAAGCTAAATTTCAAGGTTGGATTTCGCTGGAACGCTCTGTCAAGGTTCCAACGTTCACCACTTGATATCATTGGCATCTTGTAGCGAAAGTTGGAACTACTTGAAATTGAACGTAACTTGTAGCTCACCCTATGGGGGTCCGCTATAAGCAGCTACAGCCTCTGGAGGGCCGAATATGTCCTCGGACACTCCCGGCACGAAAATCCATATGAAAAATAAATAAATAAATAAATCTATGTTCTATATCCTAGGGAGTGTTTCTTTTTAGTTTTAAGTCTTTATGTTGTTACTATTTATTTTACATTTTGGCTACTCTGCAACTTGGTCGATTCTTGGTGCTCTTAGCGTGAGGGCAAGCTAGCATTTTATTTTTCACATTGCAATGTAGTTTATGATTTTTATGCCATGAATGGGTCCCCTTCAGTTTTACCATAGTAGATGTGATTAACCTTCTAGCGGTGGCGCCCCTTTATGTAATACACACGGTCGCGCCCCTTTATGTAATACACACGGTCGCGCCCCTTTGTGTAATAAACGCGGTCGTGCCCCTTTATGTAATACACACAGTCGCGCCCCTTTGTGTAATACACGCGGTCGTGCCCCTTTATGTAATACACGCGGTCGCGCCCCTTTATGTAATACACGCAGTCGCGCCCCTTTGTGTAATACACGCAGTCGCGTCCCTTTATGTAATACACGCAGTCGCGTCCCTTTCTGTAATACACGCGGTCGCGCCCCTTTATGTCATACACGTGGTCGCACCCCTTTATGTAATACACGTGGTCACACCCCTTTATATAATACACGCGGTCGCGCCCCTTTATGTCATACACGTGGTCGCACCCCTTTATGTAATACACGTGGTCGCACCCCTTTATGTAATACACGTGGTCACACCCCTTTATGTAATACACGTGGTCACACCCCTTTATATAATACACGTGGTCACGCCCCTTTGTGTAATACATGCGGTCGCGCCCCTTTATGTAATACACGCGGTAATCTACCGTCCTCCCGTTTTTCTCAATTGTGAGTTTCTTTTCCCCTTCCAATGGCAATATGACTGCTTTGAGATTGATCGAACATGTAATTGACATACAGAGGTGTAAATATAGAAACAATTATGCAATAAAAATCCATAAGAGGAGCGACAACGAAGATGGCAAAAATGAAAAAGCACTTATGACAGCTTTAAAGATAGTGTTGTGTTTGGATGTTGGGGGGAGAATGAGCAACTGAGCTATCAATAGTGAATGAAATGTGTTAGAAATAAGGAAATACTATGATAAATACTCACATTTTGTTTTGGGCGGTCGGAAAAAAAATTGCACTTCCGGTCACGCACGAAGGTAGTCTACTACTCGACTGCGCCCTTACCACTTTGATGAACAACTGAGCCAAAAGGTCGCCATCAAGAACCGCTACTCCTCTTTCATCTAGCGAAGGATATCGTACCTTGAGAATACATATGCCTTTAGCGGACATTGTAATGATTAGAGGAACACTACGAGCGTTCTTTTCGACTCGTTGAAGGTAAACCGTCGCAAGAATTTTCAATCCTCACACCGTCATTTTGGGCTATTTTTATGTTCTATATCATGGTGCCTCGTACATTTTGTATTTTATTTTGCAGATTGCAGCAGTGCAACTTGGTACACAAAAACCCGGGTTCGATTCCTGGATCTGTTAGTGTGAGCGATGGTGCTTTCTGTGTTGTATTATAGGGACTTGCGTTGTTTGTTACAAGTGAGCAATGCTATTCTTCTGTATTGTATTATAGGGACTTGCGTTTTTTTTTGTTAAAAGCAAGCAATGCTAATAATATAAGTTCTATTGTAGGAACTTGTACGGTATATCTTTTTAGCGACGCATAATATCCAAAAGTCGAAAGTTAGTATGTATACAGAACAAGCTGTCTTGCACTCTCTGTTAAATTTGGCTAGGTGTTGCAGTCTGTGACAGGTATAAAATGGAGGCCCTAATGTTGGGATTGCCAGTGTTCTGCAAACTACTGAGAGAGATAATTGCTTCTTTTAGAGAGAGAGAGTTTTATGCATTATGGCTAACGTGTCAACGTCACTCTGTGAAAAATGTGGTAGAGCTTTCACTCGAGGATCAAGTAGGAAAAGTCACATGAATTCTAGCGGAAACTTTTGTCAGTGTAAAAAAATGCAAGTAAAATTTTTCAAACTCAAACAACGCACTTGCCACGAGGAGTCTTGTGGTCACGAAAACCTAACAAGCGTAGAAGGTGCGAGCCTACAAAGAATGCTCTTCTGTCAAGAGTTCCTGATGGTGAGGGAGTTGTGGTCTATGAATCGGCATTTACAGACCGAATGCGATCTTACTTTATTCGATATGAAAGGTGTGCTGACGAGGAAGCATGTCTCGAGGAAGTGAAAGAGCGGGTAATTAAGCTTATAAAGAAAAGAACTCATTTTCCATAATTCAATAAAGATGAATTTTATGCTCGAATGTTTGTTTATCATCATGCACGAGGAGGTATGTGATCGAGCTTTTTAAAACGAAAGATGAGGCTGTTTCTAAGGGAACGGACCAAAATGAATTTGTTAACTAACAGTTTAAGAAAATAATCTCGGAATTCCATAAATACGTGTTCGATTGGAAGTGTTCACATCCGATGCTTGGGTTTCAGCGTAATATATTATTTTTGTATGAAGGGTTATGTTTTCAAAATTATCCCCCGCGGTGGTAATAACCACTTATTGAATGAGCCAAATCGTCAGAAGTGTTCAGTTAGCCACAGGAGAGTTAGTGTGACGGGCGCAGTACATTCCTCCCTCAACTCCTTTAAAAACTACACCTGTAGTCAGTTGCCATTCAGCTGGTATTTGCAAGTGAGTGAAAGTAAATTAGTGTCAATTTGTAAAATGAATTTCAGTTGTAATGTTAAGTTATGTTATTTCTAAGAATCTGTGGTTCATATAAGTTAGTAGATTATAAGGTAAGATTGGTTTATGGATTATTATTATTTTAAACTGGGTGTTATATCTTGCAACTAGCCCATGCACCAGGAAACACACACGGTTTAAATAATAAATCAAAAATACATCAGAGCAACGAGTATACCTTTTTCTCCGTGTTGGAGACATACATTTAAGCCGATCACAACATCGAAAACAAAATATAAATAGATGAGACTACGCAAGTACAAGACACGCCGTGCAAATAATTAGTGGATTCACTTACAACTACTTAGCCAGGCGCAGTCCACACACACAAACTCACACCTCAACACTAAACACTGGGGTATTCCTATATCAGATGCCTTGTCAGCAGCGACTTTAAGAACACCATCTCGTTAGTCACTAAACTACAGAACGGTGGGTTATATCAAAAACTCTTCCAGACAAAAGCTTTTGGTAATTTTTAAAGAACTATTGACCATACTAAACGGTATTCATTCTGTGCCTATTGAGGGTGGTATGAATTTTGGTTCTCAAAAAACTCCATTTTTCCCAGACCTTTAATCAATGGTCTGTGCTATTAAAAATGTACGGGTATGAGTTTTTGAACCTTATGCGAAGATTGTACGAAATTTGAATGGATTCGATTGTTCACATATTAACAAAAAGGCCCACTAATTTTCACCAACTTGGTCCAATATTGCCCATTAACATACTCGACCTACATTTAGTTGGGTTTTATTTTATGTACAAGTTTGAGAGTGATTGGTGGCAATTGGCGGTATTTATTGTGTCCACAAGATAGTGAGATATATGGTTGGTTCCTCAGTTTAGGGGCTGCGGAAACGCGTCATGTAGCACCGAGTACTTAGGGTGTTTATAGAATCTGTCTGATAACCGGTGGTATTTGTATGGCTGTATTAGTGAAGGTTATCTGTGATTCACGCAAGGACTGCAGACGATCAATTTCAGGTAATTCCTTCTTTTGCTGCCAAATGCTACCGTCTAAGACACCTCGATGTGAGCTTGGCTAGTAGACGCCACCGCAACCGTCACCTGGCGACGAACGTTGGAATCTAATTAAATCTCACCTACAAATTTAGCTTCCCACAATAATAGTTCGTGGAAGGTTCTTTTTCATGCCATAAATCTATGACATGGGCCCGCCGGCTTTACATCCCATCCACAGAAAGGCACGCTGAGGGACTTTTAACGCTCTTTAAAAATCCGACGACTCCCGCTGTATTTGTACCCACGATCTTGGGCATAGAAGCTCCGCATGCTACCAACTACGCTACCGAAACCACCAATGTGAGATATTTATATACAGATATAAATTACATATAAACATGTGAACTGCCGGCGGGTTTGGCGTCTGGGTGATGTGAAACGCAAAAACTGGTCAACATTTTCCGGAAGTCCCAACATGGTACTCTATTCGAATTTGTGGTTTGAGTAATATTATTATCTCCATAAAGAAAGCATAAGTTTTGTAAATTTATAGTAGCTGGATTAGGTAGTCGAACTCTGGCTAGCGCGAAGTCGTGAGGGGACGTTATCGCTGTAAAACGCCGAACCAATCAGAAAATGATTAGAGGAAAATAATATATAAGACGGCAGAAAGCCGGTCTTGTTTGATCTGTGCCAAGATAGGCAATTCGCAGAGAAAGAAAAGGTGGTATCGACGAAAGGAATGGGCAAGATAGGAAATTCGCAGAGCAAGAAAAGGTGTGGATGACATGCGCATGGTATTTAGTGGTGCGCTGAGAATATCACGTGACAGTCTCGATGCCGATAGGAATATTCGATGGAATTTAATTACCAATACTTCTAATGATGTAATTGCAAAATTATTTACGATTTTTTATGAATTGAGAATTTACAGCTTAATAAATGAAGATTTAGCATGGATACCATTTTGGAGAAATATGTTTCAATAAGGCAGAAAGAGGATTGGAAAGAATCCCACCTAAGACACGCGCGGATTTTCTTGACGACGTCACATTTCAATTTTGAAAAAATAGGCTTATGAGATCACCTTTCGTCCGTGTGTGCGTGCGTGTGTGTGTGAGGAGTGTGTGTGTGTGTCCCTAATAACATCTAAACAGCTGGAGCGATTTCAATGAAACTCGGTAAGTTCATGGCACTATTGCGGACGACCCCGACCATGCCCTTCAAATTTTGTTACGTCTCACCAATCCAACATGGCGGCTGTGCGAAATATTTCACCAGCATTCAATATCTCCGAAACTATTCCCGATATCACCCTGGATTTTTTACGGTGATAAAGGGAACTACTAGAAGTTCACCTATGTGACTTTTGAAAAACTGGTTACTACAAAACAAACATGGCGGCCACGCGAATTAGCGACTTTTAAATAGACGTTTCTCGCGATTTAACCAACCAAACGCAATAAAACTTGGTACAATATATTTTTATACACATTCTAATCCACCGACATTTAACTTGGTTCAATTGTATACATAACCACAAAATGGCAGATATGAGAAATACTTCACCGGCATTCTATATCTCTCAAACTATTTGCGGTATCACCCTGAAATTTTGTACAGAGATAAAGGGCACTACCGGAAGTTCATCTATAAGACTTTCAAAAACCGGTTAACTACAAAACGACATGGCGGCCAAGCGAATTTGAAAATTTTAAGTAGACCTTTCTCGCGATGTAATGTTCCAAACGCAAAGAAATCTCGTACAGGAAATGTTTATACACATTGTAATACACTGGTATCTAATTTAGTTCAATTGATTACATAACCTCAAGATGGCGGCTTTGCGAATTTTAAAATTAAGTTTTTATTTCTTGTGTCATAATCATGCGACCGATGTGAAAGTTTGAATAATGAACCTACGCAATAATTTCCCTTTAATGGTACATGACTCTATGGCCTATACATTTAACAATCCAACATGGCAACCATCCAAAATATTTAGACGGCTCTGAATATATCTTCGAATCTATTATAGTAATCAAACTGAATTTTGTTTTGTTCATAGGGGCTATGAACTTTAGTTCACCTATAGGACTTCAAATAACCTGGTAATCACAAATCCAACATGGCGGCGACGCGAAGTATAAATATTCACATGGACGTTTCTCGCAATTTAACCATCCGAGTGCAGTGACACTTGGTACAGTAAATCCTTATACAAATGTTAATCCACTGGCATCTAATCTTTTTCAATTGTTTCCATAACCACAAGATGGCAGCTGTGCGAAATTTTACAATCTCGTTTTTACTTCTTGTATCCTAATCATGCGATTGAAGTTTGAATACTACACGTACACAATAATCTTAATGTAACAGTACATAACTCTAAGACCTAGATACATAAAAATCCAACATGGCAACCATCCGAAATATTTAGTCAGTTTTCAATATCTACGAATCTATTACAGCAACCAAACTGAAATTTTGTATGTTGATAGTGGCAATTAAGATAAGAAGGATATATGAAAATAGGCTGTATAGTTCTTCACGGAACTACTTGTTTTCAAGTGTGAGTTTCTTTTTCACTTTCAATGGCAATATGACAGGCTTTGAGGTTGAGCGAACATGTAATTGACATACAGAGGTGTAAATATAGAAACATTTATTCAACAATAATCCATAATAGGAGCGACAACGGTGGTGGCTAAAATGAAGAAGCACTATATGACAGCTTTAAAGATAGTGTTGTGTGAGGATGTTGGGGGGAGAATGAGCAACTGGGCTATCAATAGTGAATGAAATGTGTTAGAGATGAGGAAATACCATGATAAATACTCACATTTTGTTTAGGGTGGTCGGCAAAACCAAATGCACATCCGATCAAGCGCGACCGTTCGACGGCGCCATTAGCACTTTAAAGAACTGAGCGAAAACGTCGCCATCAAGAACCGCTACTCCTCTGTCATCTAGCTAAGTATATCGTACCTTGAGAATAGATTTGCCTTTTGCGGACTTCGTAACGATCAGAGGAGCTCTACGAGCGTTCTTTTCAATAGGAAGGTAATCTACCGCGGACGCGACCCTTTGAAGGTAAACCATCGCTAGAATCTTCAATCCTCCCGCCGTCATTTTGTTTTATGGACTATTCGTATGTTCTATATCCTGGTGCCTTGTACTTTTTGTATTTTATTTTGCAGATTTCAGCAGTGCAACTTGGTACAGAAAACCCAGGTTCGATTCATGATTCTGTTAGTGTGAGCGCTGGTGCTTTCTGTGTTCTATTATAGGGACTTGTGTTTTTGTTACAAGCGAGCAATGTTATTACTCTGTGTTCTGTCATAGGAACTTAAACTTTTTGTTACAAAGGATCAATGCTAATAAACGTTGTTCTATTATAGGGACTTGTATTTTTTTACAGGCGTAGTGATGTCAAAACATCCAAAAGTCGAAAGTTAGTATGTATACAGAACAAGCTGTCTTACTCACTGCTGTGTTGTCATTTTGTCTAAGTTGTGACTGTTCAAGTAAATACAAGTTGAAAGTTAGTATGCATACACAACACGCTTTATTTAAAAAAAGAATAATATTTCTATAAACGTTTCCTGCTTAGATCATTAACACAACGTTATACCGTAAAAGGTTGTTGATGAAATGTTAGCAAAGCATACCAATCTGTTGTACATTACCAACAAAAAAGGCTTAGGACACTATGTTTACATAAATACTTTATCGGCCTAGACCGAAGTGAACTAACGAAATACCAAAATGTCTCGGCTATATGCATGCGCTGCATTTCTAATTTCCATGACCAGCACGGGCGAAGTGCTGCCGAGAAACTAGGCGACCAACAAACTGCCCGTGTGAAATTACGCGATGGCAGTTTCAAATTCTGTTTTAGAGATGTTCACCATAAGGTTCAAGTTTCTTTGAATGCCTCTTGAAACCTGTTCAATCTTGTCCGCCTAAGAACGAAGCGAGTTGGAATATCTCCTATCAGGAACATGAACAAACGAGCTTGAGTGTATATTTTAAAAGCAGATTCCTCAATCGAAGCCATACAACTCTGTTTACATAGAGAGCCGAAACTATACCACGGACCTAATGCAGTCAAGGAGTTAATTAATTATATAACAAGCTTGGCTCGCACATTAAGTTTTGTGCACGAAGAAAAACTGTCTTTGAACGTGACAGAGGAGCAAGAACGCGGCTAAGGCTTGTTGCATATCTGGAAAAGAATTTTATCAAGAAAATAATTACCAAGTGAGAGAACACTGTCATACCACCGGGGAACACCCTGGCTGTGCTCATAACAATTGTAATTTGAAATGTAAACAAGTTACATTCTTATCCGTGTTTATACATAATATGATGCATTTTATTGTAAGAGAACTAAGTTCAATACCGGGGAGAGTGACAGCTACTCAGAACACTAGTGAAAAGTCACGAAATATATTCTAGATGATTCTGTGCAAATTAAATTTAGACTCATTTTGTTTCTTGAATAGCAGCCTGGAACATGCAAGGAAAGTATGGCAACATTCTGGTGTTAAGGCCTTGGGGGAATACAGCGATCTGTACTTGAAACAAGACGTGCTTCTCCTCGCAGACGTTTTTGAAACATTTCCCACGGCAACTAAGCGAACCCACAAACTCGATCCAGCTAATTTTGTTTCTCTTCCGTCTCGAATCTGGGATGCTATGCTGCTTTATACAGGCATTCAGCTCGATGACCTAACAGACTACGACCAACTGCGTTTCGTAGAGCGCGGCATACGAGGTGGTATGATTCACGTTTCGCATCGCTTTGGAGTGGCAAATAATAAGTACATGCCTGAATATGGTCGCGAAAAACCATTACAGATTATTATGTATGTTGATGCTAACAATCTGTATGGTTGGACCATGTCCTTACCACTTTCTTAGGGTGGATTTTGCTGGGTCTCTCCAGACACTGTCAAATTGAATAACTCGGCCAAAATGATCCACATGGCTACTTTTCGAGGTGGATATAGACTAACCGAAAGAACACAACGACCTACAAAACAATATGCCGTTTCTTGCTGAAAGGAGAAAACCGCGCACGTTGTCTGTTGTGGAGAAACTGGTATTACATCTCGGAAGCCGCGAACGCTATGTTGTCCATTGCATGGCTTTAAAACATGCAATAGAACATGGTCTGATCGTAAGGAAGGTTCATCGTGAGATAAGATTTGTTCAATGTCGTTGGCAAAGTAGTTAAGTGGACTTTAACACTGAACTCAGAAAACAGGCTAAGAACGACTTTGGAAAGGACTTGTACAAACTTTTTAATAATGCTATGTTCGGAAAAACCGGAAAACGTTCGAAACCTCCTAGACATTCGTCTCGTAACAACAGCGAAACAGCTTGAGAATCTTGTGTCAAAACCGAACTTTGTTGACAGAAAGATCTTCGGACCTAATATTGGGCTGTTCATTTAGCAAAACGTTCACAATATTTAGACAAACCAGTGTACATGGGTATGACTGCTCTCGATTTATCCAAAACGCTGATGAATCAGTATCACTCTGACGTTTTGCTTCCATTCTATGGCAGTGAAAAGTTGAAATTATTCTACATGGACACTGACTCATTTATACATTCAGTAACAACTGATGATGTTTACCAGGACACGACGAGCGCTAACATGAATGAGTATTTCGTCACAAGTGACTACGCAACTGCTCACCCTCTGTATTCAATCAAGAAAAGATGGTGCTGGGTAAATATAAAGGCGAGGCTCGTGGAAAGCTCGTTCGGAAATTTATAGGACTTCACCCGAAGATGTACGCTTTGGACATAACAAACAAAAAATGGTTAATAAAAAAGTAAGGGAGTTACACGAAGCATTGCTCTCCAGGACTTTAAACGATGCATCTTCGAAGTGTCAATGTTACGAGTGTTGATGAAGGTTTTCAGGTCCAGGTTGCACCGTATAACTACCAGCTGCTGGCACAAGGTTGCTCTGAGTCGAGATGATCACAAGAGGTTTAACACCCACTTAAAAAGTAAAAGCCTAAACATTCGTATAAATGGGAAATATGAGATAAACGATGAAGATCAGCACAAAGAAAGAACCAAAATTTGTAAAATAGTTAAGAGATAGTTACGACTTGAATTTAAAACATTTTAAACTTTGCTTCAAATAATCAGATGGGTGTGTTTTTTTGGGGAATGTATATAATTGTTGTGCACGATCGAAGGTAGGCACGGTTATTACAATAAAATCGTTATTGACCTGACTTCTTAAGCTGTAATGTACACTCTCAAGTCAAAGAAAGCGAAGATACTCACAACGTTAGTTAATACACGTACAACATAATTTATATCTCTATTATACATAGCTAATATAATATTCAATTCAACAACATCCAATGATCCAAGTCTTCGTATAACTCATGTTTCCTAGATAATAGCTACTGATATGTTCCTTTGCTTAAATTAATTGCCCATTAGCGAGCTTCATACATTATGATATACTCAAATAACCTACAACGCATAGCCAGAATTACTATTGGTTATAAACGTGCTTCGAGATGAAGATGAAATTCTGCCAACACAAAGCGAGAAATTCCATCTGAATGTTTCCTATATCGCACGTAAACCAAAGGTAATGCAAAATGGAAATTATTGTTATATGTATGCGTAATATGAAATATAAATGCGTCTTCAATGAAATAATTTGCATATTCTTGGTGATTTTAAATAGAAACAAGGCAGTCAGTATGATGCTAAAATTAGTTCTCTCACAGCTCTGTCACCTTAATTTAGTCTTCTATGAATTAAGTATTAATCAATTACTGTATACAAATGCTGCTTAGTTCATATATCATTATCTACATGCCCAATGCTTTCTTTATGAGACTTCCATAACCTCACTAATGGACCACGATTGATCACTCCCACCCTTCGCTAAGCAACAATTTCATTGATATAGAATCGAGTGGACAAAAGGGAATAGGATGTCTGATTTCAAACTTGGCGATTGCCTCCCCCAAAAAATCAACAAGAAGAAAGATAAGGAAATTGCATGCTTTATCTTTATTCAAACATACGGGACTGTATACCTCAGAATGCTTGAACATGGTCAAAAATGGACATCTCACCAATTTGGAACAGAAATAACGAAAATTCTCTTCCAGTCATTAGCAACTAAAACATTGCGTCCTAGAGTGGGAGTGAAGTGAACACAGGAAAGGAAAGCACCGAAAAGTACAAAGATGAAGGAATATTCGGCTAAGAAGAAAGCCGCCAGAGTCAGGAACCACGTGATCCAAGAGGCCTCAACGAACCAAGAATAAGTGAGGGAGGATGCATCAATTACGGAATACGTGCTGATGCTGATTTGTCCCGTCTCACTAACAGTTCTTAATATGTCCCATCTCACTAACAGTTGTTTACACACCAGAGCGCGTACTATTTACACTCCAAGTAATATATAGCAATAGAGGGCCACAGTACCGCACACAGTTCTTCTGACGTATTATATACACTCCAAGTAATATATAGCAATAGAGGGCCACAGTACCGCAGACAGGTCTTGTGACGTATTATTCACACTCCAAGTAATATATAGCAACAGAGGGCAACAGTACCGCACACAGTTCTTGTGACGTATTTTTTACACTCCAAGTAATATATAGCAATAGAGGGCCACAGTACCGCACACAGTTCTAGTGACGTATTATTTACACTCCAAGTAATATATAGCAATAGAGGGCCACAGTACCGCACACAGTTCTTGTGACGTATTATTTACACTCCAAGTAATATATAGCAATAGAGGGCCACAGTAGCGCAGACAGTTCTAGTGACGTATTATTTACACTCCAAGTAATATATAGCAATAGAGGGCCACAGTACCGCAGACAGGTCTTGTGACGTATTATTTACACTCCAAGTATTATATAGCAATAGAGGGTACAGTACAGCAGACAGTTCTTGTGACGTATTATTTACACTCCAAGTAATACATAGCAATAGAGGGTCACAGTACCGCAGACAGTTCTTGTGACGTATTATTTACACTCCAAGTAATATATAGCAATAGAGGGCCACAGTACCGCAGACAGTTCTTGTGACGTATTATTTACACTCCAAGTATTATATAGCAATAGAGGGTACAGTACCGCAGACAGTTCTTGTGACGTATTATTTACACTCCAAGTAATATATAGCAATAGTGGGCCACAGTAACGCAGACAGTTCTTGTGACGTATTATTTACCCTCCAAGTAATATATAGCAATAGAGGGCCACAGTACCGCACACAGTTCTTGTGACGTATTATTTATACTCCAAATAATATAGAGCAATAGAGGGTCACAGTACCGCAGACAGTTCTTGTGACGTATTATTTACACTCCAAGTATTATATAGCAATAGAGGGTACAGTACCGCGGACAGAGTTATCAGTTGGCAGTCAAAGTGAAAGGTCGTGTTTTTCCCGAGCTCTCAGGTGTGCTGAAATGGATTGTTCTCTGGAGTGTTATCGGGCGAGGATCGGGCTGTGGTATGCGAAGGGTAGTCGGGATTTCCGGTGTTTGTGTGTGCGTACGGGACCTAGTAACTTGTGGTTTATAGCCCTAGTGATAGCTGCGTTGTTAGTTATTGGTGGAGTGGAAGTGAATCCAGGGCCTGCTACTCCAAATGTGAATCAGGCAAATGATCCAGTGGCATCTTTAAAGTGTTCGACGTGCAGTAAAACATAGAAGAATGGTGTTGAGTGTGGACTATGTGAGAAATGGTTTCACTTCGGCTGTATTAAGGTCAAGGAGGAGGATTGTGATGTTGGAAATTGGTTTTGTAAAGTATGTGATACGCCGGACATTTTGAGGGTGCAAATCAAAGCAAGGGATCAAATAATACAGGAACTTAGAGCAAAGCTTCGTGAATCAGAAGAAACATGAAGGATGTGACGGAACGGCTTTCTACTGGGATCAGTGTGGAAGAGGGCGTGCAGGAGCAAACTGAGGATGACGTTATCATAATGGGTGATTCTATGATACGATGGAGTGGGAATATCTCGAGGAAATCAGGTGCGAAAGTGCGGTGTTACCCGGGGATTAAGATTGACCAGCTTGCCCAACAAGTGGAAGAAGCAAATGTAGAGGACTGTGACAAAGTTAAAGTGTTGTTGCTCCTTGTTGGGACGAGCGATTTGAAGAAGAGGGCTACAGCTGATTACATCATGGGGGAGCTCTACGAACTAGGCAGAAAAGCTAAAAGCAAGTTTAGAAATGCAAAAATTATAATGAGTGGCATTGTTCCGTTGAGGCGAGTTAAGACTGTAAATGACCGCATGGACTGGGTATGTGCAAAACTGGGATTAGTGTACGTAGAAGCTGACTGCTGGTTTGGTGGCCGAGACTTCGCCCGAGACGGGCTGCATCTAAATCGACGGGGCGCTTTCAATCTAGGGAGCCTACATGACAGGGTCATCGGTTCGTGTCGGCTTTTGTGAGGAGGAGCAGGTCCAGAGGTTGCCATCCGATGGGAACAGAAGGAGCTATTTCGAGATATTTGCTGCGGAGGTAAGACTCTAAGATTACTGCAGGTTAATTGTCAGAGTTTAGGAAATAAATTAATTGAATTTTGGAATCTTATAGAGACGTATTCTCCGGACATTGTCATTGCAACTGAATCTTGGTTATATGAGGGCATAAATAGTAGCGAAATAATTCAAGGGAACTACGAGATGTACAGAAGGGATAAGGGAAAGCGAGGTGGTGGGCTATTTATTTGTGTGCGCAAAAATATAGCTAGTTTCTTAAAGTGGGCTGATATGGATCATGAAATGTTTTGTGTACAAATTTCGGATAAAGGAAATAAATTCCCTCTTCAGGTGATAGGGGCGTATAGAGCACCGAAAGATAACCTTTCTCTCCTCGAAACACTCTATGATAAAACTTGTACGGGTAATGCTATGAAAAAGAGCATAATAATTGCTGGAGATTTAAACCTCCCCAAAGTAGACTGGTCTGGTGAGTCAACTAGCTGTGGTCAGGCTCAGAGCGCTGCAAATAAATTCTTAAGGGAGGGGGGATTTTCCCAAGTAGTTGACTTCCCAACTAGAGACAATAATACCTTAGATGTTTATCTCGTAAGGCCTGTAGAGCTGTATATTAACTGTCTGAAAGTACCAGGAATTAGTGACCATTCTGGGGTTGAATTAAATATTAGATATGGTGACATTACAAAATTAGACTCTGATGTAGCAAAAAAGATCATATTCCAGTATCGCAGGGTGGATCAGGGCAAGTTTCAGGAGTATTTGAATGAGCTATTTGTAGGATGGGCATTGGAAGGAAATCACATTAATATCCTGTGGACTAACTTTTTGAAAATTTTAAATAGCGCTGTTGATAAATTTGTCCCATTTAAATTGCTGAAACAAAACCCAGAACCTGAGTATTACACACGAGAAATTAGGAGTCTAAAACGGAAAATTAGGAAATTATACAATAAAAGACATGATAGTGACAAGTATATGTTGAAATTTAAGTCCTTATCAAGAGAGCTCGTCTTAAAAAAGAGGGCTTCTCATGACAGTTATATGCAAGGTTTACTTGGTTCGGGAGGTGATGGGTGGAAAAAAATTTACAGTTATGTTAGGAGAAGAAAGGGAAATTCAAATAATTTGTCGATGATAATGTCCGGTGACGGTAAATTAATTACTGAGAAACAGGCCATTGCTAATGAATTAAATGTCTTTTACGGTAGTGTGTTCAATAAATCCAATAGCTGTGTGTTGGAACTTAACGACAAATCAGGGGCTCCCCTGTTCCAAATAAACCAGTCAGCAATTGTAAAGCTAATACAAAAACTACGTTTCAATGTATCAAAGGGTCCTGATAATATTGTTAGTGAAGTACTTAAACTAGGAGGTAGGGCCGTGTCACGATACTTGGAGGTGATGTTTAATGTGTCCATAAACAATGCACAAATCCCAGATGACTGGAAAAGAGCTACGGTAGTCCCAATATTTAAGGGAGGGAGCAGACTTGAATTGGGCAACTACAGGCCGGTTAGCCTTACGTCCGTCGTTTGTAAACAGATGGAGCATCTCATTTGCGACTAATTGAGGGAACAGTGGGAAACATTATCATGGTTTAATGATAGGCAACATGGATTTCGGAAAGGTTACTCATGCGAGAGTCAGATGCTATCACTTTTTCAAGACATTAGCGAATCGTTAGACCATGGAGTTTCAGTCGACGCCGTGGTTATAGATTTTGCGAAGGCATTTGATGTCGTTCCGCATGACATGCTACTCCATAAATTAGCTTCGACGAAGATTGATAGAAGAGTAATTTTATGGATCCAAGAATTTTTGACGGGTCGTTCCCAGAAAGTGAAAGTCGAAGGCATATTCTCGGATGAAATTACCGTAACGTCGGGTATCCCTCAGGGCAGCGTAATCGGAACTTTGTTATTTTTGGCGTTTATAAATGACTTACCAAATGGGATTCGCAGTGACTGTCGATTGTTTGCGGATGATTGTGTAATATATCGAAAGATACATGACTCACAAGACAATGCAGTGCTTCAAGAGGACCTGAACCTGGTCTATAAGTGGGCGATTGTAAATAAAATGAAAATAAACACAAGGAAATGTAGTCTCTTAAAAATAGGGAAAGTGCGAAGGCAGGATTTTCAATATAACATTGGCTCGGAAATACTTGTAGAAGAAGATTCTTGCAAATATTTGGGCGTTCACGCAAGGAATGATATGAAATGGAGTAGTCATGTAGGATGTGTAGTTTCAAAAGCTTACAAATCCCTGCACTTTGTAATGAGGGTATTAAAAGGAAGTAGTACCTCTGCTAAAGAATTAGGCTATTTGTCACTTGTAAGACCTATTCTGGAATATGCCTCGGCGGTTTGGGATCCATATCAAGTAGGGCTCATCAATGAGTTGGAAATGGTACAAAGAAAGGCCGCTAGATTTGTGCTCAGTGACTTTAATCCCAGGAGCAGTGTGAGCCGTATGTTAAAGAAACTTGGGTGGGAATCACTGGAGGCTAGGAGGATGAAATCTAGACTCTGCGCTATGTACAACACGTATACAAATCAACCAGCATGGGGTGAGCTTAGCAAACGATTGGGAAAGCCCACTTACATGGGTAGGAGCGATCATCCTTTCAAAGTTAAGGGCCGACCACAGCGAACAAATTATGGTAAATATTCTTTTGTAAACCGTGCCATTGATAACTGGAACTCTCTACCTGACGCAGTGTTAGAGCCTTTTCCCAAACATATAGGTGTGTTTAAGAAAAGACTGACTATTTGTGTAAATACTCCAGTTTAATTGTTGTAAAATTGTTATTGAATTGTTATGTATAATTATTTATTTGTTATATATACAATTTGCCACCGGGGGACACACCCCCATTGCAAATAAATGAATGAATGAATGAGTTCTTGTGACGTATTATTTACACTCCAAATAATATATAGCAATAGTGGGCCACAGTAACGCAGACAGTTCTTGTGACGTATTATTTACACTCCAAGTAATATATAGCAATAGAGGGCCACAGTACCGCACACAGTTCTTGTGACGTATTATTTACACTCCAAGTAATATATAGCAATAGAGGGCCACAGTAGCGCACACAGTTCTTGTGACGTATTATTTACACTCCAAATAATATAGAGCAATAGAGGGCCACAGTACCGCACACAGTTCTTGTGACGTATTATTTACACTCCAAGTAATATATAGCAATAGAGGGCCACAGTACCGCACACAGTTCTTGTGACGTATTATTTACACTCCAAGTAATATATAGCAATAGAGGGCCACAGTACCGCAGACAGTTCTTGTGACGTATTATTTACACTCCAAGTAATATATAGCAATAGAGGGTCGCAGTACCGCAGACAGTTCTTGTGACGTATTATTTACACTCCAAATAATATAGAGCAATAGAGGGTCGCAGTACCGCAGACAGTTCTTGTGACGTATTATTTACACTCCAAGTAATATATAGCAATAGAGGGCCACAGTAACGCAGGCAGTTCTTGTGACGTATGAAATGTGTTTTGAGTTAAAGAAAACCAGAAGACGGAACCACAATCAACACGAGGCCGCAAACAGCACTTCGAAACACAATCCAAAGAATGCAAACATCTCCCACCAATCACTTTGGAGCGAGCGTTGATGAGTGCCAACTACGAAACCATTAGTATTAAAATTAATTCTTTATTCGTTGGCAAAACTGGCAAAACGCAGCTCTACAGAAAGCAATCCGCGCGCTCCCGATGAAGTGTCGTCCCCTTGACGCATACAATGCTACCGAAATCAAACAAGAAAAAGAGTAGATACCACGTTTCTAACTGTCATTGACGTAGTTTTGCTTTTATTGAGTATGCCTCATTATGAAAAATTGATTCCGGCGAGAAGTAAATCCTAGTTACACCACTGAGTACAATCAAAGTCAACGGTAAAGTACAAAAATCCGTTCCAACTTCAGCGCCCTGCGATTCACAATTTGCATTATTTCTATTCCACATTAATTTACTTCACAGAGCAATAATAAAAACACGTAAAAATTCTGTAGAGCCGTAGAATCGAGTGTCAAAAGCATTCGGGAAAACTCATTCCAAAACGTTTCATACCGAATAATACAGGTTCCATTTTATATTGTGTCTCCTTTAGGGCTACTTTTAATTAGTCGTTACTCCAAAAGTCAATGTCGATGCCGGACAAAAACGAGGAGATTAAGTAACAAACATCACTTATCATATCTACTGATTATCTTATCGTAATTAATATATGAATCAGATAAAATGTACATAAGAGTAGCAAGTTAGGCATCTATCAAACATCAGCATAAATACATCGAACCCTCAATCATGCGGATCGTGATCACCGACGAGGTCAATACATCGATCCCTCAATCAGGAGAATCATCAAGTCCGAGTAGGCTATTGCATATTCTTCTGCATCTCTCCCAGTCTTGTGACAAACATGGTGCACAAAGAGGGATCCGCCCAGTTGAATTCATGATAATGTTGGACCATCGAGTGGGCATTCATCCACGGTCTCTTTTTCCAAGGACATTTACAAGGATAATCTGTTTCTCTAAACTGTCCCTCCCATGACGCATCGTGAGTCCAATGAATTTCAGTAACGCTTTTATAATGGACACATCGGTGCAAAATGGCATCCAAGGGATGCGAAACACCCTTTACCAGCACCGCATTTCAAAAAGTTATATTTTTCCTGTCTATATCATGGAGTGTTCATGTCTAAGTTCCATACAGAAATACTCTGTTGCGTTCTTTAAAAAAACTTGTCAACTAAATAACCTAGTAAATTAATTATAATACATTAAAAGTCTCTACTTAATTCCATGCCTTGTTGCATTCTCCTGCCATTTACTGTAACATACTATCTAGTGATAGATGTCTTGGCCTATACTATAATACAGTATTTAAAGGACTTGCATAAAGTGATAATTGTTTAAGTTTACAGTACTTAAAGCACATATTAGACTTTATGCATGTATTAGACTATATTGTACTACTCTACGTTACATGAATACCCAATTTTCCCTCTCTTCAAGTCTTGTCTACCCACACTGGGTAAGCTGGTCTTGTGAAAATGTATTTTACTTTCTACATTTGTGGATCAGGAGGAAGCTATTTATGCTATTAATTTGGGTTAGAGAAGAATCATTTGGGGTTAAGGACACAGCGGAGGGGGGTTTGAAGTAAGGGATGTTCCTTACAAGACTCATTCACATTGTTATCACTGCGGCATGTGTACTTCCTCCAAGCATACTTCTACGAGACAGAAATAGCTCGCATCAACAGACTGACAAACGTTTCTTAAATATTTCAAGACAGAGAGAACTCTCAACGAGAAAGCATAATTTGTGGGCTGTTAAATAGATAGTTAATATCAATGTCTACTTCAATGACGAGACACATACAATAAGAGACACGTCTGACGTTACCAACACAACTTTAAAACTTACAGCTATCCACGCTTAAAGCTAAAGATAATATTTTATGTATGTTGAACACTTACTCATTTAATTGATTTCTACTTTCATCAGCTTCGCGTTCCTGGATTTCTTTTTTCTCATCCTAGAGATAAGAAGGAATAATTAATTTCTGTGCTATCACCTTATATATTTACACTCATAACACACCATGTAATTGTACAGCACTGCTCAGCTGAAGTGTAGATATATACGCTTAACGACTTTCATACAGTCCATCACTTCTTACTGCTAGAGATGAACATTATACAGATAAGTGGTAATAATCCTCAGTTAAATTAAATGCTAGAGGGAGTCTATTGTAGAGAATGGAACATTAATATTGTTGATATATTAAGCTGGTAACTACAAGAATTATGTGTTAGCTGCTGTACGGGAGCACATAATGGATAACTAGTAAAACGTGATTGTGCCATATACATGCTAGCTTCACATAATGTACCTCTCTAAATGACAACATCGCACAAAGGCGGCGGCGGTGCTGGCAGTACAAAATACAACCAAGCAGTTTTGTCATCAACACCATTGTTAAAATACCACTCTTTATCTTGAAATGCTATTAGGTCTTGTAATGAGGCACAATGATACTTACCTCATTCAGATCAGCAGATGGTGTTTCTGTTTTGACACAAGGAATGAGCACAGGAATAGAAGCCTCCTCAATCTTAATGTCAGTGTGAAGGTCTGTTTCATTCTGCAAATAAATGACTTGTTTTACAAATATGATCCTTTGCGTAGGTGGAATAATATTTTACAGATGATTTGCACTCAAGAAATCAAGGAATAAAATAACATACCAAAGGTAATTGAAAACCACATCCATACCTTTGTTTCATCAACCTGACAGATTTTGCGGAATTTACTTCAGAAAGCATTTCAGTTCGCATACACTCGCCAAACGTAGGGCTGGCATGTTATTACTAGCATCGTGTGTGTATGTTGTGACTTCACGGCGTGGATGCAGTTACTTAGAGTTACCATAGAACGTTAATAAGGACAAGTCAAGCATCGATGATAAATATCGTGACTGCTTAACCTCTTGAGACCAGTTTAAATCAAAGATGCTTGAGGCAGATAGAAATAAAACAAGAACGAGAAAGAACTCGATGTTGATTCATAAAAACAGTGGCAGCTACTAGAAATTTCAATGCAAACCAATTCACTTGTAATTCATAATATATGACCTATTGACGTTACCAAGATTACGCAATGTATTAAAAATAGACAACTGAACATGATTATTTTTATAGACAAGGGCTAGAGAGTTATTCTAAATGAAATTGCTGACCACGGTCCAATGAAGGCTGACGCACAGCGCCATAGACCATATCTGGGGTGTCTTTCATGATGAATTCGTGCCAGTCAGAAACAACCCACATTTCTCTTTCTCCTCTGTACAACGCTCCGAGAAGAACCGAGAAACCCTCGCCATCAAATTAACTGTATGTGTGCAACATTGGAGGCTGTCATGAAGGTGGAGGGTGGGCAAGCACCTTACTTACAGTAAGAGCTAGGAGTGAAGGCTGTCATCAAGTGTGTGTCAATACCAAGTTGCTGGCCATGTGAAGCAGTGGAGGTCAACCCAAGTCTCACATTCAGTTTGATGTGAGTGTTCGGATACTGGTCTCATAATGTAGATTTCCAGTTGAAGCCCGATGCGCTCCAGCACACACATGTTTTACGTCTCCCGGGCTAGTCTAGGTTTCGGCAGGAACTATCATTTTCATACAAATGTTCACCCTTCCTCAACATTCATGTGTGTTTCGTCCTAAACTTTGGGAAAATTTTAAAGGTATTATCAATAGGGTTTAAAGACCGACAGTAGTGGCTACGCTGGCTAACGCGCAGCATTAGGTCATGGGGCCAAGCTCTCTGCTGAATCGGTCGACGCGTGGGTTCGAGCCCCACCGTCTGCCATCCTTGAAAAATGGTTTTCCGTGGTTTCCCATTTTCAACACCAGGCAAATGCTGGGACGGTACCTCTCTGACAGGCCACGGCCGCTTCCTTCCACATCCTTGCCCAGTTTCATTCACCATCATTCATTTCATCTTTCATTAACTCCTCTCATGAGGTTGGCGTCAGGAAGGGCATCCGGCCGTAAAAACCATCGCCACAAAGACTTCTATCGCATCTCATCCCCGACCCCGTTGGAAAACGGGAATAATAAGGGGTAGACATACACATCAATAGGGTTTAAAGATACCATGAAGGCAATAATGGACAACTGAACCCATCCCAGAAGTGATTTATCCCCTTCAATTCAGCTACTGGCCCAGTGCTTGCAAATGCCCAAATGTCGTTCAGAAAACATAACAAGACACAATTTGCAGAAAGTGATAAGTATTCACAGAACACCTAAATGTTGCCAGCTTACGGAACAAAACACTGCGCAGAGCTTTAGCGTCTTCTGTGGCGTAGTTGGTAGCACGCTGAGCTTCTATCCCCAAGATCGCGGGGTCAAAGCTGACCGAAGTAGTCATATGTTTTAGGAGCGTTAAAAAACGCTCAGTATGCCTTCCTTCGGAGGGGAAGTAAAGCCGGCGGTCCCATGTCATAGATTCATGGCATGTAGAAGATCCTTCCACAAAGTAAACTTGTGTGAAGCTAAATTTCTAGGTTATATTTCGTTCGAACGCTCTATTAAAGTTCCAACGTTCACCACTAGGTATCAGTGACACCCGGAAGCGAAAGGTGGAACTACTTGAAATTGAACGCAACTTGTAGCTCACCCTATGGATGTCCGCTTCAAGCAGCTACAGCCTCTGGCAAGCCGAACATGTCCTCGGACACTCCCGGCACTAAAAGTTTTTTTTAAATCGAGTTTACCCTCCAGGGTGGTGGCTCCCACGGGTTCAGCGAGGGAACTCGCCCCTACCGCCATTTTTCAGGCTGTGTCCTAGAACTGGGATCATCTAATCGGAGTGGATACAACTGGTGAGATGGGATCAGCACCTCGCCCAGGCGGCCTCACCTGCAAAGCGAACAGGGGCTTCATGAGGGAAGGGAATGGAAGGTTAGGATGGATAGGCAAGGAAGAGGGAAGGAGGCGGCCGTGGCCTTACAGGAGGTACCATCCCGGCATTTTCCCGAAGACGAAGTGGGAAATCACGGAAAAACCACTTCGAGGATGGCTGAGGAGGGAATCGACCCCCCTCTTCTCATTTGGGCCACCCGAGGCTGAGTAGACCCCGTTCCAGTCCTCTTGCTGGTTTTCGGGGGCTATTATCGGAAGCAGGACATTGGAAATCAAAACAGTGCACCAAGCCATTTCCAAGGCTTTTAATGAACTTTTATTATGACAGTGTTTTAACAAACTTTTTAATCACCTGTGTGTTATTTTAATAATTACTTTTATGGACTGGTAATGAATGGCATTGAGTGCTACCAATACCGTAGGCTGATGAAGGTGTCAATGTTACAAGACACCGAAACATGTACCAACATACGTAAAGACAAGTGATTATGTCACGATAAAATCTTTAATAAAACATGTATTGGCTACGCGGAACCATAAAAAACTTTGTTTATTATTAGGTTCTTTATCATGCCAAAAATCTATGAAATTGGACCGCCGGCTTTAATTCCCTCACAAGGAAGGCATACTGAGGGATTTATAACGTTCTTAAAAATCCGACGACTTCGGCAGCGATCTTGGGCATAGAAGCTCAGCATGCTACCAACTACGCCACCGAAGCCGCCTATTAGAAAAGAAATAAAGAATCTATGATCACCTCTATTTGATGTTCCACTTTGACCGCCGTGTTTTCGTATTCAAATATATCACAAGATTCATCCAGCAGGTTAGAAGTGGGTAATTGGTCCTTTGACTCCTAGATAGAATTATACATTATGACCCAACATGAAACATACAGACAGAATAACAGTCATAAGTTATGTGTAAGTTAACAATAAAGGAAAAAACATCGTGGTTAGTCTACTATTTGGTAGCAAGCTCGTCATGCACATCATGTTACACGATATATGAATTAAATAAAACTCACAATATTAAGGAGTTCATCCGGCTCACTCTTAATTAATGGTTGATGGTCCATAATGTTCAAGAATCTAGAGGACACAAATCATTATCATATATAACACATGAAATGAGGTAATTTCAGAACACCGAATTAAAGTTAGGCTACTGGTAATCCAAATATAACCCTCCAAGTGCACAGTGAGAAGAAGAAGTTAACAACAAACGTATTCGACAATGACGCTCGACTATATAAGATATGAGGTTGGGTATAATATCGAGTGAAATATGAATAGAATGAGGAATTACTGGTGCTAGCTTGTGGAGCAGTGAAATGAAGCAACCTATAATTGGTTTCTCTATTCCTAAGTAGGCTACACACAAACCTGAGCACAATACGATGGGGCACACGGAATAAATATAATTGACCCACGCTTAATTACATTACAAACCTATCAACGTAAATGTAAACTCAAGTTATTGCACCAGTATTAAATATATTGGCAGAAAGAGGATGCCGTGAGTTTCAGAAAACACAAGACAATAGTTCCGCCTCGTGTTACAAGAAAACCACTTCAAATGAAAACCAACCCAAGTCCTTCATAGAGCTAACATTGAACCGAAGAAACTGAAAAATGTATTTAACTTATAAATACTATCAGTGGGCAACTCGTATAATTGCCGTCATAAAAGAGTTCCTGGTTACATATTTAAACCTGTGTATCCTCGACAATATTGTAAATTAATCTATACAGGGCATCACCATGTCCAAGCAGAACTCCGGTTGTAGGCTAAGACTTATCTTCATTATTTAATTCAGTCACGTCTGTAGAGAGTACCTAAATCATCCCTACATGTAACTCATAATTCTCATATTTTAATATTTCGCCACGAGGTGCATCAAAGACAAAACTCGGCGACGATAGTTCTAGCAATGCACCGGTACCCGTTAAACAAAACAAACCACCGATGATAACAATTGCATGATTATGATTTTTGCATTTCTGACACAAACCAGATTATTTGTAGTATTTTAATATTGGAAAAACAGCTGCAGAGCCGACGGCACCGCGGTAGGAGTCCGTAGCTATGACAATGCGCATGCGCCAGTAAGCATCAGACGGGAAGAGAAGATAACAACACAAATGAAATATCTGATGAGAGTCGAGATATTTGCGTTGCGATAGCATAATATACGGTATCGATTACATCCATTGAAGCAAAGAATATTGCGAGAAAGACAAGACACTCACTCACACACGAGAAGAAAATATACAAACAAAAATAGAACAAACATGTGGTATTCGCCAATTAAGCCTAGGTTAAAAATACGGGTTAGTTATTGTTGTAAGAAAGGACGGAAATGCGAAATCATCCGCCCTAATGATATACGCTATATTTACGAGTAGCCTACTGTCACAGGAAATATCTGAATACTAATTTAATCAACACAATACCGAATCGATCCGAGTCGCATATCGCAGATTCGAATTTACAAACCTCTTCCAGATTTGGATTCGAACCCAAGACCCTCCTGGGCGCTACACGTGACTTCTCGAAAATCCAATGTAAGAAACATCTGAATACTAATTTAATCAACACAATACCGAATCGATCCGAGACGCAAAACGCAGATTCGAATTTGCAAACCTCTTCCAGATTTGGATTCGGACCCACGACCCTCCACGGCGCTACAGGTGACTTTTTCGAAAATCTGTTGTATGAAACGTCCGATTACGAATTTAATCAACACAATAACGAATCGATCCGGGTCGCAAATCGCAGATTCGGATTTACAAACCTCTTCCAGATTTGGATTCGAGCCCACGACCCTCCTGGGCGCTACAGGTGACTTTTGGAAAATCCGATGTAAGATACGACTATATACTAATTTAATCAACACAATACCGAATCGATCCGAGACGCAAAACGCAGATTCGAATTTACAAACCTCTTCCAGATTAGGATTCGAACCCACGACCCTCCTGGGCGCTATAGGCGACTTTCCGAAAATCCGATGTAAGAAATGTCAGAATACTAATTTAATCAACAAAATACCGAATCGATCCGGGTCGCATATTGCAGATTGGAATTTACAAACCTCTTCCATGATTGGATTCGAACCCACGACCCTCCAGGGCACTACAGGTCACTTTTCGAAAATCCAATGTAAGAAACGAATAAATACTAATTTAAACAACCCAATACCTAATCGATCCTGGTCGCAAAGCGCAGATTCGAATTTACAACCATCTACTGGATATGGATTCGAACCCACGACCCTCCACGGGGCTACAGATGACTTTTTCGAAAATCCGATGTACGAAACGTATGATTACTAATTTAATCAACACAATACCGAATAGATCCGGGTCGCAAATCGCAGATTCGCATTTACAAACCTCTACCAGATTTGGATTCGAACCCAAGACCCTCCTGGGCGCTACACGTGACTTCTCGAAAATCCAATGTAAGAAACATCTGAATACTAATTTAATCAACACAATACCGAATCGATCTGGGTCGTAAAGCGCAGATTCGAATTTACAAACCTCTTCCAGATTTGGATTCGAACCCACGACCCTCCTGGCCGCTACAGGCGACTTTCCGAAAATCCGATGAAAGAAATAGCCCAGTCAAATGGTAGTTTGACCAAAAAAAAATTAGGGTAGAAGGTTTCTCGACGGATTTCTATGTTTTTCGGTGAGCTGAATCCGAATCTGAAGTTTGCCAACAACAACAAAAAAAAAATTGATGGCTTCACAGTGAAAATAGCAGAAAAAAACTAAACATTTCGGACTATTTTCACAAAATCTCTTATAAGTTGAAAAGTATGCTTCCTAGTGAATTTCTCACTATTTCCAAAATTAAAATAGCTAAAATTTCTTTCAAAATTCACAGATCATTTTAAATTTTTGAGTGCATGGCACCGCCGCTAGAGCGCGCTGAAGAAGAGAAACCTTTTGGCACTTAGGCAAAAACGAGAGAAACTCAGCCCTAACTAGTCCCAGACGCTTTCTTATCGTGTTTCCTCCATGAATACGTGTTTTATTAATGTTCTATGGTGGTTACAAGATTACAGAGCCCTTGAAAAACATTGCCCATGGAGTGGTAGGAATTCATAAAGGACCGATCAAGCCGTTTTATTATTTATTTCAAAATTAAATGAAATGAATATAATGAAAAGGAATGGAATAGCAAATTACTATTAATACATTACAATTAATTTCAATTCTTTAATTGAGCTTCCTCCTTTTTGGCCTCGATGGAGCAGCCTCCGGTTGCCGATCAGAAGGCCCCGGTTGATCGCTATCGGTCGGTAACTCCACTGGAAAAGGAATTGTACATATTATTGTACACAATACTTTCAGGTGTCTAGTTGGAAAACTGTTCGAAACCCAGTGAAATAGGGTGTATTACAAACATGCTATTTACCTTCTGCTGATGTCTCCAGGATTATAGGAGATGACTCAACCGGAGGAGGGTCATCAGGGTCACCTTCATTGTCGATGTCGCATGAGTTGTCAACGTTCAGACAGTTTCCCTCGCAGATGGTACAAAGCATAGAGCAATATAGACCCACACGTCGACAACCGCAGGTTCCTCGACAGTCGCCTTTGCATTTGCAAGAGACCTTGCGGAGAAGCTTGTCAGGAGCTGGGGCCTTAGCTGTTCTCGTGGGGATGAGGCCGTTCCTCGACGACTTCCACCCCCCACTGTTCTGGGTTGAGCTGATTGTCGAGCCACTGTTGGATCTGGTGGTAAACTCGCAGAAAGTGCTCACGGGCTGCAGCTTCAGTGGGAGGGATCGAGGCCATGTTTCCGGTGACTTTATATGCTGCACTGAAGTACAGCTTGTACCTCAGTTCGTTTAGACGAGTGGTATGGTGGTCACCACCATATAAGGCCACTAGAAATATTTTGCCAGCATTCACTAGCTCCTCGACTTATGCTGTGGGGTCCATGTAATGCTCAAGGTAGTTTACAAGATCTGGGTTCTTCTTGGGGGTCTTCAAGAATTTCGTCTTACCCTGGTTGAACATGGCGGATGTGGAGTCACAACCACTGACAGCGTGGAGGAATAAAATATGGTGGCTCAGAGGCTCCTCTAGCGAGCTGCCAGGGCTATATAGCGTCAGTGGTACTTTTCCTTTTCCTGGTTTCAGGAAGAACACAATAGGAGAAGTGCGGATGCCTATCATGATGACGAGAAGGTCAACATCTTCTCCCACCACTGCAACTGTGCCATGCGTGGAAGCTATGGATTGAGCCGTTCTTATGATGAGGGCATCAGCATCCTCAATGGCTTGTCGTGATTCAATCCCTGCCTCACTCATTCTACTCCTGAGGAGCTCGATGAATCTACTCTTGTTCTTGTCGTTTGAAAGAAAGTTCGAATCTGATCATCCAGAGGCTCCTCACAAATTGCACATTCACGACGCGACATTTTCGTCCCTCACATATTCACTAATAACAACATTAGTTCACTTGAAAACACTGAACGAACGGCAGAAACCCGAAGAAGAACGCTTAGCAGTCCCACGAGGATGAGAGAGCAAACTAAACTAAACTCGAATGGCAGAGGAGTTGGCCGGAGGCATGTAGGGGGACCTGTCAAGGACAGATGTGTCGGCAAAAAGGGGACCATTCATATTGAGGGCCTGAGGGTGAACATTTCACACAAAGGGAAAACGACTCCGGTTTCACACTATCAATATATTAAATATATCTCTTCAGGAATGTGTGAGATATGTGTGACATAGTGAGATGTTGAGTGAAATATCACAAAAACAGTTTTACATTACTCACCTCATCACTTTCACACTTTACCATTAGGTGGACAAGTACAGATGGACTTAACTTGAATATATAAATTTATCATTTTTTTTTCAACGAACTTTCAATCATTTTACCACCATAGAACATGAATAAAAGACGTATGAATGGAGGAAACATGATTAGAAAGTGCCTGGGGCTAGTTAGGGCCGAGTTTCCCTCGGTTTTGCCTAAGTGCCAAAACGTCGTTCTTTTTCAGTGCGCTCTAGCGGCGGTACCCTGCACTCAAAAACTAAAAGTGACCAGTGCATTTTGAAAGAAATTTTGTCTGCTTTAATTTTGTAAATTATGAGAAATTCACTAGGTTGCAAATTTTTCAACTTATAAGCAATTTTGTGAAAAAAAGTCCGACATTTTTAGGATTTTTTGCGATTTTCACTGTGAAGCCGTCATTTTTTTTTATGGCAAACTTCAGATTCGGATTCAGCACACCGAAAAACATAAGAATCCGTCGAGAAACCTTCTACCCTAATTTTTATTTGAAACAGGCATTTCTGAACACCGAATGACTGGGCTAAAATGTCAAAATACTAATTTAATCAACAAAATACCGAATCGATCCGGGTCGCATATTGCAGATTGGAATTTACAAACCTCTTCCATAATTGGATTCGAACCCACGACCCTCCAGGGCGCTACAGGTCACTTTTCGAAAATCCAATGTAAGAAACGATTTAATACTAATTTAATCAACACAATACCGAATCGATCCGAGACGCAAAACGCAGATTCGAATTTACAAACCTCTTCCAGATTAGGATTCTAACCCACGACCCTCCTGGGCGCTACACGTGACTTTTCGAAAATCCGATGTACGAAACGTCCGATTACTAATTTAATCAACACAATACCGAATCGATCCGGGTCACATATCGCAGATTCGAATTTACAAACCTCTTCCATAATTGGATTCGAACCCACGACCCTCCACGACACTACAGGTGACTTTTTCGAAAATCCGATGTAAGAAACGTCTGATTACTAATTTAATCAACCCAATACCGAATCGATCCGGGTCGCAAAGCACAGATTCGAATTTACAAACATCTACTGGATATGGATTCGAGCCCACGACCCTCCACGGCGCTACAGGTGACTTTTTCGAAAATCCGTTGTACGAAACGTCCGATTACTAATTTAATCAACACAATACCGAATCGATCCGGGTCGCAAATCGCAGATTCGAATTTACAAACCTCTTCCATAATTGGATTCGAACCCACGAACCTCCTAGGCGCTACAGGTGACTTTTCGAAAATCCGATGAAAGAAATGCCTGAAAACTAATTTATTCAACACAATACCGTACCATTATAGATCACATATCGCAGATTCGAATTTACAAATATCTACTGGTTTTGGATTCGAACCCACGACCCTCCAGGGCGCTACAGGTGGCTTTTTGTAAATCCGATGTAGGAAATGCCTGGAAACTAATATATTCAACACAATACCGTACCGATATGGATCACATATCGCAGATTCGAATTTACAAATAACTACTGGATTTGGATTCGAACCCACGACCCTCCAGGGCGCTACAGGTGACTTTTCGAAAATCCGATGTACGAAACGTCCGATTACTAATTTAATGAACACAATACCGAATCGATCCGGGTCACATATCGCAGAATCGAATTTACAATCCTCTTCAATAATTGGATTCTAACCCACGACCCTCCAGGGCGCTACATGTGACTTTTCGAAAATTCAATATAAGAGACGACTAAATACTAATTTAAACAAAACAATACCGAATCGATCCGAGACGCAAAACGTAGATTCGAATTTACAAACCTCTTCCAGATTAGGATTCGAACCCACGACCCTCCACGGCGCTACAGGTGACTTTTTCGAAAATCCGATGTACGAAACGTATGATTACTAATTTAATCAACACAATACCGAATAGATCCGGGTCGCAAATCGCAGATTCGAATTTACAAATATCTACTGGTTTTGGATTCGAACCCACGACCCTCCAGGGCGCTAGAGGTGACTTTTCAGAAATCCGATGTGAGAAACATCTGAATACTAATTTAATCGGCACAATACCGAATCGATCCGGGTCGCATATCGCAGATTCGAAATTACAAATATCTACCGAATTTGAATTCGAACCCACGACGCTCCTGGGCGCTACAGGTGACTTTTGGAAAATCCGATGTAAGATACGACTAAATATTAATTTAATGAACACAATACCGAATCGATCCGAGACGCAAAACGCAGATTCGAATTAACAAACCTCTTCCAGATTAGGATTCGAACCCACGACCCTCCTGGGCGCTACAGGTGACTTTTCGAAAATCCGATGTACGAAACGTCCGATTACTAATTTAATCAACACAATACCGAATCGATCCGGGTCACATATCGAAGGATTCGAGTTTACAAACCTCTTCCATAATTGGATTCGAACCCACGACCATCCACGACACTACAGGTGACTTCTTCGAAAATCCGATGTAAGAAACGTCTGATTACTAATTTAATCAACCCAATACCGAATCGATCCGGGTCGCAAAGCACAGATTCGATTTTACAAACATCTACTGGATATGGATTCGAACCCACGACCCTCCACGGCGCTACAGGTGACTTTTTCGAAAATCCGTTGTAAGAAACGTCCGATTACTAATTTAATCAACACAATACCGAATCGATCCGGGTCGCAAATCGCAGATTCGAATTTACAAACCTCTTCCATAATTGGATTCGAACCCACGACCATCCTAGGCGCTACAGGTGACTTTTCGAAAATCCGATGAAAGAAATGCCTGAAAACTAATTTATTCAACACAATACCGTATCGCAGATTCGAATTTACAAATATCTACTGGTTTTGGATTCGAACCCACGACCCTCCAGGGCGCTACAGGTGGCTTTTTGTAAATCCGATGTAAGAAATGCCTGGAAACTAATATATTCAACACAATACCGTACCGATATGGATCACATATCGCAGATTCGAATTTACAAATATCTACTGGATTTGGATTCGAACCCACGACCCTCCAGGGCGCTACAGGTGTCTTTTAGAAAATCCGATGTACGAAACGTCCGATTACTAATTTAATCAACACAATACCGAATCGATCCGGGTCACATATCGCAGAATCGAATTTACAATCCTCTTCCATAATTGGATTCTAACCCACGACCCTCCAGGGCGCTACAGGTGACTTATCGAAAATCCAATGTAAGAAACGACTAAATACTAATTTAAACAACACAATACCGAATCGATCTGAGACGCAAAACGTAGATTCGAATTTACAAACCTCTTCCAGATTAGGATTCGAACCCACGACCCTCTACGGCGCTACAGGTGACTTTTTCGAAAATCCGATGTACGAAACGTATGATTACTAATTTAATCAACACAATACCGAATAGATCCGGGTCGCAAATCGCAGATTCGCATTTACAAACCTCTACCAGATTTGGATTCGAACCCAAGACCCTCCTGGGCGCTACACGTGACTTGTCGAAAATCCAATGTAAGAAACATCTGAATACTAATTTAATCAACCCAATACCGAATCGATCTAGGTCGCAAAGCGCAGATTCGAATTTACAAACCTCTTCTAGATTTGGATTGGAACCCACGACCCTCCTGGCCGCTACAGGCGACTTTCCGAAAATCCGATGAAAGAAATGTCAGAATACTCATTTAATCAACAAAATACCGAATCGATCCGGGTCGCATATTGCAGATTGGAATTTACAAACCTCTTCCATAATTGGATTCGAACCCACGACCCTCCAGGGCGCTACAGGTCACTTTTCGAAAATCTAATGTAAGAAATGATTTAATACTAATTTAATCAACAAAATACCGAATCGATCCGAGACGCAAAACGCAGATTCGAATTTGCAAACCTCTTCCAGATTAGGATTCTAACCCACGACCCTCCTGGGCGCTACACGTGACTTTTCGAAAATCCGATGTACGAAACGTCCGATTACTAATTTAATCAACACAATACCGAATCGATCCGGGTCACATATCGCAGATTCGAATTTACAAACCTCTTCCATAATTGGATTCGAACCCACGACCCTCCACGACACTACAGGTGACTTTTTCGAAAATCCGATGTAAGAAACGTCTGATTACTAATTTAATCAACCCAATACCGAATCGATCCGGGTCGCAAAGCACAGATTCGAATTTACAAACATCTACTGGATATGGATTCGAGCCCACGACCCTCCACGGCGCTACAGGTGACTTTTTCGAAAATCCGTTGTACGAAACGTCCGATTACTAATTTAATCAACACAATACCGAATCGATCCGGGTCGCAAATCGCAGATTCGAATTTACAAACCTCTTCCATAATTGGATTCGAACCCACGAACCTCCTAGGCGCTACAGGTGACTTTTCGAAAATCCGATGAAAGAAATGCCTGAAAACTAATTTATTCAACACAATACCGTACCATTATAGATCACATATCGCAGATTCGAATTTACAAATATCTACTGGTTTTGGATTCGAACCCACGACCCTCCAGGGCGCTACAGGTGGCTTTTTGTAAATCCGATGTAGGAAATGCCTGGAAACTAATATATTCAACACAATACCGTACCGATATGGATCACATATCGCAGATTCGAATTTACAAATAACTACTGGATTTGGATTCGAACCCACGACCATCCAGGGCGCTACAGGTGACTTTTCGAAAATCCGATGTACGAAACGTCCGATTACTAATTTAATGAACACAATACCGAATCGATCCGGGTCACATATCGCAGAATCGAATTTACAATCCTCTTCAATAATTGGATTCTAACCCACGACCCTCCAGGGCGCTACATGTGACTTTTCGAAAATTCAATATAAGAAACGACTAAATACTAATTTAAACAACACAATACCGAATCGATCCGAGACGCAAAACGTAGATTCGAATTTACAAACCTCTTCCTGATTAGGATTCGAACCCACGACCCTCCACGGCGCTACAGGTGACTTTTTCGAAAATCCGATGTACGAAACGTATGATTACTAATTTAATCAACACAATACCGAATAGATCCGGGTCGCAAATCGCAGATTCGAATTTACAAATATCTACTGGTTTTGGATTCGAACCCACGACCCTCCAGGGCGCTAGAGGTGACTTTTCAGAAATCCGATGTGAGAAACATCTGAATACTAAATTAATCGGCACAATACCGAATCGATCCGGGTCGCATATCGCAGATTCGAAATTACAAATATCTACCGAATTTGAATTCGAACCCACGACGCTCCTGGGCGCTACAGGTGACTTTTGGAAAATCCGATGTAAGATACGACTAAATATTAATTTAATGAACACAATACCGAATCGATCCGAGACGCAAAACGCAGATTCGAATTAACAAACCTCTTCCAGATTAGGATTCGAACCCACGACCCTCCTGGGCGCTACAGGTGACTTTTCGAAAATCCGATGTACGAAACGTCCGATTACTAATTTAATCAACACAATACCGAATCGATCCGGGTCACATATCGAAGGATTCGAGTTTACAAACCTCTTCCATAATTGGATTCGAACCCACGACCATCCACGACACTACTGGTGACTTCTTCGAAAATCCGATGTAAGAAACGTCTGATTACTAATTTAATCAACCCAATACCGAATCGATCCGGGTCGCAAAGCACAGATTCGATTTTACAAACATCTACTGGATATGGATTCGAACCCACGACCCTCCACGGCGCTACAGGTGACTTTTTCGAAAATCCGTTGTAAGAAACGTCCGATTACTAATTTAATCAACACAATACCGAATCGATCCGGGTCGCAAATCGCAGATTCGAATTTACAAACCTCTTCCATAATTGGATTCGAACCCACGACCATCCTAGGCGCTACAGGTGACTTTTCGAAAATCCGATGAAAGAAATGCCTGAAAACTAATTTATTCAACACAATACCGTATCGCAGATTCGAATTTACAAATATCTACTGGTTTTGGATTCGAACCCACGACCCTCCAGGGCGCTACAGGTGGCTTTTTGTAAATCCGATGTAAGAAATGCCTGGAAACTAATATATTCAACACAATACCGTACCGATATGGATCACATATCGCAGATTCGAATTTACAAATATCTACTGGATTTGGATTCGAACCCACGACCCTCCAGGGCGCTACAGGTGACTTTTAGAAAATCCGATGTACGAAACGTCCGATTACTAATTTAATCAACACAATACCGAATCGATCCGGGTCACATATCGCAGAATCGAATTTACAATCCTCTTCCATAATTGGATTCTAACCCACGACCCTCCAGGGCGCTACAGGTGACTTATCGAAAATCCAATGTAAGAAACGACTAAATACTAATTTAAACAACACAATACCGAATCGATCTGAGACGCAAAACGTAGATTCGAATTTACAAACCTCTTCCAGAATAGGATTCGAACCCACGACCCTCTACGGCGCTACAGGTGACTTTTTCGAAAATCCGATGTACGAAACGTATGATTACTAATTTAATCAACACAATACCGAATAGATCCGGGTCGCAAATCGCAGATTCGCATTTACAAACCTCTACCAGATTTGGATTCGAACCCAAGACCCTCCTGGGCGCTACACGTGACTTGTCGAAAATCCAATGTAAGAAACATCTGAATACTAATTTAATCAACCCAATACCGAATCGATCTAGGTCGCAAAGCGCAGATTCGAATTTACAAACCTCTTCTAGATTTGGATTGGAACCCACGACCCTCCTGGCCGCTACAGGCGACTTTCCGAAAATCCGATGAAAGAAATGTCAGAATACTCATTTAATCAACAAAATACCGAATCGATCCGGGTCGCATATTGCAGATTGGAATTTACAAACCTCTTCCATAATTGGATTCGAAACCACGACCCTCCAGGGCGCTACAGGTCACTTTTCGAAAATCTAATGTAAGAAATGATTTAATACTAATTTAATCAACAAAATACCGAATCGATCCGAGACGCAAAACGCAGATTCGAATTTGCAAACCTCTTCCAGATTTGGATTCGGACACACGACCCTCCACGGCGCTACAGGTGACTTTTTCGAAAATCTGTTGTACGAAACGTCCGATTACTAATTTAATCAACACAATTCCGAATCGATCCGGGTCGCAAATCGCAGATTCGGATTTACTAACCTCTTCCATAATTCTATTCGAACCCACGACCCTCCACGACACTACAGGTGACTTTTTGAAAATCCGATATAAGAAACGTCTGATTACTAATTTAATCAACACAATACCGAATCGATCAGAGTCGCAAAGCGCAGATTCGAATTTTCAAACCTCTTCCAGATTTGTATTCGAACCCACGACCCTCCAGGGCGCTAGAGGTGACTTTTCAGAAATCCAATGTGAGAAACATCTGAATACTAATTTAATCGGCACAATACCGAATCGATCCGGGTCGCATATCGCTGATTCGAAATTACGAATATCTACCGGATTTGAATTCGAACCCACGACGCTCCTGGGCGCTACAGTTGACTTTTGGAAAATCCGATGTAAGATACGACTAAATATTAACTTAATGAACACAATACCGAATCGATCCGAGACGCAAAACGCAGATTCGAATTAACAAACCTCTTCCAGATTAGGATTCGAACCCACGACCCTCCTGGGCGCTATACGTGACTTTTCGAAAATCTGATGTACGAAACGTCCGATTACTAATTTAATCAACACAATACCGAATCGATCCGGGTCACATATCGCAGATTCGAATTTACAAACCTCTTCCATAATTGGATTGGAACCCAAGACACTACAGGTGACTTTTTCGAAAATCCGATGTAAGAAACGTCTGATTACTAATTTAATCAACCCAATACCGAATCGAAACGAGTCGCAAAGCACAGATTCGAATTTACAAACATTTACTGGATATGGATTCGAACCCACGACCCTCCACGGCGCTAAAGGTGACTTTTTCGAAAATCCGTTGTACGAAACGTCCGATTACTAATTTAATCAACAAAATTCCGAATCGATCCGGGTCGCAAATCGCAGATTCGAATTTACAAACCTCTTCCATAATTGGATTCAAACCCACGAACCTCCTAGGCGCTACAGGTCACTTTTCGATAATCCGATGAAAGAAATGCCTGAAAACTAATTTATTCAACACAATACCGTACCGATATGGATCACATATCGCAGATTCGAATTTACAAATATCTACTGGATTTGGATTCGAACCCACGACCCTCGAGGGCGCTACAGGTGACTTTTCGAAAATCCGATGTACGAAACGTCCGATTACTAATTTAATCAACACAATACCGAATCGATCCGGGTCACATATCGCAGATTCGAATTTACAAACCTCTTCCATAATTGGATTCGAACCCACGACCCTCCACGACACTACAGGTGACTTTTTCGAAAATCCGATGTAAGAAACGTCTGATTACTAATATAATCAACCCAATACCGAATCGATCCGGGTCGCAAAGCACAGATTCGAATTTACAAACATCTACTGGATATGGATTCGAACCCACGACCCTCCACGGCGCTACAGGTGACTTTTTCGAAAATCCGTTGTACGAAACGTCCGATTACTAATTTAATCAACACAATACCGAATCGATCCGGGTCGCAAATCGCAGATTCGAATTTACAAACCTCTTCCATAATTGGATTCGAACCCACGAACCTCCTAGGCGCTACAGGTGACTTTTCGAAAATCCGATGAAAGAAATGCCTGAAAACTAATTTATTCAACACAATACCGTACCATTATAGATCACATATCGCAGATTCGAATTTACAAATATCTACTGGTTTTGGATTCGAACCCACGACCCTCCAGGGCGCTACAGGTGGCTTTTTGTAAATCCGATGTAGGAAATGCCTGGAAACTAATATATTCAACTCAATACCGTACCGATATGGATCACATATCGCAGATTCGAATTTACAAATAACTACTGGATTTGGATTCGAACCCACGACCCTCCAGGGCGCTACAGGTGACTTTTCGAAAATCCGATGTACGAAACGTCCGATTACTAATTTAATGAACACAATACCGAATCGATCCGGGTCACATATCGCAGAATCGAATTTACAATCCTCTTCAATAATTGGATTCTAACCCACGACCCTCCAGGGCGCTACATGTGACTTTTCGAAAATTCAATATAAGAAACGACTAAATACTAATTTAAACAACACAATACCGAATCGATCCGAGACGCAAAACGTAGATTCGAATTTACAAACCTCTTCCAGATTAGGATTCGAACCCACGACCCTCCACGGCGCTACAGGTGACTTTTTCGAAAATCCGATGTACGAAACGTATGATTACTAATTTAATCAACACAATACCGAATAGATCCGGGTCGCAAATCGCAGATTCGAATTTACAAATATCTACTGGTTTTGGATTCGAACCCACGACCCTCCAGGGCGCTAGAGGTGACTTTTCAGAAATCCGATGTGAGAAACATCTGAATACTAATTTAATCGGCACAATACCGAATCGATCCGGGTCGCATATCGCAGATTCGAAATTACAAATATCTACCGAATTTGAATTCGAACCCACGACGCTCCTGGGCGCTACAGGTGACTTTTGGAAAATCCGATGTAAGATACGACTAAATATTAATTTAATGAACACAATACCGAATCGATCCGAGACGCAAAACGCAGATTCGAATTAACAAACCTCTTCCAGATTAGGATTCGAACCCACGAACCTCCTGGGCGCTACAGGTGACTTTTCGAAAATCCGATGTACGAAACGTCCGATTACTAATTTAATCAACACAATACCGAATCGATCCGGGTCACATATCGAAGGATTCGAGTTTACAAACCTCTTCCATAATTGGATTCGAACCCACGACCCTCCACGACACTACAGGTGACTTTTTCGAAAATCCGATGTAAGAAACGTCTGATTACTAATTTAATCAACCCAATACCGAATCGATCCGGGTCGCAAAGCACAGATTCGAATTTACTAACATCTACTGGATATGGATTCGAACCCACGACCCTCCACGGCGCTACAGGTGACTTTTTCGAAAATCCATTGTACGAAACGTCCGATTACTAATTTGATCAACACAATACCGAATCGATCCGGGTCGCAAATCGCAGATTCGAATTTACAAACCTCTTCCATAATTGGATTCGAACCCACGACCCTCCTAGGCGCTACAGGTGACTTTTCGAAAATCCGATGAAAGAAATGCCTGAAAACTAATTTATTCAACACAATACCGTATCGCAGATTCGAATTTACAAATATCTACTGGTTTTGGATTCGAACCCACGACCCTCCAGGGCGCTACAGGTGGCTTTTTGTAAATCCGATGTAAGAAATGCCTGGAAACTAATATATTCAACACAATACCGTACCGATATGGATCACATATCGCAGATTCGAATTTACAAATATCTACTGGATTTGGATTCGAACCCACGACCCTCCAGGGCGCTACAGGTGACTTTTTCGAAAATCCGATGTACGAAACGTATGATTACTAATTTAATCAACACAATACCGAATAGATCCGGGTCGCAAATCGCAGATTCGCATTTACAAACCTCTACCAGATTTGGATTCGAACCCAAGACCCTCCTGGGCGCTACACGTGACTTGTCGAAAATCCAATGTAAGAAACATCTGAATACTAATTTAATCAACCCAATACCGAATCGATCTAGGTCGCAAAGCGCAGATTCGAATTTACAAACCTCTTCTAGATTTGGATTAGAACCCACGACCCTCCTGGCCGCTACAGGCGACTTTCCGAAAATCCGATGAAAGAAATGTCAGAATACTCATTTAATCAACAAAATACCGAATCGATCCGGGTCGCATATTGCAGATTGGAATTTACAAACCTCTTCCATAATTGGATTCGAACCCACGACCCTCCAGGGCGCTACAGGTCACTTTTCGAAAATCTAATGTAAGAAATGATTTAATACTAATTTAATCAACAAAATACCGAATCGATCCGAGACGCAAAACGCAGATTCGAATTTGCAAACCTCTTCCAGATTTGGATTCGGACACACGACCCTCCACGGCGCTACAGGTGACTTTTTCGAAAATCTGTTGTACGAAACGTCCGATTACTAATTTAATCAACACAATTCCGAATCGATCCGGGTCGCAAATCGCAGATTCGGATTTACTAACCTCTTCCATAATTCTATTCGAACCCACGACCCTCCACGACACTACAGGTGACTTTTTGAAAATCCGATATAAGAAACGTCTGATTACTAATTTAATCAACACAATACCGAATCGATCCGAGTCGCAAAGCGCAGATTCGAATTTTCAAACCTCTTCCAGATTTGTATTCGAACCCACGACCCTCCAGGGCGCTACAGGTGACTTTTGGAAAATCCGATGTAAGATACGACTAAATATTAATTTAATGAACACAATACCGAATCGATCCGAGACGCAAAACGCAGATTCGAATTAACAAACCTCTTCCAGATTAGGATTCGAACCCACGACCCTCCTGGGCGCTACACGTGACTTTTCGAAAATCTGATGTACGAAACGTCCGATTACTAATTTAATCTACACAATACCGAATCGATCCGGGTCACATATCGCAGATTCGAATTTACAAACCTCTTCCATAATTGGATTGGAACCCAAGACACTACAGGTGACTTTTTCGAAAATCCGATGTAAGAAACGTCTGATTACTAATTTAATCAACCCAATACCGAATCGACCCGAGTCGCAAAGCACAGATTCGAATTTACAAACATTTACTGGATATGGATTCGAACCCACGACCCTCCACGGTGCTACAGGTGACTTTTTCGAAAATCCGTTGTACGAAACGTCCGATTACTAATTTAATCAACAAAATTCCGAATCGATCCGGGTCGCAAATCGCAGATTCGAATTTACAAACCTCTTCCATAATTGGATTTGAACCCACGAACCTCCTAGGCGCTACAGGTGACTTTTCGATAATCCGATGAAAGAAATGCCTGAAAACTAATTTATTCAACACAATACCGTACCGATATGGATCACATAACGCAGATTCGAATTTACAAATATCTACTGGATTTGGATTCGAACCCACGACCCTCGAGGGCGCTACAGGTGACTTTTCGAAAATCCGATGTACGAAACGTCCGATTACTAATTTAATCAACACAATACCGAATCGATCCGGGTCACATATCGCAGAATCGAATTTACAATCCTCTTCCATAATTGGATTCTAACCCACGACCCTCCAGGGCGCTACAGGTGACTTTTTTGAAAATCCGTTGTACGAAACGTCCGATTACTAATTTAATCAACACAATACCGAATCGATCCGGGTCGCAAATCGCAGATTCGAATTTAAAAACCTCTTCCATAATTGGATTCGAACCCACGACCCTCCTAGGCGCTACAGGTGACTTTTCGAAAATCCGATGAAAGAAATGCCTGAAAACTAATTTATTCAACACAGTACCGTACCGATATGGATCACATATCGCAGATTCGAATTTACAAATATCTACTGGTTTTGGATTCGAACCCACGACCCTCCAGGGCGCTACAGGTGGCTTTTTGTAAATCCGATGTAAGAAATGCCTGGAAACTAATATATTCAACACAATACCGTACCGATATGGATCACATATGGCAGATTCGAATTTACAAATATCTACTGGTTTTGGATTCGAACCCACGACCCTCCAGGGCGCTACAGGTGACTTTTCGAAAATCCGATGTACGAAACGTCCGATTACAAATTTAATCAACACAATACCGAATCGATCCGGGTCACATATCGCAGAATCGAATTTACAATCCTCTTCCATAATTGGATTCTAACCCACGACCCTCCAGGGCGCTACAGGTGACTTTTCGAAAATCCTATGTAAGAAACGACTAAATACTAATTTAAACAACACATTACCGAATTGATCCGAGACGCAAAACGTAGATTCGAATTTACAAACCTCTTCCAGATTAGGATTCGAACCCACGACCCTCCACGGCGCTACAGGTTACTTTTTCGAAAATCCGATGTACGAAACGTATGATTACTAATTTAATCAACACAATACCGAATAGATCCGGGTTGCAAATCGCAGATTCGCATTTAGAGACCTCTACCAGATTTGGATTCGAACCCAAGACCCTCCTGGACGCTACACGTGACTTGTCGAAAATCCAATGTAAGAAACATCTGAATACTAATTTAATCAACCCAATACCGAATCGATCTGGGACGCAAAGCGCAGATTCGAATTTACAAACCTCTTCCAGGTTTGGATTCGAACCCACGACCCTCCTGGCCGCTACAGGCGACTTTCCGAAAATCCGATGAAAGAAATGTCAGAATACTCATTTAATCAACAAAATACCGAATCGATCCGGGTCGCATATTGCAGATTGGAATTTACAAACCTCTTCCATAAATGGATTCGAACCCACGACACTCCAGGGCGCTACAGGTCACTTTTCGAAAATCCAATGTAAGAAACGATTTAATACTAATTTAATCAACACAATACCGAATCGATCCGAGACGCAAAACGCAGATTCGAATTTGCAAACCTCTTCTAGATTTGGATTCGGACACACGACCCTCCACGGCGCTACAGGTGACTTTTTCGAAAATCTGTTGTACGAAACGTCCGATTACTAATTTAATCAACACAATACCGAATTGATCCGGGTCGCAAATCGCAGATTCGGATTTACAAACCTCTTCCAAAATTCTATTCGAACCCACGACCCTCCACGACACTACAGGTGACTTTTTCGAAAATCCGATATAAGAAACGTCTGATTACTAATTTAATCAACAAATTACCGATTCGATCCGAGTCGCAAAGCGCAGATTCGAATTTTCAAACCTCTTCAAGATTTGTATTCGAACCCACGACCCTCCAGGGCGCTAGAAGTGACTTTTCAGAAATCCGATGTGAGAAACATCTGAATACTAATTTAATCGGCACAATACCGAATCGATCCGGGTCGCATATCGCGGATTCGAAATTACAAATATCTACCGGATTTGAATTCGAACCCACGACGCTCCTGGGCGCTACAGGTGACTTTTGGAAAATCCGATGTAAGATACGACTAAATATTAATTTAATGAACACAATACCGAATCGATCCGAGACGGAAAACGCAGATTCGAATTAACAAACCTCTTCCAGATTAGGATTCGAACTCACGACCCTCCTGGGCGCTACACGTGACTTCTCGAACTTCCGATGTACGAAACGTCCGATTACTAATTTAATCAACACAATACCGAATCGATCCGGGTCACATATCGCAGATTCGAATTTACAAACCTCTTCCATAATTGGATTCGAACCCACGACCCTCTACGACACTACAGGTGACTTTTTCGAAAATCCGATGTAAGAAACGTCTGATTACTAATTTAATCAACCCAATACCGAATCGATCCGGGTCGCAAAGCACAGATTCGAATTTACAAACATCTACTGGATATGGATTCGAACCCACGACCCTCCACGGCGCTACAAGTGACTTTTTCGAAAATCCGTTATACGAAACGTCCGATTACTAATTTATTCAACACAATACCGAATCGATCCGGGTCGCAAATCGCAGATTCGAATTTACAAACCTCTTCCATAATTGGATTCGAACCCACGACCCTCCTAGGCGCTACAGGTGACTTTTCGAAATTCCGATGAAAGAAATGCCTAAAAACTAATTTATTCAACACAATACCGTAGCGATATGGATCACATATCGCAGATTCGAATTTACAAATATCTACTGGTTTTGGATTCGAACCCACGACCCTCCAGGCCGCTACAGGAGGCTTTTTGTAAATCCGATGTAAGAAATGCCTGGAAACTAATATATTCAACACAATACCGTACCGATATGGATCACATATCGCAGATTCGAATTTACAAATATCTACTGGATTTGGATTCGAACCCATGACCCTCCAGGGCGCTACAGGTGACTTTTCGAAAATCCGATGTACGAAACGTCCGATTACTAATTTAACCAACACAATACCGAATCGATCCGGGTCACATATCGCAGAATCGAATTTACAATCCTCTTCCATAATTGGATTCGAACCCACGACCCTCCAGAGCGCTACAGGTGACTTTTCGAAAATCCAATGTAAGAAACGACTAAATACTTATTTAAACAACACAATACCGAATCGATCTGGGTCGCAAAGCGCAGATTCGAATTTACAAACCTCTACCAGATTTGGATTCGAACCCACGACTCTCCTGGGCGCTACAGGTGACTTTTCGAAAATCCGATGTAGAAATGTCCGAAAACTAATTTATTCAACACAATACCGTACCGATATGGATCACATATCGCAGATTCGAATTTACAAATATCTACTGGATTTGGATTCGAACCCACGACACTCCACGGCACTACAGGTGACTTTTCGAAATTCAGATGTACGAAACGTCCGATTACTATTTTAATCAACACAATACCGAATCGATCCGGGTCACATATCGCAGATTCGAATTTACAATCCTCTTCCATAATTGGATTCGAACCCACGACCCTCCATGGCGATACAGGTGTCTTCTTGAAAACCGATGTAAGAAACGACTAAATACTAATTTAAACAACACAATACCGAATCGATCCGGGTCGCAAATCGTAGATTCGAATTTACAAACCTCTTCCAGATTTGGATCGAACCCACGACCCTCCACGACACTACAGGTGACTTTTTCGGATATCCGATGTAAGAAACGTCTGATTAATAATTTAATCAACACAATACCGAATCGATCCGAGTCGCAAAGCGCAGATTCGAATGTTCAAACCTCTTTATACACCAGTGGCTAGAGATTGACTTGCGCTGGATTGTTTGATTAGACAGAGCTAAATTATACAGATATATTCCATAATATTCCCTGTAGATTACATGGTATGCTCGGCTAATTCTAGCTCAACTCCTACAAGTAGCGTAAAGAAACGGTGATAGCCTCGTCTCATTGGAATGTGTTACTAGTATCTGTTGTTAATATTTATATGTTTCCATTCAATTTTCACATGCCTTCAGATTTCGCATTAGGGAGATAGTATCGCTATGTAAAGGTAGATCGCGAGCTATCTAATAACATGGCAGAGTAGGCTAGCATTCATGGGAATATTCCCACTTTGATTTGATTGGCACTGGTCGCATCTCCCAGTTTTTTTCTCTGATCTGCGTGGCACCAAAGTAGGAAATATAAGCCGAAGCTGGCAAAGGGGCTAATGCGCAAGATGGCGGCCGCGCGCAACCAGCCCTATGTTATTCTTATGGAGGGGTCAGTCAGAGCTGGCACAAGGGCTAATGCGCAAGATGGCCGCCATACTCTGAGATCGTGAATGACGTCACAGGGGGGAGGTCGGCCGTGTAGTCGCTAAATGGAATATTTATTGTTTCATTATTATTATTAATAATAATAATAATTTTATTTGGTAATTATTGGTTGATAGCTTGCCACGGTGGGTGAGTGGTTATCGTGTCAGACTACCAACCCCAAGCTTGCAGGTTCGCTCTTGGTCGTGGTAAGTGATTTTTGAAAGGCGGCAAAAATTAAGACACGCATGTCATACGATGTTGACATGTAAAAGAACCCAGCGAGAGGTCTGCTATGTAGTTGCTAAATGGAATATTTATTATTATTATTATTATTTATTATTATTATTATTACTATTATTATTAGGTAATTATTGATTGATCATGTACAATCAAGACCAGCCTTATATTGCCCCACTTTATGGTGCAGTGGTTAGCATTCTTGGCTGTTACTGTGGAGGCTCGGGTTCGAGTCCTGGCTCTGTCAAGATTTTAAATTCTAGGCTGAGGGTTGGAATGGGGTACACTCAACCTTGTGAGGCAAAACTGACAGGAGCTGGCTTTTGATTCATACCGCTGCCATTCTGCCTAACCCAACCTCATCTAACCTAACCTAACCTTACCTAACCTAACCAGATCCCACCTTACCTTACCTTACCTTCCCTAACTTAACCTAACCTAACTTAACTTCAAAGTCAAAAGGTACAATACATTTATTGTTTTTATGCCCTCATAAATTAGATAATAGAGAATGTCCACTACGATTTAGATCCTCGAGCACACTTTTCCGACATATATCATTAAAACGTGTAGAAAGGAATGTCTGATAATTTTCACTAACACATAATACAAGTTCACCATACATTGTGTCCAATTTTTTGAATGTTAATGATACGGAAAAGAGTATGCATTGGTAATTCAGTGAGCTTTTTTATCTCTAATCAACAGTTCTACCCCCCATAGCATTGTGAATATTCATTCTAGTAGCTTATAAAGAAACAAAAAAAATCATATCTATTACAGTTTAGCTATAAGTGACCAGAACCACTATAATATTTTATTCTAATAAGGAGATTTCCATAATGATAAGAAAAAAAGCTTACCATAATGATGGATTGTGTGTAAGTAAACGTCTTTTGCTGCTTGGTGCTACTACTAAACTGATGCTCATACAACAGACAGGTGAGTTCATGTTTCGCTGACGTAATCGTATGTTCCCACGCACTTCCTGTGTGTTGCACGCGCCGTAGTGGCTAAATTTGAAACTAGATGAGATGATTTGCTGATGTAATCGTATGTTCCCCCGCACGCACACGCAGGCCCCTGTGGACGGGTCCTTGTGGACGAGTCCCTGTGGACGGGTCCCTGTGAACGGGTCATTGTTGACGGGTCCTTGTTGACGGGTCCTTGTTGACGAGCCCCTGTGGACGGGTCCTTGTTGACGGGTCCTGGTTGACGAGCCCCTGTGGAAGGGTCCTTGTTGACGGGTCCTTTTTTGACTAATCCCTTTAGACCGGTTCCTTTTGACTGGCTCATGACCCCTAATGCTATAATGAAATTAAACGTTGTTCCACATGATACGCAAGCAAAGAGCCGATCGCTACCATGAATTAACATGTTCGTTTTTGTTTTGTTTTTACGCATGTGCACTTGGGGTTTTTGTAAGAGGGCGGGCTTTTTGAATACAGATTTATAGATGAGTTATTTTTTTTAAATTACCAAAAGATCCAAAACTAATAGGTAATTAGCTTTTTAACATCTCATGAACCAATAAGGCTATGGGACTTGTATTAGAGGTCGTTGGACTTGAAGTGACATTTTGTTTTTGAATGTATTATTTTTTGTTGTTGTTAAAAGGGCCTAACTACACTTTTGTTAATATCTCGCTAACTAATTATCAGAGAGGGTCAAGTGAGGTGTAATGGGACTCAGGATGGTCACCCCTTTTCCATGACCAACGAATTTACCCAAAAGATTCAAAACAGCAAGGTCATTGACCTAAGATTTTATAAACTAATAATTGATTATTAACATGTGAGGTGTCATAGGACTTAGAATGGTCAACCCTTTCCCATGGCCAATGCATTTACCAAAAATACCCAATACATCAAGGTCATTGACCTGAGATTTTATAAACTAATAATCGGGTACGAACATGTGAGATGTTTACCATGTGTGATGAAACATAGCTAGGTAGAGAAAGAATTAGTGTAGGCTACATGTATGGTGACTGACAAGTCTTTTACCATTGAAACATGTTTTCAGATCAAACTGCAGTATAGAGAGAGTATAGGTTGCAGGTATGGGATAATAAATGAAAAACGGTGTACGCAAACTCTGATTTATCAACAATTAAGAGTAGACTATCTTTATTTGATTTGGTTACAGAGGATAGCTAAAACACAAAAATGCTCAGTGGTTACCGAGACAAAATGATCGCTACACACAACATGCTTTAAATACTTGAGGCTAATAATAAATACACACACACTCGCTTGTTCTAAACTAAACTGTGTTGCTGTCAGTGCTCAGACAGTAGGCTTATGACGAAATGCATTGCTAACAGAAATATAATCATTTCCGGTTGTCTAATGTTACCAGCTATCCATTTATTTATTTTTGTGTTGCAGTGGTAAGCTCTTTTAGCTCTTGTATTGGTAGTCTTAACTCGATTTCCAGGTCTGAGGCCTAGAACGAGTCGAACTAAGAAACAAGGGCATGGTAGTGCAGTGGTTAAGCACAGCCTTTCACCAGAGGGTTCGATTTCAGGTTAATATGCATGTCATAAACATATTAAACAAAACAAAACAGAGATAAGGTTTAAAACTGATTACATTTGTGACTTTTCAAATTATTACTTGGATTACAAATACAAAGGTGAACTGGGTTTGATATACAGTTAATGCTGTCTATCTCACACTCGACTGTATGAAAGCCAAAAGAGCAAAAGGCTTAGGTAGAGCAGTGGTAAAATTGCTGTACGTAGAGAACTACCTGGCAAAGCTATATCGCATAAACAGTGCAGGATACAATCCAGCAATCAAATTTGTATCTTGTGGAACAGAGAAATGCACTTACGTGAGAAAATGCAAGTTCATGTGTAATATGACCTAACACACAAGTGTTCACCTGTGCACGTGCACAATAAGAGCTAACAAGTCACATTCTGTTTAGTTCGTACGTAACGTTAGGTTAGGGCTAATGCACACACCCTAGTACACGAGGCACATGCCATTTGAGAGCAGGTCAAGGGATCTAACTTGGTGGATGGATGTGTTCTAATGAGTCATTTGTAGTTGAAAGAGAATAATACTTGTTCTTAAGATGTTAAAACTGAGGAGATGGTATGTACAGTAAGACGTCTTGTTATTTCCTGTGTAATATTACAGACATGGCAGAGAGCACACAGTTCTGTTGCTATGACAACGCTGCAGTAATTTGAAACCCTACGTGTTCATTAAGACAATGGGTGATGATTATACAAAGTTAGCAGTCATTGGATATTACACAGGTGTTCCTTCCGGTGTCATGTTGCTGACATGGCAGAGAGCGCACAGTTCTATTGCTACGACTAACGCTGCAGTAATTTGAAACCCAAGGTGTTGATCAAGACAATGGGTGATGATTATGCAAAGTCAGCAGTAATTGGATACCACACATCAACATTGACTAAATCATAAACGTGTTGTCATAACCAGCAGAAACCTAATTTAAAGATTTTAGAATTTACATTTTAAATTTAAGATTTTTTTGATTTTTAGATTTAACTTTTTTACATTTTCCTAAAAGAGTAAACAACAAGGTCACATACCTAACCTCATTAAACTTAACTTTACCAAACGTAACTTAAGCTAATCCAAAGGCTAATGCACATACCCAAAGCATATAAGGTACATGCAACTATCCTTATGCTAGTCTTACAGGTTACTGTACAACATGATCACTATCCAAACGGATTTTTTTTTTCATTTTGTTGTTTACACATATGTCAATTTTCCAATTTCCCATTTTCAGTTTTATTTAATGTTAGTTTTTAGTTTTTGTTTTCAATTTCATAATATGGAAAACATGGATTGATGCATTTTGTTGTTTACACATTTATTAATTTCACAATTTCCCATTTTCAGTTCTTAAAATTTCAGTTTAAAATTTTTCAATTTCATGATATAGAAACATGGATTTTCCAATTTGTTGTTTTCACATTTGTCAATTTACCAAATTCACATTTACAGTTTTTTAAATTTCAGTTTAGTGTTTTTTGTTCTATTTGTTAATATGGAAACATGGATTTTTTTACAATTTGTGTTTTACATGTCATGCAACTATCCTTATGCTAGTCTTATAGGTTACTGTACAACATTATCACTATCCCCCCACTGGATATTTTTTTTTCATTTTTGTTGTTAACACATATGCCAATTTTCCAATTTACCATTTTCAGTTTTTTAATGTCAGTTTTTGTTTTTTTTTTTCAATTTGATAATATGGAAAACATGGATTTTGCATTTTGTTGTTTACACATTTATTAATTCCACAATTTTCCATTTTCAGTTCTTAAAATGTCAGTTTAAAGTTTTTCAATTTCATGATATTGAAACATGGATTTTCCAATTTGTTGTTTTCACATTTGTCAATTTATTAAATTCAAATTTACAGTTTTTTTTAAATTTCAGTTTAATGTTTTTTGTCCCTATTTGTTAATATGGAAACATGGATTTTTTTACAATTTGTGTTTTTTACATGTCATGCAATTATTCTTATGCTAATCTTATAGGTTACTGTACAACATGATCACTACCCCTCTGGATTTTTTTTTCAATTTGTTGTTTACACATATGCCAATTTTCCAATTCCCCATTTTCAGTTTTTTTTAAATATCAGTTTTAAGTTTTTCAATTTCATAATATGGAAACATGGATTTTGCATTTTGTTGTTTACACATTTATTAATTTCACAATTTCCCATTTACAGTTCTTAAAATGTCAGTTTAAAGTTTTTCAATTTCATGATATAGAAACATGGATTTTCCAATTTGTTGTTTTCACATTTATTAATTTACCAAATTCCCATTTACAGTTTTTAAAATTTCAGTTTAATGTTGTTTTTTCTATTTGTTAATATGGAAACATGGATTTTTCCAATTTGTGTTTTACATGTTCATTTTGCATTAGGAGTGGAGAGAGGTGGGTAGTAATTAAAAATGTGCAAGTAGTGTCCATTGTTGACAGGTCATTGTTGACGAGTCCTTTTCATACAACAGAAAAGTGAGTTCATGTTTCGCATGCATTACCTAAAATGTAATACCATGCAAGTGTTTAACATTTTACAACTAACCTGTTAGTATGATTTGCACACTACAAAGGTTATATCTGTTCTGGTAATAGAATTATTTAGCGTTGGCTTTTATATTTAATATGTACAGTTTAAAGTGATAGAAAAGTGGTAGAAATGTGGTAGCAAAGTGGTAGACAAGTGGTAGACAATTGGTAACAATGTGGTAGAAAAGTGGTAGCAAAGTGGTAGCAATGTGGTAGAAAAGTGGTAGAAAAGTGGCAGAAAAGTGGTAGCAAAGTGGTAGAAAAGTGGTAGCAAACTAGAAAAGTGGTAACAAAGTGGTAGAAAAGTGGTAGAAAAGTGGCAGAAAAGTGGTAGCAAAGTGGTAGATAAGTGGTAGCAAACTAGAAAAGTGGTAACAAAGTGGTAGAAAAGTGGTAGAAAAGTGGTAGAAAAGTGGTAGCAAAGTGGTAGAAAATATTACATGTATTGTTAAGAAATAGTTTAAGCGGTTACATAGATTCATTACACAATAATTTTAGCATGACAAAGCTCATTTTCTATATCCAATAATTCTTCCTCATATTTAGTATGACCAGTTTACTCATTTATCAATTTCACAATTTCCCATTTACAGTTCTTAAAATGTCAGTTTAAAGGTTTTCAATTTCATGATATAGAAACATGGATTTTCCAATTTTTTTTTTCATTTATCAATTTACCAAATTCCCGTTAACAGTTTTTAAAATTTCAGTTTAATGTTTTTTTTTATTTGTCAATATGGAAACATGGATTTTTCCAATTTGAGTTTGACATGTTCATTTTGCATGAGGAGTGGAGAGAGGTGGGTAGTAATTAAAATGTGCAAGCAGTGTCCATTGTTGACAGGTCATTGTTGACGAGTCCTTTTCATACAACAGACAAGTGAGTTCATGTTTCACATGCATTACCTAAAATGTAATACCATGCAAGTGTTTAACATTTTACAAATTAGCTTATGTGTTAGTTTATGTGTGGGGTCTTATGTTGGGCATTTTGTGTTGGCTTATTTGACAAGTTATTTTGTCAATGCATTTATTGGATTTTTCTCTTGGTCTTGGAAAGTATATCAGTCCATTTTATCACAACATAATGCTTACTGCCATGTTTGTAAGCAACAACAACACACTAAACTTTCAAAAAAATCTCAAATACTCTAAGGTACTCTCAACTCGTACTCTTACCTCTATCCCATGCCAAGTCAAGAACATTATTTTTTTCCAAAAAAGAGGTGAATGGGGGAAAGTAGACTATATGTTTAAACTAGAAAAATCATATAAAGTCATATGTTAACTCTAACACCTACGTTTATCCCATTCTTAGTCGAAAAATATGATATTTTTTTAAATTTTTCTAAAAAATATTTGGAAAGTAGGCTATATTTTTGAAAACTAATCATTCTATAAAGTCATACATAGACTCAACCAATGGCTTTTATATCCTTAATCGTTAGAACAAAATATGGAATTTTTGACATTTTTTCCAAAAATGTTTTTTTTAAATTGACTATATTTTGGAAACTAGCAATTTTACAAAAAAGTGTGTTTGACATAAATGACAGGTATTTACCCCCTCTACCCACAAACCAAGTCCCAGATCTCTGGGACATAATCCAAAAATGTTTAATTGTGAAAGTAGGCGATATTTTGAAAACGTATCATTCTAAAAGTCATATATAGACTCCAACAAATGTTCTTTAAGTTATTTAACGTTAAAACAAAACTCAACATTTTTTTCATTTTTCCGAAAAAAGTCCAATTTTCAAAATTGTCTATATTTTGGAAACTAAGAATTTTACAAAAATGTTTGTTTAACGTAAATGAAAGGTCTTTACCCCCCTCTACCCCCAAAAATAAATTTCAGGACCCTAGGACAAAAACTGTGCAGTAGTGTGTTTTGGCCGTTTCTGGCCCCACCACCACCGCTCCACCGCCAAGATGGCGGCCGTAGCTTAACTTAACCTAGCCTAACCTAACAAGATGGCGGCCGTAGCTTAACTTAACCTAGCGTAACCTAACAAGATGGCGGCTGTAGATTAACTTAACCTAACCTAACCTACGAGGTGTGATCAATGAGTTCCAAAAATGTGGCTGCGACTTAACCAAACCTTGCCTAACCTAACCTAACCTACAAAGTGTGTTCAAAAAGTTTCAAAATGGCGGCCGTAGCTTTACTTAACCTAACCTAACTTAACCTAAGCCTACGAGGTGTGATCAAAAAAATTTCAAAATAGTGGTCATAGCTTAACTGAACCTAGCCTAACCTAACCTAAACCTACGAGGTGTGATCATAAAGTCCCAAGATGGCAGTCGTAGCTTAACTCAACCCAACCCTACGAGGTGTGATCAAAAAGGTTCCAAAATGGCTGCCGTAGCTTAACTGATTGATCCCTGTTGATTGACCCCTTTTGATTGATCTCTGTTGATGTATCCCTTTGGACTGGTCCCTGTTGACTAGCCCACCTTTGGACGGGTCCTTTTTGAAGGGAGTCATTTTTTTTACGGGTCCCGGAGGACGGGTCCTTGTTGACGGGTCCCTGTGGGCGGAGGCTTTGGACTGATCCCTATGGACTGGCCCTTGCATTTTATCGAAATTATGTCAAAGGGGACCCGCCACAGGGACCCGTCAACAAGGACCCGTCCTCCGGGACCCGTAAAAAAATGACTCCCTTCAAAAAGGACCCGTCCAAAGGGGGGCTAGTCAACAGGGACCAGTCCAAAGGGATACATCAACAGAGATCAATCAAAAGGGGTCAATCCACAGGGATCAATCAGTTAAGCTACGGCAGCCATTTTGGAACTTTTGATCACACCTCGTAGGGTTATGTTGAGTTAAGCTACGACTGCCATCCTGGGACTTTATGATCACACCTCGTAGGTTTAGGTTAGGTTAGGCTTAGTTCAGTTAAGCTATGACCACTATTTTGAAAAAATTTTGATCACACCTCGTAGGCTCAGGTTAAGTTAGGTTAGGTTAAGTAAAGCTACGGCCGCCATTTTGAAACTTTTTGAACACACTTTGTAGGTTAGGTTAGGTTAGGCAAGGTTTGGTTAAGTCGCAGCCACATTTTTGGAACTTATTGATCACACCTCGTAGGTTAGGTTAGGTTAAGTTAATCTACGGCCGCCATCTTTTTAGGTTACGCTAGGTTAAGTTAAGCTACGGCCGCCATCTTGTTAGGTTAGGCTAGGTTAAGTAAAGCTACGGCCGCCATCTTGGCGGTGGAGCGGTGGTGGTGGGGCCAGAAACGGCCAAAACACACTACTGCACAGTTTTTGTCCTAGGGTCCTCAAATTTATTTTTGGGGTAGAGGGGGTAAAGACCTTTCATTTACGTTAAACAAACATTTTTGTAAAATTCTTAGTTTCCAAAATATAGACAATTTTGAAAATTGGACTTTTTTCAGAAAAATGAAAAAAATGTTGAGTTTTGTTTTAACGTTAAATAACTTAAAGAACATTTGTTAGAGTCTATATATGACTTTTTAGAATGATACGTTTTCAAAATATTGCCTACTTTCACAATTAAACATTTTTGGATTTTGTCCCAGAGATCTGAGACTTGGTTTGTGGGTAGAGAGGGTAAATACCTGTCATTTATGTCAAACACACTTTTTTTTTAAAATTCCTAGTTTCCAAAATATAGGCCATTTTAAAAAAATGAACATTTTTGGAAAAAATGTCAAAAATTCCATATTTTGTTCTAACGATTAAGGATATAAAAGCCATTGGTTGAGTCTATATATGACTTTATAGAATGATTAGTTTTCAAAAATATAGCCTACTTTCCAAATATTTTTTTGAAAAATAAAAAAATATCATATTTTTCGACTAAGAATGGGATAAACGTAGGTGTTAGAGTTAACATATTACTTTATATGACTTTTTTTTAGATTAAACATATAGTCTACTTTCCCCCATTCACCTTTTTTTTGGAAAAAAATAATGTTCTTGACTTGGCATGGGATAGAGGTAAGTGTACGAGTTGAGAGTACCTTAGAGTACTTGAGATTTTTTTGAAAGTTTAGTGTGTTGTTGTTGCTTACAAACATGGCAGTAAGCATTATGTTGTGATAAAATGGACTGATATACTTTCCAAGACCAAGAGAAAAATCCAATAAATGCATTGACAAAATAACTTGTCAAATAAGCCAACACAAAATGCCCAACATAAGACCCCACACATAAACTAACACATAAGCTAATTTGTAAAATGTTAAACACTTGCATGGTATTACATTTTAGGTAATGCATGTGAAACATGAACTCACTTGTCTGTTGTATGAAAAGGACTCGTCAACAATGACCTGTCAACAATGGACACTGCTTGCACATTTTTAATTACTACCCACCTCTCTCCACTCCTAATGCAAAATGAACATGTCAAACTCAAATTGGAAAAATCCATGTTTCCATATTGACAAATAAGAAAAAACATTAAACTGAAATTTTAAAAACTGTTAACGGGAATTTGGTAAATTGATAAATGAAAAAAAAAAATTGGAAAATCCATGTTTCTATATCATGAAATTGAAAACCTTTAAACTGACATTTTAAGAACTGTAAATGGGAAATTGTGAAATTGATAAATGTGTATACTGGTCATACTAAATATGAGGAAGAACTATTGGATATAGAAAATGAGCTTTGTCATGCTAAAATTATTGTGTAATGAATCCATGTAACCGCTTAAACTATTTCTTAACAATACATGTAATATTTTCTACCACTTTTCTACCACTTTTCTACCACTTTGCTACCACTTTGCTACCACTTTTCTACCACTTTGTTACCACTTTTCTAGTTTGCTACCACTTTTCTACCACTTTGCTACCACTTTTCTGCCACTTTTCTACCACTTTTCTACCACATTGCTACCACTTTGCTACCATTTTTCTACCACTTTGTTACCAATTGTCTACCACTTGTCTGCCACTTTGCTACTGTGACCGATCAGGGGGCTAGGGATCGATAGCATGCCGAGTTATCGGAGACCTCAGGAACGATCGCATACCGAGCACGCATAATTTGCGGTGTTCTCAGTGCCGAAATTGTGGGGGAGCCATACACAAGGAACACGATAGTGTTTGAACCGAAATGAATACGACATCTGAGTTGCCAGTCCAATATGATGTTAAGAACAATAATTACTCTACTGCCCATAGCACTAAGAGAAAACACGGAGGTTTGGAATACGAGCAGGACAACACCGTAGCCTTACTGGGTGAGGCCCGCATTTCCAAGAATCTTGTGGACAAGAGCTCCTTTTGTATAGCCAACACACTTATTGTGCAGCTGAAGTGCTGGATTTACGACACCCTAGCCTTGGTAATCCTCCAGCACTAGAGCCCGCGGAATTAGACAATGTAAAGTAGCGCCGAGATGCTAATTTAAGATCCGCCTATGGAATAATTGTAATAAAATGGCCCAATCAGAGAAGAGGCTGAGAAATGCATTTCGGAATTTTATTCACGGCCCAAGCCCAAAAACTACCAGAGTTACGGGGATATTACTGAGTCAGCCGCGGAGGAATATTCCCCCCCCCCCCCTCCACGACACTCAAGACATGGCGCCAAACGAGGATCTACCCTGTAGCGTCATGATGCAATTTGATTTGAAGAGGTTCCTGCCGATCGATTTCGAATTAAATCCTATGAATATTGCCGTCCTCATCTTGACCTACAAGTTGAACCAAAAATTATTGCGGTGTGACGATTGCCATGGGAGCGGACTTGACAGAGGTGACAAGTCCATTGTCCCAATGTTGAGGGTGGATTAGGCACTGAGCGCACACACTAGTCAGTCAGTTTTGCAGCCACACCGGGCATAGTCCACGCTGCTCGCGACTTTGATACCGCGTAGCCGAGTGAGAAAACATTTTCTAAGTGATAAACTTTTACCGCCAATCATTCAAACTTGCGGCTAAAGACCCACAGTGGTCATGATAGTTATCGAAGCCGAACACTATTTATACAAATCTATCCAGATGGAGTTTGCCCCCCACGTCCATTAAAAACTTAACGCCACGCCGTGTGGAGCCGAGAGCGCGGAGCGCTGACCAGCAGCCCATTCGAGACCCGAGCAGGGAACTTTGTGGAGCTAACGAGTTGCAAGCGAGATCGCTGAACCTATAGGCGTGTACTCATATGTTTCAACGGTCTAGGAAATCGTAGGAAATACCAATCTAGGACTGAACGGGATAGGGGTATGTCGGCCTACTGAGGACCTGCAAGCCCGATTCGCAGTAACGGTACCGCCAGCCACATATCATAACGTTTCGCAGCGAATGAAGCCCGTGGATATAAGTGTAGAAAGTGTCTTATGTGATAAGGTGTGCAAAATAAGTGCATCGATTAGTGTTAACAGTGTATTTATCTGTATGTCATCGCCTTGTAAGATGACCCAGTGGAACGACACCGGATTGATGAGGGGCTAAGGGCCTTACGTCCGGGTGTCGAAGTGGTGACCCAGCAGCCGTCATGGGCCTGTCTACTCCAGGGACAAGTGATGAGTATTAAACTTTCTATATTTGGGGACGTAATGTAGAAAAGGGGACGAGATATTTGTACAGTAGTATTAGCTTTGTTTTGACTTTTGATGTCAATATTTCGTTTAAGACAGGGGCTATTAGTCTTTCTTTAGTCAGCATGCCAGTCCTTTTTATTTTGTTTTGTCCGTCAGTCCTTAAAAATAATGCATGTTTGTTGGTGGATGACGGAGGTGGTTGTAATTTTTATTTGCCAAAGGTATCATAAGTTAAATTGCCGTGTGTTTTAGGATGGATTTGTTGTGACTATATATTCATATAAGACTAGCTCTAAGTTAAGTGTACGACCTGACAAGTAGATAGGGTAAGAAATTGTTTTTTTTGTGACATTTAGTAACGCCCAGCTAGGTTAGACTAGTTTTGCCACTTTAGGAAAATAGGTCAGATGGTTAGCGACCCATGACCCACTTTTCTTTTTCCCAGACCGGTTGCGAATTGACCAGTGAATTCCCAGGAGCAGCAAGCAGGACGATGCCTGTCACAGATTTTTTTATGTGTGTGTGCTTTAATTTTTTCCCGGCAAGGAGCCGTGAGGTTGTACTTGTGTGCATACCGGCCGAAATTTGAGCCCATAAGTGTTTCCGGATTGTATTTCCGAGGTAAGTGTTTTTCCGGATTGTATTTCCGATGTAAGTGTTTCCGGATGGTATTCCGAGGTAAGTGTTTCCGGACAGCGTAGTCCGAAGTAATTAGTATGCACACAAAGTACGTTTTGGTTCATCATGTTTGTTTTGTGTACACACACACGCGATGTGGTTTTTTTTACAGGTTGGAGGAGTGCTGACGTCTCTGGTGTTTGTTGCGCAGCCCTGGTCTGATGTAAAATTTATTTTAAACCCTGTAAATGTCACAAATCGTAGCATAGCCACTAAGGCGTTTTTAGTAAGAGACCACATTTTAGAATGTGAAGTCATCTGTCCAGCTGGCGTGGAAGCGTGCTCGCTACCCATGGGGAGTGTCACCCCGGCTGGTTGGTCAAGGTCGATTAGTTTATCAACACACGGAAGATTGAAGTTAGATTTTAGACAGGAGAGGGGGTTTGTTTATTTAGTAGTTAGGCATGCTGGCATTTTCTCTGTTTAAGTGAGCCATTGTTGGGCTATTTTCTTTATGTAAATTTCTGGTTCGAACCCAGAATGTTTTGTGTTGCATTTGGTGTAGTTACGCCCCCTGTTAATTTGCGTTATCTCGTTAGCCCCGATATTTTCTATATTATTGTCCACCCGATAGGCTGAACGACCAAATGTCAGATGCCTATCAGAAAGAATACTCTCACACTACGTCCAAGTGTATTTACAGATGTGTGTGCCAGTAAGAGGAATCAGAATATTTTATTTTAGTATTTTAAGGGCAACTGCATTTTGTTTGAGACCCTGAATTTGTCGTAGCAGTTGTCATTCACCGTAATAACTTTGCCACCCCTGGCAGTCAGCTGTTAACGTAGTGATGTAATCTTTGTTTGCTCACAGCTGAATCAGAATATTTTATTTTAGTATTTTAAGGGCAACTGCATTTTGTTTGAGACCCTGAAGTTGTCGTAGCAGTTGACATTCACCGTAATAACTTTGCCACCCCTGGCAGTCAGCTGTTAACGTAGTGATATAATCTTTGTTTGCTCACAGCTGGATCAGAATATTTTATTGTTAGTATTTTAAGGGCAACTGCATTTTGTTTGAGACCCTGAATTTGTCGTAGCAGTTGACATTCACCGTAATAACTTTGCCACCCCTGGCAGTCAGCTGTTAACGTAGTGATGTAATCTTTGTTTGCTCACAGCTGGATCAGAATATTTTATTTTTAGTATTTTAAGGGCAACTGCATTTTGTTTGAGACCCTGAATTTGTCGTAGCAGTTGACATTCACCGTAATAACTTTGCCACCCCTGGCAGTCAGCTGTTAACGTAGTGATGTAATCTTTGTTTGCTCACAGCTGAATCAGAATATTTTATTTTAGTATTTTAAGGGCAACTGCATTTTGTTTGAGACCCTGAATTTGTCGTAGCAGTTGACATTCACCGTAATAACTTTGCCACCCCTGGCAGTCAGCTGTTAACGTAGTGATGTAATCTTTGTTTGCTCACAGCTGAATCAGAATATTTTATTTTAGTATTTTAAGGGCAACTGCATTTTGTTTGAGACCTTGAATTTGTCGTAGCAGTTGACATTCACCGTAATAACTTTGCCACCCCTGGCAGTCAGCTGTTAACGTAGTGATGTAATCTTTGCTTGCTCACAGCTGGATCCAATTAATGTATTTTATTTTCGTTTCTTTTAAGCTGAATTGAGGCCGATGATGAGCTCTGGGAGAGCCGTGTTTTTATTTTACTATTTTGATTTTGTTATTTTAAACTTAATTTTTTTTTCTCTTCTTATTTGGGTTTAATTTTGTAACGTTATTGTAACTTGTTTTGCTGTTGCATTTATATTTTTTTGTTCTTTTGAGTTAATGTAATTTTTCAAACCGGATTTTTGAGTTCAATAAATTAGATTTTACCTGTTAACTAGTGTACGCCATTTCAGTAGTTTAGCGAACCTGTTTCCTGTTGACCTAGGCCATTAGTGATCATTTAACGAACGTACCGCACCCGAGATTATTATTATTATTATTATTATTATTATTATTATTATTATTATTATTTAATTTTTAGGCCTAGAGATACCCGATCGGGTACATAGCAAATATTTAGGACCCATTTTTCTATTTCAAATCAGGAACAGTGGCGTACACAAGGTTTTGTTCGTGGGAGAGGAGTTGGCAATCGCTCCGTTTAAAGTAGTCTACTTTTTTCCCCACATGTTTGCACTACCTGATACCTAGATCTACCGATGCGGTGATCTATTTCTCCTGGTACCCACCAGTGACGCTGGAAGTAATGAAGACAGCTCACAGAGGTGACTGGATGTCCTACCGGGATGATTTAGAGACCCGTAGCATTTCGTTGCACCACAGGACCACCCCACATTATAGTAGGTATGAAATGGCACCCAACGTGGAGGCTAGATCCATTGTGGAAGGCGAATCTATTGAAAAAGGCGAAGATCTATGTCCTAGGATGAATAATCATGTAATTATCCAAGCCAAGGTAGGAGGAGTGAACCAATAAACGAGATTGCCTATACTGGACAAAAATGTGTTTGTTTCTGGGTGAATAATTAAAATGACGCGTAGACAGCGTTGTTAAATTCCCGGGTAAACCCAGAAAAGATTAAATTTTGAAATAAATGTATTTTGAAAGATAGCAGTCCAGAAAGGGGAAGATTTGGCTAGGTAGCCCACACCTCTGAGAGCTAACTGCGGATTCATTAATCCTCAATTAATGAACTGTGTTGTTGATTTTTGCAAACGGGTTAGGCATTTTATTAAAGCATCCCAGAGGAGTTTAAAATTGTTATATGTTATTGTATTTGGAGACCTGGATATTAGGAGGCCATTCAGGCAGGTTGTGGTTGTTGTTGTTGTTAACGTAAATATTGTAACAGGTCCAAAAATTATTCTGATTCCTACTACTACACAAGACAGGTGCATGATGGTGAATGGGGAACCTAGACACCCGTATTCTCAGTGATTATATTATTGTTGTGTGTGTTGCAATGGCTACTTCCGAGGAGTTGCAATTTATGTTTGATGTACTTTGTAAAAAAAATGAGGAAAGCGCGGCAGCGAACATTGAGGAGCTCAGAGACACGTTAGAAGCTAGCGACAAAAAGCTTAAAGACACTTTAGAAGTTAGTGACAGAAAGGCAGAGGAAAGGTCAGAAGCCACCGACAAGAAGCTTAAAGACACTTTAGAGGCTAGTGATAGAAAATGGGAGCAAAGATCGGAAGCCGCGGATAAGGAACTCAAAGATAGTTTAGAGACGGTTAAGGCAGAAATTAACTCAAAGACCGAGCAGCTAGGGCAAACTTGCATAGCGCAGGGCAAGGAGTTGAGGGCCGCAGTGGAGCAACTTACACGGTCCACTACAGAGCAGATCGATAAACTAACACACAAAACGAGGGAAATAGAGCGCAAAGCGGACAAGAATTATCAAGAATTGCTCACAGAAGTAAATAATGTGGATAATACCGTCAAAGCTATGGATAAGAATTTGGAAGAAATAACGAGCAATATGGAATCCATGGACATTAGAGTAACGAAACAGCTAGAGGAAGTCCAGGGGCAGATTAGCGCCGGAGCTGAACGCGTCATTGCTATGGAAGGCCGAGAACAAAATGTCACCCGACACATTAAGATGATGCAAATTGGGATAAAGGAATTGAAAGAGGAAATCGATGGATTAACAGAGCGAAATGAGGAAGACGCCCACGAGAATAAGAAGGGAATGGAAAAAGAAATGGAGGCCATCCTAGAAAGAGTCCGAAAGTTGGAAATGGAAATGATATCGAGAATTGAACGCCAGGAGGCAAAATTAATTAAAACAGACCTGAGAGGGCAGATTCAGGACGAGGCAATCCTTGAACTGCAAAGAGAAGCTGCACGGACGATGGACGACGCCCGGAGCAATACTAATGATAATAATAACCCCCGGAAGGCAGGATGTCAGACACAGACGACGCCAGAGCCGCCGTTAAATGGATTACTCGGATTTCCAACAAGCATTACACTCGGGACGCCGAAAGCCAGAACTTCGACGCCGAACGACGCCGCGACGCCGACGCAGCTTGTACATGTGATCAGGACCGGAGATGACCGCCCAAAACGATACAACGAAAATAGCGTCATGACCCCTAAACAATTCATTCGCGAACTGGACACTTACATCTTGGACAACCGCATACCGGAGGAAAGGCACTTGCGCACGGTGGAGAAACTTTTGGAAGATGCCCCCTTACAATGGTTTCAGAGTTTCCGCTATACTTTTCAGTCACTGGCAGAGTTCAAAGAGGCTTTTCTAAAAACTTACTGGAGTCTCGAGCGGCAACAAAATTTGATACTGGAGTTATATTCCCGTAAGTTCTCAACGCAAAGCCCGACAAAATACGCGGAGTATTTCATTGCACAATTCGCCAAGATGAGAGAACTCGATGATCCCCCTTCCGAGCGCTCTCTGGTAGCCGCAATAGGTGAACAGCTACCTGTTAAAGTCCAAGAGACGCTTATCGCCGCAAACGCCCAGACGGCAATACAAACGGAGGGAATTTTGAGACAGCTGGACCACACTAGCGCGCATTTACAGCGCATGAGGCCCACTGAACAAATTCATGCGACGGAAGTCCAAAGAAGGCCAGCCACACGGGAGCAGGGGACCACTACAGCGAGCGCGCCCCACGATAACAACTGGAGGAGATATGAGAACCTACCGCCGAGGGGTTATGAACCAAGGTACCAGGCAAGGGGAGAGCGAGGATGGAACAGGCAGTACCATCCTAGAAGATCCCGCGGACGTTGGGACCAAGGACGCCACGACTCAGCGCCGTACCAACCGCAAGAGGGAAGGCATGGAAGCTACAGGCCACGGCCGACCCAACAGGGAGACAGGATTTCCAACGAACAGGCGCGGACGGACCTCGAACAAAGATACGTGGAGTCTCAACAATACCTAAAGGAACTTCGTAGTATGAACGGAGATGGACAGGCAAGGACCGAAGCCGACAAATGGAGAGAGGCTATCCAGCATCGCGAGGACACAGACAGGCACTATCAGGGAGCCCAGAGCTTAGAACTCCAGCGGGAGAGAGAGGAGGCACCGCCCCGGGATAATGGGGCGAGCAACAAAAAAAAATCGCAGTTCTAGATAGGGAAGACAGCCCCAGATTTGACCAAGATGGCGGGCACCAAGAATGGGTGGTAGCGAAAATCGAGAAATAGGTAGCGCAACCAGAGGACCTCATTGAGGACATGTACAAGGAAGAAAGCCCTACCATTAAGGAGTTACCCGTAATTTATGTACGCGTGGGAGGACTTATGGTCCGAAGTCTGGTCGACACGGGAGCCAGCATTTCGGTAGCGAGTGGTGCGCTAATGAAAGAACTGGAGAGGAAATTTAAAGTACCCGTAATTCCAGTAGCAAATGTCAGAGTGAAAGGCATAATCCCCGACCGTACAGCGGAATGCAAATACCAAGCATATTTGGATTTTGAAATTGGCAATTATACTATATCGCACCCATTCTTAATTATGAATAAAATCAGGTTCAATTTGATCCTCGGAGCGGATTTTATGAGAACCAATGGAGCCATCATAGACATGCGCGCAAACGAGATTAAATTTCGCACGCATGATAAAAGGGAGATTGACCTACGGTTGAATGAAGCGGAACCAAGGGATCAAGGTCAAATTTGGAGCATTGACATACAAGATGACGTCACGAGGAAAACTACGGTATTATTACATACATTAGGGGAGGAGTTCATTGAGGAAGAGGTCCTAAATGTCACTACAGAGTTCGGCGCTATACTTGAAGAGAAGGTGGCTGAGGCGAAAATCAAACCCCATGAAAGAGAGGAGCTGCGGACAATTTTAACAAAACACCAGGAAGCTTTCGATAATAAACCGGGGAAGATTAGAAATTTTTGCTACGCATTCCAAGTAAATGACTGGAGTCCATACAAGAAAAAGGTGTACCCCATAGCAGAGAGGCATCACGAGGAGGTAAAGAAAACTATTAAAGCCATGGAAGAGGCCGGAATAATTACGAAGAAATCTACCCCATTCGTGAATCCCATTGTCATTGTAGAGAAGGCGGACGGAAGCGTGAGATTGTGTCTCGATGCACGCGAAATCAACTCCAGGTTACTGCCCGAATTCGACCAGGCTCCGCCGATTAGGGAAGTGCTGAAGAAGTTCAGAAACAAGAACTATTTCTCGAGCATCGATTTAACGAGTAGTTTTCACCATGTGGAACTAGAGGAGAAATCCCAACTTCTCACAGGATTCATTTTCGACCAGCAGACGTACACCCATAATCGGTTACCGTTCGGGATTCGAACCGCAAGTTGCGCACTTATCCAAGCCCTGGATCGCAACTTGACGGAAGAAGTTAAGGAATGCACAGTCCGCTATGTAGACGACATCTTACTTGCTTCAGAGACGCTACGAGAGCATGTTGAAAATTTAGAAAAACTTCTTTCGAATCTTCAGTCGGCCAACTTCAAAATTAACTTTAACAAGTCCCACTTCTGTCAAAAGGAAATTTTATATCTTGGACACTTTGTCGACGGGGAAGGAATTCTGCCTAATCCCACTAAAATTGCCGCTATTCGAAATTTTCCCACGCCTAGACGGATTAAACCCATCCGCATGTTTCTGGGCATGGCTGGTTTTTTCTCAGAACATTGTCCTAACTATACAGAGACGGTCGCGCCACTGCAAGAACTTTTAAAGAAGAATAACCGATGGTTATGGAGTAAGGAGCCCGAGGAAGCGTTCCAGCGAACCAAAGACCTTCTGTCAGAGAGCGTGAAACTGGGATATCCAAATTTCAATTGGAAATTCGTGCTACAATCGGATGCATCGAAAGTAGGGATTGGAGCAATGTTGTACCAAGAAGACCCCGAAAACCCAGAGAAGAGAATATATTTAGGATTTTTGAGCCGAAAATTGAGGAATCACGAAATGAATTATACTGTCACTGAAATTGAAATGCTCTCTGTACTCCACGCATTGCAGCACTGGCGAAAGATTATATATGGTTTCCCGATTATTTTGAGAACAGACCACAAGGCACTCATCTTCATGTTGAAAACCAGCTTAGCTAGCGAGAGAGTAAATCGTTGGGCTCTCTATGCACAACAGTTTGACATGCAGATCGAACATTGCCCCGGTAATCAGAATGTTATCCCAGACATTTTATCCCGGAACCCGGAGGAAGATGAAGAAGGGGAAATACATCACGCCACGCTTCAGCAGGAAGACCATGATTTTCTCGCAGACTTACCGCGACTAGGGATGGAACAAGAGGCTGACTCTTGGGCTAAGCTGATGAGAGATCATCTCAGAGGATTACTTCCGGAAGATTCACCAGCCAAGGCCGAGATGGAGAAACTCGCGCCAAAATACAATTTCATGAATGGATTTCTACATCAGTTTATTGATGAGGAGCACACAAAGCTTCGCATTTTAGTTCCACCGATATTCCAGCGCCGACTAGTCTGGCATGTTCACCGTGTCTATGTACATGCGGGCTGTGATAAGACATTCGTTGTGATTCGGGAGGCATTCACATGGCCACGTCTCCGAATTACGATCCGAGAGGTATTGAGGACATGCGATACTTGCCAACGCATAAAGCACAATACATTTTTGATGAAGCAGCTACCTCAACCGATCTTACCATCGAAGCCGAGAGAAATTTACGCCATTGATTTTTATGGGCCTCTCCCAGCCGCCAGACGAGGCATGAGGCACATACTAGTATGCCTAGATGTGTTTTCAAATTGTGAAACTGTGTGCGGTACAAAAGACAACCTCAAAACAGGTGGTAAATAAAATCAGAAACAAAATTGTACCGGAACTGGGGAAACCAGAATTCATATTATCCGACCATGGGTCATGTTTCACAAGCGGACTCTTCAAGAGAGAGCTAGAAGGAATGGGAATTCGGCATATTCTTAGTTCTATACGCCATCCTGAGAGCAATTCTTCAGAACGCCTGATGCGGGAGATTGCAAAGTTTTGCCGGATATATTGCCCGGACGCGCATTATCGTTGGATAGATGTCCTGGAGACCATAGAGACGTGCATAAACACCACAGTGCACGAATCTACATCGGAGGTGCCAACGGTAGTCCACTTCGATCAGTATCCCGAGAGACCATGGAACAGGATCATAAGTTGCCCAGTAGACGTGAGGCCTGCGCTACCGCTAAAAATTGAGCAAACTAAAGCAAGCCTGCGCGAACAAGCCGAGAAGAGACTGAAGCGGGTGAGAGGGAGAAGATACCCCCGACCCCTGAGATTGGGAGAGTACGTTTTAGTGAAGAAACCTGCCGTATCAAACCCTTCAGCGCGATTCTACGCAAAATTTGCCGCCATTTACGAGGGACCTTACGAAATTATTCAATGTTTGGGAAACAACGCTTACAAAATTCGAGAATTGGGAGGACAGAACGAGGTCACCCACAACGCGCAAAATTTGAAAGTATACTACCCCAGCAATGTATTAGACGAACCGCCGCCTGCCCAAGTGAATGCCATTACGGACGAAAGAAGCAACACTGAAGAGCGACCCCACAGATGTGAGCTAGGTTCGCTGAGGGACGAACTGGGAAGGCTACTCAGTGCAGCCTTGAAGACCAACGGGGATTTGCGAAAAGAACAGCGCGAACTATTACAACTTCGAGAACTAGATAGAGAGAACCCCGCTGAGGAGGAAGAGAGAGCGTTGAACTCGGCATTATAATACCAAATGACCATGGTATTAGGATTGAAAAATGGTACTGATTCCGATCGTACACATTTTTCAAACTGAGCAGGGGGAAATTGTGACCGATCAGGGGGCTAGGGATCGATAGCATGCCGAGTTATCGGAGACCTCAGGATCGATCGCATACCGAGCACGCATAATTTGCGGTGTTCTCAGTGCCGAAATTGTGGGGGAGCCATACACAAGGAACACGATAGTGTTTGAACCGAAATGAATACGACATCTGAGTTGCCAGTCCAATATGATGTTAAGAACAATAATTACTCTACTGCCCATAGCACTAAGAGAAAACACGGAGGTTTGGAATACGAGCAGGACAACACCGTAGCCTTACTGGGTGAGGCCCGCATTTCCAAGAATCTTGTGGACAAGAGCTCCTTTTGTATAGCCAACACACTTATTGTGCAGCTGAAGTGCTGGATTTACGACAACCTAGCCTTGGTAATCCTCCAGCACTAGAGCCCGCGGAATTAGACAATGTAAAGTAGCGCCGAGATGCTAATTTAAGATCCGCCTATGGAATAATTGTAATAAAATGGCCTAATCAGAGAAGAGGCTGAGAAATGCATTTCGGAATTTTATTCACGGCCCAAGCCCAAAAACTACCAGAGTTACGGGGATATTACTGAGTCAGCCGCGGAGGAATATTCCCCCCCCCCCCCCTCCACGACACTCAAGACATGGCGCCAAACGAGGATCTACCCTGTAGCGTCATGATGCAATTTGATTTGAAGAGGTTCCTGCCGATCGATTTCGAATTAAATCCTATGAATATTGCCGTCCTCATCTTGACCTACAAGTTGAACCAAAAATTATTGCAGTGTGACGATTGCCATGGGAGCGGACTTGACAGAGGTGACAAGTCCATTGTCCCAATGTTGAGGGTGGATTGGGCACTGAGCGCACACACTAGTCAGTCAGTTTTGCAGCCACACCGGGCATAGTCCACGCTGCTCGCGACTTTGATACCGCGTAGCCGAGTGAGAAAACATTTTCTAAGTGATAAACTTTTACCGCCAATCATTCAAACGTGCGGCTAAAGACCCACAGTGGTCATGATAGTTATCGAAGCCGAACACTATTTATACAAATCTATCCAGATGGAGTTTGCCCCCCACGTCCATTAAAAACTTAACGCCACGCCGTGTGGAGCCGAGAGCGCGGAGCGCTGACCAGCAGCCCATTCGAGACCCGAGCAGGGAACTTTGTGGAGCTAACGAGTTGCAAGCGAGATCGCTGAACCTATAGGCGTGTACTCATATGTTTCAACGGTCTAGGAAATCGTAGGAAATACCAATCTAGGACTGAACGGGATAGGGGTATGTCGGCCTACTGAGGACCTGCAAGCCCGATACGCAGTAACGGTACCGCCAGCCACATATCATAACGTTTCGCAGCGAATGAAGCCCGTGGATATAAGTGTAGAAAGTGTCTTATGTGATAGGGTGTGCAAAATAAGTGCATCGATTAGTGTTAACAGTGTATTTATCTGTATGTCATCGCCTTGTAAGATGACCCAGTGGAACGACACCGGATTGATGAGGGGCTAAGGGCCTTACGTCCGGGTGTCGAAGTGGTGACCCAGCAGCCGTCATGGGCCTGTCTACTCCAGGGACAAGTGATGAGTATTAAACTTTCTATATTTGGGGACGTAATGTAGAAAAGGGGACGAGATATTTGTACAGTAGTATTAGCTATGTTTTGACTTTTGATGTCAATATTTCGTTTAAGACAGGGGCTATTAGTCTTTCTTTAGTCAGCATGCCAGTCCTTTTTATTTTGTTTTGTCCGTCAGTCCTTAAAAATAATGCATGTTTGTTGGTGGATGACGGAGGTGACTGTAATTTTTATTTGCCAAAGGCATCATAAGTTAAATTGCCGTGTGTTTTTGGATGGATTTGTTGTGGCTATATATTCATATAAGAAACAGCTGTAAGTTAAGTGTACGACCTGACAAGTAGATAGGGTAAGAAATTGCTATTTTTTGTGACATTTAGTAACGCCCAGCTAGGTTAGACTAGTTTTGCCACTTTAGGAAAATAGGTCAGATGGTTAGCGACCCATGACCCACTTTTCTTTTTCCCAGACCGGTTGCGAATTGACCAGTGAATTCCCAGGAGCAGCAAGCAGGACGATGTCTGTCACAGATTTTTTATGTGTGTGTGCTTTAATTTTTTCCCGGTAAGGAGCCGTGAGGTTGTATTTGTGTGCATACCGGCCGAAATTTGAGCCCATAAGTGTTTCCGGATTGTATTTCCGAGGTAAGTGTTTTTCCGGATTGTATTTCCGATGTAAGTGTTTCCGGATGGTATTCCGAGGTAAGTGTTTCCGGACAGCGTAGTCCGAAGTAATTAGTATGCACACAAAGTACGTTTTGGTTCATCATGTTTGTTTTGTGTACACACACACGCGATGTGGTTTTTTTTACAGGTTGGAGGAGTGCTGACGTCTCTGGTGTTTGTTGCGCAGCCCTGGTCTGATGTAAAATTTATTTTAAACCCTGTAAATGTCACAAATCGTAGCATAGCCACTAAGGCGTTTTTAGTAAGAGACCACATTTTAGAATGTGAAGTCATCTGTCCAGCTGGCGTGGAAGCGTGCTCGCTACCCATGGGGAGTGTCACCCCGGCTGGTTGGTCAAGGTCGATTAGTTTATCAACACACGGAAGATTGAAGTTAGATTTTAGACAGGAGAGGGGGTTTGTTTATTTAGTAGTTAGGCATGCTGGCATTTTCTCTGTTTAAGTGAGCCATTGTTGGGCTATTTTCTTTATGTAAATTTCTGGATCGAACCCAGAATGTTTTGTGTTGCATTTGGTGTAGTTACGCCCCCTGTTAATTTGCGTTATCTCGTTAGCCCCGATATTTTCTATATTATTGTCCACCCGATAGGCCGAACGACCAAATGTCAGATGCCTATCAGAAAGAATACTCTCACACTACGTCCAAGTGTATTTACAGATGTGTGTGCCAGTAAGAGGAATCAGAATATTTTATTTTAGTATTTTAAGGGCAACTGCATTTTGTTTGAGACCCTGAATTTGTCGTAGCAGTTGTCATTCACCGTAATAACTTTGCCACCCCTGGCAGTCAGCTGTTAACGTAGTGATGTAATCTTTGTTTGCTCACAGCTGAATCAGAATATTTTATTTTAGTATTTTAAGGGCAACTGCATTTTGTTTGAGACCCTGAATTTGTCGTAGCAGTTGACATTCACCGTAATAACTTTGCCACCCCTGGCAGTCAGCTGTTAACGTAGTGATGTAATCTTTGTTTGCTCACAGCTGGATCAGAATATTTTATTTTTAGTATTTTAAGGGCAACTGCATTTTGTTTGAGACCCTGAATTTGTCGTAGCAGTTGACATTCACCGTAATAACTTTGCCACCCCTGGCAGTCAGCTGTTAACTTAGTGATGTAATCTTTGTTTGCTCACAGCTGAATCAGAATATTTTATTTTAGTATTTTAAGGGCAACTGCATTTTGTTTGAGACCCTGAATTTGTCGTAGCAGTTGACATTCACCGTAATAACTTTGCCACCCCTGGCAGTCAGCTGTTAACGTAGTGATGTAATCTTTGTTTGCTCACAGCTGAATCAGAATATTTTATTTTAGTATTTTAAGGGCAACTGCATTTTGTTTGAGACCTTGAATTTGTCGTAGCAGTTGACATTCACCGTAATAACTTTGCCACCCCTGGCAGTCAGCTGTTAACGTAGTGATGTAATCTTTGCTTGCTCACAGCTGGATCCAATTAATGTATTTTATTTTCGTTTCTTTTAAGCTGAATTGAGGCCGATGATGAGCTCTGGGAGAGCCGTGTTTTTATTTTACTATTTTGATTTTGTTATTTTAAACTTAATTTGTTTTTTTCTCTTCTTATTTGGGTTTAATTTTGTAACGTTATTGTAACTTGTTTTGCTGTTGCATTTATATTTTTTTGTTCTTTTGAGTTAATGTAATTTTTCAAACCGGATTTTTGAGTTCAATAAATAAGATTTTACCTGTTAACTAGTGTACGCCAATTCAGTAGTTTAGCGAACCTATTTCCTGTTGACCTAGGCCATTAGTGATCATTTAACGAACGTACTGCACCCGAGATTATTATTATTATTATTATTATTATTATTATTATTATTATTTAATATTTAGGCCTAGAGATACCCGATCGGGTACACTACCACATTTCCACCACTTTTCTATCACTTTAAACTGTACATATTAAATATAAAAGCCAACGCTAAATAATTCTATTACCAGAACAGATATAACCTTTGTAGTGTGCAAATCATACTAACAGGTTAGTTGTAAAATGTTAAACACTTGCATGGTATTACATTTTAGGTAATGCATGCGAAACATGAACTCACTTTTCTGTTGTATGAAAAGGACTCGTCAACAATGACCTGTCAACAATGGACACTGCTTGCACATTTTTAATTACTACCCACCTCTCTCCACTCCTAATGCAAAATGAACATGTAAAACACAAATTGGAAAAATCCATGTTTCCATATTAACAAATAGAAAAAACAACATTAAACTGAAATTTTAAAAACTGTAAATGGGAATTTGGTAAATTAATAAATGTGAAAACAACAAATTGGAAAATCCATGTTTCTATATCATGAAATTGAAAAACTTTAAACTGACATTTTAAGAACTGTAAATGGGAAATTGTGAAATTAATAAATGTGTAAACAACAAAATGCAAAATCCATGTTTCCATATTATAAAATTGAAAAACTTAAAACTGATATTAAAAAAAACTGAAAATGGGGAATTGGAAAATTGGCATATGTGTAAACAACAAAATGAAAAAAAAATCCAGAGGGGTAGTGATCATGTTGTACAGTAACCTATAAGACTAGCATAAGAATAATTGCATGACATGTAAAAAACACAAATTGTAAAAAAATCCATGTTTCCATATTAACAAATACACACATCAAAAAAAGTTTTGCATCACCTCGGTTCCCAGATCTCCGGCATATAGACGTTGACTGTGTATATTGTATCCAAGATACAGTCCCTTTGACTGTTCATAGATGTCACTAAAACTGCTCAAAGATGTAAACAACCATGCATGAGCAGGGCCTATTAGACGGAGGGGGTACGACAGCCGATCAGTTCCAGTCATTCCACCAGGACGAAGGTACGCTGCTCATGTTGTCTGTAGTTCTACCATGCCTAGAAGGTCAATACCGCAGTTCGATCAAGTCCGCATTGTTACTTTGTGTCAAGAAGGGCTCTCAACAAGGGAAGTTTCCAGGCGTCTCAGAGTGAACCAAAGCGATGTTGTTCGGACATGGAGGAGGTACAGAGATACAGGAACTGTCGATGACAGGCCTCGCTCAGGCCGCCCAAGGGCTACTACTGTAGTGGATGACCGCTACTTACAGATTGCCGCTCGGAGGAACCCTGACAGCAATGCCACCATGTTGAATAATGCGTTTCGTTCAGCCACAGGACGTCGTGTTTCAACTCAAACTGTGCGCAATAGGCTGCATGATGCGCAACTTCACTCCCGGCGTCCATGGCGAGGTCCAGCTTTGCAACCCCGACACCATGCAGCGCGGTACAGATGGGCCCAACAACATGCTGAATGGACCCCACGGAATTGGCATCACGTTCTCTTCACCGATGAGTGTCGCATATGCCTTCAACCAGACAATCGTCGGAGACGTGTTCGGAGGCACACTGGTCAGGCTGAACGTCTTAGACACACTGTCCAGCGAGTGCAGCAAGTTGGTGGTTCCCTGATGTTTTGGGGTGGCATTATGTGGGGCCGACGTACGCCACTGGTGGTCATGGAAGGCTCCGAAACGGCTTTACGATACCTGAATGACATCCTCCGACCCATAGTGCAACCATATCGGCAGAATATTGGAGAGGCATTTGTCTTCATGGACGACAATTCTCGACCTCATCGTGCACATCTTGTGAATGCGTTCCTTCAAGATAACGACATCGCTCGACTACAGTGGCCAGCATGTTCGCCAGACATGAACCCTATCGAACATGCCTGGGATATGTTGAAAAGGGCTTTTATGGACGTCTTGACCCACCAACCACTCTGAGAGATTTACGCCGAATTGTCGTTGAGTGGGACAATTTGGACCAACAGTGTCTTGATGAACTTGTGGATAGTATGCCACGGCGAATACAGGCATGCATCAATGCAAGAGGACGTGCTACTGGGTATTAGAGGTAGTGGTGTGTACTGCAATCTGGACCACAAATGCTGAAAGTCTAGCTGTATGATGGTACAACATGCAATGTGTGGGTCTCATGAGCAATAAAACGAGCTGAAATGTTGTTTGTGTTGATCTCTATTCCCTTTGTATTTAACGGTTCCGGAACTCTTGGAACCGAGGTGATGCAAAACTTTTTTTGATGTGTGTAGAACAAAAAACATTAAACTGAAATTAAAAAAAACTGTAAATGTGAATTTAGTAAATTGACAAATGTGAAAACAACCAATTGGAAAATCCATGTTTCAATATCATGAAATTGAAAAACTTTAAACTGACATTTTAAGAACTGAAAATGGAAAATTGTGAAATTAATAAATGTGTAAACAACAAAATGCAAAATCCATGTTTTTCATATTATCAAATTGAAAAAAACTAAAAACTGACATAAAAAACTGAAAATGGTAAATTGGAAAATTGGCATATGTGTTAACAACAAAAATGAAAAAAAAATATCCAGTGGGGGGATAGTGATAATGTTGTACAGTAACCTATAAGACTAGCATAAGGATAGTTGCATGACATGTAAAACACAAATTGTAAAAAATCCATGTTTCCATATTAACTAATAGAACAAAAAACACTAAACTGAAATTTAAAAAACTGTAAATGTGAATTTGGTAAATTGACAAATGTGAAAACAACAAATTGGAAAATCCATGTTGCTATATCATGAAATTGAAAAATTTTAAACTGACATTTTAAGAACTGAAAATGGGAAATTGTAAAATTAATAAATGTGTAAACAACAAAATGCATAAATCCATGTTTTCCATATTATGAAATTGAAAAAAACTAAAAACTGACATTAAAAAAACTGAAAATGGGAAAGCAGAAAATTGACATATGTGTAAACAACAAAATGAAAAAAAAAATCCCTTTGGGTAGTGATCACGTTGTACAGTAACCTGTAAGACTAGCATAACGATAGTTGCATGTACCTTATATGCTTTGGGTATGTGCATTAGCCTTTGGATTAGCTTAAGTTATGTTTGGTAAAGTTAGGTTTAATGAGGTTAGGTATGTGACCTTGTTGTTTACTCTTTTAGGAAAATGTAAAAAAGTAAAATCTAAAAATAAAAAAAATCTTAAATTTAAAATGTAAAATCTAAAATCTTTAAATTAGGTTTCTGCTGGTTATGACAGCACGTTTATGATTTAGTCAATGTTGATGTGTGGTATCCAATTACTGCTGACTTTGCATAATCATCACCCATTGTCTTGATCAACACCTTGGGTTTCAAATTACTGCAGCGTTAGTCGTAGCAATTGAAATGTGCGCTCTCTACCATGTCAGCAACATGACACCGGAAGGAACACCTGTGTAATATCCAATGACTGCTAACTTTGTATAATCATCACCCATTGTCTTAATGAACACGTAGGGTTTCAAATTACTGCAGCGTTTTCATAGCAACAGAACTGTGTGCTCTCTGCCATGTCTGTAATATTACACAGGAAATAACAAGACGTCTTACTGTACGTACCATCTCCTCAGTTTTAACATCTTAAGAACAAGTATTATTCTCTTTCAACTACAAATGACTCATTAGAACACATCCATCCACCAAGTTAGATCCCTTGACCTGCTCTCAAATGGCATGTGCCTCGTGTACTAGGGTGTGTGCATTAGCCCTAACCTAACGTTACGTACGAACTAAACAGAATGTGACTTGTTAGCTCTTATTGTGCACGTGCACAGGTGAACACTTGTGCTGTTAGGTCATATTACACATGAACTTGCATTTTCTCACGTAAGTGCATTTCTCTGTTCCACAAGATACAAATTTGATTGCTGGATTGTATCCTGCACTGTTTATGCGATATAGCTTTGCCAGGTAGTTCTCTACATATAGCAATTTTACCACTCCTCTACCTAAGCCTTTTGCTCTTTTGGCTTTCTTACAGTCGAGTGTGAGATAGACAGCATTAACTGTATATCAAACCCAGTTCACCTTTGTATTTGTAATCCAAGTAATAATTTGAAAAGTCACAAATGTAATCAGTTTTAAACGTTATCTCTGTTTTGTTTTGTTTAATATGTTTATGACATGCATATTAACCTGAAATCGAACCCTCTGGTGAAAGGCTGTGCTTAACCACTGCACTACCATGCCCTTGTTTCTTAGTTCGACTCGTTCTAGGCCTCAGACCTGGAAATCGAGTTAAGACTACCAATACAAGAGCTAAAAGTGCTTACCACTGCAACACAAAAATAAATAAATGGATAGCTGGTAACATTAGACAACCGGAAATGATTATATTTCTGTTAGCAATGCATTTCGTCATAAGCTTACTGTCTGAGCACTGACAGCAACACAGTTTAGTTTAGAACAAGCGAGTGTGTGTGTATTGATTATTAGCCTCAAGTATTTAAAGCATGTTGTGTGTAGCGATCATTTTGTCTCGGTAACCACTGAGCATTTTTGTGTTTTAGCTATCCTCTTTAACCAAATCAAATAAAGATAGTCTACTCTTAATTCTTGATAAATCAGAATTTGCGTACACCGTTTCTCATTTATTATCCCATACCTGCAACCTATACTCTCTCTATACTGCAGTTGGATCTGAAAACAAGTTTCAATGATAAAAGACTTGTCAGTCACCATACATGTAGCCTACACTAATTCTTTCTCTACCTAGCTATGTTTCATCACACATGGTAAACATCTCACATGTTCGTACCCGATTATTAGTTTATAAAATCTCAGGTCAATGACCTTGATGTATTGGGTATTTTTGGTAAATGCATTGGACATGGGAAAGGGTTGACCATTCTAAGTCCTATGACACTTCACATGTTAATAATCAATTATTAGTTTATAAAATCTTAGGTCAATGACCTTGCTGTTTTGAATATTTTGGGTAAATTCATTGGTCATGGAAAAGTGGTGACCATCCTGAGTCCCATGACACCTCACTTGACCCTCTCTGATTATTAGTTACGCGAGATATTAACAAAAGTGTAGTTAGGCCCTTTTAACAACAACAAAAAATAATACATTCCAAAACAAAATGTCACCTCAAGTCCAACGACCTCTAATACAAGTCCCATAGCCTTATTGGTTCATGAGATGTTAAAAAGCTAATTACCTATTAGTTTTGGATCTTTTAGTAATTAAAAAAAAATAACTCATCTATAAATCTGTATTCAAAAAGCCCGCCCTCTTACAAAAACCCCAAGTGCACATGCGTAAAAACAAAACAAAAACGAACATGTTAATTCATGGTAGCGATCGGCTCTTTGCTTGCGTATCATGTGGAACAACGTTTAATTTCATTATAGCATTAGGGGTCATGAGCCAGTCAAAAGGAACCGGTCTAAAGGGATTAGTCAAAAAAGGACCCGTCAACAAGGACCCTTCCACCGGGGCTCGTCAGCCAGGACCCGTCAACAAGGACCCGTCCACAGGGGCTCGTCAACAAGGACCCGTCAACAAGGACCCGTCAACAATGACCCGTCAACAATGACCCGTTCACAGGGACCCGTCCACAGGGACTCGTCCACAAGGACCCGTCCACAGGGGCCTGCGTGTGCGTGCGGGGGAACATACGATTACATCAGCAAATCATCTCATCTAGTTTCAAATTTAGCCACTACGGCGCGTGCAACACACAGGAAGTGCGTGGGAACATACGGTTACGTCAGCGAAATATGAACTCACCTGTCTGTTGTATGAGCATGAGTTTAGTAGTAGCATCAAGCAGCAAAAGACGTTTACTTACACACAATCCATCATTATGGTAAGCTTTTTTTTTTTTATCATTATGGAAATCTCCTTATTAGAATAAAATGTTATAGTGGTTCTGGTCACTTATAGCTAAACTGTAATAGATATGATTTTTTTTGTTTCTTTATAGGCTACTACAATAAATATTCACAATGCTATGGGGGGTAGAACTGTTGATTAGAGAGAAAAAAGCTCACTGAATTACCAATGCATACTCTTTTCCGTATCATTAACATTCAAAAAATTGGACACAACGTATGGTGAACTTGTATTATGTGTTAGTGAAAATTATCAGACTTTCCTTTCTACACGTTTTAATGATATATGTCGGAAAAGTGTGCTCGAGGATCTAAATTGTAGTGGACATTCTCTATTATCTAATTTATGAGGGCATAAAAACAATAAATGTATTGTACCTTTTGACTTTGAAGTTAAGTTAGGTTAGGTTAAGTTAGGTAAGGTAAGGTAAGGTGGGATCTGGTTAGGTTAGGTTAGGTAAGGTGGGATCTGGTTAGGTTAGGTAAGGTTAGGTTAGGTTAGATGAAGTTGGGTTAGGCAGAATGGCAGCGGTATGAATCAAAAGCCAGCTCCTGTCAGTTTTGCCTCACAAGGTTGAGTGTACCCCATTCCAACCCTCAGCCTAGAATTTAAAATCTTGACAGAGCCAGGACTCGAACCCGAGCCTCCACAGTAACAGCCAAGAATGCTAACCACTGCACCATAAAGTGGGGCAATATAAGGCTGGTCTTGATTGTACTTGATCAATCAATAATTACCTAGTAATAATAGTAATAATAATAATAATAATAAATAATAATAATAATAATAAATATTCCATTTAGCAACTACATAGCAGACCTCTCGCTGGGTTCTTTTACATGTCAACATCGTATGACATGCGTGTCTTAATTTTTGCCGCCTTTCAAAAATCACTTACCACGACCAAGAGCGAACCTGCAAGCTTGGGGTTGGTAGTCCGACACGATAACCACTCACCCACCGTGGCAAGCTATCAACCAATCATTACCTAATAAAATTATTATTATTATTAATAATAATAATAAAACAATAAATATTCCATTTAGCGACTACACGGCCGACCTCCCCCCTGTGACGTCATTCACGGTCTCAGAGTATGGCGGCCATCTTGCGCATTAGCCCTTGTGCCAGCTCTGACTGACCCCTCCATTAGAATAACATAGGGCTGGTTGCGCGCGGCCGCCATCTTGCGCATTAGCCCCTGTGCCAGCTTCGGCTTATATTTCCTATTCACCAAGTTTAATTATGTATTAATTAAGCTCTTGATAGAGACTGCATTGAGACAGAAACTCTACCCAACTTTTTGGCTGTCACCACATAGAGCTCCAAACAATCAACAGGCGCCATCGTATAAGGAAGCTGTTTGCAAAAGTTTAAAGAATATTAAATTTTAAGTTCAGGAGGAAGTCCACTGAATTGGTGAAGAAGGAAGCACCCGACGTGTACAATAGATAGCATCGCGTTGGGCAGGACACGAGGAAGGGGGACTATAATCGATCTCACGGTACGACTGCCTTCAGCAATCGATGCTGAAAAGAGGCAAATATGCGAACCATTCGTATCCTATTTCCAATAAGCTATTGTTGTTGTTATTTCATTTGAGGGAATTGGACATCGTAGTTATATAGTCCTGTGTATTTGTGTGTGAAAAAGATTTTGTCTGATAACCTGTATTATTGTACTGTCTGTAGTGGTGGTGGTGGTGGTGGTAGTAGTAGTAGTAGAAGTAATAGTTGTGTGTATTTGTAATATAGGTGAGGATTGGGAAGGAGGCGGCCGTGGCCTTAAGATAGTAACCATTTTCCTGGAGTAGAAGTGCAAATCTGGAAACTTCCAGGATGTCTGAGATGAGAATCGAACCGACCTATTCTCAGATTTAACTCAGTAGGTTGAGTATACCCCGTTCCAGCCCTCACACCAGGTTTAGAGATTTACTGGCACGTTAAAGATATCCATCAGGGCGAAATCCTGGCACCCCGAGGTCTCTAAAATCCTAGTATGTTGTCAGAGCCGGGAATCGAACCCGGATCTCTGAAGCGACAGCCAAGAATGCTATCCACTGCAGCACGAGGTGGTCTCTAATGTGTACTACAGCATGGAAGCAAATCAAAAGAATCTGTAGTAGGCTGGATACCAGCAAAATGGGCGACCAGGCAACGCCGCTTGAGTGTTTTAATGCCACCAGTCGGGCGACCTTACTGGGGTTGCAAAGACAGGTGGACCGAACTGACTCGAGTATCCGTGACCTAGAAAGCAGGCCCCCTCGCTACTGACTGCTTCCAGTCGACCAACCGGGTCAGGGAATGGAATGATAAGCCTTTATCTAGCGGCGAGGATATGAACTGTGCCGGCTGCCGAAGCCTGTCGCACTCCGCTGGGGCAATGATTAAATGAATGACATATGAAATGAAATGATAGTTGAGAGTGTTGCTGGAATTAAATTTGTGACAGGAAAAACCGGAGTACCCGGAGAAACACCTGTCTGCCTCCACTTCGTCCAGCACAAATCACACAAGGAGTGGCCGGGATTTGAACCACGTACCCAGCAATGAGAGGCCAGCGTGCTGCCGCCTAAGCCACGGAGGCTCTCCCCTCGCTACTCCAGTCTCCAATTTCTTATTTGGTGCTTGTCAAATTCAATGGAAGAACAAGTTTTTATCCCGAAATTCGTTAGCTAATTTGAAAAACAATATTCAACATGAAGGAGTATTCAAGACGAAAATTGGAGTCCGTTTCTTGCTTTTTTTTTTTTCAGGGATGAAAATCTACAGTTGATATTTCATTCAATATATGGATGAATCCAGAATTCTCATCTACGTCTCCTTCTGTAGGGGTTATTTTTATTTTATTTAAAAAAATCGAATTTACCCTCCAAGTTGGTGGCTCCCACGGATTCAGCGAGGGAACTCACCTCTACCGCCCCTACGGGCAGTGTCCTGGAGCTGGGAACATCTGATCGGAGTGGATACAACTGGGGAGGTGACCAGCACCGCGCCCAGGTGGCCTCACCTGCAAAGCGAACAGGGGCCTCACGAGGGAAGGGAGGGAAGATTAGGAGGGATGGGCCAGGAAGAGGGATGGAGGCGGCCGTGGCCTTACATGAGGTACCATCCTGGCATTTGCCCGAAGACGAAGTGGGAAACCACGGAAAACCACTTCGAGGATGGCTGAGGTGGGAATCGAAACCCCCTCTACTCATTTGGACCACCCGAGGCTGAGTAGACCCTGTTCCAGTCCTTATACCACTTTTCAAATTTTGTGGCAGAGCCAGGAATCGAACCCAGGACCTCCGGGGCGGCAGCTAACCACGCTGACCGCTACGCTACGGAGGCGACTTGTAGGGGTTATAATAATAATAACTGACGGTAATATAGTCTTCACTACTAGAATGAGACATTGATACGACCATTATCACGTGGCCACTACTCGAAGCTTCATATACCATGTGTAGAGAACGAGCAGCTTGAGTAACTTATAGCCGCCAAGTTGCCTGGTATCCACTATCATGCTACTACAATTTCTTTGAGTTGCCCCATGTGTAAAGGGTCTAAGAACACATTTTTTTTCTTTTTTATCGTTTTACCCTCTTGGGTTGGCTATACCCACGGACTAAGTGAAGGAACCCACCTCTACCGTCACTAAGGGCAGTGTCCCGGAGCTTGAGACTCTGAGACGGGGGATACAATTGGGGAGTGTGACAAGCACTTCACCCAGGCGGCCTCACCTGCAAAGCGAACAGGGGCCTTATGAGAGGAGGGGAAGATTGGGAGGGATAGACAAGGAAGAGGGAAGGAGGCGGCCGTGGCTTTCCGTTAGGTACCATCCCGGCATTTTCCCGAAGACGAAGTGGGAAACCACGGAAAACCACTGAGGATGGCTGAGGTGGGGATCGAAACCCCTCTACTCATTTGGACCAACTGGGCTGAGTAGATCCCTTTCCAATCCTCATACCACTTTTCAAATTCCGTGGCAGAGCTGGGAATCGAACCTCGAACCTCCGAGGTGGCAGCTAATATCGCAGATCACTATATCACGGCACACACATTTGTATGGCATTATTTCAATTTACATTGAAGTCATGAGAGCTGCGCGCCAGGTATGAATAAAGGTTGGAAAGCCATGCACCATTGTCGATGTGAGTAAAACATTATCTTCCCAGAGGGACAAATTATTCTATGAACAGTGTAGTTACCTGGGTACTTAAATATGTCCCAGACCATTCAGATGAAAGGGCAGAGGATTATTACTTATTAGCCGGGACAGCATTCGTTAAATAGTGTACCACTTGCCCCCACACAAAGTGCGCGAAGGTTGAAGGCACTAAAACTACATTCTGTACAGTTCCAATGTCTTCTCTTTGTAGTCATTTTCCCAGGTCCCACAAAAATAATCTGCATTCAAATTAATGGTATCTTTGATCCAAGAGAATATCCACACATCTGTCCATTCAGAACAGGGTCAGGCTGCTCCAAGCTCGGCATTCTCGGCTGTCGCGGGGTTCGATTCCCTGCTCTGTCAAGAAATTTATTTCTGGTTTGAGGACTGAAACGAGGTACACTCGGCCTCTTGAGAAAAAACTGAGAAGAGGTTGATTCGATTCCCATCTCAGCCATCCTGGGAGTGGTTTTCTGTGTTTTCCCACTTCTACTCCAGGCAACTGCCGGGATGGTTCCTAAATTAAGGCCATAGCCACCTCCTTACCGATCCTTACCTGATTTAAAAATGCATAGCGTACACTAATACAGCCATCACAATAATACAGGTTATCACACAAATTCCACACACACACACACACACACACACACACACACACCAAACCCCATAGAGGAGATTAACTACAACAAAAACTCCACACTCGGGACACGAGTATGTTTCTAATCCCACCACTGGCCATCATTGGAATGGCTTCCTGTCGTTTCCCATTTTCAACTCCAGGCAATTGCTGGGACGGTAATTTCCAACCGGCCACGGCCGCTCCCTTCCAAATCCTCTTAACATTTTCATTCATTGATTCAATCAGAACTCGCGACGCAGCCGTGTGCGCTAATTCGCTCACCACGACATCGATGTGGAGCTGCAGTAAGTCCAGAGATTGAAGGTTCGAATACAGGGGCTGACAGTGATCTAATGAGTGAGGTTTCCCCCGCATTTCTTTCACACTCTCTCCAGAGAAATTCTGGTATAGTATCTTATTTCAAGACCCGGGGCACATATCCCTTTCCCTACCCTAATAATTACAGTTACAGACACTTCTACATTCACCACAAAATCACAAGTTATCAGATAAATTGAACAGACACCTCGTAATGGGTTCTGCTTACGTTGTGATGACAAATATACTGTTTTCTACTAAGATATGTTGTTTTAATGGGCACCAAGACCTCAACGCTATGTTGAAATCTAAATTTGTATTTAACAACACCTAGCTCTGGTAGAACACCTTCAAGAATCTTTACTCTCAGATCGTGGTATGATTGGATCATTAATCCAAAAAACAATTGTATCAGGAGAAGGAATTGGTCTATATCTAATGCTACCTACTAAAAACAAAGATTGCATGGTTAAAAGAAGTGAATTTATTGTATAAAAAACAAGTATAGCAAAATTAATAATAATAATAATAATAATAATAATAAGTTTGAATTTAAATTGGAGCGTTGCGATTTAAATATTACCGCTAGAAAATTACGTGAAAACGGAGTCGGATAAATTACTGATTTTACTCTTATTCCCAAGCTATGAATTTACTGAATTACTGAATATGAAATAAAGAAAGACGAGAGATTGCGTAGCTATGTGTCATTCGCGCTTATCACTGGAAATTGCCGTAGCATTTCCCTCGTACTGGATGTTGAAGTGAGCTTCCCACAGCCTCCTGGATGTCGCCATCTTCTTCGTTGTTGATAATATATTTGTAGATATGAAGATTTATGGTCCGTACATCGGAACCAACACGTACAACCACAATGGTTAAGTTTCACAAAGATAGTCGCTAACTCCACTGAATCTCGGAGCCACTCCTCGTGCAACCATACTGGTTAAATTTTATAACGATAGTCCCCGTTTCCACGGCGTGCCAACCATATATGCACCCGCCGCATCCCCACTCTTCATCCGACTTCTAGCTTACGTGGTCTCCACTGATTGGCTGCACCCCACGCGCTACATCCCCACTCTGCCTCATTACACTCGGCGGTAGGGTGAAGTCGTTTTCCGTTCCATACATCCGCCTTTTCGTTAAGCTGCAACGCAGGATTGCGTCATGCTTCCCGACAAGATTAAGCCTGTATTTGAATTCCCAGTGAGTCATGTCTCTCAACATACCCTAACTGACGAAACTCCGTTAAATTCCGTAATCACATAATTTTCTATGATATTGTCGTTCGTAATAATTTGCTTGATAGTGTTTTCTAAGACATAGAAAACCTATCTGTATGCTTATAATTTTATAAAATGCTCCGAAAAATACCTTAATAATAATTATAATAAATTAATAATAATAATAATTTAACATGAAAAATTCTCTTGGCTGAACAATTTGCCGCGTAAATAAATATAGAATGGCTTCTTACTGACTTATGCCAGTGGCATGATAACCCCTCGAAAAACACGTTACATATTCGCCTCGGATCATCGGATGATTTATCGTGACGACGGTCCATTATCCGATTATCCCAGACACGTTAATAATCCCCATCCTAAATACATATTACATAAATGAAATCACCCTAAATTACAGATATATACACTCATAATTTTTCTTTACGCACTTTGCGTCAAAGTTTGTTGTCACTATGGATTGCACTTTGCAACCAGTCCAATGTTTTACATATAGAATAGTGTTCCACGGATATTTCCGCCTCTCAGATTTCTCTATGTTGGAAAAATAGACACAATTATTGTGTGAGCACTATGTATATGAGATGTCACATCACACGCATCAAGGTGTTCTGATATATGCATATCTCCCTAGAACTTCCTAATTTCACTGGAGGTTCCTTCCTTATTGTGAAATTTAATCCCACTTATCACTGAGCACACGATCACACTATTGTGGCAGCGCCTCGTGACCATAATACTTAATCTCTCTTTAAAGTAGATTAAATTAATATTGACTTCTGAAAAAAAAACAGTAAGTGCGCATTACATATAACACCAAATATTTCTGTGCCGTAATCGCCCTGTCTTGTTAAGTTCCCGTAGACCATATTCTACTTAATACTAGTTCTCAACACAGACCAGTTCTCCTCACATAAATAATACCTTTGTACAAATTACCTAAATTACACACTTACAAATCTTACATGGCGAGGCCGTAAACAGAAATCACGTGTGCTGTTATGTATGAGTTTCATGAAGGACTGTCTCGCCTTCTGATGGCCCATCTTTTGCCTCGTGGACGCCTTAAGCAAAAATACCCTGTTCAAGCGCTCACCCATCTCTTGGAGGCAAATGGGAATTCACCAGCGCTACCAAATTCTGGCCTTGGTGTATCGAGACATTTTAGTGCTCAAGAGCATCCGACAATCCCGTCATATTTCCCTGTACCTTAAAAACTCTCATTTACTTACATACTACCCCCCTGTGTGACTTCTGATACGCCTGCCTTGAAGACCAGATCTTCCACGCACCAAATACCACACTTACTCATTTGATAGGCTGGCTCGCCAGCTAAACATCCTCACTTTTTGACACATACTTTCGGAGACTATGTATATTATACGTCCCGTATAATCTGTTTCCCTTACTATCCTCCAGCACATACGCTGTTTTGTCAATACGTTTGGAAACCATAAATGTTTCTGCGTCACCTGCTTCCAACCTTGCAAGTGACTCCCTAAAATGAACGTCATCACGTTGCTCTACCTACCTATTTCTCAGTATTTGTAACGATGCCCTGTTGCTACTGTCCACACATGCTTACCCTACTTTCTTCTGGTGTAACACCTCTACTCGACACTCTATGACTTAAAAATGTCACTTCTGACTGACAGAATGACGACTTAGACAGCTTCAAAGTGAACCCTGCCTGATCTAACTTCTGAAAAACTATATTTAAATGACGTAGATGCTCCTCAAAACTGCGTGAACTAATTACCATATCATCAATGTAAATGGTTACAAACTCTCCTGTGTCATCCCCTAATGCGATGTTTAAAGCCCTAATTAAAGCTGCTGAACTACTCTTTAACCCATAAGGTGTTCTAAAAAATTGATAAAGATTATATTTATGACTAAAAGCTGTAAATGGTCTATCTTCGTACATAAGTGGCACTTGCCAACAACTGGAACTCAAATCTACACAAGTGAAAAACTTCTTCCCCTCAAATGTTTGCATTAATTCCTCTATTGACATAGATTTCAGCTGATCTGAACTAATTCTACTGTTAACCAAACGAGCGTCTAAACAAATACGAACTGTGCCGTCGGTCTTGGGTACCGTGATCAAAGAATTAACATATGGACTGTTAGAGTGCTCAATAATCCCATCTTCATGCATATGATTAATTTGTGCCTCAACTGCACTCTGATAAGCGAAAGGTACAGGATATCTATGTCCTGTGAATACTGACCTATCAATAACGTTCAATGAATGTGTATAGCAATTGGCCATACCAATGCGATCCTCAAAAACTCTCCTATTACACAATAACACATCATAGAGCCGAACACATTGTTCCACCTCTATATTTCCCTGAAATGCAGCATCACGTAACGAGTCCTCTAGACTTCCGTTCGTAATCACACTGCCCACTAAACATGGAGAACCCCGCTCTACGGCTGGCGATATCTCATTTAAAGTACAAATCACACCTACAATACTACTTCTCTGAATTTGGTCATTGAACGCTACTTCTACTTCAGAATCTCCCCATTTAAATTTCAAACTCCCTACATCATAACATAAGTTACCAGACACTCTACTTAGCCACTCTGAACCCAAGATAACACTGAATACTAAATTTGGAATTACAAGGCAAATCTGCTTCTCTACATGATTATTAATTTTAATGTCTACTAAAACTTGCTTAGAAATTACATTAGACCTCTTCCCAACAGCTGTGATAACAAAAGTGCTTTTAATTACCACCTCCTCAAAATTTACTCCAGTTCCTTTCATTTTATCATAAAATGCACTACTTATGCAACTCTTCATACAACCACTATCAATTAAAACATCTGTGTACGCCTCGGACACGTTAAATTTAACTATGGGGCTCTTACTAGCCACTTCCTGAATAATGCCTTCATTATTTAGTTCACGTAATAATTAATTTCTTACATTTAGGTCATAGGGTTCCTGTATAAGTGTATGAACAGGGCATGTTACAGACTGAGATTCTGACCTTACATCGCAGCCTGGTTCGTGTTTAAAGTATTGCTACCGCTTGGTGTAGTACTACTGACTACTGCACTGGTCTGGTTGTTCTGGGTTGTATTAACGGTATCTATCTGTAAGTTATTACCATTGGGCTGATTCCCTCCTTGACCCCCGTTCTGGTTATAATTATTATTATTATTATACCGCCCTTGGTTACCCCTATAATCGTTATTTCGGCCTTGATTTCCCCTGAAATCATTATTTCTACCTTGGTAGTTCGTACCATACCCATTTCCTCTGTACTGGTTATGCTGATTATTATTACTATTTTGGTTCCCCCTATTTTGAACGCTGGCCCCTTCGCCACTGTTCCCTTGAACTTCCTGGTTCCTATTCTCATTAGGCCTGTTATTATTGTTACCCTGGTTCCTACCGAAATTCTCCTCGTAACCGCCTCTTCCCAGAGCATCGAATGTACTCAATAAATTCTCCACTTGTGAGATAGATTTAACATTTTGGATACAGGCAGCTTCTTTGATTCTGTATGGAAAATGTCTTAGTAATAGCCTGACTACATCACTCTCCTCCTTCAAACCATCTAGATATTTGCACGTTAATACCTGTCCTAAAAAGTACTCGGTCATAGTGTAGTTGCCTCTCGGGTTATATTTCCCACACACAATTCCCTCACGATGCTGAGACTGAATGACCTCATTCCAAAATTTCTCACAAAATTTAACTTTGAAATCTGTAATATTCTCAAAATTGTCTCTGTAGACAGCAAACCAGTTTCTTGTCTCCCCTACAAACGCTTGCTCTAAAATTTCAACTACCTGGCACCACTCAACACTACCATCTTCCAGCCTCTCCCCGAATTTATTTTCTATAGTATTCATGAACTCCATTGGACAACCCTTACGATTACTAAATTTGCCTAGTTCTATTTTCCTGTGTGTGCTATTCACATAAACTGGCCTACTCTGGCTATTTTCCTGCCTAATTCTAGCTTTCAACTTCTGTTCTAACACAGCAATTTTCTCCTCAGCTTTTCTTTCGATATTAGTTACAGTTAACCTAATGCTCCCTTCCGATGCTTCAAATTTACCACTTAAATGAGCTTGTTTCTCACTAATCTCATAAATGCTTTCCTTATTCCTCTCCCTTAAAGTATTAACTTCAGTGATTATTTCTGTATGTACTTTATCAATTCTTCCCCCCAGCTGTTCTTTAACCTCTTTTGTTGCTACCTGAATCTTATCAATTTCTCCCCCCAATTGTTTTTTGACCTGCTGTGTTTCAAGTTGCACTAGTTCTTTTAATTTTTCAGCCTGTGTACTGATTCTAATTTCCAACTCCTCCTGTACTTTTCCTAACTTTCTGTCTACATCTGCTACAATTTCTTTAGCCTTCTCTTCCATCACCCCTCTGATTTCTCCTCTAATCTGCTCAAATTTCTTATCTAATTTTAGATTGTTCTCTTCAAATTTCTCATTTAATTTATTGCTCACTTCCTTACTGCTCTGTTCCAATTTAGCATTTAAACTATCGCTCAATTCCCTATTACTCTCTTTATTTTCCCTACTATTTTGTTCAAGTCTAGCATTATTTTGTTCAAGTTTAGCATTTAAAGTTTCAGTACTCTCTTTATTTTCCCTACTGTTTTGCTCAAGTTTAGCGTTTAAACTATCGCTCAATTCCCTATTACTCTCTTTATTTTCCCTACTATTTTGTTCAAGTTTAGCGTTTAAAGTTTCAGTACTAATTTTGTTTTGTTGCATAAATTGGAGAAGCAAACTCTCTAACCCTGCTTGACTGTTTTGATTACCCCCCTCAGTATCGGGATTTACCTCCGACATCCCTGTACTGCTTTCATTTCCAAGACTAGCCATACTGCTCGTATCTTCACTATCCAACTGGAGACCACTACGCAACTTCATCTCTTCCTCAACACTACCCATGCTGATACACACCGATAAATGAAAACCCCCCCAAAATACAGGCACAGAAATATATACCCTTCTCCTTCCACAAATGTTATTAGGTTTTCAGCCCCAAGTTGGTAGCGACAAATGTAATGGGTTTTGCTTACGTTGTGATGACAAATATACTGTTTTCTACTAAGATATGTTGTTTTAATGGGCGCCAAGACCTCAACGCTATGTTGAAATCTAAATTTGTATTTAACAACACCTAGCTCTGGTAGAACACCTTCAAGAATCTTTACTCTCAGATCGTGGTATGATTGGATCATTAATCCAAAAAACCATTGTATCAGGAGAAGGAATTGGTCTATATCTAATGCTACCTACTAAAAACAAAGATTGCATGGTTAAAAGAAGTGAATTTATTGTATAAAAAACAAGTATAGCAAAATTAATAATAATAATAATAATAATAAGTTTGAATTTAAATTGGAGCGTTGCGATTTAAATATTACCGCTAGAAAATTACGTGAAAACGGAGTCGGATAAATTACTGATTTTACTATTATTCCCAAGCTATGAATTTACTGAATTACTGAATATGAATTAAAGAAAGACGAGAGATTGCGTAGCTATGTGTCATTCGCGCTTACCACTGGAAATTGCCGTAGCATTTCCCTAGTACTGGATGTTGAAGTGAGCTTCTCACAGCCTCCTGGATGTCGCCATCTTCTTCGTTGTTGATGATATATTTGTAGATATGAAGATTTATGGTCCGTACATCGGAACCAACACGTACAACCACAATGGTTAAGTTTCACAAAGATAGTCGCTAACTCCACTGAATCTCGGAGCCACTCCTCGTGCAACCATACTGGTTAAATTTTATAACGATAGTCCCCGTTTCCACGGCGTGCCAACCATATATGCACCCGCCGCATCCCCACTCTTCATCCGACTTCTAGCTTACGTGGTCTCCACTGATTGGCTGCACCCCACGCGCTACATCCCCACTCTGCCTCATTACACTCGGCGGTAGGGTGAAGTCGTTTTCCGTTCCATACATCCGCCTTTTCGTTAAGCTGCAACGCAGGATTGCGTCATGCTTCCCGACAAGATTAAGCCTGTATTTGAATTCCCAGTGAGTCATGTCTCTCAACATACCCTAACTGACGAAACTCCGTTAAATTCCGTAATCACATAATTTTCTATGATATTGTCGTTCGTAATAATTTGCTTGATAGTGTTTTCTAAGACATAGAAAACCTATCTGTATGCTTATAATTTTATAAAATGCTCCGAAAAAATACCTTAATAATAATTATAATAAATTAATAATAATAATAAATTAACATGAAAAATTCTCTTGGCTGTACAATTTGCCGCGTAAATAAATATAGAATGGCTTCCTACTGACTTATACCAGTGGCATGAAAACCCCTCGAAAAACACGTTACAACCTTAGTAGTTGAGTGCAGACAGTGATGGATCGCATATGACTCAACCAGCTAAGTAGCCTAGACAATAAAATCTGAACAGACCATTTAACAACAATCACATACTCACACTAAGCAAGCACATTTGGAGGTCAATCACCACTTTCAGTAATTTAACAAAATATCACATAGACTATAACTAATGGGGCTGATGACCTCGTAGTTCCACCCCTTAAAACAACAATAACTATCAAATATTGACTAGTTGCATTACATCACAACTAGCTTAATAAGTGTGCATATTGTAAATACTGATTCCTGAGAAGTATGGTCCAGAAAACGAGGGGAGACAGAGTGAGAAATGAAGATATACGGAAAGAACTGGGAGTACAGTTACCAAATCACAAAATGGAGCAAAACAGATTGAGATGGATTGGACATGTCAATCGGATGAATGATGTAAGGCTACCAAGACGAGCACTGGAACGACGGATGACAGGGAAGAAAGGACGAGGAAGACCAAGAATGCATTGGATGGACTTGGTGAAGAATAGTATTAGAAAACGGAACCTGGATTGGAACACCGTGTTGGAAGAGGAATGGTGGAACGACAGAAGAAAGTGGAGAGGAACCATATTTGCCCCCACCCAGTGTCAACTAGAAAAGTGGAAATGAAGATGATGATGATTGTAAATATTATCACCCATACTTTTAGACATAGATTTAATAGCCTAAGTGTAATTGATCTGATGATGATCGCTTGACGATCGAAACTGGTCAGCCAAGTTTATTTATTAATCTGATGTAAATATTTTTCACGATTAGGGAATAACTCATCACAATTGGGTACAATCGTGTTGACCGACTGAAAAAAAATCAAATTTCAATTAGTGGACGGAGCTGATGACCACATTCCTCTACGCCCTAACCCGAATTCACAACAACAACAACAAAAAACTGTAATCTGTGCAAATAAATATTGATTAGCTGTAAATGTTTTCGGGTAGGGTCTTAAATCCCTCAGCATGCCTTCCTTCGGAGGGGAAGCAAAGCCGGCAGGCCCATGTCATAGATTTACGGCATGTTAAAGAACCTTCCACTAATTACATCTGTGTGAAGCTAAATTAATTATAGGTTAAACAACGCTCTAATTAGGTTCCTACTTTCGTCGCCAGGAGCCGACTGCGGTGGCGTCTAGTAGCCAAGTTCTGAACTAGTAGTCGTTGACGGTTAGAGTAGGAACTACTTGAAATTCAATGTCTTCAGTCCTTACCTGAATTAAAAACAGGTAACACACACAAATACAGCCATCACAATTAACAACGGTTATCAGACAGATTCTACACACACCCAAAGTACACGGGGCTACATGACCGCGTTGTCACAGCCCCTAAACTGAGAAACCAACCAACCAAGAGTCTTAAATATCCCGCCTACTATAATGAAGCATAAATACGTGGTAGGTTGGTTGGTTCCTCAGTTTAGGGACTGCGACAACGTGGTCATGTAGCCCCGTGTACTTTGGGTGTGTGTAGAATCTGTCTGATAACCGGTGTTAATTGTGATGGCTATATTAGTGTGTGTTATCTGTTTTTAATTCAAGCAAGGACTGCAGACATTCGATTTTCAAGTAGTTCCAACTTTTGCTGCCAAACTCCACCGTCAACGACCAACTAGTTCTGAACTTAGTTACTATATGCCACCGCAGTCGGCTCCTGGCGTCGAACGTTGGAACCTAAGAGCGTCAGTCAAATCTAATCCATAATTTAGCAGTATCACACAAGTGTAATTAGTGGAAGGTTCTTTATCATGCCATACAGATATGGCATGGGTCAGCCGGCTTTACTTCCCCTCCGAAGGAAGGCATGCTGAGGGATTTTTACGCTCATAAAAATCCGACGACTTCGGTGGGGTTTGAACCCGCAAACTTCGCCATAGAAGCTCAGCATGCTACCAATTACGCTACAGAAGCTGCCTATAAAAACGTGTTTACTGATTGAAAATTTAATTAGTGAGAACTGGAAAAGGCTTCAACATTTCCTTTGCAGTTAGCTACACTGTAGAGCCCTGCGCGGATAAACAAAACATTATCCGCATCCGTCCCGCATCCGCACGAGTTTTATCCGCATCAGCTTGTATTTTATCTAAATCTGCTGACACTACAATGATATTTCTAATTTATTACATAAAGTACCGTATTAAACAACACAATTAGACATTTGATTAAAATTGGTTCCTCTAGGCTATGTGTGAATCGCAAGACAATGTTGACTGAGTTGCAGTAGCGGCTCGTGAATTTTACCGAGGGGGGACTCAACCATATAAAATACGCATATTTCAATAGCCTATAATTCTATTTACCTCACAAAAGCTCTCATTTGTAGAGGAACTCCATTCTCCTGCACTTGTCAGTATCACTAATGAACTTCTCTATCACTTTATTGTTAAAGTTAGGAATTTCTTTCACCATTTGTTTCTCAATTGACAGCATCCCTAAAGCTGTTAATCTGTCCTCCCCCATAGAATTACGTAGATATGATTTTATCAACTTCAGGGTCGAAAAACATCTTTCAGTTTCACATGTTGTCATTGGCATTGTCACTAATATTTTAATGCCTTTGTTATTTCCTTAAAAACAGTAGTAGCTAGTCCAAATGAAATAAGGAAATCAAGAGTTTTTAAACACTCGGATATGTTGCCATTTGGAGAGAACTCTGGCCGTGAGTAGAAAACACCCAATTCGTGTACGAAATCATCTCTGTCAATTACAGGAAAAGCATCACATAAACGGTTTACATCTTCAACAGGCAGTCGTTTCCTGTAGTCTTCATAGTTTTCAAGCAGGAACAATTTGGCTCCTGAAAGATGATTTCTGAACTCAAATCTATCTTTCACCTCAGCGAGCATATAATCACATATTTCTCTTGCGGCAGCATTTAAATCTTGTGCGGAGCTTCCACATCGTTTTTTTTGGTAATGGCTCTTGTGTTGTCTGGATTGAACTCGGCAAACTGTGTCTGATGTTCTGCAATGAAGACTCAAAACAATGCAGTGCATGTTGTATTTTTGCAACGTCTGTTTCGACCTTTTGCAACTGAGCATGTAAAATGTCCACATGAAGCATCACTTTATTGAAGAAATTCAACCAGAATAAGAAGGTATCATCATTCAGCCACTTAATATATCCAGCAGCTTGTGACACTGTTTCAGCGGTATGAGGTTTTGACGCCTCAGATTGAATGTTTTCAAAGCACTGCAGAATTGAGTCTTTATTCTCAAAAACTGTCCTTACCAACCTCGAACGAAAATTCCACCTGGTCTCGCACACTCTTGGTATTCTTACGCTGCATACGTCATCGAGTGCGGCTGTTCTTTCTGGAGAATTCGAGAAGAAAACTGACATTCCTTTGAGATTAACACAGAAACTTTTACACTGGAAACACACGATGACGCCTTTTCCAGGAGCCTGTTCAACTGATGTGCATAGCAGTAAATGTAATGCGCACTTTTATAGACATATTTAGCCTACTTTCGATTTTTGCAAAAAATGAAAGTAGACTTATGAGATCACTACAGGGCGAAAAAAAGTGTGTCTGTCTGTGTGTGTGTGAGTCTGTTTGTGTTTGTGTGTGTGAGTGTGTGTACTCTGAATGTCTGTCCCCCCCCCCTATCAATTCGAACACGGTGAGCGCAAATTGAACGAAATTTGGTACAAAGGTAGCACTAGCAAAGGACACCTTACTGTCATGTTTTATATCGCCGCCATCTTGACGGAAACGTAATGGCGGCCACACAAATGTTCAAAGCTTAAATCAAATTACGACTAACCTAATCATCCGATCTCTACCAAATTTTGCAATAACATACCTTTATGAGGGCAGCATCCTTTGACCAAACTAATAGGTCATCAGCCTAATAGTTTGCGGATGGCGGCCATCTTTGTGTGAAAATCGCTTGCCCCTATTAATTCGAACAAGGTGAAACCGAATGGAACGAAATTTGGTACAGAGGTAGTACTAGCAAAGGGCACCCCAGTTTCATGTTTTATATCGCCGCTATCATGACGGAAACGTAATGGCGGCCACACAAATGTTCAAAGCTTAAATCAAATTACGACTAACCTAATCATCCGATCTCTACCAAATTTTGCAACAACATACCTTTATGGAGGGAGCATCTTTTGACAAATCTAATAGGTCATTAGCCTAATAGTTTGCGGATGGCGGCCATCTTTGTGTCAAAATGGATTACCCCTATTAATTCGAACATGGTGAAACCGAATGGAATGAAATTTGGTACAGAGGTAGCACTAGCAAAGGGGACCCCAGTGTCATGTTTTATATCGCCACCATCTTGACGGAAACGTAATGGCGGCCACACAAATGTTCAAAGCTTAAATCAAATTACGACTAACCTAATCACCCGATCTCTACCAAATTTTGCAACAACATACCATTATGGAGGAGGCATCCTTTGATAAATCTAATAGGTCATTAGCCTAATATTTTTCGGATGTCGGCCATCTTTGTGTGAAAATCGATTCCCCCTATTAATTCGAACACGGTGAAACCGAATGGAATGAAATTTGGTACAGAGGTAGCACTAACAAAGGGCACCTCAGTGTCATGTTTTATATCGCCGCCATCTTGACGGAAACGTAATGGCGGCCACACAAATATTCAAAGCTTAAATCAAATTTCGATTAACCTAATCATCCGATCTCTACCAAATTTTGCATCAACATACCATTATGGAGGGAGCATCCTTTGACCAAACTAATAGGTCATTAGCCTAATATTTTGCGGATGGCGGCCATCTTTGTGTGAAAATCGATTCCCCCTATTAATTCGAACACGGTGAAACCGAATGGAACGAAATTTGGTACAGAGGTAGCACTAGAAAAGGCCACCTCAGTGTCATGTTTTATATTACCGCCATCTTGACGGAAACGTAATCGCGGCCACCCAAATGTTAAAGGCTAAAATGTAATTACGACCAACCTAATAATCTAGTCTCTACCAAATTTTGCAACAACAAATCTTTATGTGGGAAGCATATTCTGACCAAACTGCTAGATCATCAGCCCAATAGTTTGCAGATGGTGGCCAAGTATGTGTGCAAATCGATTCCCCCTATTAATTCAAACACGGTGAAACCGAATTGAACGAAATTTGGTACAGAGGTAGCACTAGAAAAGGCACCTCAGTGTCATGTTTTATATCGCCGCCATCTTGACGGAAACGGAATGACGGCCACCCAAATGTTAAAAGCTTAAATCAAATTTCGACCATCCTAATAATTTGATCTCTACCGGATTTTGCAACAACATGCCTTTTTGTGGAAAGCATCTTATGACTGACTACAAGGTCATCAGCCCAATAGTTTGCAAATAGCGGCCATGTATGTGTGGAAATCCATTCCCCAGATCAATTCAAACACGGTGAAACCGAATCGAATGTTTTTTTTTTACAGAGGTAGCACTAGCAAAGGGCACCTCATATTCATGTTTAATATCCGTATAGCACGTTGTATTTCAACAAGCTACTACAACCAACATTCAATTATACTCCTTGAAAAGGACAAAGAGTTATAACAATACCCATGAATTTAGGAGAAAGTAGGCTATATGTTCTTTACTGAACATCTTGTTTACTATGACAGTGACACCACCTAAATGTCCTCGAAATACTGCAGCGCCATCATATGTTTTGCAATCAATTTTTCGGGATGGTCTTGTAATAAAAGTTGTAATTCTTGTAAAATGCATTTTGATAAACCTACTGCAGTATGGTTTTCTGCATTGAAAAATCCCCAGAAATGCTCGTGTACCGTTCCGTTCAATTCGTATCGAAACACAATCACTGTCTGGGTCCGAGTCGATACATCTGTAGTATCATCAACCATACAGGCTAAGAATGATGACTGCCTGATTTCGTTTGTTATGAAATCTCTACAAACTTGAAACATACATTCCAGGAGCTCGTTTTGAATTGTTTTTGAAGTACCCATAAAAACTTTTGCATTTTCAAAATGTGTACGTAACAGTGGATCAAGATTCTTGCTGTATTCTATTAACTCCAAAAATACACCTTTATTATGCGAGGAAGCCGATTCGTCGTGGCCACGAAGAGGCAGATTACACGCACCACACAATTTCAGAATATCAATTATTTTTGGCAGAACCTCCCTATTTTTTGTAACCAATTCATTATGAGCACGAATAGCCTCCATATGCGCACTACATAAACTTTCGGCAATGTTACATCTGCCGAGAAGTTGGAAACTGACAGTATTATTCTGATGTCTAGTTGATTTCTCATGTTTCTTTATTTTCACATGTAGGTGCTTCAAATCATTTACTCCTTCTTTTGTCCAATTGTCATCACCTCCATACAGTAAACACACAAAGCAAAAGAAAGAGTTACTGTCCTCACACCCACACATCCAAAAACATTTATCATATACGGACGCATCAAATTTACGTGTAAACGCGCCACGGGCCCTACACGCAGCTTGAACTTGCGTTATATTCAATACTGGCACTGGACGACCACTGTTCTTTAAGTCAACTTTCTCAATGAGCTAAACACAGTTTCTTTAAGTTCCCGCACTTTCATGTTGGTACTAATACAATCCTTGCCTGTAGTTAGCTTGGCTTGAGACTCACGCACACTGAGTTGGAGAGGGGATACATGGAGGAATGCGTTGTCATAGCAACGTAAATTATTAAGCTGGCGATTTTTACTGAGTCCAAACGAGTTCAGGAGACATCTTCCGGCGAGAAGAGGAACTTGGTTGCGATGGCAAATCATTGAGTGCTCCCTAGCGGCAAGCAGAAAGAACATTGCGATTGCAGGAGGCAGTGGAGGGGCGGCGTCCTTCAGTCCATTAGCACGGGCCGCCTCTGCTGAGTTGTGTCCCTCTGAGTATCGGCAAGTGAAACCGGATGGCTAATATATAGCACTTAGTCGTCGGATGTACCCACGCGAGTAAGCGCAGGTATAAATGACTTTTTTTTTCATAAGTCAACACTAATTGAGGACTGGCTTCTCTCACTTCTCTATCATTCTCATGCAATCCAAGCGATAGCAAATAGGGAAATAACAAGAAACGTGATATATGCAGATCTTAGCAAAAACGTTTTTCAAAATCCAATTCAACCTTGTATTCTAAAAACTATCTGCAAATTTAATCGAAACATTATCCGCAGCTTATCCCCTTTCCGCTCAGCCATGCAAACTATATCCGCAAGGTGAAAATCCGCGCAGGGCTCTACTGATGAGTGCATATGTTTGTGTATGGATCCTTATAGATGTTACTGTTACATACCGTGAAGCCAACAGGTCTCTGGTGACGGGTAAGAGGCGTGTATTTGCTCATCCATTGGTAAGACTGTCATTTTGCCTGAGGCCTGTAGTGTGTTTACTGCAGGGCTTGTTGCCTTCTATAAAGCTCTGCAGTTTGCACTGCAGGATGCACGAATCCCCTTTCTTGTGTGTACCGACTCTTTGAGTCCGTTGCAGTCAATTGCTACATGTTTCCCGCAACACCCCCTAGTGCAGCGAATCCACGACCTACTAGCCAGGCTGTGCCACGCTAACACTCGAATCACCTTTCTGTGGCTTCCAAGCCACTTGGGAATTGCGGGAAATGAGTTAGCTGATCAAGCTGCAAAAGAGGTGGTATCGCTACCACCTCGACCAATGCAAGTACCCGCTAGAGATATTCGCTCTCAGTTACGCCTACAAGTTCTGGCATTTTGGGAGCGTCAGTGGCTAGCTGGCCCACTGCCCAGTAAACTGAGAGCGTTCAAGGGAACTACTCGCGTGTGGTGGAGCTCCTTCCGGTCACGGAGGGAGTCCGTCATTTTGTGTAGGCTGAGGATAGGTCATACAAGATCCACCCACTCGTACCTAATGAGAAGGAAAGACTCCCCAATTTGTACCTGTGGAGCCGATTTCACCGTGGCCCACATTTTAACCAAGTGTGTGGATCATGCTGATCTACGAAGAAACCTTGGTTTGCAGATTACACTCAAACTTATATTAGGCGATGACGTGGCGGCTGCTGATTTCGTCATCCGCTTTATGATCAATCTAAATTATCCAGTGTACATTAACTCAAAGACTTGTTCCTTTTTGAATTCTTATTTGTAATTTCCATAATTTTGGTTTATTATTTTCATTAGTTTTATTTTTTGTTTTATTACTTTTAGGTCATTTTCATATTTAGGAGTCCACCTCTCTATTTTAATATGTTCAAAATTTGTATAATTTAATCTGTGTTAAGAGCGCATATGACCTCGCTGTTCTGCTCCTTAAAACTTCATTAACTAACTAAATCCCCAGAGAAACGATTATCAAGGCCACCACTTTCAAACCAATTGAGTAACATAGGTTTCCTTGTCCACTCATGGTAGGGGCAACTTTTACCATAATGGGCGTATGCTCTCTCAAAAATGTGCTGTGTCCCACCCTTTTTAAAAAGCATGAACTGTCGGTGTGGCTATAAATACTTAAGGCTCATCATCTAGAGATTGTGTTCTCTGACATAGTGTTTTGGTAATACAAACTACGAGAATGTTCCGTCTAGTCAATACCTTTCCGTTTGTAGGTAGATTTCATTAGAAAGCTAACTATTGCAATGGGTACCATGTTTCGACTTCCGGAAAATTTCGACATATCTTCGCGTTTCACATCCCCTAGATCCCAAAACCACCGTCAGTTCAAAATTTTATATATAATTTATGTATGTATATATGTATAGATATCAGTTTCTTGTGGACACGATAACTGCCGTAATTTTGCACCAACCACTTTGAATCTTTTACATAATATGTATCCCCTTAAAATCTCGGTTCGTTGATGGAAAAAATCGGTCAAAGGGGGTGAAAAAGGGCGGAGGGGGAGAAAAGGAGAAATATGGCTATAACTCTCTTAATATCTGAAATATTTAATCCATTCAAAGTTCATACCATGTGTAGGATAAGGCCCTAAAATGTATGTTTGAAAAGTTTGTTGATAGCACCAACCATTGACCAAAGGGGTGGGAAAAAGTGTATTTTTCAGGAAACATTAATCATATCTCTGTTAATAGACACAATATCAAAACCGTACAAAATGGACAATATTCCTCCAATAATTACCTAAAACTTTTGTCTGAAAGAATTTTTGATATGACCCACCATTACGCCACGGGGTGAGCAAAATGATTTAAATTATAAGAATATGCCATGACAACTTTACAAAATTGATGAGGGATGAGCCATCAGCAGTTGCTATGACAACGCCACTGCACGAGATCACATTCAGTTTCCCATCTGTCTGTGGAAAGCGACTTTGGTGTCGGAACTGGTAGCATGCTGAACTTCTATGCCCAAGGTCGCGGCTTCAAACCCGGCTGAAGTCGTCGGATTTTCTAAGAGCGCTAAAACTCCCTGAGTATGCTTTCCTTCGGAGGGGAAGTTCCAACGTTCGTTGCGAGTTGCTGTTTCCGGTGGAATCTAGTAGCCAAGTTCACAGCTAGGTGTCGTTGATGGTAGTATTTGGTAGCAAAATTAGGAACTACTAGTATACTTGAAATTGACCGTCTGCAGTCCTTACCTGAATTGCAGACTAATACAGCCATCACAATTAACACCGTTTATCAGACAGATTCTACACACACCCAAAGTACACGGGGCTAGATGACCGCGTTGTCGCAGCCCCAAAACTGAGGAACCAACCAACATCTCTGCGGGTGAAAAAATTTTGCGTGAAGAAGTAACAGACCGTTAGATAGTTACACATCACTACATCAGTGTCGAAACCTTTCATAAGGACAGTGTGACCACAAGTATATAAATGGACCCCAAATGACAAAAAGGTTACCGTCCCCATAAGACAATAAAATGTTAAAAATATGCATAGAAATACGAAAAAGGAATTTAATTAAGCTCCAAATTGTAAAATACTTTCTCGCAATAAATGAGGTCTGATCCTTCTACAAAAACCTGCCTATTTTGCCTATAACCTATCCCCTAGTTTGCCTTAGTTGGTAGCATGCTGAATTTCTATATCCAAGATCGCGGGTTCAAACCCGGCCGAAGTCGTCGGATTTTTATGAGCGTTAAAAATCCCTCAGTATGCCTTCCTTCGGAGGGGAAGTAAAGCGGCGGGCCCATGTCATAGATATATGGCATGCAAAGGATCATTCCACTGACTACAACTGTGCGAAGCAAAATTTGTAGCTTAGATTTGATTAATGCTCTAAGTTCCAAAGTTCGTTGCCAGTTGCTGGTAGGGGTGGCATCTGGTAGCCAAGTTCAGAGCTCGGTTTCGTTAATGGTAGCATTTGGTAGCAAAAGTAGGATTTACTACTTGAAATTGACCGTCTGCAGTCCTTACCTGAATTACAGACTAATACAGTCATCACAATTAACACCTGTTATCAGACAGATTCTACACACACAAAGTACACGGGACTACATGACCACGTTGTTGCAGCCCTTAAACTGAGGATCGACCCAACATCTGTGCGGGAGATAACGTTTTGCGTGAAGAAATAACAGACCGTTAGATAGTTACACATCAGTGTCGAAACCTTGCATAAGGACAGTGTGACCACAAGTATAAAAATAGACTCCAATGACGAGAAGGTTAGCGTCCCCGTAAGACAATAAAATTTAAAAAATATGCATAAAAAGACGAAAAACAAACTTTATTAATCTCCAATTGTAAAATACTTTCTCGTAATGAAGTGTATAAAATGAGGTCTGATCCTTCTACGAAAACCTGCATATTTTGCTTATTTCACCTTGCCCGAGTGCCAAAAAATAACGGAAATAAGAAGAATACGTTAAATTTCGAAACGGACATAGTCCTATGTTTAATCTGGGTATCAAAATTATGTTCATGCAAAATTAGAGCTTAATCGGTTGGGTAGTTTTTGCGTGAAAGAGCACCAGAAAGACACCACTACATGTAGGTAGATTTCACTAGAAAGCTAACTATTGCAATGGGTACCATGTTTCGACCTCCGGAAAATTTCGACATATCTTCGCGTTTCACATGCCCCAAACCCCCAAAACACCGTCAGTTCAAACGTTTAAATAAATTTATGTGTATATTTATGTGAATATATCAGTTTCTTGTGGACACGATAACTACCGTAATTTTGTACCAATCACTTCGAATCGTTTACATAATATGTATCCCTTCAGTATCTCGGTCGAGTTCGTTAATAGGCAAAATCGGTCGAAAGGGGTGAAAATGGGGGGCTTTTTTTTTCAAAAAGGGAATTATCGCCATAACCCTCTTAATACATGAAATATAGAGTCTATTCAAAGTTCATACTATGTATCGGATAAGTGCCAAAAATGTACATGTTTAAGACATTTTTTGATAGCACCAAAGGGGTGGGAATAAGTGGGGTTTTCGGGAAACATTAACCATATCTCTCTTAATAGGCACAATATCAAAACCGTACAAAATGGACAATATTCCCCTAATTATTACCCAAAACTTTTGTTTGAAATAATTTTTGATATGACCCACCATTACGCCAAAGGATGAGAAAAAAGATTTCGGAATTATAAGAAAATGCCAAGAGCCATCAGAGGTTACCCTGACAACGCTTCTAGATTGACAAGGGATGTGCTATCAGAGGTTGCCATGACAACGACATTGCACGAGATCACAATCAGTTTCCATCTGACTCTGTAGGAAGCGGCTTCGGTGACGTAACTGGTACCATGCTGAACTTCTATGCCCAAGGTCGCGGGTTCAAAGCCGGCCGAAGTCATCGGATTATCAAAGAGTGTTAAAATCCCTCAGTATGCTTTCCATCGGAGGGTACCTTACAACGTTGCTGGTTGCGGTGGCATCTAGTAGCCAAGTTCACAGCTAGGTGTCGTTGACGGTAGTATTTGGTAGCAATATTGCGAACTACTACTTGAAATTGACCGTCTGCGGTCCTTACCTGAATTACAGGCTAATACAGCCACCACAATTAACACTGTTTACCAGACAGATCCAACACACACCCAAAGTACACGGGGTTACATGACGGCGTTGTCGCAGCCCCTAAACTGAGGAACCAACCAACATCTCTGCGGGAGATAAAATTTTGCGTGATGAAGTAACAGACTGTTAGATAGTTACACATCAGTGTCGAAACCTTGCATAAGGACAGTGTGATCACAAGTATAGAAATGGACCCCTAATGACTAGGTTACAGTCCCCATAAGACGATAAATTGTTAAAAATATGCATAGAAAGAAGAAAAAAAAGTTAATTAAGCTCCAATTGTAAAATACTTTTTCGCAATAAATGAGGACTGACCGTCTACGAAAACCTACACATTTTGCCTATTATAGCCTATCCCCTAGTTTGCCTGATGAAATTTACCTCCGCCTTCCGGCGTGCCGAAAGGAATTTTGTAAATATTATTTTAGTAACACGGTACATGTTTCAGGGCTATCATATATTGATTGCTCCCTTCATCAGCCTTTAATGAACTGTGTATTCACTAGCTCATACAAGGACATCAAAAACTTTGTAGTCTTTATAAAATATTGTGAGGTTTGAAGCCATTTTTCAGTGTTGGCTAAGTAAACAAAATTTTGGTGCTTTTCAGTCGGTCAACACGAATAGAGCTGGGTTATGCCCTAATCCTGAAGAAAATTACACGAGATTAATAAATACACTAGGATGACCAGTTTCGATCGTCAAGCGATCATCATCAGATCCATTACACTTACTGTCGACCAAAGTATTATGTGTACTCGAGTTTGAAGGTTGTTTGTTAAGTAACCAATAGACCTACATAAAATCCAATACCATCAACATTTTCGTCGTTCTATTTTACGACCCCTGGAGGGTCGTGGGTTCGAATCCAAATCTGGAAGAGGTTTGAAATTTCGAATCTGCGCTTTGCGACTCGGATCGATTCGGTATTGTGTTGATTAAATTAGTATTCAGATGTTTCTTACATCGGATTTTCGAAAAGTCACCTGTAGCCGCCTGGATGGTCGTGGGTTCGAATCCAAATCTGGAAGAGTTTTGAAAATTCGAATCTGCGCTTTGCGACTCGGATCGATTCGGTATTGTTTTGATTAAATTAGTAATCAGACGTTTCTTACATCGGATTTTCGAAAACGTCACCTGTAGTGTCGTGGAGGGTCGTGGGTTCGAATCCAAATATGGAAGAGGTTTGTAAATTCGAATCTGCGATATGCCACTCGGATCGATTCGGTATTGTGTTGATTAAATTAGTATTCAGATGTTTCTTACATCGGATTTTCGAAAAGTCACCTGTAGCGCCCTGGATGGTCGTGGGTTCGAATCCAAATCTGGAATAGGTTTGTAATTTCGAATCTGCGATATGCGACCCGGTTCGGTTCGGTATTGTGTTGATTAAATTAGTAATCAGACGTTTCTTGCATTGGATTTTCGAAAAGTCACCTGTAGCGCCCTGGAGGGTCGTGGGTTCGAATCCAAATCCAGTAGATGTTTGTAAATTCGAATCTGCGATATGTGATCCATATCGGTACGGTATTGTGTTGAATAAATTAGTTTTCAGGCATTTCTTACATCGGATTTTCGAAAAGTCACCTGTAGCGCCCTGGGGGGTCGTGGGTTCGAATCCAAATCTGGAGGAGGTTTGTAAATTCGAATCTGCGATTTGCGCCCCGGATCGATTCTGTATTGTGTTGATTAAATTAGTATTCAGTCGTTTCTTACATCGGATTTTCAACAAGCCACCTGTAGTGCCCTGGAGGGTAGTGGGTTCGAATCCAAATCCCGTAGAAGATTATAAATTCGAATCTACGATTTGTGATCCGGATCTGTACGGTATTGTGTTGATAACTTTAGTATTAATACGTATCTTACATCGGATGTACGAAAAGTTACCTGTAGCGCAGTTTATATTTCAGTGTTCGATTCGCTTTCCCGAAGTCGGTGGTAAATTCGATTTGCGATGTAGGTCTAAATCCCGGATCAGTACGGTTTTGTGTTGCCGTGCCCGTAGCGTCTTGGTGCCTGGATGGTGTCTTTCGTAGGGTCACGGTCGCCTCCTTCCCAATCCTAACTTGAAATGCAATTAAACAGAAAGTCACCTCAATAATACTAGCCCAGGCATTATATGCAAATAACAGGGCCAACCTAAAACAAATAATAATGTAAAGCTGAAATTTGGCTTAGATATTCCCTAGTACCCTAGAAACAAATCCTGAAAAGTCCCCATCTCTGTGGTGTCCGCGTCATAGTTTTTGGAGTGTTCAAAAGGGCACAAATGGGGCCTAAGTGCCAAAAACAGCATTTTTGCTTCCTGCGTTCAAAATATTGATCCAAATTTAGTTCTCGTGAGCTTTAGCAATTAATAAAAATGAACCAGTAGGATAACGGACTTATCAGGCCTAATTATTTCTATTGATGAAGAAAAAAACGACTAATTTATCATTTTTAGCACAATTTTTACACGAAAATTTGGTTAATTTGTCATTAGCAGGTCATTATTTTTTAAACAATTGCTGATATTGACTAATGACCCAGAATGAAAGTTATAAAGCATACCTTTAGCTTTACATTGGCACATTACCCATGTCCATGCAAGAAACGGTTACCGAGTTACGGTCCCAAAGCATAACCGCTGTTGAAAAGGCACCCGATCGCGTTTCTAGGTGACAGCGCTCGGCCTGTCGGAGCAGGTCAACAATACTCGAAAGAATTAATTCAGCTTCTAAACAGTCTTGGATTTTCAGTAAATGTGGCGGAAGTACACAGGTACGAAGTTTCAGCGCTTCGTGAGAAACGTCCAATCCCGAATGCTGGAGCGTTCACGCAGTTTTGCTTTGATAACGCTGACTATAACATAAGGACATTGGACGGGCGAAACACATTTCACTGCATGGGAGGCATCAAGTGCACAGGTCCAGCGCCTGACAGTGAAATATTTCCATTCCCACGTCCACGAGAAGTTTCTATTGCCGGTGTGATAGCGGCGATGGGAAAGTTCAACATTTCGTGGTATCGGAAACCCTCTTCTCCTGGTTCAAAGGACGTCAAGAGTAAGGAGTTAACTGTGGAAGCCCCAAACTCTGTGGCTATTGCGTCGATGATGGACTCCTTGTGGTTATCTGGACGGTGGTCAGGTATTAATTTACCCGCTTCGTGGAACGGCTTTATGAAGACGTCACTGTCTGCTCATGCTCAACCAGCTTCCCAGACAACGTCAGTTGATGCCCAGTCGTTCATTAACTTGGAACCGAGCTATCAATCAACTATATATTCCGCGTTGAAGTTTGCCGCAAGAGAGTGCGCGGAACTGAAAGAAAGCACTTGTTTCGTAACCTTTGACCAGCCCCTATACGCGAAAGTTGCAGAGATAGTCGCATCGGACACTTCAGAGGAACTCAAAAACGTGGTTGTTCGTCTAGGCGGATTTCTCCTTCTGATGTTTTTTGGGGCAATCGGCTACGTGATGAATGGAAGCGGGTTGGAGGAGCTCTGGGCGGAAATATACGCTAAATCGTCAGTGACTCACATGATGTCTGGACGCGCATATTCTAGGTAGGCTTGCAATTAGCTCGCTGTTAATGATTACGTTATGCCTTCAATTTCAAATGTATCAATAACGAGAAACTGTGCATGTTCTAGGGCCCACAGAGCGCATTTTCTGACAAAACAGTCTGTCGGGACAATGTTACTCAACATGAACGATGGGCTGAAGGATGACAAGGACGAAATACAGGCGCTTTTTACCGCATTCCAAGAAGGCACCGCCAACAACTTGCTATCACATCCTTGCCTTCAACGTCTCAAAGAGTCGCTTCATGACATATTTTCTTCAATGAGCCAGAAATCTCGCTCAGGAAAGCTGTTTACACAAAGTTACGAAATTTTAAGTCCTTTAATTATTTAAAATTAGATGCACAAGAACCTTGTGTTTAAATATTCGTACAGTAAACGGCATTATTTCATCAGTTATCGTATAATGTGTTGCAATTAGGCTTTGTTTCAGAAATAAAAACAATATTCTACAAAAGAAATGCAAATATGTACATATTTACTTTAAAGTAGGTACAGTCTGAGCAGACACTGTCTTGTTGGTGGAAGGGCGATAGCGGGCAGAATTGTAAACAACGCATGCGCGCACCTCCACCAAAGACCTTGGGTAAGCTATGCGTCTCACTGTCATCCACCTCGGATTAAACGGAGGCTCGGACTGCCGGGACTCGGATTACCGGGGTTCTACTGTAGTACATCAAACAGCAAGCCTGGAAAATATTGAAGGATTCCGCATCTTAACGCGAGGAAATGAAGGTATTCGTCTCTACGGCTCCAGATGAAAAGGCCATAATATCAGCTGGAGAGAAGTTCGCCATTTGTCTCTACGATAGTGCCAAATTGGAGTGCAAAAGCCTCGACGAACTTCGGGTAGTGAAATACAGCCAAAAAATTGCCAAACAACCGGTCACAGCATCATTTCAGCTGGCTTCACTTCCGCCGACTTCGGCGGCATGCAAACAATATTCACTGCGGGTATATTTGCAAGTTCAGGAATGGTTAGGATTTTCTTTGGACCCGACCCATGTGGATGGAGAATCCAACACTCAGCTTTAGTACCAGTGACAACTCATCTTCCAGCTGCTCCAGATCATCTCCTCAATTTGGTGTCCTGCAACTGCAAGATCTCTTGTGGCAGCCGGTGTGAGTGTGTACGTTCCGGTTTAGAATGCTCCTTAATGTGTGGACACTGCAAAAGCGTGTGGCAACTTCACATTTGATGGCTCAGACGATGAGGACGACGATTGAGTCCGATGTAAGCTTTGTTTTTCAAGTGTTCTTTGTCTAAAAAAAGCTTTTTAAGCTTTGTTTTGTTATTATTTGCATTATGCATATTATGAATGTACGTTTAACTGCTAACAGCATTAAACTCGTTTTGTTCTATGCAAACTGTTTCTGCTAGTTTACCTGGATTCAAAGGAATACCATCCTAAAAGCTCTTGATCAAAGATACAAAATGGTGTCAGCAAGGATGAATAGATGGAGCCCACCAGCGTGAATGGGCGTTCGTTCGGAAAGCGACTGCCACACTTGCACTTTTATATTTGTAACTGTATCTCTGCTGCTGTTTGTCGGATTAACGTGGGCAATGTATCGTTTTAAAGCTACAAGTGTGCTTTACAACTTTTACTTCCGGTCTTTAGTCGCTATCAGCAGCTGTTTACACGATAAGTCCCGGCTAATGACAAATCAGCTAAATTTTCGTGAGAAAAGTTGAGCTAAAAATGTTTGATTACTCATCTGTTTAAATGTATTGCAATAATTACGACCAATAAGAGCATTATATTTAACGCAGTCCTTCTCTTATTACTATCAAAGCTGATTAGAACTGATTTCGGATCAATATTTTGAACGCAGGAAGCAAAAATGCTGTTTTTGGCACTTAGCCCCATTTAAGCCCTTTTGAACTCTCCAAAAACTATGACGCGGACAACGCAAAGATGGGGACTTTTCAGGATTTGTTACTAGGGTACTAGGGAATATCTATGCCAAATTTCAGCTTTACATTATTTTTTTAGGTTAAAACTTAATATGCCTGGGCTATACAGGTTATCTGAAATTGGAGAGAATAAAATATAAGTTCTATTTACATTGATGCTAATGGATGCTTTGCCTGTGACAGTAGGCTACTCGTAAATATACCGTATATCATTAGGGCAGACGACTTCGCAGTTCCGTCCTTTCATACAACAATAACTAACCCGTATTTTTAACCGAGGCTTAATTGACGAATACCACATATTTGGTCTATTTTTGTGTTTGTATATTTTCTTCGTTTCTTGCCGTGGTTATGCGAAAAGTCATCCGTAGTGCCCTTGAAGTTCGGAATTCGATTCCCCTCCCATGTACTAACTGGAATAATCGAAATTGCGATGTATGGCCCCGATCGGTATGGTGTCGTGTTGATTTAATTAGTATTAAGACATTTTTTGCATTGGATATGCGAAAAGTCACCCGTAGCGCCCTTCAAGTTCGGGATTCGATTCCCCTCCCATGTACTAACAAGGTAAGTGGAATAATCGAATTTGCGATGTATCTTTCTCGCGATATTCTTTGTCTTCAATGAATTTTAACAAATCAATGAATTCGAACAAATGACTGCAGTTCTGGAGAGTTAAGATAGTGCTTTGAGATTGTGTTGCTACACTGCATTTGTGACGCAGGCACTGTGCTTCAATTGTTTGCATGCGCGAGGCTTCGTGCGCATGCGGGAAAATGTTTGGTGCGAATCTGTTCTCCTATACAACAGCCTGTTAGTCGTAATACAGATTTTATATATTCTGGTGCCCTTGTGACAAATTACAAACCCTAATGAAATAAATACATATTCCATCAATAACGCAAACAAGCCTACATTAAAAAAAATATATATCACTATCATAAAACTATCCAACACACACTCATTTCCCTTCCCTCCTTGCCACTCTCCGACGAAGTGTTTAAACATTCTTATATAAATACTGAATGGTCTTTGACAAGTTGTTTCACTCAGTTTAACCTTGCCACCTTTATTACCCGATACTCCCACTTAAACCCTTGTGCGCTAATTACCTACCCCTTTTCTTTATTACACCTTAGGAACTGCGATTTGGAACATGGAATATAAGATACCGTACCTCTATAATAAGCAGCTAACTAGAAAGTTAGCTGTCCACCTTTTTGCGTAGTGGTTTCCCACCTCTACTCCACGCAAATGCTGGGATAGTACAAGGGTTAAAGTGGCAGTTGGCGAGGAGGGGCGAGGTTAAACCGAGTGAAACGATTAATATTGTAGCTTACAGCGGTTTCCCACCTCCACTGCACGCAAATGCTGGGATAGTACAAGGGTTTAAGTGAGAGTCGGCAAGGAGGGGCGAGGTTAAACTAAGTGAAACTATTAATATTGTAGCTTTCAGTGGTTTCCCACCTCTACTCCACGCAAATGCTGGGATAGTACAAGGTTTTAAGTGGCAGTTGGCAAGGAGGGGCAAGGTTAAACTGAGTGAAACTATTAATATTGTATCATTCAATGGTTTCCCACCTCTACTCCACGCAAATGCTAGGATAGTACAAGGGTTTAAGTAGCAGTTGGCAAGGAGGGGCGAGGTTAAACTGAGTGAAACGATTAATATTATAGCTTACAGCGGTTCACCACCTCTACTCCATGCAAATGCTGGGATAGTACATGGGTTAAAGTGGCAGTTGGCAAGGATCGGCGAGGCTAAACTGAGTGAAACGATTAATATGGTAGCTTTCAGTGGTTTCCCACTTCTATTCCACGCTAATGCTACAATAGTACAAGAGTTTAAGTGGCAGTTGGCAAGGAGGGGTGAGGTTAAACTGAGTGAAACGGTTAATATTGTAGCTTACAGTGGTTTCCCACTTCTACTCCACGCAAATGCTGGGATAGTACAAGGGTTTAAGTGGCAGTTGGCAAGGAGGGGCGAGGTTAAACTGAGTGAAACAGTTATTATTGTAGCTTACAGTGGTTTTCCACCTCTACTCCACGCAAATTCTGGGATAGTACAAGGGTTGGCAAGGAGGGGCGAGGTTAAACTGAGTGAAACTATTAATATTGTAGCTGTCAGTGGTTTCCCACCTCTACTCCACGCAAATTCTGGGATAGTACAAGGGTTGGCAAGGAGGGGCGAGGTTAAACTGAGTGAAACTATTAATATTGTAGCTGTCAGTGGTTTCCCACCTCAACTCCACCCAAATGCTGGGATAGTACAAGGGTTTAAGTGGCAGTTGGCAAGAAGATCAATGGGCTCCGACTCCATTTAACCGACTGAATTGGCATTTTGTAGGGTTGTATTGCACACCCCAAGGAACCTTGCTGGCAACGATAATTTTACTGTAGATAGCCGTCTCCATTCCCTTCATTTAAGTCCTTTGGCACAAATCTACAACATTTCACCGATCTGAACCAAATTTAAAGTATTTACCATTTGGAACCCTGCCGCCAACACTATCCACATGAAATTTTGACAGTTCTTTCCTTTCTTCAGATTTAGGCCCTTTACCACAAATGTACACCAGTTGACCGATCTGAATTAAATGTTACGTACCATACTTACCATCCGGAACCTTGCAGGTAACACAGGACAGCCCTCTCCATCCCCTAGGTTTAGGCCGTTTGACACGTAGACTAAATATCGAATTTGTCATAGAAGGATCACTCTAGGCTCATTTTAGGACTCGCAAAGCAAGAAAGGAAACTCAGGTTGTAAACTTTGGTTCAGTTTGGTGAAACGGAGTAGATGTGTATAAATAACAGACAAAGTGACCCCAAAAACCTCAATTTGAGGCCCTAGAACCAATCGTGTGGAAAGAATTTCGGTGTTGGACCACGGGTCGAGAGTCGCTGGGAGTTAAGTTGTAAGAGTAGTATACATTTTTACCATTTGGATATTGCGTAATCGTTAGGACATATTGCATCATCGTGACGTCATCTGATAGCCATGGGGGTGTGAGCATGTGCAGCGTGCACGTGCAAATGTTAGCGTGCGAAGAGGTCGACCTTTAACCGCTTGAAGCAGATAACCTTTGGTTAACCGCTTGAAGCAGATAACCTTTGGCTTATTTATGCGATGGAGATAAAAATTAATAGGTGTTGACGTCATCTGATACCCATGCAAGTGTGCAGCTGTGCGAGCGATTACGTGATATGTCTGCAGTGTTCGCGTGAGACGTGGTTGACCTTTAACGTCATTGGGTAAGAATGTAATCTTTGACTTCTTTAAGTAATAGTGATAAAAAAATGAGATGATTGCGTCAGAAGCTTGTTTTGTAGCATTTGGTTTCTTGAGTGTAGATGGGGGTGAAGGATATATAAATGCATGTGTGCGTGGATGAGTTTAACTTCTACGTTTGCGCGAAGGGAGTGTGTGTGTGAAAGAAATAAAGAAAGGCAACGACGAGGAACAAATTGTGTGTGTGATGGATGTTCTAACGAAGTTCAATAACTTAGCCACTTGCGTTGAGTATTCTAATAAGAAACTATCAGAACTAATAATTGATTTACCGTATGTGGTCCGAATTATTCGGTCTGTGGAGACGAGATTTGGAAGAAAAATAGTGGTGGACATGATCATTGAAGATGAAATAACAAGTGTATTTCTACCAGCTGTATTTGCAAAACTAAGCGCATCAGAGATCGATGAACTAAACTCACGTAGAGGCAAACTGATGTTGGTGTATTTGGGGTTGAAGAACCGCTCACATCAAGTTGTTTTAAAACTGTAAATTTTTGGTGAGTATATATATGCAGATTATATCTATGTATTGATTGATATAACGAATGATATATATTTAGTTGCTTATTATTTCTTAATTTGTTTAATTTTTTTCAGATTATCTAAAAACTAATAAAAGGAACAGCAAAATGAAGTGGAAAACTGTTAATTTTCTGAGCGGAACTGAACATCGATCGCACCCGGTAATAGAGTATGATCGTGTACGCTTTCATCAGTCTGAAGCAGAAGAAGAAGGAGAAGAATCTACGAGTGGAATTTCAACATTTTCAGTCTACGTTACTAATGTTAGCAAATCAGATGATAGTCAGCGAGAGGTGACAGAAACAGTTCTAAGATATTTGTTACAAGAATTATGTGAAGATGAACATTTTATTTGTTTCTTCGGATACAATACATTTGATGAGGTTTACAAAATTGAACTTTCCATGACTTGTTTTGAGGTAACAAAATTGAATGAGTATAGAAACAAATTACTCGGTAAACTTCAGGACGAATTTCCCTTTGAAGCCATTCATTGTTCACTGGAGATTACAGGCAGTAATTTATCTCAATGGCTTGAATACACTTTAAAAGATTATAGGTTTATGGTGAGCCGATGTTACAGCAACTGCTGGTGGTGTATTAACAACAGTGCAAATTGGACAGTTGCTTAGACAACAATGGCAACACCTCCTAGCAAACGTTGAAAGGTTGATATTGTAATACATAATAATATCAGTGAAAATATAAGAAACTAATTGGACAATGCATTTGAAAGTGTTTCTAATTTTAGAAGTGAACTAAACGGTGCTATTTCAATATCATACCAAATCGTGGAATACACTCAAACAGACTTGATTGGGAACAGTGATGAGTTGATTGAATGTTGGAGAGTTATTAGCGACCACATATTGCAACAAGCTGTGAATTGTGAAGAAATTACACTTCAAATAAAGGATGAATCTTTCTTAAGCTGTGAGTTAATTGAAACGGCATTCAATTCTAGAGTGTACACACTTGCAGTTTCAAAGGTTAAGAATGAGTTTTTGGATCCTCGCGAATATTTAGCAAATGCTAATATTTGGTTTACAAAGTATGTTAAGAAAGCGTTAACTGTGCAAGCTTTAAATGTGAATTCAGTTTTGTGTGCACAGTATGTGCTTCGCGACATATCAGAAACAAAATATTTTGCTGCCAAAAATAAAGTAGTTTTCGAATATACGGATGTAAAAGAATTTTATAATAATCATATCATAGAAGGTACATTGACAAAAATGAGCGAATTTGAAGCAAATGGCTCTGGGTGGGGAAAAAATTCATAGTTTGAAAATTAATATAAATTAATATGTTGGATTTCAAGTAGGAATGTCCAATACTAGTAGATTGCCTGATGTAATAGCCAATAAACAAGCAGTGCTAAATTTGTATGATACAAAGGAAGCTTGTTTTGCGTGGAGTGAGGTTGCTGGTTTGTATCCAAAAACGCGAAACGTGAATCATCTTTCTTCCTATCCTAATTACAGAGATGTTTTAAATTTAGATGATATTCCAATCCAATGCAAATGAAATATTTAAACAAGTTTGAAAATCAAAACAATATTTCTGTAAATGTGTATGGAGCACAATATGATGAAAACAATTGGGTGCGTATGGGAACAAACGAAGTAAAAGGAAAAAAAAACATTTACTATTGTACCCTTGTATGTATCAGATAAAGTATATGAAAGGAGTGTGGATTTATTGATGTTGCAGATTGGAAACAGTGAAAGTTATCACTTTTGTTTAATTAGAAATCTCGCTCGCCTTGTGCGTTCAAGCGTCACTAGCATTCGTAGACGGATTTATATATGTAGACGTTGTTTGTCATATTATTTTCTTGAGGATGAGTTAAATGTTCTCTTTGCGGACTGTAAACAGTTTCCTGTTGCAAAAAGCATATTGCCAACTGACGAACAAACATTTGTTAATTTTACAGAATTTAAATTTAAAGATACAGTTCCATTTATAATTTATGCAGACACTGAATGCGTTTTGTCTCCTATTTCCTCTTGTTTTCCAAATAGTGACATTCCTAACTCTACATTAACCCATAAACATATTCCTTACAGCATTTCTTTATACCTTCGTTGTAATTTTGATAGTGATTTGTGCAGTTTTAAACTCTTTAGGGGAAATAATTGCATAGAATTGTTTGTAAAGGAACTTTATAGTATTGTAGACAAACTTCAAACATATTATTTATCTGCTAAACCGATATTAAAGAAGACGGAAAATGAAGAAAGATTATTTTTGTTAAGTAAAATTTGTCATATTTGCGAGAAACTGATTGCAGATAATGAACTCAAAGTACGCGATCATTGTCACATAACTGGAAAATATAGAGGAGGCGCACACAATAGTTGTAATTTAAATTACAAAGTAACAAAGGTTCTGCCTATAGCATTTCATAATCTAACGGCCTATGATGGACATTTTATAATTAAAGAAATTTGTGAGAAACAAGATGGTGAGGTGTTACATAATCCTAGTCATATAAGTTTGTTAGCAATGAATATGGAACGTTATAAAGGGTTTACAAAGTATGTACGGGTTAAGAATGGATTCATTCAGTTAAGATTTATCGATATATTGTGCCCATTCCACAATGAAATATGCAAATCACAGTTTGCCAGCAACGCTCAATCAGGAGTATCGGGGTTCATGGCATGTTCTCCCACTCTGTGACTTAGATACTTTGGATCAAATAGATGATACACTTCCAAAAAATAAACAAAAATCAACTCCTACTATAAAAATATTCAATTATTCAAATATATGGCGCTACAAAAATTAAACAAATAAAATACTGACCCTTCAACTCATACTTGTTCAAAGTTGAACAAGGAATTCATATTAAACAAATATTAAATCATAATAAATGGTTTTCCATAAACCAACAAACATTTCCATTAAGTTTCACTTCCATATAGTGTCCTTTTAAAATTCAATAAAATCATGAGCTCCAACTGGCTCGATAATGTTTATATACATTGTGTTATCCATTTACAACACATCACTTCCCATTACATGAGTATATCTTCTAAATCAAAAATATAAAAATTTACCAAAGTACTGTTAATCATTTACTTAATTTTGGGGCTTTCACAACGCTCATATGTTACCATCCCTCTCTCTCAAGTCAACAATTCACTACTGTGATTGGGAAACATTTGCGTACTCCCGAGCTACAGAAGACTACTTGAACAAGTCAAAAATTAAGATCACTCCCGGAATCTAATTGTCTTCACTAAAACTCGTGAATCACTGAATTATATATTCATAAAATTAGGGATTTATCATTATTTGTCTTAAAAGACCATTATATCATAAGAAAGCAACGATCTGAACTCTGCAAGTGGTAATATTCATCTAAAAGGACCTCTGTTCGGAGACCGGCTCGTTAAAACAAACTCTAAACACTTCTGTGTACTATAACTCAAACAAACCTTTCCCAGACCTACCACACTCCGTCAATGGTAAGGGTCTGGCCTTGGCTACTTAGCGTGATTTATTGCAGGGAGGCAAAGACTTCACTGTCTCGCTCCACCAGAGACGAGCTACCCTCAGCTTTTCTACAGCTGTTCTTAAATGCAGTTCCCCAAATGACAAGGCTTTCATACTAATTTTTATTACAACATATTTAGGTTCAACAGACCTATTCTCTTAAGTTCGGCACATAGTAATTATGAAGTGTCCTCATTGGCGGGTAAGAATAATTCGATATTACAACAAATATTTAGGGGCTTAAACATGGACGAATCTGAGTTCGATCCTTTCAAATGCTTCGGGAGCAATATCCCACACTGGAGGACTTATAACATTCGCGACTTAGGGCAGGGCTCACCTTATACCAGCGCTCATAATATAACATAATTAGCACCCTTTTTACCATACAACACACACGCGGCCTCGTGATTACATCACTACTTTGGAGGACTTATCATAGTTCAATTACCACGACCAACTGCCCCTCATAATTAGTTTTACCGAGTATTTCAACGCATTCCTAGCGTGACAAATTACTTCAATGCGCTAAATGGCGCTTATACATTAATTAGCCAAGTTGCCTTCAGAGAACTAATAAATTCAAAATCAACATTTGATCTACATCTCAATTCTATATTACTCTTCTCCCTTGACTATAATCATTTTACCATAAGAACATGTGTTTATAACATGTATTAATTCATTTAAAGGAGCTCGGAAGCTACTATTTTTCATATAATTCATCATAATATTCATTCATTTATCTAATTATTATTATTATTATTATTATTACCCTTGCTTTCTCATATTTAAATCATTTATCAATTACACTGATATTTTACTTAACACATTCCCCAAGGGATTCATTTTCATTTCACATAATTATTGTATACTTTCTCAAATTAATCGTTCAGATCGCGCTATTATTCTTTTATTTGTTATTCAATCATCCCTATTCTTTCTTTCTCATTTGGATTATACGCAAATCTTTCCCAACACATAACATAATGAAATAGTTACTCACATGATTGTACGGTCAGCGACCGAATCTTCCAGCGATGTTTCATTTTGCCCCCTCACTGATTTTTAAGCCATCTCCATTGATATACTTACACACAATGACACTCCTTCATCCACACATAAATTATTTACCTTAATCACTTGTAACATAATGAATACCATTTTGTATTCGTTTACCTTAACACAATATAAATTCACTAAACTTATTACACTCAAAAATTTACACTATATTTACATTACACATCTTTTAATCACTTGGGCGTTAATTTTCACCTTACACACGTGATTTCTGTCTTCCCCGTTTCCAAGGGTGACACTTTGATAACGTCGGCTCCCTAATCTGGCAAGATAATGGAAAGTCTCGATCGATTTACACCTCACTGGAACGGCTAATCTTCAAATCCGGGTTTTGACTATCGGCTTCTATACTTTACTTGCACGATGTTGATTCTTACTAGACACTAGTTGGTTCGTCTAGATAAAGTCTGTCCTGGTTACGGCCTCTCGAATAATTTATCGGTGACCTAATACTTCCCTAGCATTAACTGCTATTCCTTTAGTTTGTAGCTTAATGCTTTTACTGTTCGTTTGTCTACTAAGACAAAGCCTTGAATTACAATTCCTAATTCTTATTGTTCGGCGCTCTAGTCCCTACCTTTCCGGCACACTAGGCGTTATTTATTTCGTTCGACCCTGATCGGGTTCCTTGACGTTGATAGAACTGTTTGTTTCACTTCCTTTGGTACTTCGAAACTTTATGACGCTTTATGTCTTTAACTGAACTATAATTCGAGTACCTATTGCCAGTTATTTCTTCAAGTTCGCAGCCTAATTTTGACTGTAATAATGAACTTTAACGACAGAGTCTGAAGCTTACTGAGATAAATCCTATACTAGGATTTTACTATCTCTTCACACGGCGATACTAATGACGATACTGCTCGGCCACTCCCATACGGGGTGCGCGTTGGTGATACAGCGTATCACGACCTCTCAAGGTCTGGTAAATACTGCATGATCTTCCTTTTTCATACAAATCAGCGACAAAAAGATAAAATCCTCGTCTTCTTCAGCACTAACTTTTGAAGTAATAGTCGCATAATTTTGAAAAATATATCTCTGGAAAGCTCGTGTTCTAAACGTAAACTGACTTCTTTGATCATGAAAATCGATCGTACAATTCCAAGATAGTAAATAAATTTTGCTCTTCAGATACGTGGGTGTTACGGTTTATTTTCTCTCCCTACCAACTCTGGTCTCGGGGAATTACTATCGACGTCATGCTGACTCGGCACTTATTTCCTGTGCAAATATTATAAACTTTTTCCCCACACAAAAATCTCTATTCCAAAATGATTCACAATGATGTATTACTTTTATTAATTATATGCTCGCTAAAGGCTTAAATCTAATTATTCCTCTTCTTGAGCAACTGCGAGGTTGCCATTTTATTGCTGCGTAAGGTCAATTTCCGATACCTCCTTTCTCTTACACACAGCGGAAAGTTTTTATCGTTCTGTTAATAGTCATGATCGGCTCTCTATCAGTGCGTCATGCATGATATCATTTCCTCGTGACTCGTGGTATCTTATTATTGCGCCACGTTGTAGCAGTCCTCTACATAAAATCTTTCCAAGTCATTCTAAAGACTGTATTTTTCCTCTCTTCTTTTACCCATAAATGATGAATTCGGCGCTTGAACCAACAGTACATGGGTTCAAATCTGCCCTCCTTAGATAAATAAATTTTCGAAATTTTGAGGAAATTTATTTAAGTATTTTTTCTAAACATTTTATTTTCTCAGTGTCGAAGCCAACATACCATTTCGCAGTACCTCTAATTTCTATTCTCATGGAATCCCACAATAATTCAGGTTTTTCACCTTTTAAAGTCATATCCGGTAATGGTGTAGGTTGAGTACGCTCTGTCCCTAACCGTTCTTCCTTTCTTATTTTTCTGGACTAAAAGTCTGCAGAACATAATCCTTCGTTACGGGTGTGGTCTATCCCTACCCGTTTCTTTATTTCCTCATTTTCTCTTATTAAATTGAAATTTTCTTCTTCAATAAAATCAATTATCTCTCTTAGCTCCAAATACATTTTTTCTATTTCACATTCACAATTGAATGGTTGAGCTCTATTTTCTCGTTCTGACTCACTCCTATTTCTATCCAAAGTGGATTTATCATCTCTAAATTGTTCCATAACCAGGGCTTGTTCATTCGCTTCGTCGAAGTCTTCGGGAGGGTAATATACTTTCAGGTTAGCTGAATTCATGGTCACTTCGTGATTCGTTTCACAGTGCCGATCTCTATAGGCATTATTTCTTAAATCTCTTATTATTTCATACGGTCCGTGGTACATTTTCTGGAATTTCTTGTACACGCGGTTCCCTGGATGCGAAATGGCTGGTCTTTTTACTAACACCATTTCTCCTGCTAATAATGGTCGAGGATACTTCTTGTGCCTGTTTCTCCTTTGTCTTCTATCAGCTTGAGCTTTTAGATGCTCAAAGGCTCTTCTAATTCGTACATCTCTTCCTGGCTGAGCGTCTGTTGGCCTAGGAATGACCACTCCAAGGTCTCTCTGGTTGCTCATTCCGATGTAACGTTATTGGTATCTCTCCCGTAGACTCATGGATCGTATTATTTATACAAAATTCGATAATATCGAGGATATCTATCCATTTCCAATTTTCCTCGGCACAGTATATCCTACAATACTTGGCCGTTTCCCTCATAACTCTTTCTACCGGATTTGCCTCAGGATGGCGAATACTAGACAGGATCTGTCGTATTCCAAGTCTCTCTAATTCCTGTCTAAATTCTGCACTTGTAAAACAACTACCGTGATCCGACAACAAATTCTCTGGTTTACCCAGAATAGGTATCACTTTTTTGAGTCGTTTTAAAACCTGTTTGGTACTAGTCATCTGTATGGGAGCAAGGACAACCATTTTTTGAAAACATCCATAGTCACCATTATATGTCTATTTCCCCTCCTAGCCTTTGGGAAAGGTCCGAAATTGTCAATAGAAATAATTTGACCTGGCCTCTCGGGCAACAGTGGTAATGGCTTTTGTCTCATCAAAAACGCATTTGGCTTAATCCTTTGACATATGTCACATGTCTTGAGCGTATCCCTTACCGTTTCTCTCAATCTCGGCCATACAAATGCTTCTTTCAGCATTGAGACTGTTTTGTCGACTCCCATGTGTCCAAACGATCTATGGGCCAACCCTACCATTTTCCTCTGCAAAATAGCAGGTATAACGATCCTCAATCGAGTATGGTCAGAGTCCGCAAACTTATACAATAATCCATTAAAGTAAGTATAATCCTGAGCTATCTTATTAGCTTCAGTATACGCAGGAGTTCCCCTTATCAAACTCCCTTCCAAGAAATATATGAGCATATTCATCCATGGATCTTCACGTTGTCGTTGGCCAATGCTTCTTAATTCATCCAAAGTGCGCTGATCTCTGTCTTCTAAATCAATAGCCACTACTTCCTCTTCTGTGGACTCTGGCTGTCTACTTAAATAATCTGGAACTACATTTTCTTTCCCCGGGCAATACTCTTTATTTACATCGAACTGTTGTATATATAAAGCCCAACGCATCAACCTTTGACTGGATAAATCCGTCTTCATCAAAAAGGTCAAGGCTTTATGATCGGTTCTTAATGTGACTGGAAACCCATATACAATCTTTCGCCAATATTGCAACGCATGCAATATCGCTAACAACTCGATCGGATTGTATAATTTTTCTCGTGTGGTTTCAGTCTCCGACTTGTGAAAGCTAGATAATTCTTCTTCTCAGGGTTATCCGGGTTTTCCTGATACAGCATTGCCCCTATTCCAATCTGGGATGCATCCGTTTGTATTACAAATCTCTGATTAAATTCAGGATATCCTACCTTCACATAATTTAAGAGCATTTCCTTGGTCTCTATAAACCCTTTTTCTGTTTCTTCGTCCATTTCCACTTCCCCCTTTCTTCAGAAGGTCCTGTAGTGGTGCAACAGTTTTGGAGTAGGACGGACAATGTCCTGAGATAAATCCAATCAATCCCAAAAACTGGCGAACGTTTTTCACCTTTAAAGGCCTGGGAAAATCTCTTATCGATTCTAATTTGCATGGATTTGGTTTGACACCATCCTTGTCAATCACATGCCCCAAAAACGCAACTTGTCTCTGACAAAAGTTCGACTTCTTCAAATTAATCTTAAAGTTAGCCCTTCTTAAATCTTCTAATAATTTTTTTTTACTTTTCCAAGTGTTCATCGATATTTTCCGAGGTAAGCAATATATCATCCACATAACGGATAGTGCAATCCTTTACTTCCTCTGACAGTTTGCGATCAAGCGCTCTTATTAAGGCGGATCCCGCGGTCTTCAAGCCAAACGGACATCTTTTGAAGCAATACGTTTGTTGATCGAACTGAAATCCAGTTAAGAGGCTGGTTTTCTCTTCAAGTTCGAGATGATGATATGAAGAAGTCATGTCAATATTTGTGAAAATCTTCTTGCCTTTAAATTTCCTCAGTATTTCTTTTATGGGTGGTGCCGAATCATTTTCTGGTATAATTTTCGCGTTCAAATTCCAGGCATCCAAACACACCCTTACTGAGCTATCCGGTTTACTCACAATTACTCATGGACTAACATATGCTGTCGCCATTTTTTCTATAACACCTGCATCACTCATCTCCTGCAAAGTTTTCTTGGTTTGTGTGTAATGTTTATCTGCAACCGGGTATGGTTTTTGTCTGAACGGTGCCAAATCATTTACTTGAAATGCGTATTTAAAATTGCGGATCTTTCCTGGCTTGGAATCAAATACGTTCCTGTAATTTAATAGCAATTCCTTTAAGTTTTCCTTGTTTTCGAGGGTAATTTTAGCTTCCTCTATTTTTCCTGACAGGTTGGTCTCGAACTCGGTTTCCAGACTATCTTCAAGTTCTATGTTTAGGACTTCAAATACCTTCTCTATGTCCCTACAACCTCCCTCGGTCATTTCTTCCACATGCCAAACCTGTACTACTATTTTTGCATCTTGTTCCTGTAGATTAATGTTTTGTCCATCCACATCCTCTCTTTGAATCTTAATGCAATTTTGCGCTAGGTCTATTACGACCTTGTTCTCACGGATAAAATCAATACCTAACATAACATTATATGGCAATAGATTTACCAGCAAAAAGCATTGTGAAATTTCAGTGTTACCCATGATCAATTCAATGTATACCTGAAATCTACATGTCAAAGATTTTTCAGGAATAAAATCCCTTAATCTTCACGCTTGAGGTGGGAATTTTTAATACACGACCTCATGTTTCTAATTCATTTAGGAGGTTTTGCGTTATTAAATTAATAGTTGATCCAGTATCTATTAATGCTCTGACAAGTAATCCTTCTATCCTTAACATAATGATAGGTAATTCCCTTCTAATAGGTGGGATTTCTTCCACATCCTCTTTAATTAGCTCATCTGGTCTCGCTATCCAATTTACAATCTCAACCTCCTCCCAGCTCCTGGTATGTTTCCACTTTTGATGATTTAAATTTGGAGTTTTTTTTATCTTGAGGGCTTCCATTCCCCTCATTCTTCAACGTAGCTTGTAACTCCAAGCTTTGAGCTCCTTCCAGTCGGTCGGGTGATTTTCTGTTCTTCATTGCCTCACCCCAACGGACTCTTTGCATCTCAGGTTCGTCTGTTCGTTCATTCATATAACGAAGACTTTCCTGATACCTCTCTTCAATTTCGGCCCCATATTCATCGTTTCTGTCCTCCGGTCTCACATTCCTTCTGGGATAATTTCCCCATCTCTTTATGTTGTCCTGCCTTTGATTATTATTATTATAGGGTCGGTTCTCTTGTTTCCTATAACCCGTATTTCTGGGATTTCTTCCTCGATACCCTCCTCTATAATATGGCTGTATTCCCCTAGGCTCTTGATGTCCATATTTTCGACCCAGTCCCTGAGTATTTGTACTAGTTGACTGATTTCTTGTCGATGGTTTCTCTCTATCCTCTTGACTACTGGCCATGTGTACTTGTTCAGTATGTCTTTGATGCCTGGAAGCAACGTGTGAAGTCGTCATGTCCAATTGACGTAATACGCTCTCCACTTCCACAGCACTTCTGGCTTTGGATGAGATTAACAACCTTTGTATCTCATATGGAAGTTGTCTTGCAATGGCGGCACACAGGTCGTTTTCAGCTGGGGCAATATCTAGTTCGCGGTATTTACACAGCTGAGCGGTGAAAAATTCTGAGTATTTAGTGGGGGCATTCGTACTATATTTCCTAGAGTACAGATCTAGCCTCAGATTTTCTTGTACATCTGCTGCCCAATATCGTTTCAGAAAAGCTTCTCTAAAACCTTCCACCGTGTCAAATGTATATCTGAAACTCCTGAACCAGGTGAGACAATCACCTGCCAACAACTTCTCTATTGCTCTCAGTCTCCGAACCTGAGGAACTTTCATCTCATTCAAGTATTGAGCTAGCTCCTTCAACCAATATTTAGGAGTAATCGACATATTATTACCCGTAAATTTCACCGGTCTTTCCTCATTTGACTTGATAATGTTAATTATTTGTCCATTTGTTTGGTTCATATAAGAATTTGACATCGCCATCGGATATCCTGGGTTCTTTTAAGGGCTCTCCCCTCCTAAGTCCCTATCTTGATTAATGCCTTGTTCATGGGTATCTACCCATCCTGTCTTTGGAATTCATCCTGACTTTCAAATTATAATTTTCTTTCTCTTCGGGCACTCTCTTCTTGAGACATGAGCTGAACTTCCATTTGACTATTCTTGTGTTCAATCCTTTCCAACCGTGATCCAAATTCATTCTGAACTCTTTCCCGATTCCTCTTACTACTTTCAACTTCTTGTTTGAGTTGAAATTTTTCTTCTCTGAAACTATCCCTTATTTCAGCTAATTGTCCTTCTACCTCTTTCTTGATGATCATGACTTGTTTTTCTATAATTTCTGGCTTCACGTCACCTTTGGTATCTAAGTCTTCTCGTATCTCCTTTATCTTTTTCTCCATCTCTTTTTGTCCTTTGTAGACTTTTTCCTGGATCTTGTTCATCTCCCCTGGGGGTTTTCCTTGTTCATCGAATATGATTGTTATGTCAGTCATAACCTTATCTATTTCCCCCTTTGTGGCTCCCATCTGTTTTGTTAATCCATCTACAGTTTCCTGAATTCCAGTAACCCCTTTATCTATCTTCTCTATTTTTAAGAGTTGTTCGTCACGATCCGTTTTCCGTTGCTCGCTTTCAACTTTAAAATTCCCTTCATATATACCTAACTTCGTGGTTATTTCCTCCTCATGCTTCATCAACCATTTATCCACCTGTCCCGTGAATGTGTTAAATCGCAATTCCCTTTTGTTTGCATCGACCTCACCTTGCTTCTTGCCGTCATTTATTTCCGCCTGAACTTCCTCGACTTTTTCCTCGAGTTTTCGTACTTGGTTCTCCACCCCTTTAAATCTGTCTCCTAGCTTATTAAGACTACCTTTTATCTCATACCGGGATGTTTCACAAAGATTCGTATTTGACCCATTAACTCCTCTCGCACCTCTTGGATCCGGTTTACAAGTTCATCTCTACATCCGTCTACATTCTTTTTACAAGTTTCTTCCATTTTACGTGTGATTTCCCCTTTTAACTCATTTAACTTACTCTCCAACCCTGTGTCAAAACCTTGAAATTTAGCATTCATTGTCTCTTCTATTTCAGCCTTCAGTGCCTTATTATTTGTTTTACTGTCGGCTTTGATAGATCCTAAATTCTGATTTATGGATTCTAAATTATTTTTATTTGCACTCTGTTGGAGGTCCAATGTATTGTCGAACGTTTGATATCTATTTTTCATGGCCGCCAACTTTTCCTTATTATCTGCCTTTAAAGCCGCCAACTTTTCACTGCTATCGGCCTTTAAGACGTCCAATAGCCTCTGCCTCTCTTCACTATTCTCTGCTCTCATAGCCTCCAAGAGCCTCTGCCTCTCTTCACTATTCTCTGCTTTTATGGCCTCCAAGAGCCTCTGCATTTCCTCATTCAATGACATCCTATTATCTTAAAGAATACAGTGGGCTACTACGTCCCATCGCCGGTTCATGCATGAGAGATGGTACTCGGAACTCTTGTGTCCCAATTTCCAAAATTCAACCTCAATACAGGTGTTTACTAAAACGTACCCTTTTGGTATACTCATTCAATATCAACTTCTTTATGGAAGTGATTTAAAAATTCAAAAAATCTTGAAAAAACATATTTTTCAAAAAATGAAAATTTTAGTTTTTCATGAAAAACTCGGGTTTTCCCTAGGAAAACTCATCCCTACGTACTGGGCGCCATGATTTGTTTATATAGGGGGTGTTTATTATTCAACGGCTGCTCGGTGTGAGTTTCCAGTCCCAATGCGGTCAGTTACCTTTATATTTTGTAGCTAATTCTATCACTATTTTTACTTTTACGTGATATGACCGGCTTAAGTGTTCCTCTAATATTAATCCAAGCACATTCTTTCTATGCCCCCATGTGCCCATTCCACAATGAAATATGCAAATCACAGTTTGCCAGCAACGCTCAATCGGGAGTATCGGGGTTCATGGTATGTTCTCCCACTCTGTGACTTACATACTTTGGATCAAATAGAGGATACACTTCCAAAAAATAAACAAAAATCAACTCCTACTATAAAAATATTTAATTATTCAAATATATGGCGCTACAAAAATTAAACAAATAAAATACTGACCCTTCAATTCATACTTGTTCAAAGTTGAACAAGGAATTCATATTAAACAAATGAAAAATGAAAATCCACAGCCTGCTTCCAGTCTCCGACCGGGTCAGGAATGGAATGAATGAAGCCCCCATCTAGCGGCGAGGATATGGACTGTGCCGGCTGCCGAGGCCTGACGCACTCCTCTGGGGCAATGATTAAATGAATGACAGATGAAATGAAATGATAGTGGAGAGTGTTGCTGGAATGAAATTTTGACAGGGAAAACCTGAGTACCCGGAGAAAAACCTGTCTGCCTCCGTTTTGTCCAGCACAGATCTCACATGGAGTGACCGGGATTTGAACCACGGACCCAGCGGTGAGAGGCCAGCGTGCTGCCGCCTGAGCCACGGAGGCTTTCCTTCCACATTGCCCTCCAGTATTGTGTGCAGAACACTTTCATGCCTCAAGATATGACCAATCCAAATGTCTCTTCTGTGAGTAAGCATATTCCATAAACATGGCTTCACTCCAATCCACTTCAGCGTTTCTTCATTACTGATTTTGACCACCCATGGAATTCTTAGTATTTTCCTGTAGCACCACATTTCAATTTCAATATTAAACAAATATTAAATCATAATAAATGGTTTTCCATAAACCAACAAACTTCCATTAAGTTTCACTTCCATATAGTGTCCTTTTAAAATTCAATAAAATCAAGAGCTCCAACTGGGCCGATAATGTTTATATACATTGTGTTATCCATTTACAACACATCACTTCCCATTACATGAGTATGTCTTCTTAATCAAAAATATAAAAATTTACCAAAGTACTGTTAATCATTTACTTAATTTTGGGGCTTTCACAACGCTCCCTCTCAAGTCAACAATTCACTACTGTGATTGGGAAACATTTGCGTACTCCCGAGCTACAGAAGACTACTTGAACAGGTCAAAAATTAAGATCTTTCCCGGAATCTAATTGTCTTCACTAAAACTCGTGAATCACTGAATTATATAATCATAAAATTAGGGATTTATCATTATTTGTCTTAAAAGACCATTATATCATAAGAAAGCAACGATCTGAACTATGCAAGCGGTAATATTCATCTAAATGAACCTCTGTTCGGAGACCGGGTCTTTAAAACAAACTCTAAATACTTCTGTGTACTATAACTCAAACAAACCGTTCCCAGACCTACCACACTCCGTCAATGGTAAGGGTCTGGCCTTGGCTACTTAGCGTGATTTATTTGCAGGGTGACAAAGACTTCACTGTCTCGCTTCACCAGAGACGAGCTACCCTCAGCTTTTCTACAGCTGTTCTTAAATGCAGTTCCCCAAATGACAAGGCTTTCATACTAATTTTTATTACAACATATTTAGGTTCAACAAACCTATTCTCTTAACTTCGGCATATAGTAATTATGAAGTGTCCTCATTGGCGGGTAAGAATAATTCAATATTACAACAAATATTTAGGGGCTTAAACATGGACGAATCTGAGTTCGATCCTTTCAAATGCCTCGGGAGCAATATCCCACACTGGAGGACTTATAACATTCGCGACTTAGGGCAGGGCTCACTTTATACCAGCGCTCATAATATAACATAATTAGCACCCTTTTTACCATACAACACACACGCGGCCTCGTGATTACATCACTACTTTGGAGGACTTATCATAGTTCAATTACCACGACCAACTGCCCCTCATAATTAGTTTTACCGAGTATTTCAACGCATTCCTAGCGTGACAAATTACTTCAATGCGCTACATGGCGCTTATACATTAATTAGCCAAGTTGCCTTCAGAGAACTGATAAATTCAAAATCAACATTTGATCTACATCTCAATTCTATATTACTCTTCTCCCTTGACAATAATCATTTTACCATAAGAACATGTGTTTATAACATGTATTAATTCATTTAAAGGAGCTCGGAAGCTACTACTTTTCATATAATTCATCATAATATTCATTCATTTATCTAATTATTATTATTATTATTATTATCATTACGCTTGCTTTCTCATATTTAAATCATTTATCAATTACACTGATATTTTACTTAACACATTCCCCAAGGGATTCATTTATATTTCACATAATTATTGTATACTGTTACGTGCCACCCCCCTAGTGGCACTTTTGTTAACTGGATTACGGTGGGTAGGAAGCACAACACCAATTACTGCTTAAAGAAGTAATTAACTTTATTGCGGCCAGAAAATTACACTACTCATCAGCAATTACAGACAATAGGAACCTTACTCTAGTTTCCTCAAGTCTCCTGCTTGTGGAGAGCTCTTGCCCCTTTCACTTGTCAACAAACCACAGAATTTAATCCTGCCGCTAATGAGCCTAGTGGCCTTGACAGAACTACATGCAACTTCTTCCTAATGTGCGCCTACTACAGTACTTACGAGCACTTGCTGCGCGCTGTTCACCAGCTGGGAGGAACAATGTCACTGGATTTCGACACCACAATATCTGACACTCAGTGAAAGCGCACTCACTCAGAACACGGCAGTCCCCTGTATGTTCCTCACTTCGCCGCTACACTAGGGGTTTCGCAAGTCACCACACTTCTGTCGCTCAGAATAAACGCTCACACTAGCTCGTAAAACACAACAACAACCCCTGCTTGTCAGGTCGCACTTATATAGCAGGCCGGTGACTCAATACATGCTTCCAGATCCATCCAGGGTTCACGGCTTCTCGAGGTTTCCATCGCTGGTCCAGTCACGAATATTCTGGACTATCCCTTTGTCTTAGTAGCCCTGTTGCATAAGGCACACCCAATACAGGAGGCAGGCCACAGCCCAGCCCCTGGGGCAGTTGTGACTCAAGCGGTGAGCGATGACACAAACTCACAGCCGTAACACCACCCCCTTCCTAAAAAGGCTGATCGTCCCGATCAATCATTGGTCCGTCTGTGTCCCTCCGTAGGCTGCCAGGCGATCTCGATGCACGATCTTCATCTTCGCCCTCGGGCTCCGGTGGATCCTGTAGACGACATCGTTGATCCGTCTCACGACTCGGTACGGGCCCTCCCAGGACTTCTGGAGTTTGGGTGACACCCCTTTCTTCCGTAATGGGTTGAAGAGCCAGACCAGGTCGTCCTCGTGGAATCCGCCGGCATCCGTCTGCTGGTCGTATCGGGTCTTCATTCGGTCGGTCTCGATCCACAGTTTCCTCCTCGCGAACGCGTGCACGTCCTCCAGTTGGTCGACCAGTTCTTGACAATACTGGCTTACCGGGATCGGATCATTCCCAGGTCGGCCGAAGGCAAGATCGACGGGTAGACGGAGCTCCCTCCCAAACATGACCCGGGCTGGTGTGCACCCGGTGGCTTCATGCACGGCGGCGCGGTAGGCCAGGAGAAATAGTGGAAGATGTTTGTCCCAATCCCTCTGGTGCTCGCTGACGACTATTCGGAGATGGATCTCGATGGTGCGATTGAATCGCTCTACCATCCCGTCGGACTGAGGGTGTAGCGGCATCGTCCTTGTCTTCCGGATTCCCAGCAGCTGGCATAGGTTCTGGAACACCTGCGACTCGAAGTTCCTCCCTTGGTCGGAGTGCAGCTCCAGGGGTACTCCGTACCGGCTGACGAATTCTTTCACCAGGGTCTCTGCAATCATCGCGGCTTCTTGGTTAGGGAGCGCATACGCCTCCGGCCATTTGGTAAAGTAGTCGCTGACGACTAATATGTAGCGGTTCCCTGCCTCGCTTAACGGGAATGGCCCAGCAACATCGATGGTCACTCTCTCCATGGGGCCGCCCACGTTGTAGGTCTTCAGTGGACCCCGTCGTCTTCGTCCTGGGCCCTTGCTGGCTGCACAATCGTGGCACCTCGCGCAGTGATTCTCCACGTCTGTTCGGCATCCGATCCAGTAGAACCGCTCTCTCAGCTTTTCCAGGGTCTTCTTTATCCCTAGGTGTCCACCAGATGATCCTCCATGAACTTCCTTCAGTACTTCCCCCGTCATAGCCTTTGGAACGACGACTTGTTCCCGAGATGTCTTCCCGTCGGTGCTCTCCCAGGTACGGCAGATGAGGCCATCCCTTACAATCAGCGAGTCCCACTGGGCCCAGTAGGAATTAAACTTTGGGCTGCAGTCACTCACAATGTTCCGCCCGGGTCTGGGGACACAGGCCCTCTTCCATTCGGCTATCAGTCCCAGGTCATCATCTTCTGCTTGTGCCCGCGTGAAAGATTCGCGGCTCCAGCTCCCTTGAAGTTCCACGGTAGTCCTTCGGCACTGTATCCCGGTGTTCTCCTCCCTCCTAGTGCAGAAGGTGCAATCTTCGGGGCACGGTCTTCGTGACAGGGCGTCGGCGTTAGAATGCAGTTGGCCTTTCCTGTGCTGAATCTCAAAGTTGTACTGTTGAAGCCTCTCTAACCACCGCGCGAGTTGACCCTCGGGCTGCCTGAAGTTCAGGAGCCACCGCAGGGATGCATGGTCGGTCCTGATGAGAAATTCCTGCCCGTACAGGTACTTGTGGAAGTGTTCAATGGTCTCCACGATGGCGAGCAGCTTCTTCCTGGTGACGCAGTAGTTCCTTTCTGGCTTTGACAAGGCCTTGCTGAAGTAGGCCACTACTCTTTCCTCGCCGTCCACTACCTGTGACAGGATTCCCCCTATGCCAAAGTCGCTGGCATCGGTATCGACGATGAACCTTGTTCCAGGTCTGGGGTAGGCCAGAATAGGCGCGGTGCAATGAGCCTGCTTGAGTTGTTCGAAGGCACTGTGGCATTCTGCTGTCCACGTGAAGAGATGGTCCTTCTCAGTCAGTCGATGTAAAGGTTTGGCGATGTCGGCGAATCCCCCTTGGGGCTCAACTTCAGCTGGGCAGCCCGTAGCTTCAACAAGATCTCCTTCAGGTTGCTGTAGTGCTCCTCGAAGCTCCTCCCCAGAACGATGACGTCGTCTAGGTAGACCAGGCAGGTCTTCCAGTGTAGTCCCCTCAGAATGGACTCCATTATCCTTTCGAAGGTCGCAGGGGTGTTGCACAGACCGAATGGCATGACGGTGAACTGCCAGAGCCCGCTGCCCACAGAGAACGCCGTTTTCTCGCGGTCCTTAGGGTGGACCTCCACCTGCCAGTAGCCACTCTTCAAATCCAAGGTGGAGAACCATCTTGACCCTGATATGGTGTCCAGCGTGTCGTCGATCCGGGGTAGAGGGTAGCTGTCCTTCTTCGTGACGTCGTTCACCCGCCTGTAGTCCACGCAGAACCTGGTGGAACCGTCCTTCTTCTTCACAAGCACGACCGGAGAACTCCAAGGACTGTGTGATGGCTCGATCACCCCTTGCTCCTTCATCTCTTCTACCATCCGGTCGACTTCGGCTTGCTTGGCGAGCGGGACACGTCGGAATGGGGCCCTAATCGGTGCGCTGTCCCCAACGTCGATTCTGTGCTGGACCAAGCTTGTCCTGCCGAAGTCTTTGCTCCCCACGGAGAAGACATCCTGGAATTCGCGTAGCAGGTCCTGAAGTTGGCGTGATTGCTCTTCGTCTAAATGGTCCTGGGATCCTTGGTACAGCTTCTGTAGTTCTTCTGGCAGGGCGCGTCTTCTTCGGTTGTCCGTCTCCAGGTGTCCGTCCGTCGTTTCTGGGATGCGGGCAATCCAGGTAACGGGCTCGCAGACTCCTAGGTTGGTGTCCCGGTGAACCGTAATATCGTAGTCGTTCAGGTTGGACAGGCGGACGTACGGCAGAGGCGTCGTGTTGATGAGGGTCTTGGCAACTAGCAATCCATTTGCCTGGATGTCCTCATATTTTGGCTCGATGACAGCCGCCACTCCCTCAGCAGTTCCGTCGACAATTACGGCGGCGCTGACCTCCGTCCTGGCAGGAACGATGACGTCCTCTCTCAGCCTTACTCGTCGTGCGGTGACGGCCTCTTGTGCTGGTTGCAAAGCAAGTTCCTCACCTCCGAAGTGCAGAGTGTTGGTACTCAAGTCCAAGATGATGTTGTTCTGGTCCAGGAAGTCCAGTCCGATGATCACTTCGTTTGATACGTCAGCCACAAGCACTGGATGCTTCACCACCCGTCGACCAATGACGAGCTCCAGTGATGCTTCTCCATGTACCGGTGCGGTCTCTCCGGTCGCGGTTATTAGCTGGAGGTTCCTTTGTGTGGGTTGCACTCTCCACTTCGGGATCACGGTAGGATTGACGATGGTCCTCGACGCTCCCGTGTCGATCAGCATGGGCCAGCTCACTCCGTTGACGACTCCGTCGACCATCAGGCTGCTATTGTCCCTCCGTAACTTCGTCACACGCACTTGGACTGCTGGGGCTTGACGACTGTCACAAGCCAACCTTTGCCTCCCAAGGCTGGCTAATACTCGTTTTCCTGGGCCGCGCGGTTTCCCTACGACTGACTGTCGTGACGGAAACCCTTGGCGGCGGCGATCACCGCAGTCCTTGCTCAGGTGGCCTCTCTTACGGCAGGTCCAGCAGGTCGGTAGTCCTCTTCCGGGCCGCCTCTCCGGATGTCCTTCGGCTACGTTTTTATTGGTGGTACTGCGATTCTTGAAGAAACGGCTTAGCGCCTCCATCAATTCGTCGGCTAGGGCCTTGGTCTCGTTGGTTTTTACTGGTTCGTCGACGTCCACTTGACGCACCCGCGCGTGCATTCTGGATGCCTGTTTTGCCGTCTCGAACTCAAGTGCGTGGCTCAGCGCATCTGCCAGGGTCTTATTGCGCGCGAGACGCAGCGCCTGTTGAGTGTCCGAGTCCCGTAGCCCGTCGGTGAAAGTCTGCGTCGCTATCTGCTCCAGAAAGTCGGCCGGCGCTGTTGGGCAGGCGAGCCTTACGAGGCGTGCGATGTCCATCTCGAACTCCTGCAGGGTTTCCGCGTTCTTCTGTACCCGGGTTCGGAGCTGCATCTGATAGGCCTGCTGAAGATGGCTATCTCCATATCGGGACTCCATATGGGCGATCAGGGAAGCGTAGTCCTGGGATCCAGTCGGGATGGCCTGAAGGACGTTAAGGGCGTCACCTCTCAGCGCTACAATGAGAGCTGTAGCCTTTTCTGTGTTGTTCCAGTTATTTATGGAACAGGCCGCCTCGAACTGACGTAAGTAGGTGCTCCACGGGACCTTTCCGTCGAAGGTTGGGGGCGTCACTCTGCTATGTCCCGTTCCTGATATTCCCGGTGTAACGGTGGGCGGGCGTTGGCGCAGCTCGGCAACTTCCTCTCGTAGAGCGTTGAATTTCTCCTCCACCCCCGTCAGTGGGCATTGGCGCAGCTCGGCAACTTCCTTTTGTAAGGCGTTGAATTTCTCCTCCACCCCCATCAGCGGGCGTTGGCACAGCTCGGCAACTTCCACTTGTAAAGCGTTGAATTTCTCCTCCACCCCCATCAGCGGTCGTTGGCACAGCTCGGCAACTTCCTTTTGTAAGACGTTGAATTTCTCCTCCACCCCCATCAACGGGCGTTGGCGCAGCTCGGCAACTTCTACTTGTAAGGCGTCGAACTTCTTTTCCACTGCCGTGACTACCTCACGCAGACCCAGTTCTAATTTCTTCAGGTCCTGTGTCAACTTATTCTGACCGTCTTCCATCTTCTTCTGGCCGTCCTCTATCCTCTTCAGGTCCTCCGCTAGCTTATTTTGACCGTCTTCCATCTTCTTCTGGCCGTCTTCTAGCTTCTTCTGGCCGTCTTCTAATTTGGTAGTTGGCTCCTTGGCTAACTTCTTCTGGCCGTCTTCTAGTTTGGCAGTTAGGTCCTCGGCTAACTTCTTCTGGCCGTCCTCCATCTCCTTCTGGCCGTCCCCCATCTTGGTTTCCATGCCATTTAACTTTTCAAGCAATGCTGCCAATTTCTCCTGCTCGGGTTTTGAAACCAGGACCGTCAGGTGTTGTGCTTGAGTTCGTAATCCGGCTTATGACACCAGTTGTTACGTGCCACCCCCCTAGTGGCACTTTTGTGAACTGGATTACGGTGGGTAGGAAGCACAACACCAATTACTGCTTAAAGAAGTAATTAACTTTATTGCGGCCAGAAAATTACACTACTCATCAGCAATTACAGACAATAGGAACCTTACTCTAGTTTCCTCAAGTCTCCTGCTTGTGGAGAGCTCTTGCCCCTTTCACTTGTCAACAAACCACAGAAGTTAATCCTGCCGCTAATGAGCCTAGTGGCCTTGACAGAACTACATGCAACTTCTTCCTAATGTGCGCCTACTACAGTACTTACGAGCACTTGCTGCGCGCTGTTCACCAGCTGGGAGAAACAATGTCACTGGATTTCGACACCACAATATCTGACACTCAGTGAAAGCGCACTCACTCAGAACACGGCAGTCCCCTGTATGTTCCTCACTTCGCCGCTACACTAGGGGTTTCGAAAGTCACCACACTTCTGTCGCTCAGAATAAACGCTCACACTAGCTCGTAAAACACAACAACAACCCCTGCTTGTCAGGTCACACTTATATAGCAGGCCGGTGACTCAATACATGCTTCCAGATCCATCCAGGGTTCACGGCTTCTCGAGGTTTCCATCGCTGGTCCAGTCACGAATATTCTGGACTATCCCTTTGTCTTAGTAGCCCTGTTGCATAAGGCACACCCAACACAGGAGGCAGGCCACAGCCCAGCCCCTGGGGCAGTTGTGACTCAAGCGGCGAGCGATGACACTAACTCACAGCCGTAACAATACTTTCTCAAATTAATCGTTCAGATCGCGCTATTATTCTTTTATTTGTTATTCAATCATCCCTATTCTTTCTTTCTCATTTGGATTATACGCAAATCTTTCCCAACACATAACATAATGAAATAGTTACTCACATGATTGTACGGTCAGCGACCGAATCCTCCAGCGATGTTTCATTTTGCCCACTCACTGCTTTTTAAGCCAACTCCATTGATATACTTACACACAATGACACTTCTTTATCTACACATAAATTATTTACCTTAATCACTTGTAACATAATGAATACCATTTTGTATTCGTTTACCTTATCACAATATAAATTCACTAAACTTATTACACTCAAAAAGTTTCACTATATTTACATTACACAGCTTTCAATCACTTGGGCGTTAATTTTTACCTTACACACGTGATTTCTGTCTTCCCCGTTTCCAAGGGTGACACTTTGATAACGTCGGCTCCCTAATCTGGCAAGATAATGGAAAGTCTCGATCGATTTACACCTCACTGGAACGGCTAATCTTCAAATCCGGGTTTTGACTATCGGCTTCTATACTTTACTTGCACGATGTCGATTCTAACTAGACACTAAAGCTCAGCAACTTGAAGTGAGACCCTGCTGACAGCGCTAGCTCTGCCAGCCAGTGCGACAGAGAGGAGGGCAAGCTTGAGTGAGAGAGCGGACTATGAACGCGCTGTTGCCGTTGATGTAGCGTTTCTACGGGGAATATCAAATCCCCTTCATGGGCGCTCATTTTAAAGTAAATATCAGCATCATTTTATGTAAATAGACCAGTATTTATTTACTTCGAGATTACTTCATAAGTTTCCACCAAAGCACAACACCGATCTAAGAGCCTAAATATGACAAAAGTACGTCACAGTCCTCTATTTCCTTCAGGTGCCCTGCTTTTTTCAAATAGTAGACCAACACTTTTAAATATTTCCATTTAACTAATTCTATTAATCAAACAGTGTGTTCCAGACAGCCTTGTATGTTAAACGGGAAATGAATAACGTCCCGAAAGAAAGAAAGAAAGAAAGAAAGAAAGAAAGAAAGAAAGAAAGAAAGAAAGAAAGAAATAAAGAAAGAAATATTTAGAAAGGATTTAAATAATCTTTACTGGATCATTGATTATATTCATAAGAGTAACATTTTGAAATGTACCGGTAACCTATGTTAGCTTCCCCATTGAAGGTACCGGTACCATATGTTTCACATGCTATATTTGTAAATGTATCTCTGCCCCTTATTATTCCCGTTGAAGAAACGCAATCGGGATGATATGCGATAAGTCTTTGTGGCGGATGGCTTTTACGGTCGGATGCCTTTCCTGACGCCAACCGCATGAGATGAGTTAATGAGGAGAGATGAAATGAATGATGGTGAATGCAACTGGGCAAGGATCTGGAAAGAAGCGGCCGTGGCCTGTCAGAAGGTACCGTCCCAGCATTTATATGGAGTTGAAAATGGGAAACCACGGAAAACCATTTCGAGGACGGCCGACTGTGGGGCTCGAACCCTTGTCTACTGAGTCCACGGAGAGCTTGGCCCCATGGCCTAGAGCTGCGCTTTAGCGTGCGTAGCTACCGCCGCCGGTATGCTATAACTTATTTCTAAATGTGGTGTATTAATTGTGTACAATTCCCCCCCGGGCTCACATCATGTGGGACGTGGGTTGGCGACCACGGGATCCCGGCTGAGTCCGGTATTTTTTCCACTTGTGCCGGGCTTCTCTCCGTCTTCTTTCCTGTCGACCTCTCTTGGTCAACTCTTGTTCTCTTCCAACCCCGACGGTATTGGGGTATCCGCGGCCTAGGGAGACTCTTCCTTTCCCGCCTTAATTGGCCCTTCTCTCATCTTTCCTGATCCCTCACTTCGAAGGGTCAACCTTCTTTTTATGTTCATGATATCTCCTCCCTTCTCCTCAAGGCCCTCAAGGAGGTAGGGTGTGTGTATCCCTACCAGTTCTGGTGCACCCTGGATACTGCTACACCCTCAAGGGCTTACAGCTGGTGAGCTCGGGAGTTGGCGACCCCGAGGGATTCCTGAGCTGTGTCCGGTTTTTCCCCTTTTTCCATTGCCTTTGGGGTGGGCCCTCTCGTCTTTCACTTTCACATCTGCCTTTCTTGGCTCTCCTTCAATATTGTGTACTAATGAAAAAATCTATTTTTGAGTGCTTAAGTCATTGCTCTACAGTGTATGGGTATTCTTGATAATGTTCTCGATGTTGTACAGCAGGTATTAGGAATTGCTAGTACTGTTAGTTGAATCCTAATCTTGTAATTCCTCTATTCCTGACATTACACTCTGAACTGAACCGTCACTGCTTGAATCATTTTCAGAGTCTGATTCACTGTCACTGTCATTGCCAATATAGATTATGAATTCTTCCATGTCTTCCAGCAATCCGTCCCTCTTCCAATACTCGGCTCGTAACTTATCGACGTGACCACACTCCTTTTTCCATTCTTCCTCCGTAACCGTCGCAAAAGCGTCCCTTGTAATACGCTCTATGTCCTTGGATGACTGGTTCACATTCTTGTCAGCAATGCGACGCTTCACAACACTCCATATTAATTCTATAGGGTTCAGATCACAGTGATATGGAGGTAATCGTACCACTGAGTGACCCAATGACTTCAAGTAATCGTCCACGGCGAATACTGGCGCTGGTTTATGCAATTTCACTACGTTCAGTAGTTCATATTTGCGTAGGCTCTCATTGAAAGTGATGTTATTCGTCGTTAGCCAGGTCTGGATTTCGTATTTCCTGCTGTTTGATGTAGGTGCTTTATTAATCTGCACTGTGTGGTACGACGCATTGTCCATCACTATGATACAATTATCTGGTATATTCGGTACCAGTTGTGTTTTAAGCCAGGTCATGAAGTTCTTGCTGTTCATTTCATCGTGGTAATCACCAGATTTAGTTTTAGATTTGAACATGCACAGTCCGCCTGGTACAAACCCGTTTTCACTGCCCGCGTGAATTATGATCCACCTCTGGCCTGCACTGTCTGAAGTCAGGACACCTTCAGTTGCTTCGTCCTGCCAACACTTCTTTACCGTGTATGATGGATGGATATAAGTTTCGTCCAAGAATATAACAGGTCTTTTCTTGTCACCTAGCTCGTCATTCTCTTGTAAGATTCTCAGGTACACTGATCTCTTAAACACAATATCACCTTTTTCCTTTAATATTTTCCTTTTATTCTGACACTTCTTGAATTTGAAACCTATCGAATGAAGCACTTGTCTCAGATGTTCGCGACTCCCCTTGTAATCTATCTCATCGTGGAGAACAGATCGTAATTTTCCTACTGTTGGTATCTCCTTCTTCACTACGTAATACTCTTGAATTTTCCGCCTAATGATGCACTTATCCATGTCATCTAGTATAATCTTCTTATTCACCACTCTGTTTTTACCGGGAGTGGATAACTTCTCATTTATGTCGGTCAATGTCTTCTCCTTTCTGATTTTCTTAATAAATGACTCAGATTTCCCTGTTGCTGCTGCAGCTCGTTTTGTTGCCTGACTGACCGGTAAGCTAAATGAATTTGCTGCCTTCTCTAAATCACAGAACGCAATTACATTGTTTACGACCTCTCTCGCTTCACTATGAACAACTTTGTTCTTACCACTTGCCATAACTTTACACTAAATATTTATTAATACACTCTAGAAACGAGGTCTTCGACAATCTCACTCAATGCAGTGCGTACAACAATATAGTACAGCTGGCAGCGATGCATATTTGGGGTTGGTGATACGGGCGTCAAGCTCGGTGTTGCCAGGCCGTTCACTGTGTGGCAAAGCGAAGCGCGGAGCGAACGTATCAATGTTGGCTTTACGGAAACGTCTTCCGTGACGATTGGATGTGAACTGACATGCAGCCCGTCTTTGGCAACGCTGGCTTGTCAACTCATCTATTGGCTCTCGGCCAGCGATGGACTACACCCCTCTGCACAGATATTGGTCTTGCTTGAGTAGGTCATAGCGGGCAGGGGGGAAGTACTTTTAGTTCGCATTTTTTCCGGGGTTTCAGTTAGAGTTGCTGAGCTCTAGTTAGATCGTCTAGATAAAGTCTGTCCTGGTTACGGCCTCTCAAATAGTTTATCGGTGACCTAATACTTCCCTAGCATTAACTGCTATTCCTTTAGTTTGTAGCTTAATGCTTTTACTGTTCGTTTGTCTACTTAGACAAAGCCTTGAATTACAATTCCTAATTCTTATTGTTCGGCGCTCTAGTCCCTACCTTTCCGGCACACTAGGCGTTATTTATTTCGTTCGACCCTGATCGGGTTCCTTGACGTTGATAGAACTGTTTGTTTCACTTCCTTTGGTACTTCGAAACTTTATGACGCTTTATGTATTTAACTGAACTATAATTCGAGCACCTATTGCCAGTTATTTCTTCAAGTTCGCAGCCTAATTTTGACTGGAATAATGAACTTTAACGACAGAGTCTGAAGCTTACTGAGATTAATCCTATACTAGGATTTTACTATGTCTTCACATGGCGATACTAATGACGATACTGCTCGGCCACTCCTATACGGGGTGCGCGTTGGTGATACAGAGTATCACGACCTCTCAAGGTCTGGTAAATACTGCATGATCTTCCTGGCTCTGCCAGGGTTTTTATACAAATCGGCGACAAAAAGATAAAATCCTCGTCTTCTTCAGCACTAACTTTTGAAGTAATAGTCGCATAATTTTGAAAATTATATGTCTGGAAAGCTCGTGTTCTAAACGTAAACTGACTTCTTTGAACATGTAAATCGATCGGACAATTCCAAGATATTAAATAAATTTTGCTCTTCAGATACGTGCGTGTTGCAGTTTATTTTCTCTCCCTACCAACTCTGGTCTCGGGGAATTACTAACGACGTCATGCTGACTCGGCACTTCCTTCCCGTGCAAATATTATAAACTTTTTCCCCACACAAAAATCTCTATTCCAAAATGATTCACAATGATGTATTTCTTTTATTAATTATATGCTCGCTAAAGGCTTAAATCTAATTATTCCTCTTCTTGAGCAACTGCGAGGTTGCCATTTTATTGCTGCGTAAGGTCAATTTCCGAAACCTCCTCTCTCTTACACACAGCGGAAAGTTTTTATCGTTCTATTAATAGTCATGATCGGCTCCCTATCAGTGCGTCATGCATGATATCATTTCCTCGTGACTCGTGGTATCCTATTATTGCGCCACGTTGTAGCAGTCCTCTACATAAAATCTTTCCAACTCATTCTAAAGACTGTATTTTTCCTCTCTTTTTTACCCATAAATGATGGATTCGGCGCTTGAACCAACAGTACATGGGTTCAATATATAATTTCTTGTCCTGTTCACTAGATCAATGTTCATCTTCGTTAAGGGAAGATTCAAAGCAAATAACTAGACGTTATTTTAATGATGATGCACAGTTTCGACTTACTGCGAGAAAAGGCGTGTTTCCATATGAATAGGTCACAAGTATGGATGTACTTAACGAAACTAAATTACTTGAAATATCCAAGTTTTTTTAGCAGTCTTTATAATCAAACAATATCGAACGAGGCAAAACGGAGGCAGACAGGTTTTTCTCCGGGTACTCCGGATTTCCCTGTCAAAATTTCATTCCAGCAACACTCTCCACTATCATTTCATTTCATCTGTCATTCATTTAATCATTGCCCCAGAGGAGTGCGTCAGGCCTCGGCAGCCGATACAGATCATATCCTCGCCGCTAGTTGGGGGCTTCATTCATTCCATTCCTGACCCGGTCGGAGACTGGAAGCAGGCTGTGGATTTTCAATATCGAACAAGGAGTATGAGTTTGCTCAATCGGTGTGGGAAACGTTTTCCTGTCAAACGTTAGGAGAATACGCCAATTTGTATTTAAAAGTAGACACACTTCTTTTGGCGGATGTCTTTGAAAATTTTAGATCAAATGGAATGGAAACGTATGGCATTGATGCAGCTCATTTTTACACTGCTCCATCTATGTCTTGGTGTGCAATGAAAAACATAACCAATGTTCAACTTGAATTGCTTCAAGATATTGATATGTTACACTTTTTTGAACGATCTATTCGAGGAGGCAATGTACAGTGTATAACACGACATGCGATTGCTAATAATAAGTATATGAAAACTTATGATGAGAAAAAACAAGAGTCCTACATAAAGTACTTTGAAGTTAATAATTTATATGGATATGCTATGATGGAATATCTTCCAACAGATGGCTTTAAATGGGTTGCAAATGTTGAAGGGTTTAATGTTTTAAATATTGATGATACTTCAGAAATCGGATATATCTTGGAAGTAAATTTGAGTTATGCTCAAGTGTTACATGACAAACATTCAGATTACCCTCTATGTCCAGAAAAGTTGACAAAGCAAATGGCTACCCTAGATAATAAAGAACGTTATGTTTTGCATTATAGAATATTAAAGCATGTATCAAATACGTCTTGCAATGGCCTTCCCAGTGTGCACTAGACAGTGTCTTGGTGAGGTGTGCTTTAACCAACTGAAGAGCCCAATAGCACAACGGGGCGAAACACTGTCATCTTGTTGAGTTATGCCGGAGCATTTAGCACTATTCGTGTTTAAATATATTATGGCTCAACGGACAATGCATATTTTCTTACGAAAATTGTATTTTCATTACAATGTTATTTTAGCAAATCCTGAATCAAATGTGAGCTTGTTATACACAGACACCGATAGTTTTATGTATATATTCTATTATGATATTTATGAGTTCATAAAACAGCATTCAAATTTGTTTGATACTGGAAACTATGAAACAAACAATCCTTTTGGCATTGTCAGACAAAATAAAGGTGAAATTGGTTTAATGAAAGATGAACATGCTGGAAGGATTGTTGAAGAATTTGTGGGGTTAAGACCCAAAATGTATGCTATAAAATTGTGTGATGAAATGAATATCTTGTGTAAGGCTAAAGGCATTAAGAAGAGCGTGAGTAAAACTATGAATATTGATGAGTATCGAAAGTGTCTTTATAACAGAGATCAAGCCAACAAAGTTCAAGTTTGTATAATTTCAAAATCTCATTCTGCATTTACTGTTCGGCAAAATAAGTTGCCAATTTCATCAAAAGATGATAAAAGACACATAACTGAAAACGGAATTGTTACTTTACCGTTTGGTCATTTTTCAGAGAAAAATGATTAGAAACAAATTTGAGATTAAAGTACTTCATCTCTCTTACTTACTTTATTTCTTTCACACACACACTCTTATTCTGTTCATAATACTAATTTTTGTGTGTTCCTTTGCTTATGAAAAAGAGAATAAATAATAACCCGAATTTTGTGTGTATTATTTACAACTCCTCCCCCCACCATTCCCATTTTCCTGAAATATATATTACTTATCATTTAGTAACGGTGAGTTGTAAGAGGAGCAACTCTTCCACTCAATATAAACGATCAGGAAGTGGATCATTAATTAGTCGTGTACTTAATAAAACTATTGATAATTTCCCTGTGGAATTACACATCCCGGGATATGAATATTGTGGACCAGGAACAAAATTAGAAAAGCGATTGAGCCGTGGTGATCCAGGAATAAATATATTAGATAAAGCGTGCAAAGAGCACGACATTGCTTACGCAAATCATAAAGATTCACACAAAAGAAGAGAGGCTGAAAAAATTTTAGCTTCAAAAGCTTGGTCTCGTGTAAAATCTCGTGACGCATCATTAGGAGAGAGAGCGGCTGCACTAACAGTCAGTGTCATAATGAAAGGTAAGTCAAGGCTTGGTGGAGGTAAACGAAAATTAAATTAAAAAAACAAGAAAAGATTAAAAAAAGAGCATCAAAAAAGCAAGGTGGTATTTTACCCCTACTTCCAATATTTGCAGCCTTGTCGGGCTTGGGGGGTCTAGCAGGCGGAGCAGCCGGTGTAGCGTCTGCTATAAACAAAGCGAAAGTTGCACAAGAAGAATTAAAAGAAATGAAAAGACACAATCGAATGATAGAAGCAATGCGAGGAAAAGCAGGTCAAGGCATTTATTTAAATCCTCCTGCATACAAAAGATAATTAACCAAATACCAAATAAAGCATTACGTAATTTCGATTTAGCTAAATACGCACATCAATTAAAGATTCCAACTTTTAGAGGAGTCTTTATGCGAGATGCGTTACCAAGATATCCTCGAAAAAATGAAAACTGTATTGTTAACCTTGAACCGATGGTTAAATCTGGTTCACATCGGGTGGCTTTCAGTAAACGAGGTAAATACGTGCATTATTTTGATAGTATCGGTAATTTAAGACCGTCATTAGAAATTTTAACATATCTTAATAATTGTTATCTACAATATAATTTTCATTCATATCAATCAATTACTTCTTCGATTTGTGGACATTTATGTTTAGTCTTCTTGTATTGTATAAATAAGGGAAACACAGACTGTCTTTAAACATTTCAAAGAAGGCTTTCGAAAGACGGATAACTCTTGAAGGTAAAGGCTCAAAGATTGATGTTACATTGGAGAACCCGATTCATCTTGTAGGAGCAGTTTTTTGAAATAGGACATGCAGGATTGTATACATCTAATTCTAATCGAAATGTTACCAACCGAAATAATAAATTTCGCATTCATTTTACTAAATTTTTGTTATCAATTGATTTAGTGGTACCACCAGGTATTTATGAATTTGAAGATCTAGCCTCAACATTTGATTATTTACTTAGTTATCACTCATTGTCGAAACTTATAACAAATCATATACAAAAAACAAATCTTTATTTGGAAGAGGATATAAATGGAAAAGGACGCAACCGTCTTGCTTTGTGTTCTCCGTTTAATATTGATTTCAGTGTACCCAACAGTGTAGCAGAGGCTTTAGCTATTGAAAAGAAAGTTTACCCTAAAGAGAATAAAAAAGAAATTGAGATTGATCGAAATAGAATCGAAAGTGAAGTAAAAATTAACGAAAATAATAACGTTTTAGCCATAAAGATGAACGATGTGGATACAACAATTTTAATAATACCTGATGCTAGCTATACGTTTCAACAATTAAGTGCAAAGATTAATGAATTATTACTAGCACATTTATTATCAGTTTTATTAGGTGAAAAAGACAAATTTCCTTCATATATTTATATTAATTATGATAAAGAGTTCTCTAATTGTAAACTATATTCGAAAAACTTTGCTATAGATTTTGGTGTTGCAGATTCTATTGCAGATTTGTTAGGGTTTTCTCATAAAAAGTTCGAGGCAAACACAACTCATAATTCTGAATATATGATTAAAATTAACACTGTTAATAGTATTCGAGTATGTTGCAACCTTGTGCTTTGTACGAGTTCTTATTTCAACCATAAACCAACACACTCTTTATACAATTTATACAATTTTAAAGCTCATGTTCCTGCTGGTTATCCGATTGTTGTACAACCAACAACAATTAATTTTTTGCCTATGAACAGCAAGGTTATTCAACATGTATCTGTGCAACTTGAAGATCATCTTCAACAGCTCATTGATTTACAAGATGAAGATTTAACTGTAGAATTAATTATTCGTCCAGCACGATATCTTGCTATATAAAGTAATGAATACTTATCATCTTGGCTTACAGGATTGAGCCGCGTCGCATATCGGTTATTATTTCCCGACGTTTCGGCTGACATTGCAGCAGCCTTAATCATGGGTAGGTACGAGTTGGTGTCTGTACTCAAACTAACGGTTGTTGCCAGTCAGATGTGCTTGCTTGCCCTGCGTTGACGTCACGCTGCTCGCTGATTGGTCCCCGTGACGTCAACGCAGGGCAAGCAAGCACATCTGACTTGCAACAACTGTTAGTTTGAGTACGGACACCAACTCGTACCTACCCATGATTAAGGCTGCTGCAATGTCAGCCGAAACGTCGGGAAATAATAACCGATATGCGACGCGGCTCAATCCTGTAAGCCAAGATGATAAACTTGACACCGGCCGCGAAAGCCTACGATCTAAATAAGTAATGAATACTGTTATATTTTCATTCAACTTGAGTAAGCTTACTAGAAAACATTCACAAATATGGTTATACTATATAATGAACCCATGTGCTATTGGTTCAAGCGTCGAATCCATAATTTATTTGCCAAAGAAGAGAGGAAATAATGCAGTCTTTAAAATGTATTGGAAAGATTTTAAGAAGTGGGTTGTTATAATGTGGCGCAAGAATGGGTGACCACGAGTCATGCGGACGTGAGATCATGCTTGACGCATCGATAGGAGATGGCTCATGATTATAAATAGAACGAGAAAACCTTTCCACGACGAGTAAGAGAGAAGCAGTTTCGGAAATAGACCTTACTCAGCAAGAAAATGACAACCTCGCAATTGTGCAAGAAGAGAAATAATTAGAATTAAGCCATTTGCAAGCATTTAATTAATGAAAGAATCACATCATTGTTGATTAAGTTGGAATAGAGATTTTTGTGTGGGGAAAAAGTTTATAATATTTGCACAGGAAAGAACTGCAGACGTAGCATGACGTCGTTAGTAATTCCCCGAGACCAGAGTTTGTAGGGATGGAAAAATAAACCTCAACGCCCACATATCTGAGGATACATATTATTTAATATCTTGGAATTGTATGATCGATTTTCATGATCAAAGAAACCAGTTTACGTTTAGAACAAGAGCTTTCCAGAGATATATTTTTCAAAATTATACAACAATTACTTCAGAAGTTAGTGCTGGAGAAGACCCGGATTTTATCTTTTTGCCGCCGATTTGTATATAAATCCTGTAGGTGCCAGGAGGAGCATGCAGTCTTTGCCAGACCTTGAGAGGTCGTGTTACGCTGTATCACCAACGAGCACCCCGTATGGGAGTGGCCGTGCAGTATCACCATTAGTATCGCGGTGTGGAGACACATTAGAATCCTATTATAGGAATAATATCCGCAAGCTTCAGACTCAATAAATTTCACAAGTATAGTCAATGTTTAGGCTGTGCACATAAGAATAACAGGCGATAGGTACTCGAAGATAATAGTTCAGTTAAAGAACCGACCCATCATAAGGTTTCGAAGTACCCAAGGAAAGTGAAATAGACAGTCTATCTACGTTAAGGAACCCAAGCAGGGTAGAATGAAATAGTAACGCCTAGTGTTCCGGAAATTTAGGGACTAGAGCGCAGGATGATAAAAATTAGGAATTGTAGTTCCAGGCTTTGTCTAGGTAGACAAATGAACAGTAAACATTGGGGAGGACTCCAATAAGCCACGAATCAAAGTAACAGAAATATAAGGAAATTACTAGGTCACCGATAAACAGTTCGAGCGATCAAAAAGTAATACATCAAGGACAGACTTTTAGTAGACGATCAGGTTAGCGTCTAGCAAGATACGACAGCGTGCAGTTAAGTTATAGAAGCCGATAGTCAAACCCAGGATTAGAAGTTCAACCGTTCCAGTGAGGTGTAGTTCGATCGAGACATTCCAACATCTCGTCAGATTAGGAAGCCGACGTGCGATAGTGCAACCCTTGGAAACGGGAAAGGAAAAGAAATCACGTGTGTAAGGCGAATAATTAAAGCCAGAGTGATAAATTTTTATGTAATGTAAATATAGTGAATTTTTTGAGTGTAATATTTTAGTGAATTGTATTGTGTTAAGTGAAAACGAATACAAAATGGTATCCATTATATTCCGAGTGATTAAGGTAAATATTTAAGGTGCTGTTGAAGAAGTGTCATTGAGTGTAAATATAACCATGAAAATGGCTTAAGAAAAAGTTGGTGGGCGAAAATGTTCCATCGCTGGAGAATTCGGTCGCTGACCGTACCGTCATGTGAGTAACTATTTCATTATTATGTGTTTGGGAAGATTTGCGTATAATCCTCAAGAGAGAGAGAGAGAGAGTAGGGATATTTAATAACAGGTGAAAGAAAGATTGCGCGATCTGAACGATTAATTTGAGAGAAATATAATAAATATGTGAAATATAAATGAATCCCTTGTGGAATATATTCAGTAAAATATCAGTTTAAATGGTAAATGATATAAATATGAGAAAGCAAGCGTAATAATAATAATAATAATAATAATAATAATAATAATAATAATAATAATTATACATGAATGAAGATTGTGATGAATTTTATATTGAAAGGAGTAGCTTCCGAGCTCCTTTAGATGAATTAATATATGTTATGAATACATGTTCTTTATGGTAAAAATGATTATTGTTAAGGGAAGAAGATTAATATATTTTAAGATGTAGATCAAACGTTGATTTTGAATTTATTTAGTTCTTTGAAGGCAACTTGGCTAATTAATGTATGAGCGCCATGTAGCGCATTGAAGTAATTTGTCACGCTAGGAATGCGTTGAAATGCTCGGTAAAAGTAATTATGATGGACAGTTAGCCTTCGTGAATGAACGGTATAAGTCCTCAAAGTTGTGATAGTAATCACGAGGCAATGTGTGTTGTATGTTAAAAGGGTGCTATTTATGTTGTATTGTGAGCGCTGGTAAAAGGCGAGGCCTACCCTAAGTCGCTAATGTTATAAGTCCTCCAAATTGGGATACTGCTCCCGAGGCAGTTGAAAGGATCGAACTCAGAGTCGTCCGTGTTGAAGCCCCTTAATATTGGTTGTATTATGGAATTTTCTTACCCGCTAATGAGGACACTTCATAATTATTATATACCGAAGCTAAGAGAATAGGTCTGTGGAACCTAAATATGTTGTTTTATGAATTTGTATCAGAAGCCTTGTCATTCAGAGAATTGCATTTGAAACAGCTGTGTGGAAAGCTGATGTAGCCAGTCCCTTGTGAAGAGAGACTGTGAGCTCTCTTCTCTCCCTGCAATAAATCACGCCAAATAGTTAAGTTTAGACCCTTACCCTCGGGTAGTGCGCTAGGTTAGGACGGACTGTCTGAGTCATACTATACACAGAAGTGTTTAAATATTGTTTGAACGACACGGTCATTGAACCGAGGTCCCTTTATATCCATTATTATCGCTTGCAGAGTTCAGATCGTTGCTTTCTTATAATATACTGGTCTTTTAAGACAAAAATGATAAATCCTTAACTTTATTGTTCAATGATTCACGAGTTCTATGGAAGACATTAGATTCCGGGAGTAATTTTAAGTTTGACTTGTTCAGTAGTCTTCTGTAGCTCGGGAGTACGCAATTTTTTTCCCAATCACGGTATTGAGTTTCTAGCTTGAGAGAGAGGGATGGTAACATATGAGCATTTTGAAAGCCCAAAATTAATTGATGATTAGCCATACTTTTATAATTATGATTAAAAAGATATACTCATGCAAATAGTAATTGATGTGTATTAAATTGATAACACAGTGTATGTAAACATTACCGTGCCATTTGGAGCTCGTTATTTTAAAGAATTTGAATTGACACCATATGGAAGTGAAACTTAGTGGAAGTTTGTTGGTTTTTGGAGAACCAGTCATTATGATGTGCTTGGATTGGTGCTTTTAGGAACACTTAAGACGGTCATATCACATAAAGGTAAAATAGTGATAGAATTAGCTACAAAATATAAAATTAACTGACCGCATTGGGACCCTGGAAGCTCACACCGAGCAGCCCTTAATAATAAACACCCCCTAAAAATAGATCAATCATGGTGCCCAGTACGTAGGGATGAGTTTTCCTAGGGAAAACCCGAGTTTTTCTTGAAAAATCTAAATTTTCATTTTTTGAAAAATATGTTTTTTCAATTTTTTTGTTTTTTAAAAGCACTTCCATAAAGGTGTTGATATTAGAATGAGTATACCAGACGGGTACGTTTTAGTAAACACCCGTACTGAGGTTGAATTTTGGAAATTGGGACACAAGAGTTCAGGATACCATCTCTCATGCATGAACTTACGATGGGACGGAGTAGCCCACTGTATTCTCTAAGATAGTAAGATGTCATTGAGTGAGGAAATGCAGAGGCTCTTGGAGGCCATGAAGGCAGATAGTAAAGATAGATTCGAAACTATAGACAATAAATTGGACCTCCAACAGAATGCAAATAAGAAGGAGTTAGAATCCATAAATCAGAATTTAAAATCTCTGAAAACCGACAGTATAAACATGAACAGAGAACTGAAGGCAGAGATAGAACGCAAATTGGATAGTATTAAGACGGAAAATGGGGAAAACATTGAAAAACAGTTGATAACTGTAAAGGAGGAACTAAAAGCCGACAGTAAAACGAATAACGAGGCACTGAAGGCGTAAATTGAGGAAATAAAAAAGGGGTCAAATAAACTCCGAGAGAGTATAGAAGAAAACATAGATTCAAAATTTCAAACATTTGATACCAAATTTGGGAACAAGCTAAAAGCATTTCAAAGTGAAAATAACACATTTAATGCAGGATTGCAAATACAAATAAATACTATAGAACAAAATAGTATAGGTTCTAAAAAGGAGTGTCGAGATAATTTTGAAAATTTAAAGAATAAATTTGGTTCTATGGAAACGCAATTAAGTAAAATGGAAGAAACTTGTAAAAAGAATGTAGACGAATATAAAAAGGAACTTGTAACCCAGATCCAAGGGGTGCAGAAAGAGTTAAAAGATCAGATAGAATCTAACATGACTCTTTGTCAAACATCCCGGGATGAGATAAAAGATAGTCTCACTGACTTAGGTAATAGGTTTATGAGAATTGAAAGTAAGGTGGGAAAACTCGAGGAAAAAGTCGAGGGAGTTCAGGCCGAAGTAAATGAGATGAAAAGTCAAAATCAAGCGGATGCGAAAAGCATGAAAGATCGATTTGATCATTTTACCGGGCAGGTAGATGAGAACTTGAGGAAACACGAGGAAGGAATAAATACGAGATTAAGTACATACGAAAAGAATCTCCAGGGAGAAAGAAAGCAACGAGACGAAGAACATAAGGAGAATACTCAGAAGATAGATGAAATAAGTAAGGGTATAAATGGGGTTCAGGAAACCATAAAAACATTAAAGGGACAAGTAGGAAAAACCAATACTGAAGTAAACCAGGTCAAAGACGACTTAACGGTATTGTATAAAAATCAAGGGAAAACTGAGGAAAAGTTTGAGGGAATGAAGGAAGAGATCGTCAAGGGTCGAAAAAAATGGAGAAAAAGATAAATGAGATACGAGAAGACTTAGATACCAAAGGTGATGTCAAGCCAGAAATTATAGAAAGACAGGTCATGATCATCAAGAAGGAGGTAGAAGAACAATTAGCTGAAATAAGGGATAGTTTCAGGGAAAAGAAATTCCAAATCAAACAAGAAGTGGAAAGCAGTAAGAAGAAACAGGAAAGATTTCAGAATGAATTTGGCTCACGGTTGGAAAGGACTGAACATAAGAACAGTCAAATGGAGGTTCAGCTCATGTCTCAGGGAGAGAGTGCCAGAACAGAAAGAAAACTAGAATTTGAATGTAAGGATGAATTCCAGAAGACAGGATGGGTAGATCCCCATGAACGAGATACTAATCGAGATAGGGACTTAAGAGGGGAGGGCCCTTATAAGAACCCAGGATATCCGATGGCAATGTCAACCCCTTATATGAACCAAACAAATGGACAAATAATTAACATTATCAAGTCAAATGAGGAAAGACCGGTGAAGTTTACGGGTAATAATATGTCAATTACTCCTAAATACTTGTTGAAGGAGGTAGCTGAATACCTGAATGAAATGAGAGTTCCTCAGGATCGGAGGCTGAGAGCAATTGAGAAGCTGTTGGCAGGTGATTGTTTCACCTGGTTCAGGAGTTTCAGATATACATTTGACACGGTGGAAGGTTTTAGAGAAGCTTTTCTGAAACGATATTGGGCAGCAAATGTACAAGAAAATCTGAGGCTAGATCTATACTCTAGAAAATATAGTACGAATGTCCCCACTAAATACTCAGAATTTTTCACCGCTCAGCTGTGTAAATTCCGTGAACTTGATATTGCCCCAGCTGAAAACGACCTGTGTGCTGCCATTGCAAGACAACTTCCATATGAGATACAACGGTTGCTAATCTCATCCAAAGACAGAAGTGCTGTGGAAGTGGAGAGCGTATTACTTCAGATGGACATGACGACTTCACACGTTACTCCCAGGCATCAAAGACATACTGAACAAGTACACATGGCCAGTAGTCAAGAGGATAGAAAGAAACCATCGACAAGAAATCAGTCAACTAGTACAAATACTCAAGGACTGGGTCGAGAATATGAACATCAAGAGCCCAGGGGAATACAGCCATACTATAGAGGAGGATATCGAGGAAGAAATCCCAGAAATACGGGTTACAGGCAACAAGAAAACCAACCGTATAATAATAATCAAAGCCAGGACAACAGAAAGAGATGGGAAAATAATCCCAGAAGGAATGTGAGGCCTGAGGACAGAAACGATGAATATCGGGCTGAAATTGAAGAAAGGTATCAGGAAAGTCTTCGTTATATGAATGAACGAACAGACGAACCTGAGACGCTAAGAGTCCGTTGGGGTGAGGCAATGAAGAACAGAAAATCACCCGACCGACTGGAAGGATCTCAAAGCTTGGAGTTACAAGCTCAGTTGAAGAGTGAGGGGAAAGGAAGCCCTCAAGATAAAAAAACTTCCAAATTTAAATCATCAAAAGTGGAAACATAACAGGAACTGGGAGGAGGTTGAGATTGTAAATTGGATAGCGAGAGCAGATGAGCTAATTAAAGAGGATGTAGAAGGAATCCCACCTATTAGAAGGGAATTACCTATCATCATGTTAAGTGCGCCGCCCGGGAATGGAATGGGAGGCCAACTTACCTGTTTTCAAGAGGTCCGCGGCGCTTTCTGCAAAACCACCGCCAGACGACATGCCCCAACAGAAAAACACGTAAAGGGAGGAAGGAAGGTGGAGAAGAGGGGAACGCACAGGCTCGTCTACTGACACCGTCCGACAACTAATAGAATTGTCGCCGACGAAATAATGCCACAACAGATGCTTAATATTTAAAAAGAGAATTTATTTACCAAAAGGGGTCAAGAAAAATAAAAATTTAACAAAATCAAAAAAAAAAGATAGAAACTCTATGGCCACAACAACCTCTCTCTGGTGATGCATATGGCTTAAAGCCAACACAAGTTATTTACATAAGTAGGCAAGAGACGGTTTAACATGCTTGCTGAGCGAAATGAAAACAGGTATTACCAAATGAGAAAGGGCTTGATAATTTACTAAAGTACGCAATACCGACCCGACATGCAGACATCAAGGCCACGATGAAACGAAAAATTTAAAAATTAAATTAACAAATCCACGATTATCATGGCGGAGAAAAACTCGGGAACACTCATAAAAACACAAAGTTAAACCAACAAGATTAACAAAAACATACTAAGCGAGCACCACAACACGTTTGTGTCTCCCGCTCGACGCCTAGAGACTGCACTCTCAAGACCAGAATGCACTTGGGCAAAACAAAAAAACAAACATGGCCACCAAATAGATGACCGCATGTCCAATCGAATTACGGCAAACAATTAGCTTAAAATTAAAAGTAAAGTCACCAGAGAGAACAGAAAGGGAGGAAAGAATTACGCCTTAACACTATTGACACAAGGCATTTTAGGCTGCAACGGATCGTAAATCAAATTAATAATAGGGCTATCCCAAAGACTACCAAAAACTTAGTAAATAAAAATTTACAACGTAAAATAAACTAGAAACGTGTCTCCAGAAGTTACGAAGGAAAACAACAAAATTTACATATCTGGTAACATTAGCAAAACAGAAAAATTAGGCCTACGAGGCGGAACAAAATACAGAATTAAAACATTAATATAAGGCCAATATCGGAGCTCCATAACAATATATAAAATTTTAAATAATTACGTACCTTAAAAACTTCTCTGTAGAGACACAATAAAAATAAAATAATTAACACACAATTTAAAGGAAGGAAGGAAGGAAGATTGTAGTTTTACGTGACCGTGAACCTTGTGATTATAAGCCACGGGACCTCCTTTTTACGTGGAATCCGAACCACAGGACATGGCATTTCACTTCGAAAATCTCACATGCATTGACCGGGAATCGAACCCGGACCGCCTTGGTGAGAGGCATACAGCTAGACCGCTGAGCCACCACGCCCGCACACACAATTTAAAATTTATTATAAAGCACTATATGGCCTCAAAATGGCTAGCACGCTCATGCGCCGTTTTGGTAACAAGCACTCCTGTTTGCATCTAGTTGCGATTATTATTATTTCATTCTTCATCTTCAATGCGAAATGGCGAAAATACCGCCTTAAGAGCGCAGGCAATTCCTTTTCAGCATATATCCATATTTCGAAGAGGCTAGGGGCCAAAGCCCCCAGCACACGGAGAGATACTCTTTGACCAGCAGCCGGCTTGTTGTTTTCTTGACGACAGACTATCGAGATCACAAGATGGCGGAGAATCCAAAGTTAAATACCGCACTGCATTCATGTTAATGTACAATGTGCATATTGTATAATTATTTTGGCAGCATGAGTCTTTTGTTCAATGACGTAGAATACAATACCCTTCAAATATGTCTCGATTAGGATGAGATAAGAAGACACCACTCACTCACTCACTCTAGCGGTCAAAGAAACAACCACGGCTAGAGGCGCCGAAGTCCGATAGATACTACCATCTCGAGTTCATTTGCGGAACCAAGCCATCAGGTGGGCACTTTAAATGGCAGGGAACACATGTATATAGGGGAGATGGATTTTAAAAACGTTGGGACGGGCTTTTGCACGTAACAGTCTCCCTCGCTTAAGCGTGAACACCGTTCATGAATATGCCTAGGCATAGGCAGTACTCCATAACTAGTCGATTCACCAAGCATGTTTCCAGAAGATAATGTTCACCAGTTAACTCCAATTGATGGATAAAAACCGCATCGTTTTGGTTAGGAAGAGTGCAGGGTCAGATTATCAGGGAAGGGATAATTGATCACCTCGCAAACCACTTAGTTAACAGCTTCCCCTTGTCCATAAGTCCTCAGAAACGCGGAACACCAGCACCTGCAGTGCTTTCAGAGACCGAGACACGTTAGGTAAATTTTCAAAAAGTCCAATGTTGTTAGCTTTAGACGAAGTAGGTGGTAGCAATGTGCCAGATATCATGCGACGAGTGGGCAGCCATTTACAAAACAGAAGTTAATCTTATTTCAAAAAATAAAAGTTTACAGTAATTACTAATTAATAATACATTTTACAAATGAAGAACAAGGTTGAATTTACATTAAGAAAATCCTGACCATGACCAAGATCCGTGCTTACAATAGTTCATTAACAAGGTTACATTTTTACAGTACAGGAGTTGAACGACTATACATTTAGAAGGAACTACGGTAGAGGAATGACCACTCAAATTCCCAAGGAAACAGGTATATAACATCACCATGAGTTAGGTCTCCTACCGAGTCCTACTTACATGCTAGCATCTTCTACGAGAACAACAAAATTAGTTACAACTTTACAATTTACCATTAAATGAGAATTACCCAACAGTTACAAGTTGTATCCCAGAAGAGTTTGCAAACCCAATTCAAAATTCCAGAAGGAACAGATGCCTGAAGGCTTCATTGAAGTTTAGGGATACTCTACATTATACAAAAATCAGTTTACAAAATTTATGGTAGCATTTTCTCATTACAATTCTCTCCACCTCGTTTTATGTGCGACAGATGCACTCAGGATATTTTGTTGGCCTTAGGGTTTCGAATAAGAAGAGTAACCGGAGTCAAGAATGCCTCTACATAACAGAGGCCTTTGAAACGATGGGTCAACTTGCTAGAAACAAGATTACTGACGCCCTTGGGCTCGAAATTGCGGACGTACACAACATCCCCAATTTCCAAATCAGTTGGCTTGCGACAGGCATTGTGTCGCTTGGCAAGTTGGTCATGTGATACCTTAATACACTCTCTAGCCGTGTCGAATTTCGCCCTCATATCCTCGGGCGTGAAACTGTCTGGAAGGAGATCGTGCAGGTTCTACAGATAAGACAACGGAGAATTAGCCATAAACGAAAACATTAATGAAAAAAGGGTGGCTTGCCTGCCCTCATGCACGGCGGTGTTGAAAGAAAAATTGAGCCAATGCAAATTAGAATCCCACTTGGAATGGTCGTCGTGGTGGAAAGCAATCAGAGCAGAACGGAGATTACGATTGACTCGCTCAGCGAGAGACGGGTTAGGAAAATAGGGAGTGGTGGTTACATGCGAAATAGCATAATCAAAGAAGAATTGACGGAACTTATGAGATACAAGGCACTTGGCATTATCTGACACCAGGAACTGACATGGCCCAAAAGATGAAAAGATGGAATTAAGACACTTTATGACGGAACTGGTCGTAGCCTGTCTGGTGGGGAATATCCAACTAAACTGGGTGAAACCGTCAGTGCAAACAAGCGCAAATTGGTTTCCACGACCGGAACGAGGGAACGGGCCAACATGGTCGATAAAAAGCCTCTCCATGGGTCTAGATGCCGGTTCAGATGACAACAGGCCAACCATAGTAGAAACCGGAGGTTTGCTAATACTACATGAAGCACAATTTCTAATGAGCCTCCTGATGTTGCCATCCATACTTTGCCAAATGAAGAACTGTCTGATCTTAGCACGGGTCTTGAATACTCCTAGGTGGCCACCAATAGGAGATTCGTGATAGTAACGAAAGATTTCCGTAATGAGGACCGACGGTAGCACAATTTTAGGTAGACGGTCATGACGAGACGAACAGCTCAATACACCATCTTTTAGAGAGTAGGGCTTGATCCTTCCCCAGAATTGATTCGGTCAATTAGGCAAGATAAGGAGGGATCATCTTTCTGGAACCTCCTCACATCTTCAAAAAGCACAGGGGAATTGCTGAGAACGACATTGACATAATTTACAGGTGATACAAAGTTTACGGGTACACATCCTTGAATATCCTCTTCGGAAGTTTCCTCATACATGCAGCTTAATGAATCAGCTACCGCATTTTCAGACCCACGAATATGGTGGACGGTGAACTGGAATGACAGAATCCTAGTTGCCCATCTGGCAATCTTACCAGTTTTACGGGGTTTCCCTAACACCCACCTCAAGGCCTGGTTATCGGTCTCGAGGAGAAACTTAGTGTGCTCCAGATACATACGGATTTTTTCCAGGTCGAACAACACAGCTAAACCCTCAAGTTCGTATATGGAATACTTCCTATCTGCGTCCGTTAAGGTACGAGAAGGGTATGCAATGGGTTGCCTACCCAGATCAGACTCTTGCAGTAGGACACAACCAACACCAAGACCAGACGCATCAGCTGCACAATGAACTGCTTCCCAAAATCCGGAATGGCTAATACAGGGGCGTTAGAGAGTGCAAGCTTTAGATCTTCGAAGGCTGCCTGCTGAGAGGGACCCCACTCAAACTTCACAGCCTTTTTGCGTAATTGATTTAGAGGAGCAGCACGGTTGGCAAAGTTACTGATGAACTTACGAAAGAAGTTCACCATACCAATATAACGAGCAACACCCTTGGCGTTCTTGGGCGGTTTAAAATCTCTGATGGCCTGAGTACGAGACTGGTCCACGGAGAAACCAGATGCGGAAACAATATGTCCCAAGAAGGAAATTTTGGGCTTGGCAAAGGAAACCTTGGACAATCTGACGGTAAGGCCAGCGTCACGCAACCGATCAAGTACAACTTTCATATGATCAACGTGTTCCTCGAAGGACTCAGAATAGTTCACCACATCGTCAAGGTAGTGGTACACAAATTTGAATTTAATTTCTGAAAACACCTTGTCGAGAAGTCTGCTCAACACTGCGGTTCCGGTGGATAGGCCAAACGGGACACGGGCATACTCAAACAAGTTCCAGTCAGTGGAAAAAGCAGTAACATGCCTGGATTCCGGCGAGAGGGGAATTGGGAAGTAAGAAAATTTAAATCGAGGATCGTGAACACCTTCGCGTTGCGAAATCTACTAAAGCATGTATGAAGGTCCGGCAAAGGGATGGATTGCAAAACAACTTTTTGATTAAGAGCCCTATAGTCGACCACTGGTCGAAATCCAACGTTAGGTTTTGTCGCAAGGAATACAGGGGATGAGTAGGCCGAGATAGAAGGTTGGATTACACCTTCTTCCAACATCTTGTCGATAATCTTACGAAGTTCAGCCATCTTGGGTGGGGCAAGGCGATACGGGCTGGAACGCACCGGCACAGAATCGGTTAGCTCAATCTTGTATTCCATCAAATGGGTTACACCCAACTTGTTAGTAAATACATCACTATACTCCTGACATAACCTCTTAATGGCATCCTTTTGAGGACTCGTTAAATTTTCCAGATCGAGATCCTCAATAGTTACAGGTTCACTAACTGAATTGACAGCAGGAGAAGAAAAAACCGGGTTAAATGATAAATTAATTTGCGGATTAAACTTAAACCATAAGTTGCGAGCACCAAAATCAAGAAGCATTCCAACGTGGGACATGAAGTTTGCTCCAATGACCACCGAACAAGAAAGATTCCTGGCAACAAAAAAATTAAACTTCCAAGAAAAATTTAGAATATGGATTTTGACTGTCATGCTACCCAAAATATTTAAGTTTGAACAATTTGCCGAAATAAAAGATTCATTTTTAGGCTCTAACTCAGGTAGATTGCAAACACTCTTCATAGATAGAAACCAGACCTCGCTTATAAATGATGCGACACTACCAGAATCAAGCAATGCTGAAACGGGCTCGTCATTAACACAAATTTCAATAAACGGGGATATTCTTTTAGCCACAGGAAAAATTCCAAAATCATTACTCACTCTAAAACGATTACAATTAGATGAGGAGGACACCCGCACCACAGGTTTCACATTATGTTTAGAATTAGGCTGACTTGCCACGACATTGCTCACCGACAGGTTAGGTAGGTCAGCGACATAAGCAGATTTAGCACGTGATGAATTAGTTTTCAAAGAGTTATCAATATTTTCAATAGTAGGGCGTCCAGAAACTTCACACGGTTTTCCCAAATTCACATGCACAGAAATATCCTTAGAAGTAACATCCGAATTGGTCTCCAAAATATCCCGTCATTGGCGATACACAACTTGGTTATTCGGACACACCTTCTTAACATGTCCCACGCCACCGCAGTTGTGGCACTTAACATTGGGTCTTGGATGAAACATAACCTTAGGAGGGGGACGAGACATCAAGGAAAGAGGGGGAACATTAGCTACACGAAGGGAATCTGCATGTTTCACAGCCATAGCCTCTATAACGACCTGTTTCAGCTCGACAAATGACGAAGGCCTGGTACACATAGTCATGTATGAACTATATTGAGGCGAAAATCCATTTACAATAGATGACCACCAACTGTCGTTCAGTAAAAGGGGACGCAAATACCTGGGCATATACCTTAATGTCACTGACATAGTCGCTAAGTGACTCGTCCAACCTTTGGACACGATATAAGAACATTTGCTCGAGAGTTCTAAGGGCACTCGCAGGGACAAAAAAAAACCACAACACTTCCCTAATGAACAAGGCTAAGGACATGCGGAGGTGGATAGCTTCAATCAGCTTATCGCGCTTTATACCGGATGCAACAGGATAAAAGAGTTGGAAATCTGAATTTCCGACATCCCAAAAATCGAGCATGGTTACCCAATTCGACCACTTGCTTTAAAAATAGGACCACCTGGGTAACGTCATCTAGGTTGAAATGCTTCAACTTAGTTAAGAAACTAGAAATAGGGTGAGGAATCGACCCATAATTAACGGTAGGCGAGAACGTAGCATTTGGAAAAGAGACATTATTACCAGGGCAGCTCGCTCGCACACCCTCTACAGGAGACAAAACATTTACATTGCTAGAGAAAAAACTGGGATGCAATGGGTCGACAGGACCCAGGAAATCATTAGGTGACCTAACATGAGAAGAATGACCTATCCAGGGTTAATTGGTCTGGACGAGCCAGAACCAGGCAATAGAGGGGCAGGCAAACCACTACTAGTAATCGATCCCAAAACCTCAGACCTAGTAAACAGATGTGATTCTCGTTCAGCCCCAGAATAACTCTCCAAATTCACAAGGTTATCTCTTAAGTCAATTAAATCAAAAGCAGTACTATTGTCGGCCATTTTGAAAAACACAGAATGCAGGCAGACAATACAGAAAGAAACAAATTTTAGGAATTACGAGGACAGTTTACAATTTCACAACAATACCATAAGTAGCAATTACCAACACCATAGAATAGGTTGACACTCGAACACAGCCACAATACTATGCAAAATCATGCACAATGCTGCCCAGATATGCAGACGTCATCGCTTGCTTGGCTCGAGTACAGGAAGCTAAATTACAAAAATTGCCACAAACCACATGGCGAACAGCTTCAGACAGGGCTCCTCGATGCCTTCACTATTAGCATGTAGGCTATCAGAAAATCAAGAAACCCACATTTCCCATGCCAAGAACATATGCCAGTCACTTACAAAGCTTCTTTTTTCACCGGGAATGTTGCATCACAAACAGGATAAAATTCAGCGCACAAACCTCGCTTGGAACAGGTCACTTACATATCGCCACACGGATATTCAGAGGCAAACATGAAACCGAACAAATGACAAGGAATAGCATTAAATAACATTAAGTGCACTGACACGACACATCCCATCAGCAACCGCTCCACCAGCATCAGAAGGGTCCATAAAATGAGCCTGCGGGTATGGTGGAGGGGATTGCTGCAGATGCGCTACACAACCACGGTCTGCTACCACTGCGCCGCCCGTGATGAATGGAACTCTACTTACCTGTTTTCAAGAGGTCCGCGGCGCTTTCTGCAAAACCACCGCCAGATGACATGCCCCAACAGAAGAACACCTAAAGGGAGGAAGGAAGGTGGAGAAGAGGGGAACGCACAGGCTCGTCTACAGACACCGTCCGACAACTAATAGAATTGTCGCCGACGAAATAATGCCACAACAGATGCTTAAAATTTAAAAGAAAATTTAATTACCAAAAGGGGTCAAGAAAAATAAAAATTTACTAAAATCAAAAAAAAAAAAATAGAAACTCTATGGCCACAACAACCTCTCTCTGGTGATGCATATGGCTTAAGGCCAACACAAGTTATTTACATAAGTAGGCAAGAGACGGTTTAACATGCTTGCTGAGCGAAATGAAAACAGGTATTACCAAATGAGAAAGGGCTTGATAATTTACTAAAGTACGCAATACCGACCCGACATGCAGACATCAATGCCACGATGAAACGAAAAATTTAAAAATTAAATTAATGAAATAAAAATAGGATCACTTAACAAATCCACGATTTTCATGACGGAGAAAAACCTCGGGAACACTCATAAAAACACAAAGTTAAACCAACAAGATTAACAAAAATATACTAAGCGAGCACCACAACACGTTTGTGTCTCCCGCTCGACGCCTAGAGACTGCACCCTAAAGACCAGAATGCACTCGGGCAAAATAAAAAACAAACATGGCCACCAAATAGATGACCGCATGTCCAATCGAATTACGGCAAACAATTAGCTTAAAATTAAAATTAAAGTCACCAGAGAGAACAGAAAGGGAGGAAAGAATTCCGCCTTAACACTATTGACACAAGGCATTTTAGGCTGCAACGGATCATAAATCAAATTAATAATAGGGCTATCCCAAAGACTACCAAAAACTTAGTAAATAAAAATTTACAACGTAAAATAAACTAGAAACGTGTCTCCAGAAGTTACGAAGGAAAACAACAAAATTTACATATCTGGTAACATTAGCGAAACAGAAAAATTAGGCCTACGAGGCAAAACAAAATACAGAATTAAAACATTAATATAAGGCCAATATCGGAGCTCCATAACAATATATAAAATTTTAAATAATTACGTACCTTAAAAACTTCTCTGTGGAGACACAATAAAAATAAAATAGTTAACACAGAATTTAAAAATATTATAAAGCACTATATGGCCTCAAAATGGCTAGCACGCTCATGCGTCGTTTTGGTAACAAGCACTCCTGTTTGCATCTAGTTGCGATTATTATTATTTCATTCTTCATCTTCAATGCGAAATGGCGAAAATACAGCCTTAAGAGCGCAGGCAATTCCTTTTCAGCATATATCCATATTTCGAAGGGGCTAGGGGCCAAAGCCCCCAGCACACGGAGAGATACTCTTTGACCAGCAGCCGGCTTGTTGTTTTCTTGACGACAGACTATCAAGATCATAAGATGGCGGAGAATCCAAAGTCAAATACCGCACTGCATTCATGTTAATGTAATTGTCCAATCACAGATTGACACATCAAGTAACAATGTGCATATTGTATAATTATTTTGGCAGCATGAGGTATATATAGTCTTGTGTTCAATGACGTAGAATACAATACCCTTCAAATATGTCTCGATTAGGATGAGATCAGAAGACACCACTCACTTACTCTAGCGGTCAAAGAAACTACCACGGCTAGAGGCGCCGAAGTCCGATAGATACTGCCATCTCGAGTTCATTTGCGGAACCAAGCCATCAGGTGGGCGCTTTAAATGGCAGGGAACACATGTATATAGGGGAGTTGGATTTTAAAAACGTAGGCACGGGCTTTTGCTCGTAACATTAAGGATAGATGGGTTACTGGTCAGAGCATTAATAGATACTGGATCAACGATAAGTTTGATAACGCAAAACCTCATAAATGAATTAGAAACAAGAGGTCGTGTATTAAAAATTTCCACGTCAAGCGTGAAGATTAAGCGAATTATTACTCAAGAATCTTTGACATGTAAATTTCAGGTGTACATTGACTTGATCATTGGTAACACTGAAATTTCACTATGCTTTTTGCTGGTAAATCAATTACCATAGAATATTATATTGGGTATTGATTTTATCCGTGAGAACAAGGTCATAATAGACCTAGCGCAAAATTGCATTAGGATTCAAAGAGAGGATGTGGATGAACAAAACATTATTTTACATGAACAGGATGCAAAAATAGAAGAACAGGTATGGCATGTGGAAGAAATGACCGAGGAAGGTTGTAGGGACATAGAGAAGGTATTTGAAGTCCTAAACATAGAATTGGAAGATAGTATGGAAACCAGGTTCGAGACCAACCTGTCATGAAAAAAGAAGAAGCCCAAATTAACCTCGAAAATAAGGAAAATTTAAAGGAATTACTGTAAAATTACAGAGACGTATTTGATTCCAAGCCAGGAAAGATCCACAATTTTAAATACGCATTTCAAGTAAATGATTGGGCACCGTTTAGACAAAAACCATACCCGATTGCAGAAAAACATTACACACAAACAAGGAAAACACTGCAGGAGTCCATTAGTAATTGTGAGTAAACCGGATGGATCCGTAAGGGTGTGTTTAAATGCCAGGAATTTGAATGCTAAGATTATACCAGAAAATTATTCGGCACCACCTATAAAAGAAATACTGAGGAAATTTAAGGGCAAGAAGATTTTCACAAATATTGACATGACTTCTTCATATTATCATCTCGAACTTGAAGAGAAAACCAGTCTTTTAACTGGATTTCAGTTCGATCAACAATGTTCATTTGGCTTGAAGACAGCGGGATCCGCATTAATAAGAGCACTTGATCGCAACCTGTCAGAGGGAGTAAAGGATTGCACTATCCATTATGTGGATGATATATTGCTTACCTCGGAAAACATAGAGGAACACTTGAAAAATTTAAAGAAATTATTGGAAGATTCGAGAAGGGCTAACTTCAAGATTAACCTGAAGAAATCGAACTTTTGTCAAAGGCAAGTTACGTTTTTGGGGCATGTGATTGACAAGGATGGTGTCAAACCAAATCCATGCAAATTAGAATCGAGAAGAAATTATCCCAGGCCTTTGAAAGTGAAAAACGTTCGCCAGTTTTTGGGATTGATTGGATTTTTCTCAGGACATTGTCCATCCTACAACAAAACTGTTGCACCACTACAGGACCTTCTGAAGAAAGGGGGCAAGTGTAAATGGACGGAGGAAACGGAGAAAGCGTTCATAGATGCCAAGGAAATGCTCTTAAATTATGTGAAGCTAGGATATCCTGATCTTAATCAGAGATTTATAATACAAACGGATGCATCCCAGATTGGAATAGGGGCAATGCTGTATCAGGAAGACCCGGAAAACCCTGAGAAGAAAAATTATCTAGCTTTCACGAGTCGAAGACTGAAACCACACGAGAAAAATTATACAATCAGCGAGATCGAGCTGTTAAGCGATATTGCATGCGTTGCAATGTTGGCGAAAGATTGTATATGGGTTTCCAGTCATTTTAAGAACCGATCATCTTTTTGATGAAGACGGATTTATCCAGTCAGAGGTTGATGCGTTGGGCTTTATATATACAACAGTTCGATGTAAACATAGAGTATTGCCCGGGGAAAGAAAATGTAGTTCCAGATTATTTAAGTAGACAGCCAGAGTCCACAGAAGAGGATGTAATGGCTATTGATTTAGAAGACAGAGATCAGCGTACTTTGGACGAATTAAGAAGCATTGGTCAACGACAACGTGAAGATCCATGGATGAACATGCTCATATCTTTCTTAGAAGGGAGTTTGATAAGGGGAACACCTGCGTATACTGAAGCTAATAAGATAGCTCAAGATTATACTTTCTTTAATGGATTATTATATAAGTTTGCGGACTCTGACCATACTCGATTGAGGATCGTTATACCTGCTATTTTGCAGAGGAAACTGGTATGGTTGGCCCATAGATCGTTTGGACACATGTGAGTCGACAAAACAGTCTCGATGCTGAAAGAAGCATTTGTATGGCCGAGACTGAGAGAAACTGTAAGGGATACGCTAAAGACATGTGACATATGTCAAAGGATTAAGCCAAATGCGTTTTTGATGAGACAAAAGCCAATACCACTGTTGCCCGAGAGACCAGGTCAAATTATTTCTATTGACAATTTAGGACCTTTGCCAAAGGCCAGGAGGAGAAACAGACACATAATGGTGGCTATGGATGTTTTCACAAAAATGGTTGTTCTCGCCCCCATACAGAAGACGAGTACCAAACAGGTTTTAAAACGACTCAAAGAAAAAGTGACACTTATCTGGGTAAACCAGAGAATTTGTTATCGGATCACGGTAGTTGTTTTACAAGTGTAGAATTTGGACAGGAATTAGAGAGACTTGGAATACGTCAGATCCTGTCCAGCATTCGCCATCCTGAGGCAAATCCTGTAGAAAGAGTTATGAGGGAAACGGCCAAGTATTGTAGGATATACTGTGCCGAGGAAAATTGGAAATGGATAGACATCCTCGACATCATCAAATTTTGTATAAATAATACGATCCACGAATCTACGGGAGAGATACCAATAACATTACATTGGAATGAGCAACCAGAGAGACCTTGGAGTCTGGTCATTCCTAGGCCAACAGACGCTCAGCCTGGAAGAGATGTACGAATTAGGAGAGCCTTTGAGCATCTAAAAGCTCAAGCCGATAGCAGACAAAGGAGAAACAGGCACAAGAGGTATCATCGACCACTACTAGCAGGAGAAATGGTATTAGGGAAAAGACCAGCCATTTCGGATCCAGGGAACCGCGTGTACGAGCAATTCCAGAAAATGTACCACGGCCCGTATCGAATAATAAGGGATTTATGAAATACTGCCTATAGAATTCGGCACTGTGAAACGAATCACGAAGTGACTATGAATTCAGCTAACCTGAAAGTATATTACCTTCCCGAAGACTTCGATGAAGCAAATGAACAAGCCCTGGTTATGGAACAAATTAGAAATGATAAATCCACTTTTGATACAAATTGGAGTGAGTTAGAACGAGAAAATAGAGGTCAACCATTCAATTGTGAATGTGGACTAGAGCAAACATATTTGGAGCTAAGAGAGATAATTGATTTAATTGAAGAAGAAAATTTCAATTTAAGGACAGAAAATGAGGAAGGAAAGAAACGGGTAGGGATAGACCACACCCGTAACGAAGGATTAAGTACTGTAGAATTTTAGTCCAGAAAAATCAGAAAGGAAGAATGGGTAGGGACAGAGCGTGCCCAACATACACCATTACCGGATATGACTTTAAAATTGGAAAACCCAAATCATCGTGGGATTCTATGAGAAAATAAAATAAAGGTAATGCGGGATGTTATGATGGCTTCGACACTGAGAGAATAAGAATTTCTAGGAAAAAACACTTAAATAAATTTCCTCAAAATTTCGAAAATTTATTTATCTAAGGAGGGGAGATTTGAACCCATGTGCTATTGGTTCAAGCGTCGAATCCATAATTTATTTGCAAAAGAAGAGAGGAAATTATGCAGTCTTTAAAATGTATTGGAAAGATTTTAAGAAGTGGGTTGTTATAATGTGGCGCAAGAATGGGTGACCACGAGTCATGCGGACGTGAGATCATGCTTGACGCATCGATAGGAGCTGGCTCATGATTATAAATAGAACGAAAAAAACTTTCCACGACGAGTAGGAGAGAAGCAGTTTCGGAAATAGACCTTACTCAGCTAGAAAATGACAACCTCGCAATGGTGCAAGAAGAGAAATAATTAGAATTAAGCCATTTGCAAGCATTTAATTAATGAAAGAATCACATCATTGTTGATTATGTTGGAATAGAGATTTTTGTGTGGGGAAAAAGTTTATAATATTTGCACAGGAAAGAACTGCAGACGTAGCATGACGTCGTTAGTAATTCCCCGAGACCAGAGTTTGTAGGGATGGAAAAAAAAACCTCAACGCCCACATATCTGAGGAGACATATTATTTAATATCTTGGAATTGTATGATCGATTTTCATGATCAAAGAAACCAGTTTACGTTGAGAACAAGAGCTTTCCAGAGATATATTTTTCAAAATTATACAACAATTACTTCAGAAGTTAGTGCTGAAGAAGACGAGGTTTTTATCTTTTTGCCGCCGATTTGGATATAAACCTTGGAGGTGCCAGGAGGAGCATGCAGTCTTTACCAGACCTTGAGAGGTCGTGTTACGCTGTATCACCAACGAGCACCCCGTATAGGGGTGGCCGTGCAGTATCGTCATTAGTATCGCCGTGTGGAGACACATTAGAATCCTATTATAGGAATAATATCGGCAAGCTTCAGACTCTATAAAGTTCACAAGTATAGTCAAAGTTTAAAGCTAAGGAAGCTTGTAATTTTACGTAACCGTTAATCTCGCGATCATAAGCCACGGAACCTCCGTTTTACGTGGAATCCAAACCACAGGACATGGCATTTCACGTCGAAAATCTCACATGCATTGACCGGGAATCGAACCCGGTCCGCCTTGGTGGGAAGGCATACAGCTTGACCGCTGCGCCACCACGCCCCCTAGTCAAAGTTTAGGCTGTGGACTTAAGAATAACAGGCGATCGGTACTCGAAGATAATAGTTCAGTTAAAGAACCGACGCATCATAAGGTTTCGAAGTACCCAAGGAAAGTGAAATAGACAGTCTATCTACGTTAAGGAACCCAAGCAGGGTAGAACGAAATAGTAACGCCTAGTGTTCCGGAAATTTTGGGACTAGAGCGCAGGACGATAAAAATTAGGAATTGTAGTTCCAGGCTTTGTCTAGGTAGACAAATGAACAGTAAACATTGGGGAGGACTCCAATAAGCTACGAATCAAAGTAACAGAAATATAAGGAAATTACTAGGTCACCGATAAACAGTTCGAGCGATCAAAAAGTAATACATCAAGGACAGACTTTTATTTAGACGATCAGGTTAGCGTCTAGCAAGATACGACATCGTGCAGTAAAGTTATAGAAGCCGATAATCAAACCCAGGATTAGAAGATCAACCGTTCCAGTGAGGTGTAGTTCGATCGAGACTTTCCATCATCTCGTCAGATTAGGAAGCCGACGTGCTATAGTGCATCCCTTGGAAACGGGAAAGGAAAAGAAATCACGTGTGTAAGGCGAATAATTAACGCCAGAGAGATAAATATTTATGTAATTTAAATATAGTGAAATTTTTTTAGTATAATATTTTAGTGAATTGTAGTGTGTTAAGTGAATAGGAATACAAAATGGTATTCATTATATTCCCAGTGATTAAGTTAAATATTTTATATGCTGTTGAAGAAGTGTCATTGAGTGTAAATATAACCATGAAAATGGCTTAAGAAAAAGTTGGTGGGCGAAAATGTTCCATCGCTAGAGAATTCGGTCGCTGACCGTACCGTCATGTGAGTAACTATTTCAATATTATGTGTTTGGGAAGATTTGCGTATAATCCCCAAGAGAGAGAGAGAGAGTAGGGATATTTAATAACAGGTGAAAGAATTGCGCGATCTGAACGATTAATTTGAGAGAAATATAATAAATATGTGAAATATAAATGAATCCCTTGTGGAATATATTCAGTAAAATATCAGTTTAAATGGTAAATGATATAAATATGAGAAATCAAGCGTAATTATAATAATAATTATATAAAAGAATGAAGATTGTGATGAATTTTGTATTGAAAGTAGTAGCTTCCGAGCTCCTTTAGATGAATTAATACATGTTATGAATACATGTTCTTTATGGTAAAAATGATTATTGTTAAGGGAAGAATATTAATATATTTTGAAGCATGCATGCTTGTATTTATGCATGCTTGTAGTTTAACGTGACCGTTAATCTCGAGATCATGAGCCACGGGACCTCCTTTTTACGTGGAATCCGAACCACAGGACATGGCATTTCACTTCGAAAATCTCACATGCATTGACCGGGAATCGAACCCGGGCCGCCTTGGTGAGAGGCATACAGCTAGACCGCTGAGCCACCACGCCCCCTAATATATTTTGAGATGTAGATATATATTTTGAGATGTAGATCATACGCAGATTTTGAATTTATTTAGTTCTTTGAAGGCAACTTGGCTAATTAATGTATGAGCGCCATGTAGCGCATTGAAGTAATTTGTCACGCTAGGAATGCGTTGAAATGCTCGGTAAAAGTAATTATGAGGGCAGTTAGTCGTCGTGAATGAACGGTATAAGTCCTCAAAGTTGTGAGAGTAATCACGAGGCAATGTGTGTTGTATGTTAAAAGGGTGCTATTTATGTTGTATTATGAGCGCTGATAAAAGGCGAGGCCTACCCTAAGTCGCTAATGTTATAAGTCCTCCAAATTGGGATACTGCTCCCGAGGCATTTGAAAGGATCGAACTCAGAGTCATCCGGGTTGAAGCCCCTTAATATTGGCTGTATTATGGAATTTTCTTACCCGCTAATGAGGACACATCTTAATTATTATATACCGAAGCTAAGAGAATAGGTCTGTTGAACCTAAATATGTTGTTTTATGAATTTGTATCAGAAGCCTTGTCATTCAGAGAATTGCATTTGAAACAGCTGTGTGGAAAGCTGATGTAGCCAGTCCCTTGTGAAAGCGAGACTGTGAGCTCTCTTCTCTGCCTACAATAAATCACGCCAAGTAGTTAAGATTAGACCCTTACCCTCGGGTAGTGCGCTAGGTTAGGACGGACTGTCTGAGTCATAATATACACAGAAGAGTTTTAAGATTGTTTGAACGACCCGGTCTTTGAACCGAGGTCCCTTTATAACCATTATTATCGCTTGCAGAGTTCAGATCGTTGCTTTCTTATAATATACTGGTCTTTTAAGACAAAAATGATAAATCCTTAACTTTATTGTTCAATGATTCACGAGTTCTATGGAAGACATTTGATTCCGGGAGTAATCTTAAGTTTGACTTGTTCAGTAGTCTTCTGTAGCTCGGGAGTACGCAATTTTTTTCCCAATCACGGTATTGAGTTTCTAGCTTGAGAGAGAGGGATGGTAACATATGAGCATTTTGGAAGCCCAAAATTAATTGATGATTAGCCATACCTTTATAATTATGATTAAAGAGATGTACCCATGTAAATAGTAATTGATGTGTATTAAATTGATAACACAGTGTATGTAAACATTACCGAGCTATTTGGAGCTCATTATTTTAAAGAATTCGAAATGACACCATATGGAAGTTAAACTTAGTGGAAGTTTGTTGGTTTTTGGAGAACCAGTCATTATGATTTTATAATTGCTTAATATGAATTCCTTGTTCAACTTTGGACAAGTGTGAAGTGGAGTGTCAGTATTTTTATTTGTTGAATTTTTGTAGCGCCATATATTTTGAATAATTAAATATTTTAATAGTAGGAGTTGATTTTTGTTTATTTTTGGAAGTGTATCCTCTGCTTAATCCAAAGTGTGTAAGTCACAGAGTGGGAGAACAAACCATGAACCCCGATACTCCCGATTGAGCATTGCTGGCAAACTGTGATTTGCATATTTCATTGTTGAATGGGCACAATAATACTCAAAGTTTGAAAAAAGTCGACTCTGATTCGAAAAAGAAATATAAATCAATCAGCTAAAATTTCTAAAAAAAAACAACAAACAAACAACGCCATCATACCTCGAAATCTAAGAAACAGTTATCGAGTAACAATAAACATTTCTTACAGTCTTTAGGTTATCGCGTACTTTAATTTCAATATAAATATATATGCAATTGTTAATCTTATTTAGTTTCTATCTATATTTGAAGCTGTTAACATGTTTAACATGTTTAACATAACGGATAAAAGAGAGGTTGACAGAGTTGTGCGACGAGAAGAAAGAGTTTACCAACCTTATTCAGCTAATAAATTCGAAAATAATGATGAAATTCGAATACCAATTCAAAATGAAGAAAACATAGTTTTATTATCAGAAGTTGTTCTTCACTTAGAAGGACAAATTATTACTTCTAACGTAAATCCGGCTGCTTCTACTACAGCACATCCTGACCAAAATTTTGGGGCTAATCTTTTTAGCGAAATTCGCGTTACGTTAAATGGTAAAGAAATTGATCGTACACGCCATCTAGGTATAACAAGTTCTATAAAAACCTTTGCATCATATTTAAAAAACGAATATACAGCTTTACAAAATGCTGGTTATTTTCCTTCTTTAACAACACCAGCAAGTGAAGCAAATATTGTTGATAGTACCACAAAACGTTTCCATGTAATACTTCCTTTAAGCAACCTGTTAGGTTTAGCAGAGGATTATAGAAAGCCGATTTTAAACTGCAAGCATGAGCTAATACTTCTCCGATCGTCGAGCGACGCACGTGCGTTGCAATCTGCAACCGAAAATGATCTTTCTAAGGTCAAGTTATTTAAAGTTTATCTAAAAATTTCCGTTTTATTATTATCGGACGAAGAACAAATTAAAAGATTAAAACTAATGCAGAAAAATATTCCCTTTCAGGTTGGTTTTCGATCATGGGATGTTCATGTCTTGCCATCTCTTCCTAGAACAACTTAATATAGTTGGACAGTAATGACAACTTCTGAAACTCAGAAACCACGTCAATTTTTATTAGGTTTTTTAACTAAAAGAAATGTACTAAATACGTGCTCTTCCTATTTTGACCATTGTAACATTAAATCTATAAGAGTTTTTTTATATTCAATTTTTTATCCCTATGAAATGCCAACATCTGAAATTGCTATAAATGACTACAGCGAATTGTATGACATGTTTGTTAAATTTCGTAATGTATATTATCAGATCGATGATTTTCGTTCAGAGACTCTAGTTTCACGAGATGAATTTAAGTCTCATTGTCCGATTATTGTAATTAATTGCCTTGAGCAAGTGGAGGCAGTGAAGACATCTTCAGTTGATGTGCGAATTGAAATCGAGACAAGTGAGAATATACCTGAAGATACAACTCTTTATTGTGTTCTTATTCATGATCGTCAAATATCTTACAGACCATTAACTATTGACGTAATTATCTAAGCCAATATTTGCTAAGTTATAAGCAAGCAAGTAAACAAGTATTCTCACTTTAGTTGCAATCATGGAATTGACAACAACAAACTCTCCTTCTACTGATGCTGGCACGTGGAATAAGAAGCAGCCAATAGTTGCAGACATTCGCAAGCTACCAAACGGCAGTTTGGAACTTGCTTACTGTATGTTAAATAACAGCAATATACCTTCATTCAGTCCTGTGTTCACTTGGGTCGCAACGTATTGTGAAAAAACTCTTTCTTCTTTTTTTGACTCTATTAAAATAAATATGAATATTTAGTTGTATATAATTTGCCACAAGAAATTTCTTTGTTTGCACTAAAAACACTTTCCCCTGGGTCATTAATCAATCTTAATACGATTGATGGAATGTCAGATCTAATGTTGAAGCATAGCCAACGTTTACCTACAGATTGTCCAAAACATTTACCATCTCTTGCAATGGGAAGCAATAGTTGTGCTAAATTTAATGTCGATGCTGTTCAACATTGGTTAAATTCTTCTGATGGCATCATGAAAATCGTGTGTTCGATAATAAACAAGTTTCGAAACAATGGACTTCAAGGTTTTAATAAGTTTGATTTGAACTACTTTCCTATAAACATACTGACTATATATGAGCCACAACGAATTCGTCTGGAGTGGAAACATCTACCAGATCATCTAAAAAGAAAATTTCAACTGTTTCATCTTCGCTGCAAATGTGAAAACTGTAATCGCTATCTATAAAAGGTAATTCATTAAATCTAGTAGTGTTGTTGACACCTATACATATTTTGTTTTTGTTCGCTTTTTTAACACAGTGTATATTTTTCATCTACAGAAAATAAACATCTGGACAACTAAAAGAACAAGATCATCTCAACACACACTCATCAGGACAACTAAAAGAATAAGATTACTTCAACACTCATACAAGAGAAATAAAATTTTATTAATTGTAATTCTAAATGGATAAAGAAGAAAAGGTCTTTGTACAACTTCATATTAAAGACTTTTTAATGATCAAACACCTCCTCACTCCACATGTATATAAAATAATACTGTCAGGTGAGGGATTCGAACCCTCGCTTTCAATTTCTGAAAATTAGATCTAAAGTCTAACGCCTTAGACCGCTCGGCCAACCCAACACACGCAAATCATGCATATTAGCCAGCGTGTTTTGTTGATTCATATCAGTTAACATTTAGCTTCGTGTGGTGAACATCTTTTTTTTTTTGTGAAGTAAAGCATCATCATGAAGTATTTTAATTGTGTAAAGTATTCCAAGAAACATTTATTGCAAATGATATTGAGTCAAAAAGGAATGAATTTAAAATCTGAAAGAGATCGGCAAAAAACATTTAAGAACTGGTCTTCAGACAGTTTTACTAACACTGCATGGTTAGTAGCTGCAGGATTTTACTCTTATGGATATAAGGATATGGTCAGGTGTGCTTTCTGTAATCTGCAACTTAGTTATTGGGAAGAAGATGATGATCCGTTTGAAGACCATAAGAAATGGGCTTTTTCTTGCCCTTACGTAAACAATATTTCTCCTAGCATAGAATTAAAATCTGAATATGAAAGACTTAAAACTTTTCAAAATTGGCCTCTTCCCTGTCCAAACGAATTTTGTTTAGCATCAGCAGGATTTTATTATACCGGTCATGGTGATAAGGTGATATGTATATTCTGTAAGATTGAAATTGAAAATTGGAGAGAAAACGACATTCCTTTAAATTATCATAAAAAATGGGCACCATATTGTCCATATTTAAGAGGGTTTTACGTCGGCAACGTTGATTAAAATCCTGAAAATCCTACTATTATTCCATATAATACAAGTTATGATACGTGTGGAAACAATATATGTTGATGTGATGTTATTTTCTGTGCAGTGTGCATTCTCAGACGTAAACGTTGACATGCTGAAGTTTGTTAAGCAGTCAAACACCCTACCAGTAATTTCATTTACTAATGGTGAAAACCAGAGTAAAAGTGAAAAAAGAAAGCATAGTGTTTTACTACCGAACACTATTCGATGTATCATTTGCGGTCCATCGAACTGTGGCAAAACAAACGTAATTGCTACACTCGGTTGGGGGGCCTACTTACCTTTTTTCAGAGGTCCGCATCGCTAACTGCAAAATCACAGCCAGAAGACATGTCCCAACAGAAGAACACCTATAGGAGGAAGAAGGTGGAGAAGGGGAAAACGCACAGGCTCGTCTACAGACACAGTCCGATAACCCACAGAACTGCCACCGACGAAATGATGCCACAACAGTTGTTTAATATTTAAAAAAAAACATTTAATTACCAAAAAGGAGCAAGACAATAATAACTGAATTAAAATCCTCCAGCCAAAAAAAACTATTATTGCCACCAAAAATAACCTCTCTGGTGATGGACATTAGCTTAAGGCCAAACCAAGTCAATTACCTAAGAAAATTAGATAAGGCTTTACATGCAAGTTTGCTGAACTAAAACGAAAACATTTAATTTTAAAATTAAAATAATAAAGCCCAAAAGATAGAAAACTAGAATACAGGTATTACCAAATGAGAAAGGGCTTGATAATTTACTAAGGTACGCAATACCGACCCGACATGCAGACATCAAGGCCACGAGGAAAAACGAAAAGTAAACAAAATTTAATAAAATAAAATTAATTCACAAAACTAAAACTTTCATGACGAAAGAAAACTCAGGAACACTCACAAAAACACAAAGTTAAACCAATAAGATTAACAAAAAACATACTGATCTACCAGCACAACACGTTTGAGTGTCCCGCTCGACGCCTTGAGAACTACACTCCACAGACCAGAATGCACTCGGGCAAAACAAAAAAACAAACATGGCCACCAAATCGACGACCGCATGTCCGGTCGAATTACGGCAAACAATTACCTTTTTAAATTTAAACGACACCAGAGAGAACAGAAAGGGAGGAACGAATTACGCCTTAACACTATTGACACGAGGCAATTTAGGCTGCAACGGATCGTAAATCAAATTAATAATAGGGCAATCAATAAGATTACCAAAAGAAAATAAACTAAATAGAAAAATATTTTTTACCAGGTACGATAACTAGGTACGTGTCTCCGGAAGGCACAGAAAAAGGAAATATTTACATATCAGGTAACATTAACAAACAGAAATATTAGGCCTGGAACACGAAATAAAATACAGAATAAAAACATAAATATATGACCAATAACGGAGCTCCCATAACAATATATATATATATATATATATATATATATATATATATATATATATATATATATATATATATATATATTAAATAATAACGTACCTTAAAATCCTTCCTCAATGGAGACACACGGAAACAAAAAAACAAACACATTTTAAATAATGTAAAAGTTATGAACTGCCTCAATATGGCTGCGTTAGCACACACATCCCGCTTCGATCACCCACGAGGCCTTTCTTCTTGTAGCCCGTAAAATAAACCGATCACACGTCATCTTCAAGGCAAGTTAAGAAATTATAGCCTAGGAGCACAGGCATTTTTTTTAATATATCCATATTTCGTAGAGGCTAGGGGCCAAGCCCCCTGCAGCGGCGACACCTTTCACGATCAACTAGTTTGTTGCTTTCTGACGACAGACTGTGAAGATGCCAAGATGGCGGAGACTCCAAAGTCAAAGGCAGCAGTGCATTAATGTTAATTGTAATTGTCCAATCACAGATTGACACATCAAGTAACAATGTGCAGATTATATAATTATTTTGGCGGCATGATGTATATAGTCTTTTTTTCAATGACGTAGAATACAATATCCTTCAAATATCATTCGATTAGACGAGATCAGAAGACACCACTCACACACTCTAGCGGTCGAAAATACAACTCCGGCTAGAGGAGCCGATAGATGCTGCCACCTCGAGTTCATAAGCCCAACCAACCCATCTAGGTGGGCGTTTTAAAGGTCGGGAACACACATGTAGATGTAGGGGAGATACATTTTTAATAACGTTGGGACGGGCTTTGCACGTAACAGTCTCCCTCCCTTAAGCGTGAACATCGTTCACGAATATGCCTAGGCATAGGCAGTACTCCATAACTAGTTGATTCACCAAGCATGTTTCCAGAAGATAATGTTCACCAGTTAATTCAATTGGTGGATAAAAACCGCATCGTTTTGGTTAGGAAGAGTGCAGGGTCAGATTATCAGTGAAGGGATAATTGATCACCTCGCAAACCACTCAGTTAACAGCATCGCTGTGTCCATAAATCCTCAGAAACGCAGAACACCAGCACCTGCAGTGCTTTCAGAGTCTGAAACACGTTAGGTAAATTTTCAAAAGGTCCAATGTTGTTAGCTTTAGACGAAGTAGGTGGAAGCAATGTGCCAGATATCATGCGACGAGTGGGCAGCCATTTACAAACAGAAGTTAAACTTATTTCAAAAAATAAAAGTTTACAGAATTAACTAATTCATAATACATTTTACAAATGAGAAACAAGGTTGAATTTACATGAAGAAAATCCTACCCATGACCTAGATCCGTGCTTACAATATTGCATTAAACAAACAAGATTTATATTACCAAGGTTAAGATTTTACAGACTAGAAGTACCTTTCTAGAATTCACGAGTTGAACGACTATACATTTAGAAGGAGCTACGGTAGAGGAACGACGACTGAAATTCCCAAGAAAACAGGTACACAGGATCACCATGAGTTAGGTCTCCCACCGAGTCCTACTTACATGCTAGCATCTTCTACGAGAACATCAAAATTAGTTACAATTTTACAAGTTTAGGCTATTACACGATGTTAACATTTTACCATTAAATGGGAATTACCCAACAGTTACAAGCTGTATCCCTGTAGAGTTTGCAAATCCAATTAAAAATTCCAGAAGGAACAGATGCCTGAAGGCTTCAATGAAGGTTAGGGATACTCTACATTATACAAAAATCAGTTTACAAATTTATGGTAGCATTTCTTCATTACAAATCTCTCCACCTCATTTTATGTGCGACAGATGCACTCTGGATATTTTTTTGGCCTTAGGGTTTCGAATAAGAAGAGTAACGGGAGTCAAGAATGCCTCTACATAACAGGGGCCCTTGAAGCGAGGGGTCAACTTGCTAGAAACTAGATTACTGACGCCCTTGGGCTCGAAATTGCGGACGTACACAACATCCCCAATTTCCAAATCAGATGGCTTGCGACAGGCACTGTATCGCTTGGCAAGTTGGTCATGTGATATCTTAATCGACTCTCTAGCCGTGTCGAATTTCGCCCTCATGTCCTCGGGCGTGAAACTGTCTGGAAGGAGATCGTGCAGGTTCCACAGATTAGACAACGGAGAATTAGCCATAAACGAAAACATTAACGAAAAAGGGGTGGCTTGCGTGGTCACATGGACGGCGGTGTTGAAAGCAAAATTGAGCAAATGTAAATTAGAATCCCACTTGGAATGGTCGTCGTGGTGGAAAGCAATCAGAGCAGAACGGAGATTACAATTGACTCGCTCAGCGAGAGACGGGTTAGGAAAATAGGGAGTGGTGGTTACATGCGAAATAGCATAACCAAATAAGAATTGACGGAACTTATGAGATACAAGGCACTTGGCATTATCTGACACCAGGAACTGACATGGCCCAAAAGATGAAAAGATGGAATTAAGACACTTTATGACGGAACTGGTCGTAGCCTGTCTGGTGGGGAATATCCAAATAAACCGGGTGAAACCGTCAGTGCAAACAAGCGCAAATTGTTTTCCCCGACCAGAACGAGGGAACGGGCCAACATGGTCGATAAAAGGCCTCTCCATGGGTCTAGACGCCGGTTCAGATGACAACAGGCCAACATTAGTAGAAACCGGAGGTTTGCTAATATTACATGAAGCACAATTTCTAATGAGCCTCCTGATGTCGCCATCCATACTTCGACAAATGAAAAACTGTCTGATCTTAGCTCGGGTCTTGCATACTCCTAGGTGACCACCAATAGGAGATTCGTGATAGTAACGAAAGATTTCCGGAATGAGGACCGACGGGAGCACAATTTTAGGTAGACGGTCATGACGAGACGAACAGCACAATACACCATCCTTTAGAGAGTAGGGCTTGATCACTTCACCAGAATTTATTCGGTCAATTAGGCTAGATAAGGAGGGATCTTCTTTCTGGAATCTCCTCGCATCTTCAAAAATCACAGGGGAATTGCTGAGAACGACATTGACATAATTTACAGGTGATACAAAGTTTACGGGTTCACATCCTTGAATATCCTCTTCGGATGAATCCTCATACATGCGGCTTAATGAATCAGCTACCGCATTTTCAGACCCACGAATATGGTGGACCGTGAACTGGAATGACAGGATCCTAGTTGCCCATCAGGCAATCCTACCAGTTTTACGGGGTTTCTCTAACACCCACCTCAAGGCCTGGTTATCGGTCTCGAGGAGAAACTTAGTGTGCTCCAGATACATACGGAATTTTTCCAGGGCGAACAACACTGCTAAACCCTCAAGTTCGTATATGGAATACTTCCTCTCTGCGTCCGTTAAGGTACGAGAAGCGTATGCAATGGGTTGCCTACCCAGATCAGACTCTTGCAGTAGGACACAACCAACACCACGACCAGACGCATCAGTCTGCACAATGAACTGCTTTCCAAAATTCGGAATGGCTAATACAGGGGCGTTAGAGAGCGCAAGCTTTAGATCTTCGAAGGCTGCCTGCTGAGAGGGACCCCACTCAAACTTCACAGCCTTTTTGCGTTATTGATTAAGAAGGAGCAGCACGGTCGGCAAAGTTACTGATGAACTTACGAAAAAAGTTCACCATCCCAATATAACGAGCAACACCTTTGGCGTTCTCGGGCGGTTTAAAATCTCTGATGGCCTGAGTACGAGACTGGTCCACGGAGAAACCAGATGCGGAAACAATATGTCCCAAGAAGGAAATTTTGGGCTTGGCAAAGGAAACCTTGGACAATTTGACGGTAAGGCCAGCATCACGCAACCGATCAAGTACAACCTTCAGATGATCAACGTGTTCCTCGAAGGACTCAGAATAGATCACCACATCATCAAGATAGTGGTACACAAATTTGAATTTAATTTCTGAAAAACCTTGTCCAGAATTCTGCTCAACACAGCGGCTCCGGTGGATAGGCCAAACGGGACACGGGCATACTCAAACAGGTTCCAGTCAGTGGAAAAAGCAGTAACATGCCTGGATTCCGGAGAGAGGGGAATTTGGAAAAAAGAAGATTTCAAATCAAGGATCGTGAACACCTTCGCGTTGCGAAACCAACTAAAGCTTGTATGAAGATCCGGCAAAGGGATGGATTGAAAAACAACATTTTGATTAAGAGCCCTATAGTCGACCACCGGCCGAAAACCACCGTTAGGTTTTGGCACAAGGAATACAGGGGATGAGTAGGCAGAGATAGAAGGTTGGATTACACCTTCTTCCAACATCTTGTCGATAATCTTCCGAAGTTCGGCCATCTTGGGCGGGGCAAGGCGATACGGGCTGGAACGCACCGGCACAGAATCGGTTAGCTCAATCTTGTATTCCATCAAATGGGTTACACCCAACTTGTCAGTAAATACATCACTAGACTCCTGACATAACTTCCTAATGGCATCCTTTTGAGGACCCGTTAAATTTTCCAGATCGAGATCCTCAATAGTCACAGGTTCACTAACTGAATTGACAGCAGTAGAAGATAAAACCGGGTTAAACGATAATTTAATTTGCGGATTTAACTTAAACCATAAGTTGCGATCACCAAAATCAAGAAGCATACCAACGTGGGACATGAAATTAGCTCCAATGACCACAGAACAAGAAAGATTTCTGGCAACAAAAAATTTAAACTTAAAAAAAAAATTAGAATATGGATTTTGACTGTCATACTACTCAAAATATTTAAGTTTGAACAATTTGCCGAAATAAAAGATGAAAACACTCTTCATAGATAAAAACCAGACCTCGCTTATAAAGGATGCGACACTACCAGAATCAAGCAATGCAGAAACCGGCTCGTCATTAACACAAATTTCAATAAACGGGGATATTCCTTTAGCCTCAGGAGAAAGTCCAAAATCATTATTCACTCTAAAACGATTACAATTAGATGACGAGGTCACCCGCACCACAGGTTTCACATCATGTTTAGAATTAGGCTGACTTGCCATGACATTGCTCAGCGACAGGTTAGGTAGGTCAGAGACATAAGCAGAATTAGCACGAGAAGATTTAGTTTTCAACGGGTTATCAAGACTTTCAATAGTAGGGCGACCAGAAACTTCACACGGTTTTCCCAAATTCTCATGCACAGAAATATCCTTAGAAGTAACATCCGAATTGGTCTCCAAAATATCCCGTCATTGGCGATACACAACTTGGTTATTCGGACACACCTTCTTAACATGTCCCACGCCACCGCACGTGTGGCACTTAACATTGGGTCTAGGATGAAACATAACCTTAGGAGGGGGACGAGACATCAAGGAAGGAGGAGGAACATGAGTTACACGAAGGAAATCTGCATGTTTCACAGCCATAGCCTCTATAACGACCTGTTTCAGCTCGACAAATGACGAAGGCCTGGTACACATAGTCATGTATGACCTATATTGAGGCGAAAACCCATTTACAATAGACGACACCAATTGTCGTTCAGTTAAAGGGGACGCAAATACCTGAGCATATACCTTAATGTCACTGACATAGTCGCTAAGTGACTCGTCCAACCTTTGGACACGATATAAGAACCTTTGCTCGAGAGTACTAAGGGCACTAGCAGGAACAAAAAACCACAACACTTCCCTAATGAACATGGCTAAGGACATGCGGAGGTGGATAGCTTCAATCAGCTTGTCGCGCAGCATACCGGATGCAACAGGATACAACAGTTGGAAAATCAGATTTTCCGACATTCCAAAAATCGAGGCATGGTTACCCAATTCGACTACTTGCTTTAAAAATAGGACCACCTGGGTAACGTCATCTAGGTTGAAATTCTTCAACTTACTTAAGAAACTAGAAATAGGGAGAGGAATCGACCCATAATTAACGGTAGGCGAGTAGGTAGCATTCGGAAAAGAGACAATATTACCAAGGTAGCTCGCTCGCACACCCTCTACAGGAGACAAAACATTTGCATTGCCAGAGAAAAAACTGGGATGCAATGGGTCGACAGGACCCAGGAAATCATTAGGTGACCTAACATGAGAAGAATGACCGTATCCAGGGGTAAGTGGTCCGGACGAGCCAGAACCAGGCAATAGAGGGGCAGGCAAACCACTACCAGTAATCGATCCCAAAACCTCAGACCTAGTAAACAGAGGTGATTCACGTTCAACCCCAGAAGAACGCTCCAAATTCACAAGGTTATCTCTTAAGTCAATCAAATCAAAAGCACTATTATTGTCGGCCATTTTGAAAAACACAGAATGCAGGCAGACAATACAGAAAGAAACAAATTTTAGGAATTACGAGGACAGTTTACAATTTCACAACAATACCCTAAACTACCAATTAACAACACCACAGATTAGGTTGACACTCGAACACTGCCACAATACTATACCAAAATTATGCACAATGCTGCCCAGATCTGCAGACGTCATCGCTTGCTTGGCTCGAGAACAGAAAGCTAAATTACACAAATTGCTACAAATCACAGGGTAAACAGCTTCAAACAGGGCTCCTCGATGTCTTCACTCGCAACATGTAGGCTATCAGAAAATCAAGAAACCCACATTTCCCACGCCAAGAACACATGCCAGTCACTTACCAAGCTTCTTTTTCACCGGGAATGTTGCATCACAAACAGGATAAAATTCAGCACAGAACACTCGCTTGGAACAGGTCACTTCAAATATCACCACATGGCTATTCAGAGGCAAACATGAAACCGAACAAACGACAAGGATTAGCATAAAATAACATAAAGTGCACTGACATGACACATCCTATCAGCAACCGCTCTATCAGAATCAGAAGGGTCCATAAATTAGACTGCGGGTATGGGGGTGGGGATAACTGCAAAAGCGAACACGAGCTCGAACTGCTACCAATGCTACACTCGGCTGGGGGGCCTAATTACCTTTTTACAGAGGTCCGCATCGCTAACTGCAAAATCACCGCCAGAAGACATGTCCCAACAGAAGAACACCTATAGGAGGAAGAAGGTGGAGAAGGGGAAAACGCACAGGCTCGTCTACAGACACAGTCCGATAACCCACAGAATTGCCACCGACGAAATGATGCCACAACAGTTGCTTAATATTAAAAAAAACATTTAATTTCCAAAAAGGACCAAGAAAATAATAAATGAATTAAAATCCTCCAGCCAAAAAAATAATTTAAAAAAGACTATTATTGCCACAAAAAATAACCTCTCTGGTGATGGACATTAGCTTAAGTCCAAACCAAGTCAATTACCTAAGAAAATTAGATAAGGCTTTACATGCAAGTTTGCTGAACTAAAACGAAAACATTTAATTTTAAAATTAAAATAATAAAGCCCAAAAGATAGAAAACCAGAATACAGGTATTACCAAATGAGAAAGGGCTTGATAATTTACTAAGGTACGCAATACCGACCTGACATGCAGACATCAAGGCCACGAGGAAAAACGAAAAGTAAACAAAATTTAATAAAATAAAATTAATTCACAAAACTAAAACTTTCATGACGAAAGAAAACTCAGGAACACTCACAAAAACACAAAGTTAAACCAATAAGATTAACAAAAATCATACTGATCTACCAGCACAACACGTTTGAGTGTCCCGCTCGACGCCTAGAGAACTACACTCCACAGACCAGAATGCACTCGGGCAAAACAAAAAAACAAACATGGCCACCAAATAGACGACCGCATGTCCGGTCGAATTACGGCAAACAATTACCTTTTTAAATTTAAACGACACCAGAGAGAACAGAAAGGGATGAAAGAATTACGCCTTAACACTATTGACACGAGGCAATTTAGGCTGCAACGGATCGTAAATCAAATTAATAATAGAGCAATCAATAAGATTACCAAAAGAAAATAAACTAAATAGAAAAATATTTTTTACCAGGTACGATAACTAGGTACGTGTCTCCGGAAGGCACAGAAAAAGGAAATATTTACATATCAGGTAACATTAACAAACAGAAATATTAGGCATAGAACACGAAATAAAATACAGAATAAAAACATAAATATATGGCCTATAACGGAGCTCCCATAACTATATATATATATATATATATATTAAATAATAACGTACCATAAAATCCTTCCTCAATGGAGACACACGGAAACAAAAAACAAACACATTTCAAATAATGTAAAAGATATGAACTGCCTCAATATGGCTGCGTTAGCACACACATCCCGCTTCGATCACCCACGAGGCCTTTCTTCTTGTAGCCCGTAAAATAAACAGATCACACGTCATCTTCAAGGCAAGTTAAGAAATTATAGGCTAGGAGCACAGGCATTTCCTTTTTTTTTAATATATCCATATTTCGTAGAGGCTAGGGGCCAAGCCCCCAGCAGCGGCGACACCTTTCACGATCAACTAGCTTGTTGCTTTCTTGACGACAGACTGTGAAGATGCCAAGTTGGTGGAGACTCCAAAGTCAAAGGCCGCATTGCATTAATGTTAATTGTAATTGTCCAATCACAGATTGACACATCAAGTCACAATGTGCCGATTATATAATTATTTTGGCGGCATGATGTATATATAGTCTTTTTTTCAATGACGTAGAATACAATATCCTTCAAATATGATTCGATTAGACGAGATCAGAAGACACCACTCACACTCTCTAGCGGTCGAAGGTACAACTCCGGCTAGAGGAGCCGATAGATGCTGCCACCTCGAGTTCATTAGCCCAACCAAGCCATCTAGGCGGGCGTTTGAAAGGTCGGGAACACACATGTGGATGTAGGGGAGATACATTTTTAATAACGTTGGGACGGGCTTTGCAAGTAACAGTAATGATAAATTTATTATATCACAAAAATGGAGTTCGTTTTGAAAACGTTTATATTTATTTAAATCACTTGCTCAAATAAGTATGTTGAATTAAAAAAGTTTTTGGACACTATAAAAGAAATAAAAAGTGATTTTTTTTTCTGATAATGATGAAGTTATGCCTCCAGAAGTGGCTAGAAAAAACTCTATATTTGTTTTTGATGATGTAGCCAACAATAAACAACAACACATTAAAGATTATTTCAGTAGAGGTCGTCATCACGATGTTGACGTATTTTAACGTTGTCAAACATATTCTTGTATACTTAAACATCTAATTAGAGATAACGCTAATTTTTTAATTGTTTTTAAACAAGACGGAACAAACTTGCGTCATGTATATAACGATCATGTAAATACAGATATGAGCTATGATCCGTTCTTCGATATTTGTTCTTATTGTTGGCAAAACTCTAAGTTTGGCTTTTTGGTTATCGTTAAAGATAGCGATTTACAAAATGGTCGATATCGCAATGGATTTGATGTTTATTTTCAGTTATAAATAATAGTTCAAAAGAGATAAATGCTCATTCGCGTTATACACTTTGTGTGGTTAACAACCTAACTATGACATCGTTTAACAAAATTAATAACGTGTCTATCAGACCACCAACATCACGCCATGATATTGCAACTAAATCGTATGTTGATGATAAGCTACTGCAATATGTAAATCATGTAACAACAACAACAAGCGATGGCCATCTAAGTATTAACGGCAAACGGTTAAAAGATATTTGAAGGCCCATATATGTTGAAGATGCTTGCAACAAAGGTTATGTACTGAAGTTATTGAATGAGCTAAATAAAGTTGAGTCTAAAGAAGACATACAACGAAACATTAACGACCTTTAATGTTTAATTTTTTCAATTTTTTAAAATAGAGAAACAACAACTTGACTTTGAAAACAAACGACTCGCAGGCTTAGCTTTACCATCATCTGCAAATGATGCAGTAAACCTTATTGCAATGCAGCAACATACATCGAATATAAAAAAATATCTGGAAAACCGAATAACCGAAGTGTTACAACGAGTAGAATTCATTCATAGTTTAGTGAGCGAATTTTCAGAAGATCACTTTCCGTTTGATGATGATAGTCTCGACTTGGGTAACAAATGAATAAGAAATGTTAAAGATCCAATTCAAAATCAAGATGCGGTATCGTATTCTTTTCTTAAAACTCGTGTAACAAAGAACTCGATGGAATTAAAAAATCTCTTTTGAATATAAACAAAGATGATGAAACTGTAGATATGTTAAATAGAAGAATAACAAACATATCTCAACCAATCGATTCGTTAGATGCAATAAACAAATATTATTTAGAAACTTTGCTGCTTCTCGAAAAGATCTAGAAGACTTAATCACTAAATTTAATAAACAAAACTTCTTAAACGTAGACGATGGTGGGACTTTAAATATGATGAGTAGACGAATTACTCACGTAAACAATCCCATATACGATAACGATGTTGCAAATAAGACGTTTGTTGAACAATATGCCGCTTCACGAGATGAATTTGAAAAAATGAAACAGACTGTAAACAATCTACAACATCAAAAACAAACAAATGTCGAGTTTCCTGTTAACGACCAGGATGTGACAAATTAACGGTTTGTAGAACACTATGCTGCTTCACGAACTGAAGTTAATCAACTAAAAGGAATTTTAAGCAATTTACAAACTCGTATTGAGGGTGTTGCTAACAATCTAAATATTGTTAATAAAGAAGAAATTGAAAGTTACGCTGCTGCATCCAAAGATGAACATAACAAGTTAAAAACTGAACTAGAAAAATTGAGCAATTGGTTGACAAAGAACCACTCGAAAGTTTTACCGCAACCAAAGAAGAATATGGTATATTACAAGATGAAGTAAAGAAAAAGAACTTATCGAAATTTATTCTGAAATTCTCCAACACACCATCAATCCATTCACCGGTATACACGCTTCATTATCATAATATACAGTACCAACTTCCCTATAAAGGTATATTAAAACCAATTTTTGTTTCACCAAGATCTCCAATTGTGTATGCAATTTTAAATATTCGTCAAGAGATTGAACTGGATGGCAGTGACATTGTAGTTGAAGAAGAAGATGAAATACAGTTTCGACTTAGAGACCCTGAAAAACATAAAACCAATGATCTTCCTCTTCAAATTGATTTTGTATATACTATAAATAAGTAAAACAACTACAATTTTAGTTTAGTCATGGAGAAGAGCTTGAAGATTAAAGCTGAAAGTCGAGTAAAGGATAACTTTCTCGCTTAAAAAAAGATGTTAAGGACAAGTATCTTTCACTTCAAAATGATGTTAAACGTCAAGAATTAGATATAGAGAGTAAGTTTAAACCAGTAACAAATTCATTAAATCAGCTTGTAGCTATTGCTAATACAACGTCAACTAAAAAAAAGAAAATCAAAAAAGAAAAAAAATGATGATTCTGAATAAACTGCTACTTCAGTCGAAGAAGATGGTGATAGCATCCAAATAATTACACTACTTAACCGCTACTTTGATCCGTTCATTAAACAAAACGTGGATAGAACATTTGGTATAACGATAAGAAACGATAAACAATACTTGGGACGTGAACGAGTTTTCTTTGATAAAAAGTCGATAAAAGTTGGTGGTGAAAAATTTCCTATAACAGAAGGTCTACTTGAATTGATTCAAAGGAAAGTACCAGATCACTCTCTAATCGATAGGAGTAATTTAAGTTCTTATTTGAAATTATTAAATGTTTCAAACGTGCACAAAAGAAATTATACAAGCAATGCAGTTCCGAGAGGAACACAATCTCATAAGTATAAAAATATAATCGAACCCCTTCTTACTGAAGGCATAGATATAATTATTAAAACAACAGATGAGAATGAAGAAGCAAATACTACGATGCATACTGGATATGGCCAAAAGACACACATCACACCACAAGCCATTTGGAAATTCGAAGGAGGAAACAATATTGAATTTGTCCATTGGAATGAAACAAACAAATCAGTATCAAGACTTAAAAAATTAATTGCATCGAAAGCTGCAGGTCACACAAGACTCGACTGCGAAATCTTTGCTATTGAAGAACTAAGAAATGCAGGATATATTGAATAAACATTCAAACATTTGTAAAACAATGCACAGTATGTTATAAATCTTTGTTTAGAAATTAACTATAAACGAAATCAGACGAGAAATTGCAAAAGAACTTCATGCACCTCTTAGAAAAAGTTTAAAAGACGACATGTTATTATCAAAGGAATCGATGACCTCCATGAAGCTGATCTTGTGGACATGTCAAAACTTGCAAAATGGAATAATGGATTTAAATATTTATTAACCATTATTGACGTTTACTCAAAATATGCATGGGCAATTCCTCTTAAAACCAAAAAAAAAAGGAAGTGAGATTGTAAAAAGTTTAAAATTTGTTTATTCTCAAAGTAAAAGATTGCCCAATTATTTTCACACTGATCGTGGAACGGAATTTTATAACGGTGAATTCAAAACATGGTCTCAGAAACGAAATCTAAAGCATTATTCCACTGGGAGCTCCATAAAATCGAGTGTGGTAGAGAGATTTAATCGAACTCTTAAGGAATGGATGTGGAAAGAGTTCACAACACGTGGTTCATACCGATGGGTAAATATTTTGCCTGAGTTATTAGTAAAGAATAATCACAAAATACATCGCAGCATTGGCATGGAACCTATTGATGTAAAAAGAAACAATCAACCCCGCTTGCCATCACAATATAATGAAACTTTAAGATAACCAAAATATAAAATTTGCGACATTGTAAGAATATCAAAAATCAAGAAACATTTCAGCAAGGGGTACGAAGCTAATTGGACCACGGAATTATTTACAATTTATGAAGTTCAAAATACTAATCCACGAACATATCTTTTAAAAGATAATAAAAATTTGCCGATATTTGGGGCATTTTATGAAGCAGAGTTACAACGAACAAAACATCCTAATATTTACTTAGTTGACAAAGTACTACGTAGAAAAAAACCCGAGCCTTCCTATCTTGGCTAGGATTCGATTCAACTCACAACTCTTGGATTTCGAACAAAAACATATTCTAATTAAAACAATGTAGGTTTTTTAAATTCATCGCAAAAATATTATTATAATTATTATTAATGTGTCTCTATATATTTTCAGCTCACTAAAACCAACACACTCAAGAAAGAAAAGAATGATTGTACTTACCTTCTACACAAGATCACCAGCATATTCAACTCTGCAGACAGCATCTTCAATTCTCAGCATCTTGGCGGAAAAAAGAACTACTTACCACTTTAAGAACGAAGATCATACCATTTTGTTTTCACTATTTCGTATTATATAATTAATGTAAACCACAATGAATAAAATAAATATATTTTAAAAAAATATACATTTCAATATGAAACACCGTTCACTGTCCATTTAATAAAGTATTTGCACTTCTTCTTCTTCTTCTTCTTCCTCGTCTTCTCCTCCTTCCTCTTCCATTTGCTCTCCATCTTCTTCTCTGTCTTCTCTTTGCACAAGATCTTCAAGCCTCACTTGGTCTTGGTATACTCCATTGGGAGGGGGATTCGCCCTAAATGCTTCCACTCTGGCTAGGGTAACATCCAGAATGGTTAACGTTAGCCCGTTAAGCACAAATTCTGTGCGGTAGCGTTCGTCTCTTAGTATCCCAAGAATCTCTACGTCGATGAGATCCCTCTCTAGCGCAGTGAACGATCTGACAATAATTTCCTCCTCCATTTTGGAGGAGGAAACCATAAAATTACAACCCAACATCCTGGCTTTCTCTGCTAGCGTCTTAACCTCTCTCAGATGTTGCATCTTCCCAATAAAAGAGTAGCAGAGATACATGTTGAATAGTAACTACTGCATCATAATAATCTTGCTCTTATTTTACTATGATGTTAAAGAAACAAAAAGCTCATTAAACATATCACATGAATGAAACTTTGTGAACTGATATCCAAACTTGTTCTCTCATTAAAATAATTTCAGAGTTCAATAATGATGGTTAAGAATTTAAAACAAACAATCCAATATTCATTTCATGCAGTCAATGATATATATTTGTCTTATAAAACAGTCTATGCAGAAAGAGACCACAGAGCATGCAAGCACGCAAAAAATGTTAACTAACAGCTGCACGTCCTATATGGATTAGCAAGCCGGACCCCCCACGTTCAGCATGCTCGCGCTAGCCAAAGAACGATAACAGCCGCGAGCAAAGGTTATCTGCTTCAAGCGGTCAAAGGTCAATCCCTTCTTGCTGCTAACACATGCAGAGCAATAAGCAAACGCGTGTGAATAACCAACTGGCTCTCCACGGGGGCGTCGTGCCCATACAGACTCATCCAAATGTTAGTACACCTAAAACTTTTCTGCTAACAAGACCCCATTTGAACATTTTTTCATTTTTGTCCTATAGACCTGAAAGTTGGTTTACTGGTAGAGGGGATAGAGAGCTTTCATTTATGATAAACAAACTTTTTTGTAGAATTCATAGTTTCCGAAATAGTGAGCATTTTTCAAAATTCATTTTCTTTTGTCCTAGAGAGTTGAAACTTGGTATGGCGCTAGAGCAGCTCAAGGCCATTCATTTATGACAAACAAACCTTTTTGTAACATTCCTAATTTTGGAAATAAAGCCACGTGCTCTCTCTAAGGGCCCATGACGTCACCATGATGATGCAATATGTCCTCGAGATTACGCAATATCCAAATGGTAAAAATGCATACTACTTGTAACTGTAAGAATATTTTAATAAGTCTATTGTTGAATGGCAAAGCGGGCTGCATCACCAGCGTTCTGGTGCGAAATTGCGAAAATAATTGCAACTTGCGCTGCTCAAAACGTTTTTGGACAGCCCCCTCCATTCCCTAGATTTAGACCGTTTGCCACACGAACAATATATCGAACAGCGCTATGACACAATTGCACCATCAGGAGCTTGTGACAGCTGAAATTTTCAGATGTGCTCCTATTTTGCTACTGTGTTATGCGGCACATGACGATAAATCCCTACTTTCCTTACATCCAATGAGATATTGGCAGTGTCTTTTATTTCACTTGCTTCTCTTTCTAATCAATTTTCTCAATTCGTTAGTAAACTACATGTTCATTATTGTCATTAAAATTACGGGAAAATGACCTGGACTTTACGACCACCAGGCTGCGGGGTACAGTGCTATCAGATTAGTATCGCACGCCCTAAGATCTTCAAACCACATTAGATGACGAACAATCTGCTCTACGTCACATGTGTTCATAGGTACACCCGAAGGTCACAGGAGGAGCATCTACGGTGCGTTCGAACTTCATTGCTAACGTACTAAAACGTCGCAGGCTGCTTATCACCACTGCAAAAAGGCTTCCTCAACTGTTACTTTTAAAATATTATTTTCTATTGCCGTAGTTTTTGCCAGTTCAGTAGTAGTATTCATTATCATCCATAAACAAATAGGTAAATCCACCGGGCGAATCCGGGTGCATACAAAACTTAATCACATATATTTTATTTCAGGCTATTTTCCCATATTCCAGTAATTGTTGTGTTGACCGATTGAAAGTTACAATATTAATTGTTAATAAAGCAACACTGAAATATGGCTTCAAAGCTATCTTTACTGAATGAAACGGCCATGGCCTCCTCCTGCCTAAATTACAACTAACAACAACTACAACACGCTAGTTCTGGCATCACAGTAACATAGGTTATAAGATAAAGTCTACAGACACATAAGTACACGGGGCTAATGAATCAACAGCAACGACTAGTCGTTCTACAAGGACCGTAGTGGCCGTTTTAAGGAAAATCAAATACGGTGGTTAATGCATGGGTGAATCCGCTTTGAATAGTTTCCCTCAAATGTAATTAAAATGCACTATAAACACGTGAGGCAAAAAGAGTACTCAGAAGAAATAGTTCGCTGTTTCCACTATGTAAGTGTCACAGTCCTCCCCAGTTGTATCTACCATTGTCTATGATTCTAACTGGTAGAAGACCTAACCTTTGTTATTGTAGAGCAGTGCAGACAGCAGTCGAGTTTTATAATGAAGTAACTGAAAAGTTTGACAAATAAACAATTAACAAAAAATATAAACAATTACAAAACATTATATACTTAACAATGAAAAATTTTATAAAAATTACAACAAATTATAAACAATTACAACTTAAATAATCAATTGTTGATAATTCTGAGAATTGGTGTTAAGTAAAGTAAACATTGTCAGATGAAAGTAAATGATGGCAGAGTAAAGCTAAACAATGGCAGATTAAAGTCATAATGAAGCCAAAGTAGTTAAAAGGGACTTAAAGCCAAAAACATTGTTATAAAGTGATAATGAAATGTTTTCTTTTTTGGTAATACATGTCTGCATGGGACGCGTCCAATTCAATCAATTTGTGGTTCAGAAATACTACAATGTTTGACGATGGTCGCATGTAATGAAGGATTGCGAGTATTGCAGAGAAATTATGAATGTAAAAGGATAGTAGTTATGGTCCCGAGTTTGAGACCAATGTTGAATGTTTTTGATGTGAATTGTCAAGTTAATTAATAAGGTTATTATTATAATTTTTTCAGTACTTAAATTAATTTTTCTTACTTATAATTCCACCCAGTGTATGTGTCCTTTCTTGCAGTAATTCTGATAATTGCAAAACATGAATAAGTGCCAAAGAAATGATCATTTATAACCCGCCACGCCCAGAGAGGCCAACTGATAATATATTTCTGGTTTATTTTTAACTTTCCACGAATTCTAGTTCATATCACAGCGGAATGATGCAATATAAAAGTATCTCCAAACTCATAGACGCAATACGTCTGCAACTATTCCAATTGAAGGGGCACATAGATAGAATAGAACCAAACTGACTACATTAACTTATAAAATTCGACATAACTGAGAACAAATCAACCAGATCATATTCGTTCAAACTGACTCAGGAGAAACTTAAAGAATTCGGATCGCCAAACGTAACAATAAACAAGGAACTTGCACTCTCACAGAGTCTCGATATGAAAGAAGAATCATTCCATTATTCCATTCAGACTGGCATTTCTTGTTAAATCGTCTCATTTGTGATTCATGACTACAAAAACACACAAATATTGGCCTTTCTATCAATCACGCAATACTTTATACTGTTCGCTTTCATATATGACATAAAAGCCCAATGTATTGACTACACACTTGTAAGCTCTCATAATTCTATGTTGAAGCCATGATTTAATTGTTAGCTGTGTGGTGTTTGAGGCCCCTTAAGGCTAATATCAAACAGATTAATGCTCCTAGGTACACACGCACACTGAGCAAATTGCTCATCATAGAGGTGCTGACAATCTGGAGTGTCTTTAAGCTAATATCATTCAGGTTAGTGCTCCTAGGTACCCACGCACACTGAGCAAATTGCTCACCTTAGAGGTGTTGATAATCTGGAGTTTCTTTAAGCTAATATCAATCAGGTCAGTGCTCCTAGGTACCCACGTGCACTAAGCAGATTGCTCATCTTAGAGGTGTTGACTACCTGGAGTGTCTTTTAGCTAATATCATTCAGGTTAGTGTCCCTAGGTACCGACGTGCAACTAAGCAGATTGCTCATCCTAGACGTGTTGACAATCTAGAGTGTCCTTAAGCTAATATCATTCAGGTTAGTGCTCCTAGTTACCCACGCACACTGAGCAGATTGCTCATCCTAGAGGTGTTGACATTCCGGAGTTTCTTTAAGCTAATATCATTCAGGTTATTGCTCCTAGGTACCCACGCACACTGAGCAGATTGCTCATCCTAGAGGTGTTGACAATCTGGAGTTTCTTAAAGCTAATATCATTCAGGTTAGTGCTCCTAGATACCCACGCACACTGAGCAGATTGCTCATCTTAGAGGTGTTAACAATATGGAGAGTCTTCAAGCTAATATCGTTCAGGTTAGTGTTCCTAGGTATCCACGCGCACTAAGCAGATTGTTCACCTTAGAGGGTTGACAACCTGGAGTGTCTTTAAGCTAATATCATTTAGGTTAGTGCTCCTAGGTACCCACGCACACTGAGCAGATTGCTCATCCTAGAGGTGTTGACATTCTGGAGTTTCTTTAAGCTAATATCATTCAGGTTATTGCTCCTAGGTACCCACGTGCACTAAGCAGATTGCTCATCATGGAGGTGTTGACAATCTGGAAAGTGTTTAAGCTCCTAGGTACCCACGCACACTGAGCAGATTGCTCATCTGAGAGGTGTTGACAATCTCGAGTGTCTTTAAGCTAATATCATTCAGGTTAGTACTCCTAGGTACCCACGCACACTGAGCAGATTGCTCATCTTAGAGGTGTTGAAAATCTGGAGTGTCTTGAAGCTAATATCATTTAGGTTAATGCTCCTAGGTACCCACGCACACTCAGCAGATTGCTCATCTTAGAGGTGTTGACAATCTGGAGTGTCTTTAAGCTAATATCATTCAGGTTAGTACTACTAGGTACCCACGTGCACTAAGCAGATTACTAATCCTAGAGCTGTTGACAATCTGGAGTGTCTTTAAGCTAATAGCATTCAGGTTAGTACTCCTAGGTACCCACGCACACTGAGCAGATTGCTCATCTTAGAGGTGTTGAAAATCTGGAGTGTCTTTAAGCTAATATCATTCAGGTTAGTGCTCCTAGGTACCAACGGACACTGAGCAGATTGCTCATCCTAGAGGTGTTGACATTCTGGAGTTTCTTTAAGCTAATATAATTCAGGTTATTGCTCCTAGGTACCCACGTGCACTAAGCAGATTGCTCATCATGGAGGTGTTGACAATCTGGAGTGTCTTTAAGGTGATATCATTTAGGTTAATGCTCCTAGGTACCCACACACACTCAGCAGATTGCTCATCCTAGAGGTGTCGACAATCTGGAGTTTCTTTAAGCTAAAATCATTGAGGCTAGTAGTCCTAGGTACCCACGTGCTCTGAGCAGATTGCTCATCATGGAAGTGTTGACAATCTGGAGTGTCTTTAAGCTAATATCATTCAGGTTAATGCTCCTAGGTGGCCACGCACACAGAGCATATTGCTCATCTTAGAGGTGTTGACAATCTGGAGTGTCTTTAAGCTAATATCATTGAGGTTAGTGCTCCTAGGTACCCAGGCACACTGAGCAAATTGCTCATCTTAGAGGTGCTGACAATCTGGAGTGTCTTTAAGCCAATATCATTCAGGTTAGTGCTCCTAGGTACCCACGCAAACTGAGCAAATTGCTCACCTTAGAGGTGTTGATAATCTGGAGTTTCTTTAAGCTAATAACAATCAGGTTAGTGCTCATAGGTACCCACGTGCACTAAGCAGATTGCTCATCTTAGAGGTGATGACAATCTGGAGTGCCTTTAAGCTCTATCATTCAGGTCAGTGCCCATAGGTACCCACGCACACTGAGCAGACTGCTCATCTTAGAGGTGTTGACAATCTGGAGTGTCTTTAAGCTAATATCATTCAGGTTAGTACTCCTAGGTACCCACGTGCATTAAGCAGATTACTAATCCTAGAGCTGTTGACAATCTGGAGTGACTTTAAGCTAACATCATTCAGGTTAGTACTCCTCGGTACCCACGCACACAGAGCAAATTGCTCATCTTAGAGGTGTTGACAATCTGGAGTGTCTTTAAGCTAATATCATTCACGTTAGTGCTCCTAGGTACCCAAACACATTGAGCAGATTGCTCATCCTAGAGGTGTTGACATTCTGGAGTTTCTTTAAGCTAATATCATTCAGGTTATTGCTCCTAGGTACCCACGTGCACCAGGCAGATTGCTCATCATGGAGGTGTTGACAATATGGAGTTTCTTAAAGCTAATATCATTCAGGTTAGTGCTCCTAGATACCCACGCACACTGAGCAGATTGCTCATCATAGAGGTGTTAACAATATGGAGTGTCTTCAAGCTAATATCGTTCAGGTTAGTGCTCCTAGGTACCCACGCGCACTAAGCAGGTTGTTCACCTTAGAGGTGTTGACAACCTGGAGTGTCTTTAAGCTAATATCATTTAGGTTAGTGCTCCTAGGTACCCACGCACACTGAGCAGATTGCTCATCCTAGAGGTGTTGACATTCTGGAGTTACTTTAAGCTAATATCATTCAGGTTATTGCTCCTAGGTACCCACGTGCACTAAGCAGATTGCTCATCATGGAGGTGTTGATAATCTGGAAAGTCTTTAAGCTCCTAGGTACCCACGCACACTGAGCAGATTGCTCATCTGAGAGGTGTTGACAATCTGGAGTGTCTTTAAGCTAATATCATTCAGGTTAGTACTCCTAGGTACCCACGCACACTGAGCAGATTGCTCATCTTAGAGGTGTTGAAAATCTGGAGTGTCTTGAAGCTAATATCATTTAGGTTAATGCTCCTAGGTACCCACGCACACTCAGCAGATTGCTCATCTTAGAGGTGTTGACAATCTGGAGTGTCTTTAAGCTAATATCATTCAGGTTAGTACTACTAGGTACCCACGTGCACTAAGCAGATTACTAATCCTAGAGCTGTTGACAATCTGGAGTGTCTTTAAGCTAATAGCATTCAGGTTAGTACTCCTAGGTACCCACGCACACTGAGCAGATTGCTCATCTTAGAGGTGTTGAAAATCTGGAGTGTCTTTAAGCTAATATCATTCAGGTTAGTGCTCCTAGGTACCCACGGACACTGAGCAGATTGCTCATCCTAGAGGTGTTGACATTCTGGAGTTTCTTTAAGCTAATATAATTCAGGTTATTGCTCCTAGGTACCCACGTGCACTAAGCAGATTGCTCATCATGCAGGTGTTGACAATCTGGAGTGTCTTTAAGGTGATATCATTTAGGTTAATGCTCCTAGGTACCCACACACACTCAGCAGATTGCTCATCCTAGAGGTGTCGACAATCTGGAGTTTCTTTAAGCTAAAATCATTGAGGCTAGTAGTCCTAGGTACCCACGTGCTCTGAGCAGATTGCTCATCATGGAAGTGTTGACAATCTGGAGTGTCTTTAAGCTAATATCATTCAGGTTAATGCTCCTAGGTGGCCACGCACACAGAGCATATTGCTCATCTTAGAGGTGTTGACAATCTGGAGTGTCTTTAAGCTAATATCATTGAGGTTAGTGCTCCTAGGTACCCAGGCACACTGAGCAAATTGCTCATCTTAGAGGTGCTGACAATCTGGAGTGTCTTTAAGCCAATATCATTCAGGTTAGTGCTCCTAGGTACCCACGCAAACTGAGCAAATTGCTCACCTTAGAGGTGTTGATAATCTGGAGTTTCTTTAAGCTAATAACAATCAGGTTAGTGCTCATAGGTACCCACGTGCACTAAGCAGATTGCTCATCTTAGAGGTGATGACAATCTGGAGTGCCTTTAAGCTCTATCATTCAGGTCAGTGCCCATAGGTACCCACGCACACTGAGCAGACTGCTCATCTTAGAGGTGTTGACAATCTGGAGTGTCTTTAAGCTAATATCATTCAGGTTAGTACTCCTAGGTACCCACGTGCATTAAGCAGATTACCAATCCTAGAGCTGTTGACAATCTGGAGTGACTTTAAGCTAACATCATTCAGGTTAGTACTCCTCGGTACCCACGCACACAGAGCAAATTGCTCATCTTAGAGGTGTTGACAATCTGGAGTGTCTTTAAGCTAATATCATTCAGGTTAGTGCTCCTAGGTACCCAAACACATTGAGCAGATTGCTCATCCTAGAGGTGTTGACATTCTGGAGTTTCTTAAAGCTAATATCATTCAGGTTATTGCTCCTAGGTACCCACGTGCACCAGGCAGATTGCTCATCATGGAGGTGTTGACAATATGGAGTTTCTTACAGCTAATATCATTCAGGTTAGTGCTCCTAGATACCCACGCACACTGAGCAGATTGCTCATCTTAGAGGTGTTAACAATATGGAGTGTCTTCAAGCTAATATCGTTCAGGTTAGTGCTCCTAGGTACCCACGCGCACTAAGCAGATTGTTCACCTTAGAGGTGTTGACAACCTGGAGTGTCTTTAAGCTAATATCATTTAGGTTAGTGCTCCTAGGTACCCACGCACACTGAACAGATTGCTCATCCTAGAGGTGTTGACATTCTGGAGTTTCTTTAAGCTAATATCATTCAGGTTATTGCTCCTAGGTACCCACGTGCACTAAGCAGATTGCTCATCATGGAGGTGTTGACAATCTGGAAAGTCTTTAAGCTCCTAGGTACCCACGCACACTGAGCAGATTGCTCATCTGAGAGGTGTTGACAATCTGGAGTGTCTTTAAGCTAATATCATTCAGGTTAGTACTCCTAGGTACCCACGCACACTGAGCAGATTGCTCATCTTAGAGGTGTTGAAAATCTGGAGTGTCTTGAAGCTAATATCATTTAGGTTAATGCTCCTAGGTACCCACGCACACTCAGCAGATTGCTCATCTTAGAGGTGTTGACAATCTGGAGTGTCTTTAAGCTAATATCATTCAGGTTAGTACTACTAGGTACCCACGTGCACTAAGCAGATTACTAATCCTAGAGCTGTAGACAATCTGGAGTGTCTTTAAGCTAATAGCATTCAGGTTAGTACTCCTAGGTACCCACGCACACTGAGCAGATTGCTCATCTTAGAGGTGTTAAAAATCTGGAGTGTCTTTAAGCTAATATCATTCAGGTTAGTGCTCCTAGGTACCCACGGATACTGAGCAGATTGCTCATCCTAGAGGTGTTGACATTCTGGAGTTTCTTTAAGCTAATATAATTCAGGTTATTGCTCCTAGGTACCCACGTGCACTAAGCAGATTGCTCATCATGGAGGTGTTGACAATCTGGAGTGTCTTTAAGGTGATATCATTTAGGTTAATGCTCCTAGGTACCCACGCACACTGAGCAGATTGCTCATCTTAGAGGTTTTGACAATTTGGAGTGTCTTTAAGCTAATATCACTCAGGTTAGTGCTCCTAGGTACCCACGCGCACTAAGCAGATTGCTCACCTTAGAGGTGTTGATAATCTGGAGTGTCTTTAATACAATATCATTTAGGTTAATGCACCTAGGTACCCACGCACACTGAGCAGATTGCTCATCTGAGAGGTGTTGACAATCTGGAGAGTCTTTAAGCTAATATCATTGAGGTTAGTGCTCCTAGGTACCCACGCACACTGAGCAAATTGCTCATCTTAGAGGTGCTGACAATCTGGAGTGTCTTTAAGCCAATATCATTCAGGTTAGTGCTCCTAGGTACCCACGCAAACTGAGCAAATTGCTCACCTTAGAGGTGTTGATAATCTGGAGTTTCTTTAAGCTAATAACAATCAGGTTAGTGCTCATAGGTACCCACGTGCACTAAGCAGATTGCTCATCTTAGAGGTGATGACAATCTGGAGTGCCTTTAAGCTCTATCATTCAGGTCAGTGCCCATAGGTACCCACGCACACTGAGCAGACTGCTCATCTTAGAGGTGTTGACAATCTGGAATGTCTTTAAGCTAATATCATTCAGGTTAGTACTCCTAGGTACCCACGTGCATTAAGCAGATTACTAATCCTAGAGCTGTTGACAATCTGGAGTGACTTTAAGCTAATATCATTCAGGTTAGTACTCCTCGGTACCCACGCACACAGAGCAAATTGCTCATCTTAGAGGTGTTGACAATCTGGAGTGTCTTTAAGCTAATATCATTCACGTTAGTGCTCCTAGGTACCCATGTTACCGCAGCGCGAGCGGGTTGGAAAGGCTTGTTCGCTGCTTGCAAGCGTACGTTGGTTTGAAACCAAATTACGCTCGTCTTCAAGACCAGAACACCTTGAAGAATATTGATTTCGTTAATATCATATAGATCTGTTATCTCGGATCGTGTGACGGCACTCGAACGAGTGGCTCACACATTGAGTTCTAATGACCGACTGGCCACAACTTAATACATAAGAAGAGAGGAAGGAAGTTCATGCAGAAACTAATTTAGTATGAAAAGGTTTATTCCACTCTGAAGTATTGATAAAAAGAATGATGTTACAATTTACACGTACATATATGGCTTTATGTTAAATCGCGATTTTACACTCTCACTATTGCGTCTGTGTTATGCTCTGAACACAGAGGCAATGATGATGAACAGCCTGTACGCTGACAGACTTTAATACACACAAGGGTAAATACCTCACATAGGTATTACCGTCAGAACAAGATAGGTTATGGTGAAGAAAACTATATCTTCACTTCTCTAAATTACTATACATTTTCAGAGTAAAGTCTCCGCGATGCAAACTAACGATTTTGGAAATTTAGTGCTTACCTAGACTCGGCCAAATGGAGAAGATCGTTGTTGACATCTTCAACGTATGAGCTTAATACGTTGGGACAGCGCAAGGGCAGCTAAGTGCGGTTGTCGAAGTGCCCTTTCGATATTGCGACTGATGTAGCCTCTCGTAGATGGTGGGAGCAACTGACGCTCAGGGAAAAATTCACTAGTCTTTTATATGATTCAAGGGGACGCTGTTTACTCTGCAGCTGCAAGGGTTCGATTTCTCGGCTAGGGATCAAGCAGTAAACGTAATAAATTCTTTAGGTTTTATCTTGATGGCCCGGCTGCAGGCTCCGAGGAGGGGCTGTGCCTCTCTAATTGTCACGGGGTCCAGGTCACCAAATTATTGTATCCTATCCCAATGGAAATGGCTAACATGCGTAAATAGCAATATCTGTCAGCGATATGGTGGTCTTTCAACCTCCGGGGTGGTTACAGTGATAAAAGATCAAGAGATCAATGAAGGGGAGATATTGAGTCTGGTTCTCATCTTAGAAACTACAGGTCCAGCTATCTGAAGGCTGTCGGTATAGATTGACTTATTCATTTCTCCAACAAGGGCAGCTGCGTGAGAACACACAGAAAAGGGGACATGTAGGGTTCTAACCCAATAACATTAATCTCAGGTTTATTGCTCTCAACGTCACATTGGAATCTGGGGTCATAATGAGGGCGACAGTGCATGCTGGTGGGAACTCTGCTAAGGATATCCCGGTTCACTGCTACAGCATTACAATACCCCCTGCCTTCAAAAAGTGTTGGCGTAGGTGCCAATACTTTTACCGCAAGTACCTCGTAGTAGAGTAGAATGACGAGTTCAAAACACATATCACTCAGCCGATCCTGCAGGCCTTTTCTGCCTACCCGGATTCGACCTAGGTTTTTGGCTTGCGAACTCTTACAGTTGCGCCAGAGGCCAAACCTCTCAAAAACACACTCACTCATACTCGTCCCATTGCTTACCAGCAACCTCTACTACCGAGTGTACGCGTGTAAGTGCTTCCAAAAGCCACTTCGAAACTCCTTAGGGCAGTAAAACAGAGAGCGAGCCTTTCATCGGGGAGGAAAATTGACTATCCTACCTACTATATTAAGTGGTGTTGGACCTTGTGACTTGGTATTTTATCATAAAAATGACAACTACTAGACCGAGAATCGAACCTTCCAGGCAATTTAACATTACCATCAACATTTTATCTAGTGAAATTCTCTCCTTGGCTTATTAAGTTATGTTTGCATCGGACTTCACTTGTTTTGAAACACACAAAAAAGAAAAATACCTTTCAACCTTAAGACTATACATTGGTTAAATGTATCATGTCCTCTATTGGACGACAATAACGGCTCATCAATCATGTAAGATCGGATAGGTGCGTATACAGGCATTACGTAGTGCACCTTACATTACTCAGAATACATATTCTATTTAACTATCCTTCTTTCAGGATTAATGAAGACTTCCTACGTCTTCTATTCCTCTCACACAGACTACATACGAAGAAATCTCATATTTCTTACTTCAAAAATAGTATAGCACCCTATTCCTTCTCATCTTACATGGTCAATAGTAGCCTCAATGCACAAAACAAAATTACAATAAAAATTTATATTATTCCCTTTTTCTTCTTTCTTCTTGCTTCCCTCTTCTTATTTCTTACTTCTCTCTTCTCATTTCTTACTTATTAATTCTTACTTCTTATTTCTTACTTGTTACTTCGTGCTGACGGAGCAGGAGTTGAACTCTCCATTGTGGATGGTGATCTTAAGTTGATTGTCACCCTCGGTTCTGCTAGGTGCTCTGACATGTTGGCTTGGTCACCAACGTCGTTCCTCTGGATTCCCGTGTAGTTTACTCCAGGGACTGTTTCACCTCTGCGGCGGAGATACCATGTTCTCAGCTGACTCCTCCTTCTATATAAACATATTACAACAATTATGAGAGCTAGCAAGGCAATTGTTATACCGAGACCTCGTGAGCCTCTCCTCCAGATGTGACTCAGGGCAGATTTATAATTTATTTCTTTAATTAGATCATCAAGTTTGACTCCCACTTGGTCATTGTTAATTTGAGTTTTTAATGATTCATGAACATTCAATGTGAGTTTAGGATCTTTGATTAAAATTGATGTCTCTTCAACAGACATAATGTCTAAAAATTTGGGTATGTTAATAGTAGTTATGTTTTTAATGTATTCGCTATCTCCGTGCAATTGAGATAGGATCTTAAAATTTCTACCAAAAATATCGCAATGGTTTACTCCTCTGAGAATACCGGTTCCTTGCAATTGGACTGTGGTGACATTGCTCTGGTGGTGATTTAAGCACTTCAGGTTGACGATCTCGGGCTCGGAGACGCTGTAGATCCAGTTGTCTCGAACACGTGTCCACACAGGTGTAGCGGTGATATTCCGTATTCTCCTTGGACATGTAGCATCTGAGATCTCATCTTTAAACAGACTTATAATACACAGTTTAACACTCTGGTGTCGAATGGGTTGATCACTGGGACACACCCACGTGGTCGATTGTTTACATCTAGCGACGGTTTCGCTAGTTAAACCTGCATAATATTGCCTATCAAGGGATACGGCAAGAAATTTAAACTCGATGTCCCAATCTACCCAGTGCATGAGGGTTTCCTGATACACTGGAAATGTCTTTATTTCATACAATTCAAAAGTTCGATCATGTGATCCGAGTGGTATATCAATAAACAACTTTATATCATTTTCTGTGGCAATTGCTTGTACTTTCGCTAAATTATAAAATATGTGAATATTCTCATAACTCACGGGCGCAATCATTTGTAAGTTGGGGGATAATCCGCGTTCGATTTCCATCAATAACTTACGAAATTCATGGGGTGGTAACAATATACTACTAAGATGACCTTGTGCTAGTTGTTCTAATGCTTGGCGAAAGTTTATTACCTTCAAACGTGCATCGGTCGTTAACTGCTCTGCTTCTCTAATCATTGTGTTTGCCTCAGTGAAATGAATTAGACTACTCATGGTTCTTTTATCTTCTTCGCGTTCCGTTTCATGTTTTTTATTTAAGGTTTCAGTGTAATTACTTATTTCGGTCATAGCATCTAATAATGCTTGAGAGTTGTTAGTAACTCTGGCATCTAAAGTTTTAAGTATAGAAAGTTGGCTCCTAATATTATGCACAACTCCGTCTGTTGAAGACGCCACGGCATCAAGCTTTCTATGAATTTCATCGATATCATTATAATCTGCGGTTCCAAATAAAAATTTCAAAACGCTTCCTCCGGCATTAATTAAACCACGTTTTGACCTATGATTCGTTGGCAACAAGGTTAGTAAGTCTTCAATATCTATTATATACTCATTAACATAATTTCTGATTCTCTTAAGTTCAAATTTCATATTTCTTAACAGTTTCTTTTCTCTGTTAGAAGTAACATTTTTCCTATTCGTTATAAGGTTAGCTGTGCCACTCACCAATCGGCTGAGAGCTTCTGACTCATCTGCTAGCTGTCTCAGGTCGAAGGTAACGGCAATAGTCCACTCGTTATCGGAAACGATGACGTTGGCCACATTATCGAACACAATACCCTGGCTTAGAGTAGTTTGCTTCGTCGCTTCTGCATATATAATGCTGACGAAAACTGAAATAGAAAATTACCTATAAGTAACGACTCTTCCTCCACGTAACTTAAGTGTCTTAACACTACCACGGTGTCTTAGTTTAACATTCATGCTCGGTTTTAGCTTTTTCTTTCTTATGCTCTCTTTATCTACTTTACTCGCTGGTGGGGTAAGTTCTGGAATTAGGTCTGGTTCCTTGCTAATATCGCACTCGTCTTCCTTGAACTCCGGACTCTCGACTTCGCTCGTCGGGATGTCTTCTACTTCACAGGGGGTTGGAATCGTGGGTTCCTTTGCTCGTGATCTCAAGTTTCTATAGTTACCAGTTCTCTCAACTACCGGTATACGGGTTCGAACTTCTTTACGTGCCATCTTCACAATGCAAGGCTTTATCCTATTGATATGAACTGTCACAATACGTGAACGTATCTTCAGTTTAACGTTCAACTGAGAAACGATTTCTACTATTTTATATGGACCTTTCCACAATCGTGCCAGCTTCCTTACTTTATGCTTACCTATGCATGGGGTATGAAGATAGACTAATTGTCCTACTTTGTAAGTGGTGACCTTAGCTGTTCTATCGTACTGGGTCTTCTGTTTAAGTCTTGCTCGACTTTGATTAGTCTCACACAGCGACCATAGTTCTACTAGTTTACTCCTGAGATTCTCGATGTGATCTGAATAAATCTGTGTGTCAGCGGAAATGGTAAGATCTGCCTCCATTGGAACAGACATTCGTTTACCAAAGACAAGTTCATACGGTGAATAACTTGTGCTTTCGTGCACTTGTGAATTTACTGCCATCGTGATGTACGGTAAATACTCATCCCAGTCATTTTGATTTTTATTAACGTAATGACTAAGCATGTTTGCTACGGTACGGTGGATTCTTTCTACTCGACCATTTGATGAAGGGTGATATGCGGTGGTTTGTAGCTTACGTATTTTTAGAAGCTTACACAATTCCTGCATCAGTGAGGAGGTGAAATTGGCTCCTTGGTCAGTCAATAGTTCCTTCGGAACTCCGAATTTAGTTATAATTCTATGCACTATTGTTCTAGCTACAGTCTCGGCAGACTGATCTGGGAGGGGTATGAACTCAGCATAACGTGAAAAATGATCAACTACGCTTAACATATATTTATTTCCAGACGTAGTAGTCGGAAGTTTACCTACTATATCGCAAGCGATACGTTCAAACGGCTGTTGGGGTTCGTCAAATCTTCCTAATGGCGCTTTACAACGTCCATAGTTCGATCTACGGCTGCACTCGGGGCATGCTCGTACGTAATTCATTACATCGGCTTCCATGTTTAACCAAAAGAACTTCTCTTTGATTCTGGCTAGTGTTTTCTTTGACCCTGTGTGACCTACTGTTGGGAGGTCGTGGTTAAGTGACAAAATTCTATCTCTTAAAGACGGCGGGACGAGAATTAACTTCGTTCCTCTAAATTCATAATATATGATTTGTTCGGGACTCATCTTGAATCTTTTATGATTCCTAAGTTTCTGGCATTTGGCGTCATTCTTCTGATGATGCCTAATGAGATCCAAGTCAATAACTGGAACATATTCAACCTGTGTCTTAAGCACATGTCTACTTAATGCATCTGCGTTCGTGTGTTTCTTGCCTGGTTTATGAATAACCTCATATTCGAATTCTGACAATCTTAGTGCCCAGCGGGTTAACCTGCTGCTAGGATCCTTAAGATTGAGCATCCAGCGCAGTGCTGAATGATCGGTGACTATCGTGAATTTCCTACCTAACAAATAGCATCTGAAATACTTAGTTGCCCATATCACGGCGAGTAGTTCACGCTCAGTAGTGGAATAGTTTCTCTCTGGCGTGCTCAACTGACGAGACGCATACGCTACTGCATGCTCTTGTCCGTGAATTACCTGTGCTAGGACCGCTCCGATGGCTTGTCCACTTGCATCAGTGCTTAACATGAAAGGGAGGGTGAAATCGGGAAATACTAACACTGGGTTCGAAACAAGTTTAGATTTCAACGTCTCGAATGCTTCATTACACTCTGCATTCCAAGAGAACTTTACATCTTTCTTCGTAAGATGGGTGAGGGGTTTCGCTATTTCTGCGAAGTTGGGAATAAATTTGCGATAATATCCAGCCAGTCCAATAAATCCTCTCACATCCCGTGCAGTCTCCGGTCTAGGAAACTCTTGAACGGCTTTCGTTTTTCTGGGGTCAGGGCGGACTCCGTCTGTGCCTATCACATGACCTAAATAGTCCACCTTGCTAGCTGCAAAATGGCATTTTTCTAACTGAATAGTCAAGTTAGCTTCTCGAAGTTTACTGAACACGTTCTTGATTCTCTCAATGTGCTCCTGTAGGGTTTTACTAAAAATAATGACATCGTCAAGATAAACGAGACACTGAGAACCAATGAGACCTGAAAGTACGCTATCCATCACTCTCTGAAATGATGCAGGTGCGTTTATAAGGCCAAAAGGTAGCCTTTTGTATTCATAATGACCAGTTGGTACGCTAAATCCAGTCTTTTCCTGACTTTGCGGGTCCATTTTAATTTGGTGAAAACCGGACGCTAAATCAATCGTGGAATAATACTTTGCACCACCTAGCATGTCTAATGTTTCGTTTATTAACGGTAGTGGGTAATGTGCTGGGGTTGTCACATTGTTCAGTGCTCTATAATCTACACAGAACCTATACTTGGGTGTACCATCCGCTGATTTCTTTGGTACTATCACTATGGGAGCAGACCACGGTGAAACACTAGGAACAATAATTCCTTTCTTTAATTGGTCCTTGATTAATTCGTCAATTATTTCTCTCTTAGCATAGGGAACTCTATAGGGTCTCTTGAATATAGGTGGAGCTAAACCTGTCTCAATCTTATGCGTAATCATTGAAGTGCATCCGAGCATTCCCTTACTCTCATCGTAAAATGAATCTTCATATTCCAATAATGCCTCTAATACTATACGTCTTTCGGTTTCTCCAAGGTGGATAAGCTTCGGCCTAAGCTCATCTAATACCTTAGTTTCACCACGTGTTGCAATCCAACAACACCTCTCGTTACCTCCGTGGCAACATTCATGCGTGGCGAGGTTCTCCCTCCCACTCTCAAATTCAATAACACATGATTTTCCCGAGCTCTGGGCAAAATCCAACGTGGAAAGCTCTTCCTGGCTTCCACCAACAAAATCACTAACTTCTTCTACCAAGGCAATTGGGGTACTACTGGGAATGACTAACTCTTCTGTACTGATGTTAATTATTTTACAGTATGACTTCTTCTTGCGAAGCGTGCCATACACTCGCGCTACTTGTACGCCATGTATGCTAACTTCAATTGGTTCTAGAATTACGTCAGTATCTGTCTTTGGAACTGGTCCACTAGCCTTAACAGATACAACACTTTCGCTCCTAGGCGGCAACTTCACGTCCTGCGTGGTACTAACGTACGCGACCTTCGAAAAAGAACTAAGGACGGCCGGTTGTAAATCCTTAGAGGGTGATCCGATAAACGCATGTGTGTTCGATTCTCCGGGAAGAATCGCAACGTCTTTTGAGGGAAGACGGCATGCGCAAGGCATGTCATGTGTCTGTTCGGAGTGTTCCGTTACTGGTGCCCTTAATTTCCCAGGGTACTTTAAATTCAATACCCCCGTGGAAATCGGTGCAAGTGCGGGTACATCTCCTACTACACTACGTTGGGTCGGGACCTCGATCGGGTCGCTGACCAGCGTTACACAAGGTATAATACCAGAGGTCAACCTGCGTACAATTTTGATCATTTTACCTTTGAGACATACCTGCCGCGAGGCTACATCGATCACTGCATCCCATAAAGTGAGCAGATCGATTCCTACCACAGCCAGATAGCCTGCTGGAAGATTGACCACAATAAATCTTGCCGGTAAGTCGCTAAGTTCGCTACTTAAATTTACTGCGACGCTTTGTTCGCCGTAAACTTTAAGTAGAGCTCCTGAAATTCCCTTAATTTGCATATTAGTATGCTCGTTAAACTGCTTCCTACTAACTCCGTTTTGTAGAAGCGAAATCTGCGCTCCCGTGTCTATGACTATATATCCCGTGATACCTTCTATCGTACCAACACATACGAGTTCATTCGTGAGGTTGTTTTCATCGTGTGTGACGTCCAAGGTTCGAGTTCCGGCCGCTAGCACTGGGTCTACCATGCTTAATTTCTCTGCGGATCTCGTGCGGCAGCATTCGCCGAGACCACTCGCTCGTTTGGGTGATCCTGGGATCGACTTCCCGATGGGTGGGAGTGAGACGGGCGAGACTTACAGTCTCTGCTAATGTGTCCACGCTTGTGACACGAAAAACATTCTATGTCTTTCGGGTTACGTCGCTTAACAACTTCATGTCCGCGGTTCGACTCCTTAGACCTACAGTCCGGGGATCGGTGACCGGGTTTTCCACACTTGTAACAAGTGATAACTTTGTTCTCATTGTTTAGAAATACATTTCTTTCTGGCTTAGGCTGGGCTGAACTTGGTCCCATCTGACGCTCTATTGACAGGGCAATAGTTACGGCTGATTCTAAATCTGAAGGAGGGGGCAATTGCAGACGTGTGTAAAAACCTACTTGGCCTGATAATCCTTTTAGGAAAGCTCTTAGGACCTGTCCGTCTACTAAAACAGTTGCAGTGGCTGCATTGTCTGCCGGTCCGTTCGACATGCCAGACAATACACCATTACCAAGCATTCGCAATCTGTCTGCGAAATCCTTTATTGGCTCTCCCGTGCCTTGACGCGCTGTTGCTAGCTTATCGTAGAAATCTTGTGGGTCTCTACGTTCTGCGAACCTCTCCCGTAAATTCTTACTGAATTCTCTGAATGAATTAAAATGTCTGTCCTTAAGCGCGACATCAAAGTACAGTCGGGCGGGACCTTCAAGTTTATAAGTAGTAAAACGAATCATATCCTGGTCGTTCCAGGAATTAAATTCACCTATGCTCTGTACTTTGTTTAGCAGGTCGCTGATGCGACTGCCAGGCGTGTTTGGGTTAAACATCGGTATGGTACCTCCTAAACGTAACTTATCTGACGGTGTTCCCGTCATAATTGTGTCGTTTAGCCTAGATCTGGAGTTTTCATCTATGCGAGACATTAATCTATCTAATGCTACCTGCAATGACACATCTTCTCCGTTCAAAGTTATGTTCGCCATCATAAAGATCTAATCTCACACACTCGAGATACAAAATACGATATCACGGTACAATAACGCGACAGTGTGTGTTCACAATACACACACGCTACAGTATAGACAGATACAAAAACTGGCTCTACTAGCTTCAAAACAAGAAAATAAGCAATCACAAATATTATACCACTCTAACACATTGGATCGATTGGGACTTGACATGCAATATATTTTAAAGAACACCAAGATAACAGACTTATACAGCTAGGATTTCTTCAGAGACGAAGATAAGGGGATGATGAAATTAAACTACTGGAAAATACAATTAAGCATTACTTAATTAGCACATGTAAATAGCATAATTTACGTGGTAATCATCCCAACGCTACTGCCACCATTCTGTTACCGCAGCGCGAGCGGGTTGGAAAGGCTTGTTCGCTGCTTGCAAGCGTACGTTGGTTTGAAACCAAATTACGCTCGTCTTCAAGACCAGAACACCTTGAAGAATATTGATTTCGTTAATATCATATAGATCTGTTATCTCGGATCGTGTGACGGCACTCGAACGAGTGGCTCACACATTGAGTTCTAATGACCGACTGGCCACAACTTAATACATAAGAAGAGAGGAAGGAAGTTCATGCAGAAACTAATTTAGTATGAAAAGGTTTATTCCACTCTGAAGTATTGATAAAAAGAATGATGTTACAATTTACACGTACATATATGGTTTTATGTTAAATCGCGATTTTACACTCTCACTATTGCGTCTGTGTTATGCTCTGAACACAGAGGCAATGATGATGAACAGCCTGTACGCTGACAGACTTTAATACACACAAGGGTAAATACCTCACATAGGTATTACCGTCAGAACAAGATAGGTTATGGTGAAGAAAACTATATCTTCACTTCTCTAAATTACAATACATTTTCAGAGTGAAGTCTCCGCGATGCAAACTAACGATTTTGGAAATTTAGTGCTTACCTAGACTCGGCCAAATGGAGAAGATCGTTGTTGACATCTTCAACGTATGACCTTAATACGTTGGGACAGCGCAAGGGCAGCTAAGTGCGGTTGTCGAAGTGCCCTTTCGATATTGCGACTGATGTAGCCTCTCGTAGATGGTGGGAGCAACTGACGCTCAGGGAAAAATTCACTAGTCTTTTATATGATTCAAGGGGACGCTGTTTACTCTGCAGCTGCAAGGGTTCGATTTCTCGGCCAGGGATCAAGCAGTAAACGTAATAAATTCTTTAGGTTTTATCTTGATGGCCCGGCTGCAGGCTCCGAGGAGGGGCTGTGCCTCTCTAATTGTCACGGGGTCCAGGTCACCAAATTAATGTATCCTATCCCAATGGAAATGGCTAACATGCGTAAATAGCAATATCTGTCAGCGATATGGTGGTCTTTCAACCTCCGGGGTGGTTACAGTGATAAAAGATCAAGAGATCAATGAAGGGGAGATATTGAGTCTGGTTCTCATCTTAGAAACTACAGGTCCAGCTATCTGAAGGCTGTCGGTATAGATTGACTTATTCATTTCTCCAACAAGGGCAGCTGCGTGAGAACACACAGAAAAGGGGACATGTAGGGTTCTAACCCAATAACATTAATCTCAGGTTTATTGCTCTCAACGTCACATTGGAATCTGGGGTCATAATGAGGGCGACAGTGCATGCTGGTGGGAACTCTGCTAAGGATATCCCGGTTCACTGCTACTGCATTACACCCAAACACATTGAGCAGATTGCTCATCCTAGAGGTGTTGACATTCTGGAGTTTCTTTAAGCTAATATCATTCAGGTTATTGCTCCTAGGTACCCACGTGCACCAGGCAGATTGCTCATCATGGAGGTGTTGACAATATGGAGTGTCTTTAAGCTAATATCATTCAGGTTAGTGCTCCTAGGTACCCACGCGCACTAAGCAGATTGCTCACCTTAGAGGTGTTGACAATCTGGAGTGTCTTTAAGGTAGTATCATTTAGGTTAATGCTCCTAGGTAACCTCACACACTCAGCAGATTGCTCATCTTAGAGGTGTTGACAATCTGGAGTTTCTTTAAGCTAAAATCATTCAGGTTAGTGCTCCTAGGTACCCACGTGCTCTGAGCAGATTGCTCATCATGGAGGTGTTGATAATCTGGAGTGCCTTTAAGCTAATATCATTCAGGTTAGTGCTCCTAGGTACCCACGCACACTGAGCAGATTGCTCTTCCTAGAGGAGTTGACATTCTGGAGTTTCTTTAAGCTAATATCATTCAGGTTATTGCTCCTAGGAACCCACGTGCACTAAGCAGATTGCTCATCATGGAGGTGTTGAAAATCTGGAGTGTCTTTAAGCTAATATCATTCAGGTTAATGCTCCTAGATGCCCACGCACACTGAGCAGATTGCTCATCCTAGAGGTGTTGACAATCTGGAGTGTCTTTAAGCTAATATCATTCTGGTCAGTACTCCTAGGTACCCACGTGCACTAAGCAGATTTCTCAACCTAGAGGTGTTGACAATCTGGAGTTTCCTTAAGCTAATATCATTCAGGTTAGTGCTCCAAGGTACCCACGCACACTGAGCAGTTTGCTCATCCTAGAGGGGTTGACATTCTAGAGTTTCTTTAAGCTAATACCGTTCAGGTTATTGCTCTTAGGTACCCACGTGCACTAAGCAGATTGCTCATCATGGAGGTGTTGACAATCTGGAGTGTCTTTAAGGTAATATCATTTAGGTTAATGCTCCTAGGTACCAACACACACTCAGCAGATTGCTCATTTTAGAGGTGTCGACAATCTGGAGTTTCTTTAAGCTAAAATCATTCAGGTTAGTAGTCCTAGGTACCCACGTGCTCTGAGCAGATTGCTCATCTTAGAGGTGATGACAATCTGGAGTGCCTTTAAGCTCTATCAATCAGGTCAGTGCCCCTAGGTACCCACGCACAATGAGCAGATTTCTCATCTTAGAGGTGTTGAAATCTGGAGTGTCTATAAGGTGATATCATTTAGGTTAATGCTGCTAGGTACCCACACACACTCAGCAGATTGCTCATCTTAGAGGTGTCGACAATCTGGAGTTTCTTTAAGCTAAAATCATTGAGGTTAGTAGTCCTAGGTACCCACGTGCTCTGAGCAGATTGCTCATCATGGAGGTGTTGACAATCTGGAGTGTCTTTAAGCTAATATCATTCAGGTTAATGCTCCTAGGTGGCCACGCACACAGAGCATATTGCTCATCTTAGAGGTGTTGACAATCTGGAGTGTCTTTAAGCTAATATCATTGAGGTTAGTGCTCCTAGGTACCCAGGAACACTGAGCAAATTGCTCATCATAGAGGTGCTGACAATCTGGAGTGTCTTTAAGCTAATATCATTCAGGTTAGTACTCCTAGGTACCCACCCAAACTGAGCAAATTGCTCACCGTAGAGGTGTTGATAATCTGGAGTTTCTTTAAGCTAATATCATTCAGGTAAGTGCTCATAGGTACCCACGTGCACTAAGCAGATTGCTCATTTTAGAGGTGTTGACAATCTGGAGTTTCTTTAAGCGTATATCATTCTGGTTAGTGCTCCTAGGTACCCACGCACACTGAGCAGATTGTTCATCTTAGAGGTGTTGACAATCTGGAGTGACTTTAAGCTAATATCATTTAGGTTAATGCTCCTAGGTACCCACGCACACTGAGCAGATTGCTCATCTTAGAGGTTTTGACAATTTGGAGTGTCTTTAAGCTAATATCACTCAGGTTAGTGCTCCTAGGTACCCACGCGCACTAAGCAGATTGCTCACCTTAGAGGTGTTGATAATCTGGAGTGTCTTTAAGACAATATCATTTAGGTTAATGCACCTAGGTACCCACGCACACTGAGCAGATTGCTCATCTGAGAGGTGTTGACAATCTGGAGAGTCTTTAAGCTAATATCATTGAGGTTAGTGCTCCTAGGTACCCACGCACACTGAGCATATTGCTCATCTTAGAGGTGCTGACAATCTGGAGTGTCTTTAAGCTAATATCATTCAGGTTAGTGCTCCTAGGTTCCCACGCACACTGAGCAAAGTGCTCACCTTAGAGGTGTTGATAATCTGGAGTTTCTTTAAGCTAATATCACTCAGGTTAGTGCTCCTAGGTACCCACGCGCACTAAGCAGATTGCTCACCTTAGAGGTGTTGATAATCGGGAGTGTCTTTAAGACAATATCATTTAGGTTAATGCACCTAGGTACCCACGCACACTGAGCAGATTGCTCATCTGAGAGGTGTTGACAATCTGGAGAGTCTTTAAGCTAATATCATTGAGGTTAGTGCTCCTAGGTACCCACGCACATTGAGCAAATTGCTCATCTTAGAGGTGCTGACAATCTGGAGTGTCTTTAAGCTAATATCATTCAGGTTAGTGCTCCTAGGTTCCCACGCACACTGAGCAAATTGCTCACCTTAGAGGTGTTGACAATCTGGAGTGTCTTTAAGGTAATATCATTAAGTTAATGCTCCTAGGTACCCACACACACTCAGCAGATTGCTCATCTTAGATTTGTTGACAATCTGGAGTTTTTTTAAGCTAAAATCATTCAGGTTAGTGCTCCTAGGTACCCACGCACACTGAGCAGTTTGCTCATCCTAGAGGGGTTGACATTCTAGAGTTTCTTTAAGCTAATACCGTTCAGGTTATTGCTCTTAGGTACCCACGTGCACTAAGCAGATTGCTCATCATGGAGGTGTTGAAAATCTGGAGTGTCTTTAAGGTAATGTCATTAAGTTAATGCTCCTAGGTACCCACACACACTCAGCAGATTGCTCATCTTAGAGGTTTTGACAATTTGGAGTGTCTTTAAGCTAATATCACTCAGGTTAGTGCTCCTAGGTACCCACGCGCACTAAGCAGATTGCTCACCTTAGAGGTGTTGATAATCTGGAGTGTCTTTAAGACAATATCATTTAGGTTAATGCACCTAGGTACCCACGCACACTGAGCAGATTGCTCATCTGAGAGGTGTTGACAATCTGGAGAGTCTTTAAGCTAATATAATTGAGGTTAGTGCTCCTAGGTACCCACGCACACTGAGCAAATTGCTCATCTTAGAGGTGCTGACAATCTGGAGTGTCTTTAAGCTAATATCATTCAGGTTAGTGCTCCTAGGTACCCACGCACACTGAGCAGTTTGCTCATCCTAGAGGGGTTGACATTCTAGAGTTTCTTTAAGCTAATACCGTTCAGGTTATTGCTCTTAGGTACCCACGTGCACTAAGCAGATTGCTCATCATGGAGGTGTTGACAATCTGGAGTGTCATTAAGGTAATATCATTAAGTTAATGCTCCTAGGTACCAACACACACTCAGCAGATTGCTCATCTTAGATTTGTTGACAATCTGGAGTTTCTTTAAACTAAAATCATTCAGGTTAGTGCTCCTAGGTACCCACGTGCTCTGAGCAGATTGCTCATCATTGAGGTGTTGACAATCTGGAGTGTCCTTAAGCTAATGTCATGCAGGTTAATGCTCCTAGGTGCCCACGCACACTGAGCTGATTGCTCATCTTAGAGGTGTTGACAATCTGGAGTGTATTTAAGCTAATAACATTCAGGTTAATGCTCCTAGGTACTCACGCACATTGAGCAGATTGCTCATCTTAGATGTGTTGACAATTTGGAGTGTCTTAAGCTAATATCATTCAGGTTAGTGCTCCTAGGTTCCCATGCGCACTAAGCAGATTGCTCACCTTAGAGGTGTTGATAATCTTGAGTGTCTTTAAGCTAATATCATTTAGGTTAATTTTCCTAGGTACCCACGCACACTGAGCAGATTGCTCATCGTAGAGGTGTTGACAATTAGGAGTGTCTTTAAGCTATATCATTCAGGTCATTCAGCGGATTGCTCACCTTAGAGGTTTTGATAATCTGGAGTTTCTTTAAGCTAATTTCAATCAGGTTAGTGCTCATAGGTACCCACGTGCACTAAGCAGATTGCTCATCTTAGAGGTGATGACAACCTGGAGTGTCTTTAAGCTATATCATTCAGGTCAGTGCTCCTAGGTACCCACGCACACTGAGTGCTCATCTTAGAGGTATTGACAATCAGGAGTGTCTTTATGCTAATATCATTCAGGTTAGTACTCCTAGGTACCCACGTGCACTAAGCAGATTGCTCATCCTAGAGGTGTTGACAATCTGGAGTGTCTTTAAGCTAATATTATTCAGGTTAGTGCTCCTAGGTACCCACGCACACTGAGCAGATTGCTCATCTTAGAGGTGTTGACAATCTGGAGTGTCTTTAAGCTAATATCATTCAGGTTAGTGCTCCTAGGTACCCACGCACACTGAGCAGATTGCTCATCCTAGAGGTGTTGACAACCTGGAGTGTCTTTAAGCTAATATTATTTAGTTACAGCTCCTATGAACCCTCAGGAATAATGGCACATTTGGATTGTCATGAGGCTATCAGCAGTTTAGAGCTTTATCACATTTCAAATTTGCTCTCCAATTTAGTGCTGGAGTTTAAAACATTAAGTCGGAGAGATATTAATATATAATATTGCTGATTTAAAGATTTGTTTCTGAGGAAATAATCATATTATATTTTTAATGTTTAATGATGCTTTGGTCAGCCTAATTGTACAATGTTTGGAACGTAATGATAATGATAAGGAATTAATCATATTTCGAAGGTTTGCTGTTGACGTTATAATCAGAACTACAATACCACAAGTAGTTATTAAAGTTAACCCACATTAGTCAGTACATAATACAAAAAGAATATACAGTATTATACCACATTGTTGCGCTCTTCATTGTCTTCTAAATAAATTGAAACTACATGAAATACGAGCACAGTTGATCAATATTTATCGCGGGTTTTCCCTTTCCGTGCCAGCCCCGTGGTGTTGGGATAGTGCGCCTGCCTCTCGCCTGGAGGCCCCTGGTTCGATTCCTGGCAACGTCAGGGATTTTAGAAACTGACGTGAGGGCTGGAACGGGGCCACTAATCCTCGTGAGGCCAATTGAGTAGCTGTCAGACGGTGAGGCAGCGCCCCGATCACGAAAGCTAAGATTAACGGTCGAGGGAACCCAATGCGCTGATCACGAGTCACTACAATATCTGCAGGCCAAATGGCTGGGCAGCCGTCGCTTGGAAGGTCTAGGCCCTTCACGGGCTTAATGCCAGGGGTTATTTTCTTATTATTTCCCTTTCTGTAATACATTTGCTTTCAAAAAGTATTAAAAAAACAGATATGTAGCATTGTTTGCTTTAAATTGTTGATACTATAAATAATTTCCAAAAAAACCATATGTCTAAAATATCTGGGAAAGGTAAAAATTATGTTATAAATGGCATTTTCAAATGACTAGGGATGGTTTTTCACAATATGAAATAAGGATCTCTGCTAAGGGGAGCATGGTTTGGAGACTTATTGTATTTATTCCTTGCTTAATTGAAAATTTTATATTATATATGGTATGGATGAACTGTTGTTCTTTGACTGAGGAATATTGCGTATATACAATATATATGGTGAAGTTGAATTCAAAAGTGTTAATATATGTGTTGGTTCTTATTGAAGGGGTCATTGGAAGGCATGAAGTCATGTCCCTTGATTGAATTTTCAAAAGTATTTTCTTGCATATCATCTGATATGAAAATTCATTTGATAGCTTTTCCTGCCAATAAGTGCACTGTGATTATTTTCCGTTTTCACCCGTAAAAAAGGAAATGTCGTTATTCCTTTACCTTTGAACTTTCTCGAGTCTAACTCTTGTTAATAGCGCTACCCTTAACAATATATCAATGTTTACCACAGGCTCTAGAGTCGGGATTTCTAGCGGAGAAATGGCCGTTGCAGGCCGTCTTATCTCTTCGCCTCACCTATCCTGTCATGTTCTGCAGAGTCTGTGATTGGCCAACGGGATAGTGGCTTTAGTTGGTAGTTGTTTTCACTTTGCTTGACATGCAGGTGGAAAACCTTTATTGTTCGTTGTTGATAAATACATTTGTCTTTTCCCCTCTGGACCTTTAGCCTTTTTCTCTATTTCTCCCTGAATCACGTTTCTCCAAATTTCAAATCCTCATGATTTTATCAAGCCAGCGCGAATTACTGCCATGAAATGTGATATTTGTAGACGAGACTTGGTCATGGTCTGTCTATTAACAATTGCAGCTGATCTCATAACATTGCTCATCGTTGTGCTTATTTAATAAGTTAGACATGCTGTAAAGTGTTCGGTACTCATTAATTTCAGAATGACACAATGAACGTCATATCATTGATGCTGGACAAATATCTGACATACACATGACTTATTATGTGGAGATATACTGAGTAAATGTCAACAGTGTACTCTTCTCAAAACATGGTATCATAAACAATAAATTATTCCAAGGTACACATAATGTGCGTACGTGCATACCAATAATATATATGGCAGGGAAGTGTGAAACCCTCCGCGCTCCCTAAAACGTTCCCAAAACATATATAGATGTACACAGAACCCCCCCCCCCCACAAGTTACATTCCCAGAACGTATCATTTGTATGTGCACAAGGTGCGTTCCGGCGAATAAGTGTTTTAGTTGTTTTTAAAGCATACTTTCTCCATATGAAAACTGAACACTATTTGCGGACATCTATTTAAGGGCAATACATTTATTCTGTCCCTTCATTATGATGGAATCATCAGTAGATTTACATTTATTCATAACTACTGTACATCGCAAAGTAAATTTGGCTACGCTTAATTACATGAATGTGACTGATGGCCACTATAGGTTATGAACCTTAAAACTAACTCGTATACTGAATGCCAAATCAAATATATTACATGAATTTATCTACTGCTCGAACTGTATTAAAATATGAGTTCTTCAATTTACCAAAACCCCTTAGTGAATTCTACCTCACATGAAAGCGCGCAAGTTATTCTGGCTAACAGGCGAGAAATCTGTTTCATATGCCCTGCACACTGATTGAGTGATTCACAAGAAATATGGCATTTGCCTGTTGCCAATAATATTGGCTATATCTTAGGATACTTTTTTAAGAATCCTGTTTTGAATGTAGTAGTCATGCATTCAAGATACACACGTGTCTCATTAGACCAATCCTTCGAGCAAATTCTTTTCAAACATATATCACATAAACGTAGCCTTTTTCTAGTAAGAATGATATGTTTCAACAAGGATACATGCGAGCTATTGTATAACATACCTCCTATGAATTAAAACGCGCTTCATGAATATCCCGCTTTTTATCAAACCTCTCTCAGCTTGTATTTCGTGAATTTTCTTCAGTCCTCAATAACACATTATTTGTAATTAAAAATCATTTTACATAACATGAATATAACTTGTGGCCACTATCAATTAAAATGTGCTTCTTGAAATCTCCCTTCGTACTCTTCACCACAAGTACCACATTAATATGGCTTTTGACCCAACGATGAACAAGGGATTCTTCTGAGCCTCCCAATCAGTGAATTATAATCCGTACATACTATATGAATACTGCTTGTAGCAAGTATGAATTAACACATGTGTCGTTATACACCCAATATAGTAAAAACTACTCCGCATGTACTCTTTAAATATGCCTTGTGGCAACTATGTAACAAGCTATTCTTAACAGATACTTGTGAGTAAATGCTGCTGCATATGTAATACATAAGTATGGCCTAAATTTTTCTTGAGTAAAGTTTGCTCGTCATATTATGTGTAGATGCGGCCATTAGCCCAAATGAATAAGCACGTGTCTAAAATTTTGTTTTCGAATTAACATTTTCTCCACATGAGTTTTTCCAAAGATCCTTTTCTAGTTAGGATTCGACAAATGCTGCGTGAATTTGGCTTCAGGCCATATGAACTACTATGTGAATTCAAAGATCCTATCCCAGGAAATATTGCTCCCCATTAAAACATGAAAGCACATTTGGCCACGAATAATGAGCATGTGCCTGTCTAAAGCACTTCGCATAGTAAAGTTTGGTCTGGATGTACTAAATGGTTATTGTTTCAGCACACTATGAAATAGGAGGCGTCTCTTCACAGACCCTTACTCAGAAAAGTAGCTCCACATGTACTGCATAAAAGAGCTGTAAGCTTCTATGAATAAGCAAATTTGTCTCAAAATATAGTTTCATAGCAAAGTTTTCTTCACATGAGATACTCAAATGCTCATATTCGAACTACCTATCAGAAAATCAAGTAGCAGTTCTCCTCATGTTCCACATGTGCCTAAAGAACGCTCATTTTTACCTTTATGGATCAGCACATTTGTTTCCAAGATATCCTTTAGTGAAAAGTTCGCTGCGTATGTACTACATGATTAAAGCTTTACACCTTAATGTATGAAAATATTACTTTTCAAAAATGGTAAGAAAGTAAAGTTCTTTTCGCATGTACTACCGGATTGTGGTTCCTCACCACTATGAATGAACGCGCAGGTCAAAGTCCTTTCGCATGAACTACGGGAATTGTGGTTCCCCACCACTATGAATGAACGCGTGGTTCTTCAAATTTTCATTCCAAATTAAGTTTGCTCCGCACGTACTACATGCATATAGCCTTACACTTCTAAGAATGGGCTTGTATGACCTAAAACCTCCGTTCAAAATAAATTTCTCTCCGGAACCAGTACATGAATATGGTTTGACACCACTATGAATGATCATATGTGTCTTCAATCTTGCATTCTCAGTAAAATTGGATCAGCTTATGCTATAAGAATATGGCTTAATGAAAATGTTGGTGTTGTCTTCACACTTCCATCCACAGTTAAGGTTTGCTCCGTATGTGCTACAGAAATATGACTTCCATCCACTATGAAGGAGAATATGTCAGTTCAAAACTCCAGTCTTAGTAAAGTCTGAACCGCATATGCTACAACACTATTTTTGCACACCACTATGAATGATCATGTGCCTCTTCAAATGTCCCTTCTGAGTAAAGTTTGATCCACATGAGCAACATGAATACGGCTTTACACCACTATGAATGAGCATGTGTTTTCCCAAATCTCCATTTTGTGTAAAGCTCTTTCCGCATGTGCTACAGGAATAAGGCTTTATACCAGTATGAATGACGATGTGTTTCCTCAAATTTCCAATTTGTGTAAAGCACTTTCCGCATGTGCTACATGAATAATGCATTACAGCACTGTGAGTGAGCATGTGTGTCCTCAAATGTCCTTTCTCTGTATAGCTCCTTCCGCATGTGCTACAGGAATACGGCCTTTTACCACTATGAATGAGCAGGTGTGTCTTCAAATGTGCCTTCAAAGCAAAGTTTGCTCCGCATGTGCCGCATGAATACGGCTTTATAGCACTATGAGAGAGCATGTGTCTATTCAAATTTTCCTTCAAAGTAAATTTTGCTCCGCATGTGCCACATGAATACGGCTTTACACCACTATGAGTGAGCATGTGTCTCTTCAAATTTCCCTTCTGAGATAAGTTTATTCCGCATGTACTACATGCATGGGGCTTTAGACCGTTATCAGTTGAGATTTCTTCCCTCATGTCACTGCAGGCTGCCATGTTCCTGTTACCATTTTGACTATTTGAGGCTCCGGGGGAATAGTTTGTAAGGGTGTTCTCCGACCTGTGGAACATAGTATTGGCAATAGAAAATATTCTCTGAAGCAAGCTAGGTAAGTAGCTACTAACATTATAATATAAAAATCACATACTCATAAGTATACAATTATATTATGTGTCCAAAATAATTTATAATTTGATTACGCAATTGTGGACATTGATTATAAATCCTAAATCATCGCTTCAAGATCGTAATTAGTCATAAAATTAAATTATTAATTTATTAAAACAATTGCACACAATGTGCATTAGTTTTGAATTGAATAATCTTACAATGATTTTTATATATTTTTGTCAAATTGGAAGTGGTATTCGCCACACCAAACATCAGACAGATCACACACACATCAATCAAAAAGTTCATAAAGTTCAAAAAGTCTCTTATTAGTCCAGACCGCATGATGTAAACCATTACGTGCAAACATGACGACAACATGCTTCTACCCGTAAATAGTCTTAATCCAGTGAGAATTCGTTATCGCGTCGTTACTGCAATTTTACCACCAAATGTCTGCTCATTTTGTTCTCGTCTTCTTATAGTATCTTGGAAAGTGGTCGTCGATAACAGATATATTTTAGTTCTGATCTCTTGTATCGGGTAGTGATCAATAGTTAGTACATACATGTGTCTCGATGGAGTGAATTTCGAGACACCAATTGTTCTCCTGAAGGGGGCCTTTATATTTTCTAGAGTTTCTATACTCACTTTTAATCTCATGTAAGTTCAATTCCATAAGTCAAAACTGGTATTATTTCCATTTGAATGAGTTCCATTGAGGTGGTCAGGGATAGTTTTTCGGGGTTTGGAATGTCTTTCATAGCTCTAATCGCTGATATAGCTTTGTTTCTAACTAGAAAAGAGTAGGTGGCCCTTGCAGTTTGAAGGCAAATACCCAGATATTTGAACTGATTCTTAATGGCTAATTTGTTTTGCTTCTAGGTACAATTGGTCTTGTAATGCATTTCTTCCTCCCTTCCGGAACATCATTTGGTATGTCTTTTAAGTTATGATTGTAAACTTATTTTCCATTTTTAATTCCGAGAGTCTATTGATCGCATCTTAGACGTCTTTCAGGATTGATCCTCCTAAGACAATGTCATCAACATACAAGTATACAACGATCTTCTTATCTATCCCATGAGTGACTCTTGTCACATTGGCTGTTACGATATTGAAAAATACGGGACTCGTGTGGTCACCCTGTAGTACACGGCTCGTTTGGGTCATGACACTAGATGTTGTAATGCCATCATCTATGACCTCTCGCGTCAGATATTATGTTTCTGATGATTATGGCAAGATAGATTTCCAGTCCTATAAAACGCTCTCATTTCGTGATAAGTACTTCCCTAACCAGTAAGTCGAAAGCTTTATTTAAACCTATGAAACTGCGAAAAATGCCCCTATTCATGTCTTAAGACATCATCTATGTCAGTCAATAAATTCCTTACTGCACGGAGAGTTGATCTACCCTTTCTGAAGGCAAATTGAAAGTTCAGAATAGAGGTATCAAACAACTCGGTTAATCTATTACATAGGATTTTAGTGAACAATTTGGAACTGTTATTCTCCAGTGCGATACCTCGATAGGAGTTGGAATTTTCTGTGTTTCCTTTCCTATCTAGAGAATATTAACTTTGGAGTACATCAAGCACTATGGCATATTTCCTTTCTGTAAGCATTTGTTGGCAATGAATTATTTAATCTCATATAATTTGTCTACGAATAACACCGATTACAATTTCAGTTCAATCGTGTTGACCGACTGAACAGCACTTAATTACTCTACGTAAGATGATGCAGAGATCTTACTAGTGTAAAGTTATTTAGTGTAACTTTGAGCAGTACCATTACTATGCACGTCTTCCTCAAATATGAGCGCGTTTCTACTCTTCAATGGTGAAGTATCATGCAGTCTGAATCCATATTATACAGACAATGCTGTTCTATAAGTAGCAGATCTTGGAGTAACAGTTCTCCTGGATAACGCTATGACCCTTCTCCTGCACGAAAAATAGTATAGTGCATGGGGCAAGGTTAATAACATTCACATACAGCTGTTATTTCCTGAAGGTCAAGATGTTTCATCATCCGAAAAAAAATGTAATTGGGTGCTGCTCAAGGACGAGCAATCAATATAATTCTCTATCATTCATTACAGGGGAATGTTCAACACGAATGTACCCAAAAGAGCTGGGTTATGCCCTAATACTGAAAAAATCACACGATATAAATAAATACACTAGGATAATTAGTTTCAATCGTCAAGCGGCCATCATCAGATCCATTACACTTAGGCTATAAAATCTGTTTGAAAATACAGGAGATAATATTTACAATATGTATAATTATTTAGTTGCAGTATTGATAATGCTACTTGTCGGTGTATGCTAGTTGTAGTATATATGTTAGGTGAAATGCTAAAATGGTGATAGAAATCCGGAGTTTGTCTGTTTGGAGTGACGATATGGCTGTACTGTGTAGTACAGGCTACTACTTATCTGGTTGGGTGTCTTCCGTGCTGTAGCTGCGAGCAGTTTCAACCTCACTCTTACACCAGTTGCGGTCGACTGAATTGGAATGTTATCTCACTGAACTGGTTTTTCCCTCCCCCAACCCCGTATTCCTACGTGGTGTCTGTAGTCAGTGCATATGCATTTGTGGCATGTTGCCAAATCTAGATAAGATGTATGTTAATGAACTCAGTAAGGTGTTCAACTGTTAAAGACCATGGATCAATCCTCGCCACGCCTAAGCTATGAGCCCTATACAAGCGCTGCCCGGTCTTTGAGGACGTCCCGGCATCTTTATTACTGCCGAGAATGCCGGCCTAGATTTATTGAAGAATAAAGTACATCGTACTCCAGCTCCAGATAACATTTACCTGTAAAAATCCCTCTATCCCCCCCCTCTTTTTTTATCTAGCTTGGATGTATCGCTAAGTTGTCTAGTTCCTGACAGGATGTGTTTTTCAGTAGAGTGAAGAGGGGTGAGCTCTCCATGAAAGTGTGTTCATTTAGATTGTTGGCGTTGTTTCTTTTGGCTAGGTGTATCTCGAGTGCTTCCTTTATGTCAAGAGTTCTGCTTTTCGATTCGTGATGAATTATTGTTAGGTGTGTTTCAAAGTTAGTGACACTGTGCCCCGCGTCACACATGTGTTCGCATACGGCTGAATGTGTTCCGCATTTTATCGCATTCCTATGTTCATTGTAACGTGTATCTACTCGTCTTCCACACTGTCCGATGTAATTAGCTTGATAACCAGTATCTTGGCACGTAATAGAATATATCCCTGACTTTGAATACGGATCTTGTTTATTTAGATCACTATTTTGCAGGTGCCTACCAGTTGTGTTGTTCGTTGTGAATGCTATTTGTATGCCTTTCTTTTTGAATAGATTAGTGATTTTATATGTTCGCATTCACATAGTTGAAGCGCGCGATTTTTTTCTCATTAATGTCCGGTTTTGGAATTGTATTATATTTATTTTTATGTTTGGCTACAATTTGATCAATTTTGCTTAGCGGGAGATTGTTTTCCTTTGCTATTTGCTTAATGGTTGATATTTCCTTATTATAATTGTCTTTTGACATGGGTATGTTTAAAGCCCTGTGCACCATTGAATTGAACCCCGCTAATTTATGCATACAGGGGTTGATTAGACTGATTGTCGTTTGCATGCGAGGTTTGTGTGGTTTCCGGAATATGGGATATGAATGCTCGTCTTCACGTTCAATAGTTATGGCAATATAATTATTTTTCGATCTGTTTCGGATTCCTTAGTGAATTTGATTGAGTGGCGTAAGCTGCTATTGGATTGGAGAATTGTTTCTTCGCTTGTTAATTCCGTATCGTAGATGCAAATTACATCATCTACGTATCTTTTCCATATTACTATTTGCTTCGTTGAAGTCTTTTCTAAGAACGCATTTTCTAGTGCATTAATGAAGATGTCGGCGATTAGCCCGCTTAGTGGTGTTCCCATCACTAGGCCTTCTGTGTGTGTGTACATTTTATTGTCGTATTGAAACATGTTTTGGCTGAGAACGACCCTTAGTAATCTCACAATCTCTTCAGTTTCTTTTGCCAAATTGTTGGATTTTAAATTGTTTTCGATAGTGCGGATTGCTTCATTAATTGGAATATTGGTGTACATGTTAGTTATATCGAAGGACACTAGCCGCAAACTAGGATTCATTTGTAGCGTGTTCAAAGCTATTACTAATCCCGTTGTGTACTTTACAGAGTTGTTTTGTCGTCGGAAAGAAGGTGTTTTAAGAATTTTAGTAACTCTTTGCTGATTCTGTAATTGGGGGCGTTCCTACAATTGACTATTGGGCTCCATTTTATGTATTTTAGGTTGTCCCATCAATTACGGAACTTTCGGGTTTATGTTTTTTAATTATGATTTTCGGCTTTGGTCAATATGTATTCAGTTTCGTTTAACGCACTTTTTATTTGTGTTTGGAATATTTGTTTTTTTTTGGGGGGGGGGGGCATTTTGCTATTTTCATGATTTCGTTATTGTTTAGGAATTCGACTGTTTTTTTTTCAATGTATTCTGTTTTGTTCAGAATTACTGTCGTGTACTCCTTATCCGCTTTTGCGATGGTTAAGTCATGTTCTTTTATTTTTTGTTTCAATGAAATTATTTATTTGAGTTGCTTGTTGCTTAGAATGTTATTGCTTTCGCCCTCTCATTTGAAGATTCTTTTGGCTTCGTTGGTGGCAAGACTTTTGGTTAATTCCCTGTGTTCTGCCAGATGCTTGTGACTGCCTATCTCAATATCCGTGGTTAATTATTTTACATTGTGGTTCGTATGAGCATCTGTGGAGTTGTATTTCAAGCCTTTGTCTAACATATTCATTTCGTCTTGAGAAAAAGTTACGTTCGTTCATTTGTCTACTCTGCAGTGGAAATTGAATTCATTGTTATTCGTGTGTTGTTCATTAGATTGATTGTTGTGTGCGTCTCCTAATTTTCATAGTTTAATTTCTATCGGTTCGTACTTCCTCGATGCTCTGATTTTGATGGTATCATGTCGATGCTCAAAGAAACTGTCCCATTGCGATGTATGCCAAAAGTTGCAATGAATATCGTAAAATAGTTGGTTGATTTTTTGCTTTCTTTGGTATGTAAATTTTAATTCTTTTTTATCCAATTCGATCGAAGCTGGTGTATTCGGCACGGTTTTAATTGGTACTGCACCCGAATCCCGCATAGTCATCGCCTATATCCGCAAAGATAGAAAAGAATTATAGGGAGTTCGATACCCAGCCAGGTTAACCAACACTACCCTACTAGGATAATGACTAGGGAACCCTCGATGCATACCGGCCATGCAACAACACTACCGATTAGTTACACATTTACAAAGAAAATAAACTATCCTAAACACAAAATGGTAGGACGAGAATCTCGGATCTCGTGTGTGAACGGTGAAAGTTGAGACTAATATGAATTCTAGTAACTAATTCGCAGTATTATCGCATGTCGATTGCAAGAATGGAATGATGATCAGATTTATAAAAAACGAACAGGCAAACAAAAACTAGTGCCAGGGATTTATTTCCAAACAATTACAAATAAGAAAAAATAATCCCTATCACCAATAAAATAAACACATAAGTTAAAATTAACTGTTACACACGTCAGATAGTTCTAATATCTGTAGAATAAATGTTTCTGAATATTCTCGTTACAACAATGTAGTTATATTAAGTTTCATAAAATATTCACGTAATTTACAGTCACCCTGTGGCTGTGTCATTGCAATAGTCTGATTAAAATCAGCTATTCACTCATAAAAATGAAGTTAACATTACAAAAACCCTACATTATACGCGGGCGTACGTGAAATGTAACTATCTACTCTAATCATACTGTTATAAATTATATGTGGTTTAAATATTTACATTATCTACAAATCTCGTGCTTCACACGGTTTAAAAATAAAATATTAGCACTATCAGTCGCGATCTGACAGCTTCATAGTGTCTCTGTTACAAAAACAGTTCTTTGAACAATGTTTCAACCAACGATCAAATTCTCAGGTACCTCTAGTGGTAAGTCATAATAAATAAGCCTGAGTATCAAACACTTAAGTTAAATACAGCTTAGAATGTCGTGTCAATAAATAAAACAATAGGATAAAGAGCGATGCGAAACTACATAAAGACTCTATACATTTCGTGGATCATATACAAATACTCTCAGACATAAACAAATCAAACATTAACCTTCGTGTTAGCGCTTCTTACTCATCCTGTAAAAATTCGTTGCTCCACATAGCAATATATTCCTTCCTTCCGCAATACAATGAACAATACTTATCAATGGCATCTTACTACGCTCCACACATGTCATACTTCCTTCCTTTGCTCTCTACAAACAATCTTCCAAACTCCGCACGACATTACTTCCTTAAAAATCCCATCTTGCTACACACTTGTAGAAGAATTACTGATTTTACTAGGTAACTACGCTAGAGTATATTACCGTTCAGAATGCACTCCTAACTCTCAACTCCTGTCTAAATTATTAAACCTCGTGCATCAAATTACAACAATTACATGTTCGTTCACAATAATACATTTCACAAAGTACTTCTTATTCATTTCATTAGCACTATTCGTTCTCTTTGATCTATAACAAACTTGTTTTTCCACGTTATCAAACGTTAACAATGTTAATTTGTAGTTCGCTCGTCTTTTAGTTGTTAATAAAAATAAATGCATATCCTCAAGCTTCTGGTGTTCATTTAAATATATGAACAATTCATATTTAAGTTGTTTTCAACATACTAGACCGCAGGTAGATGAACATATCCCCTGGTCTATTCATCTCAGTAAAACAATGTTTCTATTTTAATTGTTGATAAATATAGGCATCATTTGACCTCAATTGTCACTACCATGATCCTATTTTATAGTGTATATTCGTAATATAAATAGTCCAAAACTATTTAGTTGTCTGATTAGTTGTATTCCGCTATTGGAATTTTATAACATTCAAATTGTTATAAATAAATATATCAGATATATATTAACATCATAATGTTTGTTAAATAATATTATAGCATCTCACAATATTGCTTTACTTGGTAAGTCTGCATTATAGACATATAAATGTATACTTTCGCTGTTACGCATAGTAATTGTTAATCATCATCATCTTGTACAGTTTCCAGCCCCAAGCTGGGTCTGTTTGGAACATAAGCCTCGCCACCTAGTCCTTTCTTCCCACCACCTCTCCGCTGTCACTCTGGTCCAGTCCTTGCCTCTCCTCTTGACACATTCCTCCACGCCTTTCAGCCTTCTATCTCTTGGTCTTCCCCTTGGTCGTTTCGTCTGCATCTGCATCTCATGTATCCTCTTGGGAATCTTCTTCTCATCCATTCTCTTTAAGTGTCCATACCACCTCAGTCTTGATGTCTCAATCCTACCTTGCAAGGGCTTCGCTTTCACCATTTCCCTGACCTTTTCATTCCTCACCCTGTCTCTTCTTGTTACTCCGATGCTACTTCGCAGGAACTTCATTTCACGTGCCTGTATTCTGCTTATGTCTCTTTTCTTCATTGTCCACGTTTCTGAAGCATAGGTCAGTATCGGAATATAGTAGCTTCTGTATAACACTTCCTTGCTTTTCGTGGGACATCTTTATTCCACACTAAGCTCCTAATGCTTCTCAGAAATGCTTCTGCCTGTCTGCCACGTTCCGTAATCTCTTTGTCATTTCTCCCATTTTCCTCCACGATACTTCCCAAGTACTTGAGGCTTTCCACCTTCTTCAGCTGTCCACCTCCAAGTGTTATCCCACTCATTGGTCTGTCCTTTTCCCTGGTCGTTAACAGGATCTCACATTTACTGATGTTGAACTTCCATCCGTACTCTCCAACTGTTTCTTCCCAAGCCTTCAGTTGCACCTGAATTTCCTCCTCCTTGTTTCCCCAGACCATGAGATCATCTGCATACACCATTGCTTTCATCTAATCTTCTCCTATTTTTCCTGCTATCCGTGTCATTACCTCGTCCATAAACACAATAAAGAGAAGGGGTGACAGCGCACTACCCTGTTTCAGGCCACTCATTTGTCTGAACCAGTCTGTTCTTTCCCCTCTAACTTTCACACAACTCACACTTCCACAATACATCTCCTTCACTCTGCCTACAGTCCCTTTTTCCACTCCCATGTTTTCCATTGCTTTCCAAACCTTCTGCCTTTTCGATGTCCAGAAAAGCCATCAACAGATCCTCTCCGAATTCGTAGTGGTGTTCCTGCAGCTGTCTCACTGAAAATATGAGATCCACTGTTGATCTCCCAGGTCTGAATCCATACTGCTCCTCTCTCAATTTTTTCTCCACTTTGGCTCGTATTCTTGTTTCTAATATCTTTTCAAGTAATTGTTAATAACAATTATAATGTTTAAATGTTCTTACAATTTGTCATTATTGACGCTCTCCTCTCCAAAATACAATGTAATCGAAGCCTTCTCTCCGAGCCCAATACTATCGAATAATCTCTCTGAGATACCATATAGTCAAATAATCGAATTCACGAAGCATTCCTTTTATAAAATGAGTATCGTTCGAAAATGAGTATCTTATAACGTTTCCTTCAAAATAAAAATACGTGTAACGCAAATCTAAGTTAAATATGCATAAAATAACGTCTTAAACGACACGCGAAGACGTATCAAAAATACAATGAAACTCTAAAATGTTAGCTATTAAAAACAAAGAATAAAGATAAGAATTTCTACAAATGAAGTTGGTCACTCCAATAATGGATTTCTACTATTGCAACAAAACTACAGATATTAGAGCAAACGGTTGTTCTACCTTGAGATGTCTTCTACAGCCAAGAGATACCCCTATCAGCTGTTCTTGATATTCCGTCGAAGCTGCCATCGCTCACCTCCTAGAGAAACCAGATACACGTGCAAATCAGCTGCGAGCGACCCCAACTCACTCGGGCTGCGGTCACCTGCTCTGCGTCTCGGCTGGAGTTGTTAACGGTGAATCTGCCATCTTCACGGCCAGCGGCCTGGGAACTGCGTTTCTTGGTTCGATTGGCTGCAAACGGTCTTCTGCTTCTTATCTCTGAACTGCAGAGTGGTCTCGCCATCGTAGATCCGCAAGTCCTGAGTTGACATCTCGTCCTGGTGTTGTTGGACATCTTGCTTGTAGTGTAGAAACTCATATTGGAATACTGCAAGTTGTTGCGCAGTTGTAACTGTGTCGATCCTTGATTTTCCAAGTCACTCTGACTTCCCAATCCATGGTATAGATTAACCTCCTTTCATTTTATTTAGTTCTCCATAATATTCTCTTCAGTATACGTAGAATAAGCTTTTCCTCCCTGACTTAAATTCGCTGTCATCATGTAGACTGTAATGTAGGCTATGATGTAATAATGCTGAATACGTATAGTTGAAATCGTTGTAGCAATTATCGTAGCTTGCAATAAACAATGCTGTTGGTTATAGCTTCTCTATACAGTGCTGTTTTATAAGCGAAGTCTCGTTCTTATGATGTTATACTTTTATAAACGCTGGTCTCTCCAATACTAATGTAATTTCACTTTGCCGGCTCCGCTTCTAAACTTCCTCGGCGATCCCTTGATCGTTCGATAGTACAATGGTGCTTGTCGACCGGGCTTATGTTGCGTGCAATAAATGCTTCTCTGCTGTGCGCGTGCATCAACGCGTCCGCTCGTGTCCAGTCGCTGTGAGAGAGTCATGCCACGCTTCTCCTCTCCGCGGCGCGTGTCACTGCTAGCCTAGCTCAGCTAGCCTCACACACATGTATTTTAATATAAATATACTCATATTTGCTCTATTATTCAATAATTTATATTTCTTGTCAACCAAATAAATTTCATATTGCATTCTACACCTGGAGATGTGCTTATTTCTCTTCATATTTGCCAAATTTATATAAAAGCGATTCCCTCAAAAATTATGTGCTTTTATTTGATTGGCTACTGAAATATTCTGATAAAGGCTCCTGGATCTAGCCTTTTATCCACGGGTCGTGTGCATCGCTTTGTTATGATCGCCTTGCTAACCAAAACTGGTTTTCTATTGCCAAACATGAAGCTTTGTTCAATTTCCAGCTTCGAATGATCGAACTCTTCCTTAGTTAAAATCTCATTCACCAGAATATTTCCAAATAATAAATTCCTCAAAATGCTTCACAATTCTCCAAAATACTTTCAATATGCTTCATTTGCATCCCATAATACATATAGGCCAGTCATCTAAGACATTCTAGGTCGCAAAAAATTGCAAGGTTCTGATTTTTTGAGATGTTGTTAGGATAGATACCAATAGTGTAAAATCAAGTTTGTAACCTCGAATGACCTGTGCTAACTTCGTGGTGCTCGAAAAACCTCGAAATTTTCAGACGTTTTTCGGTTTTTGGTCTACAACGTCCAGAATATGCATTCTATGGCAAAGTCACCCATTACACTTTTAAAACAGATAAAATTACCGACAATTTGAGCGCAACTCCAACTCTGTCTGTCTTATAGATCTCGAGATACAACACTTCGAAAATGGGCAATTTTTTTCAAAATGTTCGAAATTTGTAGTAAGCTAGTCTTTTAAACAAATTACCGTCTAAAATACTCATTCTACGAGGAATGTCATCAAAAGTAAAGTTGTAGAGCAGTTATTTAGCTTTACTGTAAGCATTAACAAGACGCTATAAGACCAAAAGTTCTCTTGTTATCAGGTAAAACACAAAAATAGGAAATTGTATTTTTCAAAAAATGTAGCCTGCCAAATTGTAGGACTTTTTAAGGGATAAGAAAGACATCAATCAGTGGAAAATTGTTTTTCATGCAAAATGAAATTAGTGTAAAACCAAGTTTGCCGCCTCGAAAGACCTGTGCTAACTTCGTGGTGCTCGAAAAACCTCGAAATTTTCAGATGTTTTTCGGTTTTTGGCTTACAACTTCCAAAATATTCATTCTATGGCAAAGTTACCCATTACACTTTTAAAGAAGACAAAATTATCGACAATTTGAGCGCAACTCCACTCTGTATGTCTTATAGATCTCGAGATACAACACTTCGGAAATGGACAATTTTCTTTTAATGTTCGAAAATTGTAGTAAGCTAGTCTATTGAACAAATTATTACCGTCTAAAATACTCATTCTACGAGGTAAGTCATCAAAAGTAAAGTTGTAGAGCAGTTATTTAGCTTTAATGTAAGTATTAGCAAAACGCTATAAGACAAATAGTTCTCTTGTTATCAGGTAAAACACAAAAATAGGAAATTGGATTCTTCAAAAAATGTAGCTTGACGAATTGTAGGAATTTTTAAAGGATAAGAAAGACGTCAATCAGTGGAAAATTGTTTTTCATGCAAACTGAAATTAGTGTAAAACCAAGTTTGCAACCTCGAAAGACCTGTGCTAACTTCGTGGTGCTCGAAAAGCCTTGAAATTCTCAGACGTTTTTCGGTGTTTTGGCTTACAACTTCCAAAATATGCATTCTATGGCAAAGTCAAGAAGGTCCGGCTGTTTTGAAAGGACGCTCAACATCTTCGTTTTCCCATGGCCGAAAAGGGAAGAGGTGGTGTCGCAACCACTGAAGGCGTGGAGGAACAATTCTATTCCAGGGGGGAGTGAGAGATCTCCTCGAATGAATGATGTTGACAAGAACTGCTTGCAACCTGTTCCACCCCTGGCACTTTTCTGGAAGGAAACATTTTGTTTGTTGGCGCCCAATCCATTTAGGAGCACCAGGTCGATATCTTCTCCAGCGATTATGACGTTCTCGTACTCCTCGCTCTTTTCCAAAGATGTCCTCACAATGAGGCAGTCGGCGTCCTCTGCAGCTTGCTTTGTTTCGATCCCTTGTATATCCAGTCCAGTACACATTAAGTTGATCAGGCGCTGCTTGTTTTTTGGGTTGGACAAAAACTTTTCTTGGGGCACTTCGATCAGTGTTGATTCTTCCAAAAAGATATCGCTGCACGCTGAGGCTGCATAACGTCGTAGCCGTTCCGCTGTTTTTGTGCTCTTAGCTGTCCCCTCTTCTGGGTAGCCATCGAATACTACTGAGACATTTTTTCCAAAATGGTTGGTCGTATAGGTGATAAGAGTAGCTACAATTTCCCTCACTGAGCTATTCCGTTGCCATATAACCTTATGGAGCAAGTATCCTCCATCCACTGTCTACAACGGCGACGTTTTCTGGGAGGGGCTTAAAGGCAGAGTAGAACGATGATTTTGTTCCTTTCGCATTCCCTCTTCGGTGAATAGAGCCATGGGTTATGGGGCAAACTCGTGTTAATTATCACAAAGGTAGATTAGATTAGAAACACTTTATTACAATCAACATAACATAAGTAAAAGTACAGCAAGTTTTACTCAAAGAGTAGGTATAACATTGACTGCAATGGGCGGCCTTATCGCTAAGAGCGATTTCTTCCAGGCACCCAACCCACAAAAAATATGATATTAATAGATAAAAAACATTCTTCGGCATTTCCCAAATAATTGGTGTCGCCGGAGCCAACCAGGCTCATTTTGGTTTTGGTCGGGGATTTAAGGCCGGATGCCCTTCCTGACACCACGCGATTTTTCAGTTGAAAATTCCACCCCACTCTCATCGGGATTCGAACCACGGCCGTCCGGGTGAAAGGCGAGCAGCTAGGCCACTCCACCATCACGCTCCCCATGACATTAATAGATAACTGTGCAATATTGATAACAATGTACATTCGAAGCCCTATTTTTTGAAATATCCGATTTCCTTATTTTGTTTTTACCTGATAACAAGAGAACTATTAGTCTTACAGAATTTTGCGTATGCTTAAAGTAAAGGTAAATAACTGCTCTACAACTTTACTTCACATGCCTTTCCTCGTAGAATGAGTATTTTAGACGGTATTTTGTTCGAAAGACTAGCTTACTACAAATTTCGAACTTTTAGGAAAAAATGGCCCATGTTTGAAGTGTTGTATCTCGAGATCTATAAGACATACAGAGCTGGAGTTGCACTCAAATTGTCGGTAAGTTTTTCTTCTTTAAAAGTGTAATGACTGACTTTGCCATAGAATACATATTTTGGATGTTGTAAGCCAAAAACCGAAAAACGTCTGAAAATTTCGAGGTTTTTCGATCACCACGAAGTTAGCACAGGTCTTTCGAGGTTGCAAACTTGGTTTTACACTATTGGTATCTATCCTAACAACATACCAAAAAATCAGAACCTTGCAATTTTTTGCAACCTAACACGTTTTTTTAGTCTACGGTGACTGGCCTAATATATAATTATTAAATTATTTTAATTCCAAATTTCCAATTTTTCATTCCAATGGTGCACAAGTCGTTCGAACCTCGGCTCAATCAAAGGTCCTAAGCTGGGCTGAATTCGAGTTCAGTGCGTATTTAGGGGTGAGATTTAGTTCTATACATTTTTTGTTGAACTAAATTAACTTGTCTAAGGTCATGAGTTAAAGCCTGAGTGATTTGAATCTCTTGGCTTAACGATTTGCCTGACTAGCCATGGACATTACGGGCTTTGAAGCCATTTTTCAGTGTTGCCTTAGTAAACAAAAGTTTGGTGCTTTTCAGTCGGTCAACACGAATGTACCCAAAAGAGTTATTAATTATTTTCAATAAGAAATGACGTTGCCTTTACAATAAAACATTGTCAGTCCTGCTGTTTATCCCTGTGTCGTTGATTAAAGGATTTCCTACTTCTAGTGATTTTGTTTCTATGTGGGTTCGAATGGTTGATGGCTTGACCTGGTATTCATGTTTTGTGGGGACGTGTTCGACTGGAGGTGTTCACATCCCGATGATTGGGTTTCTGCGCAATCTATTGTATGTTTGTTTATAGGTATATGTTTTCAAATTTATCCCCCGCGGTAATCATAAGCGGTAATAACCACTTACTGAATGAGCCAAATCGTCAACAGTGTTCAGTTAGCCATAGGAGAGTTAGTGAGACGAGCGCAGCACTGCTTTATAAAATACACCACTAGTCAGTTACCAGTCTGCTGGTATTAGCAAGTGAGTGAATGTAAATTACTGTCCATTTGAATAATGAATTTGAGTTATAATAATATGTTAAGTTATTTCTAGAAAACTGTGGTTCATTAAAGTTTAAAATTTTTAGAATGTCATGGATTAGAAAGGAGTAGTACAAAAAGTTCCTTCTAGCGGGTGGCTACTGTGCAAATTCTAGAGGGGATATGTTGTATTATGGGCTATTTTTATGTTCTATATCCTAGGGAGTTTTTCTTTTTAGTTTTAATTCTTTAGGTTGTTACTATTTATTTTACAGGTTGGCTACTCTGCAACTTGATCGATTCCTGGTGCTGTCAGCGTGAGAGCTGGAACGGGGTGCTTTGTACATTTAGGGGGCAAGCTAGCTATTAGGTAGATTTCATTAGAAAGCTAACTATTGCAATGGATCCCATGTTCAGACTTCCGGAAAATTTCGACATATCTTCGCGTTTCACATCCCACAGACCCCAAAACCACCGTCAGTTCAAAAGTTTTTTTATATATATATGTATATCAGTTTCTTGTGGATACGATAACTGCCGTAATTTTGCACCAATCACTTTGAATTTTTTACCGAATATGTATACCCATAAAATCTCGGTCGAATCCGTTACTGGGCTAAATCGGTCGAAGTGGATGAAAATGGGGGACTTTTTTCGAAAAAATGAAATATTGCTATAACTCTCTTAATATGTGAAATATCGATTCTGTTCAAAGTTCATACTAGGTGTCGGATAAACCTCAAAAATTTATGTTTGAAACGTTTTTTGATAGCACCAATCATTGACCAAAGGGGTGGGAAAAAGTGGGTTTTTCGGGAAACATTAATCATATCTCTGTTAATAGGCACAATATCAATACCGTACAAAATGGACAATATTCCCCTAATAATTACCTAAAACTTTTGTCTGAAAGAATTTTTGATATGAGCCACCATTACGCCAAGGGATGAGAAAAATGATTTCGGAATTATAAGAAAATGCCAAGAGCTATCAGTGGTTGCCATGGCAACACTACTAAATTGATGAGGGATGAGCCATCAGACGTTGCCATGACAACGCACTTGCGCGAGATCAGATTCAGATTTCCATCTGACTAAGTGTGAAGCGGCTTCGGTGACGTAACTGGTAGCATGCTGAACTTCTATGCCCAAGGTCGCGGGTTCAAAGCCGGCCAAAGTCGTCGGATTTTCTAAGAGCGCTAAAAATCCCTCAGTATGCTTTCCTTTGGAGGGGGAGTTGCTGATTGCGGTGGCATCTAGTAGCCAAGTTCACAGCTAGGTGACGTTGACGGTAGTATCTGGTAGCAACATTAGGAACTACTGCTTGAAATTGAGCGTCTGCATTCCTTACCTGAATTACAGACTAATACAGCCATCACAATTCACACCGTTTATCAGACAAATTCTACACTCACCCAAAGTACACGGGGTTACATGACCACGTTGTCGCAGCCCCTAAACTGAGGAACCAACCAACATCTCTGCGGAAGATATAATTTTGCGTGAAGAAGTAACAGACCGTTATATAGTTACACATCAGTGTCGAACCCTTGCATAAGGACAGTGTGACCACAAGTATAAAAATGGACACCAAATGACGAGAAGGTTACCGTCATCATAAGACAATAGAATGTTTAAAATATGCATAAAATGACGAAAAACAAAGTTAATTAATCTCCAATTATAAAATACTTTCACGCAATAAATGTGGTCTGATCCTTCTACGAAAACCTGCATATTCTGCCTATTTTCGCCTATCCCCAAGTTTGTCCGGTGAAATCTACCTCCGCCTCCCGGCGTGCAAAGAGGACTTTTTTATTTTGCAGATTGCACAGTAGATTAATATGTTTACCCCAGGAATAAGTCCCCTTCCGTTTTACCATAGTAGATGTAAATAACCTCCTTGCGGTCGCGCCCCTTTATGTAATACACACGGTCGCGCGACGGTAATCTACCGTCGACCCGGTTTTTTTTCAGAGAGTTTCTTTTTTACTTTCAATGAAAATACGACTGGCTTTTAGGTTGATCGAACATGTAGTTGACATACAGAGGTGTAAATATAGAAACATTTTTCAATAAAAATCCATAATAGAAGCGACAACGGTGGAGGCAAAAATGAAAAAGCACTATATGACAGCTTTAAAGATAGTGTTGTGTGAGGATGTTGAGGGGAGAATGAGCAACTGGGCTATCAATAGTGAATGAAATGTGTTAGAAATAAGGAAACACTATGATAAATAATAACATTTTGTTATGGGCGGTCGGCAAAAAAAAAATGGCACTTCCGGTTGCGCGCCACGGTAGTCTACCGCTCGACTGCGCCCTTAGCGCTTTCATGAACACCTGAGCGACAACGTCGCCATCAAGAACCTCTACTCCTCTTTCATGAAGCGAAGGATATCGTACCTTGAGAATACATTTGCCTTTTGGGCACTTTGTAACGATCAGAGGAGCTCTATGCGCGTTCATTTCAATTGGACGGTAATCTACCACAGGCGCAAGCGGATGAAGGTTAAGCGTCACTAGGATCCTCAATCCTCACGCCGTCATTTTGTTTTGTGGGCTATTTGTATGTTCTATATCGTGGTGACTTGAACTTTTTGTAATCTATTTTTCAGATTGCAGCTGTGCAACTTGGTACAGAAAACCCGGGTTCAATTCCTGGTTCTGTTAGTGTGAGCGCAGGTGCTTTCTGTTTTGTATTATAGGGAATTGTGTTTTTTGCTACAAGTGAGCAATGCAATTATTCTGTGTTCTATTATAGGGACTTGTGTTTTTGTTGCAAGCGAGCAATGTAACTACTCTGTGTTCTACCATAGGAAATTAAACTTTTTGTTATACGCGATCAATGCTAATAAACTTTGTTCTATTATAGAGACTTGTAGTATTTCTTTACAGGCGCATATATGTCAAAACATCCAAAAGTCGAAAGTTAGTGTGTATACAGAACAAGCTGTCTTACACGCACTGCTATGTGTCCATTTTGTTTAAGTTATGACTGTGCAAGTAAATAAAAGTTGAAAGTTAGTATGTATACACAACACGCTTTATTGCACTCACTGTTAGATTTAACTAGGTGTTGCAGTCTGTGACAGGGATAAAATGGATGTCCTAATGTGGAATTGCTAGTGCTCTGCAAGCTACTGAGGGAGGTAATTGCTTCTTGTAGAGAGAGAGTTTATGCATTATGGCTAACGTATCAACCTCACTCTGTGAAAAATGTAGTAGTTCATTCACTCGAGAAGCAAGTAGGAAAAGCCACATACATTCATGTGGGGCCTTTTATCAGTGTAAACAAAAATACAGGAGTCTTGTGGTCACTAAAACCTAACGAGCGTAGAAGGTGCGAGCCTACAAAGAATGCTCTTCTGTCAAGAGTTCCTGATGGTGAGGGAGTTGTGGTCTATGAACCAGCATTTACAGACCGAATGGGATATTACTTTATTCCATGTGAAACATGCGATGATGTGGACGCATCTCGAGGAAGTGAAAGAGCGGGTAATTAAGCTTATAAAAAGAGAACTCATTTTCCATATTTCAATAAAGATTAATTTTATGCTCAAATGTTTGTTTATAAAGGAGCACGAGCTTTTAAAACGATGAATGAGGCTGTTTTTAAGGTAACGGATCTAAATGAATTTATTAACAAACAGTTAAAGAAAATAATCTCGGAATTACATAAATCTGAAATGAAAGGTAGTGGGTGTTATCTGTTGTGTGTAGATGGTTTGCAGGTTAGAATAAACAAGTATAACCCTCTGAGATGAAGTACATACCTACAACTCCCTAAGGACGTTAGCGCTAAGAAAGCATGTACAAACAATAAAACTAATGATGACTTGTGATTCTTCTGTGCAATGCTGTCAAAATTTATTGAAAGGGATGCTGATTCTGTTTCCAATTACAAAGGTTTGCAAGATAAACATGACTTTTCGGATATCACATTCCCCATGGCTATTCATTCTATAAAAAAAAAAAAAGAATAATTCTGTAAACCGTTCCTGTTTAGATTATTAACACAACCTATTGCCGTAAAAGGTTGTTGATGAAGTGTTAGCAAACCATAGCAATCTGTTGTACATTACCAACAATAAAGGCTTAGGACACTAAGTTTACATAAATACTTTATCGGCCTAGTCCGCAGTGAACTAACGAAACACCATAATGTCTCGGCTATATGCATGCGCTGCATTTCTCATTTCTATGACCAGCACGGACGAAGTGCTGTCGAGAAACTAAAAGAACATAAAATGTACTGTCTTGACCAACAAATTGAACGTGTAAAAATTACACGATGGCAGTTTCAAATTGTGTTTTAGAGATGTGCACCATAAGGTTGAAGTTCCTTTCGTGGCTTATGCCGACTTTGAATGCCTCGTAAATCCTGTTCAATCTTGTCCACCTAGGGACGAAGCGAGTTGGAATATCTCCTATCAGGATCTGAAACCCTCGAGCTTTCGTGTATATTTTAAAAGGATATTCCTCAATCGAAGCTATACAATTCGGTTTACCTAGAGAGAATAAACTATACAGTGGACCTAATGCAGTAAAGGAGATAATTAATTAATTAACAAGCTTGGCTCGCACATTAAGTTTTGTGCATGAAGAAAAACTGTCTTTGATTGTGACAGAGGAACAAGAATGCGGCTAAGGCTTGTTGCATATGTGGAAGAGAATTTTATCATGAAAATAATTACCAAGTAATAGACCACTGTCATATCACCGGGGAACACCCTGGCATTGCACATAACAATTGCAATTTGAAATGTAAACAAGTCACATTCTTATCCGTGTTTATACATAATCTCCAGAATTATGATATGCATTTTATTGTAAGAGAACTAGGTTCAACACCGGGGAGAGTGACAGCTATTCAGAACACTAGTGAAAAGCACATTTCCGCCACGAAATATATTCAAGATGATTCTGTGCGAATCTCGGCTGTCCACCAAGGGACAAGCTGCCGCTGGTAGTTGCCGGATGAGGAAGGTATTGTTTCCTCTGCCGCAACCAAATTACCACACGTTATGTGAATGGTTTGATCATCGACATTCTCAAAGTTATCGTCGGCAAAAACCGCACGTGCTGTGAATTTTAGCCAATCAGCCCAATGAAGAAGCCATCGACTTGGTACTGTCACCGTTAATTGAATTATTTTGGGACAAAATGACAGCATTTTTACGAGCCCATGGAAAATTGTAGCCATCAGAGAAAAATCATGAAAGTGTGACGCAAGTGGGGCGTGCTACAAGCTCAGGCCTGAGTGAGAGTCCGATGACGTGTAAAACATGACGCAATATAATTTTTTAGAAGGCTTGGATCGACATGACGACATCGAGATGGATTTGAAATATCATCATTATTGTTAGGAATTATTCCATTGGATGACAGCCCAGAGTCAATGAGGAGAAGTCTTTGTGATGACGGAATTAAATGCAACTACGAAATTTGGTGAAATTTTGCATTTAGGCCCTTGGAAGGATATTTTCTTAAATGAGATTGAAGAGAAAATAAAATGACATTATATCGGATACTTTAAAAACCTCAAATCGGTTAATTTATGCCGAAATTAGCCATGCTAATCTACGAGAAGAAATAGTGGAGGGAGTGAGGTTCCGCCCCCCATATTTTTCAACTTGAAGCAAGAAAGCGATGCTTCTAGACTCTTGTTCCTACAGTCGTCGTTCAGTAAGGAAGTGTTTATTGGGCTAACACAGTTCCCAAAGTTTTAGCCGAGTGCGGTTGTCAGACCACTCGAGAATATGCTACGTGTAGGGTGGAACACTAAGATTCCCGTACACCAAACTAGGCGAAGTGGTAATTGAGTTTCAATGTAGGATATCTCATTGATATATGAACCTAGACTTCAGCCAAGTGAATATAAGTGAACTATAGGACGATACAGTTATTCTATTAAAATCCGAGCGTTTTATTTTAAAACAGTTCGAAGATATAAGCTCAGAAAGACGGATTACAAAAGTGTTTGTTACAAAATCCAATTATCACTTTTGTAGCGACGGCAAGTTCGCATACACAGTCGAAGTGAATCGCAGTCGAGAACGTGAACTTTATACAGTGGCACAGCGAACGAACTTTATAACTATGACTGTTAATACTCATCATTATATTCTTTTCGACTTTAGTAACTTTGTCGTGATGATGCATTAAGAAGTTGTGCGCCAGGGACATATTTGAGACAGTGCAAAGATTCAACAATGGAACTTCGATAGATAATGTATTCCTAGAATACAGACGTAGTGTGCGTGTCTCCTTGTACACTTTCGTCAGTCTTCGAACTCTAATATAACATCTATACCGAAGTGAAAATTATTCATTCACTTTATATATGAATATTTCTACAGTAAATTATTTTTCATCGATGTCACTGCTATATTTTCGACGAAGAACTATGATTCTACTGGAGGTTTATCAAGATGCTAGGGCCGTTCCCAGCAATCAAAGAAGAATATTCCAGAAGGATGTCATTCGATCACTAATGGACGATAGTGGTTTCCAGAGAGAGAACCTTTTCTTATCTCTGAGGTCGCAGGTCCGAGGTTCGAATACAGTTCCTAATCTGTATATTGGAATATGGAAGTGAATACTTTATGATCTTCAACTCATCATCTTAAGGTAGCAGTGTTATTTAGAGCTTAATAATTTAGAGCTTGTGAAGTGACATTTGAGCAACCGTCCTTACTCCATACTTTATGTATTATGTATTCGTGTAACATACACTTCAGATGTGTTTAAACATTTTCTTCAAGAGTTTAGAGATGATAGTCTTTCATCGTATTAACTTACAGTTTTATATTGAGGATCAGTGGAACTGACATCAATTTTCTTTGAGGAATTAGATTTCCGTATAGCAGTCATGTTTTGACTTTCAAATTTTCAAGTATTTTATTTAATCTAGAATTCAGACAGCGTGTCATTATCTCAAATTAACTTCATTTACGTTGATTTGAGCACCTTTTCTGTATAACTTCAAGACATGAAGAACGAACGATATCATCATTATATGTATAAACTTTACGACGATCTAATCAAATACTAGTCGTGTATTAAGACTGTGATCTTGAACCCAAAGACAATCTCGTTGGAGAATGAAAAACATTGCGCTATTTGACAATCCTTATTTTAATTTGAAAAGTTAGAGATTTACTCTGTTAATAATTAAAAAGGATAATTTTGGTAGAAGATTATTTAAATCTTTGACTAGGGAATCAGAGCTTGTATATCCCAGTCAAGAGTGACTTCTATTTGACCCTATAAATAATTTATAATTATTTATTCACTTTGATTGTAATATTTTGTCGTATTGCAGACATGATATTACAAGGACATTCAGTTTAAAGATTGACAAGTGCGAAGAAAGAGTATTAGTATTTTTATTACATGTATTTGTGGCTGGCGAATTTTTGTTTAATTATCTTTCATAAAGTTAACTCACGATAGTAATTAATGACAGTCTAGAGATGTTTGTCATTATTGAACGTTTTGTGGAAGAACAAAAGGATGTATTAATGTAGTTCAGTAGTCGTGTGAGACGTCACTGATGGAGAGTTAAGACCTTGTTTGAAGGAGGTTCCCACAGAAGAAATGTTTATAACAAGTAATCCGTTTTGATTATTGTTAAACATAGTGGAGGTTTTTTATTGATGCCATATATGTATTATATGAGGTTTTTGTAACGCTAGTGTGGGCTTGTGCGAAGGTATTGCCGCAGTTTAAGGGATGTTCATGAATTTAATATTCAGTCCTTGTGAAGCAACGTGTAGCTGTGATAAAGATGAGAGTTGAGCGGAAAAGCAATTTGAGATTGAGTAGAAATTCTTGTCACAAATATTTTTATTAAACTTTATTAATCACGGAATTGTAATAAAACATGCAACTAACCTTCGATGGTCGTTTGTATTAGACCGATAATGTATTGAAAACCATTTATGACAGTGTGCAGAAATAATTTGTCGTTTGACAGTGTAAATATTCTTGTTAAAAATTATTTAAAGCAGAGAAAGACATTTCTCAATGTGAACGTTAGGCATCGCTTTATAGAACAAGCTAAGGTCATATAATTAAAATTGTGTAATTAGTAGAATAATCAGATAATGTGCAATAGGATTAATTTGAAACATGTGTAGAATAAGCATTGTGTGAATGAATGCTGAGTATGAATGATTGCAATTTTGTTAAGGATGACTGTGTAACCTAATGGGTCATGAACGATATAGGAGGATAAATGGAAGCGTATATTACATTTTCAGTAGAATTGTTAAAGTAGTTTAGAAGTTATGCGCATTTTAGATTTCAGAGTATGACTTTCATTTCAAGTCAATTCTTGCTTGTGTAACTGAGAGCGGCTAGCTCGTTCACCGCTGTGTGAAACGTAAATGATGCAACTTGCGTGCTAGTGTCATTTGTCAAGCACTGCGCATAGCCAAGGTTAACATCGTGAGGAGAGAATCTCAGTAGGTCAGTGGGTCAGAGTAATCCAGGTGCATTTAGGCGCGTGACGGGTGTGTCAGCTGCTGCCGAAAAATGCTACCAATTCTTGTAACTACGTTTAACGTTCCCAGCGCTCACAGCCGACCTACAGTTCTGAACAATTTTATGTTTTCAGTCCATATCCCAGTAAAGGCATGGGCGACTTTGTCAAGTCGTTTCAGAATCTATGATTTTTTTAGAGTCATTCATTGTTTTTTGTTTTTTGTTTTTTAGATTTAAGCCATTTTGTTAAATAAATTTATATTATTAGGTTTTCTTGGTCGTTGACGTGTGAGTTCATTTTAAATATTTTGAGCGAGATATTGTGTGGATAGAACGTTAAGTGATCCTGATAAACCCATCACCCGAGATATGTAAGTAAAGGTAAGTGTCCCCCGCATATTTTGTTGTGTTCCACAATATTCTTGAAACTGCTGTATGATAATCCTTAGAGAAATTGTCAGAGCGATTTCTATTGATGGAATTGACCGGTGCATGTGGAAATAGGCAATCCGAGTGGGGGTACGGATATTCTGACAGGCTACTTTCCGGACAATCGGGTACAGTACCTTGATGGCTCTCTGCACACCCCAGTATAGCAGGGGAACCAGCGCACGGCTGCACAAGGTGATGTCTTCTTCTTCTTCTTCTTCTTTCCTAGCGTTTATTCCAGTACGGGGTCCGCTGCTCTACTACATCTTCTCCAAATTTCCCTGTCGTTGACATCTGCAGGTTGTAAGCCAACATCGTGCATATCCGTCTTAATGTTGTCGATCCAACGCTTCGCAGGTCGTCCGCGTGGTCGCATTCTACCTGAGTCCAGGTTGAAAGCTACTTTGGCTACCTTTGGCTACTTTTGGCGACAAGGTCGCCCGGCATTCTCATAACATGACCATGTCAACGGAGACAAGCATCCCTCACTTTCTCCGTAATTGGTGTGACACATAATTGTTGTCGAACATCTGTATTTCTGACATGGTCATATCTAGTGTCCAATGGAGCATCTTCATCTCCATCGTGTGCAGAGCCTGTTCATGTTTTCTTGTCATTGGGCGGGATTCTGCCCCATAAATTGCTGCCGGACGTACAACTGTCTTATAAACTTTTGCCATTAGGTATTTAGGCATCTTTTTGTCGCAGAGGACACCAGTGAGCTGTTTCCATTTGAGCCATGTGCAATAGAGAAGTGCATAGGTTCCCCTGTATTCAACTAACACAGGTCCAGCCGCCTGAACAATTTCTCAAAATCTCTCCCTCTACCGCTAGAGGTAGCGGAGTCCCTGATGGTGATGTGGACATTAAAGTCTCCCAGAGGGAGAAAGGGAGGGGGAAGCTAAGAGACTAGAACCACCAGCTGGTTGTAATCCTATTGAGAATCCGGTGGGAGGTACACGTTACATACCGCTGCCATTACTGGCAAGTATGAACTGCAACTGCTTCTAGCTGATTACGCAGCGGCACATCTTCACTAAAGACGCCAGAGTGGATGAGAGTGGAAACGCCACCAGCGACTAAGGTTTCGTCCACCCTGTCTCAGAGATGAGTTTGAAGTCTCATATCCAGGATGAAACCTGGATTCCTGAAGACAGACAATTGCTGCGCAAAACGAAGATATTAGTTGACGTAACTTAGCGATATGTCGAGAATAGCTACTACAGATCCATTGTAATAGAGTTATGGCGTGGACTTAAGTAGAAGTGATATTCTACTTACTCTTGACCGTTTGCCACCCATCTCTAGGTGGAGATGATAGGAGATAAAGATGAAAGAGGGAGCGCTCTTACGTGGCACGCGGTACTCGTCGGTCTGAACCTGTCCCGCTCTTGGAGAAGAGCGAGAGCGGTGTCGAGGGGCTCTCTCCCTGTCTGAAGACTAGGTGTCCGTCTCCGACACGTCCCGACCATTTTTATTTTGTGACCGGCGCCTACATCTATTCAAAGAAGTAGGTGGACCTTTCCCCACAGACACCAGTTCCTTGCTTAACAGGGCCGCTCCTGGTAGTGGGAACGGGAAGGCCAGCGGATAGGTGAGCAGCCTTGTCCGTAGGAGATGTAGAGAGATGGCGTTGAACCGTTTCTCTCGTATCCGCCGGTAAAGTTTTCTTCCCATAGGGGAGTTCCTCCACACTAACGGGCTTGACTTCTCTCGGGCATCGTAACCTTAATGGTCGGGGGAGCAGATACTGCTGTCATCCCATTGGCTGCAGGGCGAGAGAGAGACGGCGCCGCACCGTCTCCTTCTCCTCTACTACCTTTATGATATCAGGTGGGATTCTTCTTCCCTCCTTTAGCCCGGGAAGACTTCTTCATCAACCGTTCAGAGAAGAAGGGGACTTCTTCTCAAATTGCACCGGTTTAGTTGGCATAACCGACGCCTTCTCTTCCGGGGCTGAAGAAGGTTGTGAGACCTTCATCGGGCTGACAATTTTTGCTGGTACAGAACTGCTGAAAATTCGGACATCGATGGCACAACTCTCGGAACTCGAGCGGCAGAGATGATAGAGGGCATCGCTGTATTTGCAAACGATAACCGAAATTCGGGAGCATTCATAACACGGTACCTCTTGACATGAAAGCGAATCAAGAGTCCTTATATTTTGAATCTTGGCTTCTTTACTGAACTCAGGCCACTGCTTCGATCGTGAAGAGTGGCTTCCTTGGCAGTTAGGACAAATCGGGAGATGTGTACACCTCTCAACCTCACGTGTCCCCTTGCCACACACTCTACTCACGACCTTGGCAGTTCAGCAGGCAGAAACATGCCCGAAATTCAGGCATTGATAGCAGCGCATAGGAGGAGGGATGTACGGTCGAACATTGTAATGGTACGATGTGACCTTCACCTGCTTAGGCAAAGCATCACCCTCAAAATGGAGAATAAAAGCGCTGGTATCGACCCTGTCCTCTCCAATCTTTCGGATAACGCGTCATATCATGGCGACGCCTCTCTTCCCCAGATCCCGCAACAATACCGCGTCACTATTATGGGCTCACGATGGAATGTAACTCATTCATAGTTTCATAATTTGGGACCTGAACGGGAATTTCGCCAAATCGCGTGCATTCCAGCAACGATTCGGTTTGCCTACGGTCAACGGTGTAGAACAAGAGCTGCCCGTTCCGGAGCCTGGAAATGCCGTACAGAACTCCAAATTTCCTCTCCGATTCCTCGGAAAATATTATGGGTTACACCAGTTTAAAATAACTCCCGTCTGTCCTGGTAGCGGCCAGGTAGCGAGTCGACTTGTCAAAGGGGAAACGTGCGTTAAATGTTTCATCCCAAGGTGAATTTCCCAGGTGTATACACCTTGAGATACACCTTGGGATTGATCCGACACTCAAGAGATGGTTTTTTAAGGGAGCCAACGTCGGATGATTTTTTAGGCCGCTTATTGGTCATCCCGTTATCATCTTCCCCGAATGCCACCTACTCCAAAAGAGGACCATCACTGTGGAAGATACCCAGCCAAGGCTATACCTACCTGGCGATAGTAAGTATTGCCCGAGATCCTAGTGCATTAAACAGGCACATACCCCTTAGCATGCACAGTGTATTCGGTCGTGCAGGGATCTCTGTTGTGAGGCGGATACCACTGCAAGGGTACGTGGCGCACCCACCTGTCAGGATGGGGTATACCGTCTAGGCTTTCTGGCCAAATAGCCAAGTTGGTGACCCTTTTCCAAGCAGAATGCACGATTATTTCAAAGGGTCAAACGGAAATTGGAAATGGAAATCGAAATAGACCTTTGAAAAGGCCCCTCTATTTGTCACCTATAACGACAGGCAGAGGATACCGCGCATGAATTCTTCCCTCCGCATCCACAGGGGGTCTTCCAAATCAAAGTCAGTTATGTCAGCCGGTCATGTTGGCCCTATTAGTCGCCTCCTACGAGAGGCTGAACATACCGTGGGTGTATTCTAACCCACACCCACATGGGGGATTCCGGGTAAGTATACAATAATCTTGTGTATGTAAAACATTCTATTAATATATAATTTTATTACACACTTATTCGAAGACGTAGCGTTAAAAGCCTAAATGTAGTCCATCAGAGAAGTTTCCAACCTCACGTAATTTGCTTCAGGTTTAGGGAATAACACCTATAACAATATGGCTACTAACCACAATATTTGCTTTTGCAAAGTCACTTTTGGCATCTGTGGACATGCTTATTGCTAAATCCCCAACTTGAAGGAGATTGGACCATTATTAATGAAGTTACGACGTCAAGAATCGAACTAGTCATGATTATTGCTGCTACAATTTGTTACGAGAGAGAAGACTTGTTATTGTATACTTTTATTAAAAGCAAACCAGAGGCGGCGTTTGACACGTTGATCCATTTGAAGTTCGTCTGCAAGGGGAGATTCTTCTTTTGTGTCGCAGACCAACCAGCTTCTACCGAGCGGCGAGTGATGAGAAGCTCACACGTGCAGAGAAAGACATTGAGGGGATGACATGTGATCGGCTCACTGTCGAACGGCACGAAGCAGCACGAAGCGAGAAAAGGAAAGGGAAATCACATGACTCGATTGACCAATTTGAATATTATATTGGTTAATTACATCAGTGACTATTGTAATTACTCTAACAAGATGAATGCAAGAGAGAGAGACCAATTTCGATGTAGAAAATTATAACAAATTTTTCTATGTTTTCAAAATTGAGAATAGAGTTCCCAATTCAGCAGAAGTTGTTTAATGAGTTTGATCGGGAATTCGAGCGTCAAATTTCTCGAGAACGCAATCAGTGGAAAATGGGGAGATTATTCGTTTCTGAAATGTCCGGAGAGACAGATGTATTGTAAGCTCGCCAATTTTGAGTGCCCGAGAAATTGAATTTGACCGCTATCGCGACTGTTATTCCGGCCAAGCATTACGAGAGCGGAGGAACGTTATAGTGTGAATTGAATATTTTCGAAGTAATGTATTCAAAGTGATCGACTTTACTGCAAATTATATGAACAATTCTTCGATTTATTTTGCAACATTTCATTGCTAAATTGAACATTACCTTTGTGAAATTGAAGTTACTCAGCGACGTATTCGAGCAAGTAGAATACTGAATAGAATATTCTCCAACACCAGAAACCAGTACCTATGAGGACATACGTATTGAAATTAAATTTCAACAATACTTGGGAAGCATTGTTACACTTCGCAAAGCCATACGACAATCTGCTACGATTATCTACGTTACGGCATTCACTAAACATTTACAAAATTTAGAAAATTCTACGAAATGTATTCATCGATTTTGAAAAATAGAACTTCAGAATTTCGAGTTAAGGAGCATGATTACAACACAGTTTGAGAACGTTGAGATGAGTCAGTAAACTAATATAGTTTGGGAAACTGGATAATTGAACACCGCATGAATGAGAGGAGTGACATAAAAAATCCAAATTACATCCAAAATTGGAATAGCACGAGGGATTTTCTGGAATCAACGCTGAATAAACTTGACGGAGCGTGACTTCAATACGTATGCTGAAACAAGTGGTACGGGGCCTCGGATTCGACTCCAAACAGTCGAGGAACGGAGAGGAGAGAAGGCGCGATCCAACCCGACGCTGCTTTAACATCCAGGGGCAGGCGAATGCAGAAATGGAGACATCGCAGCGGGAGCCGCAGGAAGGAGTCTTATAACACCCCGGGTATAATGAGCCTATACCAGCAGTTTGCAGGTAAGGTAGACGAAGACCTTTTTCATTATTCTAGTAGTTGTTGGAATATATAATGATATCAGTGACGACCATTCTTATATTTTTTTGTATTTTGTTTAGTTTCCTGTTAGAGTAAATTTGAGAATAGGTTTTGGATTAGATTTTCTTTACAAGTTTGCGTTATTTTTTAGATTTATTCCCGTTGGAGATTTTTCCGTATGTGTTGGAAGGATTATTATGATGATGCTGATGTTGGAAGCATTATTATGACATATTCGTCGTATTTGATGCAGTATTTGCAATTGCCAGTTATTCTGAGAAGGTTTTGAACTTTTAGCGTTATTGGATGGATAGTAGTATTTTACAGGATTTTTCATTGTGGCTTATGAGGATAGAAAGTCGTGACTTTATGTCTATGTGAATTTAGGCAGGAGTTATGAAGCCAAGACTTTGCTAGGATGATCATCATCTTTTCAGACATAGTTTTGCAGATAATCGATATTGATGATCAATGTGGCATATAGTCATGAATCATACTGTATTTGAGACATGATGTAATCATGATGGTTAGCTAGAAGCTTGACTATTCACATAAGGTGATAATGCTACATTGAAAAATAACGTTTGTCGTGTAATACATTGTTATTATTAACAATCTGTGATTGACAAGAATGAGGAGACGAAAATATGCATTTTTGTCAAAAGGGCCTAACTGCACTTTTGTTAATATATCGCGAACGAATAACGCTAGAGACTTGTATGAGGGGTCGTAGGACTTGAGGTAACACTCGGTTTTTAGCCTACTTTCGATTTTTGCAAAAAATGAAAGTAGACTTATGAGATCAACACAGGGCGAAAAAAGTGTGTCTGTCTGTGTGTGTGTATGTGTGTGTGTGAGTCTCTGTTTGTGTGTGTGTGTGTGTGTGTGTGTGTGTGTGTGTGTGTGTATGTGTGTGTGAGTCTGTGTGTGTGTGTGTGTCTGTGTGTGTGTGTGAGTGAGTGTGTGTACTCTGAATGTCTGTCCCCCCCTATCAATTCGAACACGGTGAATGGGAATTGAACGAAATTTGGTACAAAGGTAGCACTAGCAAAGGACACCTCAGTGTCATGTTTTATATCGCCGCCATCTTGACGGAAACGTAATGGCGGCCACACAAATGTTCAAAGCTTAAATCAAATTACGACTAACCTAATCATCCGATCTCTACCAAATTTTGCAGCAACATACCTTTATGGGGGGAGCATCCTTTGACCAAACCAATAGGCCATCAGCTTAATAGTTTGCGGATGGCGGCCATCTTTGTGTGAAAATCGATTCCCCCTATTAATTCGAACATGGTGCAACCGAATGGAACGAAATTTGGTACAGAGGTAGTACTAACAAAAGGCACCTCAGTGCCATGTTTTATATCGCCGCCATCTTGACGGAAACGTAATGGCGGCCACACAATAGTTCGAAGCTTAAATCAAATTACGATTAACCTAATCATCCGATCTCTACCAAATTTTGCAGCAACATACCTTTATAGAGGAAGCATCCTTTGACCAAATGACTAGGTCATTAGTCTAATAGTTTGCGGATGGCGGCCATCTTTGTGTGAAAATCGATTCCCCCTATTAATTCGAACACGGTGCAACCGAATGGAACGAAATTTGGTACAGAGGTAGCACTAGCAAAGGACATCTCAGTGTCATGTTTTATATTGCCGCCATATTGACAGACGTAATGGCGGCCACACAAATGTTCAAAGCTTAAGTTAAATTACGACTAACATAACCATCCGATCTCTACCAAACTTTGCAACAACATTCCTTTATGGCGGGAGCATCCTTTGACTAATCTAATAGGTTATTAGCCGAATAGTTTGCGGATGGCGGCCATCTTTATGTCAAAATTGATTTCCCCTATTAATTCGAACACGGTGGAACCGAATGAACGAAATTAGGTACAGAGGTAGCACTAGCAAAGGGCACCTCAGTGTCATGTTTTATATCGCCGCCATCTTGACGGAAACGTAATGGCGGCCACACAAATGTTCAAAGCTTAAATCAAATTACGACTAACCTAATCATCCGATCTCTACCAAATTTTGCAGCAACATACCTTTATGGGGGGAGCATCCTTTGACCACACCAATAGGCCATCAGGGTAATAGTTTGCGGATGGCGGCCATCTTTGTGTGAAAATTGATTCCCCCTATTAATTCGAACATGGTGCAACCGAATGGAACGAAATTTGGAACAGAGGTAGTACTAACAAAAGGCACCTCAATGCCTTGTTTTATATATCCGCCATCTTGACGGAAACGTAATGGCGGCCACACAAATGTTCAAAGCTTAAATCAAATTACGACTAACCTAATCATCCCATCTCTACCAAATTTTGCAAGAACATACCTTTATGAGGGGAGCATCCTTTGACCAAACTAATAGGTCATCAGCGTAATAGTTTGCGGATGGCGGCCATCTTGGTGTGAAAATCGATTCCCCCTATTAATTCGAACACGGTGCAACCGAATGGAACGAAATTTGGTACAGAGGTAGAACTAACAAAAGGCACATCAGTGTCATGTTTTATATCGCCGCCATCTTGACGGAAACGTAATGGCGGCCACACAATGGTTCAAAGCTTAAATCAAATTACGATTAACCTAATCATCCGATCTTTACCAAATTTTGCAGCAACATACATTATAGAGGAAGCATCCTTTGACCAAATGACTAGGTCATTAGCCTAATAGTTTGCGGATGGCGGCCATCTTTGTGTGAAAATAAATTCCCCGTATTAATTCAAACACGGTGAAACCGAATAGAACGAAATTTGGTACAGAGGTAGCACTAGCAAAGGGCATCTCAGTGTCATGTTTTATATCGCCGCCATATTGACAGAAACGTAATGGCGGCCACACAAATGTTCAAAGCTTAAGTTAAATTACGACTAACATAACCATCCGATCTCTACCAAACTTTGCAACAACATTCCTTTATGGAGGAGCATCCTTTGACGAATCTAATAGGTTATTAGCCGAATAGTTTGCGGATGGCGGCCATCTTTATGTCAAAATTGATTTCCCCTATTAATTCGAACACGGTGGAACCGAATGAACGAAATTAGGTACACAGGTAGCACTAGCAAAGGGCACCTCAGTGTCATGTTTTATATCGCCGCCATCTTGACGGAAACGTAATGGCGGCCACACAAATGTTCAAAGCTTAAATCAAATTACGACTAACCTAATCATCCGATCTCTACCAAATTTTGCAGCAACATACCTTTATGGGGGGAGCATCCTTTGACCACACCAATAGGCCATCAGGGTAATAGTTTGCGGATGGCGGCCATCTTTGTGTGAAAATTGATTCCCCCTATTAATTCGAACATGGTGCAACCGAATGGAACGAAATTTGGAACAGAGGTAGTACTAACAAAAGGCACCTCAATGCCTTGTTTTATATATCCGCCATCTTGACGGAAACGTAATGGCGGCCACACAAATGTTCAAAGCTTAAATCAAATTACGACTAACCTAATCATCCCATCTCTACCAAATTTTGCAAGAACATACCTTTATGAGGGGAGCATCCTTTGACAAAATTAATAGGTCATCAGCGTAATAGTTTGCGGATGGCGGCCATCTTTGTGTGAAAATCGATTCCCCCTATTAATTCGAACACGGTGCAACCGAATGGAACGAAATTTGGTACAGAGGTAGAACTAACAAAAGGCACATCAGTGTCATGTTTTATATCGCCGCCATCTTGACGGAAACGTAATGGCGGCCACACAATGGTTCAAAGCTTAAATCAAATTACGATTAACCTAATCATCCGATCTTTACCAAATTTTGCAGCAACATACATTATAGAGGAAGCATCCTTTGACCAAATGACTAGGTCATTAGCCTAATAGTTTGCGGATGGCGGCCATCTTTGTGTGAAAATAAATTCCCCGTATTAATTCAAACACGGTGAAACCGAATAGAACGAAATTTGGTACAGAGGTAGCACTAGCAAAGGGCATCTCAGTGTCATGTTTTATATCGCCGCCATATTGACAGAAACGTAATGGCGGCCACACAAATGTTCAAAGCTTAAGTTAAATTACGACTAACATAACCATCCGATCTCTACCAAACTTTGCAACAACATTCCTTTATGGAGGAGCATCCTTTGACGAATCTAATAGGTTATTAGCCGAATAGTTTGCGGATGGCGGCCATCTTTATGTCAAAATTGATTTCCCCTATCAATTCGAACACGGTGGAACCGAATGAACGAAATTTGGTACAGAGGTAGCACTAGCAAAGGGCACCTCAGTGTCATGTTTTATATCGCCGCCATCTTGACGGAAACGTAATGGCGGCCACACAAATGTTCAAAGCTTAAATCAAATTACGACTAACCTAATCATCCGATCTCTACCAAATTTCGCAGCAACATACCTTTATGGGGGGAGCATCGTTTGACCAAACCAATAGGCCATCAGCGTAATAGTTTGCGGATGGCGGCCATCTTTGTGTGAAAATCGATTCCCCCTATTAATTCGAACATGGTGCAACCGAATGGAACGAAATTTGGTACAGAGGTAGTACTAACAAAAGGCACCTCAGTGCCATGTTTTATATCGCCGCCATCTTGACGGAAACGTAATGGTGGCCACACAATTGTTCAAAGCTTAAATCAAATTACGATTAACCTAATCATCCGATCTCTACCAAATTTTGCAGCAACATACTTTTATAGAGGAAGCATCCTTTGACCAAATGACTAGGTCATTTGCCTAATAGTTTGCGGATGGCGGCCATCTTTGTGTGAAAATAAATTCCCCCTATTAATTCAAACACGGTGAAACCGAATAGAACGAAATTTGGTACAGAGGTAGCACTAGCAAAGGGCATCTCAGTGTCATGTTTTATATCGCCGCCATATTGACAGAAACATAATGGCGGCCACACAAATGTTCAAAGCTTAAGTTAAATTACGACTAACATAACCATCCGATCTCTACCAAACTTTGCAACAACATTCCTTTAAGGAGGGAGCATCCTTTGACCAATCTAATAGGTTATCAGCCGAATAGTTTGCGGATGGCGGCCATCTTTATGTCAAAATTGATTTCCCCTATTAATTCGAACACGGTGGAACCGAATGAACGAAATTTGGTACAGAGGTAGCACTGGCAAAGGGCACCTCAGTGTCATGTTTTATATCGCCGCCATCTTGACGGAATCGTAATGGCGGCCACACAAATGTTCAAAGCTTAAATCAAATTACGACTAACCTAATCATCCGATCTCTACCAAATGTTGCAGCAACATACCTTTATGGGGGGAGCATCCTTTGACCAAACCAATAGGCCATCAGCGTAATAGTTTGCGGATGGCGGCCATCTTTGTGTGAAAATGGATTCCCCCTATTAATTCGAACATGGTGCAACCGAATGGAACGAAATTTGGTCCAGATGTAGTTCTAACAAAAGGCACCTCAGTGCCATGTTTTATATCGCCTCCATCTTGACGGAAACGTAATGGCGGCCACACAAATGTTCAACGCTTAAATCAAATTACGACTAACCTAATCATCCCATCTCTACCAAATTTTGCAACAACATACCTTTATGGGGGGAGCATCCTTTGACCAAACTAATAGGTCATCAGCGTAATAGTTTAAGGATGGCGGCCATCTTTATGTGAAAATCGATTCCCCCTATTAATTCGAACATGGTGCAACCGAATGGAACGAAATTTGGAACAGAGGTAGTACTAACAAAAGGCACCTCAATGCCTTGTTTTATATATCCGCCATCTTGACGGAAACGTAATGGCGGCCACACAAATGTTCAAAGCTTAAATCAAATTACGACTAACCCAATCATCCCATCTCTACCAAATTTTGCAACACCATATCTTTATGTGGGAAACATATTCAGACCAAACTGCAAGAACATCAGCCCAATAGTTTGCAGATGGTGGCCAAGTATGTGTGCAAATCGATTCCCCTATCAATTCAAACACGGTGAAACCGAATTGAACGAAATTTGGTACAGAGGTAGCACTAGCAAAGGGCACCTGATATTCATGTTTAATATCCCTATAGCATGTTGTATTTCTACAAGCTACTACAACCAACATTCAATCATACTCCTCGAAAAGGACAAAGAGTTATAACAATACCCATGCATTTAGGAGAAAATAGGCTATATGTTCTTTACTGAACATCTTTTTTAAATGTATTATTCATTTTCTGTCAAAAGGGCCTAAGTACACTTTTGTTAATATCTCGCGAACCAATAAGGCTAGAGGTGTGTACGAGGTGACCAATGACTTGAAGTAATATTTCCCTTTTTAATGTTGTATTTACTTCCCCCCCCAAAAAAATGACAAAGGGCCTAACGCCAGACATGTTGAAAAAAAATGATTTTTTTACATGTTTTAAATTTTTATAAAGAGTGCTTGTACACAGAGAGAAGATACCGCAGGAAATGTGTTTCAACGAGCCTGTCGCCTGCCACGGTGGTGGTATCCCAATACAGCTATCGATCTTTCGATTGGACGGCAGGGCGATGGTTGTGTTTTTTCGATTTTTCCTATGACGGATGGATGGAGGCTAATATCCTAAAACGTGTGAAGTGTGCTAAGATTTTCTTACTCCCTAAAGCGGGTCTATAACATGTAACGGTGATGAGTTACAAGACAAATGATAATTTTATGATCAGATGAAGCTGGCTTTATATAAGACAAACAGAACTTGGTTATATGTTGGCCGAAGAGAGTGCAGAAAACAAACTTACCGGGGGGCAGAGTGGCAGAATGTGAATCTTTATAGAGCTTATTGGAATGCGCTGACTTGACTTGACAACAGGGTAATGGAAAAGTACAGAGATCCAGGGGACACTTGAAGGTCAAACGCTAAGAATAGAGCTGGCAACAGTGGCGCCAAACCCAACCAAAACAAACCAAACCTAATCAAACCGAACTAAACCGAACTAAACCTAATCGAGAACAAGCCAAGAGCATAAGTGTAAAACATGTGGGTGGATGTTGTCATTGGTGATGTCAAAAAGGAAAGGAACAACGCTCTACCTATAGAGGGTAAGTTAACGCTAGCGCTTCGTGCTAATGCACACACCCAAGTACAAGGAGCACACACAACTATCCCATGCTGTTTTTATAGGTTGACTGTTAAAACTTGCTAGGTGGTTACTGGGCAAGATGGTCGCTACGCACAACAAGTTTTTAAGTACACGAGGCTAATGATCTATTCACACACTCGCCTGTTCTAAACTAAACTGTTTTGCAGGCAGTGCTCAGAGAGTAGGCAGATGACACAAATGCTTGGCTGACAGATATACAATCATTTCCGGTCGTCTAATGTTACCAGCTAACCAAATTGTGCTGCAAGCACTGGAGATCTTCACTCGATTTCCAGCTTTGAGGCCAAGAACGAATCAAACTAAGAAAGAAGCGTATGGTGGTGCAGTGGTTAAGCTGTTAGCCTTTTCACTAAGGTTCACCAGGGTTCGATTTCAGGTTAACATGCATGTCATAAACATATAAAAAAAACAGAGTTTTTGTCCCTTGCAGCGCAAAATACCATTCCGAGGAACCAAAAAAACCGACATAAATGGCAAGGAAGGCGAAATAGTACATTTTTTTCGGGAGAAACCTAAGTAGGCTAGAACCACACGGTTGACGCAGCAAATCTGTCGCTACTTGCACAGAGAACAAAAACAAATCGAGAAACAGGGGTAGTAACCAAGGCTTAAATAGCAAAGGAAGAGAGGCGAGTAATTCCAGAATTAGCCCCTGGCCTCCGGTTCAATAGTTGGACATCTTGACTGTGTACTTCTCCATAACTGCTCTAGAAGTCTTGTCTACCCAATGTGTTATTCTCTACAAGTAAACCAATAACTACCACTGGGAAATTTCAAGGTGCTTACTAAATCCTGGGATATCATTCCATGCTTTCACAAGCTATGAACTGTTATCCAACAAGAACTCAGCACTAACTTTTTGTATTATGTTCATACATGGCAAATATCTAAAATTCTCCTTGGTTTTAACACTAGTTGTATCAATTGTAATGAATTTTCTTAGTTATAACTCTCTTTGTTTCGGGTTATAGAAGAATCATACAGGGTTCAGGACACAGTGGGGAAGTTTGAAGCAATGGATTTTCGTCACTAAAACATATTCACATTATTATCACAGCGTCATGTGTATATCGTCCAGATAAATTTACACAAGACAGAAATAGCTCCCATCAACAGACTGACATACGTTTCTTAAATATACCCCGACAGTGAGAACACTGAACGAGAATGGATAATTTGTGGGCTGCTAAATAGAAAGTTACTACTTCATGAGACACAAACAATGAGAGACACATCTGGCATTGCAAACAAATCATATTCAAATCCAAAACATACCATTATGCACATTTAAAGCGATAAGTCGCGTATTTTGTGTGTTGAATACTTACTCATTTAAGTGAGTACTCCTTCCGACACTTTCTTGTTCCTGAATATCTTCTTCCACACCCTAGGGATATGATGGAATAATTTATTTCTATGCTTATACTTTAAAGTTACATAAATCACACACGATGTAATTTTACTGCACTGGTCCGCTGAAGAGGAGATATATTCGTACTGTGATTCACATCCTACTGCTGGAGATGAACATTATAGAGATTAGTGGTTATAACATCAAATTCTGTAATTTATAATAAACTATCTCCTTTTAAGTGGATCTTAATGCGAAGGAAAATGCTGAGATCAGTACCTTTATAGAAGTCGCAATAGATATAAGAATTTAGGACAAATAGACATTTATGTTTAAATGTTTAGCCTTAAGACTATAAGTGGTCCTAGGATCCAGCACGAGCACGCATCGTTCAGTAACAAGCAACTAGACTGCCAATATTTGCACCAGCATAAGTTTTGAGAACACAGGCATAAATCAATCAACCTTTAGAATATTATAGAAGTTTTCATAGAGATGTACCATCAATACTGCTGCTATTAACAACAAGAATTATAGTTCTGCTACTGTAAGGGAACTCACAGTTTGTAGTAGAGAAACAGGCCAATGAAGAGATTGGAGTAGGTACTAATTGCTGCATACCCGGACTGAATCCAATCTTTATAGTTCATGTATAGAACAGAGTAGGTGCTGAGCACATTGCACACCTTAAAAGCACCAGATCATGTGATCCGTCTCGGAGGACGAGTGGGTATGATCCCCACTTTCCCTTAACTGGCTTTTCATGTTTCAACATTTATTATATGCAGGATAATGCTTGAACGGTACCTCATCACTCTATTTGAAAGCTTATTAACACCTCCTATGGGCCGGAAAAAGGTCATTCAGCTGCAAAAATCCCAATCACATACATATTTCACTTACTCCCTGACACCTTATAAATTAGAATACTGAGGGTTAAAGAAAACATAACTTAAAAAAACTATAAGAAATATTAAATATGGTAAGAAGGACAGATTTCATAGTACTTACAAATGAATGTAAGAGGAGTTAGGTATTAGCAATTACTTTCTCCGTATGTTTCAAGAACATTCTTTTACTTTCAAGTCTTATCTTCAATTATTTATTATCTTCAGGCTTACAGTCAACTACATGTTTCGGCAATGCTCAAGATTGGGAAGAAGGTTCTCACTGCCATAATTTAGAACCATTCCAGCAATTGCCCGGGGTTCAAGTGAATAATAACAGATGACCACTCATGAGGGGCGTCAAACCCACCTCCTCTCTGTAGCATTCAAGGGAAGATCTCTACCAGAATATAAGATATCCTAAATAATTTGGATCATCTGGACTTCAAGTCCATAGCGGGCAACTAATACAAGGTGATTAGGCCAAACATCTGTTAGCTTCACGCAATATACTATTTCCCAATGACAATGAGCTCAGTGCTCAGAACATCGCTAAAAGCCGGCAGTCGCGGGTGGAAGTATCGTATGGACAGATGATTTAATTCGCCATCTTTCCATCAACAAGGATTGTGCTTGCTGTACAAAACACAACCTAACAACCAAACGCTTCTGTTTGTCATCAACACAATTGTGATAATACAACTCTTAATCTCTTAATGCTATTACGTGATAAGGACATGTCTTGTTAAGAGGCATAAAGATACTTACCTCATTTGGATCCAAAGATGGTGATTCTGTTTTCCTGCAGGGAACGATCTCCGGAATAGAAGTTTCCTCAATTTTAATATCGAATTGATGGTCTGTATCGTCCTGCAAGGAAATGACTTGATTTACAAATATGTTCCTTGAAATCTTGCATTGAAGGGATCAAGGAACAAAATAACAAAGTGAAGGTGAATCAGACTCTCATTATACAGTAGTCTTCTAACCTCAAAAGTGACAGTTTTTATGGAGTTTACTTCCAAAACATTTCAATTGCTAAACACTCACAAAACGTAGGACTAGCATATTGTCACTAGCATTGTGTGTGTGCTGAGACATTGCAGCGAAGATGCTGTTACTTAGAGTTACAACATAATAAGAACAAGCATAGTTGAAAAAAGTTGTGTTCAAAAATCTCGTACCAATCGTTGTTTGTTTTACCCTCTTGTGACCAGATTGAAGCAATATTAATTTCAAGGATACTTAAGGAAGTGAGGATTTTAACACGAACGATAAATACATTCATAAGAAGAGGCAGGTACTTGAAATTTCATACCAATTCACATATAAGACATATTTCATGGTCCTTTGACATATTCGAGATTAGGCAATGTGGTAAAAAATATAGAATATGAATATCTTTACAGGCGACAGCTAAAGCGCTTTATTGAACGAAATTGCTGACTGCAGTGTAATAATGGCAGAGCCGCACAGCAATAGAACATCTCTAGGGATTTATCGAACGGTGACCACAAACCTTTTCCTCCCCCATTCAATGCACCGAAATGGGAACTACTCACCATCAAATTTACAACATGTGTGTACCATTGGAGGCTGTGATGAACGGTGGACCAAAGATATATTGAGAGTCACAGCTAACAGTGGAGTGTGTAATCAACGGTCGAACAAAGTCATATTGAAATTTACAGCAAGGACAATTTACAAGGTATTCTCAAAAACAAACCAGATAATTTCCTCTGGTTAAATTTCTTTGAACATACACCTCGGATTTTCAAACAGGTAAGTTAAATGTCCCCATTAACTGCTAGAAGTTCAGAATGATGGATATTTGCTCCAAGCAGTTATCATGGAGGCTGTGTTTCAAACTCTGACAACTATGCCAGCAGAGTTAACTTGCATTACCAATAAATTAGCTACAGGCAGCACAGCACGTGTTGTGAACTTCACCTACAATACAGCCGAGGAACCCAGTAGACTGAAACTGTATTATCAATAAATAACCTACTCTTAGCACGGCAAGTGATGTAGACGTCGCCTACAATAGGGCCCAGGGTGCCAATATTGTGAACATATACCGTATTACAATTGAAAAAGCTATTGTTAACATAGCAAGAGGTCTACACTTCACCTAAAAAGGGGCCCAGTTTGCCAGTATAATTAACATCCATTACAAGAAATCAGCTAGTGTTGGCACAGCAAGTGGTGTTCACTTCACCTACAATAAGGCGCAGGGTGCAAGAAGCGTGAGCCTGCATTATGAATACAATAACATCAGCAACTGTTAGCCGCTAAATTAAGAAGCAACACTAAATAAACAAATTGTTCAAAATATTAAAAAATCATGCACAATAGGCCTACTATAAGAACATATGATCACCAGTATTTGGTTTTCCACTTTGATAACCTTGCTTTTGTCTTCAAATAGACCACCAGACCCATCCAGCGGATAGCTATGTGTAGTTCTAGAATCCTAGAAGGTACCGTATCATAAAAGTATGAACCAATGTAAAACATACAGACAGAATAACAGTTCCTTGTCAGGCACATGTTAGGTTACACAATATGCAAATTAAATACAACTTACAATATTAGGGACTTCGTCATTATCAGACAACCATTCAGGCTCTCTCTTAATGATTGGTTGTTGCTCCATGATGTTCAGCAAACTAGAACCCACAAAGTGCACTCGAGAATTATTAGAAGCCGCACTTCATAAATACGCTGAATAATTATCATATGTAACACATCAAATGAGATATTTTCAGAACTCCGAATGCAAGTTAGGCCACTGGTAAGTTAATGTGAATATATCCCTCCAGGTTCACAGAGAGAAGAAGACACGAACGGTAAAACTTATTCGACAATAACTATCGACTTTTTACGAGATAACTTAGGGCAAAATAATGAGCAAAATATTAGTGACTATAATTGCGATACAATGAGGAATTACTGGTGCCAGCTTGTAGAGCAGTGAAATGAAGCGTCTTATAATTGGTTTCTCTATTCCTAAGTAGGCCACACACAAACCTTAACACAATTTGATGGGGCAGGCGGGATTTTTCGACGCTAAATTACATTACAAACCTATCAAAGTGGAAGTAAACTCAAGTTACTGCACGAGTATTAAGAAATAGGCAGTAACTGGATACAGTGAATATCAGAAAATACAAGACAAGAGTTCCGCCTCGTGTTACAAGGAAGCCACTTCAAAAGAGATACATTGGTTCTCTCTTATTGAACAGACATTGAACGGAAGGGACTGAAAGATGTATTTATCCTTACAAACTTATAAATACTGTTACCGGGTAACATGAATATAATATCGTCATAAAAAGGTCCCAGTTACAGTCTTAAATCTGTGTATCATAGCCAATTAAATAATGGAAATTGATCTACACAGAGCACTAACATGTCTTGCAGAACTCCGGTTGTAAGATTATATTTGACATTATATTTAGTCACGTCCGTAGCCTATCGAGTATTTCAAGTAGAAATTCTCAGACCTGAGTATTTCGCCACGAGGTACACCAAATACACGGTGAAGCACTCATCACGACATATACCGGTACGGAACATGACTAAAGGAAAATTGTACGATTATGAATGCATTTCTAACACAATAGAACAAATATCAGTTACGGTATTATTTTATATAGTTATGCCCTGGAGACAAATTACAATACTTAATAAATACTTATTCCACCAATAACCAAAAGTCAACTGAACTTGAAAAAGTAAATATCACATTCGTAAAATTATCCAACACGCACTCACTTCCCTTCCTTCCGCTCCACTGTCCGAAGAAATGTTTAATCTTCCTCATATAAACTGGAAGGACTTCAACAAGCTGTTTCATTCAGCTAACCGTGTTCCTCCGTGCCAGCGTGTTTTCATCTAATAAAGAAGCCGCCTCGTCTCCCGTTGCATGCATTTTATTCCACGTGAGAAGTGATTCTGCAGCCAAGTCGGATAAAACCATTTTCAGCCATACAGTATTTTCTCACAAAAAAGCGATTAAAATGCTGAGCACTGTTCATGTTTGTTGAAAATTACAACTCCCTTATAGCCACATATATAGATTGATAGATAGGCCTAGATAGTTTTATTAAATCCATTTGATCAAATACATGTAGGCTATGCAATGCATTTTTGATATACGACACTTCACAATTTACATCCATAAAATGAAAGTACTAATAGGTAGGCCTATATACAGTAATACTAATAATATAACTATTTATAACTTATTATAATAACAGATCTTAAGAGATACAATCTTATTGGACAACTATTTACACCTTATTCTATTATCATAATATGAAAACTTAATTCTATAAATACAACAACTTAGGCTACAGCTAGGTATTACAGTCTGGTTGCGTGGCTCAGGGGTAACGTTCTCGCTTGCTGAGCCCAAGGTTGCAGGTTCAAAACCTGGCGCAATCAGCGGGCATTTGAGGGTGCGCAAATGCGAGGGAGCCGTGTCAGAAGATTTACTGGCACGTTAAAGATCCCCTTCGGGGCAAAATTCCGGCACCCCGGCGTCTCTAAAAGCCAGTGTAGTTAAAAGGGACGTAAAACCAATAACATTATTATAGGTAACAAGAGTTTAGTGCTTTTCAGTCGGTCAACACGAATGTACCCAAAAGAGATGGGTTATGCCCTAATCCTGAAATAAATTACATGAGATTAATAAAACACTAGGATGACCAGTTTCGATCGTCAAGCGATCATCATCAGATCCATTACACTTAGGCTACAAAATCTATGTTTGAAATACAGGTGAAAATATTTACAATATGTACAATTATTTAGTTGCAGTATTGGTACTGCAACTGTCAGTGTATGCTAAATGCAGTATATATGTTAGGTGAAATGCTAAATGGTGATAGCTATCCGGAGATTGTACTTTAGAGAGATTATATGGTTGTAAACTATGGTTAAACTATAACATTTTAGGCTAACTACTTATCTGATTGTCTTCCGTACTACAGCTACTCGCAGTTTTCGTGCTCACTGGAACTCACTGTACGGTCGACTGCGGTGGTTATCTTAACGACTGGTTTTCCCCTGCCTTCTCCCCCCTGTCCCTACGTGCTGTGGGGAGTGATAGCGATGTGTTTATGTGAGGTGTTGCCAACCTAGATAAGATGTATGTTATTGAATGAGGTGGGTCTACAACTATTAAAGACCGTGGATTAGCCCTCGCCACGCGTGGAGCATAACCCATTCGAACTAAGCGTTGACGGTCTTATGAGGACGTCCCGGCACCTTTAATACTGCCGCGAATATGGGCCTTGGTTTATTGCAGAAGAAAAGTACATCGTACACCTGATCCAGATAACATTTACCTATTAAAAACCCCCTAATTTCCCCCCTTTTTTATCTAGCTTGGATGTGTCGCTAAATTGTGTTTTGTTTCCGACACGGTGTGTTTTTAGTAGCGTGAAGAGGGGTGAGCTCTCCATGAACGTGTGTTCATTTAGATTGTTGGGATTGTTTCGTTTGGCTAGGTGTATCTCGATTGCTTCCTTTATGTCAAGAGCTCTGCCTTTCGATTCGTGATGGATTATTTTAAGGTCCGACTCTATGTTGGTAAAGCTGTGCCCTGCGTCACACATATGTTCGCACACGCCTGAATGTGTTCCGTATCTTATCGCATTCCTATGTTCATTATAACGTGTGTCTACTCGCCTTCCACTCTGCCCGATGTAATTAGCTTGACAATCGGTGTCTTGGCACGTTAAGGAATATACCCCTGACCTTGAATACGGGTCACGTTTATTTAGATTACTATTTAGGAGGTGCCTAGCGGTTGTGTTTTTCGTCGTGAAAGCTATCTTTATGACTCGTTTTTTGAATAGGTTAGTGATTTTATATGTATTCGCATTCACAAAGTTGAAACGCGCAAATTTTTTCTCATTACTGTCCGGTTTGGGAATCGTTTTATCTTTATTTTTATGTTTGGCTATAATTTGATTTATTTTGCTTGGCGAGAAGTTGTTTTCCTTTGCTATTTGCATAATAGTTCTTATTTCCTCATTATAGTTGTCTTTTGACATGGGTATGTTTAAAGCCCTGTGCACCATTGAATTGAAACCCGCTAGTTTGTGCGTACTGGGGTGATTAGACTGATTGTCGATTGCATGCGAGGTTTGTGTTGCTTTCCGGAATATAGAATATGAAAGGTCGTTGTCTTTACGTTCAATAGTTATATCGAGATAATTTATTTTCCGGTCTATTTCGGATTCCTTAGTGAATTTGATAGAGTGGTGAAGGCTATTAATGGATTGGAGAATTGTTTCTTCGCTTGTTATTTCAGTATCGTAGATGCAAATTACATCATCTACGTATCTTTTCCATATTACTATTCCCTTTGTTGAAGTTTTTTCTAAGAACGCATTTTCTAGTGCATTGATGAAGATGTCAGCGATTAACCCACTCAGTGGCGATCCCATTGCTAGGCCTTCTCTCTGTGTGTATATTTTATTGTCGAATTGAAACACGTTTTGGGTGAGAACGACCCTCAGTAATCTCACAATCTCTTCAATCTCTTCAATATTCCTTAACGTGCCAAGACACCGATTGTCAAGCTAATTACATCGGGCAGAGTGGAAGGCGAGTAGACACACGTTATAATGAACATAGGAATGCGATAAGATACGGAACACATTCAGGCGTGTGCGAACATATGTGTGACGCAGGGCACAGCTTTACCAACATAGAGTCGGACCTTAAAATAATCCATCACGAATCGAAAGGCAGAGCTCTTGACATAAAGGAAGCAATCGAGATACACCTAGCCAAACGAAACAATCCCAACAATCTAAATGAACACACGTTCATGGAGAGCTCACCCCTCTTCACGCTACTAAAAACACACCGTGTCGGAAACAAAACACAATTTAGCGACACATCCAAGCTAGATAAAAAAGGGGGGAAATTAGGGGGTTTTTAATAGGTAAATGTTATCTGGATCAGGTGTACGATGTACTTTTCTTCTGCAATAAACCAAGGCCCATATTCGCGGCAGTATTAAAGGTGCCGGGACGTCCTCATAAGACCGTCAACGCTTAGTTCGAATGGGTTATGCTCCACGCGTGGCGAGGGCTAATCCACGGTCTTTAATAGTTGTAGACCCACCTCATTCAATAACATACATCTTATCTAGGTTGGCAACACCTCACATAAACACATCGCTATCACTCCCCACAGCACGTAGGGACAGGGGGGAGAAGGCAGGGAAAAACCAGTCGTTAAGATAACCACCGCAGTCGACCGTACAGTGAGTTCCAGTGAGCACGAAAACTGCGAGTAGCTGTAGTACGGAAGACAATCAGATAAGTAGTTAGCCTAAAATTTTATAGTTTAACCGTAGTTTACAACCATATAATCTCTCTAAAGTACAATCTCCGGATAGCTATCACCATTTAGCATTTCACCTAACATATATACCGCATTTAACATACACTGACAGTTGCAGTACCAATACTGCAACTAAATAATTGTACATATTGTAAATATTTTCACCTGTATTTCAAACATAGATTTTGTAGCCTAAGTGTAATGGATCTGATGATGATCGCTTGACGATCGAAACTGGTCATCCTAGTGTTTTATTAATCTCATATAATTTATTTCAGGATTAGGGCATAACCCATCTCTTTTGGGTACATTCGTGTTGACCGACTGAAAAGCACTAAACTCTTGTTTACTAAGGCAACACTGAAAATATGGCTTCAAACACCACAATTATTATAGGTATTACAATTAAAATAGAAAAGTAAAATATAATTATAGATTTCATCGTTTCTGTACACTAAGATAATCAATAAATACCTCCTTAAAACTTTATCCCTTAATTTACATCTTCTTTCCCGTATACTGCCACTAACTCCCTTATGCACAAATTACCTACCCGTGTTCTTTGTTTCTACTTAAGGACAAGGGTTTCCGCAGGGAGGGGTAAAGAAGCCCCCCCCCCACTTGAATTCCGTGAATGTTGATAATTATTCGATTGGTCATTGTCACCAGTTTATTTCATAAATTGAAGTTTCTGATAATCAACTGACAAATGTCACCATAGAATACTTCTTTAATGTTGCTGACATAATTCGTATTTACTAGCGGGCCCGAGCGGGAAATCTCGCATGTTCATAAACCACAATTTCCCTAATAGATTTATAAAGAGAGCCTTAAGGAGAAAGGTTGCTGTAAAACTCACCCGTTATTCGATACGAAATTATACGATTTGACTGCCGGTACTCATTCCTTTGATTTACTGTTTCTGAAATCCATGCAAAATGATAAAGGAAAGACCTCAGAATGTTAAAATGACATGAAACAGGCGACACAGCGGCCAAAATGTGACGTGGACAGCAATTATGAAGCTTATTTTCGTACAGCAACAATATCTGCCAATCGCACAATTCGTACAGTTTTTTTTAGTATTGTTTTAAAGAAATTATAGATACTTTTGAAAATAGAATGAAATTCGTCGCTGCTAATGTCTATTTTCTTAAATTTGAATGCTCCTTTGTCACGATCGGTCGCTTGTGAGCCCCGCAGGAGGGATCTATACTACTGAAATAATATACATAATATTAAAAAATATATGGTTCTAATGATGTCATGCACTAGACCACCAAAGGAAACATTGCTCCATTTTTCAATATGGTTATGCCTAATGTAAATACACTATCAAATGAGGTTAGGCTGACTTCTACTTTCGCCACCTCACTTTGTCAGTGACGATATCAAAGCACATTCTGGAGATATTTTTCTACATTGCAACACCGATTGCGGATTTCAGCCCCTAAAACGAGACTTACTGTCATTTACTGTATTCAGGTCCGTGATTACGGGGGAACAAACAGGTCAGTTGCCCAGGGCGGCAGGTTTTACGGGCGGAAGAAAATCTGGAAAACTGTACAAAACCACTTGGGCATTAAACGCCAAGTTATTAAACTTTACCCCCTCCACACACACACAAGATAAATATTCACTGTCACACATTTGCAATGATGATTATTTAAGGAACCACAAAACGGAATCATGTTAGTCATCTTGGTGTTCTTGCTTTTGAATCTAACTTAAAAGTGAAATTGGACTAATGAAATCCTAATCCTGTTTGCAAATGACAAGGCAGGAAAGAATCCCCTTGTTATTTAAATAATTGGAGTTTTTTACGTATGGCTTTTAGTGCCGGGAGTGTCCGAGGATATGTTCGGCTCGCGAGGGTTTGTAAGTGCTTCTATGCGGACACCCATGGGGTGAGCTACAAGTACCGTCGCGTGTGGAGTGTTCTCTGGGGAGGAAAGTGTGAATGTAAGGACGAGGGATAGGAAGGTACCGGCTGTGGCCTATAGCTGGGGATATTTGCCTCGAAGAAAGATGGGAAACTACAGAATACCATCTTCAAGGTATCCGGCGGGGGGATTCGAACCTCCTCGCCTCCCGGATGTGAGGGACTGTCTGCAGCCACGCCGTAACGACCACGACTAACTCACCCGTTTTTTTTTCATTGCTTGTGTATGATATCTTTTAAATGTAAAAATTGTTGTAGCCCATTAGTTTTTTTTTTTTTTTTTTCAATTTTGCTATTTTAGTAAGCACACATTTATAGTGTTTGCCACTCAAAGTTAAATATACGCTCATTGAAGAAACAGCCCCATGCGTTAAGGACACTTTAATAAATCAACATATTATAAGTCAGGGGTAGCAAAGAATTTTTATTTTTATTTATTTTTCCCCAGGGGCTTCAGGAGCTCTAAATACGAACCTGACTCTGTTGTACACTCGTCTAAATTTGCGTCGTTCTGCCTTACTGCGATCGTTATTCGTGCTGCAAAATTCTGTATATGTGTCGTCAAGGTGTGCCATAGTACTGTGGTCAATTTCTTGAGAACAGACCAATTTTTGCTACAAATGAACAGCAATCTTCTATTGTTGTAGATTCTTAACCTGTAGTGTTAAATCGTCTACGATCGAAGCAATTTACAGGCTAATAGTTGAATAGTTCTGCGGTGGGTTTGGGACGTTACGAAAATGACTTGAGATGCGCACTCTCAATCGAATGTAGGCGGTAGATAAGTAGAGACAAAATGGTGAATTCAATACTGTTAGACTTCGTAATGTTGTAGGCGTAGGCTATATGATTCCAATGGAATCTTTTTGCAAGGCTATTTTCGATGCGCAACATGTAGCCTACTTATATGAGCGGAGAAGCTTATTTAATCCTAATTTAATTGGGCTTATATTCGTATTGACCGACTGAAAGTTACAATTCAATATAGATCAATTAGGTGATCAAGCCAAAGTTCAAGGGGGGATTGATAATGATGTGCTCCTGAAAGAAGAAAATTACCGAACAGGCATTGGCAGGCTCTTAACTCAAGGAACATTTATTTGACACTCTTAAGTACGAATGTATAATAGTTAAATGATCCTGCGATGTTTGTCGTTATCAAAGCGACTAAGTACATGATTTAGTGAGTTTTATATATTTTACTTAACGGTCAGCAATAATCAAATGAAATATTTCCTTTCTAAAACGAAAATTTGCTAAAACCATGGGCGTCACAAGTACGAGTAACGTAAAATAGGAATATTTCACTTCGCACAAAATTAATTATGCTAAGAAGAGCAATGCGAAGTATTCCTGATAGCTTGTTAAGAAGAGTGAAAAACGTGATGGATCCGCTGTAACGGCCAGTACAAACTGGATATTTGGAAACAGTGCTATTTGAATTATTAAGCAGATTCATGTGTAAGGATATTTCCACAGTTTAATTTAATTCAGTTTTTTGGAAATATCTGATATTATGTCCTCCAGTTACCGTATTTAGAGAATAGTCGAACTGGATTATACATTAGCATTTTAATGAACTGCTTGGTTATTATATTATTGTCGATACATGATGATACCACTATATTTTACCTGTTTTTAAGAACTGAACATTATGAGAATGAATCACAAATGAAAAAACGCGAACTTCCATGGACTATACACACCCTGCCTCCTTGAGGGCCTTGAGCAGAAGGCAGGAGATGCTGTGAGCCCGTGATGGTGTAGCACTATCCAAGGTAGGGCTATACACACCCTGCCCCCTTGAGGGCCTCGAGCAGAAGGTAAGAGATGCTGTGAGCCCTTGAGGGTGTAGCACTATCCGAGGTTGGGCTATACATACCCTGCCTCCTCGAGGGCCTTGAGCAGAAGGTAGGAGATGCTGTGATCCCTTGAGGGTGTAGCACTATCCAAGGTAGGGCTATACAGACCCTGCCTCCTTGAGGGACTTGAGCAGAAGGTAGGAGATGCTGTGATCCCTTGAGGGTGTAGCACTATCCAAGGTAGGGCTATACACACCCTGCCTCCTTGAGGGCCTAGAGCAGAAGATAGGAGATGCTGTGATCCCTTGAGGGTGTAGCACTATCCAAGGTAGGGCTATACACACCCTGCCTCCTTGAGGGCCTTGAGCGGAAGGTAAGAGATGCTGTGAGCCCTTTAGGGTGTAGCACTATCCAGGGTAGGGCTATACACACCCTGCCTCCTTGAGGGCCTTGAGCGGAAGGTAAGAGATGCTGTGAGCCCTTGAGGGTGTAGCACTATACAAGGTAGGGGCTATACACACCCTGCCTCCTTGAGGGCCTTGAGCAGATGGTAGGAGATGCTGTGATCCCTTGAGGGTGTAGCACTATCCAAGGTAGGGCAATACACACCCTGCTTCCGTGAGGGCCTTGAGCAGAAGGTAGGAGATGCTGTGATCCCTTGAGGGTGTAGCATTATCCAAGGTAGGGCTATACACACCCTGCCTCCTTGAGGGCCTTGAGCAGAAGGTAAGAGATGCTGTGGGCCCTTGAGGGTGTAGCACTATCCAAGGTAGGGCTATACACACCCTGCCTCCTTGAGGGCCTTGAGCAGAAGGTAGGAGATGCTGTGATCCCTTGAGGGTGTAGCACTATCCAAGGTAGTGCTATACACACCCTGCCTCCTTGAGGGCCTTGAGCACAAGGTAGGAGATGCTGTGATCCCTTGAGGGTGTAGCACTATCCAAGATAGGGCTATACACACCCTGCCTCCTAGAGGACCTTGAGCATAAAGTAGGAGATACTGTGAGCACTTGAGTGTGTAGCACTATCCAGGGTGGGGCTATACACACCCTGGCTCCTTGAGGGCCTTGAGCAGAAGGTAGGAGATACTGTGAGCAAACGTGGCAAATATGGGCACCAAAACGTTTATCTAATAACAAGGACCACTAAAATGACATCCATTCTCCTGGAAATTAAACCTTGATAACTTACAGCCTTTCCCATTCTAACAAAGCATAAAGCAACCTCAAACTCATAACGGTTTTCGTACTATGCAACATCGCAGCAAACCCTGTAAATGGCCATATTTGCCAAACTCTTAGGGTAATATGGGCACATTTCATGGGAATATGGGCATACGCGATTAAAGGATAATTAGAGCAACTGGCATGGATACATTAATTTTGTATTGTAGAAGTTTTAATCTAGGAATAACTTGTGTTGAGTTAGATAATGTAATCAACATAAAACTTGCCAAATTATGAGTTACAAAGAAAAACAATATTGATTCAACCCAACTCGTCATATGAGAGCGTTCTGAGGCATAAACAAAACATTCACAAAATGGTATTCACTACCGGTACACTCTTCACAATGGAAAGAATCTCCTTTCAACTGAACGCATTCCTCATGAAACAGGATCCACAACACTTAGCCCATGTTTGTCCTTCATTTTCATCATAATAGTTCCCTTTACGAACCGGACAAATACAGGAAACTTTGTTGCTCATTATGGCATAGGCTTAGTCCTACGCTTGGCAGTGCCCTTACTGGGTCCCTCCATAGCTCTTTTCTGCGCTGAAGCTAGACTTTCTTCACTTGTAAGTTCTCTTTCTGTACACTTACGTCTTCCCCGGTTACTACTCGTCGCCTCAGTTTTGGAACTGGACTAATTTCCTTAAGAATTGCTGCAGCTCTCCCTGTCGGCGAGGATGGAACAGATGTAGGAATCGAGGATGGTCCAGGATTAGAAAGGGAGGATGAGAGTAGAGTAGGACGCTGGGAACAGGGTACGAGGGTGGCCCTGAAATTGAGTTTGATGATCGACCAGGCAGTGCTTCAGCAGGCGTTTCATCGATGGGTTGTATCAGATTTTCACCATTGTTAGACAGTGCGTCCTCAATATAAGCGCTGTCTGGGATCTCAGCCATATTTAGGGGCCAAATTCCGGTTGCTTGAAATCCATTTACAGCAGTCGCAATCGTAGCTCATTTCATCCAAGCCTTGCGCAAGATTGAGCAGAATTCAATTTTCGTAAATGAGCGACCATAGCGTGTCACAAAAATAGACGCTTCTTCGTAGAATGACCTACCTGTCGGCTGTAACCAATGAGTAGTACGAGGAGGCAAGCACAAGAGCGACAGACCATTGTTAACACAGTGCTGAAGCATTTCCAAATTTCTACTGTGAGATCATGCCCGTCAACAACAAGTATTCCAGGAGCTGCAAGACTTAAATTGAAGAAAGAAATAAACTGTTTGATGAAATCAGAGAATATATCTGTGTTTATATAGCCACTGTCGGTAGTGTACACGTAACTTCCCGGTATTCTGCGTGCTGCCCATTGCAGTGGGTGGCATGAAATATCCAATGGCATTGCAGCATGCGAGGACTGTCACAGTTTCTCCCTTTTCTTTAGGACTGATTTATTGAATGTTCTTTATTCCTTTTTCACAAACAAAAAATTAAAAAAACATGGCGAAACTCGTGTTCATTTGGAGTCCGGACTCGTCAGCATTAAATATTCATTCCGCTTTGTATAGCAGATTCAGATCTGTCATTTTTTGCTCAAGAATGTCAAAAAATGTCCCTACACTACCTCTATTCATACCCAGTGCCCGATTTATAGAGAGATTCTCTTCCTTTCGAACAGTGAGTCTGGGATGTCTCTTTAGAAATATATACATCCATTCCCATCCTGCCATTTTGCTTGCCTTGTTAAATCTCTGATTTACACCCAGTCTTTCCATAAAGTTAAAAGCCAGAATCCTTAGTTCTGTCCTAGTAAGTCCGAACCCACATTGTTGACGCAGAATCAGGTAACTTTCCAACTCACTCGCTGCTTCAATCCCCATCTCCGGTTTACGGCCGAGCTTCGGCACCTCGAATTCATCTTTCGACCAATACCGCTGAAAAGTTTTGCTAGGCACATTTTAAGTCCGAGAAGCTTGTAACTGGTTACAATCACCGTTTCTTACAGCTATTACAGCACGAGACATATCCTCTTTATCCCATTTTTGGCGGATACCCGCTCGTTCATCCCGATTTCGCATCATAATCTGGAAAAAGAGTAGCCTAAATTAAAATTAAAAATATTAAAAATGTATTAATATAATTTTTGTGAAACGACATGCTATAATAATTAATTGGCATAATAACAAAGATTGTTGTAAAAGTAATGAACAATAAATCTCACTAAGTACACCTCAAGTAAATAAAAATGTGATTTGATGATGCCCATATTACCGCAGTGGCACATTTCAGATTTTGGCACTACACGGAAAGTACTCACCCCCCAAGCGCATGGTCTCTCACATCAGCTTATGCTACACTAACCTTGAAAGCCGCCCGTAACACAAATTCTTCAAAAATAAACTGATTGTGTGTAGTGCCTTAATTCAATTAACTAAGATATTATAAGAACTCTATTTTGGAAGAGTAGACTTGTCTACTTACCTAGAAACTTGCTCTTTTCTGTTCCTATAAGCACCATACAAGGAAACGTTCAACTCACACAGCAGCCATCATGCCTCAGCATTGCCTGCGAGTCAGAGCGCATGCGCCTACTCGTTTCTTTTGCGAGAAATATGGACAATTTCTTAAATATGCCCATATTACCATAGTTCCCTTATTTGCCAAGTTTACCCTATGTTAATACCTATATCGATATTCAGATCGTATCGAATCCACGACAGAAACGTGCAATGAAAGTTAATAGTTCTTTCTAAATGTAGATTCATCTGGTATCATTTGATTAGCACAATACCTTTCAAGAAACGAGCCTAAATGTACTCTTGATAAAACACTTCTCACTTAAAACGGGGGTTCGATTGGATATCTAGTTTCGTTCGTCAAGCGATCTGTTCACTTAGGCTCATTGGATGTGTGTGTGTAACTCTTACGTACAACAGTATTTGCAATTGTTAAGCTAAGGATTTTTCTAATTAAACTGATTTTTAAGCAATTATATTATTTACTCCGTTAGTCTATTATACCTACGCACTGTCAAGGATATCACTTTTTTAAAAAATGCAGACATAACATAACCCCGTCACATAAATCTTACCAGGAAAAGGGCCCATTAAATAAATGCGAAGCCAGAACACAGTGAATAGAAAATAGTTGAGGGTTTCAAAGAGAAATTAAATTTCTATATATCAAGAAGAACAATCTTAATTACAAACAAACATTATCTTGCACACCTAGAAGCTTCAAATCTATCCAGTAAGAAGGACTGGGATGGATATTCATTCACTGTAAATCAAATCTTATTCACGAAAATCAATAAGAAAATACAGTTGCTAGAAAATAAATTCAGAAACCTACAAAATAAAATAAAAAAGATACAGTCAGTCTGAGAGACGAGACTTTATATCATTTCAAATGACGCATGCTACAAATGCTACACATGTTAGAAAGGCTCAGGAGGGCTCTTTCAACAGACTCCATTACCCATTTACTTAGGCTTCCCGCGCGGGCACCTCTTTGAGGGTCACCCTGTATTTGAGTCTGACATCCTTTACAACTCTTTAAGAGTCACCCATTATTCGAATCTGATATCTCGCAAACCACTTTAAGGGTCACCCTGTATTTCAATTGAATCTAATATATTGTACAACTCGTTAAGTGTCACCCTGTAATTTGCTCTGACATCCTGCACTCCTCTTTAGGAGGCACCCTGTATTCTTATCTGGCATCTTGTATATCTCTTTAGAAGTCACCCTGTATTTTTGGGTGACATCTTGTTCACCTCTTTAGGAGTCACCCTGTATTCTTGTCTGACTTCTTCTATATCTCTTTGTAAGTCACCCTGTATTCTTGTGTGACATCTTGTTCACCTCTTTAGGATTCTCCCTGTAATCATGTCTGACATCTTGTACACCTATTTAGGAGTCACTCTGTATTCTTGTCTGGCATCTTGTTCACCTCTTTAGGAGTCACCATGTATTCATCTCTGCCATCTTGTACACCTCTTTAGGAGTCACCCTGTATTCCTGTCTGACATCTTGTTCACCTCTTTAGGAGTCACCCTGTATTCATCTCTGCCATCTTGTACACCTCTTTAGGAGTCACCCTGTATTCTTGTCTGACATCTGTGCACCTCTATAGGAGTCACCCTGTATTCCTGTCTGACATCTTGTTCACCTCTTTAGGAGTCACCCTGTATTCATCTCTGCCATCTTGTACACCTCTTTAGGAGTCACCCTGTATTCTTCTCTGCCATCTTGTTCACCTCTTTAGGAGTCACCATGTATTCATCTCTGCCATCTTGTACACCTCTTTAGGAGTCACCCTGTATTCTTCTCTGCCATCTTGTTCACCTCTTTAGGAGTCACCCTGTATTCTTGTCTGACATCTGTGCACCTCTTTAGGAGTCACCCTGTATTTTTGGGTGACATCTTGTACACCTCTTTAGGAGTCACCCTGTATTCTTGTCTGACATCTTGTTCACCTCTTTAGGAGTCACCCTGTATTCATCTCTGCCATCTTGTACACCTCTTTAGGAGTCACCCTGTATTCTTCTCTGCCATCTTGTTCACCTCTTTAGGAGTCACCCTGTATTCTTCTCTGCCATCTTGTACACCTCTTTAGGAGTCACCATGTATTCATCTCTGCCATCTTGTACACCTCTTTAGGAGTCACCCTGTATTCTTCTCTGCCATCTTGTTCACCTCTTTAGGAGTCACCCTGTATTCTTGTCTGACATCTGTGCACCTCTTTAGGAGTCACCCTGTATTCTTCTCTGCCATCTTGTACACCTCTTTAGGAGTCACCATGTATTCATCTCTGCCATCTTGTACACCTCTTTAGGAGTCACCCTGTATTCTTCTCTGCCAACTTGTACACCTCTTTAGGAGTCACCCTGTATTCTAGTCTGACATCTGTGCACCTCTTTAGGAGTCACCCTGTATTCTTCTCCGCCATCTTGTGATTACATGTGAGTGTGCCGGTGACAGCCTGTTTTAGTGGTAGTATTTGTTGTTGGTGACACTTTAGTATTCTTTCGTTAGTAGAATTTTGGTATTTAATTGTTAGTAGAAGGTTAGAATTTTTGTTAGTAGAATTGCTCTTTACTTATTCTGAAGGGAGTAGCAGTCTTTCAGAATAAATCAATTCTTTACTTGTCTTATAGACGGTTAAGATATTGATAATATAAGGCAACTAATGGCTTCACTGCGTTCTGCTGCACGGCTGAAAGCAACGAGAAACTACAGCCGTAATGCTATTCCCGAGGATATGCACCTCTCTATGCATAACTATATGTGATGATGGCCTCCTCCCTCGTAAAATTTCAATCCGGAGGTAAACTAGTCCCCCGTTCGGATCTCCGGCTGGGGACTACTCGAGAGGGGGTTAACATCACAGAAGTGACAAAGAGAAAATCTGACATTCTACGGATCGGAGCGTGGAATGTTAGAAGTCTGCTAGGAAGTGGAAGGTTAGAAAACTTAGAAAGGGAAATGGATAGGTTGAGGTTGGATTTGGTTGGGATTAGTGAAATGCGCTGGCAGGAAGAACAGGACTTTTGGTCAGGTGACTATAGGGTCATCAGCAGTAAATCAAACAATGGCCAAGCAGGGGTTGGTCTCATATTGAGTAGGAAACTTGGACAGCGGGTGGTTTATTATGAGCAATATAGTGAACGGATCATTGTAGCAAAAATCAAAAAAAATTCTACGTGCACCACAGTGGTACAAGTCTATATGAGTACCAGTCAAGCTGATGATGAGGATGTTGAAAAGGTCTACGAAGAAATAGATGAAATTTTGAGGCATATCAAGTGTGATGAAAATGTTATAGTAATGGGAGATTGGAATGCTGTGGTAGGAAAAGGGAGAGAAGGGAAGATAGTAGGAGATTTCTGATTAGGTGAAAGGAATGATCGAGGAAGTAGGCTGATGGAATTCTGCACCGAGCATGAATTGGTCATAGCTTACACCTTATTCATAACCACAATAGAAGAATATACACATGGATGAGACCAGGAGATACAGGGCGTTACCAAATCGACTTCATTATGGTCAAGCAGTGGTTTCGAAACCAGATTTTGGATTATAAAACATATCTTGGTGCTGACATAAATTCTGACCACAATCTGGTTGTGATGAAATGCAGATTAAAATTGAAGAAACTGAAGAAAAGTCAAAATCCAAAAAGGTGGGCGATAGACAGACTGAAAGTGAAGGATGTAAACGAAAGATTCAAGAGAGTATAAAGGAAGGACTAATGAAAAGCCTCAAACAAACTTCAATTGCAGACGAATGGGCACTTTTGAATAATGAAATAATAAAATCCGGAGAAGAAAACATTGGTAGGAAAGAAAGAATAGGTGAAAAACCGTGGATCATTCAGTATATACTAGAATTGATGGATGAAAGGCGGAAGCACAAGAATGTAAGAGATGAAAAGGGGAAAGCAGAATACAGACGTCTGATAAATGAGGTTAACAAGAAGTGCAAGGAAGCGAAAGAAGAATGGTTGAATGAGAAATGTGCAGGTATAGAAAATTGTCTGAAATTAGGAAAAGTAGACACAGCTTAGCCAAGGATTAACAAGTAGTTCCGTGAAGAACTATACAGGCTATTTTCATATATCCTACTTATGTTAACTGCCACAATCAACATACAAAATTTCAGTTTAATTGCTGTAACAGATTCGTAGATATTGAGAACCGTCTAAATATTTCAGATGGTCACCAGGTTGGATTTTTATTTTTGTACTATTACATTAAGATTACTGTATTGTGTACGTGTGGTATTCAAACTTCAATCGCATGATTAGACAACAAGAAGTAAAAACGAGATTTTAAAATTACGCACAGCAGCCATCTTGTGATAATGCAAACCATTGAAATAAATTAGATGCCAGTGGATCAACATTTGTATAAGCATTTAACGTGCAACGTTTCACGGCACTCGGATAGTTAATTCGCGAGATACGTCCATTTAAATATTTATACTTCGCGTCGCCGCCATGTTGGATTTGTGCTCACCAGGTTCCTGAAAGTCCTATAGGTGAACATATGTTCATAGTCTCTATGAACATAAAAAAATCAGTTTGGTTGCTGTAAAAGATTCATAGATATTGAGAACCGTCTAAATATTTCGGGAGCTCACCATTTAGGAGTGTTATGTGTATAGGCCATAGAGTTATGTACCATTCAAGGACAATTATTGCCTAGGTTCATTATTCAAACTTTCACTTCGATCGCATGATTACGACACAAGAAATTAAAACTTAATTTTAAAATTTCGCACAGCCGCCATCTTGAGGTTATGTAAGCAATTGAATTAAATTAGATGGCAGTGCATTACAATCTGCAAAATCAATTACTGAACCACATTTCACTGCGCTCAGAGAGTTATATCACGAGAAAAGTCTTAAAATATTTTAAATTCGCTTGGTTGCCATGTTCGATTCGTACTTTACAGGTTTACGAAATATACAGAGGTATACCTGTATCAGTACCCTTTATCACCGTACAAAATTGCCGGTTATCTGTAATAGTTTCGGAGATATAGAATGTCAGTGAAATATTTCGCACAGCCGCCATTTTGAGGTTATGAAAACAATTGAACTAAATTAGACTCCAGTGCATTACAATGTGTATAAACATTTGCTGTACCAAGTTTCATTACATTTAGATAGTTAAATCGCGAGAAAAGTCTATTTAAATGTCTCAACTTCGCTTGGCCGCCATGTTGGTTTTGTAGTCACCTGGTTTTTGAAAGTCTCATAGGTGAACTTCTAGTAGTGCCCTTTATCACCGTACACAATTTCAGGGCGATATCGGTAATAGTTTCGGAGATATTGAATGCTAGTGAAGTATTTCGCACAGCCGCCATGTTGGATTGGAGAGACGTAACAAAATTTGAAGGGCACGGTCGAGGTCGCCGGGAATAGTGCTATGAACTTCCAAGTTTCATTGAAATCGCTCCAGCCGTTTCGATTTTATTAGGGGGGGACACACACACACGAATCACACACACGCACACACACACACACACACACACACACACACACGCACACACACACGGACAAAAGGTGATCTCATAAGCCTATTTTTTCAAAATTGAAAATAGGCTAAAAATACTTTTGGGGAAAAGAAGACTAAGTGCTGTTCTATTAAGGACACAAATGGAAAGCCTCTAACAGATAGGGAAGAAAAGGTTGAGAGATGGAAAGCTTACATAGAGTGTTTGTATAAGGGAAAGGAGATTGAGAATCATGTAATGGGAAGGGAGAAGGAAATTGATGAGGATGCAAAAGGAGATTTAATATTGAGATCAGAATTTAACAGAGCATTGGAGGACTTGAGCAGGAACAAAGCACCAGGCATGGGATTGAGTTGCTACGCTGCATAGGAGATGAAGGTCTGATCAGGTTATTTCACTTGATGTGTAGGATTTATGAGACAGGTGAGGTACCCCCTGATTTCAAGAAGAATGTTATTATCCCTATACCAAAGAAAGTGGGAGCTGACGGATGTAAGGGTTACCGTACAATCAGCTTGATTACTCATGCTTCAAAGATCCTGTCTAGAATAATTTACAAGGGGTTGGAAACCCAGATAGGAACGGAGTTGGGTGAAGACCAGTTTGATTTCAGGAGAAATGTCGGAACAAGGGGAGCTGTACTAAGTCTTTGGCTGATTTTGAAAGGTAGAATAAGGAAAGATAAAAGAACGTTCATGCATTTGTAGACTTAGAAACGGTTTTAGATAACGTTGATTGGACTAAATTGTTTGACATTTTGAAATCTATTGCAATAAAGTACAAGGATAGGAGGGTGATATACAATCTATACAAAAACCAGACAGCAGTCATTCGAGTTGAAGGACATGAGAGAGAAGCTGGTATTCAGAAAGGTGTAAGGCAAGGCTGCAACTTATCACCCATACTTTTCAATCTTTACATTGAACAAGCAATGAAGGAAATTTGAGAAAAATTTAAAGTGGGAGTGAAGATTCAAGGAGAAATAATTTCAACTTTGAGATTTTCTGATGACATCGTCATCTAGGCCGACACACCTGAGGATTTGAATGAGTTTTTGAATGGTATGGACTCCGTCTTACGGAAAGAATACATGATGAAAATTAATAAATGTAAAACAAAAATACTGGAATGCAGCCGAAATAAATCAGAAAACTCTATGGACATCCAATTGGCAGGTGAAAAGCTGGAGGAAGTAGGAGAATTCTGTTACTTAGGAAGCAAAATAACCAGTGATGGACGAAGCAAAGAGGATATATAAAGTAGGTTGGCTCAGGCAAGGAAAGCATTTATACAAAAAAGGAATTTGTTGACATCGAATATAGATTTAGGTATTAGGAAGTCATTTTGAAAGCCTTTGTCTGGAGCGTGGCGCTCTATGGAAGTGAAACTTGGACTATTGGTGCAGCAGAAAAGAGAAGAATTGAATCATTTTAAATGTGGTGTTACAGGATAATCATGAAGATCAGATGGGTAGATAGGGTTACAAACGAAGAGGTATTAAGACGAGTGGGAGGGGAGAGATGTTTCTGGCGACTGGTAATGAAGAGAAGAGATAGGTTAGTAGGAGAAATACTAAGACACCCAGGAATAGCAAGCTTAGTGATGGACGGAAGGGTTGAGGACAAGAACTGTAGGCGTAGACCAAGGTTAGAATAGGTTAAACAGATTGCCTCAGATGTAGGGTGTGGCAGCTATGTAGAGATGAAACGATTAGCACAGGACAAGGAGGCATGGAGTGCTGCATCCAACCAGTCAAAAGACTGAAGACTCAAACAATATCTTGTACACCTCTTTAAGAGTCACCATGTATTCTTATCTGGAATCTTGTATATCTCTATAGGAGTCACCCTGTATTCTTATCTGGCATCTTTTACACCTCTTTAGGAGTCACCCTATATTCTTATCTGACGTCTTGTATATCTCTTTAGGAGTCACCCTGTATTCTTGTGTGACATCGTGTACACCTCTTTAGGAGTCACCCTGTATTCCTGTCTGACATCATGTACACCTCTTTAGGAGTCACCCTGTATTCTTATCTGACATCGTTTACATCCCTTTAGGAGTCACCCTGTATTCCTACCTGAGGTCACGCACTCGCCGTCTCCGTATTGCATAACGCCAGACCCCAGGAGTAAACTCAGACTCGGTGCATGATGACGTCATACACGCCGTAGCCGTAACGCATAACGTTAGCCAAGCATAACGACGAAGATCATTTGAAATGATAAATGCGAATGAACACGTTAACAACCGGCAGTGCAAGTTATCAAGTGTTCCATTTGACGATAATGAACTCGACATTCTAGGCAACTGGGAATGTGACCTCAATGATAGAACGCTAACCACTTTACTAGTGGAAGCAGAAACAGCTCCCTCTTGAAAAACAAATATAAGTCAGGGACACGACTAACAATGAAATTCCAAAAATAGTCAACACTAATACAAAATGCAACAAGAATTCGAATCTAAATAAACTTAAAAAATTAAAAGAGAATATAAACAATAACGATGTAATTGTTACTAAAGCGGATAAGGGTACCATGGTCGCGCTGATAGATAAGGAGGTTATGTCCGTTACTAAGCGGATAAGGATACCACGGTCGAGCTGATAGATAAGGAGGTTATGTCCGTTACTAAGCGGATAAGGGTACCACGGTCGAGCTGATAGATAAGGAGGTTATGTCCGTTACTAAGCGGATAAGGGTACCACGGTCGAGCTGATAGATAAGGAGGTTATGTCCGTTACTAAGCGGATAAGGGTACCACGGTCGAGCTGATAGATAAGGAGGTTATGTCCGTTACTAAAGCGGATAAGGGTAACACGGTCGAGCTGATAGATAAGGAGGTTATGTCCGTTACTAAAGTGGATAAGGGTACCACGGTCGCGCTGATAGATAAGGAGGTTATGTCCGTTACTAAAGCGGATAAGGGTAACACGGTCGCGCTGATAGATAAGGAGGTTATGTCCGTTACTAAAGTGGATAAGGGCACCACGGTCGCGCTGATAGATAAGGAGGTTATGTCCGTTACTAAAGTGGATAAGGGTAACACGGTCGCGCTGATAGATAAGGAGGTTATGTCTGTTACTAAAGCGGATAAGGGTACCACGGTCGAGCTGATAGATAAGGAGGTTATGTCCGTTACTAAAGTGGATAAGGGCACCACGATCGCGCTGATAGATAAGGAGGTTATGTCCGTTACTAAAGTGGATAAGGGCACCACGGTCGCGCTGATAGATAAGGAGGTTATGTCCGTTACTAAAGTGGATAAGGGTAACACGGTCGCGCTGATAGATAAGGAGGTTATGTCTGTTACTAAAGCGGATAAGGGTAACACGGTCGCGCTGATAGATAAGGAGGTTATGTCCGTTACTAAAGTGGATAAGGGTAACACGGTCGCGCTGATAGATAAGGAGGTTATGTCCGTTACTAAAGCGGATAAGGGTAACACGGTCGCGCTGATAGATAAGGAGGTTATGTCCGTTACTAAAGTGGATAAGGGCACCACGGTCGCGCTGATAGATAAGGAGGTTATGTCCGTTACTAAAGAGGATAAGGGTAACACGGTCGCGCTGATAGATAAGGAGGTTATGTCCGTTACTAAAGTGGATAAGGGCACCACGGTCGCGCTGATAGATAAGGAGGTTATGTCCGTTACTAAAGTGGATAAGGGTAACACGGTCGCGCTGATAGATAAGGAGGTTATGTCCGTTACTAAGCGGATAAGGGTACCACGGTCGCGCTGATAGATAAGGAGGTTATGTCCGTTACTAAAGTGGATAAGGGTAACACGGTCGCGCTGATAGATAAGGAGGTTATGTCCGTTACTAAAGTGGATAAGGGTAACACGGTCGCGCTGATAGATAAGGAGGTTATGTCCGTTACTAAAGCGGATAAGGGTAACACGGTCGCGCTGATAGATAAGGAGGTTATGTCCGTTACTAAAGTGGATAAGGGTATCACGGTCGCGCTGATAGATAAGGAGGTATATGTCAACAACACACACAATTTCCTCAGCAGCTCATGATTTGAAAGGTTAAAAAAAGACCCCTCCCAATCTATACAGAGAAAATTTAAAAAAATATTTTGAAAACCTTCATATTTATTATCAATGAAAAACAAACTAGTAAGTTAACCAATATGAACCCGGGATTACCAACTTTGAAAGCCCTCCCCAAAATTCATAAAGAAGGAATTCTAATAAGGCCTGTCATTAATCTCAGAAGCAGTCGCCTTTACAGAACCGGCAAATTTTGTCAGCAGTTCCTTGAAAGAAATTACATTTTTAAAGCAAATGAATCCCTGAAAAACACGCTCAATGTCTGCGAAGAAACCATGAAACGTACCTTAATGAGCAAACACTCTATGCATAGCGTAGACGTGAATGATATGTACACAAACATCCCAATTGTACCATCGCTCAAGGTCATTAAACAAAATTTGTCTAACAACAGTATATTGTCAAAAGTAGAAATTAACGAATTCATGACGCAATTCCAATTCGCACTCACAAATATTTTTTTCACTTTTAACAATAGGATCTTTAAGCAAAAAGAGGGGCTCTCCATGGGATCTCCGCTATCTGGTTTAGTAGCTAACATATATCTTGACCATCTAGAACACGAGGAATTGACGGTCTACATTATTGGGGAAGATACGTGGATGACGTGTTTGTAATAATCGATGATACTATTTTGAACATAGAAGGACTCATGCAAAAATTAAACGGTTTGGATAAAAGCATACAATTCACCTCTGAATCAGCCGTAAACAGTAAAATCAATTTGCTTGACACTACAGTTTGTTTGAATAATAACAGGTTAGCCTATAAAGTTTTTAGAAAGCCAACCCAGACCCACACGACAATAAGAAAAGACTCTAACCACCCGCAACCAAAAGAAAGCCGTCTTTCATAGTACCGTATGATCAACAGAGCCTTTTCCCTTCCTTTAGATAAAACAGATCTAAATAAAGAAATAAAAATCATAAAACATATTGTCGAGGTAAACGGATTCACATTAATGTTTGTCAACATAATTATCAGCAAGCTTAAAAACAAACCGGTCACCCGCCCAACGCCGGAACAGAAAGATCAGCCCAAATACGTGACTTTCAGTTATTTCACCACCAAAACTTATAGTATTTGAAATATTTTCAAAAAGTGTGGACTAAGAATAGGATATAGAACTTCCAGCACAAACAATAATATTTTATTCAATACTAATAAATTCATTCATTCATTCAATCATTCGTGTCAGAAACACTTACAGTGGGAAATTGAATATACAATAAATCGGCTACATAATATTATATACAAAATTTTACATTTCAATTTGTTCAAACTATTGTATAGCCGCCCAGAAGTTGGCGACCTCTATGGCATTAGCTGTTGCATGTAACAAGTCCTCTAGCGTACAAGTTGTTGGGCGCTGACTGCACTGAAGCAGATGGTAGGACGTCTGCTTTGTTCCACATTCACAAGACGGTGACTCCACATGGAGTGACATCTTGTGACACCCGACCGAAGTCTATTGAGTGATCTCCATGTACTCCATTTCTCTGTGAAACCGGCTGGTAGTTTTTCAGAGGGTGGAAACCATTTTCCAGGACTGTAGAACCTTGCACGCCACAAATTGGTTCGGGATTGTTGTGAAGTCCCGACAAGAGCTTCTGTTGTTCTGAGGAATCTCTTCCTAGATTTTAGTCGAGGTTTTGCAGGTCGATATCAAAACAGAGGATGGGTTTCAGAAGTTTCTGCCCTTGTTTTTTCATTTTTCGCCGCTACCTCTCGGTGGATGTCAGGGGTTGCGATACCAGCGAGGGTGTACAGCTTGTCCAGTGAAGTGGGCTTAAGGAACCCAGTAATAATACGACAAGTATCTTTAAGTGTAACATCTACCACTTTGGCATGACTGGATTTGTACCATACTGGGCTTGCGTATTCTCCGGCGGAGTAACATAACGCAAGAGAAAAGGTTCTCACAGTACTAGGATGTGCTCCCCATGTTGTGCCTGTTAACTTCCTTATGATGTTATTTCGGGCTGCCACTTTTTGCTTGGTGTTCAGACAGTGCTTCCTGTAAGTAAGAGCGCGGTGAAGGGTAATTCCTAGTTATTTTGGAAACGAACAATGCTCCAGCGTGGATCCTTCCCAGTTAATTTTGAGGGTTCTAGCTGCCTGTCTGTTTTTAAGGAGGAAAGCACAAGTCTGTGTTTTACTGGGAATTGGTCTCAATTGGTTCTCCCTATAGAAAGCAGACAATTATATTAATGTCTTGGACAACTTCTGTTCTACATTATCAAAACAGTCAGCTTGGGCAGTGATGGCACAGTCATCTGCGTAGATGAAACTCTGTGTTCCCTCTGGTAGTGGCTGATCATTAGTATAGATATTAAACAACGCAGGAGCAAGCACATTTCCCTGGGGTAATCAATTTTTCTGCGATCTCCATCTGCTTCTTCTCCCCTGAAATTCAACAAAGAACCTTCTGTTTTCAAGTAGATTCCTCAAGAAACAGGTTAGTTGATAATCTTTGGTGGCTTCATACAGTTTCATAAGAAGCCACCTGTGGTTAACTGTGTCATAAGCTGCAGCAAGATAAATAAATACAGTTCCTGTGATCTCCTTCCTTTCAAAACCATCTTCGATATGCTGTGTTAATTTCATCACTTGAGATGTGCAACACTTCCCCGATCTGAATCCAGCCTGCTGTGGTAGATAGATAGATTTTTATTAATTCCATTTGATCAAATACATGCATTCAATACATTTTTGATATAGGACACGTCAGAATTTACATGCATAAAATAAAAGAACTAACAGGTATATATTACTAAGATTATAACTATTTATAACTTATTATAATAGCAAATCTTAATAGATACAATCTTATTGCACAACTATTTACACCTCACTCTATTATCATAATATGAAAACTTAATTCTATAAATACAACAACATACAGCTAGGTATTAAAATTAAATTAAAAAAGTAAAATATAGTTATAGATTCCATCACTCCTATACGCTAAAATATTCAACTACTGAGTAAAAACAATGGCACTGCAGATAAGCTTTCAACATTCTATCAAACGTTTTTATTTTTGGGGCCAGTTTTATATACTGGGGTAGTTTATTGTATAATTTAACTCCAGTGTGAAAAGTTCCTTTTTGATATATGCTTGTGTGTGTGTGTGAAATATGAATGTTTTGATTTTGTCTTGTGTTATGCCTATGAACATCATTGTTTGTTTTAAGAAAAACATCTTTATTCATTAAATTCTTTTTAAAAAACATAATACTTTCAAAGATATATATGCAGGGCAGTGGGAGAATGTTTAAATCTTTAAACAGAGGTCTACATGATTCTCTAGAGTTTACATTTGCCATAATTCTAATCGCTCTCTTTTGTATCCGAAACGTGCTTAGTACATCTGGCGACATACCCCAAAATATGATCCCATATCTTAAGTATGAATGGAAATAAGCAAAATAAGTATTTCTTAATGTGTGCATGCTAGTGCAGGTTTTCAAAATACGTAACGCAAAGCACATCGAGTTCAGTTTAGTATTCAGATATTGTATATGTTTATTCCATTTCAAGTCTTGTTGTATCCATAGTCCTAAAAACTTTATTTCTGATTTATTTTCTATTTGATGACCATTTAATGTTATATTGGGCATCGCAGGATTCCTATTCTGTATAGTGTGGAAATTTAGACATACTGTCTTTTTATTGTTTATTATGAGGCGATTATCTTGTGACCATTTGGTTAACTCTCCTGTAACGGAGTCAGCAGACTGCTGTATGACCTGTTTAGTTTCACCTTTTATTACGAGTGTTGTATCGTCCGCAAACAAAATTTCCTTATGTGAATGAACGTTCTGTGTTATATCATTTATATATAGAAGAAAGAGTAGTGGGCCCAAAACCGATCCCTGGGGTACTCCAAATTCAATAATTCCCTCATTGGACAATGTTTCATTAAGTAATTTGGTTCCATCATCCTTGTGTCTCAAGCTTACTATTTGTTTACGCCTTGTTAAGTAAGACTCTATCCATTTATTAGCTAGACCTCTAACACCGTATTGATTTAGTTTGGTAAGGAGGATTTTATGGTCAACTACATCAAATGCTTTCGATAAATCCAAGAATAGGCCAGTTACATGTTCCTTATTGTCAATTAATTTCAGTATACTATTACTACATTCGTAAATTGCTGTCTGTGTAGATTTTTCCGTTCTAAATCCATGTTGTGAGTTTGATAATATTTTATTTTTTTCTATGAAACTTATCAGTCTCTTATACATAATTTTTTCCACAATTTTTGCAATACCAGTTGGTAAGGTAATAGGACGATAGTTATCTAATTCATCTTTTGAACCGTTTTTGTGCACTGGAATTACTTTTGATAACTTCAAAATATCCGGGTAAGTTCCTGAGAGAATTGAACTGTTTATTAAGTGCGTAAGTGGATTTATTATATTTTCTGCACATTTCTTTAAAATTGCATCAGGGATTCCATCAATGCCAGCACAGAATTTATTTTTTAGCTCTTTTATAACTATTCTTACCTCTTCACTTGTGACATGATTTATAAATAAAGAATCACTGCATATATTTATTTTATTATTAGAATTTAGTGTATTTACCTGTGATTTATTTAATAATTTTTGCGGAATTTCCAGAAAATAGTCATTAAAAGTGTTTGCTATTTCCTCTGGATTATTAATCACTTTATTATTTCTGGTCAGTGTAATGTTCCTTTGTATTTTAGCAGATTTTCCAGTTTCTTTCTTTATTACGGACCACATCGCCCTGTTTTTATTAGATGATTGGGAAATAAAATTATCATTATGCATTTTCTTTGCTAGTCTTATTACCTTATTTAATATGCTAGTGTATTTTTTGTAGTATAAATTGAATTCAGGTGTTGTGTGGTATTGTTTATATAATTTGTGTAGAAATTTCTTTCTTTGACATGAATTTATAATCCCTGTTGTTATCCAATTGCTAGTTTTGTTATTTTGAACAGTTCTTCGTTTAAAGGGGAATGCTATTTCAAAATAGTGTTTTAGGGTACTGTTAAATGCATTAAATTTATCATTTACATTTTCTAGTTCATAAATTTCTGACCATGTTTCCTTATTTAATAAGTCATTGAAATATGTAACATTTGATTCAGTGAATGACCTGCACTTTGATTTTACTCCATTATCATTATTATTGATTACTTCGGATACTTCAAAACTCAGTATTTGTCCATGGTGGTCACTAAAACCCGGACAATAGACTTCTATTGAATGGTGATATTTACCTGTATTTATAAAAATTTGATCAGGAGTGGTTTTACTAAATTTTGTTATTCTTGTTGGTGTATTTACTGTAGGTTTCAGTCCATAGGAAATTAGTAACTGGTTTAATAATTCACAATTTCTATCAAGTTTTAAGAAATCCACATTTACATCCCCACAAATTATTATATCGAAATTTACTTTGCTCATGTTATTGAGTAACAATTCTAGTTTATCTATAAATAGAGGAAACTTTCCTGACGGAGAACGGTATACGCATACAATTATTAACTTAAACTGCTGAATTTTTACGGCAGAGAATTCAAAATCCTGTTCCATAATTAGATAATCATAAGCTGTTATCTGTTCATGATCTAAATTATTTCTTAAGAAGATGCAAGTACCACCATGGCTAATATTAGATCTAGAGTATTTACTAGCTTGTATAAACCCTGGGAATTGAATTAATTCGAGTTGTTCCTCTTTCAGCCAATGTTCTGAAATACATAGTGCTGAGATGTCTTTAAGTTCATTTTTAAGCATTAGATTTATGTAATCAATTTTATTATAAAGAGACTGGACATTCTGGTGGTAAATTTTAAATTTGTTACTTTTGCAAGCTTGTGTTGGTGATTTATTTACATTATTATTATCATAATTGTTATTATTATTGTTGCTAGACAAATCCGAAATACCATTGTTGCACTCCGTTAAATTTGACTTTAAAAGATGTGAATGCCAAACCTCACGTTTGGCTTCTTCTACCAGTTTCCCTGCTTCCACTCTAATGATATTACTGTTGAATTATTCTTACCATTTGAATTTACAATTTTGCAGATTTCATCACTAAGATACTCTTTTCCTAATCTATTTAAGTGTAGGCCATACCGAGTATAAAGATTGTCTCCAGTTTCTCCATTCATCTGTGAAGGATGAGTCTTTCAAGGACTTTATAGAGATGATATAACAGAGATATAGAGCGGTAACTTGTTGGATCATTTTGGTCCTTGCCTGGCTTGCGAATAGCTATAACTTTGGCTTTCCTCCAAAATATAGGAATCTTACAAGACAGGACACATCTGTTCATAAGCTCCCTTTGTTATTGGACCAAAATTCTCAATCTGTTCCACTCGTATATCATCGAGTCCTGCAGCTTTACCATTTTTGCATTTACCCAGGACAAGATCTAGCTCAGCCTGAGTAAAGGGTTGTAGCAAAATATCGGTTTCATGGTTACGTTGTCTCTCAAGTGTCTTCCTACCAGGCCTGGTTGTGTAAGGTATTTTTCCATTTTGTATGAGCTGGTGAGCTATTTGATCAGCTCGGACATGCACATGCGTATTCGCCTGTGAGGGGTCATTACTTAGGCGTATGAGAAGTCTCCAAGATTCTTGGCTACTCCTTCTCATATCACAATTTTCCATCTATTCCTCCAAGTGTACCCTCTTTGCCTCAGAGAACAAGTTCAGTATATCAGGTGTATATCTGTTGAAATGTACAAAATGAGACGCTAACTATTGTGGACAAACAGGTAGGTCATTTATAACAAGATATGGTGAGCATTTTAACGCCACTAAATGCAACAAATTTTCCGCCATGACAAATCATATGAAATATACTAAACATGGGTTCACAGACAGTAACAACGGCATGAGATTCTTACATCACGCAAATCTTAGAAGAAATTGAAATCGATTTAGTCCAAAGGACTGCCCCCCTAACTAATCTTAATGAGATTAATTTCGAAAACAACAACATACTCTATGAAAAGTTAATCAATTACAGAACATAATATAAACCACCTTAGAAATAAATCCACAACCGTTGTCCCGTGTCACCTTCCCCTAAACCTACCGCCTACCCCTCTCCCTACCAAAACACTCCTGAACCCTCACCCCTACCGTCTTGCTTGTCGCTTCCATGTTGACACAACATTTCTGTATAGCACAGTCTCCGTCTGACTCAGCACGGCTCTGTTAACTCATTGCCGCATTTCATCGTAAGTTTATACATAACATTTATGGGTATTTTCTAAAGTTTTATTTTATCTACCACTATCATTTTCTCACACATAGTTTTATTTCTTTCCAGTTGGGAATGGTCACCCCTTGCGTGAAACAGGACATGAAATAAACCAAGAAAGACATAAGAAAATGGTTTATTAACTTTTTAATGTGTTACAGTGTATACTTTTAGTGCTCTGTGTGTATTTTTATGTACAATTTTTTAACTACATCCAGTATACAAAGTGAATGATTTAAGTGCTGCCCAATTAAAATAGGCTGATGAAGACGTCGAAACATGTACCATGAGTTAAAAGACAGGTGATTGTATCACGAAATTTTAATAAATAGTATTGACGAGGCGGAACCAATTAGAACTTTGTTCTTAATATAATTCAGTCAATACGGAAAAAAATGTGCGACTCTCAGAGTCAAAAAGAAAACTTCCTAGTTTCCAAAATACTGTATAAGAATTTCAAAATTAAATGTTTTGGGGAAAAAAATGTTAAAAATAAAAAGTTTTCTTCTAACGATAAAGAAGATAGAGACCTTTATCTTAAGCCTATATAACCCTTTTTACAATGTTTGGTTTTAAAACTAACGCCTACTTACAAAAACAAAAATTTTCATTTTCTTTAAATAGTACAAGTCATTCATAGGAAAGAGGACGTCACCCAAGGTCCAACATCACCTCGTTTGTCAAACTCCGACCAAGGGTTCACCAGATATTAATTATTTAACATGGCTGAGAATGTACAGTCGGGTACAAATAAAATGAGGGGCTTTAGATCGCTACTACTCACCCACTACCGATACTTTTCAAATGTCTTATTTAATGGTGAGCTTTTGTAGAATGCTCAGTTAGGTTAAACACTGAAATGTAACTGAGTTAACACTGCGGTCTTGTTGACTTAGCTGATTTGCGGCTGTTCATGTACTGATGTCTATTTCACTACAAATCAGTATGCTTCTATCAAAACATCCATTCATCTGACCTAAGGAGAATTTAGGAGCAACAAACTTCTACATTCTTGAGACAGTCAGGTGAATGGCCTTAGGATGTTGTGAAATGCCATACACCAATTTAAGGCCACTTAGAATTGACCCACCTTGAGGGAGATCTTATCTACAAGCGCAAAGAATACCTTCTTACTGCGATAGCACAGGCAAAATGTGAGATGTATAATTCAGGGCGGCCCTACGAGATCCTACAGTGCCGATGAAAGAAATCTGAACCAAGGGACCAAGGAACACCACAGTTCAATTGACTACACATTAAAAAGTAAATACATATTGAAATCTCGTCAGGTTTCTGGTTATCTAGGCCTAGAAAGTTTGGGACAAATATAATCATTACTATTATTATCGCTGGGGCCCAGTTCCTTTCGCACTTTGACGGACGTGGACTCGATCCGCACCGCCCTAAAATGGTTCTCTGTGGATTCCCATTTTCAACTACAAGCAAATGCCAGGACGGCACCTTCTAATAGGCCACGGCCGCCTCCTTCAACTGCCTAGCCTAGTTTGATTCTCCTCCAATCATTTCATCTCTTATGAATTCATCTCGTGAGGTTGGCGTCAGTAAGGGCATCTGGCCGTAAAATCGCCCTCCATAAAGAAAAAACATCATTGCATCTCATCCCCAACTCGTTGAAACGAGAATAATAAGAGATAGACATACTTATGATTATTATTATTACTATTATTATTCGTTCTTAACGTAGACAACTATCCCAGGCAATTTAAGAGATTCAAGTTCCTACTTCTGGCACTGACAGCGGGCATCCTCAGTGAGGTGTCTTCTAGGCAAATGACGGAATGGTCCCAGGGTATCTGCTCTTTTCTAGACCATAATAAATACAGCCAGGCAAACTACTAGATACCACACAACCACAGGTTATCAGACAAATAACAACTTCCATACTTATTTTCGGCAGCTCGTGGTGCAGTGGCTAGCATTCCTGGCAATCATACCCGAGGTCCGTGTTCGATTACCAGTTCTGATATCATGGAAGTGAATTTCCGTGGTTTCACATTTCTACTTCAGGAGAATGCTGGGAAGGTTCCTACCTTAAATCCACGGCTGCCTACCTGCTAATCCACACTTTAATTACACTCAATAATATAGCCATCATATTACCACAGGTTATCAAACAAAATTACACACACCCAAGTACACGAGGCTAAAAGACCGCGATGTCCAACCCCCTCAAAAGAAACAACAAATACAAGGAAGTACCGTAATGATTGGTAATAAGGAAAATACTATAAAACAGGGCTCGATAACCTCACTGTTCCGCCCCTTGAAACTACAATCAATCACCGTATGATGCACTACGGCGGATCAACATGCTACTACAATTATACTCCCTGATAAGGACAAGAGTTATAACTATCCCTATGCGCTTAGGACAAAGTCGGCTTTATGTTTTATAATTAAATGCCTGGTGGTGAAAATGGGAAACCTTGAATACAATTTTCAGGACGGCCAAGGTGGGATTCATTGCCACATTTTCCTGTTGTCAGCGAGGCGTTATCACTCTCAGTCCCCGTGGTCGAGTTAATATTCCTCTTTGGTACCGAAGCCATCTCTATGTCATATTTTATTTTAGGTGCGTATTTTTCCTTGGGATGGTAGTTTGTGATTTTCATTTTGTTTCTTGTAGTTCAGGCAGCACTGCCTAGATGGTGGTTACGTTGTTGTGCGTATTGATTGAATATATTTCCCTATTGGAACTTCAAACACGAGGAAACCGAATGAAACAAATTTTCTACAGAGTCAAGGGCACCTGAGTTTTAATATTACGTCCAGCCACCATGTTGAAAATTGTATTTTCCTCTTTTATGTAAAACTTCATAATTAAAGCTCTAGAATACCGAAGATTTGTAATTTCTTTGGAAATTCGAAATGTCCGCTGTGCTCAATATTCAATGTGATAATCGCTTGATCAACGCAATTATGACCTCTTATGGGAGAGAACCGTTCACGTTGGTATGGCCACATAATACGCAGAAGTGGTTCTTCCCTTGCGATAAGAGCCTTAAACATCAGTCCTGAGGGCCGCAGACCACGAGGGCGACCACACTGCAAGTGGCTTAAGTCTCTCCTGAAGATGCACAAGACCGCTGCAAGTGGAAAGGAGAGTGCAGGCCCTGCAACTCGGCGGGATAAATGCTAAGCAGAAGAAGAAGAAGAAGAGGATGCAATACTCACCTCTTGGCAAGATTCGCATAATTTCCCAATTTCATTCTGAGTTGTCGAATTTTTCGTTCATATACAGTAGTTTGTGCGTAGAACTATGCATGGAGAGTCTATTGTTTTGTGTTGGCCATGCAAGGCCACATACACGGTCCTAACTTGTCACTAACATTTGCCACGGTCATTTATTTATATTTTATAGTTACAAGATGGCGGCAGCGCGTAATATGCAATCTCATGTACTCGTCTTGTTTGATACAGAGAGTCCTCCAATAAAACTATCTGATTGCTAAATACTGTGAACATTGCTTCATTGGACCATCCCTTATTGATTTTGATGCCTCCATGATACGCCTGGCTGCCATCTTGAAATACGCAAATGTATGTTTTGCAAAAGTTTGGTAGATCTCTGTAAATTAATTTAGTTGTTATTATATTATAGCTTTAAAGGTTTGTGTGGCTGAAATTTTGATTTACTTGGGTTGGCGATGATATTAAACATGTCCTTTGCTAGTGCTCCCTCTGAAGCAATTCGGTCTCTTCGTGTTTAAATGATACGCACACACACACACACATGCACACAAACCGACACTTGGAAAGTTTTGCCCGTGTACATCTCGTAACTTAATTTCCATTGTCTGAAATAGCTAAAGTAGGCTGCTTCAGAAAAAGTCTACCTTGCCACTGGTTTTGAACATGAAGTCCTGTTTCTTCTTCATCTTCATTGGCCTGGTTCTATTTGTTGGTGTCGTCGTTCTTCCAATCCTCTCCGTAGAATGTTAAAGAAGCATGTCAATATCTTTCTTGTTTGCCAGATATAGGTTGTGAACAATATTAAAGTGTTCTAGTTCGACTGAGACAGATTTTCTATCTGCAGACCAACCTCACTTCTGAAGAATTTGCCATGGTTCCGTCTCAGACTCAACGATAAATGTCATAAAGACTATCTTGTATTTGTTCTTTTTCATGATCACTTCCGTTTTATAAGAACTATGCTGCAATCTGGATGGCAGAAGCAGGGACTAGGCTGTGCTCATGGCCGAGGAAGGAAGGACCCGTTGATTATTATTATAACTGTTAGTATCCGTTCTTATCGTAGACAACTATCCCAGACAATTTACGAGATTCAAGTTCCTACTTCTGGCACTGACAGCGGCCATCCTCAGTGTGGTGTTTTCTAGCCAAATGGCAAAATGGTCCCAGGGTATCTGCTCTTTAGTAGACCATAATAAATACAGCCAGGCAAACTACTACAGACATTACACAAGCACAGGTTATCGGCAGTGGCTTGCATTCATGGCTGTCATACCCAGGTCCATGTTCGATTACCAGTTCTGATATTCTGGAAGTGATTTTCCGTGGTTTCCCATTCCTACTTCAGGAGAATGCCAGGAAGGTTCCTACATTAAAGCCACGGCCACCTCCCCCCTTAACCTCACCTTAATTACACTCATTAATACAGCCATCACTCTACCGAAGGTTATCAGACAATATTACACACACACCCAATACACGGGGCAAAAGGACTACGATGCCCAAGCCCCTCAAAAGAAACAAAAACAAAAAAGAACGAAGTACCGTAATGATTGGAAATAAGGCCCCGGCGACCCCAAATAATTGGGATAAGACGGAGAAAGTTTTTTAATGTAATCGGCTTTATGAATAATGGTTGGTTTCTTCATCAGTGGCTTAAACACCCGACCATCATTTTAAAAGCTGTGGCCTCGTACGGGGATCTTTATGTGAAACGTGTTCACTTTAGAATTTGATTTGACCTCCTCCCCTTCTTTTTGGTGATACAGTCACCTTTAGGGTAGGAACAACAATGGTACAAATTGTTAGGTTTCGCTAGCATGCCATCTATTAAGATTTTATTTTACAAACTCTAAGGATTTTGTGATTTTTCTCAATCAACGTGTACTCAAGTGAACAATTGTTTGTACGTAGCTTGTTGCCTGAAGGCTTGGACCTCCTCCTCTGGTCAGGCTTTTATAAAACAAGGCGTTTGCATCTTTATTAGGAACAGATATTAATTGTTTTCTTACATAGAAACATTCGTTGGATGTGAAATATTTGCAAGTAATCCACTTTGAGCGATGTGAGCAGAATTTGTACGAGTTGTAGCCGCTTTCTCTTCTTGTTTTCAGCGATTAACTCTCCTTTTCCTCGAGCCACCGCTCCCAGCACGCAGAGTCACTAAAGGGTCATCTAACTCACTCACCAAAACACACATTGAACTCACAAGGACTAAATTACAAATGCTTTCAAACAGCAACAAACTCAAAGCGGTTACCATGGACACTATGATTAGATTCCCTGTGATTGGCTGGTTCGACCAAATCTTTTCTAATTGAACCAAGTGGTGGACAAAACTTTCTCATTGCTTCCCTATATTTTAACCAGTAAATTAGGGACATTTTAGGGCCAGTCAGAAATGCAAAAGCGTAAGGTTACCTTTAAAATAATACAAGAATCTCAACATGTGAGTGTTGTGACAAAACTCTCTGCAATCGCCAACTCCTCACTTAAAAAACAAGTCAATCTACGTGAGAACTGTTTTAGTAAGTGTGCACAAAGGTATTTATTTAAGGTGATTGTTACTTCTAGTCCAATGTAATTGGTTTCACTTGGGTTCACCGACTGAAAATCAATTCTATTCATAAAAATGCGCAAGGACGTACATTTTTCTATCGACTTGCTTCACTAAAATAGTTACTGCTCTGCTTCCATCGGTCGCTGGTGAATGTTTCTGTACATAAACCTGCTTTATTAGATGGTAACCTCAACAACACCGTCTGGAGGTTCTTGAGATTAGCCCTAACCAGCAGGATCGAAGACCTCATTTTATACCATTCAATGACTGACGTTACTTTGGGGAAAACCGACGTTATGTGACAGACGGTTAGTTACCAGAACCGTTATGGGGTTGACGAGAGCAATCAGGGGCTCACACATACCTTGTCTCCTTTGCGTCATCTTTCCTGTCGACCTCCCCTGGTCAAGACTAGTACTCTTCCGACCCCGACGGTAAGAGGCTTTCATTTTCCTTGTCCTTTCTAGCCTGATATCCTAGACCTCCCCTCATCTCTGTTCACGGTATTTCCTGCTTACTGTAAAGCGTTCTGGATAAGCTATATCCTTGCGGCTAGCAAGATCGGAAGTTGACGATTCCGAGGATCACGGGTTCGTTTCCTACTGCCCCTCTTTCAAGTCACTATGGGGCGGACTATCTCCTCTCTCCATTGTTTTCACTACCATAATTACCGACAGCAGTGGCTCAGCTGGCTAAAGCGCAGCGTTAGGTTACGGGACCAAGCTCTCTGCTGACTCGGTAGACGCGTGGGTTCGAGCCCCACCGTCGGCCGTCCTTGAAATGGTTTTCCGTGGTTTCCCATTTTCAACACCAGGCAAATGCTGGGACGGTACCTTCTGATAGGCCACGGCCGATTCCTTCCACATCGTTGTCCACTTTCATTCATCATCATCAATTCCATCTCTCATCCCGACGCGTAGGTCGCCCACGGGCGTCAAATAGAAAGACCTGCACTCGGCCTCTGAGGAGGCCACACGACAAAAAAAAAACAACAACCATAATTAACATTCCTTGGCAGAGTCGGGAATAGAATCCGGACCTCCTGGCGATAGTCAAGAACATTTCATTTTGTATTGAATTCCAAGGAAAACCTATCAAGTTCAATTGCATTATGCAATAATTATAACAAATTTCGTGATAATAAGAACTTACAATATGTACATGTTAGCTCCACACTGGTAATTTCATACTAATCTATAGTTCTGAAGTTCTCACCTGTGAGTGTTGGAACTTTTAATTTGCTTCATGAGACTGCTGTAGCCTTTCATTCTTCTTATTGTTTCATATTTCCCTCATTCTTCCTGTGCGTAAGACAGTAGATCAGGCTTCCCAACATGAGGGGTTGGTTATACGTATTGACTTCCGTTATGTCTTAGGAAGACGCCTCTTAGTACTTTAACATGTAATGTTACATGTTTTCGACACACCATTGGAGTCATCGTCAGCATAAAAGCACCATTATTGCAAAACTTATAAATAAAATGCTTTGAACAAGAGTTCACAAGTGGAGAGAGCACTTTAGTAAACCAAAAATACTTACAATAGAGAGAGTATTTCCTGAAAATGAAAATCTGACTCTATACAGAAGTAGTTATAGGTGTTTTATCAAGAATTGGAATCTGACAGTTCGGCGGAGGACCGTTGAACTGAAGGCAGCGTTGACACGTGTGCTACTGGCCACCACGTGCGTACTCCCACTCTTTTCCTCATGCTCATAATATCATTAGCACCGTTATTACATTTTTACTCAGATGGGCTTAAAAATCTTAAACAAGGGAATGATTAAAAGTGTGCGGTGTAAAATAAAATATTAGCCCGTCAATTGAGGAGAGGCCAAAAATAGTGTCATGAATAGCAATATCACGAATACTATCATAAAGCAAAAATGTTCAAAGCGAAACGACAACACGTAATTGTTTCCGAGATATTTAGCTATTTATATTTCCACTAGAATACGTTTCAAGACACAAGAAACACCCAAATATGCGCTCAATGTGTAGGCTATTAACCTCTATCCCATCCATATCATCATCATTGCTGTCCCCGTCACTGGGGTCCGCACTGGAGGATGACGAATCGCCGAGGAAAATACTGAGTTCGTCCACAATGTATCAACACCACGCTTCACTTAACACTCTTTCCTAATGCGACATCACTTTCGTCCAGTTCTCAGCTTTCACTTGCCCAATAAGTTATTCAACATCTGTCAAATTAAATGCTTTATTGTTAGCCGCAACGTATTGCTAAACTTGAGCCCAGATCATGGGATTGAAATTGCAGTGGAAGCCGGATAATCTCATGTCAGTGTTTTTTAGTCACGTCATCAACGTGATAAATAAAAAATAAAGGACATTAATGAATTATAAGTATAAATCCAATACGTAAAAGTAAATAACTAATTAATTCGAAACAATTATCCATACTGTCACAGTACAATCTCTATGACTTTTGGTTTTGATCATGGCTACTCTTTGCTGGTGAGCTATTGCAGGCCTCAGCGCAAAGCTTAGAGATTCCTGGCGATGGTGAATCAGTAAAGGAGAAGAGGGCCATGCTAAATTGAGTGACACATCTGGATATTTATTCCTATTTACGCTGTTCTTTTGTTTTTTATAAATTTTGGTTTTTATTAGTACTCTATGACTATTCTTGTGAGGAGTCCATACTGGAAGATTTTTATGAGAGTATCTGTGCAATTCATCGATTAGATTATTGAGATGTTGATATGGAGGGGAAGAAGTGAGATGATTATTGTGTGTGTGCTTGAGAAGTTGGAATTAGAGTAAGCCGATTGGTTAGGTTTAGTGTGTTAGGTCTGATTCTGGTAAGAGAAAATTTCCAAATGACATTGGCAAGGAGCTGGTTGGATGAAGAAGTAGAAAGATGCTTATAAGTGAAAATGATTATTGTGCGGATAATGGAAAGAAGATGGAATGTAGACCGAGTAACAATAAATGGAGAAAGATTTTTTTTGTCAAAGTATTCCTCATTGAGTATAATCAACCATGACCCCGAAATGTACGGTTACAATTATGACGCCACAACGTGAGGTTCAAAAGAGGGATATGGACACGAATAAGGAAAAGAAGAAAGAAAAGCAAACTTTAACAAATTGATTCAGTGCAGGAAAAACGAAGTATACGGCCTTATTATGCATAATAGCAGAGAGAGAGTTTGCTCCAAATGCTTACGGCTATGAAAGAATCTATGAAGAAGCAGGAAGAGTCGCTTCTCGAATCTATGAAGAAGCAGGAAGCGTCGCCTCTCGAATCTATGAAGAAGCCGGATGAGTCCTTGAAAGAGTTCAGTAAGGAAATAGGAGGTCTGAAAAAGGGAATAGAAGGTGTGAAAGAGGAAATAGAATCTTGGAACGTGTCTTTGAGGGTGGCTGTGGAGGAGGAGAAATAAAGAGAAGGAGCAGAAGAAGGACAAAGAGAAGAAGGAGCTGGAGGAGGAGAAAGGGAAGTTGTAAGAGCACAGAGTGGAGATCATATGTATTGTAGTGAGATATTACGTGATGCTGGAGGGCGTGTAGAAGATGGTAATGGAGAGGAAGAAGGAATGAAAAATGGTCAAGATATTGAGGAGATGTGTGAAGTCTGTGATGCAGGAGGGCGTGTAGAAGAGGGTAATGGAAAGGAAGAAGGAATGAAAGATGGTAAAGATATCGAGGAGATGTCTGAAGTACGTGATGGTAGGAGGCGTAAGGAAGAAAATGGACGAGAGAGAACAGGAGAAAGGAGAAACGGATAACGGAGAAGGTGAAATGGGAGAAACTGAAGACGAGAAAGGAGAAGCAGATGAGATTGGTCATGAGGAGGACAGTAGCAGTCAAGAAAAAGAGGAAAAAGATGAGGATGAAAGTGCAAGAGTGAGTCATGGAGAAGAAAACATACTAGAAGAAGATAAGGTGAAGAAGAAACAGTGGAAAACAAAGTGGAAGAAGAGAAAGGAACTGTTGAGTAAGACAAGACAGACGAGGAAGAGGTGGAAAATGTGGAAAAGAAGAAGAGAGAAGTGGTTGAGAATGAAGACAAAGAAGACCAGGAGAATGGATAAAAGAATGAGTTGGAAAGCAAAGAGAAGGAGTAGGAAGAAAATGAGATGTCAGATAAAGGAAGATAAGAGAGTGAAGGATCAGAAGAAGGAGAAGATGAAGAAGAAAAAAAGAGGAAGGGGAGGAGAGAGGAACGGTGGAGATGGAAGATGAGGAGTACAAGGTACGGAATGACATGGCGGATAATGAAAAAGACGAGATGGAAGGCAGAGAAGAAAACCGAATCCGAGAAGAAGACGCCAAAAAGGATCTCAAGTGGTAAACGTGGAGAACAGTATGCCGAATCGAAAACGCTGAGTAATGCTGATGAAAATCATGATCAGTCTATGGATGTTGATGGAAACGAATATTTATACATTCGAGATGGTAATGGCATCCAAGTTATCGGTTCGGATGATGAAAGGAGTGGAGATGGCATGTCTTTATCAAATGAACTCATTTCTTTGGCGGTTCGAGACTTATTTGGAACGTGGATTAGCTTAATGAAGATTATGTAGTTCCTTCGGAAGTAGTTAAGTTATTTTATGTTGTGTGTGATATTTTAGTGTATGTGTGGAATGTGTTGTTTATTTGTAATTTATATATATATGTGATTCTCGCGTGTTTCACACATGAGAATTACATATATAGGAGGGCGTATTTTCACAGTACAATCTCTATGACTTTTGGTTTTGATCATGGCTACTCTTTGCTGGTGAGCTATTGCAGGCCTCAGCGCAAAGCTTACAGATTCCTGGCGATGGTGAATCAGTAAAGGAGAAGAGGGCCTGCTAAATTGAGTGACACGTCTGTATTTTTATTCCTATTTATGTTGTTCTGTTGTTTTTTATATATCTTTGGTTTTTAATAGTACTCTATGACTATTCTTGTGAGGAGTCCATACTGGAAGATTTTTATGAGAGTATCTGTGCAATTCATCGATTAGATTATTGACATGTTGATATGGAGGGGAAGAAGTGAGATGATTATTGTGTGAGTGCTTGAGAAGTTGGAATTAGAGTAAGAAGATTGGTTAGGTTTAGTGTGTTAGGTCTGATTCTGGTAAGAGAAAAGTTCCAAATGATATTGGCAAGGAGCTGGTTGGATGAAGAAGTAGAAAGATGCTTATAAGTGAAAATGATTATTGTGCGGATAATGGAAAGAAGATGGAATGTAGACCGAGTAACAATAAATGGAGAAAGATTTTTTTAACTATCCCTCATTGAGTATAATCAACCATGACCCCGGAATGTACGGTTACAATACTAATATAAAAAATGAGATGGTGTGTGTGTCTATGTTTCTGTCTGTTACTGAATCACGCAAGAACCAATGGTCCAATTTACATGAAATTTTGCATGGATGTAGCTGATTTACCTGGCTATCATATAGGCTGCTTTTGATTTCGATACCTTGCACTATTTAAAGATGGCGACCACTTTAGTGACGTCACTACATCATTGGTTTCAAAATTTCATGTTTCCATATCAAATAAAAATAGAACGCTAAGAAATAGCAAATTTTTGATGGCACAAACGACCTTTAAAATTTAATTTCCTACCCGAAAGGTCTGTATCACTTATCGTGTATCTCCAACAGTTAGCGAGTAAACCCCTCATTTGTGACGTAACTACACGCTTAGGTTTCAAAATGCCATATTTCCATTTCAAATAAAAAGAGAACGCTTTTGATGGCATACACGAGCTTTATCATTTAATTTTCTATCCGAGAGGTCCTTATCACATTTCGTGTATCTCAAACGGTTAGCGAGTAAAACCTAACTTTGTGCAATAAAACACTGTCAACACCGAGCGGTGCAGTGTATCTCTATATATATAAAAATGAAGATTTGTCTTTTTTCTGAGTTTCTACGGAAATTTGAGTTATTTACGCGTTCAAGACTGTTTTATAATGGATGCGCGCGAAAATATTTTTTGTCTGTCTGTTTGTCTGTGGCCAACTTTGTTCCCTTATAACTCGAGAACGGCTGGGTGTATCAACGTAAAATTTGGTACAGATATCCATCAGGGGCACGGCACTAATCATTGATGTAACTCTTCTCCGTACCTCTCATAAAACGGGGCCAACCAGTAGGGAATAGTGCCGGTTTAAATGCACCCCACCACCTCTCCCTCTGACGTCACATACTAACCCGCAATACATTCAGGGGCAAATCCGATATCTCGCGAACCCATGGTTCGATTTTGGCATGGACCGCTCGTTATATTAAAAAAAAATGAAAATGTTTGTTTTTGAAAGTAGGCGATAGTTTGAAAACCAAACATGGTCGAACGTTGTGCAATAGTTCAAACGAAAGGTCTCTATGTCCTTTATTTTGTATAATAAAACTTTTTTAATTTTATGTTTTTATAAACAGTCCTATTTTGAAATTCCTATATTTTGGAGACTAACAAGTTTGACGTAAATGAAAGGTCTCTACCCGCTCTACCATCAAAAGAAATTTCATGTCTCTAGGATAAAAACTTGACAGTAGTGCTAGAATAGGAGTTCTGCTTCAAGCCTACTTTCCTGAGAACATTGCTGATATCTCCCGAATGCATGATCGGATTTTAACGAACGAGGTGTTGTTGGCGTCGGGTTGACGTCTTCTTTGCTAAGAATGTGTGTTGGTATTTTTTTTTTGAAAATGTTTGTATTTTGGATTGGCGCTATTTTGGAAACGGCGAATTTTAGAAAAAAGTTCGTTTGACGTTAATGAAAGGTCCCCAGGCCCTTCAGGTGGACAGCAAGTTTGAAGTGTGTTGGACAAAAAAAAAGATAGCCTACTGTCTCGCGAACATTGGCGATTATTGGCGAACGCCTAATTGGATTTTAACAAATGAGGTGTCGTTGGATTCGAGATGACGGGCGCTTTGCTCTGGAGAACGTATTATATTTTTTATTTTTTGAAAAATTTTGTTTTTGAAAGTAGGTGATAGTTTGAAAACCAAACTTGATAGAACGTTGTTCAATAGTTGAAATCAATGGTCTCTATGACGTTTATTTTTTTTTACAATAAAACATTTTATTTCTTGAGATTTTTTGAAAACACATAAATTTTGAATTTTTTATATTTTGGAAACTAGGAATTTTACAAATGAGTTTGTTTGACATAAATGAAAGGTCTACCTACCCCTCTACTACGAAAATAAATATCAAGTCACTAGGAAAAAAAACTATGCATTTTGAAACAGTTTACCCGTTTTATTTAATTAAAAAAAGAGTGTTCGTAGTCAGAGAGCCGATAGCGCTTGACGTATCTTACAACGAGGCTGTGACTGGCCATGGTGAAAACAGGAAATGGCTATTTCGACGGGGTGACAAAACGATAGAAATAGGGCTCGCTTACCGATATTTTGCTATGACAAACGAATAAAGGCGAATATTTCGAAAAACCATTATGACAATCTTTAAACATGTTAGTAATAAGGTAATTGACAAATAATAATAATTATTATTATTATAATGGTACGAAGCGAAGTTGTCAACAACTTGAAGAACATGCATTGTATGTTAGAATGACCAGCCAAGAAAGAAAAATCCGCTTGTGGTCTGGCCGGCTCAAGCTGGCCAGCTAAGAGAATGGAATGTCAGTCAAGCTGACAACACTGTTGGGTAGCGATAACAGGTTGGAACAATCAGACACCTCTGTAATGGAGATAAAATTTCACATCCTTTCAGCCAGGCTCCAAGCTGAAGCGGGAGAGAGGGGGGGGGGGTAGGAAACCTCTACACAATAGGAAATCACGTGACCACTGCAGAGCGGTGAGGGGGCGGGGCCAGAGAGCCGGGATAGGTGAGGGGCGGAGTGGAGAGCCCATGACAGCCAATAGCTGAACGAGTTGTATGTCAACATGTTGTGAAGGAGTGAGACGCAGGTGTGGAGACAGAGAAACATGTATGGACATGCACGTAGCGCGGAGCGCCGTACACAGGGCTCTTGTACAACAAAATTCAATAAATAAATAAATAAATAAAAAGTACACAGGTTCACACAACATGTAATTTATTGATCCAAGAATTAATAGTAGAGTTAAATCCTAACCATTTTACATATAGTTTATTTCCTTTTTGTTTCAACACTTTTTCCACAAGGTAATGTTTAGGAAACGCTGTTTTCTGCAGTTCATGGAGATAAAATCTACCTTTTATGGGTTGATGATTGAGGTCCTCGAGTAAATAAGTGACTGGGCTGTCCAGGTTGACTTGACGAATTCGAAATAGTTCAGTTCCCCACTGTGGGGTGTAGCCCTTATTGAAGGCAGACTTAAATTTGCTCACACGAACAAAATCCCAAATTTTCAGTCGGTGACGTTTAGGGTCTGCTGATTTTATGGGGTTAAACAGTTTATCCAGTCGCTGAATATTTTTGATCACGAGGCGTGGCTTGGTCACAACTGTTCTATGTTTGGTGTTATTGTAACGTGACACTAGCTCTGGTAACTTGTCCAACCAGCGATAAGTGCCCTGAGCGGTAAACGCTTTCCACATATGCGTTATCAATGTGCGGGTAAACCACTCGACCACGCTGGCTTTGAACTTGCTGTACGTGGTTTAATGGTAAATATCCTTAGATTTGAGAAAACTGGAGAAAACCTTGTTGAAAAATTATTTTCCTTGATCAGTTTGTAGCAACTGAGGTTCACGTTTGGAGTGTTGAATAATATGTTGAAAAGCCTTGGTAACTAGTGGACCAGACTTGCGACGCACAGGTTCAGCAAAGGCCATTTTGCAATAGACATCAATGACGGTCAACATATAGCGTACACCGTTGTTAACGCTAGCTTAGGGTATCATTTCAACCAAGTCATCCTGCCAAAGTTCATCCACGCCTCGTGAAATCACCTTGAGTCGCAGATAGCGACGTCTAGCTGGACGATGCAACTCGTGAACAATACCCATTTTAATGGGCGAGGGCTTAAACAATATTTTTGGATTTCGAAGTTCTTGTTCAATTTCTTGAATTTCCCAATCGTAACCGGTATGGCCGGCTTGACGTGAAGCATGCAACAACTGTAGCCGCTGGACGAGCTTACTGGGATTGTGCCAGTAGGTAACATCCGCAATGGGTTTTAATGGTTTAAATGTCACTCCCGAAGCGGACGCTTTACGACGACCACTTTGACTGGTGGGAAACATTTTTGCAATGATGTTTTTATATTGTTGAGATATATTGGCATCCACTTGTTGAGTGGGATCATACTGTGTTTTGTGGGCATGGGTGTTCAATAAAATCGATTTATATTAGCCAAGGTCCTCTGACGTATAATCATGGGAAGAGGGTGTTCGAGGGAATAGCAGCTTAAACAGTCCTGGCGTTAATTTATAGTTGATGTTCTTAATAACAGCTATAGTACGAGCAAATTTAATGGATGAATCCCCAATTTAAAAACTATCACCCTCATAGCGAACACCATACGTGGTATCTGTGTTTCCAATAAATAGTTCGGTGAAATAGGGTTCTAGTGTTGCTCCATAATATTTTATTAAAATGTTTTTCATTTAAGCTTTATGTTGAGGGCTGGCCAAGAGTTGTGAAAACGGAGACGATCTGGAAGGGCAAGGTGTTTCGACCATGGCCAAGGATTTCTTTTTTCTTAAAAACTCTGCAAGGGGTGAGGACTTTTTGAGGCGAAAACATTTGTTCCTCCTCATCCTCAACTTCGCTAACACTAGTCAAATCTTCGTGTTCCTCTTCCTCTTCCTCAGGGTCCTCGTGTAGCGTCTGTGAGGCTTGTGAAACGGTGGGTAGCGTTTCATATGGCGTGAAAGAGGGTTTCAACGTGGCTTTTAGCCGAGGTGCTAAATGTTGTTGAATAAACAAAGCATGATCCGCACGTGATCGTTTCAATTGACGAAACTTTTGGCGAATAGTATTTTTTTCTCTAATAAATGCTTTTTCAATTGACTGCTAACGCCATGGTGTCTTGACAAATGACTTGAGAGGGAATGAGACAGTGCCTTAAATAGCAATAAAATGATCAAACCCTAAGCGATACCGTCCTTGGTTGAGTTCACTTTGTTTGCCAATGACCAAACAGGCATCTCGTTGAGTGTTCCAGCATTTGGCACACAATTCAGTAAACATTTGAAAGGTCATATCCGGATTCACATGTTCTTTATAAATGTGACGACTATTCCTCTCGTCCTGGCGAAATAAAACAATGACATTGGCATTGTCCCAAATCAACTGTTTAGACATTTTAGAATACGTTTGTCCAAGATAGAAGCAATCGATATGTTTGTGTCTACCCATGCTGAAATAGCTTTTAATGATGCCTTCCTTGACGTTCAGTGGATACATCATCGAAAATCATGAGTGAATCAGGCTTTACCTCATCCGGTGAAATAACATTTTCTTGCATGGAAAATGTAAAATAACCCATATTTTCATTTTGTAATCCAGACATGGCTTGATCCAGAAACACGTAGAGGGGTTGGTAGAGAGATATTGCAAAAATATAAATATTTTGAAAACGCAGACCATTGGGCGCTGTAATGAGTGTTAGCAAAAGATTAGTCTTTCCACAGCCGGAAGGCCCCACAATGATGCAGGGAATGGAATATGGAATCAGTGAACCATGGCTTTGTTCACGTGATGTAGGACAGAGATGGGAAACCATGTCCCCCACGGGGACTGACTCTTGCTGCTTAATAATCTTCATATCAACTAAGGCTTAGCGAGGCTAGCAGGCTGTCTATATACAGGGCACTCAGCCTTGTTATAGAAACAGTAGACTCGTACTACAGTTTGACGATGGATGTCTTTGGACGTGCGTTCATGGCCAAAGCTAGGTCTGTCCCCATACATAATCCTAAAGAAGAAACAGTTCCTGTTAATAAACACCATGTGGATAGGTCAGTAGTGCCACGCACAAAACAGGGAGATTATGACTTTAAGGGAAAGGGGTTAACCCATGTAATGCATCCTCAAGTGTCTACAGACGTTACTACAAAAAAGTATGTGGATAACAAAGTGTATGAGTTTTATTACAAAGTGCCTCAGTTTACGGTGAATGGCTATACGCTAATCGCCATCGTATTATTCACGTGGAAGACCCGCAAGACGAAGACGATATCTGTACCAAGCGTTACGTGACCTATAAAAATGAAAATGCTTTATAAATTTATCCCATCCGTATTTTTAGTGTATCTAACAAATGAAAAACCTGTGAATGACAGAAACCAGTTACCGCTAGTCGATGACCAGCACTTGACCTTTGCTTGCTTCGGGTTTAAGCCACTATCGATTACACTATGATGGAACCATTCACATGAAATACGTGATGCCTGATGAGAACCATTTACTAATAGAGGTAAATGGTCATAGGATGTTGGTCCATAACCATGAAATGGTCAATGCAGGTAACGAGTTATCCTTTCATCTCATATTGACATGGGATGAAAAGCAAGCGGGAAAAACCACAAACGATTTCCCATTTTATGTGGAATTGGAATATACAGCCATGAAATAACAATCTGACGTTAGTTGAGACTTAAACTTTCTTGTGAAAGGTTGTTGGTCATCATCATGGTGAAACAAAGATATCTGGTGAGAAAGACTAAAAAGGCTAAAAATAAGACTCTGTCCTTGGCAAAGCCTGGGCTTAAGGCATTAGTGGAGAAGCCCTTGCGAAAGGAAAATATAAAAAATGACGTGTTGACCATAAGAAAAGCCCTTCGAGCAGCACAGAGACGTGTTATTCCAAAACGTCAGCGACAGGGATCAAAACGTGGGCGAGTGATTCCCGTCCCCAAACGAGCAGGATTTTTACCTGCTTTATTTGCCGGTCTGGCTGCTCTTGGTTCACTTTAGGGTGGTGCCAGTGCGGTGGCGTAAACCATTAAAGCCGCACAGCAGGGCAAGCGACAACTAAAAGATAGTTAGCGACACAATGAAACCATGGAAGCGATTGCTATGGGGGGCTAGAAATGCCAATTTAAAGCCAGCCTTTTATCAACAAGGATTTGGGATTTCACGATTTTGAAAAAAAAAAACTCAACCATAGCAAGACTTGCCCTGACTCATCACCAAGTGGAAAGCTATGCTAAACAACTTAAGCTTTCTCATTTTCGAGGTGTGTTTATGCGTAACCAATTACCTCCACGACCGTGGAAACAGGAATGTGCTGTTGTCAATTTGGATGAGCACCGAAGACCAGGAATGCATTATGTAGCTTATGCCAAAGAGGGATCCACCGTATGGTACTTTGTCATTTTTGGGAATTTGCCTCCACCCATGGAACTAGTGACCTATTTTGGAATCAGGATCAAGATATATTATAATGTGAAACGTGAGCAAACGTTTAACAGCCAATAATGTTGATGTTTGTGTTTACATTTTTTATATAAGTCACAGCATTAGCAAATGTCAACAGTATTTCGGCAGAAAGTAAGACGTTTACACTGCATGGACGTGGACCTGAAGTCAGCCTTTTACCCGCCTATCAAAGTGTGTGAACGACCTTATGTTTCGGGACTTGTTTAACTAATAATAATAATATCGTATGGCCTCGGGTGCCGTGTGCAAGCTTTATTTCACTTGAAACGTACAATAGAATATACAACATACGTGAAAATGTGAACAACAAGTTTTGCTATGATAATTCTGTGCTCACTCTGAACTCTGGTGGATACACGATAGATGATATTTATGAACACATTTATGTGGTGTTGATCAATGAATATGGTTTAAAGTCATTTCTCGATGGAACGCACAAGTTTGAACTTGTAGGAAACACCAAAACTCATTGCTGCAGTATTTCCTCCACTTTTAAGATTGACTTTAAAACACAACCCGATTCCATTGGTTCATTACCAGGATTTAAATCACGCGTGTTGGAGCCCAACAAAAAACATGAATCAGACGATGAAGTGAAATTGATTGAGGACCATCATTTATCGGTGACATGTTATATTATTAGCCAAGTGTACACCAATCAAGATCCATCGTATTCGCTTTATAACTTTATTGTGACTTCACCCAATGACTATATTGTTCCTGAAAACCCTCCAGTGGTGCTTTTTCATTGTGTGGCTGTCGATGGTAATAGTAATATAACATTAAGACTGATCAATAGAAAGCAACAACTCATTCATCTAGTTTCTACAACACCAGTGACTTACAAGTTGGTGCTAAAGCCACTATGAAGCTGGTGTATAAATCAACAACACCGTCTAGGAATGGTGTTAGTTGTTTGCCATGTGAACACACGTTAACATCTAAGGACAAGCAGATTTTACAGCATTTGGGTTACCACGTCAACCCCCATGATGAATTCTATTCTAGAGATAGCGAACCACATCGAGGAGCAACCAGGGGTGGTAAGAATTGAACTTCATTCCTATCAAGCTCAAACACCTGGACTCAAAAACAATGATGAAATTCAATTTGTTATCAACAACCAAGATATTTACACCCTAACGCATGAAAGTGTCATTCAGATTAAAGGCCGGCCCACCAAATCCGATGGCTCAGCACCCACCACATCCAAGTAAGCCAACCACGCTTTTGCCTTTCTGTTTTCTGAGGTGCGCTATGTCATTAACGATATCGTGGTGGATAACACTTGAAAAGTGGGTATTTCCAGTGTCATGAAACTATATCCCTCTTATAGTGAGGAAGAAGGTAAAACACTTTGCATGGCAGGTTGGTGTCCTGACTCCACCAACGACCGGATGGTACTCGTCGATGGGACCTTTACCGGATATTTACCCCTTAACCTGATTTTAGGCTTTGCTGAAGATCACCAGCGCATTGTGGTCAACGCAAAGCAAGTGGTTTATTTAGTGAGAGACAGGAGTGATAATAATGCCCTCAAGGGAGCCGACAATGCCCCCATTGATTCAAAGATTCAACCACAACGCATGCTATGGAAAGTGCCCCATGTGACCCCTGACGATGGCAGAAAACTGGACATACTCAAGATTGTAAAGAGAGATATGCCTCTACCCATGGAATTTAGAAGCTGGGCACTCGATAAGTACCCGCCATTGCCCACTACAAACACGCACAGTTGGTCTGTAAAAACAGCCCGCTATACAGAGGGACCTCTCTACACGATCATGGGTTTTCAAACAAATCGCAAGTATCAACAATCCAAATATGCCACGTAATTTGATCATCTGCAATTGAGAAATGCACATCTTTTCCACAATGGTGCTGTGTTTCCCTATGAAGGACTGGATTAGGTTTTTCGAAAAATAAGTTTGGTCCCCTGTACTAGTTTTCTAAATTTAGATGGTTGTATTATCAAAAAGAGAACAGCCCCATGCTGTCACCCAAAGCATTTAAGGCAAGGGTGCCACTGATTGTTTTTGACTGTTCTTACTTGGAAGAGTCTCTCAAGCCATCTAATATTGACATCCGACAAGATTTTGAAACGCATGACAATGTACCAGCCAATACGACGGCCTACTGTTGGATTATTCAGCACAAACAAATAAACTATTATCCACTGTCCAACCAAGTGACGAGTGTATAAATAACAGGTCAACCCATGTCAAGCAGCTCAGTCATGCCTTGCTTTAAAGCCTCAAGAGGTGTCACATGCATGAATTTAAACTCTGAGGAACAACGCTTCAAGAACTTTGCAACGTGGCCTGTGCCTTTCATAAACCCTCAAGCCTTGGCGGCTGCTGGCTTCTATTATTTAAAAACAAGAGATGAAGTAAAATGTGCCTTTTGTGCCATTATCATAGACCAATGGGAAGAGAGTGATGAACCCATGCAGAAACATCAGCGCTGGTCACCCGCCTGGCCCTACCTGTGCAGAATGGAGATGGGTAATATACCCTGCCATTCAAGTTATCCCTCACTCGTGCCTCTGAGTGGTGAAAAAACAAGTTACGATGCGTGTGGACTGTATGGTGTCCTTGGTGCTTCGGCGAGCAGCTAACCGTCAAAAACGCCTAGTTTAGAGACATTGGCACATCATCGGTGTTATGGACGTTATAAACACAAAAGACTGTATTGTTGTATGAGTTGGTATCGCCCCTGTCCTAAAATGACAAAATCGTGTAAGACGTGTAATGACAATAAAATGATGTAATAAACAAGTAGTTCCGTGAAGAACTATACAGCCAATTTTCATATATCCTGCTTATGTTAATTGCCACTATCAACATACAAAATTTCAGTCTGATTGCTGTAATAGATTCGTAGATATTGAGAACCGACTAAATATTTCGGATGGTCGTCATGTTGGATTTTTATACGAGTAGGTCCTAGAGGTATGTACTGTTAAATGAAGATTAATGTGTACGTGTAGCATTCAAACTTCAATTGCGTGATTTGGACACAAGAAGTAACAAGAAGATTTTAAAATTTCGCTCAGCTGCCATATTGTGATTATGAAAACAATTGAAATAAATTAGATGCCAGTGGATTAACATTCGTATAAGGATTTACTGTACCAAGTTTCACTGTACTAGGATGGTTAAATTGCGAGAAACGTCCATGTGAATATTTATAATTCGCGCCGCCGCCATGTTGGATTTGTGATCACCAGGTTATTTAAAGTCCTATAGGTGAACTTAAGTTCATAGCCCCTATGAACATAAAAAAATCAGTTTGATTGCTATAATAGATTCGTAGATATTCAGATCCGTCTAAATATTTCGGATGGTCACAATGTTGGATTGTTAAATATATAGGCCATAGAGTCATGTACCATTAAAGGAAAATTATTGCGTAGGTTCATTATTCAAACTTTCACTTCGATCGCATGACTACAACACAAGAAATCAAAACATAATTTTAAAATTCGCACAGCCATCATCTTGAGGTTTTGTAAACAATTGAACTAAATTAGATACCAGTGCATTACAATGTGTATAAACATTTCCTGTACCAGATTTCATTGCGTTTGGAACATTAAATCGCGAGAAATGTCTATTTAAAATGTTCAAATTCGCTTGGCGGCCATGTTCGTTTTGTAGTTAACCGGTTTCTGAAAGTCCTATAGATGAACATCCAGGAGTACAAAATTTCAGCGTGATACCGCTAATAGTTTCAGAGATATATAATGCCTGTGAAATATTTCGCACATCCACCATCTTGTGGTTATGTAAACAATTGAACGAAGTTAGATGTCGGTACATTACAATGTGTATTAACATATACTGTACCAAGTTTTATTGCGTTTGGTTGGTTAAATTGCGAGAAACGTCTATTTAAACTCGCAAATTCGCGTGGCCACCATGCAAATTCGCGTGGCCACCATGTTCGTTTTGTAATCACCAGTTTTTCAATAGTAACATAGGTAAACTTCTAGTAGTTCCCTTTATCACCGTAAAAAATCCAGGGTGATATCGGGAATAGTTTCAGATATATTGAATGCTGATGAAATACTTCGCAGAGCTGCCAATGTTGGATTGGTGAGACGTAACAAAATTTCAAGGGCACGTTCGGGGTCGTCCGGAATATTGCTATAAACTTGCCGAGTTTCATTGAAATCGCTCCAGCCATTTAGAAGTTATTAGGGGACACACACACGCCTCACACACACACACACACACGGACAAATGGTGAGCTCATAAGACTATTTTTTCAAAATTGAAAATAGGCTAAAACACTTAGGTGGTTGTTCTTGTTAATATTATTTCTCATGTCCCCTGCCCTACTCCAACCTCAATTTTTTTTAAACTAGCATGGCATGTAAGTCCGTGTCATGGTCATAACTTAGTGGTCAATCGTCAGTCAGTCGTCAGTTGAACTTGGTCTAGACAAGCGTTAAAAAGGTTGCGCACACTCATTGCCGATTGCCAAGGGTATAAAATTGGCGACAACAAATTTATATTTAAACAAGTGGCCATTATCGATTGTACCACTTTTGGATATCGCAAGCTATGCATTTGGTATTTAAACCACTCCATGCTTTTGATTTGTTGTGTGAAAAAGATCGTAAACAAACCCAGTGGATTGAAAATCATAAGCAACTAGACTGTAATCAAGGAACCATTTCCTATAAATATTTGGACGTGGTCATGAAAGCCCACTTGTCCTCGCCCAATGTGGTATTTGTGAAAGGTAATGAAAAACGTGAATGGTTGCAACCATTTTTCGCTTCTGACTGTCATTGTATCGACCTCATGGAATTGGGCTCTGCAAACGCGCTTGGATACTTGTTCCTGTGGCAACATTACCCATACAGCCCCAGCGGATGCGTGGCGTCTCTTTCATTGGTCAACCTCTCATGCCTGCTGGGAGTTGTTGAACAAAATTATAAATCAAGATTTACCTTTGAATGACGCCAGTGAGAATTCTACAAGCAACGTGTAAACATCTACAGAACGTGATACCATGGAGAAAGGTGATGCTACAGACAAAGCCATTGGCAAGTTCTTTGTGTGCAAAAAGAAACTAGACAGTATTACCAAACAGGAATTATTGTTGCTCCCCAAGTCATTCATTTATTATGTGGCCGCCAACGCTGTGAAAAAATCTGGCAACATGTACCAAAATCATGCACTCAAGACCCTGTGCTGAGTGAATTGTAACCCTGTACGGATTACGATCACCATAAGCATGTGGCCATGGCAAAAATACCCTCTATGCGTCAGTGCGCAACTTGCCAGCTGGGGAAACTGTATCGTGGACATAAAAGTCAATGTAATGACTTTGTTGAATCATTCCACGTGTGTCATGGCGAGAAAAAGCAACAAAAACAACAACAAACACAAACATCGTCCACATAGGAGGAGGAAGATCAAGCCTTTTCACCATCCATGGAAAAGGATATGTCAGACCTGTACTGGCAATGGCGTCATAGACAAAGTGATTCAATACTTACCTTTCGAAATCCATCTCCCAGGTTATCGTTTTTGTGGTCCTGGGACTCGTCTCGAAAAACGTTTTGCAGCGTGGTGATGTACCCATCAATCTTCTGGATCAAGCATGTAAAGAACACGATCTTTCTTATCGCCGTAGTCATCCTGGTTTAAGACATGTGGCAGATAAATTGTTATTGAAAAAAGCTAAACAACGTTTCACATGCTGTGATACCTCAGTGGGTGAGAGGATGGCAGCCCTGATTGTGATGAGTGCTATGAAAGGAAAGTTGATGATGCATGTACATAAACATTGAAGAATTGAGGAATGAGCAATCGGGATTTGTTTGTATTGTATTTTCTTTTGCCAAACAAAGGTTTACCAGAGCACGATGATTTTTTAATTTTTAAAAATCATGATGTTGATGGGCTGATTTTTCATATTCACAGTTCACACATGGACAATTTGCCATTTCGAATTTACAGTATTTTAAAAATGTCCGTTTGAAGTTTTACGTTTTTGATGATATTGATTTCCGTTTTGTTGTTTACACTTTTAAACAATGTCCGTTTGAAGTTATTGAATTTTGATATTTCACACGTGCCCATTTCCAGTATATAAAATGACATTTTTACCTATTTTTAATTTTGCTGATGTGGAAACTTGGATTTTTCCATTTTGCTGTTTTTACATTTTTTCCATTTGTTGTATGTCGAAAGTTCATTTTTTGTCAATGATGTTGATGCAAGTGCTTGACCATGATGATGATGCAGTAATTTTATGGGATTGCGGAAACGTAGAGGTCAACGACTACTGCAGGTAAGACTGTTTTACAAAAATAATGTCTATATACCGCTACATTTCAAATAAAACAAAACTATTGACAAACAAAATGACTATTGACCATTTGATATATAAGTGACAATTTCCCCACCCACCCTACCTCACTGTGTTTGCTCTGGTCACACATACACACCAGCTTTCTCTCAACTCATACATTCACACCTGTCTTTGGGAACAAATACAACCACTTTATTTATTCCCAAAAGCACATTCTCTACATGCACACTTATCCCAAAATAACTTTTTTTAGTTTACCATTTAACATTTTACCATTACAAAAAAATTAAATACTAGACATCAAAGTTACTAAAAAATTATTACTCATTGAATATTTACACAAAAAATACAAATAACACTTTTGTACAGTTTAAAAAAATTCAAATTATTTACCAAACAATTTTTTTAAATACGGTTGCACAGAGCTTTTACAGAGAAAAAGGTCTAAGTGGGTTTCCACTATTTACAAAAAAATGCTATTTCCAAAATCCACTATTTAAAATGGCAAAAACAAATATTAAAAAAATATAAAAATATAAAAAAACAGTCATTATGTCCTTCAGAAGGGGAGGAAAACCCGCGACGTTTCATTAAAAAGGCACCCCCCCCCCCTGACTACAGTCTCCCATTTCCGGTACCTGGGGGTGACTATGCAGACATCTGGGAACGTCTTTACGATGCACGTGAGAGAGAGGCTGGACGCTGCACTGATGGCTATGAGCGACATCGAGCATCTACGCAGCCTATCCCCGAAGACGGCAATACGACTTTTTTGGTTAAAAAGAGCACCAGTCGCGATGTATGCCCTGGAAATTATTTGGAAACATCTTAGGCACAGACATCTGGCAACGCTGGAAAGGATCAAGGGAATGTATCTAAAAAGAGCCTTATGCCCATCCAAGTTCACGCCCTCGCGGCTTGTGTATGTCATGACAGGGGAACTACCCTTTATTGGAGAAGTCAGATTGCAGATGCTCATGCCGCACACACTGGGATTTGGGGAGTATTTAGTCTCATGACAGCAAATATAAATGACATTTGGCGTGAATTTTATACGACAGAGGTTATGACTGAACAGGACTGCGTGCAAGGATCCTACGAGCTGAGACATATCTTGACGCGCTTTACGGTCCATGGTTTGCACCACCGGATCTGCATGAGAGAAGTCTATCACCAACCAGACGAAATATGCGTGTGCACGCTTTGTAAGGGTCCTTGCGACAGATACCACCGTGAGGACGTGCAAGTGCAGAGAGGTGTGTCTGACGAAATTCTGTGAAAATTAAAAATATATGGACACCCCTCGGAAAGAGGCATTTACAGTGGCAACGACAAAATTTTGTTAATGATGGTTCATAAGAACCACGTTCATGCACATTGTGAGTGAGGCGTGCAGGATTTGAGGACGCGGACCTTAGAGACCTAAGTCGAGACCTTTAACACATGGTGAACTAGATGGAGCACCGACCATCCAATGACTACACTTTTCGAGTAGAGGTTGTAAAATAAAATAAAATTTAATATCAAAAACAAGACATTGCAAAAGGGGACGTGAGGGATGCATGAAATGGTAAGATGAGGGATGATGGGCCTGTAATAAAATATGTACATGGTATTATAAAACAGTAAAACAATAAAACGTAAAACACACAATAAAGATCTATAAAAGGAGAATGTCGACGACGAGGAGAATGCCTAAGTCGCTGGAGATCGTTCAGTAGAGGGGAAGAAATTAACGATAGTGTTAATAGTGCGTTTCGTTCCACCACAGGCTGACTACTAGAAGGTAGTCAGAAGCATCATTCTTAGAAGTACATAAAATCGTGTCTCCCACGAACTGTCTATCCGACCACCCTTACATTAAACTGTATGTCACGCCAAGCAACCCAAAGAAACAACCAACAACAGCAACGACCCTTAAATGACCCGTCAATAAACACAGAATAATTACACGTACAACGAACACACATTCCATCATCTCGGAAGAGTAACCAATACACCTGATTTAATAACGTAATGGGATCACGCATTGCTTGCTGACTGAAGGTCACAACAAAACAGAACAACACTAAACATGACCCTCGACCTTCAGTCAAATTCCCCCTTAAACAAACGACATAAACACAACCCTTAATATCAAGACTAGAACCGTGATTGTAAATGAAACATATTTCTGAAACATACTTAAGATAATGCTTGCCCAGTCTCCAAGGATAAAAATAAAACCTAATCGGCCATCCTTGGAGTGCACGAATGACAAGCATAAAAAATTACAAACCCATAATTAAAATCGCGAACTAACCTCAAGAATACCAGTCCCTAAAGGTCCCTGAAAGATCCCATACTCTTGCAAGGGGTTAGGAACTGGTAAGAAACATCTCTCATAAATACAATCGCGTTTCACAACATAAAACAAACGCAAGTATCACGCACAAAATAAAACTCGACTAGATACGAAAAGAAACAACAACAACAAGCACCCATTTAAATTAATAAACCCAAAAACAAGGAATTTGATTCTCCACTACGTGCGTATATAAACAAACTGGGGACAAAATAAACACCAAATGACTTCATAGAAAAACACGAACAGTCTCCAGTTTAACCCTACTTTAGCAGGTTGAATTAAGGAACTTTTAACACTGAAACTTGGGGAAAATGCATTGAATAATGATCTTCTTCAAAACACGATTACACAGAGCTACAAAGGCAATATTTCACTTAGCTGAGACTCCGAGACGTTCTGGAAGGTCTCTGATGATATTTCATTTAATAATTATCTCATATGACAAGAAATCTCCACTGCCAGACAGAGGCCTGAATCCCGCCATGTTTCCTCAGCGTTTATAACCTCGAAGATCAATAGGAATTAATTAACACGTAACATTTTCAATAGAATAGTCGGCAGTAGGCATTATGTCGGCTCAACATCTTATCCGTCTTCTCGGCATAACAATTTAGTCGCGATAACAATCGCCGAAGGCGTGTTTCTTAGACAAGGATTAGTTCTCCAACGCGGGCGCATTCCTTTTTCAGACGTGCGGAAATTATGATCTCTTAGATGTATTACTAGAAACCGCTAGATGGAAATAACGTCGAACAGATCTTAAAATTGTACCGGCTCAGTGAGCAATAAAGTATTTATTTAAAAATACTAAAATCTACGAGTTACAAAATTCCATGTCCCTAAACGAACAAACAGAGGAATCACACCTACTCCTCCTTGCGACCATAGCCCCCAGGGCAGACTGGTAAGCAGGTCATCAGCCCACACTCGTTTGTAATCCATGGAGGCGAGAATGCGTCTTCTCTGTTCCACAAGATACAAATGATGGTTGCTGGATTCTATCCTGCACGGTGTATGGGACATAGCTTTGCCAGTGTGTAAAGCCGCCAGATAGTCGTCTACACGTAGCGATTTTACCACTGCCTTACCTACACATTTTGCTCATTTGGCTTCCTTACAGTTTAGTGTGCGATAAGTATACATTTTGGAGGCCAAATCTACGAATGCCGTCATTATGGAATCAACGCATTCATCTTTTAAAACGCCCATTTCCTTCTTATTTATTTTGGGCAGCTGAAACACGTTGTCAGCGCTATACGAAGAGGTGTCAAACCAGCCACTATCCTGCCTCATGACGTCATAGTGGTTGCAGTGGCGAATGTGGTAAATGAATGAGTCCGTATCCATATACAAAAGAGAGACATCCTCAAAATATTGTTTGACAAACTCATAGTGGAATCGATACATGACCGATTTGGAAAAGCCTAAAATGACTTGACCCAAGTAAATGAGCTTATCCATGGGCACGCTGGTCTTGCTCAATTCAATAGTGGCGAAATCATCATAGATAATGTTGATCGATTTAAAATTTGGCTTGGCAATGTACCGCCGGGCACCCCACCGCCCGTCCCAGACATTCACCGACTTAATGTCACTGTATTTGCGGACATTTTCCACGGTCCTGCCATAGATGCAGTTGTTCATTAATTTAAAAAAAAGTAATTTCAAACTGCTGTGTTGCCATTTGTTAGCGCTCTGTGTTGAGTCTCATGTATGGCTCGAGCCATGCTTTTTGAGCAAACGAAATACCTCTATGAATTGTCTTCAACACCAAGCCTAGAGAGAGGCATTTCACCAACATTTGGACATGAGGGATATTCAATATCCACTTCTAACACATATCCACGGTCTGTTTCTTGACTAGCCTTGTTCACATCAAATTCTGACACTTGTTTTTCTGTCAGCCAAGCAAAATCCCCATAGGGAAAAGGCTGACCCATGGCGTAGCCATACAAATTAATCACGTCATAGTACATTAAGTACGATTCTGGTTTGTCTGGTGAATAATCAGGCATGTAGACATTGTTCGCTTCAGCATGGCGCTGGTTAAGCGACACAATGCCCTTTTCAAAAAATAGAACCATGTCTACATCAGTGAGTAAACCCAATTCCACTTGAGTGTATTTCAAAGCGGTATCAAATGAGAGCCCACGACTCGTATAATAGTGAGCCGGGTCCAGACCATAAATGTGCTGACACAAATCACGGAACATTTGAAACACATCGGTGAGTAGCAATACATCCAGTTTTAGATAATGCATAGCATATTCACCTAACTTCTTGATAGAAACCACTCGCCAAACTTGACATTCATGTGCATATTCTTCATTGGAAACGGTACTGCGTGTTAGTTCGGAGTAATGTTGTCTTGTGGTGGGAGTGATCTTTGATTTAACACATCCCAGTTGTTGCAGAAATCATACGGGAATATACCTTTCCGAATGAACAATTGAAACTGCTCTGGATTTTCAAAATGCTTTCCAGTGTATTTTAACTCCTTATCATCCAAGCCATTCACAAGACTGTCTAGCGAGGATGCCATAAACTTAAATGAATCCAAAAATGGAATGCTTAAGTTGCCCAACCATCATGTCAGGGCTGTAAAACGCTCATGGTTTTGGGGATAATGGTAAACGAGCCCCTGTCGACATGACCCAATTCACAAATCAAAAACTGAATGTCATAATTCACCAGAATGTGGAAAAAGACATTGATATTTCGCGAAGCACGATACTTTAAATTGCATTGGCTGTGCGCGGCTCCACGAAACTCTCCCGTAATGTGCGAGTGATCACGAACGGTGACTTCAGCACTGATCAGGGGCTTTTCACAAATATGGCATGTAGTGGCATCCTCATGCTGCTGCTGCTGTTCTGGAGATAGGCTTATGGGTTCTGGGTGGTCCAGTAACCCCTGTACATGATGAGCCAACTTATCAAGTTCTTCCAAAAACCATTTCGCACAATCTGGATCCTCACGGGATTTGTATCAGGATTGTGTGGGGTCATAGGCACACACCACATTAAATCCTATGGCAAAAGGTTCATGTTTTTGAATGGGTGTAGTTGAGCTGATGGTGGAATCTGGTTCACATCCTGCCATGGGTGTGGTGAGAGCTTCGAAATCTGCATACACCACATAGTGGACAGTTTCACGCTTGTGAATGTCGTTAAATTTCAAAACAGCTTTGTCCCCTTGTGGCAATATCAGACTCACCGCTTCCTGTGAAACACAATCTACCCAATGGCGTTTTAGAAGCGTAGGGGTTTTAAAATATTGCAGACAACGCTCACAAATATGATATTTACATTCATATTTAGACATTTGACTGCTTATCAATTTATTTAAGCTTTTAAACAGGTAATAGTGATTCACCTCGCCCTCAGACAGATATAAAAGATGAATGTGGTGTCGTTTCGGTCCTTTTGTGGCATAATGAGGACCCACAATCTCATTACCATCAAGGCCATACACCATGAACGAAAAGTTCTGGTTGTCTTGTTCAAACCTATGGATTTCCGTTAAGTCCATAGGGAACGATACCCTAGTTAAATGTTAATGTTGTTTTAATTTTTGAATCATGGCCTTGTACTTTCCTGGCCTCCAACATGACGTTTTTCTGGTTGCAAATAGGCAGCCACAGCCCACAGACAGCAATCATTGTCATGATTCACAATATTCACCACTGCCTTTTTCGAAGCTATTGCTGGTGGTGTTTTAATATAGCTAGACCCAGCATACAACGGGTTGAATTTACAAATGTTGATTTGTAGGTAATGGATTTCGTCTAATGCTATACCCCTTGGTCCTTGATGCAGTTTATAAAATTTTGATAGCAAGGCATTCACCACATGGCTTTGATACCAATCTTTCAGATTATCAGCAATCAAAAGCTGTTGCATTTTACTGCCAATATAAAATGTTTTTTATGCTCACCGTCCTTGTTTTTATATTTGAAATCGCACAAGAGTTGTGTATTTACCTTTTAAGCCGTATGCAACTTTTGCGCTGTACAAATTTGTTCTTTAATATTTCAAAACATGATTCGATCAAGTCTTTTGGGTTTAAACTCTCTCTCTCTAACATTCACCACGCGTCCCGAGCAAACGCGTTTCTTAAAACAGGACTCAAGGGGTCCTCAAGTTAAGCTATCTGCAGTGGTAAAATACATGATTTGAATATAAAAACAATCTCACCAGAGTTTCCTGCCGTAGACTGCTCTGTAAGCAATGGTTCCAAACACACACGTTTCTTTTTTAGCAGCGACTGCCGCAGCGGTTTTCAGGCTCACACTAAAAAAAAGAAATAAAATAAACCACCATGAGTGTATCAATTCCAAATAGCACTTTTGTCCAACCTTTAAAAAATTAACATCAAACAGGTTTTTATGTATAATTTTAAAAAATCATACCTTGCTTTGTAAAAAGCTCCGCTTTTACCTTGTCGCAGACTTGAGCAAATTGGTTTCTCCCTCTGTCTGACTGTCCGCCTCGTCCTCTTTTACCCCAACAGGTATGCAGATTATCTAAAACGAACAAAAATGCATCAATGAAATTGTAAAACAATAATAATTTAAACATTGATAAGGATTAAAATAAATTAATCACCATTTAATCGTATACTTACCTCTAATATATAATGTATCCAATAGGGTCACTAGTTGCGTGTTGAGCACACAAATCCAATCACTTTCACGCGGTTAATACACAGTCTATGTGCACAGTGTAACGTTTAAAACAGGAATGACGCACAATGCGTCATGACAAGCAGAACAATCTATTACCTCACCTCTCCCCGCCCCTGTCCGCTCATGCAAGGCACTCTGCTCGGCTGTCTGCAGGTGGGTCTGTTATCTCCGATATAGAGTTGCCACATTGTTCCAACTTGGTATCACCTGACAGCAGTGTTGTCAGCACGACTGGCATTCATGGAGCGCAATATACATTTTCATCTCTGCTAGCCGGCTCTCAGTCGGCCCGGCCAGCCAGCCTCGACAGATTTTTAGTGTTTGTCGTTCAGGCTTCCAGCAAGACATACGAAGGAAGTTCTTCAAGTTGTTTGACAACTATCAAATGCCCCTCGCTTTCATTCGCCTCATACCATTATGAATTTATCATTTGAGGTGCCTAGAATCAAAACCCGCCAAATCCATTCCTTCACTTTTTCAGCAAAGTGGCAAAAACTGTCACAAACGAACCAATACCCAAAACGAAATACGTTTTTCACTAAAAAAAATGAATGAATTATTTTTAAAAACAGTGACGAAGTACGAAGCTGATCTCCGATATAGTTAAAAATGTATGTAGAAAAATATAAAGCAATAATTCGGATTTGTCGGGGTTTGTTACTAAGATTTGGATTTGGCAGGTTTTGATTCCAAAGAGCCCTAATACATTTGAAGTTGCGAAGAGATTGTAGAAACTGCGTAAGCATTATTCAGAAATTAATATTTGAATGAAAGTTAACTAAATATATGTTATAAAATAAAAAAATCGTATAATTTTTGTGTTTTGTTGTTGTTGTTATTGTTGTTTTAAGGGGCGGTTGTGTTTTAATAGAATAAACAGAAAAAGAGTAAAACTCATATTACCCATTCCAGATTTGATTGCCGCTGAGTGTGGCTGTGCCAACGTTTATGTTTATTGTAGCATGAGCTCTGCGGGGCGAAGCAGAGGACACAGCGATGACAGCGTGCAATCTGCACATAGGGCACGCTGCATTGCGTCTGATAAGCGTCACAGGAGCTCATGTCACCATGGACAGTTAAATCCAAAACTGGAGCTGAGTCATATCCTACACGTGCAACTGTACCTGTCAACGAAGCAAGCTGACGTGTGACACATTTACATAAAGAGTAGTTCCCATCTCCACGGCCGGCAATCAATTCCTGAAAGTGTAATAATACTGTACAGTAAATAACCCCTGGCACAACAGCCCGTGAAGGGCCTAATCCCCAGCCATTTGGCCTGCAGATATTGGGGTGCCGCATGACCAGCGCATCGGGTCCCCTCGGCCATTAATCTTGGTTTTCGTGATCGGGGCGCTGCCTCACTGTCAGTTACTCAATTGTCCTCACGAGGCTGAGTGCACTCCGTTCCAGCCCTCACGTCAGTTTCCAAAATCCCTGACGGAGCCGGGAATCGAACCCGGGGCCTCCGGGTGAGAGGCAGGCACGCTACCCCAACACCACGGGGCCGGTAATACTGTAGCCTACAGTACTGAACAATAATAAGTAAAAGCGTCAAATTAAACTAATATTCAATTACTATGGTCCAGGCCTTTAGAGACAAAACTATCGTCATTCAACTATTAAATCACATTCTTTACTGGAAGTCATAGCTACACAATTTCTGTTTCTACCTCATCCTGAATAGTAGTTTCTCAATCATCCTCATTCTCTTCGTGTTCGTCACGAATCTCCAGATTGCAATAAAACTGCAGCTCTACATTTTCCCTCCATCATTCTCCAGAATGCTTCGAAAGCAGTCTCGAAACATCTTTCACTTCTTGTGCCTGAAGGACAATCCCTCTGTTTATGGCTTCTGGCTTTACGTGAGTCATATCAAAATCAGGTTTCGTGACCCGTTTGTGTTCGCAAATGTCAGTTCTGTGGAAAACATCACCCACACCAGAATGTTATTGTTATTCTCGTTCTCTGTCAAAATTATCCAAACCAAATTATTATCAGAAAGTACAACAACATAAACCATTCTAATCACGTCAGGCAGGGGTACATTCTCCGACTAATGCACGTAGGTAAAGAGTACACAATTCGCAAAGCATCATGGAAGGTAAGATGGCGGATCTGGGTGCTCCTATTGGCTGATGTGGATGTGGCGGGTTTTGTGACCAAAAATGGCGAAACTGTCGTTGGACTTGGCGGATATTGCAACTAAGCCTCACCTTTGACTTCGTTTTACAGTAGGATGTAGCGGGTTTTGTAACAAAATAATAGTTTTAATGAATTCAGCGCAGCAAAAGCTACATGAAACTATGCTTATCTCAATTTTCATAAAATATGGATTTGGCGGGTTTTGATTCAAGGCGCCTCATTTGTCAATTCAGTCACTACTAACATGTTTAAAGATTGCCATGAGGGATTTTGAAATATTCGCCTTTATTCATCCGTGATAGGAAAATATCTGAAAAAAGCGACCCCTCGTTCTGTCGTTTTGTCGCACCCCTCGAATTAGCCATGTCCTGTATTCACCATGGCCATTGATAGGCTCGTTGTAACACAACGCAAGCGCTACCGGCTCTCTGTCTACGACCTCTTTTCAGATTTAAAAATTAAAAATAAACAGGTAAAAAATGAAAATGCATTGTTTTTGTCCTAGAGACTTGAAATTTATTTGGGGAGTAAAGGGAGTAGGGACCTTTCATTTATGTCAATCAAACTTTTTTGTAGAATTCCTAGTTTCTAAAATATAAGAATTTCAAAATTGAACTGTTTAAAAAAAATGTTATAAAAATAAAAAGACATAGAGTCCATTCGTTTGAACTATTTGACAACGTTCTATCAAGTTTGGTTTCCAAACTATCGCCTACTTTCAAAAACAAACAAAAATATAAAAAATTAAAAATATAACAAGTCGTCTATAGCAAAGAGGACGTCATCCCAACGCCAACAGTACCTCATTCGTTAAAATCCGACCATGCGTTCACGAATTAACGCTCATGTTCGCGGGAAAGTAGGCTATTTTTGTCGTACACAATTAACACTTGCCGTCGTCCTAGAGGGCATAGGGACCTTTCATTCTCGTCAAACAAACTTTTTTCTAAAATTCACCGTTTCCAAAATAGTGCCAATTTCAAAAACAATAATGTTGAAATTAAAAAAATATATCCCAACACACATTCTTAGCAAAGAGGACGTCATCCCAACGCCAACAACACCGCATTCGTTAAAACCCGATCATGCGTTCGGGAGATATCGGCAAAGTTCGTATGAAAGTAGGGGACTAAGCAGAAGTCTCATCACTACACTACTACCAAATCACAAGTTTTTGTCCTAGAGACTTGACTTTTATTTTGGCGGTAGAGTCTGTAGGGACTTTTCATTAATGTCAAAACAAACTTTTTTTGTAGAATTCTTAATTTCCAAAATATAAGAATTTGAAAATTGGACTGTTTTAAAAAAACATGAAGAATAAAAAGGTATTATTGTAAACAAAAAGGTCATAGTGATCATTCGTTTAAATCATGGCACAACGTTCTATCATGTTTGGTTTTCAAACCAAAGCCTACTTTAAAAAATATTTTTAATATAAGTAGTCCATAGTAAAGCCCCTGTCAGCTCGAGTCCAACGACACCTCATTTGTTAAAATCCGACCATGGGTTCACGAGATATGAATAAGCAGAAAAGTGTGTACTAACTTTTTGAGCACCTTGTGGGTTAGAACTCCTACTACTTATCTACTATAATATCGTTGTTAAAAAGTACAAACAGTTTGGGCTACGTATTGAACCCTTCAGTATTGCAGTGTTTATATGTAAGAATCTTGATCAAGGGGTCGCGTTCAGTTCATAGTGTGATGTTTATGTACGCCAAACAACATGCTCTACTGAGGGAAGGGTCATGGGATTAAAACTATAATTAAGAAAGGAAGTGACAAGACGTAAAATAATAACATAATTTAATGACTATTAGTGCAAAAAATGAATCTAGACAACAATAATAATATTCCTCCCAGAATCTTCCCATGACAGAAATATCTATCAACGTTGAGGAGTCAGACGGATCTCCCCCTCATAAAAATGTGGATCCAAGTTCCACTAACTTGCATTGGGATTTTATGTACGCGTAATGACTAACTACGAGGAATGAGTACTTGGATGACTGTTCGTTTACAGCGGGTAACAGCCACGATGCTTACGAACAATCATCTCGTAAATCAACGATTACGGATATAGGACACAACATTAATAAAAACCCTTAAAAATTAATGCTGACACACAATCTAAAATCTAATATTTACAGGAATCTCCCTCGAGACCCTCCTTCAGTGCGATGACGCATCTGACAAATGAGCTGCCAACACGGCCAATTGCTCAATACACAAACAAGGAAAAGACAGCATCGCACGTGACTGCACGGGTCACTAATACGGAACATAAACATGGAATGAAACCAACAACAACAAAAGCCTCACCGGCTGAGATTACCTTATATGGACAAAAATGCACGTTAAGCTAACGCTTCGGAGATTATAGTGATTCGTAGGCAACTCCCATTTATTTAAACAATTTTTATCATTGATCAGTTCTTATTCTGTATTTCAAGTATTATTACGGAGCCAACAAGCACTCCACTAATGACCTCGATGTAATCTTTTCAGCCCGCCTTGTGAAAACAGCTTCCCCCCTTCCTCAACTCTTGTCATCGTCCAGCCCCAGTGTGTAAAAATAACTTGACCAACTGTCCCGTTATCTCGTAGAATCAACAGCAACAAATCTCAACCACATAAACATATGGTAAGACATTAATCGATATAGCCACATATGTCCTCGCAAGGTAACGATATGGACTTGGCACCAAGCTGACAGAAATCAGTCTACGCTGAAATTCCCGCTTGTAATGACCAATAAAATACACACACACACACTGCTGGGAATGACATAACATTTTTCACACAGGTCGGCTGAATCAGATGCTCACAATCTATTTAAGAAATATTAAAACCTACGAGAGAGCTGACTGCTCTTCGCCACAACTCACATTGCTCCAACGGCAATAAACTCACTGAATCTGATCAATAATAAACATTACAAGATTAATTTACCCTCCAATCTACCGTATGATTATATTAATTCAGTCCTACTTCTGAAACACAACATATCTCCGAGGGACGTTTCTTAACCGCATTGCGTACACCTATGCAAACACGGTTGTCCACATAGCCACGTTAGTTAAAACAAACAAACAAGAACTTACGACTATGAAAAATTGTGCGAGCTGTTTCCATGCAAAAGGTGTGTCAGACCAAAACTAAATACACTACGTTAATCAACACAAGCAAGATATTTACAAACAAAATATGTCCCATATACCATAAGTTAACTTGTCAGATAATAAGAATATTATTCAGTACTCATCCTCGGCCAGTCACCGTCAGCGAACATCTGCAGCCATCTCCCTACTTAATGCTGCTTAGCTCATCTCAAACATCTCGACGGAGTGTTGACAGTTCCAAACTTCTTCCAGGATAAGCGATGTCATCTCTCGTGCTGATGCAAAAAGTTATAGATTATTACACACTCGATATCTGTCTACTAAATTCACCGTTTTAGGTACTTATTTCCCCAGAACAGTCTGTTGGCGAATTGTCGATGATACTGTCCCTACAAAATAGTACTGTGACTATCTATCACACTGAATTTACAACACATTTATATTAATACAAATCTGTGTCCTCATGACGCACAAAGTACAAGTGCCTACGTCCTCAGACGCGCAAAATATAATAATAACCTGTGTCTTCCGACACACAAAATGTAGTAATAACCTGTGTCTCCCGACACACACAATGTAATAATATTTCTTGGCTCTTCACGCCACTTATATATGAACTGGCCCTAGGTATCGATAGGGGGGGGGGGGAAATTATATAAAATTTTCTCAAAATAATAGTGGTACAGGAATGAAACAAATATCACTGAACTCGTAAAATTGCGCAGGTCAAGAATATGCCCATTAATTCTAGAATCGATCGTAGAGATGTTGTCTAGCCGATCTCCCGCGTTAATGCTAGCTATCGCGTGCCCAAGCTAGACTTGGCGCGTTCGTAAGCATTCATCTCCCATTGGTTCCACTTTTTTGTTAACTTCGCGGTTTTTATCAGACCTCGGCCTCGTAGGAGTGTCCAATAGTACCATCAGCCACTCACGTTACTGCATTATATTTTTTTCTAGGCGCGAATAGTACAATGAACTGCCATAAGCGTGTCTTACCACGCGTCCCTTCTATTTTGAGGTAGCCACCACCTGTCCTTCTGAAACATTGCTAGGATCCTTCTTTTCACAATCCTTAAGTATTTAGCGTTTTGTCAAACTGCTGCAGGTATGTCCCCACTGTCTCCAACAAATGCTTAAAGTTTCCTCATCTTCGTCTGGCTATTTCATGACGCTGGTGGAAATATTAATTAATTGTAGAAATAAAACATCGAATCATTTATCCATCAGAGGATAAAGGGTTCAGTATGTAGATTGGCAATCGTTACTTGTCGGTTCATATTATTCTGATTTATTAAATATATTCTCCTTATTTGAAGATTTAAAGTTATATAAGAGTTCAGCTGTAGCGTTATTTGTTTTGAAGGCTATTCTGCAATTTCTCTTAAAAAATATATTTGTTACTCCGTACATTTTATTAGATACAAGCTGTACCTGGCATGCGTTTCAATGCCAATCAAAGAAAGTGTTGGCGTTGAAATTCTGTTTCTTGAAGTGCTTTTGGATACACAACATGTTAACTGCCTCTAAGCTATCGTAAAATGGATTTTCTAATTTTGAACCATTCGTGGAAGCGTGCACAACAACTTTCAAAAGTTTCATCGCTGTCACTCATTTGTTGAATCTACTCGTACGCTACCTGTTGTGAAATAGATTTACTAAGTCGAAACCCTTCCCTGGCGTGTACACAATAACTCATCAATGATTCATCGCAATCGGATGAATTGTATATGCACGTATACGGGGTTTTGTTTAAACGATTCGTGCGCTGTCACTCATTTGTTGAATCTACTCGTGCGCTACCTATTGAGAAATGTATTACTAAGTCGAAGCCCTTCCCTGGCGTGTACACAATAACTCATCAAGATTTCATCGCAATCGAAGAATGTTATATGAACGCAATAGGGGATTTTGTTGAAACGCTTCGCGCGTCGTCACCCATTTGTTGCATCTACTCTTGCGCTACTTATTGTGAAATGGATTTACTAAGTCCCCTTCCCTGGCGGGTACACAATAACTGATCAATGTTTCATCGCAATCGGATGAATAGTATATGAACGCATACCTGATTTTGTTTAAACGATTCGCAGTCCGTCACTCATTTGTTGAATCTACTCGTGCGCTACCGACTGTAAAATGTATTTACTAAGTTAGAAACCGTCACGTAAGTGTCCACAACATCTCACCCAAGTTTCATCGCTATCGGACTAATGGGATATGAAGACATAGGGGACTGTATTGAAACGCTCCGCGTGTCGTCGTTCATTTGTCGAATCTACTCGTGTGCTACCTACTGTGAAATGTATTTACTAAGCCAGAAACCTTCCTTGGAGTGTCCACCATATTTCACCCAAGTTTCACCGCTAACGGCAGAATGGTATATGACCTTATACGGGACGTTGTTGAAACGCTTCGCGCGTCGTCCCTCATTTGTTGAATCAACTTGTGCGTTGCATATTGTATAGTGGATTTACTAAGCCAGAAATTTTCCATGACGTGTACACAACATGTCACCCAAGTTTCATAGCTACGGACGAATGGTACATGAATGCATACGGGACTTGGTTGAAACGCTTCGCGTGTCGTCGCTCATTTGTTGATTCTACTCTTGCGCTACATATTGTAATATGGATGTACTCAGCCAGAAACCTTCCCTGGAGTGTACACAACATCTCACCCAAGTTTCATCGCAATCGGATGAATGGTATGTGAACGTATACGGGACGTTGTCGAAACGCTTCGCGCGTAGTCACTCATTTGTTGAATATAAACTTGCGCTTCGTATTGTAAAATGGATTTACTTAGCCAGAAACCTTTCCTGAAGTGTACACAACAATTCACCAAACATTTATCACTATCAGACGACTGGTATGTGACTTTATACGGGACTTTGTTGAAACGCTTCGCGTGTCATCGCTCATTTGTTGAATCTACTGGTGCGATACCTATTGTAAAATGTATGTACTAAGCCAGAAATCTTCCCTGGAGTGTACACAACATCTCACCCAAGTTTCATCGCTATCGGATGAATGGTATATGAAATTATAAGGGACCTTTTTGAAACGCTTCGCGCGTCGTTGCTCATTTGTTGATTCTACTCGTGCTCTACCTATTTTTAAAGGGATTTACTAAGCTAGAAACCTTCCCTGGAGTGCACACAAAATCTCAGCCTAGTTTCATCGCTATCGGACGAATGGTATATGATCGCAAACGTGACTTTGTGGAAATGCTTCGCGCGTCGTAGCTCATTTGTTGAATCTACTCGTGCGCTGCCTATTGTAAAGTGGATGTACTAAGCCAGAAAATTTCCCTGCAGTGTACACAACATTTTACGCAAGTTTCATAGCTATCGGACGAATGGTATATGAATGCATACGGGACTTTGTTGAAACGCATTGCGTGTCGTCGCTCATTTGTTGAATCTACTTGTGCGCTATCTACTGTGAAATGTATTCACTAATTTTGAAACCTTCACGTAAGTGTACACAACATCTCACCCAAGTTTCATCGCTATCGGACGAATGGTATATGAACACATACGGGACTTTGTTGAAATGCTTCGCGCATCGTCGCTCATTTGTTGAATCTACGCGTGCGCTACCTATTGTAAAATGGATTTACCAAGTCAGAAACCTTCCTTGGAGCGTACTCAACATCTCACCCAAGTTTCATCGCAATCGGACGAATGGTATATGAACGCATAGGAGACATACCCACAGACAAACTATCACGTTACATTGATTTTTATATATATAGATAGATAGATATAAGTAAAACTTAATATATCTCTTTCTTTGGATTCTCGTTGAAGTGTCGATATTGGCTTAGCCTTAATTCTATTTACATGTTATTTACGAAACTCCTACTGTATCCGTTGATATCAGCAATAGTATAAGTTGTGTTTATTTCATGGACGTAATCATCAGAACGCATAGGTGCATTTATGGCTCTATGAATAAGCCTATAAAATGTTGATGCCTTATTCGATAGGGGATGTAATGAATCATTTCTAATTATGTAAAGCCGGCGGTCCCATGTCATAGATTTATGGCATGTTAAAGATCTTTCCACTAATTACACCTGTGTGAAACTAAATTGGATAGGTTAAGGATGTAAACAACGCTCTTAGGTTGCTACGTTCGTTGCCAAGAGCCGACTGCGGTGGCGTCTAGTAGCTAGTTCTGAACTAGGCCTAGTAGTCGTTGACGGTGACGTTTGGCGGCAAAAGTAGGAACTATTTGAAAATTCAAAGTTGCAGTCTCTACTTGAATTAAAAAACAGATACACACACTAATACAGTCATCACAATTAACACCGGTTATCAGACAGATTCTACACACACCCAAAGTACACGGGGCTACATGACCGCGTTGTCGCAGCCCCTAAACTAAGGAACCAACCAACCAACCTAATTATGTAAGATATAGTCGTTGGTTTTCTAAAAACCTTGTATGTGAAAAAATAATTGTTTCTTGTTATTGTGATATCAATAAAGTTCAGTGTTCCATTAACCTCCGAATCAACAGCAAATTGAATTTTAGGGTCTAAATTGTTTACTTTCATTAAAAAGTTATCAATGTTTTGCCACATCATTGCTTAATGTAACAAATATGCCATCTACATAACTTCCCCAAAATTCTAAACCATGTGTTTTGTTAATTATAATTTAATATTCCAAATGGTCTATGATAATGTTCGCTACCACACCGGAGGAAGGAGAAACCATACCTAAACCGTCTATTTGTTGATATATTTTACCGTTTATTGTGAAAAATTGTTTTAAAGAGTGAATGTTAGAATGGATAAAAACTCAGAAATTTCTACTTTCCTTAATCGGCTGTTATTTGTTAAATTATCTTCGAATTTATGTTGATAGTTTGTTTTATTGAAATGTTTACATACATGTCTGTAATATAAAGTGAATGGATTGAATAAGATGAGAGCTTTGGATTGTTTTATGATGAAATCACTTGAATTATTGAAAGAGGTGGGAAATGGTAATGGTATTTTAGGAACTTCTTTATACATTTCGCTCACATGAATGTTGGACTATGCATATTATTGACGATTGCTCTAATTGGCGTATTTTGTTTGTGAATTTTAGGAAGGCCTCGCAAAGTTGGTAATTTGGGATTCATTTGACACAATGTTTTCTTGTCCTTGCCATCGAAAAGAAACACGGTGTTCTGAAATAATCTTTTCATCGTTCTTTGTAACGATTTGGTAGGATATTTTTCTAATTGTTTGAAATTATTCCCATTTTAATATGTCCTGTTTTTGTCGTGTATGTTATAACATCATGATTAACTGTAATGTTACCTTTATCTGCTTAGTGATGGTTTACTTATTATTACAAGCTTTATCATTGTTGCTTTTAATGGTTTCCGTATTGACGTTATAATCAGAAGTAAAATACCGTAAGTATTTTCTCAATTTAATCCACATTAGTCAAAAATAAAAATAGAATATATTATAGCACATTGTGGTCTTCTTCAATGATTGTCATCTTAATAAATTAAAACTAATTGAATTACGAGCAAATTTGATCAATATTTACCTTGGGTTTTCCTTTTCTGTAATACATTTTTTCATAAAGAAGTATTTAAAAAACAATCTGTAGCAATGTGTGCTTTAAATTGATGATACAATAAAATAATTTCCTAAAAATTCCTATGTCTGAAATATCTGGTGATGGTAATAATTGAGTTATAAATAGATTTAAGAATGATTAAAATGTCGTGGGATGGTTTTTCACAAGACGAAATAAGGATCTAACCTGAGGGGAGAATGGTTTGGAAATATATTGTATTTATTCCTTGCTTTATTGCAAATTTTATACTGTACATGGTATGGATGAACGGCTGAGGATTATTGCGTATATACCTATGGTGAAGTTGCATTCAATAGATGTTAATGTATGCGTTGGTTCTTATTGAAGGGTTCATTGGAAGGCATGAAGTCATACCATTATATTGAATTTTCATAAGTCCATTCTTGCATTTCATCCGTTATAATTTCCTAACCTCATTTTTGGCACATATCTTGTAAATTTAATTCATAACAATTTCTGCCAAAAATGTAATTATCTTCGTTTTCTTCCGTAAAGAAAGGAAATGTCGTTATTTCTTTATCTTTGAACTCGATTCCTACTCTTGTAAATCGCGCTATTCTAAACATTATATTAACTTGGTCTCAGGCTATAGCGGTGGGAGTTCTATCGCAGAAATGGCTGTTGCATGCCATCGAATTTCTTCGTCACATCTATACTGTTATGTCCCGCAGAGTCTGTGATTGGTCAATGGGATAGTAGCTTTATGTGGTTGTTATTCTCACTTTGCCTGACATACAGGTGGCAAAAATTTCGTTCTTTGTTGTTGACAAATACAATTGTCTTGTTCCCTCTGGACCTTAAGCCTTCTTCTCTAATTCTCCCTGAATCACATTTCTCCAAATTAGAAATCCTTCGGATTTCATTAAGCCAGAGAGAATAACTGCCATGAAATGTAATATTATAAAAAGAACTTTATCTCGGTCTGTGTATTAGCAAATGCAGCTGATCTCATAACACAGCTCATTGATATGCTCTTTTTTTCCAGAAAATAAACATCCTTTTAAGCGGTAGTTTATCTACTCATTTATTTCAGAATAACTCTCTAAACGTCATATCATTGATGCTGTACAAATTTCTTGCATAGATGTGACTTGTTATATAAAGATATACTGAGTAAATTTCCACACTGAACTCTTCATAAAACGTTGTATCATAAACAATACATTATTTCAAGGTACATGTAATATGCGTACGTGCATACCCAAAATATATATATCATGGATGCTTAAAAGTTTCCGCTCTTTCTGAAAAGTCCCCAACACATATATAGATGTACACAAAAACCCTCCACAAATCACACAAGTGTCCAAAAGTTAAGCATAATCACTAAACAAGGCCATACCTCTTGGTAGGAATGTCCGACGGATTGCTGGACAAACGAAAACTGAATAACACACCATATGTCACACAACTTGTCCAAAAAACAGTGTCAAAAAGGTTCTGATAGCTAAGGTACACCTTTGACAATAACTATCAAAACTTGGCAATGTCTTCCACAATAATATATGCTGTCAATAGGGTGCTTGGCTACTCCTAATGGCCGCACACGCTTCGCAGCGACGTCTATCAGATGGTCCAAGAGCTCTTGTGACAGTCGATCCCAATCCTCCGAAATGGAAATGCAAAGGTCTTGGAGGATCCATGGTGGAGGCTGACGGGATGCAATTCGCCTCCCAATGCATCCCAGGCATGTACTTTGGGATTCAGATCCGCAAACCTAGCCAGTCCATGCGATGAATGACTTCCCCAGCCAGAAATTCATCCACCAGAGCAGCGCGGTGCGGTCGTTCATTACCGTCAATTAAGAGGAAGTCTGGACCAACCCCATCACTGAAGAGTCGAACATGTGGTCTCTGTACCTCATCCCTGTATCTCCGAGCAATCACAGTGATCCTCGGACCACCCATGAAGATGTGCAGGTCTGTACGATCATTCAACCTGATGCCGCCCCACACCATTACGCCACGCCCACCATAATGGTCCCGTTCCACGATGTTCCTGTGGTTGTATCGGCTACCCGGTTCTATCCAGACTAATGTGCGACGGGAATCGTTCTGCAAATAAGAGTACACGCCTCCATGCATTCTTGGTCCAGTTTCGACGTTGACGGCTCCACAGTAAACGGGCCCGTCTCTGTGCTGAAGTGAGCGGGACGCACATCGCTGGACGTCTGGAAAACAGCCCGGCTGTTCTGAGCCTGCGGTACACTGTTTACCGGGAAACGGCAACCCCTAAGATGGCTGCAAGCCCCGCCAACAATTTTCTTGCAGGTGCACTGCGATTTCGTTGGGCGGTTAAGACCAGATATCGGTCCTGCTGTGGGGCGTAAACTCTTGGTCGACCTGCCTACGACTAACATCTCCTATGTGTCGAAATCGTCTCCAAAGCCTGGAAATGACACTTTACGGCACATTCAAGGATACGGCGATTTTGGCCTGTGTCTGGTCTGCTTCCAGGTGGCCAAGTATTCTACCCTTCAAAACGGGGTACAAGTGGCTTCGGTGTGCCATTATGTTGTCACATTCACCACGATGCTACACTCCGCCCACTATAATAGGGCAAACACGACTGAGGGAATATGGGGCGCAGGCAATGGCTGTGTTCACCTTGCGGTTACATCGCTAGTCAAAGCAGGGAATATTCCTTTCCTATACAGAGCGAACACAAAGTTGGTAGGTGCATATGTCGTGCAATTCGCGGCCTATTTCCTGTTGCCGTTCTTATTTATAACTTATCCTTAACTTTTGGAAACTAGTGTACATTTCCGGAACATATCATTTCGATGTGCACTAAAACTCTCTTCTGTAACAACTCCGGAGCATATCAGTTTGATATGTACAAACTCCTCTCCCTAAAATAGCCTATTCAAACTACATATCATATGGATGTGAAGAAAACTCCTCTCTAAAACATTCGCAGAACATCTATTGATTGATGTACAAATACCACTACCTATAACATTCGCAGAATATAACATGTGGAATCGTGTCTTACCCCCACTGGCTGTAAAATTTCCAGAATATTTCATTCAGATGTGTTAAAATGCCTCTCCCTAGGCCCTGTCTCTTTACTTAAATCCTTTCATACCATGCTTCAAATATTACGTCAAATTGCCTTCCGGCGACTAAGGATATACAGGTTGTCTCTAAACAAGTCTGGACAAAGCACAAAGTCGTGTACATGTCAAAAAAAACGCACTGAATAACATTCCTCAACCGGGACTACACTGCAAAAAATATGTACAAAAATTTCAAACATATTCAATTTACAGTACAGATTGAAAAACAGATATTGTTGTAATGTATACTGTATTCTCAATAAGTTTTAATTAGGCGAAAACGCGCAATGTTAATCCGCAAACCAGATAATCCATTGTATACTGTACATGACAAAGTAAGTTTGTTTACACTTAATTACATGAATGAGACTGATGGCCACTATAGATTATGAACCTTAAAACTAACTCGTATACTAAATGACTAAATCAAATATAAATACATGAATTTAACTCCCGGTCGAACTGTATTAGAATATGAGTTTTCAATTTACCCAAACCCTTTCAAAGAATTCTGCTTCACATGAAAGTGATCAAGTTGTTCTGGCTAACAGGCGATAATTCTGTTTTAAATGCCCTGCAAGCAGATTAAGTGATTCACAAGAAATACGGCATTTGCCTACTGTCGATAAAATTGGCTATATCTTAAGATACTCTTTTATGAACCCTGTTTTGAATGTAGTAGTCAAGTTTTCAGGATACACGCGTGCCTCATTAGACCAATCTTTTGAGCAAATTGTTTTCCAATATATATCACTTAATCGTAGCTTAAAAAGTAAGAATGAAGATATGTTTCAACAAGGATACATACGAGCTATGGTATAACATACCCTCTATGAATTAACATGTGCTTCATGAATACCCTGCTTTCTAAGAAACCATTCTCAGCTTGTATTTCGAGAAATTTTCTTCAGTCTGCAATAGCACATTATTTGTAATTTAAACTTATTTTCCACAACATGAATATAACTTCTGGCCATTATCAATTATAAATAACTTCTTGAAATCTCCTTTTCTTTTTTTCACCACAAGTACCATATTATGCATATGGCTTTTGCCCCAACGATGAACAAGTGATTCTTCTGAGTCACCCAATCCGTATATACTATATGCATACTGTTTTTGGCAAGTATGAAATAATCCATGTGTCGTTACACATCCAGGAAAGTAAAAACTGCTCCGCGTGTACTTTTTGAATTTGCCTAGTGACAACTGAGTAACAAGCGAATGAAAACAGAAACATGTGAGTAAATGTTGCTGCATATGTAATATATTACTTTGGCGTACATATTTCTGCAGTAAAGTCTGCTGGGCATAATCAGTGTAGATGCGGCCATTAGCCTCAATTATGCATGTGTCTACAATTTTTGTTTTTGTATTAACGATTTCTCCGCATGAGTTTTTCTAATGATCATTTCCTAGTTTACATTCCGCAGTTGTTGCATGAATTTGGCTTCAGGAACTAGCATGTGACTTCAAAGGTCCAATCCCTGCAAATATAGCTCCGCATTAACAACATACAACCACATTTGGCCACTAATAATTAGCATGTGTCTATCTAAAGAACTTGGCAGAGTAAAGTTGGGTCCGGATGTACTAAATGATTATTGTTTCAGCCCACTATGAATTACGAGAAGTATCTTCAAAGACCCTTTCCCAGTTACGTTGCTCCAAATGTACTGCATGAAAAGGGCTGTAAGCTGCTAAGAATAAGCATGTGTGTCTCAAAATATAGAATCATAGTAATGTTTTTGCAACTCAAATGCGCATTTGCTGCCTTCCTATCAGAAAGTTTGTTCCGCATGTACCTTACGAATGCGTATTTTTATAAGTATGGATAGGCACAAAATGTGTTTCCCTAGAAATGTCTTTGTGTAAAGTATAATATGATTAATATGTGTATTTTCAAAGTAAAGTTTGTAATACATGAATAAAGCCTTATATATTTTCTTCTCAGTTAAGTCTGCTCAACTTATGCTATATAAATATGGCTATACATCAGTATGAATGACAATTTGCCTCTTCAAACTTCCCTTTTCATTAAAGTTTGAACCACATGTGCCACATGAATATGGCCTTACACCACTATGAATAAGCATGTGTCTCTTCAAGCTTTCCTTCCGGGTAAAGTTTGATCCGCATGAGATACATGAATATGGCATTACACCGCTATGAGTGAGTATGTGTGTCTTCAGATGTCCCTTCCGAGTGCTACATGCATATGGCTTTATACAACTATGAGTGAGCATGTGTCTCTTCAAATTTCCCTTCTCAGTAAAGCTTGACCCACATATGCTACATGAATATGGTGTTACACCGCTATGAATGACAATGTGTCTGTTCAAATCGCCGTTCTTTGTAAAGTTATTTCCGCATGTACTACTTGAATAGGGCTTCAGACCGTTATTAGTTGAGATTTGTACACTCATGTCACTGAAGACTGCTATGTTCCTGTTACCATTTTGAAGAAGTGAGGCTCCGAGGGTATAATGTGTAAGGGTGTTCTCCGACCTGTGGAAGATAGAAAATATCCACGGAAACAATCTAAGTAAGTAGCCACTAAAGTTATAATATACAAATCACTTATGACGTACACTTACTCATAAGTATACATTTACATTCTGAGACCAAAATATTGTATATATATTTATATTTTAATTACAAAATTATGGACAAAGATTAAAATGTAAAGCATCAGATAATGATCGCTTGATGATCGTAACTAGTGATCCAAATGAATTATTTATTAAAACAATTATGCACAGCGTGCATTAGATTTCATTAGCATAATCTTACAATGATCTTTACCTCTTTGAGCCAAATTGCAACTGGTATGCGCCACACTGATCATCACACACGCGAATTAAAAGGTTCATGAAATCTCTTATTGGTCCAACCCGCATGATGGAAACCATGACGTGCAAACCTGGTGACAACATGTCTCCACACGTAAATAGTCTGAGTCCAGTGGCAATTACACATCGCGTCAGTGCATAAATTACCATCAAATGCTTGCTAATTTTGTTGTCCTCATATAGTATCTTGGAAAGCGGTCATCGATGACAGAAACATTGATTTCTGATCTCTTGTATACGATAGTCTTCCATAGTTAGTTCATATATGAATCTCGACCGAGTGAATTTCGATACACCAAGTGTGCTCTTGAGAAAAGAGGCCTTTACATTCTCTAGAGTTTCAACACTCACTTTTAATTGATCCCATATAAGTTCAATTCCATAAGTCAAAACCAGTATTATTTCCATTTGAATGAGTTCCATTGAGGTGGTCAGGAATAGTTTTTCGGGCTTTGGAATGTCTTTCATAGCTCTAATCTCTGCTATTGTTTTGTCCCTAACGAGAAAAGATAAGGTGGTCTGAGCAGCTTGAAAGCAAATGGCCAGATACTTGAACTGATTCTTAATGCCTAATGTGTTTTCTTCTAGATACAATTGGTCGTGTAATGCATTTCTTCCTCCCTACCGGAACGTCATTTGGTGTGTGTTTAAGGTTATGATTGTAAACTTATTTTCCATTGCCAATTCCAAGAGTCCATCGATCGCATCCTCGATGTCTTTCAGGATTGATCCTCCTAAGACAATGTCATCAGCATATAAGTAAACAACGACTTTTTTATCCATTCCATGAGCAATTCTTGACACATTGTCTGTTTGACGATATTAAAAAAAATACGGTCATGTGGCCGCCCTATAGTGCGTACGGATTATGACACAGGATGTTTTAATGCATTCATCTATGACCGCACGTGTCAGATAGCATGTTTCTGATTATTATGGCAACAAAGATTTCCCGTCCTATAATACGCTCTAATTTTCTGATAAATACTTCCCTATCGAGTATGTCGAAGGCCTTATTAAAGTCTATGAAAACTGCGAAGACTTTTCCCTTTTGACTGCTTAAGACATTATCTATGTCAGTCAATAAATTCCTCACCGCAGGGTGAGTTGATCTTCCCCTTCTATAGCCAAATTGAAAGTCCGGAATAGAGGTACCAAACAACTCGGTCAATCTATTACATAGGTTTTTGGTGAACACTTTGGAACCATTGTTCTCTAATGCGATACCTCGATAGGAGTTGCGATCTTCTCTGTTACCTTTCCCTTTTTTGAGAATTCACTTTGGAGCACCTCAATCACTGTGGCATATCTCCTTTCTCTAAATATTTGTTGACGGGGAATTATGTAATTTCTTATAATTTGTCTCAGGGTTAAAGAATAACACCCATTACAATGTCAGTTCAATCGTGTAGACCGACTGAATAGCATTTAATTTCGCTACGTACGATGATGCAGAGATATAACTAGTGTAAAGTTAATTAGTGTAACGTACAGCAGTACCATTACTATGCACATTTTCCTCAAATATCAGGAACCGAGCGCGTTTCCACTCTTCAATGATGCAGTATCATGCAGTCGTAATGCATATTATACAGACAATGCTGTATTATACGTCGGAGATCTTGGAGTAAGAGTTATTCTGGATAACGTGATGTTCCTTCTCCTGCACGAAACATATTATTGTGCATGAGGCAAGGTTAATAACATTCACATACGGCTGTTATTTCCTGTAGGACAAGATGTTTTTTCATCGTCTCGAATACAATTATATGGTAATTGGGTGCTGCTTTATATCTCATGAAGGAGGCATTCAATAGTATTTTCTATCATTCATTACACAGGAATGTTTTTATTGATATTCTTTTCCTGTAACGAGTACACAAGAAATTTACGTTGAAAATAAATCGCTGTACGAGGACATCACGATACATTCATTGAAACGGGCAACTGAATACCAAGTAACTAGCAATGTATCCACAAATTCAAGTGACACAAATTAATTCACATTTAATTCACTATAGAATGGCCATTCTGGCTAGTTGGAATATACAGGCCACATGACTTCATCAGGATTATTATACTTCACTGTTGAATACATAACGGATGAATGGATAGCAGAACTTAGGGCTACACCGATCGTGTGCACATGATTGATTTACTTAAACTGAGCGTTCCACTTTCTGGCTGGCACCTCTTCTTTTAATCGCTCACTTTTCTCAACACAACGACTTCCTCCGAAGTAGCATTAGAATTTTCGACCTGAATTTCTATCCAGCAAGTTCGTGTACTATGTAAAAAGTATTTCTAAATTAATTACCGGTGCCAAATATATGGATATACCAGTATTGGGCCTCTATTAACGTTTGTTCGTTATTAATGTGAGAAGAGTGCATCGCTATTTTCATAAAGAAATGACGTTGCCTTTACAATAAAACTAGCAGACCATAAAATATACTGCCATGACCAACAAATAGCTCGTGTAAAATTACACGATGGCAGTTTCAAATTGTATTTTACAGTTGTACACCATAAGGTTGAAGTTTCTTTGAATGCCTCTTGAAACCTGTTGAATCTTGTCCGCCTAGGGACGAAGCGAGTTGGAATATCCCCTATCATGAACCCACGAGCTTTAGTGAATATTTTAAAAGCAGATTACTCAATCGAAGCCAGACTATTCGGTTTACCTAGAGAGCCAAAACTATACCATGGACCTAATGCAGTCAAGGAGTTATTTAATTATTTAACATGCTTGGCTCGCACATTAAGTTTTGTGCATGAAGAAAAACTGTCTTTGAACGGGACAGAGGAGCAAGAACGCGGCTAAGGCTTGATGCATGTGTGGAAAAGAATTGCATCAAGAAAATAATTACCTATTGAGAGACCAGTGTCATATCTCTGGGGAACACCGTGGCTGTGCATATAACAATTGCAATTTTAAATGTAAAAAGGTCACATTCATACCAGTTTTTATACATAATTTCCAGAAAAATATGATGATAATTGTTGTTTTAAGGGGCCTAACATCTAGGTTATCGGCCCTGGCGAAAATGACAATGAAATGGAAACCTGAACGAAAATTAAGTCAGATGTAAAATACGTAAAAAAGGAACTCAGATTGAAATAACTCACAAAATGTTCTTACGAAAAGAAATTTAGAACTAAAAGATTCACAAAAGAAAAAGATTGAAAAATTCGCACAAAATGTAGGCTAGGTTCAAAATACGTACAAAATGCAATGTAGAGTCGAATTATTTACAAAATGCAATTGAAATTCAAAATACTTAAAAAATGCAAATGAGATCGAAAATACGTACAAAATGCAATTGAGGTTCAAAATACTTGCAAAATGTAATTGAAATTGAAAATACACAATGCAATTCAGATTGAAAGATCCCCATTCCAATCCGAAATATTCACAAACTGCAATTGAAATTCAAAATGCTTACAAAATGCAATTCACACTGAAAACACTTGAAAAAATGTAATTTACAATCAAAATACCCACAAAATGCAATTGAGAATCAAAATACTTGCAACATGCCCACCACACAAAATGCAATTCAGATTCAAAATTCTAGCGAAATGCGGTTTTGGTTGAAAATACTCACTAAAATGCTTTGCTCCTACATTGAAAGACTTACTAAAAACAATTTAGATTGCCAATCTTTACTAAATGCAATTGAGGTTGAAAACAATCGCGAAATGCAATTTAGATCGAAAAAAAAACACAAAATGCAACGTAGATTAAAAAAACTCACAAAAAGTAGTGTAGACGAAAAAAAATCGCTAAAGGGAATTTAGAGACACGGGGAGCCATGTAACAAAAACAGTGCAGGAATCTTAAAGACAAAAGGAAATATAATGAAAAGAAAACAAGAGGTCTGACCCATCGAAGAAGGAGGGATAAGGAAAGATGAGACAAGGGCCAATTAAGGCGGGAAACTGAAAGACTCCCTAGGCCTCAGATACCCTAATACCGTCGGGGTCGGAAAAGAACAAGAGTTGACCAAGGGAGGTCGACAGGAAAGAAGACGGAGAGGAGCCCGGCACAAGTAAGTGGAAGCAATGCCGGAATCAGTTGGGGTCCCGTGGTCGCCAACCCACGCCAGAAGGATATGCATTTTATTCTAAGAAAACTATGTTCAACAACAAGGAGAGAGACAGCTATTCAGAACACTAGTGAAAAGTACATTTCTGCCACGAAATATATTCAAGATGATTCTGTGCGAATCTCGGCTGTCCACCAAGGGACAAGCTGCCACCAGTAGTTGCCGGATGAGGAACGTATTGTTTCCTCTGCAGCAGCCAAATTACCACTCGTTATGTGAATGGTATGATCATAGACACTCTCAAAGTTATCGTCAGCAAAAAACCGCACGTGCTGTGAATTTTGGCCAATCAGCCCAACGGAGAAGCCATCGACTTGGTACCTTGATGGCTCTCTGGTTCGGAAGAGTACAATAATGAAGAAATGGTCACTATTACAGAGGTCGTCGTGCACACCCCAGTATAGCAGGGGAACCAGCGCACGACTGCACAAGGTGATGTCGACAAACGAAAAAGTGACGTGTTCAATAGAGAAGTGCGTAGGTTCACCTGTGTTCAACAAACACAGGTCCAGCCGCATGGTCAGTCTCTCAAAATCTCCCCCTCAACTGTTGTGGGTATTTAAGTCTCCCAGAGGGTGAAAAAGAGGGGGAAGCTTAGAGACTAGATCCACCAGCTGGTTGTAATCCTATTGAGAATCTCCGGAGGGAGGTACACGTTACATACCGCTTCTATTACTGGCAAGTATGAACTGCAACTGCTTCTAGCTGATTACGCAGCGGCACACCTTCACACTAGAGAAGCTAGAGTGGATGAGAGTGAAAACGCCACCTGCGGCTAAGGTTTCGTCCACCCTGTCTCTGAAATGATTTTGAAGCGATGCATTGTAATCTCATGTCCAGGATGAAACCTGGATTCCTGAAGACAGAAAATAGTTGCCGCAAACGAAGATATTAGTTGACGTAGCTCAGCGATATGTCGAGAATAGCTACTACAGTTCCATTGTAATAGTGCAATAGTGTGGACTTAAGTGGAAGTGATATACTACTTAAGCTTGACCGTTTGCAACCAATCTCTAGGTGGAGATGATAGGAGATAAGACATCCGAAGATTAAGAAGAAAGCGGGCACGCAGTACTCGCCGGTCTTAACTTGTCTCGCTCTTAGCGAAGAGAGGTGCTGAGGGGCTTTCTTTCTGTTCGAAGACTGGGTGTCCGTCTCCAACACGTCCCGACCAGATTTATTTTGCGGACCCTTCCCCACAGACACCAGTTCCTTGCTAAGCATGGCCGCTCCTGGGAGTGGGAACGGGATGGCCAGCGGATAGGTGAGCAGCCTTGTCCGTAGGAGATGTAGCGTGACGGCGTTGAACCGTTTCTCTCGTATCCGCCGGTAAAGTTTTCTTCCTATAGGGGAGTTCCTCCACACTAACGGGCTTGACTTCTCTCAAGCATCGTAACCTTAATGGTCGGGGGAGCAGATACTGCTGTCATCCCACTGGCTGCAGGGCGAGAGAGAGACGGCGGCGCACCGTCTCTTTCTTCTCTACTACCTTTGTGATATCAGGTGGGATTCTTCTTTCCTCCTTTAGCCCGGGAAGACTTCTTCATCAGCCGTTTCAGAGAAGAAGGGGACTTCTTCCCCGATTGCACCGGTTTAGCTGGCGCCTTTTTTCAGGGCCCGAAGAAGGTTCTGAGACCTTCATCGGACTGACAATTTTTGCTGGCATAGTGAGGGGTGACTAAGGAACTGCTGGAAATACGGGCGTCGATGGCACAACTCTCGGAACTCGAGCGGCAGAGATGATAGGCGGCATTCATAACACGGTACCTCTTGACATGAAAGCGAATCAAGAGTCCTTATATGTTGAATCTTAGCTTCTTTACAGAACTCTGGGCACTGCATCGACCGTGAAGAGTGCCTTCCTTGGCAGTTAGGACAAATCGGGAGAGGTGTACACCTCTCAACCTCATGTGTCCCCTTGCCACACACTCTACACAGTTTACCAGGCAGAAACATGCCCGAATTTCAGGCATTGATTGCAGTGCATAGAAGGAGGGATGTACTGTCGAACATCGCAATGGTACTGAACCCAAATTCACCCCAGCTTCAGCCATTGACTGAGTCAAGGAACGAACCGACCTATGAACTTTTCATGCTAAGAAGTGGAATTTGGGAATATAAATTTATTTATTCACAGATATGTTGTAGGAAGTGAACAAAAGTATTTTGAAAACTTTTTGGATAATTTTGGATTATTTGAAGATACTTAGATTTGGGAATATTTCAGTGAATGATAATTTAACCAAGGGAGGTCCCGATCATTCGATGCTGGAATATGACCATTGGCTTCAAGTTAGCATGCTCAAGACCGGTTTTGGTTGGCCGAGTTGACTACAATCAAATTATGCACTCGACCCGCTGATAAGAGGCTAGACAGGAAGGGTTTTGACAATAAACCAACAGCCAATCAGTGTGGATCACATAACTTTTGTGGGAATTGCAATTACTTCAAATTTGCTTATATAAAGCCAGATTAGCATTTCTACAGGTCATGAAGAGCAAATGAAATGAATTTGGTTAAACAGAATTATAACTTTATGGACAAGAGAGGAGATATTAGCGAAATTCTATATAAAAGAACTCGACGCGAGGCTACAACCCAGGTCTGGAGGGCCACGCACGCGACTGTCAGAAGGCGAGAATTAATTCCTACTCAGACACTTGAAGAGGCCGGACCTATGTTCAGAGGGTTCCGAGGAAGCCACATAGTAAATGGAAGTGCGACCGGGAGATTCAACTATATTGTAAGGAGACAGCACGATCACCGAGGAAGAAATGGAGACGCCGGTAAAACAGTAGAAACATTATTTCACTACTGAAATAAGCAACTTTGTAACGCAACGCAGGGCAAGAAGACTTCACTGCATACAAGTCTCACACATCGAAAGAACACGCAGCTTCACTCTAAAACAAGCTACAACGTTATTACTAAAATATTCTGAAGCTTATTCTACAAATATTCACCGAGATGACATTCTCAAGTCAGAGGGGAAGATTGCATTTGTCTACTATTAAGAAGGCTACAATGACTTACTAAACAATGGAAGGAGGATAGTCTGTACTATGGAACGGAGATTCAGAGTTGATCTTACAGACCGGGGATCGAAGTCACCGCTACCAGTAGGGGGGGGGGGTCAAGGCGGGTTTAAGCGCACAGCCTACTTTCCTGGGAACATTGCTGATATCTCTTGAACGCCTGGTGGGATTTTTACAAACGAGGTGTCGTTGGACTCGAGCTGACGTCCTCTTTCCTATGGACCACTCGTCATATTTTTGAAAAAAATGTTTGAAAATTTTTGTTTTTGAAAATAGACAATAGTTTGAAAACCATACATGATAGAACGTTGTGCCATAGTTGAAACGAATGGCCTCTATGACCTTTATTTTTTATAATAAAACTTTTTATTTTTTTGAGATTTTTGAAAACACTTAGATTTTGAAATTTTTATATTTTGGAAACTAAAGAGTTTACAAAAAAAAATTGTTTGACGCAAATGAATGGCCCTGACCCCCTCTACCCCCAAATTAAAATTTCAAGTCTCTAGGACTAAAACTGAGCAGTAGTGGGGTAAGGCCGGTTCTGAGTCGCCACCTACTTTCATATAAAACTTTGCCGATATCTCTCGAACGCGTGGTCGGATTTTAACGAACGAGGTATTGTGGGCGTTGGGATGACGTTCTCTTGGCTAAGCATGTGTGTTGGTATTTTTTTTGAAAATTCTTGTTTTTTGGATTGGCACAATTTTGGAAACGGTGAATCGGAAAAAAGTTTGTTTGACGTTAATGAAAGGTGGGTATGCCCTCTAAGCGAACAGCAAGTTTCAAGGGTGTAGGAGGAAAAACAAAATGATAGCCTACTTTCTCGCGTGGTGATCATTGGCGAACGGATGGTCGGATTTTAACTAATGAGGTGTCGTTGGACTCAAGCTGACGTCCTCTTTCCCATAGATCACTCGTTATATTTTGAAAAAAAAATTGAAGAATTTTGTTTTTAATAGTAGGCGATAGTTTGAAAACCAAACATGATAGAATGTTGTGCCATAGTTCAAACCAATGGTCTCTATGACCTTTATTTTTTTATAATAAAACTTTTATATATTTTGAGATTTTTTTAAAACCCTTAAATTTTGAATTTTTACTATTTTGGAAATTAAGACGTGGACAAAAAAATTTGTTTAACATAAATGAAAGATCCTATCCCCTCTACCGGTACCATGAAAATAAATGTCAAAAAACTATGCATTTTTTTATAAAAGCGTGTTTGTAGACAGAGAGCCGGTAGCGCTTGACACATGTTCCAACGAGGCTATGACTGAGCATGGTGGATACGGGAAATGGCTATTTCGACGGGGCGATGTATGGCAAAACGAGGGGTTGCTTTTCGATATTTTTTCCTATGACGAATGAATGAAGGCGAATATTTTGAAATGTGACAAGCATGCTAAGATTTTTTCCCCTGAAGGGGATCTTTAACGTTTTAGCTAACGGTGATGAGCGAGATCGCTCTCTGACACAACAGACGGTTGTTGGATATGACCAAGTGATTCTTAGACGTTGGCAATCTCGATGACCGTGCCCGGAAGAAATGAATAGCTATTTAGGTGGGATGTCACGGGCAGCTTATGACGGTTGGTTTTGTAACATTTCCTATGAGGGATAGAGGCGAATATTTGAAAATGAGTTAAGTGTGCTAGGAATTTTTTTTACCCCTAGCTACAAAGCTCTTTCTTGGCTGAAACCTGAATGGCGTCGAAATTTTCATATTTTGACGTCGGTATATCGAACCCTAGACGAAAATCTCCCACTGTATATTTCTTCGAAATTTCATTTCCTGTCCTCATTTCATAATATTAATACTAGATCTGGCTCTTGCCTCGCTATTCCCGTTAACCACTCTTCCGAGTACAATAAATCCTTCGATGTGACTGGGTCGCGACTTTGGAATACACTCCCAGCTGACGTAAGGAAATGCAAGAACTACACAAAATTTAAGACTGCTTGCAGAGATTTCCTTTTGAACACCGCTGACTGTTTCGTGTGACTGGTGATGGATGATAGACAGCATGATTGAGCCATTATGGTATATAAATAAAAATTAAAATACCCAGTTATTTACTAGATCTAACACTATCACTTATTATTATTATTAGTATTATTATTATTGTTTCAAGCAACAATTTTATATGTTTCTTTGTTTGATGTGCATTGCTATCTTTATTTATTATGTCCTGTATTATTCCAACTTAATTTCTAGTTTACGTATCTTATTCAATGGTAGTATTTGTGTATTTTATTATAACTATGTGGTTAAGTGTAAGAGAGGGCCACGAGCCCTAACTTCGCCACTGCAAAAGACATAAATAAATAAATAAATAAATAAATTTAACATGCTAGTAATCGGTGATAAGCGAGACTGCTGTCTGGCACAGTAAATGGTTTTAGAATATGGAAACCTATAACATTTGCTCGACCAAGTCATGTGCATGTACGCAAAGAGCCAAAACGGTAAGGTCATTGGCCTGAAATGTTATAAACTAAATATTGAACTGGGTAAAGTCATGTGTTTTAGGAGGAAAGTATGTGGTTAACATGATCATGTATTGAGGATGGCCGCTTGCTAGTAATTATTAATACAGTAAAATGTTTAATAATAATAATAATAATAATAATAAGACACACACATGATTTGAATGCTAACACGCACACACTGGTGACTGAATATTGTACCTAGCCACAGGACTCGTGAGAGCTGTTGCTGGTGCTGACGAGGCAGGAATGTCTACGTCAGCAGGAAGTGTGATATCAGCTTACTTGCCTCGTGGTGGCTAGCAGGTGTGCTGTTAAGCAGAGACCGCCATTTTGGTTCTGAGACAGTAGGACTACCAATGTATAAGAGGTAGCCATTTTGGTTCCTTATTAAAAACATGAAACTAGTATAAGGTACACGAATCTTATTCAGATTGAGGAATGTAAAGAGGCGTGGGAACACGTGCGAGAGAGAGAGAGACAGAGAACCATTCAAGGTCAAAACGCTGAGAAAATACAACTTTTTCTGTTGCTAGGCTAACTGATAACGATTGCGTTAGTCATGCACTTGCCATTTTAGCACACGGACGTATACAGTAGAGCTGTGGAAGAAAAATCCTTTTATTTTTTTGGTAAGTACCTATGAATGATTATTTTAATAATGTCATGCTAATGAACCTTAAATTTGTAGTCATTGATTAGGTAATTATTGATTTTTTAATTTATTTGTTTGCAGATAACCGGTATACCTTACATGTCTGAGATACAAGAAGCCAGTTTACTTTTGAGCCCACTAGAAGGAAACAGCAATAAGCCACTGCAAGTGAAAGTGTTTATTTTTAAACTAACTTGTTTCATTTTTGTTTCATATTTTATTTTATGAAATGCATGTACTAACTTGAATTTAGGTATTTATAACGGTTTATTTTATTTATTTTTAGAAACTTGGAAAGAAAAGCCTTACCGCCGTAGCAGTCGCTGAAAACCCGAGACGCAGTAAAGTGCAATCATTGTTTTCAGGCAGTGAACTATTTAAAACTCAGGTAAGCCTAACATAAAATGCTATTCCATTTTACCACTACTGAAAACTCGTAGACAAAAAATTCATTACCTGTACATGACTAGGACGATGATTGCTTTCTTGATTAATGACTATGTATTGGCTACCGGTACAAGACCATATTGGATTTAGTAAAAAACAAAAATTTTAATTTAACTGACATGTCGTTCCCTATATTAATAATAATAATAATAATAATAATAATGAAAATGATGGAATGGCTTGTTGACAGAGGCGCCGCGTGATTGTTGATCGAAATTTGTGACTGGTGAGAAACGAATGCTTGAAGTTGAAAAATATTGATGATTTAAGGTTAAAAAGTGAGTTGGGTTGAACCAAAATATGAGCTGGTGTGAAACGAATTTGTGCGGAAAAATGATGGAATGGCTTGATTGAGGTAACCAGGATAGATAAAATGATTGATGTTCATATGTATAAAATGATATAAATGAATATAAATATGGTTTATAATAAGATTTTTTCATTATATAGAATAATTTTTATATACATTTATATTTATATCTTAAGTAGGCTTTAAAGGAGTGATATATCGATGGTTATGAATTGATTTTATTGGCTTGAACCAATAATAATAATAATATATTAATAATAATATTAATATCGTATGGTCTCGGGAGCCGGGTGCAAGCTATGTTATTTGACACACAGAGGGTAGCTTGCATGTCGAATTTAGTTGTTCCTTGACTTTGAAAGTCAAGGAGGTTAGATGTTAGATATATAATCTCCTTAAACTCTATAGCGCTTTCTAGTAGAAAAATGGGGAACTTTGTTCCCTATGAACTCAACGAATATTCACAGGTTTGAACAAGATAATCTGAACAAACTGACATGTCATTCATTTTTGTTTATATATTGGTTAAAGGGGGATGTAAATTACTAATGCTTTATAAAAAGAAAATAAGTGCATGGGTTACTGTTAGTGCCAACATACAGTTTATTTTAATGGTGTTTTGATACATTAATGTCAATTAACGTTAAAGTTTAATTACAAGTATTGATTGATTGATTGAGTGATGGGTTATTTTGTTTGTTTTTAGGTGTGGTCATGCGCCATTAACGTAGTGAACAGACAGTGAACAAGCATACATTATGCTTTAAAGTACTCTGTGCTCTTGTGCAACATTAATAACTTGCAATAAAAAAAGTTTTATTATAACACATGGCGTTAGTACCAAATACAACAATTGAGCGAGTTGGTTTACCACGTGGGTTAAATTTAAAATCAGAACATGATCGATGGTTAACATTTGAATCCTGGCCTGTAGGCTTTTGTCGACACATGAACTTGCAAAAGCCGTTTTTTTTACTTGAACCGAGAAGATGTGGTGTACAGGTTGTACTGCAATATTGACTTCATCAAAAACACTCTCCGACATATCGTTAAACCGTGTAGGCAGATATGTCTCAAAGTTTTGACATACACAAAGCACACGATCACCATATGCTGTTTTCAATTTCCTAATCTTGATAATGCGGAATGGAATATGCGTTGGCAATTCGCTGAGCTTCTTTGTCTCTAAGCCACATGCTTGCCCAACAGCATTCAAAACATTAATTGTAGTAGTCTATAAACAAAAGAAAAGCATATCTATTACACTCTAAAACAGCTTTAATAATATTGTGCAATTAGGGATTTTGCACTATGCATGGCTACTAAATTATACTAGTTATGCAAGAAATGCCCTAACTGTAGCAGATATTGCTTTTCTGGATATAGCACAAGTGTTGAGTTCTAATGCACACTTGACACAGGCTATCATGTGTCCACAAGGCAGAAATACAACACCTAGTTCATCTTGATAACAAATTTTACATAATTGTTGGTCACACTTTTGTATCTGTTCGTGAGACAAGTCTTTTTTTCCAGCCTCATGTATTTGCTCCACATGTTTTAACTCTAAAGGCACTTTTATGTCTTGTGCTGCAATCACGTTTTCTTTACGAATAGTGTTCACAAATTCCTGACCTTTAAGCAACACCATGTACTTACAGTTAGGTAACCAACGAGCGTGTTGCACAAAAGGGTAATCAGTCATTTGCCAATCCTTGAAAGCAAATCCACAATAGAAACATATTGTTTTATCCCCTTCACCAGTATAAAAAATCCTGCTTCACTTAGCTGTTTGGTAAGGTGTTTTAATATTAATGGCCAAACATTTTTATAAGATTCTAAACGTTTTTCAACAGAGCTGTACTCTGGGTGTGCTAGTGCTTTAGTCTTGCAAATTCCCAATTTTTCAAAAGCACATGCCAATTCAACACTGTCTATGGCATATGGACCACATATATCGACACTACCGTTGTTGGCTGGTAATACATCATTATTACTATTATTTATTTGTGATTCAGCAACGTAAGTAGCGGCCAATGGTCTTATGGTTCGGTAGAATGGATACACGGGTATGTTACCCACTTGTTTTCCAAGCATGTAAGGACAACAAAGGGACCATCACAAATGGTCTCTAAAGGGATCATCCCCTTCTTCCCAGTGTGAAAGTTCAATACGACAAAACACACAGCGCACCACATCTTCTCGGTTCAACTAAAAAAAACCGGCTTTTGCAAGTTCATGTGTCGACAAAAAGCCTACAGGCCAGTATTCAAATGTTAACCATCGATCATGTTCTGATTTTAAATTTAACCCACGTGGTAAACCAACTTGCTCTCTTGTTGTATTTGGTACTAAAGCCATGTGTTATAATAAAACTTTTTTTTATTGCAAGTTATTAACGTTGCACAAGAGCACAGAGTACTTTAAAGCATAATGTATGCTTGTTCACTGTCTGTTCACTACGTTAATGGCGCATGACCACACCTAAAAACAAACAAAATAACCCATCACTCAATCAATCAATCAATCAATACTTGTAATTAAACTTTAAAGTTAATTGACATTAATGTATCAAAACACCATTAAAATAAACTGTATGTTGGCACTAACAGTAACCCATGCACTTATTTTCTCTTTATAAAACTTTAGTCATTTACATCCCCCTTTAACCAATATATAAACAAAAATTAATGTCATGTCATGTCAGTTTGTTCAGATTATCTTGTTCAAACCTGTGAATATTCGTTGAGTTCATAGTGAACAAAGATCCTCATTTTTCTACTAGAAAGCGCTATATAGTTTAAGGAGATGATATATCTAACATCTAACCTCCTTGACTTTCATAGTCAAGGAACAACTAAATTCGACATGCAAGCTACCCTCTGTGTGTCAAATAACAAAGCTTGCACCCGGCACCGTGGCCATACCATATTAATATTATTATTAATATATTATTATTATTATTATTATTAATATAGGGAACGACATGTCAGTTAAATTAAAATTTTTGTTTTTTACAAAATCCAATATGGCCTTGCACTTTTCCGGTAAACAACCAATATCGTCTTGTACCGGTTGCCAATACATAGTCATTAATCAAGAAAGCAATCATCGTCCTAGTCATGTACAGGTAATGAATTTTTTGTCTACAAGTTTTCAGTAGTGGTAAAATGGAATAGCATTTTATGTTAGCCTTATCTGAGTTTTAAATAGCCTGAAAACAATGGTTGCACTTTACTGCGTCTCGGGTTTTCCGCGACTGCTACGGCGGTAAGGCTTTTCTTTCCAAGTTTCTAAAAATAAATAAAATAAACCGTTATAAATACCTAAATTCAAGTTAGTACATGCATTTCATAAAATAAAATATGAAACAAAAATGAAACAAGTTAGTTTAAAAAAAACCACTTTCACTTGCAGTGGCTTATTGCTGTTTCCTTCTAGTGGGCTCAAAAGTAAACTGGTTTCTTGTATCTCAGACATGTAAGGTATACCGGTTATCTGCAAACAAATAAATTAAAAAATCAATAATTACCTAATCAATGACTACAAATTTAAGGTTCATTAGCATGACATTATTAAAATAATCATTCATAGGTACTTACCAAAAAATAAAAGGATTTTTCTTCCACAGCTCTACTGTATACGTCCGAGTGCTAAAATGGCAAGTGCATGACTAACGCAATCATTATCAGTTAGCCTAGCAACAGAAAAAGTTGTATTTTCTCAGCGTTTTGACCTTGAATGGTTCTCTGTCTCTCTCTCTCTCGCACGTGTTCCCACGCCTCTTTACATTCCTCAATCTGAATAAGATTCGTGTACCTTATACCAGTTTCATGTTTTTAATAAGGAACCAAAATGGCTACCTCTTATACATTGGTAGTCCTACTGTCTCAGAACCAAAATGGCGGTCTCTGCTTAAACAGCACACCTGCTAGCCACCACGAGGCAAGTAAGCTGATATCACACTTCCTGCTGACGTAGACATTCCTGCCTCGTCAGCACCAGCAACAGCTCTCACGAGTCCTGTGGCTAGGTACAATATTCAGTCACCAGTGTGTGCGTGTTAGCATTCAAATCATGTGTGTGTCTTATTATTATTATTATTATTATTATTAAACATTTTACTGTATTAATAATTACTAGCAAGCGGCCATCCTCAATACATGATCATGTTAACCACATACTTTCAACCTAAACCACATGCCTTTACCCAGTTCAATATTTAGTTTATAACATTTCAGGCCAATGATCTTACCGTTTTGGCTCTTTGCGTACATGCACATGACTTGGTCGAGCAAATGTTATAGGTTTCCATATTCTAAAACCATTTACTGTGCCAGACAGCAGTCTCGCTTATCACCGTTTACTAGCATGTTAAAGATCCCCTTCAGGGGTAAAAAAATTCCTAGCACACTAACACATTTTCAAATATTCGCCTCTATCCGTCATAGGAAATGTCACAAAACCAACCGTCATAAGCTGCCCCCGACATCCCACCAAATTGCTATTCGTTTCTTCCGGGCACGGTCATCGAGATCGCCAAAGTCTAAGAATCACTTGGTCATATCCTACAACCGTCTGTTGTGTCAGAGAGCGATCTCGCTCATCAACGTTAGCTAAAACGTTAAAGATCCCCTTCAGGGGAAAAATCTTAGCATGCTTGTCACATTTCAAAATATTCGCCTTCATTCATTCTTCATAGGAAAAAGTATCAAAAATCAACCCCTCGTTTTGCCATACATCGCCCCGTCGAAATAGCCATTTCCCGTATCCACCATGCTCCATCATAGCCTCGTTGGAACATGTGTCAAGCGCTACCGGCTCTCTGTCTACAAACACGCTTTTATTAAAAAAAAAAAAATTAAATGCATAGTTTTTTTTGGTCCTAGAGACTTGACAATTATTTTCATGGAACCGGTAGAGGGGATAGGGATCTTTCATTTATGTTAAACAATTTTTTTTGTCAACGTCTTAGTTTCCAAAATACTAAAAATTCAAAATTTAAGGGTTTTCAAAAAATCACAAAATATAAAAAAGTTTAATTATAAAAAATAAAGGTCATAGAGACCATTGGTTTGAACTATGGCACAACATTCTGTCATGTTTGGTTTTCAAAATATCGCCTAATTTTAAAATCAACATGTTTCAAAAAAAAAATCAAAAATATAACGAGTAGTCTATAGAAAAGTGGACGTCAGCTCGAGTCCAACGACACCTCATTTGTTAAAATCCGACCATCCGTTCGCCTATGATCACCAATGTTCGCGAGAAAGAAGGCTATCATTTTGTTTTTCCTCCTACACCCTTGAAACTTGCTGTCCCCCTAGAGGGCATACCCACCTTTCATTAACGCCAAACAAACTTTTTTCCGATTCACTGTTTCCAAAATTGTGCCAATCCAAAAAAAAACAAGAATTAAAAAAAAAACACAGATGCTTAGCCAAGAGAACGTCATCCCAACGCCAACAATACCTCGTTCGTTAAAATCCGACCACGCGTTCGAGAGATATCGGCAAAGTTTTATATGAAAGTAGGGGGCGACTCAGAAACGGCCTTACCCCACTACTGCACAGTTTTAGTCCTAGAGACTTGAAATTTATTTTGGGGGTAGAGGGGGTCAGGGCCATTCATTTACGCAAGACAAAATTTTTTGTACACTCTTTAGTTTCCAAAATATAAAAATTTCAAAATTTAAGTGTTTTCAAAAAATCTAAAAAAATAAAAAAGTTTTAGTATAAAAAATAAAGGTCGTAGAGACCATTCATTTCAACTATGACACAACGTTCTATCATGTTTGGTTTTCAAACTATCGTCTATTTTCAAAAACAAAAATTTTCAATTTTTTTTTTTTCAAAAATATGACGAGTGGTCCATAGGAAAGAGGACGTCAGCTCGAGTCCAACTGCACCTCATTTGTAAAAATCCCACCAGGCGTTCGAGAGATATCAGCAATGTTCCCAGGAAAGTAGGCTGTGCATTTAAACCCACCTTGCCCCCCTAGTGCTACTGCTTATCCAACTCGCAGTACAATGAATATACCGTCAATTCTAGATCAAATGTCCACTACAATCTTGGCGAGATGTTAACCCAGGACGCTCAAAGCTACTTTGACGATGAGATGCTTTCTGAAAGAAATGAACGGAAGCCGCAAATGTTCCGGGTTCCAGCATCCTCTGCAGCAGCCAAATTACCACTCGTTATGTGAATGGTATGATCAAGGTTATCGTCGGCAAGTGAAGTAATTTCATGTACGAGTTCACGGCTCAGGCCTTCACTATGTTGCACAATTCAATGTCAACCCCCCCCCCCCCCCCCTTTGTTCCTCATCTTGCTTCCTACCCACGCTCCCCCCTCGGCCCCCTGTCCACTTCCTGCGGTTTCATGCGTTTGGTAGTTCGGTTTTTATTTTTGAGGGGACCTAATGTAGTCACGTTCGAAGACACACATTTCTTTTTAACTTCCGTAAGTCTCTCTGAGTTTTCCTATTTATGTAATTTAGCAATTGAGTCGTATTTTCGATTGGTTGCGTATTTCTTTAATGAAGGTTATTTTGATTTCTTTTAAATTATACGTTTATTTAGGTTACTAGTTTTTCTCTCTGTCATTAAGTTCTATGTATGCTTTAGTTTTGAGATGGTTTGTACTTTTTGTGTGCACATTCTAATTTACTTTATCTTGATTACATTGGCATACACTTAATTCTGTTTTAATTTTGCCATTTATAAGATTTAAGTCCCTCCCTTTTTCTCTATTTCGATTCCAGTGGTCTTGGCTTCGTATTTAACGAAGCTACGACCTCTACGCCTCTGGGATTTCCTTCGATCAAACTTTGAGATTTTGTGTTTTTGATTTCGCTTTATGCGATTTAATCTTTCTGTTTCCATTTTTTGGGAATCATTTGTTCGATTTGCAAACATTGGGCCCAGCAGTAAATCGAACAAAATATCCTCTCCACGCTTTATCCGATTTTTTTGGTGGTGATTATCCTTCCACCGTGTTTTCGAATTGTTGATGACATACATCTCAGGAGAGCTCTTTAATACTGGACTCATCGGTTCGAAATTACATCCAAGGTAAGTGCAACATCCTTCGCCAGTACTGGGTTTAAAAGATTCATTCACTTCCGGTCAGGTTAATATTTTCATATGACCACGCTCTAGGTTTACATTAAATGTGTTTGTTAGCAGTCTAAGTTTACGGTAAATATCACGCGGTTTCGATGGCTATGAGCGTCGACTCTGCACAAATTTTAGATATGTATTCATACTTATCTCGGCATTTCAGCTGAATTTCATGGCACATGTCAAAATCATACGAGCCAGATCTCCTAAACTGTTTCCGCTGTTGTATTGGCTGTCATGTGTGAACACTGATCCAAGATTTCTGCTAATCAATGGTAAGGAAAAAAGTTATTCGCAATTGTTCTTAAATGACTTCAACGATAATTCTGCCTCAGTAGCAAGACCAGAAATTTTCTGAAACACAGATTTTAAAATACGTTCGCGTAGTGGTGAAACAAAAATGATTCAGAATTGCACTCACTAGATCACCGCCGTTAAACACACGTTTATTTTACAGGAAATAAAGCAACGAAATTGAAATAACTTACGTGAAAAGGTAATAACAATTGACGATAGCAACTTACGCTTGTTCCATGATCAGGACTCCGGCTAATATTTGGTCATACTTCATGAATGTTACTTCAGTGGACAACGTGGGAAACAGATATTATTTTAACAGGCTGGTGAAATAACTGATATATTTCAAATAATATGTGAAAGAAAAATGGCTATTCGCAATGCTGCAATCATGAGCAAACTTCGTACATACATAACACGACGGATCGTATAGCTAAAATCCTACGTAGGTACAACATACGGACTGTATTTGGAGCTTCTGTTAAGATTAGGCAACTCCTGCGACCAACTAAGGACAGTTTGCCTAAATTCATTCATTAATTCATTCCTTCATTCGTTTATTTGCAATTGGGGGTGTGTCCCCCGGTGGCAAATTAGATATACATAACAAATAAATAACTGTACATAACAATTCACTAACAATTAAACTGGAGTATTTACACAAATAGTCAGTCTTTTCTTAAACACACCTATATGTTTGGGAAAAGGCTCTAAGACTGCGGCAGGTAGAGAGTTCTAATTATCAATGGCACGGTTTGCGAAATAATATTTACCATAATTTGTTCGCTGTGGTCGGCCCTTAACTTTGAAAGGATGATCGCTCCTACCCAGGTAAGTAGGCTTTTCCATACGTTTGCTAAGCACACCCCATGCTGGTTGATTTGAATACGTGTTGTACATAGTGCAGTGTCTAGATTTCATCCTCCTAGCCTCAAGTGATTCCCACCCAAGTTTCATTAACATACGGCTCACACTGCTCCTGGGATTAAAGTCACTGAGCACAAATCTAGCGGCCTTTTTTTGTACCATTTCCAACTCATTTATGGGCCCTACTTGATATGGATCCCAAACCGCCGAGGCGTATTCCAGAATAGGTCTTACAAATGACATATATCCAATTATTTAGCAGAGGTACTAATTCCTTTTAATACCCTCATTACAAAGTGCAGGGATTTGTAAGCTTTAGAAACTACACATCATATATGACTACTCCATTTCATATCATTTCTTACGTGAACGCCCAAATATTTGCAAGAATCTTCTTCTACAAGTATTTCCGAGCCAATGTTATATTGAAAATCTTGCCTTCGCACTTTCCCTATTTTTATTAGACTAAATTTTCTTGTGTTGATTTTCATTTTATTTTCAATCGCCCACTTATAGACCAGGTTCAGGTCATTTTGAAGTACTGCATTGTCTTGTGAGTCATGTATCTTTCGGTATATTACACAATCATCCGCAAACAATCGACAGTCACTGCGAATCCCATTTGGTAAGTTATTTATAAACGACAAAAATAACAAAGTTCCGATTACGCTGCCCTGAGGGATACCCGACGTTACGGTAATTTCATCCCAGAATCGGCCTTCAACTTTCACTTTCTGGGAACGACCCGTCAAAAATTCTTGGATCCATAAAATTACTCTTCTATCAATCTTCGTCGAAGCTAATTAATGGAGTAGCAAGTCATGCAGCACGACATCAAAAGTCCTCGAAAAATCTATAACTACGGCGTCGACTGAAACTCCATCGTCTAATGATTCGCTAATATCTTGAAAAAGTGATAGCATCTGACTCTCGCATGAGTAACCTTTCCGAAATCCATGTTGTCTAACATTAAACCATGGTAATGTTTCCCACTGTTCCCTTAAGTAGTCGCAAATGAGATGCTCCATCTGTTTATAAACGATGGACATAAGACTAACCGGCCTGTAGTTGCCCAATTCAATTCCGCTCCCTCCCTTAAATATTGGGACTACCGTAGCTTTTTTCCAGTCATCCGGGATTTGCGCATTGTTTATGGACACATTACACATCACCTCTAAGTATCGTGCCACGGCACTACCTCCTAGTTTAAGTACTTCACTAACAATATTATCAGGACCCCTCGATATATTGTAACGTAATTTTTGTATTAGCTTTACAATTGCTGACTGGTTTATTTGGAGAAGTGGAGCACCTGATTCACCGTTAAGGTCCAACACACAGCAATTGGATTTATTGAACACACTACCATTAAAGACATTTAATTCATTAGCAATGGCATGCTTCTCAGTAATTATTTTACCGTCACCGGACATTATCATCGACAAATTATTTGAATTTCCCATTCTTCTCCTAACATAACTGTATTTTTTTCCACCCATCGCCTCACGAACCAAGTAAACCTTGCATATAATGGTCAAGAGCAGCCCTCTTTTTTTAAGACAAGCTCTCTTGATAAGGACTTAAATTTCAACATATGCTTGTCACTATCACGTCTTTTATTGTATAATTTCCTAATTTTCCGTTTAAGACTCCTGATTTCCCGTGTGCAATACTCAGGATCTGGGTTTTGTTTCAGTAATTTAAATGGAACAAATTTATCAATAACGCTTTTAAAATTTTCAAAAAGTTAGTCCACAGGATATTAATGTGATTTCCTTCCGATGCCCATCCTACAAATAGCTCATTCAAATACCCCTAAAATTTGCCCTGATTCGCCCTGCGATACTGGAATATGATCTTATTTGCTACATCAGAGTCTAATTTTGAAATGTCACGTATCTAATATTTAATTCAACCCCAGAAAGGTCACTAATTCCTGGTACTTTCAGACAGTTAATATACAGCTCTACAGACCTTACGAGATAAACATCTAAGGTATTATTGCCTCTAGTTGGGAAGTCAACTACTTGGGAAAATCCCCCTCCCTTAAGAATTTGTATGCAGCGCTCGGAGCTTGACCACAGCTAGTTGACTCACCAAACCAGTCTACTTTAGGGAGGTTTAAATCTCCGACAATTATTATGCACTTTTTCATTACCCCTACAAGTTTTATCATACAGTGTGTCGAGAAGCGAAAAGTTATCTTTCGGTTCTCTATACGCCCCTATCACCTGAAGAGGGAATTTATTCCCTTTATCCGAAATTTGTACACATAACATTTCATGATCCGTATCAGCCCACTTTAAGAAACTAGCTATATTTTTGCGCAAACAAACAAATAGCCCACCACCTCGCTTCCCCCGATCCCTTCTGTACATTTCGTAGGTCCCTTGAAATATTTCATTACTATTTATATCCTCATATAACCAAGATTCAGTAGCAATGACAATGTCCGGAGAATACGTCTCTACAAGATTCCAAAATTCAATTAATTTATTTCCTAAACTCTGACAATTAACCTGCAGTAATCTTAGAGTATTACCTCCGCAGCAAATATCCCGAAGTAGCTCCTTCTGTTCCCGTCGGCTGGCAACCTCTGGAAACAACCGGGAATCTACAGAGTTCCCTGTACTTGTGGCAAGGTTTACATCGGGCAGACTTAGAGAACAATATGCACTCGCATTAAGGAACATAATAGTTGTATCAGGCTCATTCAACCTGATAAATCAGCTGTTGCTGATCATGCTTCAACACCTGGCCATGATGTCATGCTCCAAGGAGTGGATGTTCTTGCCCGATTAAAGCAATATCGTCCCAGAATCATCAGAGAGGCGGTTGAAATAAGTAAACACCCAGATAACTTCAACCACGACACCAGCTACACTCTCAGTGAGTGCTGGTTACCTATTATCAGAACCCTGAGAAAGTAATACACTGCTGCTTTTCGTTGACCCTAACTCGGGGCTAAAATGGCGTCCATCTTAGGGCACCTTTTTTAGGTTCTTTGTTGCTTTCTCTTGGCAACCATTTAGTAGTACAGTATATCTGTTTATTCCCGATGAAGAGAGTCATGGTTTCTTTCCAAATGCGTCGAGTTTGATTTATTAAATATGCCCAAAATTCTACATTATGGATAATATCACGGGGCGTGAAAGTCAAAAAGATAATATCAATTAAGAAAGACAGAAATAATACTAAGATACCTCAAAAAGTAACGTACGGTACTGTAATTTATTTTGAAGAAGTTTTAATTAGTACTGAATAATAAACTGCACAATGGAACTAAATATTTGGGGCATTTTCAACCCCAGATACCAGTCTCTCGGCACCTCTCTACTGTCGTGACATCTTTATCAGTACACCTTGTCCAATGAACTACATTTCATAGGAGAGCACACGACCTATGGGAATTCCTCATTCTGACGGTGGCGTGGCCTCCCACGAATCTCTCCAGTGCTCATGAGCAACGAAAGTAGAGCGGTTAGGGAACTCTGAGGCCAGGGATTACTTTGTGAATTCCTCAGTTAGCCCCATTCGCTCTGATCTCGGAATTCTCTCCCCTGATTTCTCGGTTTTCGGGAGGTTTCTCTCCGTGCAAGGAATAACAGAACTGCTGACAATGACCCTGAGTTTGTCGGAATGGAAAGAAAAGGCATTTCTCGTTCGCTCGCCTCGCTGTTCTAGCTCGGGATTTTGGCTATTCCGGTTGTGGTTTCAGTGTATGAGTAGCGAAAGCTCTGCCTCGTCTGCCGTGTTTGTTGCCGAATTCCCGAACTTTAAAAAATTGACTCGAAATGTAGAGGTTTCGCGTGGTTTCACCAAACAGCAGAGTCAATTTCAAACCTCCTCGCAAACTTAGTCAGCAGAAGAGCGAGGAACATGTATTTGCTTATTTAGCGTATAGATTTTATTGTCGGGATTGTCTGAGGACATGTTCGGCTCATCAGAGTTTGTAGCTGCTTCACCCATGTGGTGAGCTACAAGTGGAATGAAACTGGGGAGGTCTATTTCAAGTTGTTCCAACTTTGGCTACCATATGGCACTGACATCTAGTGGCGAAGGTTCGAACTTAATAGAGCGTTTCGAACAAAATATAACATAATCATTTTAACACACACTACCAATTGTAGTGGTAGGTTCTTTTTCATGCCATAAATCTATGACATAGGGCCACCGGCTTTACTTCCCCTACGAAGGAAGGCATACAGAAAGATTGTAACGCTCTTAAAAATCCGACGACTTGGGCGAAGTTTGAACCAACGATCTTTGGCACCGAAGCGAGGGAGAGAGGCACAGCGAAGTGAAGAGCAAACTCAGCCCGTAGTTCGTTAGAATCAGCAGAGGTCGGACTCAACATGACAAAAGTTCTGCATTGCTACCTGGAATAATAGCGCAGACATAGCGTGAAATGTGGGAAGGGAGTCCTGAGGTGCGCTCAGAACCATCTCTCCTTAAAGGCTCCACCATTTTTAGTGCTGCTCAATAATCTGTTAATTTTACCTAACAATTCACGGTTGTTTGATAAAAACCAAACTTTAATTGATGGTGGGATTTTGAAACATCTCAGTCATTCATGAGCCACACTGTACGCGATTCGCGTTTGTTAGCCTATTTTCAATTTTTGCAAAAAAAGAAAGTAGACTTATGGGATCTACACAGGGCCAAAAAGTGTGTGTCTGTCTGTGTGTGTATATGTGTGTGAGTGTGAGTACTCTGAATGTCTGTCCCTCCCTATCAATTCGAACACGATTAAACCGAACTGAACGAAATTTTGTACAGAGGTAGCACTAGCAAAGGACACCTCAGTGTCATGTTTTATATCGCAGCCATCTTGACGAAAACGTAATGGCGGCCACCCAATGTTAAAAGCATAAATCAAATTACGACCAATCTAATCATTTGATGTCTACCAAATTTTGCAACATTATACCCTTATGTTTGAAAAATCTTTTCACCAAACTACAGAGTCATCAGCCCGATACTTTGCGGATGGCAGCCATGTTTGAGTGCAAATCGAATCCCCCTATCTATTCAAACACGGTGAAACCGAATTGAACAAAACTTGGTACAGAGGTAGCACTAGCAAAGGGCACCTTAGTGTCATGTTTTAAATCACCGCCATCTTGACGGAAACGTAATGGCTGCCACCCAAATGTTAAACATTTAAATCAAAATACGAAAAATCTAACCATCCCATCTCTACCAAATTTTGCAACAACATCTTTTCATATGACGAGCGTCTTATGACTAAACTACAAGGTCATCAGCCAAATAGTTTGCAGATAGTGGCCATGTATTTGTGCAAAGAGATTCCCCCTATCTATTCAAACACGGTGAAACCGAATTGAACAAAATTAGGTACTGCGCCAGAATTTATTGAAGGTCATTACTCAAGAACTGATCTGGAGATGAACCAAGACCCCAGAAAATAAATGAGTGGATAAAAATTTTTATTTATTAAAAATTCGAGAAATATGGAAAAAACTGTATGGAAATGAGTGAAATACTATAGATCTTATGCATGTATAAAAGGCAAGGAAGTAGGAATGATTTAAAGATGAACATGTACTCCATTATATGAATGTGGGAGGTCCATATTACGAGAAATATCACGCCACTTGAAGCGAGAGTTACGTCATGAGAGAGGGGAAGAGACGAAGGTCGAACTGCGGACTGGAGGTGGTAGGAGTTACGTCACCACGAGAGGAGAGGCAGAGAGACTGGAACTTGAGGACTGCGGAGAACAGGACGAGAGAGTTCTTTCCAATTTGAGATTTGAACGACACAAGACCTCGAGCAGAAACGAGTATTCTTTTTAATAGTGCTACGGTTCATAAAGGTTGGAAGCAAGGAAGAGTGCAATTCCAGAACTTACAGTAACTTAGGAGCAAGCTACAATCCATAAAGCAGAACGGAACAGCACAACCATATATTGCAGTGCTTATGCAAAGTTGTTCCACATAGCTTGAAATATCTCTACGTGTAAAAGCTTATTTGAACATTGTATTGAAAATGATAGTTGAAAGTCAGCAACGGGGAGGTCTTAATCATATTGTCAGAAATATGAATATTACCATGTGCTAAGTAAAAAGCATAGGGAAGTGAAGATTACAAGGATGTCAGTTGAATTCCAGATTCACTAACATGAAAGGCGCTACAAATATCTACGTAAAGCGCAACATCACCGAGCAAAACTTATACTTTTCTACGAGAGTTTTAACACATCTTGAGATACGAAAACGCTTGCATAAACGACAATATTACACCGTGATGTCTATTCTGAAGAAAACCGATGTCTATTCTGAAGAAAACCCGATGTCTATTCTGAAGAAACCCAGATGTGTATTCTGAAGAGATGGAGAATCGAAGCCGGCCTACTTGCAGTGAAAGAGGGACGACGAAGAGCTGGCGGAGCTGTTCACAGCGAGGTCATTCACCACGAGTCCAGCTGGTTCTGTCACAAACCGGTCTTCATAGCTGTGGACAATGCTATGAAACACGACAAGTTTGGTTTGGGAGCAGAGATGCAGGTATTTTCAACAGTCCAGAAGCCAACACACAAGGTAGTGAAGAAATTGTCTTTTATCATGTAGAATTGTAGTTATGTTCTGTGATTATCCAATTGACCAACCGCATATTTTTCAACAGCAATTTTTAACAGTATTTTCTACAGTATTTTTTAACTGCATTATTTAAAACGTATAATTTTGTCAAAGTAATTAAATTTGTGTAGATCTTGTTATAGTGATTTTTCGTATTTTTTTTACGGAGTTATTTTGCCTTGTTCTTGAAAATTTCAGTCACTTGGACGAAATTTCGGCATGATGATGCTATATTAACACTAAGGTTATATTAAAGTAAAATCGTGTAATATTTTTCATATTTGCTTTAGATTTAATTTAATTAAATCTGTTTTATCGCAGCGATGGAATATAAATGAATTGCTCAGAGGAATTTATAATGAATTATTGAAAGGAATATAAATGAATTGTTCAGAGGAACTTAGAACAAATTGTTTAGAGGAAAGCAAATTATTTAAAAGAATATAAATGAATTGTTTAGAGGAATATAAAGCAAATTATTTAAAAGAATGTAGAGTGAACTATTTAAAAGGAATAGAACGTTGAACGAAGTAAAGAAGGAGTAAGATTGTAATTGAAGTAATAAAATGAAGTTTATTGGAGCAAATTTAAATACAGCATATTTAAGAAGTAACGTCACGAAGTGTAAAGAATATTTCGACAACTCATGATGTTGATTCGAGTGTCAGAAATTTATTATGAACGAAAGTATTACGAAAAGCTTATACACATATGTCTAATGAGATTTTAGAGCGTTAAAAAGCAAAGATGAATTTGTTAAATAAATATATGCATGGAAAGAAGTCAAACTTATATCTTTTGTTAAGAATATGAATATTTACTGATATTTCTTGAAAAGTTGTAATGAAATGTAAAGCTGAATTTAAACACGTGAAAAAGAAAGTTAACAAAGTTAAATCACAGGGTGATCAGAAAGTGAAAGTACAACGATTTATTTATTAAAGGAAGATTATGTACAGGGTGTTTAAGAGAGAAAGTAATTGTTGTATAATTATGAAAGAGGAGTGTGGAAACGAAGGTTAATGCCGTGCACTTCTAATATTCACGTTTATCAGAAGATTGTTAACTCAGTAAAGAATTTCAGAATCTTATTTCAGTATTTCATGATATATAGATAAAAGTAAAAAGGAACAGTGCTTAGCTTAAATGTTTGTCACTTATGTTCAATTGATTATGACGAGAATTTATTACTTTCAACACGATAGTTGCGGTGTATGTTTGGATATTTGATGTTTAAGAAAATTGAGTAGATGAAAGACTTATTGGATGAAGAAAATTTAATCTTCGACATTATGAAGTGTAAAATTTGAGAGATTCTTAAAGAATGTATATATGCACATAGTTCATGAATAATTTTTGATTAGATATGGAACTACGGTTCATAGTTGAAGCGGACCTGTATAAAATAGGGCAATACTTAGTAACACGCCGTTTCACTTTTTCTAACTATATAAAATGCCACGGGCAAATTTATTTTTGCAGTTATTTTTGTTGAAGTGTCAGGAAGACACAATATTAAGGAAGGAAGCCAGTTTTTTATACTTGTTTTATTAGCTTAATAAACGGCTGGCGCTTTTTAGCGACTTAGTCAACTTTTATCTAAACTGATACCGTTTTCATTGTCGTCATCGTCGAAAATAGTACTACGAGGTAAAGATACAGGCGCTCACTATAGATTAAACCTTATCACCCCTCGAGATTGGAGTTTCTCGATTTGCTCTAAATGTAAATGATAGTAGAAATTTGTACATTGTCTAGTAGTACTATTTTCTTTACGAATAATATTTATCCTGTATGTTCCTGAAATTCCCAATTTTACTTAGTAGGCATGGTAAGTTTGTGAGCTGGGTAACTTACATGTTTGCAATCCTTTTTCGAGTTTTGGATATAAGTACTGATGGGTTTCTTCGGGCGCATATAGATAGAGTAAAAATTTAAATGGCGTGCCCATCCGTGGGGCATTCGAAAGGGCATTCGAAAAGTATTCGAAATGCATTCGAAAGAGCACTCGAGAGAAGAAGCTTGGAAGTACTCGAGAGTGAGGCCATATTAGTTTTGAAAAGAAAAATGCCGATCCCAAATTTAATGATTGTTGAGATGAACACAACATCAGCAGATTAGTGGAGTACACTACAGTTGTGAGGCATAATTTTTAAACCAGCTAACGACATTTGTCATGTAATAGTAAATTTAAAAAGTAAATTCATGTTGTTAAACATAGGCTAAGTGATATTATAGAATGAAGCGATGTCAGTTCGGTAAACTGGGACGATGAGATATACGAGATATCTTGCGATTAAAATAGATGTAAGTAGGATTAAGATGTTCTATATATTCCATCACTGGTATAAAATGCATGCGTTGATCAATCTGTATATTCACTGGTAATTTTTGTGGTCGACACTTCCCTAATTCTCAAGAAAAGAAGAATTATGTCAACGAATGATATGACGTTCATTCGAACGATGATTGAAAACATGAAGGAAGGTCAAAGTACATTGACCAAAGACCTTGAAGCCCTCCACCAATTGACACATAACAACATTAAACAGTTGAAAACCGAGATACAGAAATCAGTAGCTACTGTAAAATCAGAAGTCAAGGCAGAGTTATCAGTTGCTCAAACACTTACTACGGCTAGTATAACATTAGCACAGGAAGAAGCTAGGAAAATACATGAGGAGGTCAAGAAAAATCAGGAAAAAGCACAGGAAGAAGTTAAGTTAGCTTTAGAGAAGGCCAGAAAGGAAGATAGACTAGCTAGAGAGAAGGAAAGTGAAGAAGCCAAGTTAGCTTTGGAAGAGGCAAATAGGATAAGAGCAGAGATGAGATTAGCTCAGGAAAAAGCTCGCGAGGAGGACAGGTTAAGTCAGGAGCAGGCTAGATTAGAGGATAGGAAAAATCAGGAAAAAGCTCAGAGAATTTTAGAAAAGGCAAGTAATGCACAGGAAGAATTAAAAGCTTCATTTGATCAAGTCAAACAGGACATAAATTTTACGAAGAAAGAAGTAGGAAATTTAAGATCCGACATGGCAGGAAAAGTGATAGAAGTCCAATTAGCTAACAGTAATCACATGATAGAACTAGAACAGAAATTACAGGTTAGTATTAGCTCAATTAAAGAAGAAAATAACACTCATCATGTACACATTTCAGGGGCCCAGAACAAACTCAAGGAGCAACTTGACAATCTAAATGGCACTGTTGGTGAATTACAGGTCAAGTTGGAAGGTCAAAGTAAACTGATTGAAGAGGGTATAAATGTAGATATAAATGCTTCCATTGTAAAGGCAGTTACGGACATGAAGAAGGAGGTCGTAACAGTCACAACTCAAATTATATCAGAAATACACTATAAATTAGCAAATGACATTAAAGCTATAGAGTTATGTTCCAATATTAATGTTAGCAAGGTACGGGAAGATCTATCTAAGCGGATAGATACATTACAAGTTAATAACATAGCCACGCTGACAGAGATTGTTAATAAAACAGATTTAACTAACTCAAACGAATTTGACAAAATTAAATGTATGGTCGATGAGATAAGCATAGAACTAGCGAAAATTCGATCAAAGCAGGACAAAAATACCAGCGAGATAGAACAGCAATTAAGGTCACTTACGATATGAGATGCGACATTTTCATCTACGTTGAGAACTGAAGTCAGGGAGGACATCAGACAGGACTTGACGAGATTTTTCCAAGCAAGAGATGAAAAATTGAAAGAAGAAATAAGGAAATTAGAGGCTAGGACAGACAGGATAGAAGAGGATAAGGAAAGCGAGGTTAGTCAACAGCAAATTCCGAAGTCCACTTTTAACTTCAGTCGAGAGCCATTTCAAACTGAAATAGGGGAATTTGGAGGAGATTTTGAACTTTACCAAAGTAGGTCAAATGCCAATGTCATCGTAATCAAGAATAATGATGAGAAACCGAACAAATTCAGCGGAGTAGGCAATATTACTGCAGTAGAATTTCTGAGAGACATGAGGTCGTATTTAGAAGACAATAGGATACCTCGTGAAAGACATATGAGGGTCGTGGAAAAATACTTGGATTCAGAAGCGTTAGTATGGCACAGAGCTTTCAGATATACGTATCAAACATTTGAAGAATTCGCTATAGCTCTGCAGAAACGATTTTGGAGCAAGGAACATCAACAAGATATACGAGCAGACATTTATTCTAAGAAGTATGCATATTCTAGTCCAACGAAATACGCAAGTTTCTTCACGAAACAATTAGCACGCTTGCAGTATTAGCAACCCCCTTTGGCGGAAGAAGACTTGGTTCACGCTATTTCATGCCAGCTACCAACGGAAGTTAGGAGGCACCTCATTTCGGCAAACGTGAAAACTCTAGAAGCAATGGCAGAAATTTTGAGAAGACTGGATCACACGTCTAATGTGTCCACCAACTCAACTGGAAATCAAAACCAGAGAGGTAGAAACCAGGAACCGAGAGAAATTCACACCATACACATCGATCAAATGCAGCAAACAGAGGAGAACAAAAATGGAGTAGGTCCAACGAGATCCAGGATATATGGACAGAATCGATTTCGACCCGACTATCAAAGACCTAGAGAAGGAAGACCATATGAAAATCAAAGATGGAGGAATAACTATTACACCCGGAACAATGATTATCGTAGAGAGGGATATTATAGTCGAAATAACCCTACGAATAATTATGGATATCGGAGATATCAGAACTGGAGAAACACGAATAATTATTCAATACAACAACAACAGCAAAGTCAACAAAATCAAGGTTGGAGGAATAATAACAATGTAAGAAGGTATTATGATGACAGGGAAAGAGAAAGTCAGGAATACCTAAGGAATCTCAGAGAAAGGAACGCGAGAGACCAAAATCAGGGACAACAGAACCTGAATCAAGAACCTCAACCTGGAACAAGCAGAGATAGAAGGAATGAAGACCCAGGAGGGGCACAAAAATAAACGTCAAATTCCAAAAAGTAAAGGGAGAAGAAAACAGCACCGTAACCAGACATGAAATCCAGATTAATGAGTTGTATGAAGCCACGAATGAAGATCTCCTGTATGAGACAGAAGAGACGAAAACAGACAGAGTAGCGAGGTTACCGATTATAGAAATCATATCAGGAGGAGAATGCCTGAGAACACTACTAGATACGGGAGCAACAGCATCAATTTTAGCAGAGAACTGTTTTCACAGATTGAAGGATGGAAATTCACTTATAGCAATGCCCGTTTCAACCATTAATGTCAGGGGCGTATTTAACGACAAGACCATGAAATGTAAAGTCCAAGCACTAATGGAATTCTCTATAAATGAATACAGATATGAGCAGATATTCATAGTCTTGAGCCAGCTAATTTTTGATGCTATTTTAGGCATTGATTTTATAACCAAGACTGGAGCTGTGATCGATTTACGAAATGGAGTCATAAGATTTAATGAAGGCATACATCAATCAGAGGATACGGAAAAGGATGAGAATGAGTGTAGTCTGATTGACGAAACAACAGAAGAAAATCTCGTGAAGATTGTAATGGAAGTTGAAGCAGAAGGAATACCTCACTATGGCAGGAAGATTGAGAATTTTGAAGATCAGAGGGAGAAATTGAAAGAATTGGTCACGACTTATGCAGACATTTTTGATAACAAGCCAGGCATTATAAGAGGATATAAATATCAGATTAAGCTCGCTGATGACACACCTTTTCAGAAGAAATTGTATCCAATTCCGGAGAAGTATCAAGCTGAAGTGACAGAGCTCATAAAAGGCATGGAAAAAGAAGGGATTATAAGAATGCAAGCCACTCCTTATTTAAATCCACTCACTGTTGTGAAGAAAGCAGATGGTAGTCTTAGACTATGTTTAGATGCCAGGGGCATAAATACTGTTCTGATGAAAGAATTCGACAGGCCACCGAAAATTAGAGAACTACTGAGGAGATTCAAGAATAAAACCTGTTTCTCAGTGATTGATTTAACTGCAGCATTTCATCAAATAGAGCTTAGAGAAGACAGCAAATGTTATACAGGGTTCATGTTCAATCAAACCTGTTATGTATACCAAAGCGTACCATATGGATTGGTAAATTCAAGTCCAGCACTTATCAGAGCCTTGGATGACAAGTTGAGTGAAGAAGTGAAACAATTTGCTATTTGCTACGTGGATGATATCATCATATCTTCAGAGACACCAGAGCAACATTTTATGCATTTGACGAAGCTATTTGATAACCTCAGAAGTGCAAACATCAAGGTGAAATTGGATAAATGTCATTTCTTTCAAGAAAAGATCAACTTTCTTGGGCATACCATAGACAGATTTGGTTACCATCCGAATGAAGACAAGATTGAAGCAATTTTGAAATTTCCAACACCCAAGAAAATCAAAGACATCAGAGCTTTTGCGGCTCTTTGTCAGTTTTTCAGTAGTCATTGTCCACGTTATTCAGAAATCATGGCACCTCTACATGAGCTTCTAAAGAAGAACAATAGATGGAAATGGGATGCAGCTGCTGAGAATACCTTTATTCAAGGAAAGGAAATGCTCAGAGATAACATCAAGTTGGAGTACCCAGATTTTGAGAGAACATTCATCATAGAAACGGACGCTTCACGAGTTGGTATTAGTGCAGTCTTATATCAGAAGGATTAAGATGGAAATCCTCACTATATTTCATTCAGCAGTAGGAAGTTACGCACGCACGAGCTGAATTACTTCACGACGGAGCTTGAAGCTTTAGCCGTCATAAATGCTCTACAAAATTGGAAGAAATTATTGCTGGGAAACAAGATCATAATCAGAACGGATCATAAAGCACTAGAATTCATGTTGAAGTCAGACTTGTCAAGCGATAGGATGACCAGATGGACCATGTTTTTGCAACAATTTGATGCCACGATAGTTCATGTACCTGGAAAAGACAACCTTCTAGCAGATATTCTTTCCAGACATCCGATTCCTGAGAGAGATGTGAGAGTTAATGTTATCCAGACAGATGCAGAAGATCAAGAAGCGCTGGATAAGCTGAGAAGAATTCCTCTTTTTCAAAAGAAGAATGCACCATTCAGGAACATTTATCGATTTTTGTCAGGGAGAATGACAAGGAGGCACGCCTCATACTTCGAAACGAGAAGGAAAGCTAGACACTATATTCTCGTGGGAGAAACTGTATGTAAATACATTGATGCCAGACATACGAAAGTACGAGTTGCTATTCCACCAGAACTTATTGTGCCACTAATTTGGTTAGTACACAAAAGTATAGGCCACGGAGGAGTTGACAAAACATACTATACCATGTTAGAAAAATTCTACTGGATAAATATGAGAGAATCCATAACCATAGTGATCAGATCTTGTGAATTGTGTCAGAAGAATAAATATAATTCTGAATTATTGAAGGAGAGACCTAAAGCGATTATTCCGACGAAACCATTGGAATTGTTTAGTCAGGATATTTTTGGACCTGCACCTAAAGGAGACAGAGGAAACCAGTATGTGTTAGTTACAATGGATGTATTCTCCAAAATTGTAATGCTCAATCCCATGCAGAAAGCAACAACGAGGAATGTTTTATATCACCTGGAGAGGAACATTATTCCAAAGTTAGGAAAACCAGAGAGACTATTAACAGACCATGGAACATGGAACGCAATTCACTTCTGCAGAATTTCAGGGAGCGATGGATAGGTTGGATATTGTTCACCTATTTTCATCAGTTCGAAGCCCAGAGACAAATCCTATTGAAAGAACAACGCTGGAATTTTCAAAGTACATTCGCTTGTATAGTGCAGATAATCATGCGAATTGGGTAAAGATTGTACCACTAGTGGAATTTTGCATCAATAATACGAGACATGAGAGCACCAACGATATTCCAGTCATGTTGCATTTTGAAGGGAAACCCGTACGACCATGGAACGGAATCTTCAATATTCCGGAAGATAACGAACCACCGATGGATCAGAGAATCGAAGAAGCGAGGATCCAGTTGAATAAAGCGGCTGAGAAGAGATTAAAACGTTTAGAAGGGAAGAGATTCAGTGGACCGCTACGAGAAGGTGACCTTGTATTAATCAGGATTCCAGTAAAAGCTGACGTACTGAAGAAAGTGTATATCAAATTCAGTTAGCTGTTCAAAGGACCGTTCAAAGTAGATACAGTCTACGGTAATAATTGCTATAAAATTGTAAGAGTGGAAGATAATAGATCCATTGGAAAATTCAACCATTCCAAATTGAAAAGATTTTACCCACAGATACAGTAAAATAAATAAATTCAGTCTCAAGAACAGAGAAATTTACTGGTATTAAAGAAAGTACAGGCTATACTTTACTTTAAATTAGCAACGGGGAAATGCGCCAGAATTTATTGAAGGTCATTACTCAAGAACTGATCTGGAGATGAACCAAGACCCCAGAAAATAAATGAGTGGATAAAAATTTTTATTTATTAAAAATTCGAGAAATATGGAAAAAACTGTATGGAAATGAGTGAAATACTATAGATCTTATGCATGTATAAAAGGCAAGGAAGTAGGAATGATTTAAAGATGAACATGTACGCCATTATATGAATGTGGTAGGTCCATATTACGAGAAATATCACGCCACTTGAAGCGAGAGTTACGTCATGAGAGAGGGGAAGAGACGAAGGTCGAACTGCGGACTGGAGGTGGTAGGAGTTACGTCACCACGTGAGGAGAGGCAGAGAGACTGGAACTTGAGGACTGCGGAGAACAGGACGAGAGAGTTCTTTCCAATTTGAGATTTGAACGAGACATGACCTCGAGCAGAAACGAGTATTCTTTTTAATAGTGCTACGGTTCATAAAGGTTGGAAGCAAGGAAGAGTGCAATTCCAGAACTTACAGTAACTTAGGAGCAAGCTACAATCCATAAAGCAGAACGGAACAGCACAACCATATATTGCAGTGCTTATGCAAAGTTGTTCCACATAGCTTGAAATATCTCTACGTGTAAAAGCTTATTTGAACATTGTATTGAAAATGATAGTTGAAAGTCAGCAACGGGGAGGTCTTAATCATATTGTCAGAAATATGAATATTACCATGTGCTAAGTAAAAAGCATAGGGAAGTGAAGATTACAAGGATGTCAGTTGAATTCCAGATTCACTAACATGAAAGGCGCTACAAATATCTACGCAAAGCGCAACATCACCGAGCAAAACTTATACTTTTCTACGAGAGTTTTAACACATCTTGAGATACGAAAACCCTTGCATAAACGACAATATTACACCGTGATGTCTATTCTGAAGAAAACCGATGTCTATTCTGGAGAAAACACGATGTCTATTCTGAAGAAACCCAGATGTCTATTCTGAAGAGATGGAGAATCGAAGCCGGCCTACTTGCAGTGAAAGAGGGACGACGAAGAGCTGGCGGAGCTGTTCACAGCGAGGTCATTCACCACGAGTCCAGCTGGTTCTGTCACAAACCGGTCTTCATAGCTGTGGACAATGCTATGAAACACGACAAGTTTGGTTTGGGAGCAGAGATGCAGGTATTTTCAACAGTCCAGAAGCCAACACACAAGGTAGTGAAGAAATTGTCTTTTATCATGTAGAATTGTAGTTATGTTCTGTGATTATCCAATTGACCAACCGCATATTTTTCAACAGCAATTTTTTTACAGTATTTTCTACAGTATTTTTTTAACTGCATTATTTAAAACGTATAATTTTGTCAAAGTAATTAAATTTGTGTAGATCTTGTTATAGTGATTTTTCGTATTTTTTTACGGAGTTATTTTGCCTTGTTCTTGAAAATTTCAGTCACTTGGACGAAATTTCGGCATGATGATGCTATATTAACACTAAGGTTATATTAAAGTAAAATCGTGTAATATTTTTCATATTTGCGTTAGATTTAATTTAATTAAATCTGTTTTATCGCAGCGATGGAATATAAATGAATTGCTCAGAGGAATTTAAAATGAATTATTGAAAGGAATATAAATGAATTGTTCAGAGGAACTTAGAACAAATTGTTTAGAGGAAAGCAAATTATTTAAAAGAATGTAGAGTGAACTATTTAAAAGGAATAGAACGTTGAACGAAGTAAAGAAGGAGTAATATTGTAATTGAAGTAATAAAATGAAGTTTATTGGAGCAAATTTAAATACAGCATATTTAAGAAGTAACGTCACGAAGTGTAAAGAATATTTCGACAACTCATGATGTTGATTCGAGTGTCAGAAATTTATTATGAACGAAAGTATTACGAAAAGCTTATACACATATGTCTAATGAGATTTTAGAGCGTTAAAAAGCAAAGATGATTTTGTTAAACAAATATATGCATGGAAAGAAGTCAAACTTATATCTTTTGTTAAGAATATGAATATTTACTGATATTTCTTGAAACGTTGTAATAAAATGTAAAGCTGAATTTAAACACGTGAAAAAGAAAGTTAACAAAGTTAAATCACAGGGTGATCAGAAAGTGAAAGTACAACGATTTATTGCAGAAATGGAATTATGAGCACGAGGCGAAGTTATATCAGTATAGAGGAGAAATGTTAAAGTAAAGGAAGTACATGTATTGAAGTGGAAGTTTATAGTTGAATTACCGTGCAAATTAAGGAGATATGAACGTAAAGGAGTTACGTAATTTTACGAAGGGAGGCTGAGGAGTCTCTAAGTTTTTCTAGTATTGATTGCAATAATTGTGAAGTTATGTGAGTGTTTTAAAGGAAGATTACGTACAGGGTGTTTAAGAGAGAAAGTAATTGTTGTATAATTATGAAAGAGGAGTGTGGAAACGAAGGTTAATGCCGTGCACTTCTAATATTCACGTTTATCAGAAGATTGTTAACTCAGTAAAGAATTTCAGAATCTTATTTCAGTATTTCATGATATATAGATAAAAGTAAAAAGGAACAGTGCTTAATTTAAATGTTTGTCACTTATGTTCAATTGATTATGACGAGAATTTATTACTTTCAACACGATAGTTGCGGTGTATGTTTGGATATTTGATGTTTAAGAAAATTGAGTAGATGAAAGACTTATTGGAGGAAGAAAATTTAATCTTCGACATTATGAAGTGTAAAATTTGAGAGATTCTTAAAGAATGTATATATGCACATAGTTCATGAATAATTTTTGATTAGATATGGAACTACGGTTCATAGTTGAAGCGGACCTGTATAAAATAGGGCAATACTTAGTAACACGCCGTTTCACTTTTTCTAACTATATAAAATGCCACGTGCAAATTTATTTTTGCAGTTTTTTTTGTTGAAGTGTCAGGGAGACACAATATTAAGGAAGGAAGCCAGTTTTTTATACTTGTTTTATTAGCTTAATAGACGGCTGGCGCTTTTTAGCGACTTAGACAACTTTTATCTAAACTGATACCGTTTTCATTGTCGTCATCGTCGAAAATAGTACTACGAGGTATAGATACAGGCGGTCACTATAGATTAAACCTTATCACCCCTCGAGATTGGAGTTTCTCGATTTGCTCTAAATGTAAATGATAGTAGAAATTTGTACCTTGTCTAGTAGTACTATTTTCTTTACGAATAATATTTATCCTGTATGTTCCTGAAATTCCCAATTTTACTTAGTAGGCATGGTAAGTTTGTGAGCTGGGTAACTTACATGTTTGCAATCCTTTTTCGAGTTTTGGATATAAGTACTGATGGGTTTCTTCGGGCGCAGTACAGAGGTAGCACTAGCCAAGGGCACCTTAGTGTCATGTTTTAAATCGCCGCCATCTTGACGGAAACGTAATGGCTGCCACCCAAATGTTAAAAGCTTAAATCAAATTACGACCAAAATAATCATTTTATATCTACCAAATTTTGCAACATTATACCCTAATGTCTGAAAAATCTTTTGACCATACTACAGAGTCATCAGCCTGATACTTTGCGGATGGCAGCCATGTTTATGTGCAAATCGAATCCCCCTATCTATTCAAACACGGTGAAACCGAATTGAACAAAACTTGGTACAGAGGTAGCACTAGCAAAGGGCACCTTAGTGTCATGTTTTAAATCACCGCCATCTTGACGGAAACGTAATGGCTGCCACCCAAATGTTAAACGCTTAAATCAAATTACGAAAAACCTAACCATCCCAACTCTACCAAATTTTGCAACGACATCTTTTCATATGACGAGCGTCTTATGACTAAACTACAAGGTCACAGCCAAATAGTTTGCAGATAGTGGCCATGTATTTGTGCAAAGAGATTCCCCCTATCAATTCAAACACGGTGAAACCGAATTGAACAAAATTTGGTACAGAGGTAGCACTAGCAAAGGGCACTCCAGTGTCATGTTTTATATCGCCGCCATCTTGACGAAAACGTAATGGCGGCCACCCAAATGTTAAAAGCATTAATCAAATTACGACCAATCTAATCATCTGATCTCTACCAGATTTTGCAACAACATACCTCTCTTTGAGAAGCGTTGTTTGACCAAGCTACAAGGACATCAGTCCAATAGTTTGCATATGGCGGCCATTTATGTGTGCAAATCAATTCCCGCTATCAGTTCAAACACGATAAAACCGAATTGAACGAAATTTGGTACTGAGATAGCACTAGCAAAGGGCACCTCAGAGTCATGTTTTATATCGCCACCATCTTGACGGAAACGTAATGGTGGCCACCCAAATATTAAAAGCTTAAACCAAATTACGACCAACCTAATCATTTGATATCTACCAAATTTTGTAACCGCATATCTTTTTGTGGGAAGCATCTTTGGACTGAACTGCAAGGTCATCATCCCAATAGTTTGGAGATAGCGGCCATGTATGTGTGCAAATCGATTCCCCAAATCAATTCAAAGACAGTGAAACCGAATTGAATGAATGTTTTTTACAGAGGTAGCACTAGAAAAGGGCACCTCATATTCATGTTTAATATGCGTATAGCACGTTGTATTTCAACAAGCTACTTCAACCAACAATCAATTATACTCCTCGAAAAGAACAAGGAGTTCTAACAATATCCATGCATTTAGGAGAAAGTAGGCTATATGATCTTTACTGAACATCTTGTTGATAAATATCGTTTACATTTTGACTTAAAAGCGAAAATGTGCTTAGCTTCTAGTTTTTCGATATCAAGATAAGCGCGTAGAGACTGGGTTTGTGGATATAAAACTAGGTGGTTGTATGTTAACGACGGTGTCACTTGGATTTAAAGGGGAAGCGAAATGTGCATCTCCTCAGTACTACAAGTGCAAAAATCTCAACCGACAACGTGCGTAAAATCGACGAGACGGGTAAATTAATTTCAACATATATAGAGCACCCAAAAAATTTTACCCTCATCAATACATGCAACTTGAGAAGCTAATGCGAGCCTATTAGAAATTTAAATATGAGTGACAAAATTCAAAGACCAGACCACCAACTTAATAACACCGTCCGTTGTTGATCTTTCGAATCACTACGTGGTTTGTTTTTACGCAGTCATGAATTGACGCTTAAATTGCTAAACCTCTATGGCTCGACCTGTGTATCTTTCTCATTGTCACTCGATTAATATTGCTGCAAGTCGATGAAGATAACAAACTCTTTGTTGAACTGACAGTTTGATTGGCCAACCACTCGGCTGACATCTTACAGAACACGCTAGTCAAATATAAGGCAAGTGACTTGGGCTTTTAAAAGATACGAGAAAAAACAAAAACCAATACGAGCGTCTTGGATTTCTACATGGCACCTAAAGATTTAGAATAAGAGCTACGATCAATAGGTCCTCTAAAAACACATGAAAACAATATTTGTTTTGACAAAAGGAACCGTCTACGAGATAGAAAACTGAGAATTGTAAAAATGATCCGAACAGTTGAAACGAAATAACGACTACCGATGCCTCTAAACTGTTTTATTTAAAAAATCTTAATCAGTGAACTGTAGGCAATAATTTGCATTTTAAAGAAGAAATAACGGGAATCATTTAGTCCCTCTTTTATAACAAATAATTTTCATCCAACCAAATATCATCATTTAAAGACTAAAACTTGTCATAATTTTTCGCAACACCTCTTGAACTGGTTCGATTTCATTTTCGAAATGATTACCTAACGGTATGTCTGTTCATCCGTGCGAAGGAATGTGCCTAATTCTTTCCCTCAAACGGCTAACAAGGCGAAACCACTTCATTTTAACATCGATTCTTCGGTTTCTTATAGCAACTTGCCATATCTTATATCATATATCTTATCTTATATATATATATATATATATATATATATATATATATAAAGGAATGTCTGTCTGTGTGTTCGTCTTTTATGCGTTCATAAACCATTCATCCGATTGCGATCAAATTTTGGTGAGCAGTTGTAAATACTTCCGGGAGGTTTATAGGCATAGTTAATCCATTTCAAAATAGATAGCGCGCGAGTAGTTTAAACAAATGCGTAGTGGCGAAGCGTTCATAAACAATTCATCCGATTGCGATCAAATTTTGATGAGTTGTTGTGCACAGTCCCGGAAAAGTAATAGGCGTAGCAAGTCCAATTTACAATAGATGGCGCGCGAGTAGCTTCAACAAAATGGCGTGCGTTTGTTTCAAGAAAGTCGCACATGCGTTCACATGCCATTCATCCCATTGCGATGAAACTTGGGTGAGATGTTCTGTACACTTCAGGTAAGGTTTCTGGCTTAGTAAATCCACTTAACAATAGGTAGCGCACGAGTAGATGCAACAAATAAGCGACGACTCGCGAAGCATTTCAGCAAAGTCCCGTATGCGCTCACATACCATTCGTCTGATAACGATGAAACTTGGTGAGAGGTTGTGTACACTACAGGCAAGGTTTCTGGCTTAGTAAATCCATGTTATAATAAGTAGTGCACGAGTAGATTCAACAAATGAGCGACGACGGGCGAAACGTTTCAACAAAGTCCTGTATGCGTTCACATACCATTCGTCCGATAGCGATGAAACTTCGGCGAGTGGTTGTGTACACTTCAGGCAAGGTTTCTGGCTTAATAAATCCATGTTATAATAAGTAGCGCACGAGTAGATTCAACAAATGAGCGACAACGCGCGAAGCGTTTGAGCTAAGTCCCGTATGCGTTCATATACTATTCGTCTGATAGAGATGAAACTTGGGTGAGATGTTGTGTACACTTCAGGGAAGCTTTCTGGGGTCATATATCCACTTAACAATGGGTAGCGCACGAGTAGATTCAATAAATGAGCGACGACGGGCGAAGCGTTTCAACAAAGTCCTGTATGCGTTAACATACCATTCGTCCGATAGCGATGAAATTTGAGTGAGAGGTTGAGTACACTTCAGGCAAGGTTTCTGGCTCAGCAAATCCACTTTACGATAGGTAGGGCACGAGTTGATTCAACAAATGAGCGACGACGCGCGAAGCGTTTCAACAAAGTCCCATATGCGTTCATACACTATTCGTCTGATAGCGATGAAGTTTGGGTGAGATGTTGTGTATACTTCAGGGAATGTTTCTGGGTTAGTAAATGCACTTTACAATAGGTATCGAATAAGTAGATTAAACGAATGTGCGACGACGCGCGAAGTGTTTCAATATAGTCCCGTATGCGTTCATATACCATTCGTTCGATAGCGACTGAACTTGGGTGAGTTGTTGTGTACACTCCAGGGATAGTTTCAGGCTTAGTAAGTCCATGTTACAATAGGTAGAGCACAAGTAGATTCAACAAATGAGCGAAGACGCGCGAAGCGTTTCAACAAAGTCCCATATGCGTTCATATACCATTCGTTCGATAGCGATAAAACTAGGGTGAGATGTTGTGTACACTTCAGGGAAGGTTTCTGGCTTAGCACATCCACTTTACAATAGATATCGCACAAGTAGATTCAACAAATGATGACGGCACGCGAATCGCTTAAACAAAGTCACGTAGCGTTCAAATACCATTCATCCGATTGCTAAGAATCTTTGGTTGGATTGTTGTTCACACTCCAGGAAAGGTTTCTGACTTAGTAAATCCTTTTTACAATAGGTAGCGCACGAGTAGATTCAACAAATGAGTAACGGCGCGCGTATCGTTAAAAAAAATCGTATGTGTTCATATACCATTCATGCGATTGCAATGAAATTTAGAGAAATGTTGTTTCCACTCCCGCAAAGATTTCTGATTTAGTAAATCCATTTTACAATTGGTAGCGCACGAGTAGATTCAACTTATGAGCAACAACGCGTGATGCGTTTCAACCAAGTCCCGTATGCGTTCATATACCATTCATCCGATTGTGATAAAACGCTGGTGAGTTGAGTACAATCCTGCGAAGGTGTATGAATTAGTAAATCCGTTTTTCAATGGGTGGCGCACATGAAGATTCAACAAATGAGTGAAGGCGCAGGAATCGTTTAAACAAAATCCCGTATGCTAACAAATGCCATTCATCCGATTGCGATGAAACGTTCATGAGTTTTTGTGTACAAGGCAGGGAAGGTTTTCGACTTAGTAAATCCATTTTACAATAGGTAGCGTACGAGTATATTCAACAAATGGGTGACGGCGCATGAATCATTACAACAAAGACCCGTATGCGTTCATGTACCATTTATTTCATTGCGATGAAACTTTGGTGAGTTGTTGAGCACGCTCCCATGATTTTTTTGAGATATTAAATAAATTTTACAATAGTTTAGAGGTGGTTGACGGAAAATAAAAAAATATTGGAAATCCAAAAGGACTTCAACAAACAAAGTTACAACGCCAACACTTTCTTTGATTGGCATTGTAAAGCATGCCGGGTACAGCTAGTCGTTTACAAAATAATCGTCAAGAATGTTTTCGAGAAACCCGCCCCAATTTTTTTTTCAAAGCACGATTAGTCAATTCCTCACGCAAGTAAATAAACTGGCATTTAACCAGTGAAGTACTTTTATTGTGGCCTTAAATACTCTGACAAACCAACCCGATATCAATACGCCCATTCTCGTCCAGAACCGTCGACAGCGACTAATGATTAGTAGGCTCGCTATTTCATTTATTCTTAGCCAGAGCTGTGTCGCAAACTTTCCATGACGCTGCCCGGTGAATGCCTCAGAAAATATACAGTTGCAGGTTTTACACTGATAGAAGACTCCGCACGAATCTCCATTCTGGGTTCTATTTTACTCTAGCGAGAAGGAATAACCACATTTTTCAAACAAAACTGTAAAACACCTAAGTGACGGTTTATCAGTTATGATAGACAGAATACAAGTTATCTCCACGTAAAATAGAGGATATAAAATATCTCTCTCAGCTGCCGGAAGGCGGTGGTATATTTCACCGGGCAAAGAAATATATTTCAAATGCACTAGATTTGCCAATTGTGTATCTACAAAAGTTCCACATGTTAAGCAAACCTGCAAACTTCTATACAGTGAGTCCAAACATACTTTGCTCATCCCTTGTCATATCAAAAAACCTTCCCAGACGATTTACGTAAGTTTTAGGGATGTATCCACTATTTCAAACATATTTAGCGTTGTGCTTATTAAGGAATGTATTTCCCCGAATGGTTCAAGAACATTCTTTTACGTTCAGGTCTTATCTTCAATTATTTATTATCTTCATGCTTACAGTCAACTACATGTTTCGGCAATGCTCACGATTGGGAACCATTCCAGCAATTGCCCCGAGTTCAAGTGAAAAAACAGTCAACCACTCATGAGGGGCGTCGAACCCTCCTCTTCTCATTCCTGGGAAGATCTCTGACCAGAATATAAGATATCCTAAATAATTTGCATCATCTAGACTACAAGTCCACAGCGGGCAACTAATACAAGGTGATTAGGCCAAACATCTGTTAGCTTCACGCAATATACTATTTCCCAATGGCAATGAGCTGAATGATCAGAACATCGCTAAAACCCGGCAGTCGCAGGTGGAATTATCGAATGGGACAGATAATTTGATTCGCCATCTCTCCAACAACAATGATTTTGCATGTTATAAAAAACACAACCTAGCAAACAAACGCTTCTGATTTTCATTAACACAATTGTGATAACACAACTCTTAATCCCTAAATGCTATTACGTGATAAGGAGATGACTTCTAAAGAGGCATTAAGATACTTACCTCTTTTGGATCTAAAGATGGTGTTTCTGTTTTCCTGCAAGGAATAGAAGTTTCCTCAATTTTAATATCGGATTGAAGGTCAGTATCGTATCGTATCAAGAAATGACTTGATTCACAAATATGTTCCTTGAAAACTTGCATTGAAAGATTGAAGGAATAAAATAACAAACTGCGGGTGAATCAGCCTCCCATTACGACAATAAACCCCTGAAACTACAACCCTTGAAGGGCCTAGGCTTACCAAGCGACCACTGCCCAGCCATTTGGCCTGCAGATATTGGGGTGACGCGTGATCTGCGTATCGTGTCCCCTCGGCCGTTAATCTTGGTTTTCGTGATCGGGGCGCTACCTCACTGTCAGGCAGGCACTCAATTGTCCTCACGAGGCTAAGTGTACCCCGTACCAGCCCTCACGTCAGTTTCTTAAATCCTTGACGGAGCCGGCAATCGAACCCGGGGCCTCCGGGTGACAGGCAGGCGCGCTACACCAATCACCACGGGGTCAATAGTGACAGTTTTTGTGGAGTTTACATCTCAAAACATTTCAGTTGTTATACACTCACAAAACGTAGGCCTCGCATATTGTCACTAGCTTTGTGTGTCTGTGTTGCGACATTGCGGCGAAGATGCAGTTACTTAGAGGTGCCATATAATGATAATAATAACAAGCAAAGTTGAAAAGTTTTGTGTTCTAAAATCTCATACCAGTTTTTATTTTTTTTCCTCCTTCTTGTGACCAGATTAAAGCAATATTCATATCAAGGATACTTAGGGAAGGGAGGATTTTAACACAACCGATAAATAAATTGCTAAGTATTATCCCAGGGAGCCAGCAGAGTGAATCTGCATTTTGACTACAATAACATCAGCAACTGTTAGCCGCTAAAATAAGAAACAACACTGAATAATCAAAATGTTCAATTTATGATAAAATCATGCATATTACTATAAGAACCTATGATCACCTGTATTTGGTTTTCCACTTTGATAACCTTGCCTTCGTCTTCAAATAGACCACCAGACTCATCCAGCAGATTGCTATATGTAGTTCTAGAATCCTAGAAGGTATCATAAAAGTATGAGCCAAAGTAAAACATACAGACAAAATAACAGAACCAAGCATATTCTTTGGTAACAAAGTATTAAGTTCCTTGTCAGGCACATGTTATGATACACAATATGCAAATTAAATACAACTTACACTATTAGGGACTTCGTCATTATCAGACAACCATTCAGGCTCTCTCTTAATTATTGGTTGTTGATCCATGATGTTCAGCAAACTAGAACACACAAAGTGCACTCGAGAATTATTAGGAGCCGCACTTATATAAATACGCTGAATAATTATCATATATAACACATCAAATGAGATATTTTCAGAACTCCGAATGCAAGTTGGTCACTGGTAAGTTACTGTGAATATATCCCTCCAGGTGCACAGTGAGAAGTAGAGGCAAACGGTAAAACTTATTCGACAATGACGATCGACTTTATACGATATAACTTAGGGCAGAATATCGAGCAGAATATAAGTGACTATAATTGCGATACAATGAGGAATTACTGGTGCCAGCTTGTGGAGCAGTGAAATGAAGCGTCTTATAATTGGTTTCTCTATTCCTAAGTAGGCTACACACAAACCTGAACACAATTTGATGGGGCAGGCGGGATTATCCGACGCTAAATTACATGACAAACCTATCAAAGTGGAAGTAAACTGAAGTTACTGCACGAGTATTAGAAAATAGGCAGTAACTGGATACAGTGAATATCAGAAAATACAAGACAATAGTTTCACCTCGTGTTACAAGGAAGCCACTTCAAAAGAGATACATCAATTCTCCCTCACTGAACAGACATTGAACGACAGGGACTGAAAGATGTATTTATCCTTACAAACTAATAAATACTTTTATCGGGTAACATGAATATTATATCGTAATAAAAAGTTCCCAGTTACAGCCTGAAACCTGTGTATCCTAGACAATTAAATATTGTAAGTTGATCTACACACATGTCTTGGCAGAACTCCGGTTGTAAGACTTATATTTAATATTATATTTAGTCACGTCTGTTAGAGTATTTCAAATATCCCCACACGGAAGTAGAAATTCTCAGACTTGAGTATTTCGCCACGAGGTACATCAAATTCACGCACATACGACACATACCGGTACGGGACATGACTAAAGGAAAATTGTACGATTATGAATTCATTTCTAACACAATAGAAAAAATATCAGTTACCGTATTATTTTATATAGTTATGCCCTGGAGACAAATTACAAAACTTATTAAATACTTATTCCACCAATAACCAAAAGTCAACTGAACTTAAAAAATAAATATCACAATCTTAAAATTCCGCTCCACTGTCTGAAGAAATGTCTAACCTCTTCATATAAACTGGAAGGACTTCAACAAGCTGTTTCACTCAGATAACCGAGTCCCTCCGTGCCAGCGTGTTTTCATCAAGAAGCCGCCCGTCGCATGATCTATTCTAGGGCCGATTCTATTCCTCATATAGCCTACATAAATGACATACCCTTATGCTATTTTTAAGGGTAGATTATCTCTCTTAGCTGACGATACTTCGTTGTTTTACTTCTCTAAATCTGACAAGGAGATTATATCTGATATCCAGCATGACTGTTATGTCTTGGAGGAATGGCTAAGAATGAATCTGTTAACACCTAATTACTCAAAAACTGTCTGCATGATGTTCCATAAATGTGAATATGATTTAAATGCAATAACAAATATCTCTTTTGGTACTACCAGACTTAAGTGGGTGAAGGAGGTTAAATACCTTGGCTTGACAGGAGACAATACTCTTTCTTGGGCATCACATATAACTAATCGAAAAAATAAAATCTCAGCTTTAGTTGGAATCTTTGCTAAAATCAAGTGTTATGTAACAACACAGACACTACGTGTAATATACTTCGCAATGATTCAGTCTCGGCTCTCATACCTATATTTCATCTGGGGAAGAGCCTCACAAACTAATTTGAATAATCTTGAGGTTCTACACAACAGGGCTCTAAGATCAATGTACCGGTATTGATTCCATCGTTTATAACCTCGCTGTAGAATGTACACTGAAACGAATATATTGCCGTTGAAACTGCGTGTATCTTTTAACTCTACTTTAATTATTTGTAAAATATTGCATAGTCTCATGACCACAAACACTACATTCTCTTTTGTAAATGAAATTCACATGCACTGCACAAGACAAAAAAATAACTTACATGTAGTCAGCAATAGAACGACTAAATTTGGAGTCAATGCACTGCGGCACTCGCTCATCTCAGTGTACAACCTGGTACCACTTGATCTAGCAAGAATCTCTCAAATTGGGCCATTTCGTGTTAAGTTGAAAAAATACTATTTGCTGACTCTGAATGTATAATAGTGTATGTATAATAATTTACTCGAAATGTATAATAACTTACTCTTGTGATACCACATTCTTCCAAATAATCTTTATCTTTTATGTTTATCAACACTAATTGACTCATAACTTCAAAGCATGCTCATTAGCTTATAGTCGCATTTCTCCAATTTATATTATACCGCTTTTTCCTTGGTCATGTATTGTGTCAAAAGCGTCGCTTTGAATACTACTTCAATTGCTTACTTGTATACTGTAGCCTATTCTCAATGTATTATAATTTAGCATATCTATGTAATGAACTATGTACAGTTCCCCACGACAGAGCTCTGCTCTCGGTAATCTTTATCTAGCCAAATAAATAAATAAAATCCCACGTGGCAAGTGATTCTGCAGCCAAGTCGGATAAAACCAATCTTTGCGTCTCGAGCCATTTTTTCTCCCTAAACTGCTATGAAAATGCCGTGCATTGTTGAAGTTTGTTGCAACTTACAACTCTCTTAGTGCCACATAAATACCACCTTAAAACTTTATCCCTTAATAGGCACCTTCCTTCCCAGATTCCGCCACTAAAACCCTTATGCATAAATATCCTACCGGTACCCGAGTTCTTTGTTTCTCCTTAGGGAACTTCGATTTGGAACATGGAATATAAGAAGCCCAGCCTTATCGGTACCGCACCCGTCCGCCTCGTTGCGTTGTCTTGGCTGTTACCACGGAGACCCAGGTTCGATTCCCGGCTAACACAGGACATTAAATTCTTGTCTGAGGGCTCGTGAGTCACAATCCAGCCATCATGGAAGTGGTTTTCCGTGTTTCCCACTCCTACTCTATGCAAATGCTAAGATAGTACCTTACTGAGGGCCACGGCCGTTTCCTGCCCAAATCCTACATACACACTAGTTCAGGCTTCACAGTCAGAGTGGGGAAAAATGCATTTTAGATACAAAATACTCCGAAAGTGAATTTTAGATACATAATATAGGCGTACATATAAATATCCAAGAAATACACAATATTACATAAGAATGCAATTCAAAACACAAAATTCTTTCCTCCATTCACAATGTTCAAAATAACAATAATATATTACTATTATAGATATTGCTATCATGATTGACCTGAACGGATACGCGCGTTAACGTGCAAAGGTAGTGGTTCACATCCCACCGTCAGCCTCCTTGAAATGGTTCACCTCAACTCTTTTCCAATCCCGTAAAATGGGGAATAATACTTGGAGATTATTATTATTATTATTATTATCGTATGGCCAAAGCTACCTGTTGAAGATCTTTGGATTTAGGCGATTTACTCCCCAATTTCATCACAGCGAAACCGGAACTGTATTGGATAGTCTGTGGCTAAGATTTAATCAATTTTGTCTAGTAATCATCAAATGTGATACGAGAGATCTTTAACGAGGGCCACTGATCCACTGAGCTTTAGCAGTGTGGACTGTTTACACTGGGCGTAACTCTTGACAGAACGCTATCATCTTAGAAGGACTGCTGCCAATCTCAAGGCACGACCACTCAGGGTCCAGCACAAATACCCTCTTCTATCGCTGAATACAATAGCTTGTTGACTTTGCGACATGTAGCCTTGTGTAAGGATAACTGGTGTTATTGTGTTGACTGTATTAATAAGTGTTTAATTTTCAGTGTTCTCTAAGTAATCAATTAATAAAAGCTTTTCAATCGGTCAACACGCATGCGCCCAAATTAGATTGGGCGGGGAATTACAATTAAGTTCCTAGTGCCAGAAATAAATTACATGAATTGCTTGTACACTTGATAAAACACTTCTCACATAAAATGTGCACTCAATTGGATGAGTAGTTTCGTTCGTCAAGCACACATCATCATGTCTGCTCAGTCAGGCTTATTGGATATCTGTATGCAACAGTGCAACAGTATTTACAATTGTTAAGCTAAGGGGGTTTTTAATTAAACATTCTAAAGAGTCAGATTTTTAAACAATTATAGTATTTACTCCGTTAGTCTATTACACCTCTAAACTGTTGCGTTCATTGCTAGTACTTTTTATGTGTATACGTGTGAATGAAAAGGAAGGAAGTTTGCACTTTTAACTTGTTGCAATCATGAGCTACGGGACCTTATTTTGTGTGGAATTCGTACTAATTAAATTAATATACATTCTAATATTCCTCTCATAGACACTACCATACGCAATGTACCTGCAGTTAAGTACGGTAGTTGGGAGAATGGATTTCTGCGAATCAGAGCGAGAACCTAGCCATATAAGCCTGATGTACCAAGTTTGAAAGGGCTTATCTTTCCTGTCGTAGTCTCTATTCATCTAAGTGCCTCTCGAAGAACCTCAAACTCAGACACGATAACTCGGTCTTCAAGCGATCTGTTCTGTATGCTTCTGAGTGTCTTGTAATCACCAGAAAGAGCCCACTCAGAAAACTGGAGTTAAAAGAGAGGAAGATCCTGAGGAGGATATTAGGTCCAATTAGAGAGGAAGGAGTCATTTACAGAATCCGTCATAATGATGAATTGTATGAACACCACGAGGACATCACCACGTCTATAAGAAAATGACGCCTGACCTTCTATGGACACTTAGCACGTCTAGATTCTGAAAGGCTCACCAACAGAATATTCACAGTAACAGAAAAAGCAAGGCTTCTAAGATAAAAGGGATTTCGTCAGTTAAGTCAGATATAAAAAAACAACTAGATAACCCACTGGAACAAATTCGTGACCGTCTGATGTTTCGTCTGGTCATCCGACAGGGCGTTTTCCCAACGTCCCTTGCAAGTAAGAAGACTACAGGAGCTAAGTGGACACAAGAAAGAAGACTGACCCTTACTCAGAAAATGAGGGAATATTGGAAGGAGAAGAAAGCAACAACTTAACCGAAGAGTAGATACGAGCCCCGAGGTCCTAGATAGGTCTAAACGACAAAGAAAGATACACACATTAATATACATTGACCCGTCCCACCTTGGTGAGTGGTGAGCAGCTTGACCACTAAACCACCACGTCCTCTTCCATAAGTATCAAACCTTTTAGAATCATTATCTTCTATCGTTGCGAAGTGATTGCGTCCTACGACTGTTTTGTTATTAACCGATACTTTTCAAATTCCTTATTTACTTGGTGAGCTTTTGTAGTTGCTTAGTTAGGCTAAACACAGAAATGTATCTGAGTTAACACTGCGGTCTTGTTGACTTAGCTGATTTGCGGCTGTTCCTGTACTGATGTCTATTTCACGACACATCTCACTTCCAGTTATATACAAATCAGTATGCTTCTATCAAAACATCCATTCATCTGATCGACGGATAATTTGGTAGAAACATTAGTAACATTCTTGAGACATAGGTGAATGGCCTGAGATTGTTGTGAAATGTCATGCATCAAAATAAGGCCACCTAGAATTGACCAACATAGAGGGATCGGGTGCATGTGGGATCTTCCCTACAAGCGCTAGGAATACCTTCTTACTGCGATAGTAGCGCATACAGGCAAAATGTGAGTTGAATCATTCAGGACGGCCCTCTGAGATACTACAGTGCTGATGAAAGAAATCTCAACCAAGGAACAAAGGAAACACCACAGTTCAATTGACTACACATTAAAAAGTAAATTCTTCTTTGTATAAATAAATAAACAAATAAATATTGAAATCTCGTCAGGATTCTGGTTATCCAGGCCCAGAAAGTTTGGGGCAAATATAATTATTACTATTATTATTGCTGGGGCCCAGTTTCTTTCGGACTTTGAGCGACGTGGACTCGATCCGCACCACCCTATAAATGGTTCTGCGTGGATTCCCATTTTCAAATACAAGTCAGGACGGCACCTTTTTAGGCCACGACCGCTTCAAATGCCTAGCCTAGTTTGATTCTCCTCTACTCATTTGATATCCTCTCAGGAGGTGGGCGTCAGTGAGGGCATCTGGCCGTCAAATCACCCTCTACAACGAGAATAATAACGGGTAGACATACTTATTATATCATTTATGTCCCTTATGGACAATGTTTGAACGTATATATCGCATCATGACACAATTTTCACTTCTTCCTCTTCTCTTCCCAAAATATCTTCATCCTTTGACTGTGCAACGTTTTCCGTTGTTCAGTCAACAATGTTGTTGTCTTTATCTCGATGTTAGGCCCCTTAAAACAATAATTATCATCATCATCATCATTTGTTTTAAATGTTGCATTCTTAATTTTGTTTCTGAATTCTCCCCTGCCTCCAATTATTTGCCTGTCAATTCCCACCTGCCTGAAGTCTTCCTCCATTTCATGATTATTATTATCCGTTCTTAATGTAGGCAACTAGGCTCTCCCGGGCAATTTAAAAGATTCAAGTTTCTACTTCTGGCACTGACAGCGGCCATCCTCAGTGTGGTGTTTTCTAGCCAAATGGCGTAATGTTCCCAGGGTATCTGCTCTTTTCTAGATCATAATAAATACAGCCAGGCAAACTACTACAGACACTACACAATCACAGGTTATCAGACAAATAACAACTGCCATACTTAGTTTCGGCGGCTCGTGGTGCAGTGGCTAGCATTCATGGTTGTCATACCCGATGTCCATGTTCGATTACCAGTTCTGATATCCTGCAAGTGGTTTTCCGTGGTTCAGCAGGATGCCGGGAAGGTTCCTACCTTAAAGCTAAAGCCACCTCCCACCTAATCCTCCCCTTAATTACACTCATTAATACAGCCATCACACTACCGCAGGTTATCAGACAAAATTACACACACACACAAGTACACGGGGTTTAAAGACCACGAAGGCAAAGCTCCTGGAATGAAACAACATTAACAAGAAAGAAGTGCTGCAATGATTGGATATAAGGAAAATACTACAACGTTTAATACAGGCGCTGATAACCTCACTGTTCCGTCCCTTAAAACAACAATCAATCAATCAACGTATGATGCTCTACGTTGGATCAACAAGCTACTACAATTATACTCCCTGATAAGGACAAGACTTATAACTATCCCTATGCGTTTAGGACAAAGTGGGCTTTATGTTTTATGTTTATGTGCCTGGTGGTGAAAATGGAAACCCTCGAAGACAATTTTCAGGTCGGCCAAGGTGAGATTCATTCCCACATTCTCCCGTTGTCAGCGAGGCGTTAGCACTCTCGGTCACCGTGGTCGAGTTAATATTCCTCTTTGGTATAGAAGACATCTCTATGTCATATTTTATTTTATGTGCGTAATTTCCCTTGGGATGGTAATGTTAGTGATTTTCATTTGTTTCTTTTAGTTCAGGCAGCACTGCTTAGATGGTGGTTACGTTGTTGTGCGTATTATGTGATTGAATGTGTGTCCATACTGAAATTTCTAACACGAGAAAACCGAATGAAACAAATTTCCGTCAGAGGTCAAGGGCACTTGAGTTTCAAATTTTAGCGCTGCCATTTATTTAAAATAAAATGGTAGAAACCCAAATATCAAAGCTCAAATGAAATAACGATTGAGCACCACAACTATTTTGTTTTAAACATACTCTACTTCAAATTGGTAAGCGCTTTGCTCCCAAACTACAAAGTAATCGGGTGAAATGATTTCAAGATGATGTTTGTACGAATCAGACGAGAATTATAATCCACAAGCTGTACCCGGCATGCGTTGCAATGCCAATCAAATAAAGTACTGGCGTTTTAATTTTGTTTTTGAAGTGCGTTAGCATACACAATATGTTTTCGATTTCCGTTAACTGCCTCTAAACTATCATTAAATGGATTTACTAACTTAGAAACATTCGTGGGAGCGTGCACAACAACTCACCAACGTTTCATCGCAATCGGATGTATGGCATATGAACGGGATTTTGTTCAAACGATTCGTGCGCTGTCACTTATTTGTTGAATCTTCACGTGCGCTACCCTCAGTGAAATGGATTTATTAAGTTAGAAACCTTCACATAAGTGTACACAACAACTCATCGCAATCGATGAATGGCATACGGGATTTTGTTGTAACGCTTAGCGCGTCGTCACACATTTGTTGCATCTACTCGTACGCTACCTATTATGAAATGGATTTACTAAGTCGGTAACCTTCTCTGGCGTGTACACAACAACTCATCAAAGTTTCATCGCAATCGGATTGAATGACATATGAACGCATACGGGATTTTGTTTAAATGATTCGTGTGCTGTCACACATTTGTTGAATCTACTCTTGCGCTACCTACTGTGAATTGGATTTACTAAGTTAGAAATGTTCACATACGTATACAGAACAACTCATCAAAGTTTCATCGCAATCGATGGATAGTATATGAACGCATACGCAATTTTGTTCAAACGCTTCGTCACTCATTTGTTGGATATATGCGTGCGCTACCTATTGAGAAATGGATTTACTAAGTGGAAAACCTTCCCTGGCTTGTACACAACAAATCAGTAACGTTTCATGGCAATTGGATGAATGGCATATGAACCAATACGGGACTTTGTTTAAACAATTCGTGCGTTGTCACAAATTTTTTGAATCTACTTATGTGCTACCTATTGTGAAATGGATTTACTAAGTTAGAAACGTACACAAGAGTTCACCAAAGTTTATTCCCAATCAGTGAATGTTATAAGATCGCATACGGGATTTTGTTGAAACGCTTCGCGCGTCGTCAATCATTTGTAGCATCTACTCGTGCGCTACCTATTGTGAAATGGATTTACTAAATCAGAAACCTTCCCTGGAGTGTACTCAAAGATTCACCAAAGCTTCATCGCAATCGGACGATTGGTATATGAACTCATACGTGAATTAGTTAAAACAATTGTCGTGCCAGCGCTCATTTGTTGAATCTACTCGTGCGCTACCTATTGTAAAATGCATGTACTAAGCCAAAAACCTTCCCTGGCGTGTACACAACATCTAACCCAAGTTTCATCGCTATCGGACGAATGGTATATGATCGCATACGGGACTTTATTAAAACGCTTCGCACGTCGTCACTCATTTGTTGAATCTACACGTGCAATACCTATTGTAAACTGGATTTACTAAGCCAGAAACATTCCTTGGAGTGTACTCAATATCTCTTCCAAGTTTCATCGAAATCGAATAAATGGTACGTGAACGCATACGGCAATTTATTGATACGCTTCGCGCGTCGTCACTCATTTGTTGAATCTACACGTGCGCTACCTATTGTAAAATGGAATTACTAATCCAGAAACCTTCCTTGGGTTGTACTCAATATCTCACCCAAGTTTCATCGCAATCGGATGAATACTATGTGAACGCATACAGGACTTTATTGAAACGCTTCGCGAGTCGTCGCTCATTTGTTGAATCTACTCGTGCGCTACCTATTGTAAAGTGGATTTACTAAGCCAGAAACCTTCCTTGGAGTGGAGTACTCAACATCTCACCCAAGTTTCATCGTAATCGAACGAATGGTATGTGAACGTATACGGGACTTGAATGAAACGCTTCGCGTGTTGTCGCTCATTTGTTGAATATACACGTGCGCTACGTATTGTAAAATGGAATTACTAAGCCAGAAATCTTCCTTGGGGTGTACCCAACATCTCACCGAAGTTTCATCGTAATGGAATGAATGGTATGTGAACGTATACGCTACTTTATTGTAACGCTTCGTGCGTCGTCGCTCATCTGTTGATTCTACACGTGCGTTGCCTATTGAAAAATGGATTTACAAAGCCAGAAACCTTCCTTGGAATGGTGTACTCAACATCTATCCCAAGTTTCATCGAAATCGAATGAATGGTATGTGAACGCATACAGTACTTCATTGAAACGCTTCGCGCGTCGTCATTCATTTGTTGAATCTACTCGTGCGCTACCTATTCTAAAATAGATTTACTAATCCAGAAACCTTCCTTGGGGTGTACTCAACATTTCACCCAAGTGCCATCGCAATCGGATCAATACTATGTGAACGCATACGGGACTTCATTGAAACGCTACGCGCGTCGTCGCTCATTTGTTGAATCTACTTGTGCGCTACCTATTGTAAAGTGAATTTATTAAGCCAGAAACCTTCCTTGGAGTGGTGTTCTCAACACCTCACCCAAATTTCATCGTAACCGAATGAATGGTATGTGAACGTATACGGGACTTTATTGAAACGCTTCGCACGTTGTCGCTCATTTGTTGAATCTACACGTGCGATGCCTATTGTAAAATAGATTTACTAAGCCAGAAATCTTCCTTGGAGTGTACTCAACATCTCAACCAAGTTTCAGCGCAATTGGATGGGTGGTGTATGAACGCATAGGTGACATACACACCCACAGACCCTCAGACACACAAACTATCACGTAAAATTTATGTTTATATATATAGATGTCATAAGATCCAATGAATCATTCACGGTGCTTGTAATTCCACTGTTACCAACGTTGGGACTTTATGATCACGAATATTACGCAACGCCGCTTTATTGAACTTTTAGAACATTCATCATCATCATCATCATCAATTAACAGCTCCAGTTTCTCGAACTTAAGAACGACAGGAAAGATAATTTTTGACTATTTACGGCCGTATGTGCAGCCTCGTACGGCGAATGCAAAATAACAGACTCTCCAAACTTTCATGATAGTGGCTGCGTGAACTATTAGAACATATAAATTGACAACTCTGAAGGAACTTGCGTAATCAAGACAACTCTTGCCAAGAGGTGAGTATCATATAAGAACTCTCACTTTCATTAGTCAAAAGATATACTCAAGAATCAAACTCAGCAATTCTTCTAGGTTTGTGCCGTGTCTTGTGTGAGGTTTCGCCTAGGACACCAAGCTGGCTCATCGGCGGGCTCTTGGTGTACCCGCCCAGACCCCCACTGGAGTATCGAACTGCGCACTACCTCCCTTTATATAGAATGCAACTGCACTACTATACTGCGAGAATTAAAAGCTCAAGCAGCCTTAACCTCCCTATGAAGGCTTCCAAAAAGATGGTATATTGGCTTTCACGGCCGGTGAATTAAAACTCAGCAATTCTTCTAGGTTTGTGCAGTGTCTTGTGTGGGGTTTCGCCTAGGACACCAAGCTGGGTCATCGGAGTAACGAACTGCGCAACTGCACTTAAGTTTTCGCAGTAAATTAGAACGATATCTTCGCTTGCAAATCTCAGGCTTGTCATTACACCCATCCCTATAATGACGTCTTCTCTATTATCAGCCACTACAACTCGATGTTTTATCACATTGGTACCACGGTGATCTCTCGATAGGAGTTGACTGGTTCGCCGGTGGAAGTTTTCAACAAGACATTTGTAAGTTGTACATCTAGTTTACAGAGCCCTTCTTCACAATAGTGATAGTGGCTCCAGTGTCCAAAACCATTGCTTGAACGACTTCATTTATTGACCCATCCACACAGAGACTATCAAAATGACATTTAGGAGAAATATCTTGGACCTTTCCTTCGGGAGCAATTGAGCCACCTCGTGATGCTTGCCCCTTAGCACCGGCCCTTTCTAGATTTTCTGAGCGTTCGTGACCTCGTTGCAACGACCTCGGACATGCCATTGTTTTCCAAACTTCCAACGAAGTAATTCTTGCCTTTGGTATGAGTGATCCATGTCGGGAATAACTTTTTTAAAAATTCTTTCCATTTACTCGTCTAATGCCTCAACTTCGCCCAATTGTCGGAGTCGCGCTTGTACCATTGATATTTGCGTTGCAGCTTCAAATTCTAATGCACGAGATAAGGCATCATTCTGTGTCTTTGGGTGTGCAAGACGTAGAGCACGTTGCAGTTCTTGATCGTTCAGACCTGTTACGGAAGACTGTACAGACAGCTGCGAAACAAAGTCATTTGGAGCAGAAGGATACGCAATCTGAACGAGACGTGCGATATCTGCCTAAAATTCCTGTAGTGACTTCCCACGTTTCTGACATCTGTTGACTAGTTGGCTATGATACACCTGTTGGAGAAGCTTGTCCCCATACCGCATCTCCAATCGGGCCAGGAGGGAATCTTAATCATTCTGTTCACTGTCTGGAATGGCCTGGACGATATTCAGCGCGTCACCACGAAGAGCGATCACAAGTCCAATAGCCTTCCCTTCCTTTGACCAACCACTTGCAATAGCAGCGGCTTCAAATTGTTTCCTATACATGGACCAAGGAGTGTCACCATCGTATGTAGGTGGTTTATGATGTATGATCCTCGTATCATACCCTATTCTGGCCTGAGTTTGATAGCGCCTAACTGAGTTCTCTCCGTCCGGAGCAATTGCATTTTATTTTCCATGGCTGATATTTTGCTTTCGACATCCGTTTCCGCTCGTTCAAATCCTTCCTTAAACTCACACACTTAATGTTCTAGTTCATATTTAAATTCTGCTACTAGATTCCTTGAATTAGAAGTGAATTTCTCATCTATAGCCTTGGAATTGTCATTTAATTTGTCTTCGTAACTCTTACAATTTTCGCATTGACTGTTGGATCACTCCAAAATTTTCTTTTCTAATTCAGAAAATGTTTCCTTAAATATCACTGCAAGGGTACTATATTCACCGGCTATTTCAAACAACATATATTCGGGATCCTTACCTCTGCCTTTAAACGCGCTTTCAGGTTTGACTGCAATACAGTGTTGGTTCCTGAAGTATCTACCTCGTGCTTTAAATCAGCCACCTTCAATTCATTCAACCTTACTTTCTTGGAAATCATGTTGTATTTTCACTTGCTATTATCGCTGAATATACCAAATTCCAACTTCTGATACCAGTTTTACGTTCTTTCAGAGTTAAAGATGAACATGTATTTCCAACTTCCCCAAATACCTACAATCGTCTCATAAAAAATAAAAAACAACATCCTATCCTCTCTTGTCACTAGGTCATCACCAATGGAAATAGAGAAGCATTAAAGTCGGAGTTGCTAAGTCCTGTCCCAGACGCTATTTTAACCAACGACTGCAGACAACACCATAGACAAGGTGAGTAGAATTCCTCCGCTTGCCCGTTACAATACCATCGAGTTTTATCTCCTGGTTTTCAACCATTACGCTACACTTAAGGTATAGACAAACCAAGAGTGTCTTTGAGCTAATATCATTTAGATTAGAGCTCATAGGTACCTACACAGACTGTGAACGGATGGTTTCCGTTAGAGGTATCGCCACAGTAATTGGAGTGTCACTAAGCAAATATTATTCAGTTTACTGCTCCTATGCACCCACGTATACGGTGAGCAGATGGTGCCACTAGGAGGTATTGACACACTGGAGTGTTTTTAAACTGAAAGCCTGCAGTTTAGGGCTCCTAGGTATCCACCTACACTGAGCAGATTGTTCTTCTCAGAGCTGTTGACAAACTGGAGTGACATTAAGCTAATATAATTTAGATTACAGCTCATACCTACCCACCCCGACTGAGAGCAGATTGTTCCTCTTAGAGGTCTTGAGACTCTGAAGTATCTTTTAGTGATTATCATTCAGGTTAAGGCTCCTAGGTACCCACACTCTTTGCAGATGGATATATATAGAGTTATTTACCCAATGGAGTGTCCTTAAGCTAATATAATTCAGTTTAGAACCGATAGGTACCCACTGAGACTGTGAGCCTATGGTTCCTCTTAGGAGTATTGACACACCTGGTGTGTTTCAAGTTAATATCATTCAATTTAGAGCTGCTCGGTTGCCACCATACTGTATGAGCATGGTTCTCTTGACACTATTTATAAGGTATCCTATGTTATAATCAGAAGTAAAATACCGTCAGGATTTATTCAATTTAATCCACTGTAGTCAATAATAAAAAGGAATATATTACACCACAGTGTGTCCCTCTTCATTAATTGTCTTCTGAATTAATTTAAACTAAATGAATTATGAGCAAAGTTGATCAATATTTGCCTTGGGTTGTCCCTTTCCGTAATATTTTTTCATCTTCTACTTTTGCTTTAGCGTTTGTCCCGCCTCGTGGCAGGGTCCGCTATTTGAATCCGCTGTCTCCACTTTACTCGGTCATGGGCCATGTCCGGATGAAGGTTGACGCCTTTCAAATCCCTGTGCAGTGTATCGGCCCAACGTTGTCTCGGTCGCCCCTTTGGTCTTTTCCCGGCGACCTCCAGTGTGTAGCCCTGTTTGGCAATGTTGTCCGCTCCACCCAACCCATCGCAGACGACCCTCATGCATTTTGTTACTGATTACTGCGATACCAAATCGTTCCCTTATTCTTTGATTGGGGATGTGATCCAACCTAGTAATGCCTGCTGTCCATCTAAGCATCTTGGTCTCCATGACACTTAGCCGACGTTCTGCTTCCTTCGTGGTCGGCCAACATTCGGTACTATAAAGCGCCACGGGACGAATGACAGTGCAGTAACATTTTTTCATAAAATGTATTAATAAAACAGATCTGTAACAAAGTGTGTTTTTGTTGATGATAGTATATAATAATTGTCTAAAATATCTGGTGAAGGTAAAAATTATGTGTTTAAATAGATTTTAAAATGTCTTGTGATGGTTTCTCACTGGATGAAATAAGGATCTCTGCTGTGGAGAGCATGGTTTGGAAATATATTGTATTTACTCCGTGCTTTATTGAACATTTTATACAGTACATGGCATGGATCAAGTTGATAGTCTTCGACTGAGGAACATTGCGTATATATCTATGGTAAAGTTGGATTCAATAGGTGTAAATGGATGCGTTGGTTCTTATTGAATGGGTCATTGGAAGACATAAAGCAATGTCCCTTTATTCAATTTTCGTAAGTCTATTTTTGCATTTCATCCGTTATTATTTTCTAACCCCGTTATGTCACTTATTTTGTTAATTCAATTCATAACTTTACCTGCCAAAAATGTTATTATTTTCGTTTTTACCCGTAGAAAAAGAAAATGTCGTTTTCCTTTATCTTCGAACTTTCTCGATTCCAACTCTTGTAAATCGCTCTATCCTAAACATTAGATTAACTTTGACCTCTGGCTCTAGCGGTGTGATTTCTATCGCAGAAATGGCCGTTGCATGCCATCTAATCTCTTCGTCACATCTAGACTCTTATGTTCCGCAGAGTCTGTGGTCGGCCAACGGGATAGTGGCTTTAGGTGGTAGTTGTTCTCACTTTGCATGACATGTAGGTGGAAAAACCTTCCTTCGTCGTTGTTGGCAAATACATTTGGCTTGTACACTCTGGACCGTCAGCCTTCTTCTCTAATTCTCCCGGAATCACATTTCTCCAAATTTGAAATCCTCTGGATTTTATCAAGCCAGCGCGAATAACTGCCATAAAATGCAATGTTTGTCCAAAAAAATTGGTCTCGGTCTGTCTATTAGCAAATGCAACTGATCTCATAACACAGATCATTGATATGCTCTTTTTAACAAGATAAACGTGCTGTAAAGCGGTAGTTATCTACTCATTTATATCAGAATAACTCTCTAAACGTCATATCATTGATGCTGTACGAATTTCTTACATAGATGTGACCCATTATATAAAGATATACTTAAGAAAATTCAATACTGAACTTTTCACAAAACGTGGTATCATAAACAATACATTATTTGAAGGTACACATAACATGCGTACGTGCATACCCAAATATATATAATGGATCTGTAAAACCCTCTGCTCTCCCTAAAACGTTACCAACACATATAGATGTACACCAAAACCCTCCGCAAATTACACAAGGGTGCAAAAGATAAGCTTAATCACTATACGAGGCCATACCGCTTGCTATGAATGTCAGACTAATTGCTGAACAAACGGAAACTGAATCACACACCATATATCTCACAAGTTGTCCAAAAGAACAGTGTCAGAAAGGTTCTGATAGCTAAGGTACACCTTTGACAACAACTAACAAAACAACAATATATGCTGTTATGCTCGGCGGCAGCGTTGATGGCCCGTGGGTCTCGGATGCGCAATAGCGCGGTCACGTCTCAGCCAATCAACGCCAGTCACACCCAGTCGTTCATAGATGTAAGAACCTTCAAACGAGAAGCAGACGCAGGGACTCCATTTCGTGATGTTGCCAAATCGGAGGAGCGCACAGCGCTTGCCTGTGGTGATATAGGTCTACGGATTGTGAAATGAATTGTTCGTGAAGCGAAGTTATCAGTACCGGCAAGTGGAAATGTGTACTTTAGATCGACAGATCGATGTTTTACGCCGTAAGGTATCCGAGTTTTGTGATGGACGCGAGTTCTCTACAGCAAAGAAGTTAGCTCATGTAACGCATGAAGCCGCTGGTTTTAACGGGAGCACTTGGTCTATGCAGAGAATGTTAAAACGCGCGGGTTTCAAGTATGTAAAGTGTAATGACGGGAGGAAATTTGTATAGTCGTGATAACTATTAGAATTTTAATAGTTGTTGTTGCTTATTTAGGGGCTGTGACAGTTAAATGAAGCCTACATACAGGTATACTGTATATAGTAAGAGCTTTTTTCACATACACCATTCAAAGAAAATTCTGACAGTTCTCAGTAACCAGACACGTATGGTAAGTTTATTTTATTAGTATTTGTTTTGATTTCTAGTTAGTATACGGGGTTGCTCGCGCCGTCTCTCAATTCACTTCCTTGTACTGAGAGATGTTTCAATAACACTTTGTTGTGTGTAGGGTCAGGGGAAGCGAGGACGGTTTATCGTCAGACACCCGGTAGTGTAATTGTATATTGTATAAAATTAAATAGCAAGTGTTGTTTTCCAGTGTTTTGCCATTTTAAAGAGGCCGATTACTACCGGCTTCTCACTCATCAGCCACAAAGTTGATTCCCGACAGCTCAATGAGGGATCTGTGCTGGACAAAGCGGACGGTGGACAGTACTCCGGCTCACCTATGGCATATCATTGCATAATTGCACCTTTATCATGATAGTTATTTCATACTTCAATAACCTCTACACAGAGGGGGGGGGGGGGGGGGGGGGAGGGTCATCCTTGAAACAGTATGCCACAGCGAAATAAATAACCTGTTAGGCTTTCTGTTGTTAATATTCATATTATGTGCTTGAGATATCTTGGTCATCAACCCCGTGTACATGTCTGATATTGACTTTTTCGGTGAGTTGTGTAGCTGTATTAAGGACAGGGTGCCCCTGGCCTTGACCTTAGATACTATTCCAGTATTTGCCTGGAAGGAGTGTAGGGAAACGCGGGGAACCACAATCTGGATAGCCACGGGATTCGAACCTCCGATGTCCGGAATCACTTCAGTGCCCCATCGCAGCCGTGGTGCGATTTAACACCACAGCTACGCTGCAGGGTATATAAATCTCACGCCGGCCAAAAGGACGGAACAAACGATGAGGAGATTATTCTATCTTCTAACATCATGTTCGTTAACTGGCCATAAAACGCGAACCAGTCAGCGAAGAAATGTAATTCTTGATTCTAAATGCTCAGAATTTTTATTACTTCATCCTAACTGCTTCAAAATCCCTCTACTACAAAAACTTTGCCCGAGCGCACGTGATATTTGATGATGCGGCGGCAACTTCTACCCGTATGAGGCAACGCTGCATTTCGTATCATCGCTCTTTCTCTGCGTGGCCAGGGGCCATCAACGCTGTCGCCTAGTATAATAGGGTGCATGGTTACCCCTAACGGCCACACATGCTCTTGTGGCAGTCGATCCCATTCCTCCGAAAGGGAAATGCAAAGATCTTGGAGGGTCCTTGGTGGAGGCTGACGGAATTGGAGTGGAGTGGTTACACTTGGTCGACCTGGTCATCATCATCATTGGCTATCACTCGCGAACGAGTATAAAATTGTCTTCCAAAACATTCACAGGTGGGTTCTCAGGTGACTGTAGAGACCATTCCTCGAGCCACAAACTCTTCCACACTGGTGGCAAGTTTTATCATCACCAAGGTGCTGAGGGCGGTATCTCCTCATAGACTCCAGTTCTTTACGAGCGATTCGCTTCAGAGCCTCCGAACTCGGGCGGTCCTGCTCGAAACGTAGAGCGCCATTGTGAACGAGTCGACGCCATGCCAGACGGTCAGCTGCTGTAGTCTCCCAATTTGGGATGTCAATCGAGCATTTCTTCATGTTTGACTTTAAAGCATCCTTGAATCTCTTCCTCTGTCCTCCCTGATGTCGCTTGCCACTTGTTAGTTGAGCATACATAATTTGCTTAGCAAGGCGAGTATCTGGCATGCGAAAGACATGACCAGTCCTCCTCAGTTGACGTTTCAAGATCATAGCATCCACGCTGGTAGTGCTAGCGTCTTCCAGGACACTGATGTTTGTTCGTCGATCCTGCCAGCTGATTTTAAGGATCCTCCTCAGACAACGTTGTTGGTACTTCTCTAAGCATTTTATGTGCCTTCTGTAGGGAGTCCAGCATTCACAACCATAGCTTGATATAAAAGGAGCTTTGTCCGAGTGTTGACATCCGCATTATCGAAGACCCTCTTTTGCAATCGACCGAAAGCTGCACTAGCGCAATTCAAGCGGTGTTGGATTTCAGCATCAATATTGGCATTAGCTGAGAGATGACTACCAAGGTATGGAAAGTGCTCAACATTCAATAATACCTCGCCCTTGGCAGTAATGACAGGAGCAGTAGCATTTGAATTAGGCACAGGCTGATGTAGAATCTGAGTCTTTTTGGTATTGAGGTCTAGACCAATGTTGTTATATGCAGCAGTGAATGCATTTATCATTATCTGAAGATCTTCTTCTGAGCTAGCGAGAATAGCATTATCATCTGCATACTGGAGTTCCATTACACATGTTGTGAAGACCTTGGTCTTTGCTTGCAGTCGGCTGAGATTGAATAAGCCTCCATCAGTTCTGAATTCAATTGCAATGCTTTGTGGGACTTCGTCTCTAATAAGGTGAATTATGGTTCCAACGAAAATTCAGAAGAGCGTAGGGCAATAACACACCCCTGTTTAACCCCAGTAGTTATTTCAAATCGTTCACCATAGGTAGTATTAGTGATAACAGTACCATGCATGTTATCGTGCAGAAGGCGCAAGAGTTTAATAAGTTTTGGTGGGCAGCCAATGAGCGCCAAGATTTTCCAGAGAGCCTCTCTGTTAACTGAATCAAAGGCTTTAACAACGTCAATGAATGCCATATATAGAGGGCCATTTTGTTCTCTTGCCTTCTCTTGCATTTGTCTGGCACAGAAAATCATGTCGGTAGTTCCACGATTGGGTCTGAAACCACATTGTGATTCGGGTAAACACTCTTTAGCAAGTGGCATTAGACGTGTGGCTAGAATTCTAGCAAGAATTTTCCCAGCGACGGAAAGTAGAGATATTCCGCGATAGTTACCACAATGAGTTTTGTCCCCTTTTTTAAATATGGTTAACAACAAAGCATCTATGAGTTCAGCAGGATGGGTTTCAGAGGTCCATATTTTGACAAAGAGTTGATGAAGATGCTCAGTGAGGATTTGTCCACCTTCCTTGAAGAATTCCGCCGGTATACCATCTGATCCAGCGGTTTTGTTATTCCTCAGTTGACTGATGGCCCCTTCGACTTCTTGCAGTGAAGGTTCATTATCAAGGTGATGCTACAACGTCTTTTGAGGAATCTTAATAAATATTTCCTCGTCAACATGTGTATCCCTGTTTAGTAGTTAATGAAAGTGTTCCTTCCAACGGATACTGATAGATTGGGTATCTTTGAGAAGTGTGGAGTCATCTTTGGATCTTAATGGATGTACACCTCTTGTGGACGGTCCATAAATAGCCTTAATGGCAGTGAAGAAAGCATGGTGATTATTATTCTCTGCAAGTTGCTGCATTTCCTGGGCTTTTAAGGTCCACCATAGGTTTTTGAGGGCACGTGTTTTTCTTTGAACTGCAGCTTTAGCTTCTTGATACTTTTCTATTCTAGCAGAAGCATTGTAGTTGTTTTGCCATTCAGTGTAAGCTTTTCTCTTAATGTCAATGAGACTCTGGATTTCAGTGTCGTTTTCATCAAACCAATCCTGATGTTTGCGCGTGGTGTAGCCTACAGATTCTATGCAAGATGTCAGCACAGCATCCTTGAATCTTGACCAGTGCTCTTCAATGTCATCAGGATAAAGACTGGGAAGATTTTTGCCCAGAAGTTATCGAAAATAAAGTTTTGCATCATCATCCTTAAGACGATCAGTGGCCAGTTTACGTCCGATGAGTTTCCTCTGGTTACGTCTTTGTTTGTGAATACGTAGAGTCATCACAGAACGTATCAGTCGATGATCGGTCCAGCAGTCATCTGCACTTGTCGGAGCCCTTGTGAGTAAAACATCACGCTGGTCACGGGCACGTCAATAAGGTGCCAATGTTTGGATCTCAGGTGTTGCCAAGATGTCTTAAACTTGTCTCTCTGCCGGAATAATGTATTGGTGATGACCAGATTGTGTTCCGAGCACTTGGTGAGAAGAAGAGTTCCATTGGCATTGCATTTTCCCACACCATCCTTGCCAAACACGCCAGACCATAGTACATAGTCCGTACCAACTCTCGCATTAAAATCACCCAGAAGAATAATTTTATCACCTGTTGGAATGTCTGAGAGGAGTGTGTCAAGTTGGGAGTAGAAGGCTTCTTTCTGTTCTTCCTCAGACTGGAGAGTTGGAGCGTAAGCGCTGATTACGGTAGCACGCTGGTTATTTGAAAGGTTAATGCGTAGGGTCATAAGTCTTTCATTTATGCCACAAGGTAATTCGTCAAGGAAATGGACAAGTTGATTTTTAACAAGAAAGCCAACACCAAGAATACGGGGCTCATTCAGATCCTTACCTCGCCAAAAGAAAGTGTAACCACCGCCATGCTCTATGATTTGTCCTTCTCCAGCACGTCTGGTTTCACTGAGCGCTACAATATATATATTGAATCGTCTTAACTCGCGGGAAATAATTGCAGTTCGTCTTTCCGGGCGTTGATCGGAATCATCCATTAGGGTACAGATGTTCCATGTTCCAAAGTTCATCTTCAAGTGTTTTCGACCGCATATGATGTACCCTCTGGGTGCGGTTGCCCAGTCAGGTTATGTAATGGCTGACTATGATTAGGGCACCTTTTCTAGCCCCCTCCCCCTGTGGGGTGAGCAGAGTGGGTCCTAAATAGGCCTGCTCAGTCAAAATGCAGCACACGATTTGCTCAACAGCCATAATCCTCAAGCAAGACGGCGATCACACATTTGTCGCCTACGTGCCGGTTTGTCACTAGGAGCTCCCAGATTACACTATCCTGCTCCCGTCACAACTCCCCGATCGCCGCAGGACTTGATATGATTGACGTTATAGTTCTTTGGAAGACGCCTGTTCGTGATATCTTTTAACGTGGGAATGTTGCTGCACATCAGGTCCGCTGCAGCCTTCTTCCGCCTTCCCGGCCATTGGAGCTGTATATGATTGCTCTATACCCGGTCCGCCGTTGAGGACTTTCTATGCCGTTGACCACAAGTGGTTCATCCGCCTTTAGGGGAGGATTCCCACCCCAAGAGCAAGAGAGTGCCCCATCCTCCCATTAGTTCATCCGCCTCCCTAGAGAGCCGTTGACTGTATAGAGGTGGACTCCTTATCCCGGGAGCCACTCGGTCGTCAGAGCCTCGTCAGTCTAAAGCAGGGTCCACCACGTGCAGGTGAGGTTGACATTTGGGTAAACGTTCACCTGGTACTGGCCTGTGTCTTGAAATCGTCTGCAAAGCCTGGAAATAACACTTAAAGGCTTATTCAAGGATACGGGGATTTTGGTCTGTGTCTGGCCTGCTTCCAGATGGCCGAGTGTTCTACCCTTGAATACAAATGTCTTCGGTATGCCATTATGTTGTCACGTTCACCACGAGGTTCTTCGCCCACTATAACAGGCCAAATACGACTGGGGGAGTATGAGGCGAAGACACTGGCTGTGTTTACCTTGCGGTTACACCGCTAGTCAAAGCAGGGAATACTCCTTTCCTATACAGAGCGAACACGATACTAGTGTACATTCCCAGAACATATCATTTGGACGTGCACTAAACCTCTCATCTATAACAACTCCGAAGCATATCAGTTTGAAGTGTACAAACACCTCCCCCTAAAATATTCCCAGTACATATCATATGGATGTGAAGAAAACTCCTCTCTATAACATTCGCAGAACATTAATTGATGCACAAATACCACTAACTATAACATTCGCGGAATATATCATGTGGAATCATGTCTTACCTCCACTCCGTGTAAAATGTCAGAATATTTCATTCTGATGTGTGAAATATCATACCCTATGTATCTTCACTTGAAACCTTTCATACAATGCTTGAAATATTATGTCCTAGTGCCTTCCGGCGACTAAGGATATACAGGTTGTCTCCTAATCCTTCTCTATCAAATAAAAGCTGGGCACTATTTGCGATCATTTATTTTAGGGCAATACGTTAATTCTCTCCATTCATTACGACGGAAATATCAGTGGATTTACATTATTTCACAAGAACAGTACTCTCGATTATACGGCACACTGACCAGGGTGAATGGCATGTATAGTCCAAAAACATGTGTTTATTGCAACGAAGATTGCCTTCTATTATTCATTTTATGCGAACAGTTCCTTATGAAGTAGGCTATAATACATTTATTATGATAACACACCCACTTTATAGTGCTGTCTGTAATAGTTCTCTGCTTGCTTACTTCGAGATGTAATTTGCGTGCAGCAATAATGTCACCATATTCAAACCCACTTTGCCCCCATATAATCTATACGCGGAGGAGCCATCTTTCTGAATTACAACTTGTTAACAGCTGTTGACCTTTGAAGCGGATCCGTCAATGGCATGCAGACAGCACTTACCTTCCAGCAACCATGAAACAAGCCTGTCTCCACCTCCTTATGAAACTTACACTTTGCTATTACAAAACAAGTCTGAACAACAAAGCGAGAAGTCATGTACACGTCACAAAAAACGCAACAAAAATATAACTCTCCTCCACCGGGACTACACTGCAAAAAATAAGTACTCAAAATACAGGGACTGCACTTCAAAAATATGTACAAAAAAAATAATTCAAACGTATTCAATTTACAGTACAGTTTGAAAAACAGATATTATTGTAATCTATACTGTATTCTCAATAAGTTTTAATTAGGCGAAAACACGCAAGGTTAACCCACAAACCAAATAATCCAGAGTACACTGTACATCACAAATTAAATTTGTTTACGCTTAATTACATGAATGTGACAGATGGCCGTGGACTCACTTTCTGAATGCCAAATCAAATATATTACATTAATTTAGCTACCGGTCGAACTCTATTAAAATATGAGTTTTCAATTTACCCAAACACGTTTAGTGAATTCTACTTCACATGAAGGCGCAAAAATTGTTCTGGCTAACAGAAGAGAATTCTGTTTCAAATGCCCTGCACACTGATTGATTGACAAGAAATATGGCATTTGCCTGTTGCCAACAAAATAGGCAACATGTTAGGATACTCTCTTAAAAACCCTGTTTTGAATGTAGTAGTCATGCATACTGGATACACACGTGTCTCATTAGACTAATCTTTAGAGCAAACTCTTTTCCAACATATATCACTTAAACGTAGCCTTTTTCTAGTAAAAATGATGATATGTTTCAACAAGGATACATGCGAGCTAAGGTATAACAAACCTCTATGAATTAAAATTCGCTTCATGAATAACCCCCTTTCTAACAAATTTCTCTCAGCTTGTATTTCGTGATTTTTTTCAGTCCGCAATAACATATTATTTGTAATTGAAACTTATTTTACAGAACACAAATATAACTTCTGGCCACTATCAAATAAAGTGTGCCCCTCGAAATCCCCCTTCGTACTTTTCACCACAAGTACCACTTGAATATGGCTTTTGCCCCAACGATGAACAAGTGATTCTTCTGAGCCTCCCAATCAATGAATTATAATCCGTACATACTATATGAATATTGTTTTTAGCAAGTATAAATTAACACATGTGTCGTTATACACCCAATAAAGTAAAAACAGCTCCGCATATACTCATGAATACGCCTTGAGGCAACTAAGTAAGAAGCGATTCTTAACAGATACTTATGAGTAAATGTTGCTGCGTATACAATACATAAGTTTTGCGTACATTTTTCTTCAGTAAAGATTGCTCGGCATAATCTGTGTAGCTGCGGCTATTAGCCCAAATGAATAAGCAAGTGTCTAAAATGTTATTTCCGTATTATCGTCTTCTGAACAAGAGATTTTCCAAAGATCCCTTCCTAGTTAAGATTCCGCAAATGCTGCATAAATTTTGCTTCAGGCCATATGAACTAGCATGTAACTTCAAAGATCCTATCCAAGCCAATATTGCTCCACATTAACAACATAAACATATTGGCCACTAACAATCAATCTATCTAAAGAACTTTGCACAGTAAAGTTTGTTCTGCATGTACTAAATGGTTATTGTTTCAGCCCACTATGAGATAGGAGGTGTCTCTTCAAAGACCCTTACCCAGAAAAGTAGCTCCATAAATACTGCATTAAAACGGCTGTAAGCTGCTATTTATATGTAGGTGTGTCTCAAAATATAGTTTCATAGCAAAGTTTTCTCCACATGGGCTACTCAAATGAGCATTTTCTAACTTCCTATCAGAAAATTAACTAGCCAATCACCACATGCACTTTAAGAATGCGCATTTTTACCTTTATGGATCAGCGCATTTGTTTCCAAGAAATCCTTTATTGTAAAGATTGTAGTGCATGTACTACATGATTAGGACTTTTCACCTTAATTTATGAATATGTGTATTTTCAAATGTGGTATGAAAGTTAAGTCCTTCCCGCATGTACTACCGGAATGTGGTTTGTCACCGGTATAAACAAGAGCATGCGTCTTCAAATTTCCATTCCGACTTAAGTTTGCACCGCACGTACTAAATGCATATAGCTTTACACTACTATAAATGAGCACATGTATTCTAAAACATCCGTTCCAAGTAAACTTCTTTCCGGATCTAGTACATGAATGTGGTTTGATGCCACTAACAAGGAACACGGGTGTCTTCAATCTTCCCTTCTCAGTAAAGTTGGATCAGCGTATGCTACATGAATATATCTTTGATCCATTATGAAGGAGAATATTACTCTTCAAAACTCCATAATGAGTAAAGTTCATCCCGCATGTGATACATTAATAAGGCTTTACACACAATGATAGGACATATGTCTCTTCAAATCTCCATTCCTAGTCAAGTTTGAACAGCATATGCTATAAGACTACTATTTTACACCACTATGAAAATGTCTCTTCTGAGTATTGTTTGATCCGCATGTGCTACAGGAATATGGCAGCACAACTATGAATGAGCATGTGTGTCTTCAATAATATCCATTTCGCGTAAATTTTGCTCCGCATGTGATACATTACTAAGGTTTTACACAATTATGAATGAGCATGTGTCTCTTCAAATGTCCTTTCTGAGTAAAGTTTGCTCCGCATGAGCTACATGAATAGGGCTTTACACCGCTATGAATGAGCATGTGTTTCTTCAACTGTCCCTTGGAAGAAAAATTTGCTCCGCATGTGCTACATGAATAAGGCATTACTCCAGTATGAATGAGCATGTGTGCCTTCAAATGTCCCAGTTCCTCACCAAGTGCTATATGAATAGGGCATTACGCCACTATGAATGAGCATGTGTTTCTTCAAATCTCCATTCCGTGTAAGGTTTTTCCGCATGTGGTACATGAATATGGCTTTACTCCAGTATGAATGATCATATGTCTCTTCATATCTCCATTGTGTCTAAAGTTCCTTCCGCATGTGCTACATGAATATGGCTTTACTCCAGTATGAATGAGCATGTGTGCCTTTAAAAGTCCCATCTGAGTAAAGTTTCCTCCACATGTGCTACATGAATAGGGCTTTACTCCAGTATGAATGTTCATATGTCTCTTCATATCACCATTCTTTCTTAAGTTCTTTCCGCATGTGCTACAGCAATACGACTTTACACCAGTATGAATGAGCATGTGTCTCTTTAAATCTCCCTTCTGAATAATGTTTTCTCCACATGTGCTACATAAATAGGGCCTTAGACCACAATGGGTAGGCATGTGTGCCTTCAAATATCCTTTTGTGTAAACTTTATTCTGCATGTACTACATAAATAGGGCTTTAGACCGTTATCAGTTCAGATTTGTTTCCTCATGTCACTGCTGGCTGCCATGTTCCTGTTACCATTTTGAAAATGTGAGGCTACAAGGGCATAATTTGTAAGGCTGTTCACCGACCTGTGGATTATAATATTGTCAATAGAAAATATCCACTGAAGCAAGCTATGTAAGTAGCCACTAGCAATATAATATTAAAAAAATCACATACGACGTACAATTAATTACTCGTAAGTACTGTATAGAGTTACATTCTCTGACCAAAATAATTTATAATTTTATTAAGCAATAGTGGATATAGATTAAAAATTCTAAATGTAAAGCATCAGATAATCATAGCTTGAAGATAGTCATTAGTCATCCAAATAAATGATTAATGTATTAAAACATTTAAGCACAATGTGCATTAGATTTGATTTGCATAATCTTACATTGAAGTTTATCTCTTTCTGCGAAATTGCAAGTCGCATTCGCCACACCGAACATCACATAGTTCACACACGCATGGATCAAAATGTGCAGGAAGTCTCTTATTATTCCTGGCCGCATGATGTAAACCATGACGTGCAAACTTGGCGACAACATGCTTCTACTCGTAAACACCCCGATTCCAGTGCAAATTCATCAACGCGTCAGTGCTGCAAAATTACCACCAACTGTCTGCTCATTTGTTTTCGTCTTCATATAGTATCGTGGAAAGCGATCGTCGATGACAGAAATATTCTATTTTAGATCTCATTTATCAATAGTCTTCAATAGTTAGTACATATACGTGTATCGATGGAGTGAATTTTGAGACACCAATTGTTCTCCTGAAGATTGAGGTCTTAACATTCTCTAGAGTTTCTATACTCACTTTTAATTGATCCCATAGAAGTTCAATTACATGAGTCAAAACCGGTATTATTTCCATTTGAATGAGTTCCATTGAGGTAGTCAGGGATAGTTTTTTGGGTTTTGGAATGTCTTTCATAGCTCTACTCGCTTCTATAGTTTTGTTTCTAAGAAGAAAAGAGTAGGATTGACCTTGCAGTTTCGAGGCAAATGCCTAGATATTTGAACCGATTCTTAATGGCTAATTTATTTTGCTCCGAGGTACAATTGGTCTTGTAATGCATTTCTTCATCTCTTCCGGAACGTCATTTGGTATTGCACCCGTTCGTCCGTGGCATGCGATGAACCAACTGCCATAGCATCGCGTACGCGGCATCCCAGGCCAGAGTGGATTGAAATAAACACAAAATAAAACAAGGAATGTGTTGGAGATCCAGTTGAAATTTAGAACAAAAGCAGTGGGTTACACGAGACAAAGTATCTCTGGGTCGCTTACGGGATGACATTTAATTAAATAACAAAGAAAGGGGCGCCACAACTGGATTCCTAGCAAACCACATCCTTCCTGGTGAAGCCTTAGTTATGACACAGGAAAGGACTGGGAAAACATACCGTCATGAGACCACATCAATTAAAATCAAATAAAGTTTATTAGAACTTGATGGACAAGACAAAAAGAAATAATTCCAGCCTAGGAGCATGGAAGAATTCGATTGTTAGGGTGTAACTGTTCATTTCCTAGTCTGACCATCTCCGCTCTAAATGAAATATGTTCATGTGCAAAAAAGTTCCTCGGGCTCTCAGGGTCACCGTAGCACTTTATCACTCGTCAATGATTTGTTTCTGAGCTCTGAGACATATCATTATTAAAGCTAACATCAGGCACGTGAATTATTTAAGTGTTACACTAATCTGACACACAACAATAATCATATTTATATCAATAACACACTTAATCATTCGTGATTGCACTGAATATACAAATTCCCAATGTTGGAATTATTATTGTCACTTATAGAATTAACAACACATTTTATACAACTTATTTACATTCATCCTGCCGAAATCTCATTCATTAATCTAAATCGTCATCATTATCTAGGATCATAATTATTGTGCATGGAAAAACTTCTTAAATGATCACCACATCAATTATTATTCAATCAGCTGTTTATCTAAATCATTATATTCATCCTCAGCTTAAGTCAGCTGTTCCAGTTAAATTATTATTACAATATTTATCATCAGTTCATTTAAATTATTATTATGTTTATCATCAAGCCATATAAATTATAATTATCAAGACTTATTTATCTGTTCTAGTTAAATTTCAGATTAGAATACCACAAATTATTATTAAAGAGACTTGGATTATTAAGACCTATAGAAAATATCTAGGATACGTTAAAGAAAGTTGTCATAAAAATCTATTACTTCAGGGAAATTGAATTGCCAGACGTAAACACACATGTTACATGTTATAATTAACGCTTATTAGACTTATTTGCCATGCCAAAACTCATTGCCTCAACTACTCCACATTGGACGTTATCATCTGCAAATAACCACTCTTATTTATTCCACTTAAATCACCGCATCAAATATCACATTTGATCATTATCATTTCACTATATTTTACCACAAATATTCATCATCCAACATGAATTTCAAAATACAACAAGACTGTGTTCGATAACCTGTAGTCTACACCATTAATATCAAAGTGGTAATATCACAAAACTTGGCAAATAACACATAACGTTTGGCAAAAATACCTCAAATTGTCGTCATTAATAATCCTCATTTATAGTAGGACTGGCATCAGATATTCACAAATTTGACCTTAATGAACTGTGGTCACAATCATCATGTTTAAACAACGTCTTAAATGACATAAAAATTAATTGAAGCAATTGTAATCCAATCCAAGCTCTAATTAAATTTGAGATGCAACATCTCAGTAAAGATCATTGATATTTATTCCAAAAGAACACCATTTGGGTTCGATTCAAAAATATGCATTAGAACTGTTCATAATCTGCCTGTGATAAATTCATAAAAATGAAGAACTCGCCTTAAAAGAACCAATCGCTCAAAATCCTTGTCAAAGGTTCAAATCAACTCACCAAAAATTATTATTAAACAGATATTAAATTAACTATACTCTTAAATAGAGTAACGCTACAGAAAACTATTGGATCTATCACACAAGAATCACGAAGTGTAATCCTGTTGACATTTATTTTTATATTATTTAATGTAGATCAACTAATAAATGACTAGTAAATTATTGCTTGATTAGCTTACAGACTCCATTGCATTCGGATGATAAGATGGTATTTCTACGGATGGGAATAGCGATTAACACCACACGATTGCATAACGCAAAAGACCCCATCATCGACGGCTCAGATGATTTATTCCTTAGTGGTAGGTATAGCGCTTAACACCACACGATTGCATAGAGCAAAATACCCTGTCTTCGATGGCTAAATTGAATGAATGCACATGACTGGAATCAACAATTATTATACTGTCAGATAGAAGTTATACTGCTTCGCTAGAGCGAATTAAATTTAACACCTCAAAAGATCCAATAAAAATATCAAGGAAAAATCCCTGATAATAAATCCCACATACTCGCTAGTATGCGATAAACTGTCAAAAGCTACCCGACTGCAGGTCTCGAGTCTCGAACTGCTCGATAGATATAAACTACTGTGCTCAAGATGCACTATTACTCATGCTGCTAAAGAATGGTCAAACACCCTGCCTAATAACGTCGGTAAATAGTAAAGATCGGTAAACTGCACCTGCCATTTCACATGGAATCTGCCATATCTTAGCGAACTCGTCAGGATGAAATGCATAAAATATCCAATGATGCATCAAATAACACTCCTAATGATATACAAGTGTGCCCAGGGTCATATCAAGATCATATCAGTCAGGTCATAAAATCGCTCACATTACCTTAAGATGTTCCAGATGTTATAACATATTTATTCCAAGATCGACGATAATCCAATAATTCGTGAACTAATTCTCGAAAGATCGGCGAAATCTTCGTCCTGTACCATATGGAATGCATTTCCCCCATTCTAATGCATGTCACGATGTATTCACTCGCCTCAGTAGGGATCGAATCCATCACTCTGCGCTGCCATCCTATCTCGTTACGCCTAGCCGCTCATATTACAGTGATGGATATCCATCACGGATATTGTCCAAAAATCCACCGAAATATTCAACTAAAATGGGTACCCCATTCTGCCCATTGCTACACGCCACTGTTCCATGCGTAAATGCCTATTGACACACACTGATCACGCTCTTGCGAACTAAAGTTGATTTGCATTGATGAATCGAAAATATTTTAAAGTGTATGCAAGATTATTGGACAACCTATATCTGAACGTGATGTAACAAGTGTATCCATAAATGTTCATTAATCCAAGTTAATTATCAAACACTTCATCGTTGTAGAAAATGCCTGAAGTCCAATGTTCCATTCGAATGTTTGAGTAATGGATGAACTACCCTGTGGTCGCCTCGTTTGTGTAATATAAAAATACATCATCTTTGCACTCCATTATACGGTTCAAAATATTTAAAATCCACCTGGCCGTAGGTATTCATGTTGAAAATGCATAAGTTATATGTTGTATCAAGTATCTGGATCATGTTCAGACTATGTCCAATTGTCAGTAATATAAATGTCGATGACAAATTTCCGTTATACGTTGTGTAACACTTCACAAAATGTCAGCTACTGCAGAACTATTCCGGCCTAGCCACACACAGATAACATGAAGTTATTAACTGACCTCATTAACCACTGCTGTATAAGAATATTCATCGCGAAGTCTAATATTGTACTGTTCGCTTTCACCAAGTGAAATGTCTTGTCTGCTTTGAGTAACATTGAAACTGTGAATGCATTACCGGCTGAAGTGAACTCGATAAGCTTGAATGCGAAAATCGCACGTTTCTGTTCACCGGCTATGTCCGTCCTATGCACTGCCATGTCGATCTGAACTCCCGCAAGCTACTCGATCTTGCCGTGCCCTCAACTAACACAAGTTATATATGCAAGACATCACTCTGCTAGTCATGCGATGCGTACTGTATTGAATTGTAGCTTGTAACAGAATAGACTGATCTCTTTTCCACGCTGCGCTGTGCCTGTCCAACTGGCTGAACATGTGACTCCTCTCCCCTGACTGGTGGTAGGGTAAACGGCTGTTCGTCGAGCTCAGACGTTAGATCCTTAACCTCGGCTAATATCTGTTCGTTTTAAAGCCATAATCCTTTATTAAGGCGTTATCCACCATCTCAAATATTAATACAATAAATATTCTGCATTATTCCTTTCTCTTTTGATGTTATACAAGGCTTCATTTCAAAGTTAATTTAATAAATTTCTTGCATTCCTCCCATGATGCTATGCGTTGGAGGGGTAACGCTCTCTTCTCCCTAATTCTTCTACGTCACTTCTCACACCGTCACCGGCGCGATCTAACCGCAATCTTTAATTTCCAGACAATAAATTCCAACTCAAGCTACCATAGCCGATAGCCCCAAGTAAATATCGGGTACAGTATGTCCTTTTAAATATGATTGTAAACTTATTTTCCATTGCCAATTCCGAGAGTCTATCGATCGCATCTTAGACGTCCTTCCGGATCGATCCTCCTATGACAATATCATCAACATACACGTATACAACGACCTTCTTATCCATCCCATGAGTGACTCTGGTTGGGCTGTTACTATATTGAAAAATAAGGGACTCGTGTGGTCACCCTGTAGTACACTGTTCGATTGGGTTATGACACTAGATGTAATGCCATCATCTATGACCTCCCGGGTCAGATAGTATGTTTCTGATTATTATGGCAAGACAGATTTCCCGTCCAATAAACCGCTCTAATTTCGTGATAAGTACTTCCCTATAGAGTAAGTCAAAACACTTATTTAAGACTATGGAAACTTCGAAGAATTTTTCCTATTCATCTATTAAGACATCAACTAAGTCAGTCAATAAATTCCTTACTGCATGGAGAGTTAATGTTCCCGTTCTAAAGCCAAATTGAAAGTCCGGAATAGAGTTGTCTAACAACTCGGTCAATCTATTACATAGGATTTTAGTGAACACTTTGGAACCATTGTTCCCTAGTGCGATACCTCGATAGGAGTTGGGAACTTCCGTGTTACCATTCCCTTTTTAGAGAAAATTAACTTTGGAGTACCTCAAGCACTGTGGCATAAAGCTCTTCTCTAAACATTTGTGGACAATTAATTATTTAACCTCATATAATTTGTCCAAGTGTTAGGGAATAACACCGATTACAATTTGGGTTCAATCGTGTAGACCGACTGAATAGCATTTAATTTCGCTACGTAAGATGATGCCGAGATCTTACTGGTGTAAAGTTAATTAGTGTAACTTACAGCAGTACCATTACTATGCACGTTTTCCTCAAATATGTGGAACCGAGCACGTTTCTACTCTTCAATGATGAAGTATCATGCAGTCTGAATACATATTGTACAGACAATGCTGCATGTCCGAGATCATGGAGTAAGAGTTATTCTGGATAAAGTGATATTCTTTCTCCTGCACGAAAAATATTTTGTGCATGGGGCAAGGTTAATAACATTCACATACGGCTGTTATTTCCTGAAGGTCAAGAAGTTTTGTCAATGTCTCGAATAAATGTATATGGAAATATGGTGCTGCTTTATATCTCAAGAGCGAGCATTCAATAATATTTTCTATCACTCATTAGAGAGGAATATTTTCATTGATATTCTTTTCCTGTAACGAATACACAAGAAATTTACATTGAAAAAAAAAAATAAGGCTGTACGAGGACATCACGATTAATTAATTAAACGGGCAACTGAATACCAAGTAACTAGCGATGTGTCCGCACATTCAAGTGACACAAATTAATTCACATTTCATTCACTATAGAATGATCATTCTGGCTAGTTGGAATACACAGGCCACATGATTTCATAAGGGTTATTACATTTCACTGTTGAAAACATAACGGATGAATGGACAGCAGAACTTAGGGATACACCGATTGTGTGCAAATGATCGATTTACTTGAACTGAGCTTTCCTCTTTCTGGCTGGCACCTTTTTTTTAAACGTTCACTTTCCTCAACACAACGACATAATCCCCTTCTTCCGAAGAAGTATTACAAATTTTCGATCTGAATTTCAATCCAGCAAGGTCATACTATGTAAACAGTATTTCTAAATTCATTTCCGGTGCCAAAGACCGGGCCTCTATTAACTTTGTTCGTTATTAATGCGAGAAGAGTGCATGATTAATTATTTTCATAAAGAAATGACGTTGCCTTTACAATAAAACACTGACAGTCATGCTTTTCATCCTTGTGTCTTGGATTAAGGGATTGCTTAATTCTAGTGATTTTGTTTCTATGTGGATGCGAATGGTTGATGGCTTGACCTGGTGTACATGTTTTGAGGGGACGTGTTCGACTGGAGGTGTTCACATCCCGATGCTTGGGTTACAGCGTAATCTCTTTTTGTTTTGTTTAAAGGGTTATGTTATCAAAATTATCCCCCGCGGTGGTAATAAGCGGTAATAACCACTTACTGAATGAGCCTAATCGTCAACAGTGTTCAGTTGGCCACAGGAGAGTTAGTGAGACGGGCGCAGTATATTCCTCCCTCAACTCCTTTATAATATACACGACTAGTGAGTTGCCAGTCTGCTGGTATTAGCAAGTGAGTGAATGTAAATTAGTGTCCATTTGTATAATGAATTTGAGTGGTAATATTATTTTAAGTTATTTCTAGGAAACTGTGGTTCATTAAAGTTTATAGAATGTCATGGATTAGAAAGGAGTAGTGCAAAAAAGTTCCTTCTAGTGGGTGGCTACTTTGAAAATTTTAGAGGGGAAATGTTGTATTATGGGCTATTTCTATGTTCTAACTTCGGTGGCGTAGTTGGTAGCATGCTGAACTGCAGCGCCCAAGATAGCGGGTTCAAACCCGGCTGAAATCGTCGGATCTTTTAAGAGAGTTAAAATCCCTCAGCATGCCTTCCTTTGTAGGTGAAGTAAAGCCGGCGGTCACATGTCATAGATTTATGGCATGTAAAAGATCCTTCCACAGACTTAACCTTTATGAAGCTAAATTTCTGGGTTAGATTTCGTTGGAATGCTCTATCAAAGTTCCAACGTGCACCACTAGATGACATTGGCATCTGGTAGCGAAAGTTGGAACTACTTGAAATTGATCGTAACTTGTAGCTCACCCTATAGGGGTCCGCTAGAAGCAGCTACAGCCTCTGGAGGGCCGAACATGTCCTCGGACACTCCCGGCACTAAAATCCATATGAAAAATAAATAAATAAATCTATGTTCTATATCCTAGGGAGTTTTTCTTTTTAGTTTTAAGTCTATATATTGTTACTATTTATTATACAGGTTGGCTACTCTGCAACTTGGTCGATTCTTGGTGCTGTCAGCTTGAGGGCTGGAACGGGGTGCTTTGTACATTTTGGGAGCAAGCTTGCTTTTCATTTTGCTGATTGCATAGTAGTTTAAGATTTTTACCCCAGGAATAGGACCCTTCCGTTTAACCATAGTAGATGTGATTAACCTTCATGCGGTCACGCCCCTTTATGTAATACACGCGGTCACGCCCCTTTATGTAATACACGCGGTCACGCCCCTTTATGTAATACACCTGGTCACGCCCCTTTATGTAATACACGCGGTCACGCCCCTTTATGTAATACACGCGGTCGCGCCCCTTTATGTAATACACGCGGTCACGCCCCTTTATGTAATACACGCGGTAATCTACCGTCCTACCGTTTGTTTCAATTGTGAGTTTCTTTCTTACTTTCAATGGCAATATGACTGCTTTGAGGATGATCGAACATGTAACTGACATATAGAGGTGTAAATATAGAAACATTTCTTCAATAAAAATCCATAATAGGAGCGACAACGGTGGTGGCAAAAATGAAAAAGCACTATATGACAGCTTTAAAGATAGTGTTGTGTGTGGATGTTGGGGGGAGAATGAGCAACTGGGCTATCAATAGTGAATGAAATGTGTTATAAATGAGAAACTACTATGATACTCACATTTTGTTTCGGGAGGTCGGCAAAAAAAATGCCCTTCCGGTCGCGCGCGTCAGTAGTCTACCGCTCGACTGCGCCCTTACCACTTTGATGAACAACTGTGGGAAAACCTCGCCTGCAAAAACCGCTACTCCTCTTTCATCTAGCGAAGGATATCGCACCTTGAGAATACATTTGCCTCCTGCGCACTTTGTAATGATTAGAGGAGCTCTACGAGCGTTCTTTTCAACTGGACGGTAATCTACCGCGGGCGCGACACGTTGAAGGTAAATCCCCAATCCTCACGCCGTCATTTTGGACTATTTGTATGTTATATATCATGGTGCCTCGTACTTTTTGTATTTTATTTTTCAGATTGCAGCAGTGCAACTTGGTGCAGAAAACCCGGGTTCGATTCCTGGTTCTGTTAGTGTGAACGATGGTGCTTTCTTTGTTGTATTATAGAGACTTGTGTTGTTTGTTACAAGTGAGCAATGCTGTTCTTCTCTATTCTATTATAAGGACTTGTGATTTTTTGTTACAAGCATGCAATGCTAATAATTTAAGTTCTATTGTAGGAGCTTGTACTGTATATTTTTTTAGCGACGCATATATGTCAAAATATCCAAAAGTCGAAAATTAGTATGTATACAGAACAAGCTGTCTTACACTCTCTGTTAGATTTCGCTAGGTGTTGCAGTCTGTGACAGGTATAAAATGGAGGCCCTAATGTTGGGATTGCTAGTGTTCTGCAAGCTACTGAGAGAGATAATTGCTTCTAACGTATCAACATATCAACGTCGCTCTGTGAAAAATGTGGTAGAGCTTTCACTCGAGAATCAAGTAGGAAAAGTCACATGAATTCTAGCGGAACCTTTTGTCAGTGTAAAAAATGCAAGGAAAAATTTTCAAACTCATACAACGCACTATACCGCGAGGAGCCTTGTGGTCACGAAAACCTAACAAGCGTAGAAGGTGCGAGCCTACAAAGAATGCTCTTCTGTCAAGAGTTCCTGATGGCGAGGGAGTTGTGGTCTATGAACCGGCATTTACAGACCGAATGCGATCTTACTTTATTCGATGCGAAACGTGTGCTGACGAGGAAGCATATCTCGAGGAAGTGAAAGAGCGGGTAAATAAGTTTATAAAGAGAAATAACTCAAGTAGTGGAGTGATGACAGTTCTGCCCCCCCCCCCCACCACTACTCCCAATGCGAGCCGATAACTCCCGAACGCTTGGTCGGAGATTCACGAATGAGGTGTCGTTGGACTCGGGCTGACGGGGGCTTTGCTATGGACCACTCATTTGAACCCCTAAATAAAACCTACCCCTACTAGGGGGTGAAATTGTAATTTTTAGTGAAAGTCTCTTTTCAAATACGACATGTATAAGGTGCGCTGCTAAAATGAACTTAAATGTTGTTGCTCATATCGCGCATGCGTTTTTCTGGCTGCCGCTATGGACGAACATTTTTGTTTTTGTTTTTTACGCATGCGCACTTGGGATTTTTGTAAGAGGGCGAGCTCTTTGAAAAAAAATGATTGATAAGAAGAGGTTTTGGTGGTGAGGAGAGAGCCAGATAGTCGCCTACTTTCCTACGAAGTTTGTCGATATATCTCAAACGCAAGGTCGGATTTGGACGTGTGACGTGTCAAATCGATTGTCTCGAAGCCCTATACATGTTATTAATAGGTTAAAGTTTTGAGAATGAGGGAAACAGGCTTTTTGGGGGTAAAACCGTGATTTTAGACTTTTTCCGATATCTCACGAATGCATGGTCGGATTTGGTCCTATGACGTGTCAAATGGCTTGTCTCGAAACCCTGTGTATTTTGGTAATAGGTTAAAGTTTTTGAGAATGATGGAAACAGAATATTTTGGGGTAAAAACGTGATTTTAGACTTTTTGCTATATCTCACGAACCAATAACGCTAGAGGCGTGTTCGACAGGTCCAAGGACTCGGGGTAACGTACTCTCTGCTATGGACCACTCGTTATAATTTTTAATAAAATTGGAAACTCGATTTTGGGGTAAACACGTGTTTTTTGTGATTTAGTCGATATTTCACGAACCAATAACGCTAGAGATGCGTACGAGGTGTCCTAGGACTCGGGCTAACGCCCCCTTTCAAATGTGGTAGATATTGTTTCCACAAAATAATTCACAAAGGGCCTAACGCCATACATGTTGAGAAAAAAATTCTTTACCGTTACCTGTTTATAATGTTTATGAAGCGTGGTGGTTGAGAGAGACGATACTGCTGGGTGTGTGTGTGTTTCAACGAACCTATCGCTGACCACGGTGGCTGTGTTCAATAGAACAATCGCTATTTCGGCGGGTCGGTTTATGACAGAGCGAGGGTGCGTTTTTTTTGCACACCTTTTTACCTTTAACGTGTAAACGGTGATGAGAACTTGGTTCTATGTTGATCGAAGCGAGTACAGAAAACACACTTGCCGAGGAGCAGGAGGTGAATGTCATTTGAGCTTATGGGAAGGCTCCGATCTGACTTGACAACAGGTGCAATGAAAAAAATGACCAAGACGCTTGAAGGTGAAATAATCTGACCATTGTGCTGGCAGGGAAGTGCGAAAGGCATGCACACATGTGTGAAACCACAGGCACGCTAAACCAGTGACATCCTGTCTCGCTTCGTACGTGACAAAATGCAAGTCCATGTGAAATTTGATCTACCGCAGGTGTTCACCTTGGACGTTATCTGTCCACGTGCATGATAACTGTTAACAAGTCACATCCTGTTTTGCTTCGTACGTGACAAAATGCAAGTTCATGTGAAATTTGATCCGGCACAGGTGTTCGCCTGGGACGTTAGCTGTCCACGTGCCTGATAAGAGAATGTTCAAAGCATGGGGAAAAAAAAGATTATACATGCAACGTAGCATATATAAAGACATGTTGTTATCATTTCCACGCTCACTTAAGTGACTACCTTTGAACACATTGCGTTGCATGAAACCCCTGGTCTTGTTTAACAGTTTTGGTGTTGGTGGAAAATACTTAACCTTGTTGTGGGGTAGGTATATATTTATTCATTTATATATTTATTGATTTTTATATAAATACATGCAATTATTTATTGATTAGGTAATTAATGATTTTATTTATTTATTTGTTTGCAGATAACGTGTATAGCCGATCTGTCGTGTGTCGGTGGGAAATATATTAAAGAAAGAGAAAGACAGACAGATAGAAAAGAAAACAATTTCCACACTAGCCCACGAGACGGGAATATAGCAAAGCATTACACGTCAAGGTGAGATTTGTTTATATATATATAACCTGTTTGATTTTGTTTTGTTTATGAAAGGCATAAATTATGGAATGGATATACTTATGGTGGTTTATTTTATTTCTTTTTAGAGTGTTGGAAAACGCTTGACCTCTGTGAATAACCAGGAACGTGTGTGTTTGGGACCATTGTCAGACAGTCTACATTTCTAAACTCAGGTGAGTGTGTTCTTTCAAAATAATGTCTTTTGCCACTGCTACCGATACGTTAATTTGGGAACCCCTAAATAGTTGTTTTAAATCGCGTGTGTGCTCTGGTCGTGTGGTCAATGTTAGAAAAAGTTTGATTCCCAAAGAATTTTTAGAATCTTGTTTTGAAATTTTTAAAATTGAAATTTGTACAGCGCAAAGGTTGCATACGGCTTTAAAGGTGAATACAGAACTGGTGTGCGATTTCATATATAAAAAGAAGGACGTAGAGCATAAAGAGACATTCTATATTTGCAGTAAAATGCAAGAGCTATTCATAGCCCATAATTTGGAACAGTGGTATGAAACCCACGTGGTGAATGTCTTGCTATCAAAATTTGATAAACTGCAACAAGGACCGAGTGGCCTTGCCTTAGACAAAATTCATCATTTACAAATCAACATTTGTCATTTCAACCCGTTGAATGCTGGGTCTAGCTATATTAAAACACCGCCAGCAATAGCTTTGAAAAAGACTGTGGTGAATATTGAAAATTTTGATGATGAATGGTTTCTGTGGGCTGTGGCTGCGTATTTGCAGCCAGCTCAAGATCGTCATGTTAACAGACCAGCAAAGTACAAGGCCAAGTTTGATGAATTAAAACAAACTTTAAATTTAACTCGAGTGTCGTTCCCTATGGACTTAACCGAGATCCATAGGTTTGAACAAGACAACCAGGACTTTTCGTTCATGGTGTATGGTCATGATGGTGATGAGATTGTGGGTCCTCTTTATGCCACAAAAGAACCGAAACGACACCACATTCATCTTTTATATTTATCTTATGGAGAGGTGAATCACTATTGCCTCATTAAAAGCTTGAGTAGATTGCTAAGCAGTCAAATGTCCAAACATGATGGTAAAAAACATATTTGTGATCGTTGCTTGCAATATTTTACAACCCCTACGCTCTTAGAACGTCATAGGGTAGATTGTGTTACTCAGGAAGCGGTGAGACTGATATTGCCACAAGGGGACAAGGCTGTGTTAAAGTTTAAGGACATTCACAAGCATGACACTGTCCCCTATGTGGTATATGCAGATTTTGAAGCTCTCACCACACCCATGGCGGGATGTGAACCAGATCCCTCCATGAGCTCAACCACACCCATTCAAAAACATGAACCCTTTGCCATTGGATTTAATGTGGTGTGTGCCTATGACCCCACACAATCCGTTTACAAATACCGTGAGGGGCCAGATTGTGCCAAATGGTTCTTGGATGAACTTGTCAAGTTGGCTCATGATGTACAGGAATTACTGGACCACCCAGTACCCATGAGCCTATCTCCAGAACAGCAGCAGCAGTATGAGCATGCCACGACATGCCATATTTGCGAAAAGCCTATTTTAAATAGAGAGGAAAAAGTCAGAGACCACTCGCATTTTACAGGGGAGTTTCGTGGAGCTGCGCATAGTAAATGCAACTTGAACTTTCCAGCTCCTCGTTTCATCGCTGTCTTTTTCCACAATCTGGCGAATTATGACATTCAGTTTTTGATTCGTGAATTGGGCCATGTCAACAAGGGCTCGTTTACCATTATTCCCCAAAACCATGAGCGTTTTACGGCCCTGACATGGTGGTTGGGCGACTTTAGCATTCGATTTTTGGATTCCTTTAAGTTTATGGCATCCTCGCTAGACAGCCTTGTGAATGGCTTGAATGAGGAGGAATTAAAAAATACTAGAATGCATTTTAATGATCCTGAGCAATTTCAGTTGTGCATTCGGAAAGGTATATTCCCGTATGATTTCTGCAACAGCTGGGATGTGTTAAAGCAAAGAAAACTCCCACCACAAGAGAAATTTTACTCGAAACTAACACGCAGTACCGTTTCCGATGAAGACTATGCACATGCATGTCAAGTTTGGCGAGTGTTTGGCATGAACACGCTAAGTGAATATGCTTTGCATTACCTAAAACTGGATGTATTGCTGCTCACTGATGTGTTTGAAAAATTCCGTAACTTGTGTCAACACATTTACGGTCTTGACCCGGCTCACTATTACACGAGTCCTGGGCTCTCGTTCGATGCCGCTTTGAAATACACTCAAGTGGAATTGGATTTACTCACTGATGTAGACATGGTTCTATTTTTTGAAAAGGGCATTCGTGGCGGCTTTGTGTCGCTTAACCAACGCCATGCTGAAGCGAACAATGTCTACATGCCTGATTATTCACTAGACAAACCAGAATCGTACTTAATGTACTATGACGTGAATAATTTGTACGGTTACGCCATGAGTCAGCCTTTGCCCTATGGGAAGTTTGCTTGGCTGACAGACAAACAAGTGTCAGAATTTGATGTGAACATGGCTAGCCAAGAAACAGACCGTGGATATGTGCTAGAAGTGGATATTGAATATCCCTCATCCTTGTATGATGAACATGCCGATTTCCCATTCTGCCTTGAGCAAATGGTTCCCCCTGACAGTAAAGTGAAAATTGAAAAACTCATGGGCACACTTTACAACAAAAATCGGTATGTGGTACATATACAAATGTTAGTGCAATGCCTCGCCCAAGGCTTGGTGTTGAAGAAAATCCACAGGGGTATTTCTTTTGCTCAAAAAGCATGGCTTGAGCCATACATGCGACTCAACACAGAGCACCGACAAATGGCAACACAGCAGTTTGAAATTAATTTTTTTAAATTAATGAACAACTGCATCTATGGCAAGTCTATGGAGAATGTCCGCAAATACCGTGACATTAAATTGGTGAATGTCTGGGAGGGGCAGTGGGGTGCCCGGCGGTACATTGCCAAGCCAAATTTCAAATCGATCAAAATTATCGATGAGGATTTGGCTACTATTGAAATGAGTAAGACCAGCGTGACCATGGATAAGCCCATTTACTTGGGTCAAGTCATTTTAGACTTTTCTAAATCGGTCATGTATCGATTCCACTATGAGTTTGCCAAACGCCATTTTGAGGACGTCTCTCTTTTGTATATGGACACGGACTCATTCATTTACCACATTCGCCACTGCAACCCCTATGACGTCATGAGGCAACATAGTGACTGGTTCGACACCTCTTGCTATAGCGCTGACAACGTGTTTAAGCTGCCCATAAAAAACAAGAAGGAAATGGGCGTTTTAAAAGATGAATGCGGTGATTCCATTATGACGGAATTCGTAGGTTTGGCTTCGAAAATGTATGCTTATCGCACACTCGACTCTAAGGAAGCCAAAAGAGCAAAAGGTGTAGGTAGAGCAGTGGTAAAATCGCTACGTGTAGACGATTACTTAGCGGTTTTACGTACTGGCAAAGCTATGTCTCATACACAGTGCAGGATACAATCAAGCAACCATCATTTGTATCTTGTGGAACAGAGAAAACGCACCCTAGCTTCCATGGATAACAAGCGTGAGTGGGCTGATGACCTGCTCACCAGCCTACCCTGGGGTTATGATCTCAAGGAGGAGGAAGTGTGATTTCACTGTTTAATCGTTTATGGGACATAGCTTTATGTAACTTGTAGATTTAGTATTTTGTAAATATTGGTTTCTGTCATTGTAAATAGTAGATTTTGTAAATAGTGACAACCCACTTGGACCTTTTGCTCTTTAAAAAAAGTTCTATGCAACCTTATTTTTTTTAAATGTTTTGATTGGTAAATAGTATGATTCTTTTAACGCTGTACAAAGTTTTTTTTTGTAAATATGAAATAAGTAAGATTTTTAGTAACTTTAATAACTAGTATTTAATTATTTTTCGTAATGTAAATGATAAACTAAAAAGTTCTTTTGGGATGAGTGAGCATGTCGAGAATGTGCTTTTGGGAATAAATAAAGTGGTTGTGTTTGTTCCCAAAGACAGGTGTGAATGTATGAGTGGAGAGAGAAAGCTGATGTATATGGTTGACCAGAGCAAACACGGTGAGGTAGGGTGGGTGGGTGGGGAGGGGGTAAATGGTCACTTATATACTCATTTTGTTTTAAATAGTTTCGTTTTTTCATTGAAATGTGGCAGTCAAAAGACATTATTTTTGTAAAAACAGTCTTACCTGCAGTAGTCGTAGACCTCGACGTTTCTCCAAACACACATCAACACATTGCAGTATTATCAAGGTCAAGCACTCGCATCAACATCATTGTCAAATCTCAACTTTCGACATACACCAAATGGAAAAAATATGAAAACAGCAAAATGGAAATTCCATGTTTCCATATCACCAAAACAGCAAAACTTAAAACGGACATTTTTAAAAACTGGAAATGGCCATGTGTGAAATTTGAAAATTCAAAAACTTCAAACGGACATTGTTTAAAATGTGTCATCAGCAAAATGGAAAAATCCATATCATCAAAAACGTTAAACTTGAAACGAACGTTTTCAAAAACTGTAAATTGCAAAATGATAAATGACAGTGTGTGGAATTCATCATGTGTGAAATGTGTAAAATGAAAAAAATCAGCCATCAACATCACGATTTCTTAAAATTAAAAATAACAAAACATCGTGCTCTGGAAAACTTTTTTTTTATTTCATAGTCATAGTGAATTGACAAAAGAAAAATAGAATACAAACAAATCCCAATTCCTCACTCCTCAATGTTTATGTCCATGCATCATCAACTTTCCTTTCATAGCACTCATGACAATCAGGGCTGCCATTCTTTCACCCACTGAGGCATCATTGGATGTGAAACGTTGTTTAGCTTTCTTCAATAACAATTTATCTGCCACATGTCTTAAACCAGGATGACTATGGCGATAAGAAAGGTCATGTTCCTTGCATGCTTGATCCGAAAGATTAATGGGTACATCACCACGTTGTAAACGTTTTTCGAGACGAGTTCCAGGGCCGCAAAAACGATAACCTGGAAGATGGATTTCGAAAGGTAGGTATTGAATCACTTTGTCAATGACGCCATTGCCAGTACAGGTCTGGCATATCCTTTTCCATCGATGGTAAAAAGGTTTGGTCTTCCTCCTCCTCTGTGGACGATGTTTGTGTTTGTTGTTGTTGTTGCTTTTTCTCGCCATGACACCCGTGGAATGATTCAACAAAGTCTTTACACGGACTTTTATGACCGTGATACAGTTTCACTAGCTGGCAAGTCGCACACTGACGCATAGACGGTATTTTTGCCATGGCCACTTGCTTATGGTGATCGTAATCCGTACAGGGTTGCAATTCACTCAACACAGGGTCTTGAGTCCATGATTTTGGTACATGTTGCCAGATTTCTTTCACTGCGTTGGCGGCCACATAATAAATGAACGACTTGGGCAGTGCCAAGAGTTCCTCTTTGGTAAAACTGTCTAGTTTCTTTTTGCACACAAAGAACTTGCCGATGGCTTTGTCCGTAGCATTGCCTTTCTCCATGGTATCACGTGCTGTAGATGTTTACACGTCGCTTGTAGAAATCTCACTGACGTCATTCACAGGTAAATCTTGAGTTATAATTTTGTTCAACAACTCCCAGCAGGCATGGGTGGTTAACCAATGAAAGAGATGCCACGCATGTGATAGGGCTGTATGGGTAATGTTGCCACAGGAACAAGTATCCATGAGCGTTTGCAGGGAGGGGCAGCCCAACTCCATGAGGTCGATACATTGGCAGTAAGACGCCAAAAATGGTTGCAACCATTGACGTTTTTCATTACCTTTCACAAATACCACATTGGCCGAGGACAAGTGTGCTTTCATGACCACGTCCAAATATTTATAGGAAATGGTTCCCTGATTCCAGTCTAGTTGCCTATGATTTTCAATCCACTGGGTTTGTTTACGGTCTTTTTCACACAACAAATCAAAAGCATGGGGTGGTTTAAATAGCAAATGCGTAGCTTGTGATATCCAAAACGTGGTACAATCGATCATGGCCACTTGTTTAAATATAAATTTGTTGTCACCAATTTTAAACCCTTGGCAATCCACAATGAGTGTGCGCAACATGTTGACGCTTGCCTGGATCAAGTTCAACTGACGACTGACTGACGATCAGGTGTGATCATGGCATGGGCTTACCTTCCATGCTAGTTTCAAAAAAGAAGGTTAGGGTAGGACAGAGGCAAAAGCAAAAAAATAAGAATTTAAGAATTACATCATTTTATTATCATAACACGTCTTACAGGCTTTTCTCATTTTGGGATAAGGACGATACCAACTGATACAACAATATAGTCTCTTGTGTTTGTAACGTCCATAACACCGATGATGTCCCAATGTCTCTAAACTAGACGTTTTTGATGGTGAGCTGCTCACCGAAGCACCATGGATACCATACGGCCCACATGTATCGTAACTTGTATTTTTTTCATCACCCAGAGACACAAGTGAGGGATAGCTTGAATGACAGGGTATATTTCCCACTTTCATTCTACACAGGTAGGGGCAGGTGGGTGACCAGCGCTGATGTTCCTGCATGGGTTCATCGCCCTCCTGCCATTGGTCTATAATGATGGGACAAAAGGCACATTTCACTTCATCTCTTGTTTTTAAATAGTAGAATCCAGCGGCCGCCAAATCTTGAGGGTTTATGAAAGGCACTGGCCATGTGGCAAAAGTCTTGAAACGTTGTTCCTCAGAGTTTAAATTCATGGATGTAACGTCTCTTGAGGCTTTAAAGCAAGACATGACTGAGCGACTTGACGTGGGTTGAGCTGTTATTTATACACTCGTCACTTGGTTGGACAGTGGATAATAGTTGACTTGTTTGTGATGAATAATCAGACAGTAGGCCGTGGTATTGGCTGGTACATTGTCATGCGTTTCAAAATCTAGTCGAATGTCGATATTGGATGGCTTGACAGACTCTTCCAGGTAAGAACAGTCAAAGACAATCAGTGGTGCTCTTGCCTTAAACGCTTGGGGTAGTAGCATGGGGCCGTTCTCTTTTTGATAATACGACCATCGAAATTTAGAAAACAAGTCGTACAGGGGGCCAAACTTATTTTTTGAAAAATCCAAATCCAGTCCTTCATAGGGAAACACAGCTCCGTTGAGGAAAAGACGTGCATTTCTCAATTTCAGGTGATCAAATTGCGTGGCATCTTTGGTTTGTTGATACTTGCGATTCGTTTGAAAACCCACGATCAGGTAGAGAGGTCTCTCTGTATAGCGAGCTGTTTTTACAGACCAACTGTGTGTGTTGGTGGTGGGCAATAGCGGATACTCATGGAGTGCCCAGCTTCTAAATTCCATGGGTAGAGGCATATCTCTCTTTACCATTTTGAGTATGTCCAGTTTTTTGCTATCTTCGAGGGTCACATGGGGGACTTTCCATAGCAAGCGTTGTAGTTGAATTTTTGAATCGATGGGGGCATTGTCGGCTCCCTTGAGTGCATTATTATCACTCCTGTCTCTCACTAGGTAAAGCACTTGCCTTGCGTTAACCACAATGCGTTGGTGATCTTCGGCAAAGCCTAGAACCAGTTTAAGAGGTAAATATCCAGTAAAGGTTCCATCGGTGTGTATCATCCAGTCATTGGTCGAGTCAGGACACCAACCTGCCATGCAAAGTGTTTTAGCTTCTTCCTCACTATAAGAGGGGTATAGTTTCATGACACTGGATATGCCCACATTTCGAGTGCTATCCACCACGATATCGTTAATGACATACCGCACTTCAGAAAACAGAAAGGCCAAACCATGATTGGCCAACTTGGATGTGGTGGGTGTAGAGCCATCGGCTTTGGTGAGCCGACCTTCAATCTGAATGACACTTTCATGCGTTAGGGTGTAAATATCTTGGTTGTTGATAACAAATTGAATTTCATCATTGTTATTGAGTCCAGGTGTTTGAGCTTGATAGGAATGGAGATCAATTCTTACCACTCCTGGTTGCTCCTCGATGTGGTTCGCTATCTCTAGGATAGAATTCATTATGAGGGTTGACGTGGTAACCCAAATGCTGTAAAATCTGCTTGCCTTGAGATGTTAACGTGTATTCACGTGGCAAACAACTAACACCATTCCTAGACGGTGTTGTTGCTTTATACACAAATTTCATAGTGGCTTTAGCACCAATTTGTAAGTCACTGGTGTGGTAGAATCTAGATCAATGAGTTGTTGATCTCTATTGATCAGTCTTAATGTTATATTACTAATACTATCGACAGCCACAGCATGAAAAAGCACCACTGGAGGGTTTTCACGAATAATATACCCATTGGGCGATGTCACAATAAAGTCATAAAGCGAATGCGATGGTTCTTGATTGGTGTACACTTGGCTAATAATATTACACGTCACCGACACATGATGGTCCTCAATGAATTTCACTTCATGGTCCGATTCATGTTTTTTGTTGGGCTCCAACACATGTGGTTTAAATCCCAGTAATGGGCCAATGGAATCGGGGTGTGTTTTAAAGTCAATGTTGAAGGTAGAGAAAATACTGCAGCGATGAGTGTTGGTATTGCCAACAAGTTCAAACTTGTGCGTTCCGTCGAGAAATGACTTTAAACCATATTGATTGATCAACACCACATAAATGTGTTCATAAATGTCATCGATCGTGTATCCACCAGAGTTCAAGGTGAGCACAGAATCATCATAGTAAAACTTGTTGTTCACATTTTCACGTATGTTGTATATTCGATTGTACGTTTCAAGAGAAACAAGTCCTAAACCATAGGGTTTTTCACTCAATTCGATAGGCGGGTAAAAGTCTAGGCTGACTTTAGGTCCACGTCCATGCACTGTAAACGTTTTACTTTCTGCCGACATACTGGTGGCGTTTTTGCTTATGCTGCGTCTTATATAAAAAAATTAAACACAAACGTCCACACTGTTGGCTGTTAAACGTTTGCTCTCGTTTAACATTATAATATATCTTGATCCTGTTTCCAAAAGAGGTCACTAGTTCCATGGGCGGGGGCAAATTCCCAAAACTGTCAAAGTACCATACCATGGATCCCTCTTTGACATAAGCTACATAATGCGTTCCTGGTCCTCGGTGATCATCCAAATTGACAACAGCACATTCCTGTTTCCAAGGTCGTGGGGGTAATTGGTTTCGCATAAACACACCTCGAAAATGAGAAAGCTTTAGTTGTTTAGCATAGCTTTCCACTTGTTGATGCGTCAGGGCATGTCTCGCTATGGCTGAGGTTAATTTTTTTTTTAATATTTCGAAATGGTGAAATCCCAAATCCTTGTTGATAAAAGGCTGGCTTTAAATTGGCATTTCTAGCCCCCATGGCAATCGCTTCCATCGTTTCATTGTGTCGCTGACTTTCTTTGAGTTGTTGCTTGCCCTGCTGCGCGGTGTTAATGGTTTTCGCCACTGCACTGGCACCGCCCAAAAGTGAACCCAGAGCAGCCAAACCAGCAAATAATGCAGGTAAAAATCCAGCTCGTTTGGGGACGGGAATCACTCGCCCTTGGTTTGAAACCTGTCGCCGACGTTTTGGAATAACCTGTCTCTGTGCTGCTCGAAGGGCTTTCCTTATGGTCAATACATTATTTTTTCTTTTTTTCTTTCGCAAGGGCTTGTCCTCGAATGTTGTAAGCCCAGGCTTTGCCAAGGACAATGTCCTTTTTTTAGTCTTTCTCACCACATACCTTTGTTTCACCATGATGATAATGACCAACAACCTTTCACAAGAAAGTTTAAATCACAACTAACGTCAGATGGTTATTTCATGGCTGTATATTCCAATTCCACATAAAGTGGGAAGTCGTTTATGGTTTTTCCCGCTTGCTTTTCATCCCATGTCAACATGAGGTGAAAGGATAATTCGTCACCTGCATTGACCATTTCATGGTTATGGACCAACATCCTATGACCATTTATCTTTATTTGTAAATGGTTCTCATCAGGTATGGCATATTTGATGTGAATGGTTCCATCATAGTGTAATCGATAGTGGCTTAAACCCGAAGCAAGCGCATAGGTCAAGTGCTGATCATGGACTAGCGGTAAATGGTTTCTGTCATTCACAGGTTTTTCATTTGTCAGATACACTAAAAATACAGATGGGATAAATTTATAAAGCCTTTTCATTTCATGGGTCATGTAACGCTTGGTACAAACATCGTCTTCGTCTTGCGGGTCTTCCACGTGAATAATCCGATGGTGATTAGCGCTATAGCCATTCACCATAAGCTGTGGCACTTTGTCATAAAACTCATACACTTTGTTATCCACATACTTTTTCGTAGTAACGTCTGTAGACACTTGAGGATGTTTTACATGGGTTAACCGCTTTCCCTTAAAGTCATAATCTCCCTGTTTTGTGCGTGGCACTACTGACGTATCCACATAGTGTTTATTAGCAGGATCTGTTTCTTGTTTAGGATCATGTATGGGGACAGGCCTACCTTTTGCCATCAACGCACGTCCTAAGACATCCATCGTCAACCTGTAGTACCAGTCTACTGTTTCTATGACAAGGCTCGGTGTCCTGTATATAGACAGCCTGCTAGCCTGTCTAAGCCTTAGTTGAAATGAAGATTATTAAGCAGCAAGAGTCATTCCCCGTGGGGGACATGGTTTCCCATTTCTGTCCCACATCACGTGAACAACGCCATGGTTCACTGTTTCCATCTTCCATTCGCTGCATCATTGTGGGGCCTTCCGGCTGTGGAAAGACAAATCTTTTGCTAACGCTCATCACAGCGCCCAATGGTCCGCGTTTTCAAAATATTTATATTTTTGCAAAATCTCTCTACCAACCCCTCTACGTGTTTCTGGATCAAGTCATGTCTGGATTACAAAAAGAGAATATGGGTTATTTTACATTTTCCATGCAAGAAAATGTGATTTCACCGGATGAGGTAAAGCCTGATTCACTCATGATTTTCGATGATGTATCCACTGAACGTCAAGGCATCATTCAAAGCTATTTCAGCATGGGTCGTCACAAACATATCGATTGCTTCTATCTTGGACAAACGTATTCAAAAATGTCCAAACAGTTGATTCGTGACAATGCCAATGTCATTGTTTTATTTCGTCAGGACGAGAGGAACAGTCGTCACATTTATAATGAACATGTGAATCCTGACATGACCTTTCAAATGTTTACAGAATTGTGTGCCAAGTGCTGGAACACTCAACGTCATGCCTGTTTAGTGATTGACAAACAAAGTGAACTCAACCAAGGACGGTATCGCTTAGGGTTTGATCATTTTATTGCTATTTAAGGCCCTGTCTCATTCCCCGGCAAGTCATTTGTCAAGACACCTTGGCGTTAGCAGAGAGTCAATTGAAAAAGCATATTATTAGAGCAAAAAATACTATTCGCCAAAAGTTTCGTCAATTGAAACAATCACGTGCCAATCATGCTTTGTTTATTCAACAACATTAGCACCTCCGCTAAAAGCCATGTTGAAACCCTCTTTCAAGCCATCTGAAACGCTACCCACCGTTTCACAAGCCACGCAGACGCTGCACGAGGACCCTGAGGAAGAGGAAGAGGAACAGGAAGATTTGACTAGTGTTAGTGAAGTTGAGGATGAGGAGGAACAAGTGTTTACGCCTCAAAAAAAGGCCGCACCCCTTGCAGAGTTTTTGAGAAAAAAGAAATCCTTGGCCATGGTCGAAACACCTTGCCCTTCCAGAGCGTCTCCGTTTTCACAACTCTTGGCCACCCCTCAACATAAAGCTCAACTGAAAACCATTTTAATAAAATATTATGGATCAACATTGGAACCCTATTTCACCGATCTATTTATTGGAAACACAGATACCACGTATGGTGTTCGCTATGAGGATGATAGTTTTAAAATTGGCGATTCATCCATTAAATTTGCTCGTACTAAAGCTGTCATTAAAAACATCAACTATAAATTAACGCCAGGACTGTTAAAGCTGCTCTTTTCTCGGACCCCCTCTTCCCATGATTATACGTCAGAGGACCTTGACAAATATAAATCCATTTTATTGGATACCCATGCTCACAAAAGACAGTATGATCCCACGCAACAAGTGAATGCCAATATATCTCAAAAATATAAAACCATCATTGCAAAAATGTTTCCCACCAGTCAAAGTACTCGTCGTAAAGCGTCCGCTTCGGGAGTGACATTTAAACCATTAAAACCCCTTGTGGATGTTACCTACTGGCACAATCCCAATAAGCTCGTCCAGCGGCTACAGTTGTTGCATGCCTCACGTCAAGCTGGCCATACCGGTCACGATTGGGAAATTCAAGAAATTGAACAAGAACTTCGAAATGCCAAAATTATTGTTTAAGCCCTCACCCATTAAAATGGGTATTGCTCACGAGTTGCATCGCCCAGCTAGGTGTCACTATCCGCGACTCAAGGTGATTTCACGAGGTGTGGATGAACTTTGGCAGGCTGACTTGGTTGAAATGATACCCTATGCTAGCGTTAACGACGGTGTACGCTATATGTTGACCGTCATTGATGTCTATTCCAAAATGGCCTTTGTTGAACCTGTGCGTCGCAAGTCTGGCCCACTAGTTACCAAGGCCTTTCAACATATTATTCAACACTCCAAACGTCAACCTCAGTTGCTACAAACCGACCAGGGGAAAGAATTTTTCAACAAGGACTTCTCCAGTTTTCTCAAATCTAAGGATATTCACCATTACACCACGTACAGCAATCTCAAAGCCAGTGTGGTCGAACGGTTCAACCGAACATTGAAAACCCATATGTGGAAAGCGTTTACCGCTCAGGGCAGTTATCGCTGGTTGGACATGTTACCTGAGCTAGTGTCACGTTACAATGACACCAAACATAGAACGATTGGGACCAAGCCACGCCTCGTGACTAAAAATATTCAGCGATTGGATAAACTGTTTAACCCCATAAAAGCAGCCGATCCTAAACGTCACCGACTGAACATTGGGGATTTTGTTCGTGTGAGCAAATTTAAGTCTGCCTTCAATAAGGGCTACACGCCTCAGTGGGGGACTGAACTATTTCGAATTCGTCGAGTCAACTTGGACACTCCAGTCACCTATTTACTCGAGGACCTCAACCGTCAACCCATAAAAGGTAGATTTTATCTCCATGAACTTCAGAAAACAGCATTTCCTCAGCATTATCTTGTGGAAAAAGTGTTGAAACAAAAAGGAAATAAACTCTACGTCAAATGGTTAGGGTTTAACTCTACGTTTAATTCCTGGATCAATAAATTACATGTTGTGTGAACCTGTGTACTTTTTATTTATTCACCCATGTTGTACACCACCTATAGCTCTATGTGTACAGCGCTCCGCGCTTCATGCATATTCATACATGTTTGTCTTTCCCTTTCCTCCTGTGTTCTCTCATACATTACCCCTCCCCTCTCCCTCCCTTCACCTCCCACCACTGCTGTTTGCAGCTCTTGCCTATCTATTGGTTGTGACATCATTCCCACAAGTTGCATCATACTTTTTACTGATTCAGCGATTCCCACGCTTTGAACATTCTCTTATCAGGCACGTGGACAGCTAACGTCCCAGGCGAACACCTGTGCCGGATCAAATTTCACATGAACTTGCATTTTGTCACGTACGAAGCAAAACAGGATGTGACTTGTTAACAGTTATCATGCACGTGGACAGATAACGTCCAAGGTGAACACCTGCGGTAGATCAAATTTCACATGGACTTGCATTTTGTCACGTACGAAGCGAGACAGGATGTCACTGGTTTAGCGTGCCTGTGGTTTCACACATGTGTGCACGCCTTTCGCACTTCCCTGCCAGCACAATGGTCAGATTATTTCACCTTCAAGCGTCTTGGTCATTTTTTTCATTGCACCTGTTGTCAAGTCAGATCGGAGCCTTCCCATAAGCTCAAATGACATTCACCTCCTGCTCCTCGGCAAGTGTGTCTTCTGTACTCGCTTCGATCAACATAGAACCAAGTTCTCATCACCGTTTACACGTTAAAGGTAAAAAGGTGTGAAAAAAACGCACCCTCGCTCTGTCATAAACCGACCCGCCGAAATAGCGATTGTTCTATTGAACACAGCCACCGTGGTCAGCGATAGGTTCGTTGAAACACAAACACACCCAGCAGTATCGTCTCTCTCAACCACCACGCTTCATAAACATTATAAACAGGTAACGGTAAAGAATTTTTTTCTCAACATGTATGGCGTTAGGCCCTTTGTGAATTATTTTGTGGAACCAATATCTACCACATTTGAAAGGGGGCGTTAGCCCGAGTCCTAGGACACCTCGTACACATCTCTAGCGTTATTGGTTCGTGAAATATCGACAAAATCACAAAAAACACGTGTTTACCCCAAAATCGAGTTTCCAATTTTATTAAAAATTATAACGAGTGGTCCATAGCAGAGAGTACGTTACCCCGAGTCCTTGGACCTGTCGAACACGCCTCTAGCGTTATTGGTTCGTGAGATATAGCAAAAAGTCTAAAATCACGTTTTTACCCCAAAATATTCTGTTTCCATCATTCTCAAAAACTTTAACCTATTACCAAAATACACAGGGTTTCGAGACAAGCCATTTGACACGTCATAGGACCAAATCCGACCATGCATTCGTGAGATATCGGAAAAAGTCTAAAATCACGGTTTTACCCCCAAAAAGCCTGTTTCCCTCATTCTCAAAACTTTAACCTATTAATAACATGTATAGGGCTTCGAGACAATCGATTTGACACGTCACACGTCCAAATCCGACCTTGCGTTTGAGATATATCGACAAACTTCGTAGGAAAGTAGGCGACTATCTGGCTCTCTCCTCACCACCAAAACCTCTTCTTATCAATCATTTTTTTTTTCAAAGAGCTCGCCCTCTTACAAAAATCCCAAGTGCGCATGCGTAAAAAACAAAAACAAAAATGTTCATCCATAGCGGCAGCCAGAGAAACGCATGCGCGAGATGAGCAACAACATTTAAGTTCATTTTAGCAGCGCACCTTATACATGTCGTATTTGAAAAGAGACTTTCACTAAAAATTACAATTTCACCCCCTAGTAGGGGTAGGTTTTATTTAGGGGTTGAAATGAGTGGTCCATAGCAAAGCCCCCGTCAGCCCGAGTCCAACGACACCTCATTCGTGAATCTCCGACCAAGGGTTCGGGAGTTATCGGCTCGCATTGGGAGTAGCGGGGGGGGGGCAGAACTGTCATCACTCCACTACTAACTCATTTTCAATAATTCAATAAAGATCAACTTTATGCTTGAATGTTCGTTTATCATCGTGCACGAGGAGGTATGTGATCGAGTTTTTTAAAACGAAAAATAAGGCTGTTTCTAAGGGAGCGGATCAAAATGAATTTGTTAACAAACAGTTTAAGAAAATAACCTCGGAATTACATAAATCTGAAATGAAGGGTAGTGGATGTTATCTGTAGGGTGCAGATGGTCTGCGAGTTAGAATAAACAAATATAAGCCTTTGTGATGAAGTACATACCTACAACTCTCTGACGAAATTAGCGCTAAGAAAGCATGTATATACCATAAAACAATGATGACAGGTGTTTCTTCTGTGCAATGCTGTCAAGATTTATTGAAAGGGATGCTGATTGTGTTTGCAATTACAAAGGTTTGCAAGATAAATATGACTTTTCGGATATCACATTCCCCATGGCTATTCATTCTATTAAACATTCCCCATGGCTATTCATTGTATTAAACGTTTTGAAAACAGAATAATATGTCTGTAAATGTTTCCTGTTAAGATTATAAACACAACGTTATGCCGTAAAAGGTTGTTGGTGAAGTGTTAGCAAGCCATACCAATCTGTTGTACATAACCAACAATAAAGGCTTAGGACACTATGTTTACATAAATACTTTATCGGTCTAATCCGAAGGGAACTAACGAAACACCATAATATCTCGGCTATATGCATGCGCTGCATTTCTCATTTCGATGACCAGCACGGGCGAAGTGCTGCCTAGAAACTACCAGACCATAAAATATACTGTCTTGACTAACAAATTGCTCTTGTAAAATTAAACGATGGCAGTTTCGAAGTGTGTTTTAGAGATGTTCACCTTAGGGTTCAAGTTTCTTTGAATGCCACTTTAAACCTGTTCAATCTTGTCCACCTAGGGACGAAACCAGTTGGAATATCTACTATCAGGAACATGAACCCACGTGCATTAATGTATATATTAAAAGCAGATTCCTAAATCGAAGTCATCCAATTTTTCCTAGAGAGCCAAAATTATACCGTGGACCTTATGCAGTCAAGGAGTTAATTAATTATTTAACAAGCTTGGCTCGCAAATTAAGTTTTGTGCACGAAGAAAAACTGTCTTTGAACGTGACAGAGGAGCAAGAACGCAGCTAAGGCTTGTTGCATATGTGGAAGAGAATGTTATCATGAACATAATTACCAATTGAGAGACCACTGTCATATCACCGGGGAAATCCTGGCTGTGCACATCACAATTGCAATTTGAAATGTAAAAAAGTCACATTCTTATCCGTGTTTATATATAATCTCCAGAATTATGATATGCATTTTATTGTAAGAGAACTATGATCAACACCAGAGAGAGAGACAGCTATTCAGATCACTAGTGGAAGGTATATGTCCTTTACAAAACATATTCAATGTGGATCTGTGCGAATTAAATTTATAGACTCATTTTGTTCCTTGAATAGCAGTCTGGAAAAGCTAGCCGAAAACTTAGAAGACTTTCCTGAAACTATCCAACACTTTGGAGAAAACAATGCTTCTTTAATGAGGAGAATGTGCGTTTTTCTCTATGAATACATCGACTCTTCGGGTGAATATGAAGATACGAGTCTACCTTCAAAGGAAATGATCTTTAACAAATTAAAAGGGGAAAATATTAGCGATGATGACTATGAACATGCAAAGAAAGTATGTAAACATTTTGGTATTAAAGCCTTTGAGGAATATAGCGATCTGTACTTGAAACAAGACGTACTTTTCCTTGCAGACGTTATCGAAACATTACGCACGGCAACTATGCGAACCCACAAACTCGATCCAGCTCATTTTGTTTCTCTTCCTTCTCTTACCTGGGATGCTATGCTGCTTTATACAGGCATTTAGCTCGAATACCTAAAAGACTACGACCAACTGCGTTTTGTAGAGCGTGGCATACGAGGTGGTATGATTCAAGTTTCGCATCGCTTTGGAGTGGCAAATAATAAGTGCATGCCTGAATATGGTCGCGAAAAACCATTACAGATTATTATGTATGTAGAAGCTAACAATCTGTATGGTTGGACCATGTCCTTACCACTTTCTTACGGTGGATTTTGCTGGGTGTCTCCAGACACTGTCAATATTGAACAACTCTGTCAAAATGATCCACATGGCTACCTTTTCGATGTGGATATCGACTACCCGAAAGAACACAACGACCTACATAACGATATGCCGTTTCTTGCTGAAAGAAGAAATCCGCGCAAATTATTTGTTGTGGAGAAACTGGTATTATATCTTGGAAGCCGCGAACGTTATGTTGTCCATTGCATGGCTTTAAAACAGACAATAGAACATGGTCTGCTAGTAAGGAAAGTTCTTCGTGAGTGAAGATTTGTTCAATGACGTTGGCAAAAGAGTTACGTGGACTTCAACCCTGAACTCAGAAAACAAGCTAAGAACGACTTTGGAAAGGACTTGTACAAGCTTTTTAATAATGCTATGTTCGGAAAAACCATGGAATACGTTCGAAATCTCCTAGTCATTCGCCTCCTAACAACATCGAGAGAGCTTGAAAATCTTGTGTCAGAAACTAACTTTGTTGATAGAAAGTTCATCGGATCTAATATTGCGGCTGTTCATTTAGCAAAACGATCACAATATTTAAACCAACCAGTGTACATAAGTATGACTGCTCTCGATTTATCCAAAACGCTGATGTATCAGTACCAGTATGACGTTTCGCTTCCTTTCTATGGTATTGAAAAGTTGAAATTAATGTACATGAACGCTGACTCATTTATACATTCAGTAACAACGGATGATGTTTACCAGGACATGACGAGCGCTAACTTAAATGAGTATTTCGACACAAGCGACTATTCACCCGATCACCATCTGTATTAAATCAAGAAAAAGAAGGTGCTGGGTAAATTTTAAGAGACGAGGCTTGTGGACAGCTCGTTCGGAAATTTATAGAACTTCACCCCAAGATGAATGCTTTGGACATTTAAAAAAAACAGAAAAAAATGGTTAAACAATGGTTAGAGGAAGCGTTCTTGAAAACCGCATTGGTTTCCAGGACTTTAAACGATGTATCTTCGAAGTCTCAATGTTACGAGTGTTGATGAACGTTTTCAGGTCCAGGTTGCACCGTGTAACTACTGACCGCTTGCACAAGATTGCTCTGAGTCGAGATGATGACAAGAGAGTGATCAAGTCTGACAATGTAAGCATGTTTGCTCTCGGAAATTATGCAACAACTGATTTGCCCAGGGTTGTAACTTGTTCAAAAAAAGAACGTTTATGATTGATCCCTGTGGTGTGTGCTCACATGAGACTACAATGGCTGGTCAAACACATACTATGCATTGAAAAGCAGTGCATAGATCTAAACCTCTCTCCTCACAATAAAAGTGCAGTGACTTCTTTAAGACACAAGACATACAAATGCTGTTAATAATGCTGTTTGGAGTTACATGTTTCTTTGATATATACGGGTTCTTCTTCGATTTGTACCAAGGATTTTCCGTTCTGAGTGCCTAGATGTTTTAAAACGAGGCCTCGGCTATAATGATTCTATTGTAGCTGGTGATAGCAAGGCAAAACATGCAGGAAAGAAAACGGAAAACTCATCACACCGACAGATGATGCGGGGACCATACTTCGTTTCAATATTACGCAGCTCTGAAATTGGAAATGGACAGTTAGAGGGAGGTTACAAAGTCGTTGCAATCCCAGACCAGAAGCCTGCCCTAGTATTTTATCTCATTTAAATCATCCATCATGTGCAAATAGTTTAGTTTCTCTAAGTAAGGGGAATATTTTTGTGAAGAAGATTATCTATATGCTCTAAACTCTGCATAATTGTGGATGAAAAATCCAAAAATTCGTTATTTACTGCCCCTACGTTGCTGAGCATGACATAAGTGATGAGTAACTCTTGTATTGTATATTCTATAAATTCCTTTGCATTTTTATTTCGTTGCTGTTCATCGATGGTTCCTTCAATGCTCTTTAAAGCAATCACGTATTCTTTAGCCTTAATAATTTGCCGTCCATTTCTTCGTCTCGTTTACAATGTCTCTGTATAAGCTAAGCTAACAAAGCACAATAGACTCAAACTAAGGCGGCTTGGGTGGCGTAGTTGGTAGCATGCTCAGCTTCTATGCCCAAGATCGCGGGTTCAAACCCGGCCGAAGTCGTCGGATTTTTAAGAGCGTTAAAAATCCCTCAGTATGCCTTCCTTCGGAGGGGAAGTAAAGCCGGCGATCCCATGCCATAGATTTATGGCATGTTAAAGAACCTTCCACTAATTATACCTGTGTCAAGCTAAATTACGTTAAATTGTAAACAACGCTAAGGTTCCTACGTTCGTCACCAGGAGCCGACTGCGGTGGCTTCTAATAGCCAAGTTCTGAACTAGTAGTTGTTGACGGTGGCATTTGGCGGCAAAAGTAGGAACTACTTGAAAAATCCAAAGTCTGCAGTCCTTACTTGAATTAAGAAACAGAAACACACACTAATACAGACATCACAATTAACACCGGTTATCAGACAGATTCTACACTCACCCAAAGAACACGGGGCTACATGACCGCGTTGTCGGAGCCCCTAAACTGAGAAACCAACCAACCAACAAGACTCAAACTAGATCCTTTCCATCAATCCAGAAATTCAGTGCTGAGCTAAAACCCAACCAATGTACACAGACTTTTTAGCCTATCTTACGTAAAACCTTCTCTACTAGATAATGCTTAGGATAGTTTGTTAGTTTGAGTTCTTCCGAGATATAACCTGTCTTTAATAGGGGTGAACGCTAAGGCCTTTCAGCAAATAGGTAACAGGCTTGCCTAGTTTCACTTCTTTTATATGAAAAAACTCAGTGCTCCAATTATTGGAAGTATAAGCTTTGTCGAAAATGGACTTTTGTTTTACTGATGCGACCGTGGTCGCCTATTTGAAGGCGGTGGCGTTTGGGATCGACTCTTTTGATGGGATCAAAGAGCCTGTCCAGCCGAGGAATAACTTTTGTTACGAGACGAAGCTTTGTGCCAATGGTCCTGTGTTTGGTATCGTTGTAACGTGTCACCTGCTCTGCTATTAAGTCAACCCAGCGATAGGACCCCTGCGCTGTAAACTCTCGCCTCATGCGTGTTTTTAACGTTCGATTGAAACGCTCTACCACACTTGCTTTTACATTGCTGGACGAGGTGTACACTGCACCGTTGTCCGGTCTCAAGTCCGGAATGAGAAAGGAGGAGATATAACTGGTTTGTCAACCAGCTTGTAAAAACAGCTAACGCTGAGTGTTGAGCGGCGGTAAATGACTCAACTCCTAAGGTAGACCAACAGCTTTGGGCAGAGGAGCCTCCTTAGGATTGGGTGTTCCCCCCAGTGGAGGAAATGCCACTGAAATCTAATGTGTTCCGACCAACTGCAAAGCAGGCGGAGGAGGAACGGCTGTGTAGGCGGAAGAGGTCATGCCAGAAAGACTGGCCGTAATGGCGCAACATAATTTTATTTTGAGTCTGCGGCGTTCCAATGCAGTTCTGGTGCTGGAAGCTGCATGTCTCATGCTCTATGTGCCGCAGTGAATGGCTCTAGGACCATCCTGTGTGGTTCACTCCCTGGCAAGTTGCGATCCACCTTAAACAAACTAATGCGTATGGCATTCCCTCCTGATGTTCCTCAGAAAGCCCAACGGCGATGGGATAAGGATGACGGAAGCAGGTTTGGGTAAACTGGAGGCTTCTATTCTGGACCTGCACGTTGGCGGCAGATGTGTGATGGTCGCCTCCCTGAGACCTGTGACTACTCAGGGATCCAGCGCTACATCTGCAAACGGGCAGGCGTATTGAGTATCACCCCTGCTCACCCTGAAAGGGGAAGGCCCTAGAAAATGTGGGCTAAACATCGGTTGTCACTTCCAATACCTGGCTGGGAAACCGCACTCAGAGAGTTACCCCAACTTGTGGTCGAAATCATGAAAGAAAGATATCTACGTTCTTCACTATTGGTACATGGAACGTCAGAACATTATTAGACGACGATAACAGCTCTCATCAGCCATGAGCTGAACAGACTTAACTTTGATGTCATTGCTGTCAGTGAAATCAGATTCGCGGGAGAAGGAAAAATAATTGAGGCTTCATCAGGCTACACCATCTTCTGGAAAGGAAAGGAGGAAAATGAACGTCGCATCCATGGTGTGGGTTTTTCAGGACCAAATTGGTGAATGATCATCTACTCGTTCCCATTGCAGTAAATGAAAGTCTCATGACTCTCCGCATACCTCTTGAAGGATGCAGGTTCATTACTCTCATCTCTTCAAATGCCCTCAATCTTACGGATGACGAGGATTCTAAGAACCGCTTCTACCACCAACTGAACACAGTCCTCACTAAGGTGCCTGCTACAGACAAGCTTGCACTACTAGGAGATTTCAACGCCAGAGTGGGGAGGGACAGCCCATTATGGGGAAAAGACATGGGTAAACATGGAATTGGGAAATGCAGTACTAATGGTCTGTTACTTCTTGGCCTGTGTGCTGAGCATGAACTCTTTATCACCAACATCCAGTTCCAACTGCCAAAAAGCTTCAAGACTACATGGATGCACCCACACTCTTAACATTGACACATGATTGATTATGTCATTACCCGACAGTGCGACAAGAGTGATGTCCTAATCATGGAAAAATCCCGGAATATTGATGACATCTGCACAGATCATATACTTCTAATAAGTCGATCCAGGATTTCTATCCATAAAAAGCCACGCACCCATTTAATGAATCAAATAACGAAGACGTTTAATATATTTGCAAGTTTCTCATTTCTTAAATTCACACCAAGGATATCCATTTCTATTTCAGCTTTGTTATCTACTTTGCGATTTACATATCATCACGCTGAAGAAGGTATCAATGACATACCGAAACAGGTACGTTGAATCATTTATTTGGCAGCTAAAGTAGGAACTAATTGAAAAATTCAAGGTCTGCAGTCCTTACTAGAATTGAAAACAGATAACACACACTAATTTAGTCATCACAATTAACACCGGTTATCAGACAGATTCTACACACACACAAATTACACGGGGCTACATGACCGCGTTGACGCAGCCCCTAAACTTATGAACCAACCAACAGTACTGATAAGGCGGGTTTCAATATTTATTGCTAGCAGAACATCAGCCATGACAAAGAGGAGACTTATATTCTATGGTCAGAATGGACAGCCAGACACTGACCTCAAGAATCTTCAACATCATTTCTAGAGGGAAGAGGACAGACGGTAAATGGACGAGACTTGTTCGATAATACCTAGAATCGTTATAAATTGATCCCAAAGATATATTCAAGAGGGATAAATTTACAATGTGATTGGAACATCCGACACTCTCCTGTAATTGACAACTAAAACATTGCGTCCTGTAGTGGGAGTGACGTGGACTCGGGAAAAGAATGAAACCCATAGGGCAAAGATGAAGGAATTCTGGGCTAGGATGAGAGCTCGTCAGTTAGGAACCACGTGGTCCAAGGGGCCTCAACGAACCAAGAATAAGTGAGGGAGGATGCATCAATTACGGAATAAGTGATGATGCTGATTTGTCCCATCTCACTAACAGTTGTTAACACACCAGAGCACGTATTATTTACACTCCAAGTAATATATAGCAATAGAGGGTGACAGTACCACAGACAGTTCTTGTGACGTATGAAATGTGTTTTGAATAAAAGAAAACCAGAAGACAGAACCACAATCAACACAGGTCAAAAACACCACTTCGAAACACAATCCAAAGAATGCAAACAACTCCCGACCGATCGGTTTTGGTGCGACCGTTGTGAGTGCCAACTACGAAACCTTAGAACTAAAACTAATTCTTCATTCGTTGACAGACATGCCACAACATAGCTCCACAGCAAGCAATCCGTTCGCACCCTATGAAATGTCATACTCCTGACGCATACAATGCTATCGAAATCAACCAAGATAAAAGTAGATACCAGGTTTTTAACTTTCGTTAGCGAAGTTTTGCTGTTAATGATTATGAATGGCCAAATGGCCAGTTAGTACATTCATACTTAATACATTAATTCAGTAGCTCGTGATATTATGGTTTATTGCTGTATTCAGTCACTGATTTAGTTATTTTCTCTATGTGATAACGCTTACATCTCTTACCACATAGCGTGCACTCGCAGTATTCTTTTGCTTCGTGGTAACGCGCCGTCGCACAGAGTTAGTGGTGGAACCCATGTAAAGCCATTCATGCTAAAACATGTCGTAGCTCCTGGTTTGGGCCAGTTCATTTCCTATCCAACATGGCGGCAGTTGTGTAGAATTTCGGCCAAAATTTTCACATTTTTATTCCTTTCATTCAGAATCTGTAAGTATTAACGTGAGGTTGGTAATGAGATCTTATATCGCAGAGCCTACATGTAATATGTTTCCTTTGCTAGTATGTATACCAATCTCGATTGTGTGTTCATTGGGAGACATAGAGCTCTCTTCATGTATCTTGCTTTGACTTTGATGATGATAATTGTGGTTATAACATCTAGGTTTGACTTCCTCAATGGTTCTTAGATCTCCTAGCGATAGCTTTTCACAGATTATTTCTATCCCAAATGCTACAATCAGGCTTATGGCTGCGTGGAATATCCATTATGCCTCATTTTGCTCGAGTCGTGGGCCCCAATGATACCCTTGTTACGCCACTAAGTACATTATCTCTTTTCTACATTAATTTACATCAGAGAGCAATTATTGATTATCTGCATAATAAGAACACCTTAAAATAATGTAGAACCATAGGATGGGGTTTCCAAAGCATTCACTAATACTCAATCCAAACCGTTTCAGATCGAATTATACTCGTTCCATCTTCCTCTCCTTTATCTGAGAAATGTAACAAAATAAATGTGCAGAGTTGGTTAGTAATGAGACCGCCTCTCCGATTCTAGAATCGTGCAGCCACCACTGACTTATGCCCTATCTATTTATGTGGCTTCTTATTTCACTATGTTGGGTGTGATGAGCTTGATGTTTTTACTTCATGTGAAGATAAACATTGTTTAATTGAAACTCCTGTTTTTCTTCAGGTTCGTGTTAATTTGAAACTTGATTTGTTCAGTTTTATTAAAATGTTGCTCGCCTACCATTAATATTATTTCCCCACTCCAGGTTAGTTATATTGTTTTCTTTTAAGGTTAGTTTTAATAACTTCGCTGCTCATCAACAACACCATAACATTTTGAATTTCTACACATAATAATGAATGTTTCCTGATTCTATATTTATCCCGTATACGTTCATGTACCATAAATCCGCTTGCGATGAAATTTCGGTGAGTTGTTGTGCACACTCTTGCAAAGATTACTGAGTTTTAAATTCATTTTACAAAAGGTGGCGCTAATAGTTTCGACAAGATGTGGCTTAACCACGCGTCAGAAAACTTTCTGATACATTTATATACGCACTAGATGGATAAAATTGTGTATCCATTTGCACTTCAATAAACAAAATTATGACAGAAAAACTTTCTATCTGTTATTGGCATCGCAATAAATTCTTGTTTTGAAGCATTTGATTGGGAAGCATGGCGACATGCTTGGTTCATAAGCACGACGCCTCTGGTTTGAAAAAACGAATACCAAGATGCATGAAAGGAGGATGGAATAGATGTTAATTCTAAAGTCAATGAAAATATTACATATCGATGCCGGATAAATACGAGGAGATAAAGTAACAATCATAATAATCATATCTACAGTTTACCATATTGTAATTAATACATGAATCATATAAAAGTCAGATTAGAGTAGGAAGTTAAGTATGTATCAAACATTACCATCAATACATCGAACCCTGAATCATGAGGATCGAGATCACCGAGGTGGTCAATATATCGTTCCCTCAATATTTAGGATCGTGCTCTCCGAGGATGTTATTAGTAGTAGGAAAATGATCACTTTGAATATTGCATCATCACGACCAGATATTGCGTAATCGCGATGACGTCATGGGTCCTTAGAGCGAGCACGTGGTCCAGGAGCGAGCATGTGCACTGCACGTGTTAGCGTGGGAATGGGTTGACCTTCCCCCACACCAAATTTCAACTCTCTAGGACAAAATAAATTGAATTTTGATAATAGGCTATATTTCCAAATTTAGGAAATCTATAAAAAAGTTTGTTTGACATAAATGAAAGCTCTCTATCTCCTCTACCAGTAAACCAACTCTCAGGTGTATAGGACAAAAATGAAAAGAAAATGTTCAAATGGCGTCTTTGTTAGCGGAAATGTTTTAGGTGTACTAACATTTGAATGAGACTGTATGGGCGCGACGCCCCCCATTGGAGAGCCAGTTGGTTATTCCCATGCGTTTGCTAATTGGTCTGCATGTGTTAGCAGCAAGAAGAGATTGACCCTTGACCGCTTGAATCGGATAACCATTGCCCCGCGCGCGGCTGTTATCGTTCTTTGGCTAGCGCTAGCATGCTGAACGTGGGAGGTCCTGCTTGCTACTCCATATAGGATGTGCAGCTGTTAGTTAACATTTTTTGCGGGCTTGCATGCTCTGTGGTCTCTTTCTGCATAGACTGTTTTATAAGACAAATATATAGCATTGACTGCATGAAATGAATATTGGTTTGTTTGTTTGTTTTAAATTCTTAACCATCATTATTGAACTCTGAAATTATTTTAATGAGAGAACAAGTTTGGATGTCCGTTCACAGAGCCTCATTCATGTGATATGTTTAATGAGCTTTTTGTTTATTTAACTTCATAGTATATATGAGCAGAGATGGTTTGGGAGCCATAGTTGCTCTCATCATGAACGTATTTGAATGTGTTATTGAGAAGTTGAATAGGAGAGGTGAAATTAATAGGAGAGCGAGCGAGGGCGCTGAATTTAAATTACCTTATTTCGGCTGTAAAAGTAGAAGAAGGAATAATCATAATCAAATTAAGTGATCAAGAAAGAGAAATTTTCGAGTTTGAAGTGACGGAAATAGTGTCAGACCGACGATATAGTGCTGATTTAATATTAAATGGACTAAATATTGAGATTATTAATGTTTTGATTAATAGACTTCGAGCATTCAGAGTGAGGGGTGAGGAAACCATTAGTATGAGTCCTCTTCATGGACTGAGGTTGGGGGATTTAATGACTCCTCCGCCTCCTCTAGCAGAAGAACGCGAAGAAGAGGATGAGGAGCTTGTTGGAAAAGAAGAAGAAGCAACAGAAGAAGAAGATGATGATGATTATGATGATTGTCAAATCATTAATCAAATGGACAGGGATCAGTGTTTCTTATTTAAAATGACAGATGTATATATTTTTTAAATATATTTATTTTAATCATTGTGGTTTACATTAACTATATAATACGAAATAGTGAAAACAAAATGGCATGATCTTCGTTCTTAAAGTGGTAAGTAGTTCTTTTTTTTCGCCAAGATGCTGAGAATTGAAGATGCTGTCTGCAGAGTTGAATATGCTGGTGATCTTGTGTGGAAGGTAAGTACAATCATTCTTTTCTTCCTTGAGTGTGTTGGTTTTCGTGAGCTGAAAATATATAGAGACACATTAATAATAATAATAATTATATTTTTTGCGATGAATTAAAAAAAACTTACATTGTTTTAATTAGAATATGTTTTTGTTCGAAATCCAAGAGTTGTGAGTTGAATCAAATCCTAGCCAAGATACGAAGGCTTGGGTTCCTTTACTACGTAGTAATTTGTCAACTAAGTAAATATTAGGATGTTTGGTTCGTTGTAACTCTGCTTCATAAAACGCCCCAAATATAGGCAAATTTGTATTATCTTTTAAAAGATATGTTCGTGGATTAGTATTTTGAACTTTATAAATTGTAAATAACTCCGTAGTCCAATTCGCTTCGTACCCTTTGCTGAAATGTTTCTTGATTTTTGATATTCTTACAATGTCACCAATTTTATATTTTGGTTTTCTTAAAGTTTCATTATATTGTGTTGGCAAGCGGGGTTGATTGTTTCTTTTTACATCAATAGGTTTCATGCCAATGCTGAGATGTATTTTGTGATCATACTTTACTAATAACTCAGGCAAAATATTTACCCATCGGTATGAACCACGTGTTGTGAACTCTTTCCACATCGATTCCTTAAGAGTTCGATTAAATCTCTCTACTACACTCGCTTTTCTGGAGCTCCCAGTGGAATAATGCTTTAGATTTTGTTTCTGAGACCATGTTTTGAATTCACGGTTATAAAATTCCGTTCCTCGATCAGTGTGAAAATAATTGGGCAATCTTTTACTTTGAGAATAAACAAATTTTAAACTTTTTACAATCTCACTTCCTTTTTTGGTTTTAAGAGGAATTGCCCATGCATATTTTGAGTAAACGTCAATAATGGTTAATAAATATTTAAATCCATTATTCCATTTTGCAAGTTTTGACATGTCCACAAGATCAGCTTCATGGAGGTCATCGATTCCTTTGCTAAAAACATGTCGTCTTTTAAACTTTTTTCTAAGAGGTGCATGAAGTTCTTTTGCAATTTCTCGTCTGATTTCGTTCATAGTTAATTTCTAAACAAAGATTTATAACATACTGTGCATTGTTTTACAAATGTTTGAATTTTTATTCAATATATCCTGCTTTTCTTAGTTCTTCTTCAATTGCAAAGATTTCGCTGTCAAGTCCTGTGTGACCTGCAACTTTCGATGCAATTAATTTTTTAAGTCTTGATACTAATTTGTTTGGTTCATTCCAATGGACAAATTCAATATTGTTTCCTCCTTCGAATTTCCAAATGGCTTGTGGTGTGATGTGTTTCTTTAGGCCATATCCAGTATGCATCGTAGTATTTGCTTCTTCATTCTTATCTGTTGTTTTTATAATTCTATCTATGTCTTCAGTAAGAAGGGGTTCGATTATATTTTTATACTTATGAGATTGTGTTCCTCTCGGAGCTGCATTGCTTGCATAATTTCTTTTGTGCACGTTTGAAACATTTAATAATTTCAAATAAGAACTTAAATCACTCCTATCGATTAGAGAGTGATCTGGTACTTTCCTTTGAATCAATTCAAGTAGACCTTATGTTATAGGAAATTTTTCACCACCAACTTTTATCCACTTTTTATCAAAGAAAACTCGTTCACGTCCCAAGTATTGTTTATCATTTCTCATCGTTATACCAAATGTTCTATCCACGTTTTGTTTAATGAACGGATAAAAGTAGCGGTTAAGTAGTGTAATTATTTTGATGCTATCTCAATCTTCTTCGTCTGAAGTAGCAGTTGATTCAGTATCATCATTTTTTTTTCTTTTTTGATTTTCTTTTTTCTTAGTTGACGTTGTATTAGCAATAGCTACAAGCTGAATTAATGAATTTGTTACTGGTTTAAACTTAGTCTCTATATCTAATTCTTGACGTCTAACATCATTTTGAAGTGAAAGATACTTGTCCTTAACATCTTTTTTAAGCGAGAAAGTTTATCCTTTACTCGACTTTCTGCTTTAATCTTCAAGCTCTTCTCCATGACTAAACTGAAATTGTAGTTGTTTTACTTATTTATAGTATATTCAAAATCAATTTGAAGAGGAAGATCATTGGTTTTATGTTTCTCGAGGTCTCTAAGTCGAAATTGTATTTCATCTTGTTCTTCAACTACAATGTCACTGCCATCCAGTTCAATCTCTTGACGTATATTTAAAATTGCATACACAATTGGAGATCTTGGTGAAACAAAAATTGGTTTTAATATACCTTTATAGGGAAGTTGGTATTGTATATTATGATTATGAAGCGTGTATACCGGTGAATGGATTGATGGTGTGTTGGAGAATTTCAGAATAAATTTCGATAAGTTCTTTTTCTTTACTTCATCTTGTAATATACCATATTCATCTTTCGATGCGGTAAAACTTTCGAGTGTTTCTTTGTTAACCAATTGCTCAATATTTTCTAGTTCAGTTTTTAACTTGTTATATTCCTCTTTGGATGCAGAAGCGTAACATTCAAGTTCTTCTTTTTTAACAATATTTAGATTGTTAGCAACACCCTCAATACGAGTTTGTAAATTGCTTAAAATTTCTTTTAGTTGATTAACTTCAGTTCGTGAAGCAGCATAGTGTTCTACAAACCGTTTATTTGTCACATCTTGGTCGTTAACAGGAAACTCAACATTTGTTTGTTTTTGATGTTGTAGATTGTTTACAGTCTGTTTCATTTTTTCAAATTCATCTCGTGAAGCGGCATATTGTTCAACAAACGTCTTATTTGCAACATCGTTATCGTATATGGGATTGTTTACGTGAGTAATTCGTCTACTCATCATATTTAAAGTCCCACCATCGTCTACGTTTAAGAAGTTTTGTTTATTAAATTTAGTGATTAAGTCTTCTAGATCTTTTCGAGAAGCAGCAAAGTTTTCTAAATAATATTTGTTTATTGCATCTAACGAATCGATTGGTTGAGATATGTTTGTTATTCTTCTATTTAACATATCTACAGTTTCATCATCTTTGTTTATATTCAAAAGAGATTTTTTAATTTCATCGAGTTCTTTTGTTACATGAGTTTTAAGAAAAGAATACGATATCGCATCTTGATTTTGAATTGGATCTTTAAAATTTCTTATTCTTTTGTTACCCAAGTGGAGACTGTCATCATCAAACGGAAAGTGATCTTCTGAAAATTCACTCACTAAACCATGAATGAATTATACTCGTTGTAACACTTCGGTTATTCGGTTTTCCAGATATTTTTTATATTCGATGTATGTTGCTGCATTGCAATAAGGTTTGCTGCATCATTTGCAGATGATGGTAAAGCTAAGCCTGCGAGACGTTTGTTTCCAAAGTCAAGTTGTTGTTTCTCTATTTTACAAATTGAAAAAATTAAACATTTAAGGTCGTTAATGTTTCGTTGTATGTCTTCTTTAGACTCAATTTTATTTAGCTCATTCAGTAACTTCAGTACATAACCTTTGTTGCAAGCATCTTCAACATGTATGGGCGTTCCAACATCTTTTAACCGTTTGCCGTTAATAAGATGCCCATCGCTTGTTGTTGTTGTTACTTGATTTCCATATTGCAGTAGCTTATCATCAGCATACGATTTAGTTGCAATATCATGACGTGAAGTTGGTGGTTACTTAGACACGTTATTGATTTTGTTAAACGATGCCATAGTTAGGTTGTTAACCACACAAAGTGTATAACGCGAATGAGCATTTAGCTCTTTTGAACTATTATTTATAACTGAAAATATACATCAAATCCATTGCGATATCGACCATTTTAGAAATCGCTATCTTTATCGATAACCAAAAAGCCAAACTTAGAATTTTGCCAACAATAAGAACAAATATCGAAGAACTGATCATAGCTCATATCTGTATTTACATGATCGTTATATACATGACGCAAGTTTGTTCCGTCTTGTTTAAAAAGAATTAAAAAATTAGCTTTATCTCTAATTAGATGTCCTCTACTGAAATAATATTTCATGTGTTGTTGTTTATTGCTGGCTACATCATCAAAAACAAATATAGAGTTTTTTCTAGCCATTTCTGGAGGCATAACTTCATCATTATCAGAAGAAAATCACTTTTTATTTCTTTTATAGAGTCCAAAAACTTCTTAAATTCAACATACTTACATTGAGCAAGTGATTTAGAATAAATATAAATGTTTTCAAAACGAACTCCATTTTTGTGACATAATAAATTTATCATTACGTTTGTTTTGCCACAGTTCGATGGACCGCAAATGATACATCGAATAGTGTTCGGTAGTAAAACACTATGCTTTCTTTTTTCACTTTTACTCTGGTTTTCACCATTAGTAAATGAAATTACTGGTAGAGTGTTTGACTGCTTAACAAACTTCAGCATGCCAACGTTTACGTCTGAGAATGCACACTGCACAAAAAATCACATCAACATATATTGTTTCCACACGTATCATAACTTGTATTACTTGGAATAATAGTAGGATTTTCAGGATTTAAATCAACGTTGCCAACGTAAAACCCTCTTAAATATGGACAATATGGTGCCCATTTTTTATGATCATTTAAAGGAATATCGTTTTCTCTCCAATTTTCAATTTCAATCTTACAGAATATACATTTCACCTTATCACCATGACCGGTATAATAAAATCCTGCTGATGCTAAACAAAATTCCTTTGGAGAGGGAAGAGGCCAATTTTGAAAAGTTTTAAGTCTTTCATATTCAGATTTTAATTCTATGCTAGGAGAAATGATGTTTACGTAAGGGCAAGAAAAAGCCCATTTCTTATGCTCTTCAAACGGATCATCATCTTCTTCCCAATAACTAAAATGCAGATTACAGAAAGCACACCCGGACATATCCTTATATACATAATAGTAAAATCCTGCAGCTGCTAACCATGCAGTGTTCGTAAAACTGTCTGAAGACCAGTTCTTAAATGTTTTTAGCCGATCTCTTTCAGATTTTAAATTCATTCCTTTTTGACTCAATATCATTTGCATTAACTGTTTCTTGGAATACTTTACACAATTAAAATACTTCATGATGATGCTTTACTTCACAAAAAAAAGATGTTCCCCACACGAAGCTAAATGTGAACTGATATGAATCAACAAAACACGCTGGCTAATATGCATGATTTGCGTTTGTTGGGTTGGCCGAGCGGTCTAACGCGTTAGACTTAAGATCTAATTTTCAGAAATTGAAAGCGAGGGTTCGAATCCCTCACCTGACAATATTATTTTATATACATGTGGAGTGAGGAGGTGCTAGATCATTAAAAAAACTTTAATATGAAGTGGTACAAAGACCTTTTCTTCTTTATTCATTTTGAATTACAATTAATACAATTTTATTTCTCTTGTATGAGTGTTGAAGTAATCTCATTCTTTTAGTTCTCCTGATGAGTGTGTGTTGAGATGATCTTGTTCTTTTAGTTGTCCAGATGTTTATTTTCTGTAGACAAAAAAATATACTCTGTGTTAAAAAGCAAACAAAAACAAAATATGTATAGGTGTCAACAACACTAGTAGATTTAATGAATTACCTTGTATAGATAGCGATTACAGTTATCACATTTGCAGCGAAGATGAAACAGTTGAAATTTTCTTTTTAGATGATCTGGTAGATGTTCCCACTCCAGACGAATTCGTTGTGGCTCATATATAGTCAGTATGTTTATAGGAAAGTAGTTCCAATCAAACTTATTAAAACCATGAAGTCCATTGTTTCGAAACTTGTTTATTATCGAACACACGATTTTCATGATGCCATCAGAAGAATTTAACCAATGTTGAACAGCATTGACATTAAATTTAGCACAACTATTGCTTCCCAATGCAAGAGATGGTAAATGTTTTGGACAATCTGTAGGTAAACGTTGGCTATGCTTCAACATTAGATCTGACATTCGATCAATCGTATTAAGATCGATTAATTACCCAGGTGAAAGTGTTTTTAGTGCAAACAAAGAAAATTCTTGTGGCAAATTATACACAACTAAATATTCATATTTATTTTTAATAGAGTCAAAAAAAGACGAAAGAGTTTTTTCACAATACGCTGCAACCTATGTTAACACAGGACTGAATGAAGGTATATTGCTGTTATTTAACATACAGTAAGCAAGTTCCAAACTGCCGTTTGGTAGCTTGCGAATGTCTGCAACTATTGGCTGCTTCTTATTCCACGTGTCAGCATCAGTAGAAGGAGAGTTTGTTGTTGTCAATTCCATGATTGCAACTAAAGTGAGAATACTTCTTTACTTGCTTGCTTATAACTTAGCAAATATTGGTTTAGATAATTACTTCATTAGTTAATGGTCTGTAAGATATTTGACGATCATGAATAAGAACACAATAAAGAGTTGTATCTTCAGGTATATTCTCACTTGTCTCGATTTCAAATCGCACATCAACTGAAGATGTCTTCACTGCCTCCACTTGCTCAAGGCAATTAATTGCAATAATCGGACAATGAGACTTAAATTCATCTCGTGAAACTAGAGTCTCTGAACGAAAATCATCGATCTGATAATATACATTACGAAATTTAACAAACATGTCATACAATTCACTGTAGTCATTTATAGCAATTTCAGAAGTTGGCATTTCATAGGGATAAAAAATTGAATTTAAAAATACTCTTATAGATTTAATGTTACAATGGTCAAAATAGGAAGAGCACGTATTTAGTACATTTCTTTTAGTTTGAAAACCTAAAAAAAATTTACGTGGTTTTTGAGTTTCAGAAGTTGTCATTACAGTCCAACTATATTTAGTTGTTCTAGGAAGAGATAGCAAGACATGAACATCCCATGATCGAAAACCAACCTGAATGGGAATATTTTTCTGCATTAGTTTTAATCTTTTAATTTGTTCTTCGTCCGATAAAAATAAAACGGGAATTTTTAGATAAACTTTAAATAACTTGACCTTAGAAAGATCATTTTCGGTTGCAGATTGCAACGCACGTGCGTCACTCGACGATCCGAGATGTATTAGCTCATGCTTGCAGTTTAAAATCGGCATTCTATAATCCTCTGCTAAACCTAACAGGTTGCTTAAAGGAAGTATTACATGGAAACGTTTTGTGATGCTATCAACAATATTTGCTTCACTTGCTGGTGTTGTTAAAGAGGGAAAATAACCAGCATTTTGTAAAGCTGTATATTCGTTTTTCGAATATGATGCAAAGGTTTTTATAGAACTTGTTATACCTAGATGGCGTGTACGATCAATTTCTTTACCATTTAACGTAACGCGAATTTCGCTAAAAAGATTAGCCCCAAAATTTTGGTCAGGATGTGCTGTAGTAGAAGCAGCCGGATTTACGTTAGAAGTAATAATTTGTCCTTCTAAGTGAAGAACACCTTCTGATAATAAAACTATGTTTTCTTCATTTTGAATTGGTATTTGAATTTCATCATTATTTTCGAATTTATTAGCTGAATAAGGTTGGTAAACTCTTTCTTCTCGTCGCACAACTCTGTTGTCAACCTCTCTTTTATCCGTTATGTTAAACATGTTAAACATGTTAACAGCTTCAAATATAAATAGAAACTAAATAAGATTAACAATTGCATATATATTTATATTGAAATTAAAGTACGTGATAGCCTAAAGACTGTAAGAAATGTTTGTTGTTACTCGATAACTGTTTCTTAGATTTTAAGGTGTGATGGCGTTGTTTTTTTTTTTTTTTTTAGAAATTTTAGCTGATTGATTTATATTTCTTTTTCGAATCAGAGTCGACTTCTTTTTTTTCAAACTTTGAGTATTATATAGTATAACCATATTTGTGAATGTTTTCTAGTAAGCTTACTCAACTAGAATGAAAATATAACAGTATTTCATTACTTTATATAGCAAGATAACGTGCTGGACGAATAATTAATTCTACAGTTAAATCTTCATCTTGCAAATCAATGAGCTGTTGAAGATGATCTTCAAGTTGCACAGATACATGTTGAATAACCTTGCTGTTCATAGGCAAAAAATTAATTGTTGTTGGTTGTACAACAATCGGATAACAAGCAGGAACATGAGCTTTAAAATTATATAAAGAGTGTGTTGGTTTATGGTTCAAATAAGAATTCGTACCAAGCACGAGGTTGCAACATACTCGAATACTATTAACAGTGTTAATTTTAATCATATATTCAGAATGATGAGTTGTGTTTGCCTCGAACTTTTTATGAGAAAATCCTAACAAATCTGCAATAGAATCTGCAACACCAAAATCTATAGCAAAGTTTTTCGAATATAGTTTACAATTAGAGAACACTTTATCATAATTAATATAAATATATGAAGGAAATTTGTCTTTTTCACCTAATAAAACTGATAATAAATGTGCTAGGAATAATTCATTAATCTTTGCACTTAATTGTTGAAACGTATAGCTAGCATCAGGTATTATTAAAATTGTTGTATCCACATCGTTCATCTTTATGGCTAAAACGTTATTATTTTCGTTAATTTTTACTTCACTTTCGATTCTATTTCGATCAATCTCAATTTCTTTTTTATTCTCTTTAGGGTAAACTTTCTTTTCAATACCTAAAGCCTCTGCTACACTATTGGGTACACTGAAATCAATATTAAACGGAGAAGACAAAACAAGACGGTTGCGTCCTTTTCCATTTATATCCTCTTTCAAATAAAGATTTGTTTTTGTATATGATTTGTTATAAGTTTCGACAATGAGTGATAACTAAGTAAATCATCAAATGTTGAGGCTAGATCTTCAAATTCATAAATACCTGGTGGTACCACTAAATCAATTGATAACAAAAATTTAGTAAAATGAATGCGAAATTTATTATTTCGGTTGGTAACTTTACGAATAGAATTAGATGTATACAATCCTGCAAGTCCTATTTCAAAAAACTCTGCTCCTACAAGATGAAGCGGATTCTCCAATGTAACATCAATCTTTGAGCCTTTGCCTTCAAGAGTTATCCGTCTTTCGAAAGCCATCTTTGAAATGTTTAAAGACAATCTGTGATTCCCTTATTTATACAATACAAGAAGACTAAACATCAATGTCCACAAATCGAAGAAGTAATCGATTGATATGAATGAAAATTATATTGTAGATAACAATTTTTAAGATATGTTAAAATTTCTAATGGTGGTCTTAAATTACCGATACTATCAAAATAATGCACGTATTTACCTCGTTTACTGAAAGCCACCCAATGTGAACCAGATTTAACCATCGGTTCAAGGTTAACAATACAGTTTTCATTTTTTCGAGGATGTCTTGCTAACGTATCTCGCATAAAGACTCCTCTAAAATTTGGAATCTTTAATTGATGTGCGTATTTAGCTAAATCGAAATTACTTAATGCTTTATTTGGTATTTGGTTAATTATCTTTTGTATGCAGGAGGATTTAAATAAATGCCTTGACCTGCCTTTCCTCGCATTGCTTCTATCATTCGATTGTGTCTTTTCATTTCTTTTAATTCTTATTGTGCAGCTTTCGCTTTGTTTATAGCAGACGCTACCCCGGCTGCTCCGCCTGCTATACCCCCCAAGCCCGACAAGGCTGCAAATATCGGAAGTAGGGGTAAAATACCACCTTGCTTTTTCGATGCTCTCTTTTTTTTAATCTTTTCTTGTTTTTTTATATTTAATTTTCGTTTACCTCCACCAAGCTTAGACTTAGCTTTCATTATGCCACTGACTGTTAGTGCAGCCGCTCTCTCTCCTAATGATGCGTCACGAGATTTTACACGAGACCAAGCTTTTGAAGCAAAAATTTCATCAGCCTTTCTTCTTTTGTTTGAATCTTTATGCTTTGCGTAAGCAATGTCGTGCCCTTTGCACGCTTTATCTAATATATTTATTCCTGGATGACCACGGCTCAATCGCTTTTCTAATTTTGTTCCTGGTCCACAATATTCATGTCCCGGAATGTGTAATTCCACGGGTAAATTATCAATAGTTTTATTAAGTACACGACTAATGAATGATCCACTTCCTGATCGTTTATATTGAGTGGTAGAGTTGCTCCTCATACAACGCACCATTACTAAATGATATGTAATATAAAGTAATTATACATATATCTATATATATATATATATATATATTTCTGGAAAATGGGAATGGTGGGGGGAGGTGTTTTTTTTTAAATAATACAAACAAAATTTGGGTTATTATTTATTCTGTTTTTCATAAGCAAAGGAACACACAAAAATTAGTATTATTAACAGAATAAAAGTGTGTGTGTGTGAAATAAAGTAAGTGAGATGAAGTGCTTTAATCTCAAATTTGTTTCTAATCATTTTTTCAGAGAAAAATGTCCAAAAGGGAAAAGTATCAATTCCGTTTTCAGTTATGTGTCTTTTATCATCGTTTGATGAAATTGCCAACTTATTTTGCCGAACACTAAATACAGAATGAGATTTTGAAATTATACAAACTTGAACTTTGTTGACTTGATCTCTGTTATAAAGACACTTTCGATACTCATCAATATTCATACTTTTACTCACACTCTTCTTAATGCCTTTAGCCTTACACAAGCTATTCATTTCATCACACAATTTTATTGCATACATTTTGGGTCTTAACCCCACAAATTCTTCAACAATCCTTCCAGCATGTTCATCTTTCATTAAACCAATTTCACCTTTATTTTGTCTCACAATGCCAAAAGGATTGTTTGTTTCATAGTTTCCAGTATCAAACAAATTTGAATGCTGTTTCATGAGCTCATAAATATCATAATAGAATATATACATAAAACTATCGGTGTCTGTGTATAACAACCTCACATTTGATTCAGGATTTGCAAAAATAACATTGTAATGAAAGTCATTCATTTTACATTTAGACAAATCTAATATAGATGCACCAACATATACTGGTTGATTGTGAAAAATCTTTAGTCTGCTCATCTCGATGACCATACACTGTTCATCGAATATAATTCTATGTTTAAAATTAGCCTTAGCTATTAAAGACCTAGCACCACGAGCTCCATGCCATTTGGTGACCCACTTGATGTCCCTTAACTTCCTCACATTCATCAGTGAACGACCAAAAATTGCATTATTCATCAATTTATAAAAATAAAATAAAATCATTTTTAGCATGTTTCCGTTTCTCTGTGTTCACATCAATATATGGTTTTAGCCATTGGCTCTGATTGAATTCAATTATTCTGTGAATACGATCTTATTTCATTCCTAGTTGAATACATTGCTTTAACATTCTATAATGCAAAACATAACGTTCTTTATTATCTAGGGTGGCCATTAGCTTTGTCAACTTTTCCGGACATAGAGGGTAATCTGAATGTTTGTCATGTAACTCTTGAGGATAAGTCAAATCTACTTCCAAAATATATCCAATTTCTGAAGTATCATCAATAGTTAACATCAAAGCCTTCAACATTTGCAACCCATTTAAAGCCACCCGTTGGAAGATATTCCATCATCGCATATCCATATAAATTATTAACATCAAAGTACATTATGCAGAACTCTTGCTTTTTCTCATCATAAGTTTTCATATACTTATTATTAGCAATCGCATGTCGTGTTATACACTGAACATTTCCTCCTCGAATAGATCGTTCAAAAAAGTGTAACATATCAATATCTTGAAGCAATTCAAGTTGAACGTTGGTTATCTTTTTCATTGCACACCAAGACATAGATGGAGCAGTGTAAAAATGAGCTGCATCAATGCCATAAGTTTCCATGCCATTCGATCTAAAATTTTCAAAGACATCTGCCAAAAGAAGTGTGTCAACTTTTAAATACAAATCGGCATATTCTCCTAATGTTTGACAGGAAAACGTTTCCCACACCGATTGAGCAAACTCATACTCTTCATTCGATATTGTTTGATCATTAAGACTGCTATAAAACTTGGATATTTCAGGTAATTTAGTTTCGTTAAGTACATCCATACTCGTGACGTATTCATAGGGAAACACGCCTTTTCTCGCAGTAAGTCGAAAATGTGCATCATCATTAAAATAACGTCGAGTTATTTGCTTTGAATCTTCACTTAACGAAGATAAACATTGATCTAGTGAACAGGACAAGAAATTATATGTATCGATAAATCTTAACTGAATGAATCCATTCTTAACCCCTACATACTTTGTAAACCCTTTATAACGTTCCATATTCACCGCCAACAAACTTATACTACCAGGATTATGTAACACCTCTCCATCATGTTTCTCACAAATTTCTTTAATTATAAAATGTCCATCATAGGCCGTTAGATTATGAAATGCTATAGGCAAAACCTTTGTTACTTTGTAATTTAAATTACAACTATTGTGTGCGCTTCCTCTATATTTTCCAGTTAAGTGACAATGATCGCGTACTTTGAGTTCATTATCTGCAATCGGTTTCAGGCAAATGTGACACATTTCACTTGACAAAAATAATCTTTCTTCATTTTCGGTCATCTTTAACATTGGCTTAGCCGATAAGTAATATGTCTGAAGTTTATCCACAATACTATAAAGTTCCTTTACAATCCATTCAATGCAATTATTTCCCATAAAGAGTTTGAAACTGCACAATTCACTATCAAAATTACAATGAAGGTATAAAGAAATGCTGTAAGGAATATGTTTATGTGTTAAAGTAGAGTTAGGAATGTCACTATTTGGAAAACAGGAGGAATTTGGAGACAAAACGCATTCAGTGTCAGCATATATTATAAATGGAACTGTATCTTTAACTCGGAATTCTGTAAAATTAACAAATCTTTGTTCATCAGTTGGCATTATGCTTTTTGCAACAGGAAACTGTTTACAGTCTGCAAAGTGAACATTTAACTCATCCTCAAGAAAATAATATGACAAACAACGTCTACATATATAAATCCTTTTGTGAATGCTAGTGAGGCTTGAACGCACAAGGCGAGCAAGATCTCTAATTAAACAAAAGTGATAACTTTCACTGTTTCCAATCTGCAACATCAATAAGTCTACACCCCTTTCATATACTTTATCTGATACATACAAAGGTACAATAGTAAAAGTTTTTTTCCCTTTTACTTCGTTTATTCCCATACATACCCATTTGTTTTCATCATATTGTGCTCCATACACATTTACAGAAATATTGTTTTGGTTTTCAAACTTGTTTAAATATTTCATTTCCATCGGAATTGGAATACCATCTAAATTTAAAATATCTCTGAAATTAGGATAGGAAGAAAGATGATTCACGTTTCGAGTTTTTGGATACAAACCAGCAACCACACTCCACGCAAAACAAGCTTCCTTTGTATCATACAAATTTAGCACTGCATGTTTATTGACTATTACGTCAGGCAATCGACTAGTATTGGACATTCCTACTTGAAATCCAACATATTTATTTATATTAATTCTCAAACTATGAATTTTTTCTAAAGCCCACCCGGAACCATTTGCTTCAAATTCGCTCATTTTTGTCAATGTACCTTCAATGATATTCTTATTATAAAATTCATTTAAATCAGTATACTAGAAAACTACTTCATTTTTGATAGCAAAATATTTTGTTTCTGATATGTCGCGAAGCACATATTGTGCACACAAAACTGAATTCACCTTTAAAGTTTGTACAGTTAACGCTTTCTTAACATACTTTGTAAACCAAATATTAGCATTTGCTAAAAATTCGCGAGGATCCAAATACTCATTCTTAACATTTGAAACTGCAAGTGTGTACACTCTAGAATTGAATGCCGTTTCAATTAACTCACAGCTTAAGAAAGATTCATCCTTTATTTGAAGTGTAATTTCTTCACAATTCACAGCTTGTTGAAATATGTGGTTGCTAATAACTCTCCAACATTCAATCAACTCATCACTGTTCTCAATCAAGTCCGATTGAGTGTATTCCCCGATTTGGTATGATATTGAAATAGCACCGTTTAGTTCACTTCTAAAATTAGAAACACTTTCAAATGCAATGTCCAATTGGTTTCTTATATTTTCACTGTTATTATTATGTATTACAATATCAACCTTTCTACGTTTGCTAGGAGGTGTTGCCATTGTTGTCTAAGCAATTGTCCAATTCGCACTGTTGTTAATACACCACCAGCAGTTGCTGTAACATGGCTCACCATAAACCTATAATATTTTAAAGTGCATTCAAGCCATTGAGATAAATTGCTGCCTGTAATCTCCAGCGAACAATGAATGGCTTCAAAGGGAAATTCGTCCTAAAGTTTACCAAGCAATTTGTTTCTATACTCATTCAATTTTGTTACTTCAAAACAAGTGATGGAAAATTCAATTTTGTAAACCTCATCAAATGTATTGTATCCGAAGAAACAAATAAAATGTTCATCTTCATATAATTCTTGTAACAAATATCTTAGAACTGTTTCTGTCACCTCTCGCTGACTATCATCTGATTTGCTAACATTAGTAACGTAGAATGAAAATGTTGAAATTCCACTCGAAGATGTCCATTTGTTAAAACAAGCTTCTTTCTCATTATGACTCACCTCATTATCATCTTCTTCTCCTTCTTCTTCTTCTTCTTCAGACTGATGAAAGCATACACGATGATACTCTATTACCGGGTGCGATCGATGTTCAGTTCCACTCAAAAATTAACAGTTTTCCACTTCATTTTGCTGTTCCTTTTATTAGTTTTTAGATAATCTGAAAAAATTAAACAAATAAAGAAATAATAAGCAACTAAATATATATATCATTCGTTATATCAATCAATACATATATGATCTGCATATATATACTCACCAAAAATTTACAGTTTTAAAACAACTTGATGTGAGCGGTTCTTTAACCCCAAATACACCAACATCAGTTTGCCTCTAAGTGAGTTTAGTTCATCGATCTCTGATGCGCTTAGTTTTGCAAATACTGCTGGTAGAAATACACTTGTTATTTCACCTTCAATGATAATGTCAACCACTATTTTTCTTCCAAATCTCGTCTCCACAGCCTGAATAATTTGGACCACATACGGTAAATCAATTATTAGTTCTGATAGTTTCTTATTAGAATACTCAACGCAAGTGGCTAAGTTATTGAACTTCGTTAGAACATCCATCACACCCACAATTTGTTCCTCGTTGTTGACTTTCTTTATTTCTTTCACACACACACACTCTCTTCGCGCAAACGTAGAAGTTAAACTCATCCACGCACACATGCATTTATATATCCTTCACCCCCACCTACACTCAAAAAACCAAATGCTACAAAACAAGCTTCTGACGCAATCATCTCATTATATTTTTATCACTATTACTTAAAGAAGTCAAAGATTACATTCTTACCCGATGACTTTAAAGGTCAACAACGTCTCACGCGAACACTGCAGACATATCACATGATCGCTCGCACAGCTGCAAACTTGCATGGGTATCAGATGACGTCAACACCCATTAATTTTTATCTCCATCGCATAAATAAGTCAAAGGTTATCTGCTTCAAGCGGTTACCCAAAGGTTATCTGCTTCAAGCGGTTAAAGGTCGACCTCTTCCCACTGTAACATGTGCACGTGCACGCTGCACGTGCTCACATCCGCATGGTTATCAGATGACATCATGATGATGCAATATGTCCTCGCGCCAACACCCATTAACTTTTTATCACCCTCGCATAAACAAGCCAAAAGGTCAACCCATTCCCGAGCTAACACGTGCAGTGCACATGCTCGCTCCTGGGCCACGTGCTCGCTCTAAGGACCCATGACGTCATCGCAATTACGCAATATCTGGTCGTGATGATGCAATATTCAAAGTGATCATTTTCCTACTACTGTTATTACTACTCCTCAACCACTCCCAGTCTTCGGACAAATATGCTGCACCAAGAAGGTTCCGCCCAGACGCATTCTTGATAATAATGGACCATCGAGTGGGAATTCGTCCACGGTCTCTCTTTCCTAGGACATTTCCAAGGATAATCTGTTTCTCTAAACTGTCCTTCCCAAGACGCATTATGTACCCTATGAATTTGGTAACTAGTTCATAATGGACTCATTGCTATAAAATGACATTCAAGGTATGAGAAACATCCTTTGCCAACACCAAATTTCAAAAGAATCATCTTTTTTCCAGTCTCTATCATGGAGTGCTCATGTCTCAGTTCCATACATAAATACTAAACTGCGTACTGTGTGATAACGAAATGGGGCAATTTTTCCTTAAATGGCCTTGGGACACATTCTTCATTATATATTGGCCATAGCGGTTCTCTTCTGAATTTTGGTAGGTAGCAGAGCTGACTGAATCGGAAATAATTGAACCAAGGTATAGTATTTTTGATACAACTCGAATTTCTTGAAGGAATTTGGATTGGTAAATTTTCCGGCTCTATCAATGATAACTTTGGTATTATTGATATTAATCAGCAGTCCAATAACTGCACTCACGACTTTGACAAGAGCAAGGATATCGGTCATGTTCATCTCATTAATAGCTATGAGTGCAGTATGAACTGCACAATGAAAGTTAGATATTTTCTTACCACCACCAGGAAAGCTACAAACCCTTCCGTCCTGTGCATCTCTTAAGTTGTATTGTCCATAAATATTAAAGAGCAGCGGTGGCAGTATACAACCTTGACGGACACCAATCTGATCTTCAAATATTTAGAGCGTTTTCCATTTATTCTAACCAATGCCTCAACTTCTCCAATTGAACACACAGTCAAAGGCTCTGTAATAATCAAATAAGCAGATAATAACTGGAAGCTGAAAATTTCTGTATTTTTCAATCAGCTGACGAATGTTTAATATATTTTGCCTGATACCTTTACCTTGGACAAATCCAGCTTGTTCAGGGGTATCAGAAATGCACGGAAAGCTTGGGGACTCTCACGCAAAATGTAAAGCATGATCTTACTCGCATATGAAATGAGAGCCAAGGTCCTGTAATTATCAAATTTCATTGTGGAGCTCGTCTTGCACAACGGAACAAAAATCTATGCAGGTGGCCATATTCCAATTCTCCTGATTTTGTTGCAAACATCCATGATGATATGCACACCTGTATCTTTCAGATGCTCAGCTGTTATGCCATCGGGTCCAGATGCCTTATGCAACGTTAACGATGTAATTGCACTTTTGGTCTCTAGAGGTAGGATGTTTCCCTGGATTTCAATTTCGATAAAAACAAATTTGGAGCTCTGTACGATACGTATGTGAAATTCCAGTTCTCTTCCTATCAGAAAGAGCTGTGCCCGCGGTTTACACCCAAGGACTCGAAAACTAATGCGCCTATGATTGTGCTGGACTGTTCGCACCTCGGGTAGCCATGAATGAAGCCCCTGTCGATGTTCGGTAGAGATTTGAAACAACTAACTTAGTTAAAATAATGTTGGCTCCGTATTATTCTCTAATTTAATAAGGAGCCCGTAGATATCGGGTTCGTTACTAAAATCCGTATGAGGTGCATGTTTACTATACAGTACCTTGACTTTGAAGTAGAGATGGGAACGTTTCTCCTTAGGAATACAAGTGATAAATCCTGTCTTAAGGACAGATGTTTCTGAGCGGACCATGAAATAATGCGAAAACTTCCAAACCACATTTCTCGCTGTGTCTGCAATAATATTGCAGGTAGAAATACAAATAATTTACCATTCTGAGTCCACGCCAAGCTGATTCCAATGAATTACTATTTATCGAAAATAGGCACTTTCATCGGTCCTTCTTCCAAGAAACGAATCCATGTCATACTAATACTGTCCTGCGGTCACACGAAATAATCCAATATCCAGTCTCAAAATCAGGACATGGACTTCATAACACAGCACAATTTGGAACTTGGTAGGTTGTGAAAAATTCAAATGATATTTTCTTTATATGCTTCTTCCCCTATTCCTCGTTCCCAACTATACCGTCTAGTTCACTGATGCATAACCTGTTTCCGTCATGTTTCTAATAAGAACGATAACGTTAATCCTTCCAAGTCATTAAAACTTGACGCGTCATTATTCTACGCAAATGTAATTTGATCGATTCCACACTGTCTAAAGTCCTGTCGAACACGGAACAAGTAGTTCCGAGAACAACTACACAGCCTATTTACATATATCCTACTTATGTTAATTTCCTCTATCAACCTACAAATTTTCAGTTAGATTGCTGTAATAGATTCGTAGATATTGAGACCGACTAAATATTGCGGATGGTCGCCATGTTGGACTTTTATATATTTAGGTTTTAGAGTCATGTACTGTTACATGAAGATTATTGTGTACGTGAAGTATTCAAACTTCAATCGCATGATTAGGACACAAGAAGTAAAAACGAGATTTTAAAATTTCGCACAGCTGCTATCTTGTGGTTATGGAAACAATTGAAAAAATTAGATGCCAGTGGATTAACATTTGTATAAGGATTTAGTCTACCAAGTGTCACTGCACTCGGAAGGTTAAATTGCGAGAAACGACCATGAGAATATTTATATTTCGCGTCGCCGCCATGTTGGATTTGTGATCACCAGGTTATTGAAAGTCCGATAGGAGAACATGTGTTCATAGCCCCTATGAACATTAAAAAAATCAGTTTGATTGCTGTAATAGATTCGTAGATATTGAGATCCATCTAAATATTTCGGATGGTCGCCATGTTGGATTTTTATATGTATAGGCCATAGAGTCATGTACCAATAAAGGAAAATTTTTGCGTAGGTTCATTATTCAATCTTTCACTTCGATCGCATGATTTCGACACAAGAAATAAAAACTGAATTTTAAAATTCACACAGCCGCCATCTTTAGGTTATGTAAACAATTTAACTATATTAGATACCTGTGCATTACAATGTGAATAAACATTTCCTATACACACCTGACTTAGAATGTGGGTTTTTCTACGTTATTTTTCTGTTTTGTATATGCTTACCGAGTGTGTTCGTTCCGAATGCTTTATTGAGTCCTTGTTTCTTGAAAATATTCGTTATTTGTATGTGTTTTTATTTACGAAGTTGAACCGCACATAATTTCTTTTTCTAATTTCTAATTTCATTCGATGATTCTTAAGTATTCGGTCTACTTGTCGGGTTTAAAATATTGTTTCATACTTTCATTTTCTTTATTGAAGTTTTGGATTGACATCGGAATACTGTCTGAACTTCGTTGCGTTCTTTAAAAACTTCTCCACTATATAACCTGATAAATTTATTATATTGCACTAAAAGATACCTAGTCGTCATTCTCCTGCCACTTACATGCATAAGGCTAGACTGTAATACAGTATTTAGAGCACAGGCATCAAATTATTATTGTGATAGGCTAAACTTTATTTGAAGCACACATGTGAGAAAGTAAGAACACATTGGATTATACTTGCAGCAACTTTGGGTCAGGAGGAAGCTATATACGCGTTTAGTTTGGGTTACAGAAGAATCATATGGGGTTAAGGATACAGTGGAGGAGGGTTTGAAGAAATGGATGTTCCTTTCACAACTAATTCACACTCTTATCACTATGGCATGTGTACTTCCTCCAAGCATACTTCTACAAGACAGAAATATCTCCCATCATCAGACTGACAAACGTTTCTCAAATACCTCAAAATAGAGAGAGCGCTAACTAGAAAATTAATATCTACTTCAATGATCAGGCATACAATAAGAGACAAACTGACGTTGCCAACAAAACTTATACAATTCCAAAACTTACAGCAATCCACGCTTAAAGAGGAAGATCATACTTTATGTATGTTGAACACTTACTCATTTAATTGATTTCCACTTCCATCGCTTTCGCGTTCCTGGATTTCTTCTGTTACCTCCTAGGGATAAGATGAAATAATTTATTTCTGTGCTATCACCTTATACGTTTACATAAATAACAAACCATGTAATTGTACAGCTCTGCTCAGCTGAAGTGAAGATAAACTCGCTTAACGACTTTCGTACGGTCCATCACATCTTACTGCTAGAGATTAACATTATACAGGTATGTAGTTATTATCTCCCGTTCTATTAAATGCCTCTAGAGGGAGTCTAATGTAGAGTATGTTACATCAATATTGTTGCTATATTATGCTGGTAACTACAAGAATTATATGTCTGCTAGTGTACGAAAGCACCGAGTCGGCAACTAGTAAAACGCGATTGTGCTGAACATATGCTAGCTTCACATAATGTACCTTTCCAAATGACATATAAGATGCATCCCCCAGTAGCTCAGTGATCAGAGCAACATCGCACAAAGTATGCGGGTGTAAGTATCGCATGGGACAGAAATTTAAATTCACTGTCCTACATCAAAATGGATTGTGCTGGCGGTACAAAACAACCAAACAGCCAAGCAATCGGTTTGTCATCAATACAATTGTAAAAAAAACTCTTTATATTGAAATGCTATTAGGTGATAAGAAGATGTCTTGTAAAGAGGCATAAATATACTTACCTCCTTCAGGTGTGAAGATGGTATTTCTGTTTTGAAGCAGGGAATGAGCTCAGGAATTGTAGATTCCTCAATCTTAATAACCATGTGAAGGTCTGTATCATTCTGCAAAGAAATGACTTGTTTAACAAATATGTTCCTTTGCGTATGTGGAATAACATCTCTCAGATTTTTTCACTGAAGGAATCAAGGAATAGAATAACATACCAAAGGTAATAGAAAATCGCATTCATACTTTTGCTACATCAACCTGACAGTATTTGTGATGTTAACATCAGAAAGAACTTCAGTTCATATACACTCGCCAAACGTAGGGCTGGCATATTGCCACTAGCATTGAGTGTGTGTGTTGCGACTTCGCAGCGTAGATGCAGTTACTTCGAGTTACCATAGAGCGTTACTAAGGACAAGAAACGTTGATAAATATTGTGAATTTTTTACCCTCTTGAGACCAGATTAAATCAAGAATGCTTTAGGCACAGAGAAATTTAACGTGAACGAGAAAGAAATCGAGGTTTATTCGTAAGTACAGCGGCAGCTACTTGAAATTTCATTGCATACCAATTCACTTGTAATTCATAATACATGACCAATTGATGATGCCAAGATTACGCAATGTACTAAAAATAATTTAGATCTGAACATGAATAATTTTATAAACAAGAGCTGGAGAGTTTCTGCGAATGAAATTGCCGACCACGGTCTAATAAAGGCCGAGGCAGTGCCATAGACCATATCTGGAGTGTTCTTCAAGGTGAATTCCTACCAGTCAAAAACAACCCACAATCCTCTTTCTCCTCCGTACAACACAATAACCCTCGTCACCAATTTAACAGTGTGTGTCCAACAATGCAGGCTGTCATGAAGGTGGAGGTTGGTCCAACACCGTACTAACAGTAAGAGCTAGCAGTGAAGGCTGTCATCATATGTGTGCCAATACCAAGTTGTTGGCCATGTGAAGCAGTGGAGGTCAACCCAAGCCTCACATTCATTTTCATTTTAGGTTGTCCCCTCAATGACGGTATTTTCGGGTTCATGTTTATTAGTTTTGATTTTTCGGCTTTGGTCAGTATTATCTAGGTTTGGCACATACAACAAAAAGAAAACATCGCACGGACTTCACACAACACATAGGAACAGGGGGAGAAAGGGAAAACCAGTGTCGTTGAGATAACAACCCATTTCAGTCGACCACACCTGAAGTTAGAGTAATCACGGAACTGCTTGTAGCTCCAGCGAGGAAGACAACCAGATAAGTAGTAGCCTGTAATATTACAGTTTAACCATAGTCGACCTTTTACAAACATATGAAATGAAAATCCACAGTCTGCTTCCAGTCTCCGACCCCAAATATACAAACTCCGGATTTCTATCACCATTTACCATTTCACCTAACAGCATATATACTACATTTAGCATACACCGACAGTTGCATTACCAATACTGCCACTAAATAATTGTACATATTGTAAATATTTTCACCGTATTTTCAAACATAGATTTTATAGCCTAAGTGTAACGGATCTGATGATAACCGAAACTGTTCATCCTAGTATATTTAGTAATCTCATGTAATTTATTTCAGGATTAGGGCATAACCCAGCTCTTTTGACCAACTGAAAAGCACTAAACTCTTGTTTACTAAGGCAACACTAAAAATGGCTTCAAACCCCACATTATGGTGTAGTCTTCACGTACTGTGAATGTCAGGGTGCCAGCACAGTGAACCAGCGTTATGAATACAAAAACATGAGTTATTGCTAAAATTATAAACAATACTGAATAATCCAAATTTTGAAATGATGAGAGAATCATTCCCTTTATTATAAGGAAGGAAATATAGAATCTGTGATCACCTGTGTTTGATGCTCGACTTTGACCGCCGTGTTTTCGTATTCAAATATATCACAAGATTCATCCAGCAGGTTAGAAGTGGGTAACTGGTCATTTGACTCCTAGAAAGAACTATACAACTATGACCCAACATGAAACATACCAACAAAATACCGAAACAGTTATAAGTTACGTGTAACAACATAGAAAGAAACATCCCGGTAAGCCTACTACCGGTATTTGGAAGCAAGCTTGTCATGAACATCATGTTACACGATAGATGAATTAAATAAAACTCACAATATCAGGAAATTCATCCGGCTCACTCTTAATTAATGGTTGTTGGTCCATAATGTTAAGGAAGCTAGAACACACAAACCATTATTATATATGAGGTAATTTCAGAACACCGAATTCAAGTTAGACAACTGGTAACTTAACCATATGAAACCCTCCAGACGCACCCACCGTGAGAAGAAGAAGAAGTTAACAACAAAACGTATTCAACAATGATGCTCGACATTATAAGATATGAGTTAGGGTATACTATCGAGTGAAATATTTATAGAATGAGGAATTACTGGTGTCATTTTGTGGAGCAGTGAAATGAAGCAACCTATAATTGGTTTCTCTATTCCTAAGTAGGCTACACACAAACCTGAGCACAACGTGATGGGGCACGCGGAATAAAAAAAAATATCCGACGCTAAATTGCATTACAAACCTATCAACGTGAATGTAAACTGAAGTTGCTACACGAGTATTAAATATTGGCAGTAAGTGAGTTTCAAAAAACAGAAATGAATAGTTCCTCCTCGTGTTACAAGGAACCCACTTCAAACGAAAATAACAAGTTACCCTCATTGAACGACATTGAACGTAAAGATCCTTACAAATTTATACGACTAGTGTAATTGCCGTCATAAAGCATTTCCTAGTTACACATTTAAACCTGTGTTACCTCGAAAATTAAATTTTGTAAAATTATCCACACAGGCAAAACTACGGCCGTAAAATATTAACATTAAATTTAGTCACGTCGTTAGATACCATTTCAAATATCCCAACATGGAACTGAAAATTCTCTGATCGTAATATTTCACCGCTTGGTTCTTCAAAGACACGAACTCTATGACGATATTGCTATCAACGCACCCGTAAAACAACCACGACCCACCGTAGATAAACAAGCACGGTGTAAGAAAAATTGTAATATAATGGATGCATTTCTAACACAACACAGAATATATCAGTTATTCTTTTATGTTATGTTCTTATGCCCAATTCTACTCCAGGCAATCACCCGGATGGTTCCTAACTTCGGGCCACGGCCGCCTCCTTCTCAGTATTCACCTGAATTAAAAATACACACACTCTAATACTGACTCCACAGTAACACAGATTATTATATTATACTCACACCGAAGTACACGGAGCATGTCCAAGATATCCAAGCTGCTCAAATGAAGCTAGTAGGCCTACACGACGTAAGCCAATCTTTAGGCTACCGGTACCTACCCCATGTCATTCTGAGTACCGTATCAATGCTACATGGACAGTGGCTTAGGCAGGGAGAGGGGGTAGATTATTAGCTTGGGAATAACCTGACCCCCAAGGGATGATGATGAAGAAAAGGAAGTGGGTTTCGGACTGGAGAAAAGGGATGGAGAAATAGGAAGAGAGTCTGACATAAGTTATAACATTAACTTTAAGTACACTCAAAGGCAGCTGCCATTGTAAATCCGCTTTCCGATACCTAAAGTGGGTAGGGACCTGGGCGAAGCTAACAGGAAACGCAGCTGGAACTTGGGCTATACGCAAGCAAGCTGCTTTAGCGTATTCCCTCTCGGGCATACATTTACCTACTATGGGGAAGGGTAGTGGTCTGGCAAGACAAAAAGAGTAACAGATTTACAGTGTATCCGTTCAAAGACGTTTGTTTTTAAACAAGTAATTTGAAGAATGCAAATAATTTGAATCAGCTGTGATATTTTGGTTCTCGAAATTGTAGAATTTTTCAAGAGCGACCGAATGTTTCCAAGAAGGATAGGAATAATTTTGGTAAGAGCACCAATAGTCGCATTTAGGAATGACTAAGCTTTTACCCAGCAAAGCGCCGACTAAAAGTATAGACAATGAGAAACACATAAATTTTGAAAAAACAACCATAAGTTGTAGAGAGAATCTCAACAAGCAGGAAGCTGGCGTAGCAAGCTATGCTTGCCTTACCAGCCAGTTAGAATTAGCTATCAAAGCTGAGAGAGACTTTAACAGGTTAATAACTAAGAGTTCTTGCTCAAATGCAACAAGTAGTGCAAAGCTTATCAATGTATTTATTTTTATTAATGAGGGCATAGGCCTAAACCTAGGAAGAGTCAGGGAAGACAGGATCTTGGCTAACCGTTATTTCAGAGAAATGATAAAGCAAAAGGAAAAATTCAAATTTATTTAACAATGCAAAAAGGTGTAATGAATTTAAGACATATATAATTTGAGTTTACAAACAATGGGGGTCGCAGACCTCCGAAATCATTTAAATCTTGCGCCAGGCAATTGATAATTTTTTCGTTTTAAACCTTTTATATCAGCTAAAATCTTCGTAAGATTTTGAAATGGTGCGAAGATTAATACATAGAAAATGTTAAGATAATTAACGTAATTAAGGTTAAACAATAAATCAAGTACAAGATGTGTACTTTAAGGATTTCTAGATAGGTATCTTAGAACTATGAACAAATAACAACTTCGAAAGTAACAACAACAAAAAACAGGAAGAAATGAAATAGAAGTTTCTATAACTTCTTGTATTAATACAGAACTACGTTTAGAGATTATACAACTAGGGCAGGTCACTTATTGTGAAACCTGAAGAGAAAAATTGAAAGGAAGTTTCTAGAACTTCTATGTTTAAACAGGATCACGAGGAAAAAATGGGGCAAGTTACCCTTTCGTGAAACCTGGATATAACTCACTTTTGAGTAGAAAGAATTGGGTTCCCTAATTAGATGGGAGAAACAATATACTTTAAGGCGTGTACTAGACACGAAGTTTTACAGACATTAATTCGTTGTACGTGGAGCAAGTAAGGGAGGGCACTTATTAAGAGTGACACCTGATTGAAAAAAGACCTTCATTTGCAATTTGATTACTCTAGTTTGTTAGTAAAGGGTTTGGGAAAGATCAAAGGGGATTGTGGAAGAGTGTTCATGGCCGTACTTATTTTACTCGGACGAGCGCGACGCGGATGAAAAAGTTGAACAAACCCTGTTTTAACTATAGTCTGTTGATATAGTTGAAAAGTTCACTGTAGTAGCACAAAAAGTGTATGGCACGGAAAGTTATTGCGATGGTGGAAAATAACTAGTTACACTAGATTTGCGAGAGTGTATTGCATGAAAAACTTGTAGGTTATAGTTGAATGCAGCAGAAAAATCAAACGGAGGAAGAAAAATTAGGTATTGATTAGCAGTTCATAAGGAAGATTCCTTAGTTTGAAAAAGTATTCCCACATGTGAGTGGAAAGTACTAGAAAGTTTAACTTGTAGATGAATTGTTTGGCATGGAAAATTCCAGAAAAATCATGACTGAAGAATAGGGCAAAAATTAGTCCAGCAGTGGAACGAGCAGAGTATTCTATAGACAGTGGGTAATTCAATGGTGTCCCACGTTGTGAGAAAAAATCTCAGTTAATAAGCATAATAAATGTTGTTTCATGTTAAAGTTAGCTTAGATAGACAAAAGCCCAACATAGAAAATCCGGCGAAGGATGATTATTGCCCCCTCATTAGAAATCTCACACTGCCTATAAAATGATGATTAAAAGCATGTAGCTATTTAAAATCTACTAAAATAAGGTGAGGAACGTCGAACTAGTACTTAGCTCATTTCTGATGAACGGCGATTCCTTGCTGACCGTTAGTTACGATCTGGACATGGCGTCCAATTTGAAAGTTTGTCTCTCGAGGTGAGGAGACAAGCTCTAGTTGAGCTCCAACTGACTAGTTTGACTTCAGACGCACAAGTGAGGCCAGCTCAACGGAGCGTGGAGAGACCAGGGAAGGGAAAAGAGTGAGGGTAGGAGAAAAAAGGGATATACCTAAGAATAACCAACATAATAACACTAAATTCTTTTGATGAAATGGTCTTCAAAGAGTTGATAGCAGGCGTCACTAGCGAACCCTGGTGGATGCTAAAGTAGACGAAGTCCTCTTGATCACAGAGATGATAGCTGGCGATAGCGACGAGATCTGGTGGCCAGATTGGTAAGAAAGTCCTCTTGTACCAGGGAAAATTGAGGAACTTCAGAGATTCGCTCCTAGATGACGCTAGGTGGGTCATGGAAGATATATATCTAGAACATACTTACAGGTAGTGTAAGAAAAATACACCAGCAAGAGAAATCAGGAGATCACTGTTGGTGTTTGCGAAAAAGGAAGGGATGAACTAAAGCAAAGAGAAGCAAAAGCTTACTCTGTCTTACCCTGTATTCCAAAGAATACACCAAGCTGGGAGGGGAAAAACACCAACAGAGAACAAAAGACATGGAATTAAGGACTTGAGGGTAAAGGAGCAATCAAAGACAGTGGTCTTATAATATACCCATTAGTGGTCAAGATCTTGGCCACCGTAACTCTCCCATCCCTTCCAGGGTAACACTCGGTCACTCTACCAGAAATCCAGACCAAGGGAGGAGAAACATCCCTAACCAGGACCAAGTCCCCCACCTTAATGTCGGGATTAAAAAGAAACCAATTCTGTCTCCGTTGCAAGGAAGTTAAGTATTCCACATTCCACCTCTTCCAGAAAGAATTACGGAGGGCTTCCAGTTTACGCCAAACAACAGACAGCGAATTAAATTCTTCATAAGTCAGAATGCGATTACCTAAAACCTTTCTTAGATGACGTTTAGTGAGCTTTTCGCAGGATTCCCACCTACCACCGTGATGAGGGGCGTAGGTAGGTATGAAACCCTTTGAGTAGGAAAAATTAGAAATCTGTTCCATGGCAGGAGAAGATGTGAGAGCTTTCTTCCTCAAGGAAGCTGCGCCTTGAAAAGTGGAAGCGTTATCAGAGAACATCTCAGAAGGAACACCACGCCAAGCAGCGAAGCGAGAGACAGCTGACAAAAAGTAAGAAGTGGAGGCATTCGTTACTAGTTCCAAATGGATCGCACCAGTAACCATGCAAACAAAGAGAGAAACATAGAGCTTACCAAACAATTTGCGTTTAGCTTCAGGGGAATTGGGTTGATATTGGAACGGACCCATATAGTCCACACCAGTTAAAGCAAAAGGACTTGTAGGAGAAGAGCGAAAAGAGGGCAGATCGCTCATTAATTGAGTATTGACTTTAGGTTTAGCTTTGAAGCAAGGAATGCATTTGTGAATTACAGAGGAAACTTCTTGAATTCCATTTATGATCCAGTACTTTTCCCTTAAGAGACAAAGCAGATTGAGATAATGAAAGTCACGTATAATTAAAGAAGTTACGTGATGTTTAGAAGGCAAAATAACAGGATGATTTTTGTCCTCAGCAAAGATTGCGATAGCCTACCACCTACCCTGAGTAACCTATTGTCATCAAGGAACGGGGCTAAGGCACGAAGACGACTAAATTTCGGAAGATCCTTTTTAGCAGAAAGCAAAGACAATTAAGAAGAAAAGGCTTCTTGCTGGGTTAGTTGCAAAACCTTAATGGTAGCGAGATTCAATTCATGGTTGGTAAAGTGTGGTTTAGGTAGAAGAGGTTGGTCAACCACAAGATATTTCCATCTGAGAAGATAGGCAACAATTCGAATTAATTTGTGAAAGGAAGAATAGCGGGACAACAAGGGATGAGAAACGTTGGAAACAAGACACGAAGCAGTAGATTTAGATACTTTAACGTCAGGCAAGTTGGAGTTTGTAACTGGAGGTTTAGGAGGCCAGCAGGAAGAGTCTTCGATTAACCACGAGGGCCCACGCCAGTACAACTGAGAAGTTGCCAATTGAGAGGGTGAACATCCACGAGAAATGATGTCGGCGGGGTTGTCAGCGCTGGGCACATGCCTCCATTGACATCCCGAAGAGAGGGTTTGAATTTTGGAAACCCTGTTTGCAACAAAAGTTTGCCAATGAGCGGGGTTTTTGGCATTCCAAGAAAGGGTGATCATGGAATCGCTCCAGAGATAGATTTGCGAAAATTCGACCTTTAAGATTTCCCGTAATTTCTTAACAAGTTCTGCGGCCATGAGTGCAGCACACAATTCAAGCCTAGGCAAAGTGATAGTTTTAAGAGGAGCAACCTTCGATTTGGTACAAACAAGGTTGGAAACTGAAGATTCATTTAACGAACCGCGATAAACCAAATATGCACAGCAACCGTAAGCTTTTTCGGAACTGTCTGCAATCACATGAAGGAAAAAAGATGTATTAGGATGAGCGTTAATTAAATTCCTAGGAATTTCAATAAGGGAAAGATCAAGCAAATTGCTGCGAAAAGAGAGCCATCTGTTAAGAAAAGGAAGGGGAACAGTTTCGTCCCATTCACATTTGCGAGACCATGGCTCTTGCATGAAAAGTTTGGCTATAACAATAACCGGAGCAAGAAATTGAAGTGGATCAAAAAATTTTGCGATTTCAGAGAGAATTTGCCTTTTTGTGTTAGGGAGCTCTTCGGCCAGCGAAACTTTATAGATGAAAGTGTCAGTGCTAGTGCACCAATGAACTCCAAGAGTTTTTATGGATTCGGAATCTCCACAAATTTCAACAGAGGAGGGGTCTACATCTTCAATAGGAAACTGGGCGAGAAACTCATGGGAGTTGGAATTCCATGTATGAAGTGGGAATCCTCCATTCTTTAGCAATGCCTGAAGTTCTAGTGACACGAAAGAAGCATCCTCCAGAGTGGGGAAGGACTACAAGTATTCGTCAACATAGAATGATGTAGTTAGTGCTTCGGAAGTTTTAGAATCAAATAAGTGACCATCTTGATAGGCTAACAAATGTAGGGAGCGAATAGTAAAAAAAGCGGATGGTTTTAAGCCATAAGTGACCGTCTTTAAGCGAAATATCTTAATGGGCTTGCTGATTTCATCGCGCCACAAGATTCTTTGGAGATCTTGTTGTTCAGGCTGAATTAAAATTTGACGGTACATCTGTTTTATGTCCGCTATAACAGCTATGGGAAATAATCGAAAGTTTAAGATTATAGCAGATAAATCTGACTGAATAGCGGGACCAGAGTAAAGAGTATCGTTAAGACTGTTGCCATTAACGTCAGGGGATGAACCATTGAAAACGACTCGGATTTTATTCTTTACAGGAGGGTTTTTCCACACGGGATGATGATTTAGGAAAACCGTTTCAATTGGGGGGGTGCAATTCGTCATCAGATTTGCTGACAACTTCCCATATGATCCAAGCTTTCATACTCATCCATGAAATCAGTGTACTGCTGTTTAACGAGAGGTTCTTTCTTGAATTTGCTCTCAATGGCAAAGAGAGCTTTTCGAGCTTTGGGTTGAAAATTAATAAGTTTGGGGGGATTGATTAATCTTGGCATCTGAACAATGAACCGGCCTTCAGGAGAACGAGTGGTAGTGTTCAGGAAAAGTTGCTCACAGAATTCGTTTTCTGAAGAGGTTACGTTAGGAGAATCAACGCTTTCGAGCCTCCAGAACTGTTCCAAATCAGTATTAGCAGAATAACATTGAGATACGGGGAGAATAATGAGGAAGTAGACCGGTAACGATCCATCCAAAATTAGTGTCTCTGGCAACCACGTTTGAGGATAACATACGAAACTGTTTACGAAGGCAATTCCAGAGAACATTGGCACTGAAGAGTATGTCAATGGGGATTTGTACATTGAACAGAGGGTCAGCTAACCTTCAATGCGAGGGAATTTTTAAACCTGAAATATCGACGGAGTGACTTGGAGTGTCCTCTCCGATACTGTTGAGGATGAGGCAATTAAGTTTTAGAAAATTATTTCTGTGAAAAGTGTCTCTTAGGGTTAGCTTTGAAAACGGTAAAGCTTGCGATTTTGAGCTGTTAATGCCTGATACATTGATAGAAGTGGGGTTTACAGGTAGGCCTAATTTTCTAATCAAAGAATTAGACACAAAATCATGAGTGGCCGCTGAATCAAGAAGACCGCGAGCACTGACCCAGTTGCCGAATTTGTCTTGGACTTCGACTTGAACAGTGGATAACAATACTTGAGCACTACGCAAAGACCTAGCGTTTTGAATTTAAGAAGACGCACTAGGATTGCTGGTATTATCATTTTTCTGAGAAGTAGATGCTGCTGATGACCTCGATTGATCATGACGGTGCAATAAAGTGTGGTGCGGTTTTTCACAGTGGTAACAAAGTCTTGAAGACTTACAATTAGAAGCAGAATGCTTGGGTGCTAGGCAGTTAAAGCAATGTTTATTCTGGGAAACAAATTTTCTTCTGTCGTCGACTGACAGTTCTTTAAGAGATTTACACAGATACAAGGCGTGGGAATCCTTGCAAAGTATGCACTTTAATGGCTCATTTAAACTTTTCAAGTTTAGAGCTAGGAGAAGAGGGTTCACTTTGATTAGCTAAAGCAGTTAAGAGTTGGCATCTAGCATTTATGAAAGTGACTAAATGCTCATACGAGTAATTGTCATCTTTGGAAAGTTCCATTTCCCAAGCTTTGAGGGTAGCAACATCGACTTTAGAAACAACTAAATGTATTAGGAAAGTGTCCCAGTGATCAGTGGGTTGATCTAATTGGGATAGAGCTTTAACGTGAAGTTGTGTTGTATCAATGAGGGTACGCAGACTAGTGACGTCATTGTGCTGTGACGCAGGCAAATTGAATAAAGCTTTCATGTGGCGTTGAATACGTAGCCGTAAATTACCGTATCTTTCTTTTAACAAGATAAAGGCAATGGGGTAGTTTTCGGCATTTAATGGGAGTGCTTCAACTAACTGCAGGGCTTGACCTTGTAGAATAGATCGCAAATAATGAAACTTGTAAATGATTTGAATATCTTCATTTTCATGAACTAGGGCACAAAATAGTTCGTAGAAAGAATCCCAAGTAGATTCTTCTCCTGAGAAGTGGGGTAAATTAATCTTAGGTAGAATTGGTTTGGGCTTGTAAGTGCCCTCACGAGAAGAGATTTGTTGTTCGTGAAGGGAACCAAGAACAGAACCATCCCTTTTCTGCTCTTCCTCAAGTTGGCGAATTATTTTAAAGGCTGAGGCTATACCGTCATAATATTGATTTTCTACCTCTACTCGATCTTCAGTTTGATTGGGCATGCAGGTTACGATTTCGGTTTGGATAGTACAATAGTTTTCATAAGAACGTTCATAGTCCTTTACGCGATGTTTTAACAAATCTAATTGCGCTTCTGAGGGATCTAATTCCTTGATGTATTTTCGGAATCGGGTAAGTTGCCCTTTATAAGAGGCTCGTTTGGAAGTAAGTTTTTCATCCTTGCCATCCTTATCTTTATCTGGAGGAGCCATGACGAAATAGGTAAATTCAAGTATAACTTACGCGACTGTGGAACCTTGGAAATGCTGTCAGACTGGCAGTAGCAAACAAGTTGAAAGAAAGGGACACACCAAAGGAGACAGGAGCGGCCTCTTACCCCTTCACAGGCTTTGCACGGCGAAGCTATAGCTGAGAAATTCAAAGTAGATATTAATGGTTTACAAAATATTGTCAAATAAACCTTGACAAATAAAGCCTGATAAGTAAAATGTCATGAATGGACTCTCCCGGGATTCGGCACCAAATTTTGGGTAGATTATTTACTTGGGAATAACCTGACCCCCAAGGGAAGATGATGAAGAAAAGGAAGTGGGTTTCGGACTGGAGAAAAGGGATGGAGAAATAGGAAGAGAGTCTGACATAAGTTATAACTTTAACTTTAAGTACACTCAAGGGCAGCTGCCACTGTAAATCCGCTTTCCGATACCTAAAGTGGGTAGGGACCTGGGCGAAGCTAACAGGAAACGCAACTGGACCTTAGGGTATACGCAAGCAAGCTGTTATAGCGAATTCCCTCTCAAGCATAAATTTACCTACTATGGGGAAGGGTAGTGGTCTGGCAAGACAAAGAGTAACATATTTACTGTGTATCCGTTCAAAGGAGTTTTTTTAAACAAGTAATTTGAAGAATGCAAATAATTTGAATCAGCTGTGATATTTTGGTTCTTGAAATTGTAGTTATTTTCAAGAGCGACCGAATGTTACCAAGAAGGATAGGGATAAAGCAATTATACCCTTGGGAAAAATTTTGGTAAGAGCACCAATAGTCGTATTTAGGAATGACTAAGCTTTTACCCAGCAAAGCGCCGACTAAAAGTTTAGACAATGAGAAACACTAAAATTTTGAAAAACCAACTATAAGTTGTAGAGAGAATCTCAACAAGCAGTAAGCTGGCGTAGCGAGCTATGCTTGCCTTACTGGCCAGTTAGAATTAGCTATCAAAGCTAAGAGAGGCTTTAATAAGTTAATAACTAGGAGTTCTTGCTCAAATGCAACAAGTAGTGCAAACCTTATCAATGGATTAATTTTTATTAAAGAGGGCATAAACCTAGGGTCAGGGAAGACAGGATCTTGGCTAACCGTTATTTCAGAGAAATGATAAAGCAAAAGGAAAAATTCAAATTTATTTAACAATGCAAAAAAGTGTAATGAATTTAAGACATATATAATTTGAGTTTACAAACAATTGGGGTCGCAGACCTCCGAAATCATTTAAATCTTGCGCCAGGCAATTGATATTTTTTTTGGTTTTAAACCTTTTATATCAGCTAAAATCATCGTAAAATTTTGAAATGGTGCTAAGATTAATAAATAGAATATTTTAAGGTAATTAACGTAATTAAGGATAAACAATAAATCAAGTACAAGATGTGTACTTTAAGGATTTCTAGATAGGTATCCTAGAAATATGAACAAATAACAACTTCGAAAGTAACAACAACAACAAAAACAGGAAGAAATGAAATAGAAGTTTCTATAACTTCTTGTATTAATACAGAACTACGTTTAGAGATTATACAAATAGGACAGGTCACTTATTGTGAATCCTGAAGAGAAGAATTTAAAGGAGGTTTCTAGAACTTCTATGTTTAAACAGGATCACGAGGAAAACATGGGGCAAGTTACCCTTTCGTGAAACCTGGATATAACTCACTTTTGAGTAGAAAGAATTGGGTTCCCTAATTAGAAGGGAGAAACAATATACTTTAAGGCGTGTACTAGACACGAAGTTTTACAGACATTAATTCGTTGTACGTGGAGCAAGTAAGGGAGGGCACTTATTGAGAGTGACACCTCATTGAAGAAAAGACCTAAATTTGCAATTTGATTACTCTAGTTTGTTAGTAAATGGTTTGGGAAATATCAAAGGGGATTGTGGAAGAGTGTTCATGGCCGTATTTATTGTACTCGGACGAGCGCGACGTGGATGAAAAAGTTGAACAAGCACTGTTTTCACTATAGTCTGTTGATATAGTTGAAAAGTTTACTGTAGTAGCACAAAAAGTTTATGGCAAGGAAAGTTATTGCGATGGTGGAAAATAACTAGTTACACTAGATTTGCGAGAGTGTATTGCTTGAAAAACTTGTAGGTTATAGTTGAATGCAGCAGAAAAATCCAACGGAGGAAGAAAAATTAGGTATTGATTAGCAGTTCATAAGGAAGATTCCTTAGTTTGAAAAAGTATTCCCACATGTGAGTGGAAAGTACTAGAAAGTTTAACTTGTAGATGAATTGTTTGGCATGGAAAATTCCAGAACAATCATGACTGAAGAATAGGGCAAAAATTAGTCCAGCGGTGGAACGGGCTGAGTATTCTATAGACAGTGGGTAATTCAATGGTGTCCCACGTTGTGAGAAAAAATCTCAGTTAATAAGCATAAGAAATGCTGCTTCATGTTAAAGTTAGCCTAGATAGACAAAAGCCCAACATAGAAAATCCGGCGAAGGATGATTATTGCCCCACATTAGAAATCTCACACTGCCTATAAAATTATGATTAAAAGCATGTAGCTATTTAAAATCCACTAAAATAAGGTGAAGAACGTCGAAATAGTACTTAGCTCATTTCTGATGAACGGCGATTCCTTGCTGACCGTTAGTTACGATCTGGACATGGCGTCCAATTTGAAAGTTTGTCTCTCGAGGTAAGGAGACGAGCTCTAGTTGAGCTCCAACTGACTGGTTTGACTTCAGACGCACAAATGAGGCCAGCTCAACGGAGCGTGGAGAGACCAGGGAAGGGAAAATAGTGGGGGTAGGAGACGAAAGGAATACACATAAGAATAACCAACATAGTAACACTAAATTCTTTTGATGAAATGGTCTTCAAAGAGTTGATAGCAGGCGTCACTAGCGAACCCTGGTGGATGAATAAGCAGACGAAGTCCTCTTGATCACAGAGATGATAGCTGGCGATAGCGACGAGATCTGGTGGCCAGATTGGTAAGGAAGTCCTCTTGTACCAGGGAAAATTGAGGAACTTCAGAGATTCGCTGCTAGATGACGCTAGGTGGGTCATGGAAGTTATATATCTAGAACAGACACACCAGCAAGAGAAATCAGGAGATCACTGTTGGTGTTTGCGAAAAAGGAAGGGATGAACTAAAGCAAAGAGAAGCAAAAGCTTACTCTGTCTTACCGTGTATTCCAAAGAATACACCGGGGGGGGGGAGTTACTGGGGGGTTATAACCCCCCCCCCTCCCATTGGAAAATCGACATGGTTGTGCCTGTTCGACCATAACGCCGGCTACTTGGTGATGTGCGGAATCGACCCGGCTCCACATTTGAAGCTAGACATATCTTCATGACAACCAGAGTCTACATACACAGTAGAGGCAGATGACTTCGTAGTTTCGCCCCTTAAAACTTCGATAACTAACTTACCTACACAGTTACGGAACTCGGCTCATATTTTTCTACAACAAAACTCTCACGCAGCTAGCAAGCATGGACCGACTGCGCTGTGTTGGTGTATGCTATTGTGGCTGGATTTACTGTATGTGAGCATTGTGTAACCATTACATGTGTTTTACAAGAGTAGGTGTGCAGTGCAATAAACATTTAAAAGCCATATTTCAGTGTTGTAAGGTAAAATGGACTTAGTAGGTGACAAGAAACAAATCTTCGAAAATAATAATTTAAGCGTTCAGGGCTAATTGCATTATGAAGCAGAGGATCGTGTTGAAAAACCTGAATAAACATAAAAATGAGTACGGTAGCCTATTGTATAACTTATAAATCTATATGATACAAGTAGGATAAATAAAGTGGTTCTAGGGCAGGGGCTAATGCGCAAGATGGCCGCCGCGCGAAACCAGCCCTATGTTATTCTTATGGAGGGGACAGACATAGCTGGCGGCCATGACGTTACAAGATGGCGGCCATTACATCACAGAGGGAGGACGGCCGTCTAGTTGCTAAATGGAATATTTATTATTATTATTATTATTATTATTATTATTAGGTAAATATTGATTGATCATGTGCAATCAAGACCAGCCTTATATTGGCCACTTTGTGGTGAAGTGGCTAGCACTTTAGCTGTTTCCCCAGAGGTCTGGGTTTGATTACCGCCTCAACCAAGAAATTTAAATCTGGGCTGAGAGCTGGAATGGAGTACACTCAGCCTCTTGAGGTGAAAGTAAAAAAAGGTGGGTTTCATTCCTACCGCAACCATTTAGGAAGTAGTTTTTTGTAGTTTCCCACTTTCACTCTAGGCCAGTGGTTCATAAACGGTTGTCCGCTGACCACCTGTGGTCCGCGAGTGCCTCGGGAGTGGTCGGCGGGAGGAAAGGTTCCACTAGCACTTATGAAAAGTGGCCAATAAATGGCAATTTAGAAAACGATGTGCGTTGAACAAGAATTGTCCGAATGTATTGGTGGCGATGACTATCAGGTTTGGAATTGAAATATCTTTAAAATAAGTGTTTTGAGGAGGGGTTACAACTGATATGATGTATTGGGTGGAGGGTGGTCCGTACATGGTTCAATTTCACGCTGAGTGGTCCACAGACTTTTACGGGTTCAGAACCAATGTCTAGGCAAATGCAGGGGTATATCTTATCTTAAGGCCATGGACGCCTCTTTTCCAATCCTTAGTTGCAAATACACACAATATTACAAGCCTTCATTAACTCAGGTTTTCAGACAAATTCTACACACACACTCAAGTACACGGGACTAACTTAAATGATCACGATATCATTGTCCCCTCAAATGAAACAACAGCAACTAATGTAATATTCATGTCCACCTCGTAGTGTAGCGGTTAGTAATCTTGGTTGTCACCACCTAGACCTCGATTTCATTCCTGGCTAAGAAATGTAATTCTGGTCTCAGAACTGGAACGGGGTACACTCAGCCTTGTGAGGCAAAACTAAGAAGAGGTGGGTTTGATTCCTACCTCACTCATTCTAAGAGTGTTTTTCTGTGGTTTCCCATCTTATACTCTTAAGCAAATGCCGGGATGGTACCTAACTTAAGGCTACAGCTGCTTGCTACCCAAAACCTAACTCTATTACAAATACATACAGTAGTACAGACATTACAGTGACACAGGTTATCAGACAGCTTTTACATACACTCAAGTTCATAGGGTTACAAACGACGAGGTATTAAGACTAGTGGGAGAGAAGAGATGTTTATGGCGACTGCTAATGAAGATAGGTTGGTAGGACACATACTAAGACACCCAGGAATAGCAAGCTTAGTTATGGAAGGAAGGGTCAAGGGCATGAACTGTAGGGGTAGACCAAGATTAGAATATGTTAAATAGATTGCCTTGGATGTAGGGTATGGTAACTATTTAGGGATGAAATGATTAGCTCAGGACAGAGAGCCATGGAGAACTACATTAATCAGTCAAAAGACTGAAAATTCAAAACTACAGTATAGAATTTGGTATTACTTACCTCAGTAGTGCATTCGTTTTGTTGATAATCTTGTTTAGATGTTTTCGAATTTCTAATTATTGAATAATTAATTATTTACTTGCGCGGAGAGAAATAAGGATTTCGTAGGGCATAGCGTGCCTAGCCAGTTCAGTTATGTAGGTACATTCACGGTATGCTTTTGGATGTTCAGAGTTGTTTTGTATTTGGTATCACTTTGAACGGAATGGACTGAAATATGTATTTATCCTCACAAACTTATAAAAATCATTGGGTAATTTGTATAATTGCGGTGATAAACGACTTCCTAGTTACACATTAAACCTGTGTATCCTGGACAGTTAAATATTGTTAATTAATCTACACAGGGCATGAACATGTCCAAGCAGAACTCTGGTTGTAGGACTTATCCTCATTATTAAATTCAGTCTCGTCTGTAGAGAGTAAGCTACTTCAATCATCCCTACATGTAAATAAAAATTCTCATATTTTAATATTTCACCACGAAGTGCATGTAAGACAAAACTCGGTGACGATATTGCTGGCAATGTACCGTACCCGTTAAACAAAGCAAATCACTGATGATAACAATTGCATGATTGCCCCTTCTCAAAAACAATTTGCTCTATTTCGATGTTCAGTTTGCTTGAAATATCTGGTAGAGCCTTTGCAAGTACCCGGTTCTGGTATTTCTGATACAAATCAGATCATTAGTAGAAGTACCAATATTATATATTCTTATGCCCTTGAGACAAATTACAAACCCTAATGAAATAAATACATATTTATATTTGTTTTGTTCCATGTCGTACATAGACGTTAATATGAGTAGTATTGGGAACACAGAGGTATTTGACCTGGATTAACATAAATAGATAGATGTTTCCGACTAGCGTGAGAAGAAGTGTTACATGAATGTGATTAATGTGTGTTAGGGAAACAATAGAAAGTATCTTGTGTTCGGTATGTTTTTATTGATTAAGTGCTAACAAATCTGCGTTCAAAAATTCAGAATATTTATATTTACTCCATGTACCGTTGTATGGGTAAATAATTGCCTAAGAGGGCAGACATCATCCCTATTAAGTATAAAACAAAGTCCCCGATTCTTGGATGTCACGGGTAATCTCGAGAACCACTGTATAGAACTTGATACGGTTTTCACCATTCTGTAGAGGATATCTTGAAGAAGGTTTCTGTATAAATTGATTTATTTATGATCAAAAGGAGCCCAGCAGTAACAATTTCAGTGAAAACGTCGAAAAATAACCTGGCGTCCGTGCGCATTTTAAGCTTGCGCTGGGCAAACTGTTAAAAATATGTGTATACTCTAAGTGTAAGAATTATTCAGCATGAAAAGTTCTACAAAAAAGTCCATGAGAGCATATCGCTATATTCAATATATCAACCACTATAAGTGTATTTGCGTTTTATTTCTTCCAACAATCTCCATTCAATTACTGATGCGACAGTTTACGAGCTAGCTTTCGTGTACACAGCTGGAGGGAAAACGATTCACGTCGTATACAAGGAAATCTTATAAGACCTCGGTTAAAAGTAGCCTATCACCTTGCATTCAAAACTGGTCCCGTGCGAAGCAGGGGCGGGTTGCTAGTCAAGTTATATTGTAAGATTAGGACTAATGTAACTAGGGAAGAAGGAAGGAAGGAAGATTGTAGTTTTACGTGACCGTGAATCTTGTGATTATGAGCCACGGGAATGTAACTAGGGACCAAGCCGCACTGATAAGAAATTCCTAATTTCTTAATAATGCAGTAACCTAGTAAGCATAATGGACAGCTTTAGGCTGTCGGAAAAATAAAACATCGCCCTTTCAATTGGTATTAAATTGCCAATATTTTAATTATAAACAATTGTAAAAATAAATGTTATGTTATATACAATTGCATACAATTATATACAATTACCAAATCTAAATCTAGATGATTATGTTAGAAACAATTATAGTCCTAACAAATAATTTTTGTTCAACTAAATAAATGCTAATTGCCAAGACTAATATTATAAACATTTCACAAAATGCTAATGTTATAAACAATTTTCGTTCTTATCAAAATTACAATTTTTTTAATCAATTAGAAATCTTATAAACAAATACACAAATTCATAAACAATTACACATTTAATAGACAATGGCAAATTACAAAATTATATCAACAAATTACAAATTTTGAACAATTACAAATTTGTACAGAAATATAAAATATTTTTTAAACAATGAAAAATTTACAAACTATCACAAAGTTTAATAAACAGTTAGAAATATTACGGAAATATATAACTATATAATTTTCATTTTATAAACAATTACAATGAAGAGATTTTGGGAGGAGTGGAGGAGACACACCTACAAATGACATCATGTTATCAAGTTTAATCGCTCTCTTGTAGGGAAATATTGGCTTGGATAAAATAATAAATAACAATCACTACTTAAATAAACAATTGTGCTAATTCTGAGAATTGGTGTTACGTAAAGTAAATATTGGCGGGACAAAGTAAATGATGGCAGATAGGAGCAAATCAATGGCAGATTAAAGTAATAATGATTTTTTTATAATATATATCTGTGTGTGAAGGGTGCGATTCAATCAGTTAGAGAAAATTAATACGGTGGTGAATTCAGAGGTGAATTCGTTGAATAGATTCCCTGAAATGTAATTAAAATGCATTATAAACACGGTAGGTAAATAGAGTACTCAGAAGAAATAATTCACCGGCACCACAAGGTAGAATTTCGACTAGAATTTCGACTAGAATTTCTTTTGATGGTCGTTTGTAATGAAGGATTGTAAGTATTGCAGAGAAATAGTTTGTTATTGTCATTTATTCAGTTATTAAATAATATTTTCTTACTGTCCTATTTCTATCTTTTAACAAATGCAATTCTATATCACGGACCGAAGTTTGCAATATAAAAGTATCTCCAAACTCACAGACGCAATAAGTCTGCAACGAATCACATTGATGGGGCACTTAGAAAGAATGGACCCAAAGAATCTACAGTAACTTACAAAATTCCCACATACCAGAAGAACAAAACAACCGGATCATAATGGTTCAAATAGACTGAGAAGGACCTTAAAGAATTAGGATGGCCAAATGTAATAGACCAAACTAAAGACAAGAAAATTGCACTTACACAGAGTTTCGAGGACAAGGAGATATGATCTAACCACAATATATGGACAATGCAATGAAAAATTCTTTCGTGAATATAAAAGGAAAACAGAGCTAAAAGAAAGGCCAACAGTTTTCGATTCCGCGTGCTCCTAAGATGCCATATCGGGACGAAGAAGAAATAATTTTTGGAAATGTTTAACCCTAGCACTACCAATGTAAAATCTGTCCCTTGGATATTTAACGGGGGGGAAACTTACCAGTAGTGTGCTTGTACGGGTTCAGATGCCACCGCCACCACACAAGATGGCGGCGACGCGATATCTCTCGAACGCATGGTCGGATTTTAACAAATGAGGTGTCGTTGAACTCGGGCTGACACCCCCTTTCCAATGGACAAAATATTTCACCCCAAAATAAAACCTACCCCTACTAGGGGGTGATATTGTATTTTTTAGAGAATTTCGCTTTCCAAGTGCAACATGTGAGAGTTTGAATGCCAATAAGGAATTAAACGTTGTTCTACATAATGTGCATGTGTACGGTAAAATACCACTATGAATTAACATGCTTGTTTTTTGTTTTTAAAGCATGTCCACTCATGGCTTTAGTAAGAGGGCGGGCTTTTTAAAGATGGCGGCTGTAGTGTAACCTAACCTAACCCAACCCACGAGGGGTGATCAAAGAGTTTTCCAAGCGACGCTTATCGATAGCCAAACCAATAATCAAAGAGGGTCATGTTAGATCTTGAGGCCAGAGCCCCTGTCATTGTTGATTTGTCCGTTTGGACTGATCCCTATTGACTAGCCCCTTGGACGGGTCCTTGTGGACGGGACCTTGTTGATGAGTCCCTTTTGACTGATCCCATTGGACTGGTCCCTATGGACTAGCCCATGAATTTATTCAAATTATGTCTAAGGGTCTAAGTGCAAAACTTGGTGAATGAATATGTTCTAGTGCTAGGGCTAATGCACACACACAGACACACACACACACACTAGTGCACGAGGCACATGCCATTTGAGGGTAGGTCAAGGGATCTAACTTGGTGGATGGATGTGTTCTAACGAGTTATTTGTAGTTGAAAGAGAATAATACATATAGTAAGACGTCTTGTTATTTCCTGTGTCATATTACAGACATGGCAGAGAGCGCACTGATCTGTTGCTATGACTAACGCTGCAGTAATTTGAAACCGCAAGTGTTCATTAAGACAATGGGTGATGATCATGCAAAGTTGGCAGTCATTGGATATTACACAGGTGTTCCTTCCGGTGTCATGTTGCTGACATTGCAGAGAGCGCACAGTTCTATTGCTATGACTAACGCTGCAGTAATTTTAAACCCCAGGTGTTGATCAAGACAATGGGTGATGATCATGCAAAGTCAGCAGTCATTGGATACCACACAGGTGTTCCTAGTGTACTTTGGACTCTCAGCTGTATTGGGAAAGGAATTGCAATGATCTGCAAAAACTGCTGACACGAGCGATGAGAGTTTGTATAAGAGAGGTGTCATATATTTCCCTACTGTCAATCTTTATTACTCGCTTTGAGTGAACAGTGCTCTATTACTGCTCAAGAGTTGTAAAAAGCCTTTCGGTAGAAAATCATTAAATTATTTTGCAAGGTAAGTACTTATTATTAATGGATTGTAGTCTTTTATTACTAATTGATGTTGAAGTTATTGATTGGAATGTATTTATTGATTGATTGATGTTTACATATAATTGGGTGCCTGTAGGTTACCAGATTCCTATAATCTGTTCATTCAGTGGCAGCAGTTGATAAATTATAAAAATGTAAGTGCCCCTCTAACAACTTTTAAACAGCTAGAGTGATATCTTCCAATGTTCACCACTACATGTCAGTGAAAATGGTATGTTTGGCAGTCAAAAGTTGGAACTACTTGACCATGGTGTGTAAAGCTAAATTTGTAGGTTAGATTTTGATTACCGCTCTATTAAGTATGAATGTTCATTACTAGGTGTCAGTGACAGAGGGAATATTTAAAGACTTAACCTCATTTCACTTAACATAACCTAACTTTACCTAACTTAACCTTATCACGTGACATGTTTCACAAGTTTAGACTTGCTTTATGACTGACTATGACGTCACACTTACCTCACATAACTGGTGGCTGCTAGTTTCTATCACGTGACATGTTCTACAAGTTTAGACTTGTTTTAAGACTGGCTATGACGTCACACTTAGCTCACTTAACTGGTGGCTACTGGTTTCTATCACGTGGCATGTTCTACAAGTTTAGACTTGTTTTAAGACTGGCTATGACGTCGCACTTAGCTCACTTAACTGGCGATCGCTGGTTTCTATCACGGGACATGTTCTACAAGTTTAGACTTGCTTTAAGACTGGCTATGACGTCACACCTAGCTCACTAAACTGGCGACCGCTAGTTTCTACCACTCTATCAAGTTCCAATCTTCACCGCTAGGTATCAGTGACTGTGGTATATAGTAACCCCCAGTTAGAACTACATGAAGTTAGACATGCTAGGATTTCACATATGATCGATTTAAATACCCTGCTATAACCATTGACTGGAATATAATTAAACTATTTATATTGTACTTTGTTTTATTATTTATTAACATTTATGATTTCTTCCTTTTATAGGTAATTTCGAAAGTGATAATCATGTTCAGGTGTGATGAATGTAAGAAACAGTTCTCAAGACCAGACAGCCTACAACGAGATGCAAATGCTAAACATGACATTAAAATGTTTGTGTGCAGTTATTGAGCTATGACAATTAACAGACAGGATAGTCTTGGACGGCATGTAAATTTAAATCATGTTAGTTCAGGACCATTTTCGTGTTCAGATTGCGAACTTGGTTTTTCTGCAGTAAAGCGATATCAATCCCACATGGTTGAAGTGCATGGAGAACAACAGGAATTTAAATCAACTAGCACGGAACCGTTAAATGAATGTAATGCTCAAAAGCGTAAACGTTCTCAAGATTGTGAAAATAGTTGTGCAACAAAAAGAAAGAAGAATGGTGAACCTTCGATAACACATTGTAATGTATGTAATATTAATATACGTTATTCAATCATTTATGGATTTTTACGCAGTATTCATCATAAAAATAACGCTTGCCATGAAAGAAATTCTGGTAATATTCAACAAATTGGTAGTGCATTTAAAAGTCGAATTGCTAGTTATAGACTTTAGAGTAAAGAAAAAACTCAAAGTATTGAATCATTTTAAAAAATGTTCAACCTACTGTGTTTGGCTTGATAGAAAATGTTTTAGTAGAGCATAAAACAATTAAAATGAATTTTGAACTTTTTGGACTCTATGTAAAAACTGGGAGTGAAGGTGAAATTACAGATATCAAACCTTTTAATACAAAAAACATAATTGTTAGCGAATCAAATAATATTAGTGATATATACCAATATATTTCAAGTGCTACCATTGTGAAGAGTGAAGAATTCCAGGAAAGGGAGTCAGGCTGGGCGTTGGTTGAAGTACTTTATTTAGAAACAAACATGAATAAATACAACCCCCTTCGAGCATCATCATATATTGATTTGCCAGGTTGAATCAAACGTAAGCATGCTTGTGTAAACGTTACGAATAATGATGACGCATGCTTTGCATGGGCTGTAACCTCAGCTCTCCATCCAGCAGTGAGGGACACGATGAGAACATCATCATATCCTCACTATTCTTCAGTGTTATATTTAAAATAAATGGAATTTCCTATGGCGATAAAAGACATTCAACGTTTTGAAAAGCTGAACAATGTAAGTATTAATGTTTATGAAATTGAAAATAAGAGAATAGTAGGTCCTCTATATTATACTCAGGAAAAAAAGGATATTCATTTAAATTTACTATACATAACTAAAGTTGAAAATGCCCACTATTGTTGGATAAAACATTTAAGTAGACTTGTCGGTAGTCAGATATCAAAAGATAAATCTAAAAAGTGGTAGTGTGATGGTTGCTTGCTATATTTTAGAAAAGAGGATCAACTAACTCAACACCAAAAATGGGGATGTAATCATGTGTGTACGTTATTACCGACTCCTAAAAAAAATTCTAAAATTTAAGGATTATGAGAAACAGCTTCGAGTACCGTTTGTTATATATGCTGACTTTGAGGCTTTGCTAAAACCATTTAATACATGTTCATCGAATCCAGCCCAGCCTTTCACCAACACTACTCACATTCATGAACCTTTTAGCTTTGCATATTATATTAAATGTAGCTATGATGACTCTTTAAATAAGTTTGAGCTGAATAGAGGACCTGATGCACCTAAAGTTTTTATGGAAAGGCTTGAGAAAAATGCCATACGTATATCCTCTATTTTAATTACGATCAATCCAATGGAGCCACTAACATCATCAGAGCAAATGGGTTTTGAAACTGAAACTAATTGTTTTATATGTGGTGAATGTTTATAAACAGACAGGGTTCGCGATCTTGATCATTTAACAAGGAAATATCGCGGTACTGCTCACCAAGAATGTAATTTAAATTATAGAGTAAGTGAATTCATTCCAGTCTTTCCACATAACGGTAGAAAATACGATTACCACTTTATCGTTAAAGAATTTGGAGCTTCAGATGTGAAAATTGATGTGATTGCAAATAATAAGGAACAATACATATCGTTCACAAAATACATGAAAACTGTCAATAAAAAACTATAAAACTGCGATTTTTAGATTCATTCCGCTTCATGCCGAGTAGTCTTGATAAGCTGGCTAGAAATTAAAAATCAGATCAGTTTCGTGAAATTCAACGTGTCTTTCCTAAAGAAGATGATTTAATTTGATTCGTCAAAAGGGTATATTCCCTTATGAATATTAACAGTGTGGAACGTCTTGAGGAGTGTTCTTTACCACCGAAAGATGCATTTTACAGTTCCTTAAACACAAGTCATATCAGTGATCAGGAATATTTACATGCACAACGTGTATGGACACAGTTCGACATTCAAACTTTAGGAGAATTTTCAGACATATATTTGAAGACAGATGTGTAGTTATTAGCAGAGGTTTTTAAAAATTTCCGGAATGTTTGTATGAAAACTTATGACTTTGATCCTTGTCAGTATTTCACTGCTCCTGGGTTAAGTTTCGGTTCAATGTTGAAAAAAACGAAAGTAAATTTAGAATTGATGACTGATATAGACATGATCAATTTTACAAAATCATCAATTCGAGGTGGATTAAGCCATTGTAGTGGACGGTACTCTAAAGCGAATAATAAATACATGCCTAGCTACAACCCTTGTGAAGAGTCAATATATATTGTCTACCTCGATGCAAATAACCAATATGATTGGGCTATGAATCAATATCTAACACTGAAAGATTTTCGCTGGCTGACACAACCTGAAATTGATGTCTTACATGTTGACACACTTAATGATAACGATGAGAAAGGATATATTTTAGAGGTAAATCTTGGGTCCAAAAAGAGGAACATGGTGATCATAATGATTTACCATTTTGTCCTGAGAATATGAAATCTCCATACAACACATCACGAACAAAAATGTTAATTGCTAATGTAAATGATAAATGTAAATATGTAATACATTATCAAAACTTGAAACAGTGTCTACAGCATGGATTGAAATTAACTAAACTTCATCGCGTATTGCAATTTCATCAGTCAGCATGGCTCAAAAAGTTTATTGATCCAAACAATAATTTAAGAACACAGTCAACAAACGCGTTTGAAAAAGATTTTTATAAACTCGTGAATTATAGTGTTTTTGGAAAGACTATGGAGAATGTTGATAATCGAGATGATGTAAAGCTGATAACAAAGTGGGAGAATGATGGTAAAAGGTATGGTGCGAGCAACTTAATAATCAAGCCTAACTTTCATAGCTGTTCAATTATTCATGAGGATTTAGTTTTAATACAAATGAATCGTCTTAAAGTAACTTACAACAAACCCATATATGTGGGTTACACCATTCTGGAATTATCAAAAACACTTATGTATGAATTTCACTATGATTATGTAAAGAAAAACTATCTTGATAATGCTAAATTACTCTACACAGACTCAGATTCTTTTATTTATGAGTTTAAAACTGATGATTTTTATGAGGATATCAAAACTCAGCTAAATAAGTTTGATACAAGTGACTACCCCGAGGATAATATTTACCATGTGCCTCTAGTAAACAAAAAGGTTCTTGGGAAATTTAAGGATGAATGTGCTGGTGTTATTATAGACACCTTTGTAGGCACGAAATCTAAATCATACAGCTATATGACAATTGATGATGTAGTAGTAAAAAAATTAAAAGGAGTGAAAAAGAATGTTGTTAGTAAAGAGTTAGATATAAGTGATTATAAAAACTGTATAGTTAGTAACCCACCTGTATTATATAAGAAAATGTGTGTATTTAGAAGAAAGAATCATCAGCTACATACCAATTTGCTGAACAAAGTTGCTTTAAGTAATGAAGACAACAAACGATTCATTATACCCAACAAATTTGATGCTCTTGCTTGGGGAAACAGTCACATTGACGACTATTACTTTACTTAAGTCTAATGATCACTATATTGTAATATTTGTAGTGTGTTTTATATTGTAATATTTTTTGTAAAAACTGTAAGTATAATGTATAATGTTAGGCTATTGTAGTTTCGTAAAAATAAGATAAGTAATACATTTTAGTGTAAAATGTTTGCTTTTTTATATTACGAAAAAGATTTTCAAAAATGTACAGAATGTGTGAACTAATCAAGGGGAATGTAAAAAATGTAAAGTGGAAATTGTAAATATCCATGTGTGAAAAAAATGAAATGGCTATCACCATTTTTTAAATTAAAAGATATAGTGATCTGGTGAACCTTATTCTATTTCACAACAACAACAAAATGTACAGAATGTGTGAACTAAACAATGCGAATGTAAAAAATGTAAAGTGGAAATTGTAAATATTCATGTGTGTGAAAAAATGAAAATGAAGAAATGACTATCACCATTTTTACAATTAAAAGGCATTGTGATATGGTAAACCTTGTTTTTATTTCACTACAAATAGGGCTTTACAAAATAGAATACAAAGAAATACCAATTCCTCAGTCCTTTTCATTGTTCATGTCCACTCATCATTAACTTTCCTTTTATAGCACTCATTACAATGAGGGCTGAGCCTGTATACAGGCATGCAAGTGCTGAAACCGCTGGATTAGCTTACTGGGATTGTTCCAGTAAATACATTTAACAAATGATTTTTAGGGGTAAACAAAGCATTAGCATTATCATCATTATTATCATCTTCATCATTATCATCATAGGAATTATCATTAGCCTTATAATCATCATTATTATTACTATATAGTCCTTTTTGATCCTTTTGCAATACCACATTTTGCACAGTCTGTGTTGACTTTGATAGTGTTGGGAGTTTTTCAGACATTGACAACTGTCCTAACACGACTTTCTGAGGAGATGATAAATGCTTTTTAACAAACAATCCATTATCTTGGGCTGCAACATCTTTTTTTTTTCGGAATAGTGTTTTAGCATTTTGAAGATTTTTTTAAACAGCAACGATGTTTTATCTGTTACAATACATTGATGATCACTCACACTTAAGACCTCACTATTGTTACTTTTTAACTCACCTCGTCACTGTTTTGAACGATGTTTTGAACAACGCCAAATAACAGTTCTATTTTTATTGGTTCCTTTTACAATATATATATATACTTTATAGTATGCAAAATGGCTTACCATAGCTATTCGTTGATAATTTCATATAATTTGTCAAGCATGAAATAATCTCTAGTAAACTTCACACGATAATATAAATCATAGTTTAAAGTGGGAGCAAAAGTGGGTGCAAAGGTAGGTGCAAAAGTTGGTGCAAAAGAGGGTGCAAAGGTAGGTGAAAAGGTAGGTGCAAAGGTAGGTGCAAAGTTAGGTGCAAAAGTGGGTGCAAAAGTGGGTCCAAAAGTGGGTGCAAAGGTAGGTGCAAAAGTAGGTGGAAAAGTGGGTGCAAAATTGGTAGTAGGCACAGCTGACAGTAGGCGCAATTGATAGTAGGCGCAATTGGTAGTAGGCGCTATTGATAATAGACGCAATTGGTAGTAGGTGCGACTGATAGTAGGCGCAATGGATAGTAGGCGCTATTGGTAGTAGTTAGTAGACCCTGAGGCGATAACCCCTTCTGATTGATCCCTGTTGATTTGTCCCTTTGGACTGGTCCCTGTTGACTAACCCCTTTGGACGGGTCCTTTTTTGATGGGAGTCATTTTTGACGGGTCCTTGTTGACGGGTCCCTGGACCCGTTGACATAATTTGATAAATGCATGGGCCAGTCCATAAGGACCAGTCCAAAGGGACCGGTCCAAAGGGATCAGTCAAAAGGACCCGCCCACAGAGACCCGTCAAAAATGACTCCCTTCAAAAAAGGACCCGTCCAAAGGGGTTAGTCAACAGGGACCAGTCCAAAGGAACAAATCAACAGGGATCAATCAGAAGGGGTTATCGTCTCAGGGTCTACTAACTACTACCAATAGCGCCTACTACCAATTGCGCCTACTATCAGTCGCACCTACTACCAATTGCGCCTACTATCAATAGCGCCTACTATCAATAGCACCTACTACCAATTGCGCCTACTGTCAACTGTGCCTACTGCCAATTTTGCACCCACTTTTCCACCTACTTTTGCACCTACATTTGCACCCACTTTTGCACCCACCTTTGCACCCACTTTTGCACCCACATTTGCACCTACCTTTGCATCCACCTTTGCACCCACTTTTGCACCTATCTTTGCACCCACTTTTGCACCTACCTTTGCACCTACCTTTGCACCCACTTTTGCTCCCACTTTAAACTATGATTTATATAATCGAGTGAACTTTACTAGAGATTAAGTAAAAATGTAGACTTTCACGACCGGCGTTGAAATAGGAATCTCTGTTTCGCGGGCTTATAGGTCGTGTTCCAAGGACATTTTGTCGTCCTGACGTTTCGCTTTACTTGTTTTACCTCGCTTTATGTAACCTGTGAACATGCTGAACGCAGTATTCAGCGAAACGTCAGGACGACAAAATGTCCTTGGAACACGATTCCTATTTTTTACTAGAGATTATTTCATGTTTGACAAATGATATGAAATTATCAACGAATAGCTATGGTAAGCCATTTTGCATACTATGAAGTATATACATATATTGTAAAAGGAACCAATAAAAATAGAACTGTTATTGGGCGTTGTTCAAAACATCGTTCAAAACATTGACGAGGTGAGTTAAAAAGTAAAAATAGTGAGGTCTTAAGTGTGAGTGATCATCAATGTAGTGTAACAGATAAAACATCGTTGCTGTTTAAAGAAATCTTCAAAATGCTAAAACACTATTCCGAAAAAAAATATATTGCAGCTCAAGATAGAGGATTGTTTGTTAAAGAGCATTTATCATCTCCTCAGAAAGTCGTGTTAGGACAGTTGTCAATGTCTGAAAAACTCCCAACACTATCAAAGTCAACACAGACTGTGCAAAATGTGGTATTGTAAAAGGATCAAAAAGGGCTATATAGTAATAATAATGATGATTATAAGGCTAATGATAATTCCTATGATGATAATGATGAAGATGATAGTAATAATGATGATAATGCTAATGCTTTGTTTACCCCTAAAAATCATTTGTTAAATGTATTTACTGGAACAATCCCAGTAAGCTAATCCAGCGGTTTCAGCACTTGCATGCCTGTATACAGGCTCAGCCCTCATTGCAATGAGTGCTATAAAAGGAAAGTTAATGATGAGTGGACATGAACAATGAAAAGGATTGAGGAATTGGTATTTCTTTGTATTCTATTTTGTAAAGCCCTATTTGTAGTGAAATAAAAACAAGGATTACCAGATCACAATGTCTTTTAATTTAAAAAATGGTTATAGCCATTTCATTTTTTTCACACATGGATATTTACAATTTCCACTTTACATTTTTACATTCCCCTTCTTTAGTTCACACATTCTGTACATTTTTGAAAATCTTTTTCGTAATATAAAAAAGCAAACATTTTACACTAAAATGTATTACTTTCTTATTTTTACTAAACTACAGTAGCCTAACATTATACATTCTACTTACAGTTTTTACAAAAAATATTACAACATAAAACACACTACAAATATTACAATATAGTGATCATTAGACTTAAGTATGACTGTTCCCCCAAGCAAAAGTATCAAATGTGTTGGGTATAATGAATTGTTTGATGCCTTCATTACTTAAAGCAATTTTGTTCAGCAAATTGGTATGTAGCTGATGATTTTTACTTCTAAATACACACATTTTCTTATATAATACAGGTGGGTTACTAACTATACAGTTTTTATAATCACTAATATCTAATTCTTTACTAACAACATTCTTTTTCACTCCTTTTAATTTTTTTACTACTACAATTGTCATGTAGCTGTATGATTTAGATTTCGTGCCTACAAAGGTGTCTATAATAACACCAGCACATTCATCCTTAAATTTCCCAAGAACCTTTTTGTTTACTAGAGGCACATGGTAAATATTATCCTCGGGGTAGTCACTTGTATCAAACTTATTTAGCTGAGTTTTGATATCCTCATAAAAATCATCAGTTTTAAACTCATAAATAAAAGAATCTGAGTCTGTGTAGAGTAATTTAGCATTATCAAGATAGTTTTTCTTTACATAATCATAGTGAAATTCATACATAAGTGTTTTTGACAATTCCAGAATGGTGTAACCCACATATATGGGTTTGTTGTAAGTTACTTTAAGACGATTCATTTGTATTACAACTAAATCCTCATGAATAATTGAACAGCTATGAATGTTAGCCTTTCTTATTAAGTTGCTCGCACCATACCTTTTACCAACATTCTCCCACTTTGTTGTCAGCTTTACATCAACTCGTTTATCAACATTCTCCATAGTCTTTCCAAAAACACTATTATTCATGAGTTTATAAAAATCTTTTTCAAACGCGTTTGTTGACTGTGTTCTTAAAATATTGTTTAGATCAACATACGGTTTGAGCCATGCTGACTGATGAAATTGCTATACGCGATGAATTTTAGTTGATTTCAACCCATGCTGTAGACACTGTTTCAGGTTTTGATAATGTATTACATATTTACATTTATCATTTACATTAGCAGTTGTCATTTTTGTTCGTGATGTGTTGTATGGAGATTTCATATTCTCAGGACAAAATGGTAAATCATTATGATCACCATGTAACCCTTTAGGGTACTCAAGATTTACCTCTAAAATATGTCCTTTATCATCGTTATCATTAAGAGTGTCAACATGTAAGACATCAATTTCAGGTTGTGTCAGCCAGCGAAAATCTTTCAGTGGTAGATATTGACTCATAGCTTAATCATATTGGTTATTTGCATCGAGGTAGACAATATACTTTGACTCTTCACAAGGGTTGTAGCTAGGCATGTATTTATTATTCGCTTTAGAGTACCGTCCACTACATTGGCTTAATCCACCTCGAATTGATGTTTTTATAAAATTGATCATGTCTATATCAGTCATCAATTCTAAATTTACTTGTGTTTTTTTTTCAACATTGAACCGAAACATAACCCAGGAGCAGTGAAATACTGACAAGGATCAAGGTCATAAGTTTTCATACAAACATTCCGGAAATTTTTAAAAACATCTGCTAATAACAACACATCTGTCTTCAAATATATGTCTGAAAATTCTCCTTAAGTTTGAATGTCGAACTGTGTTCATACACGTTGTGCATGTAGATATTCCTGATCACTGATATGACTTGTGTTTAATGAACTGTAAAATGCATCTTTCGGTGGTAAAGAACACTCCTCAAGACGTTCCACACAGTTAATATATTCATAAGGGAATATACCCTTTAGACGAATCAAATTGAAATCATCTTCTTTAGGAAAGACACGTTGAATTTCACGAAACTGATCTGATTTTTAATTTCTAGCCAGCTTATCAAGAGTACTCGGCATTAAGCGGAATGAATCTAAAAATCGCAGTTTTATAGTTTTTTATTGACAGTTTTCATGTATTTTGTGAACGATATGTATTGTTCCTTATTATTTGCAATCACATCAATTTTCACATCTGAAGCTCCAAATTCTTTAACGGTAAAGTGGTTAACGTATTTGCTACCGTTATGTAGAATGACTGGAATGAATTTACTTACTCTATAATTTAAATTACATTCTTGGTGAGCAGCACCGCGATATTTCCCTGTTAAATGGTCAAGATCGCGAACCCTGTCTGTATATAAAGATTCATCACATATAAAACAATTAGTTTCAGTTTCAAAACCCATTTGCTGTGATGATGTTAGTGGCTCCATTGGAATGTTCGTATTTAAATTAGAGGATATACGGATGGCATCTTTCTCAAGCCTTTCCATAAAAACTTTAGGTGCATCAGGTCCTCTATTCAGCTCAAACTTATTTAAAGAGTCATCATAGCTACATTTAATATAATATGCAAAGCTAAAAGGTTCATGAATGTGAGTAGTGTTGGTGAAAGGCTGGGCTGTATTCGATGAACATGTATTAAATGGTTTTAGCAAAGCCTCAAAGTCAGCATATATAACAAATGGTACTCGAAGCTCTTTCTCATAAACCTAAAATTTTAGAATGTTTATTTTAGGAGTCGGTAATACCGTACACATATTATTATATCCCCATTTTTGGTGTTGAGTTAGTTGATCCTCTTTTCTAAAATATAGCAAGCAACCATCACTCAACCACTTTTTACATTTATCTTTTGATATCTGACTACCGACAAGTCCACTTAAATGTTTTATCCAACAATAGTGGGCATTTTCACCTTTAGTTATGTTAAGTAAATTTAAATGAATATCCTTTTTTCCTGATTATAATATAGAGGACCTACCATTCTCTTATTTTCAATTTCATAAACATCAATACTTACATTGTTCAGCTTTTCAAAACGTTGAATGTCTTTTATCGCCATAGGAAATTCCATTTATTTTAAATATAACACTGAAGAATAGTGAGGATATGATGATATTCTCATCGTGTCCCTCACTGCTGGATGGAGAGCTGAGGTTACAGCCCATGCAAAGCATGCGTCATCATTATTCATAACGTTTACACAAGCATGCTTACGTTTGATCCATCCTGGCAAATAAATGTATGATGATGCTCGAAGGGGGTTGTATTTATTCATGTTGGTTTCTAAATAAAGTACTTCAACCAACGCCCAGCCTGACTCCCTTTCCTGGAACTCTTCACTCTTCACAATGATAGCACTTAAAATATTTTTGTATATATCACTAATATTAGTTGATTCGCTAACAATTATGTTTTTTGTATTAAAAGATTTGATATCTGTAATTTCACCTTCACTCCCAGTTTTTACATAGAGTCCAAAAAGTTCAAAATTCATTTTAATTGTTTTATGCTCTACTAAAACATTTTCTACCAAGCCAAACACAGTAGGTTGAACATTTTTTAAAAATGATTCAATACTTTGAGTTTTTCTTTACTATAAAGTCTATAACTAGCAATTCGACTTTTAAATGCACTACCAATTTGTTGAATATAACCAGAATTTCTTTCATGGCAAGCGTTATTTTTATGACGAACACTGCGTAAATGTCCATAAATGATTGAAGAAGGTATATCCATATTACATACATTACAATGTGTTATCGAAGGTTCACCATTCTTCTTTCTTTTTGTTGCACAACTATTTTCACAATCTTGAGAACGTTTATGCTTTTGAGCATTACATTCATTTAAAGGTTCCGTGCTAGTTGATGGTTTTACAGATTTCAATTCCTGTTATTCTCCATGCACTTCAACCATGTGGGATTGATATCGCTTTACAGCAGAAAAACCAAGTTCGCAAACTGAACAAGAAAATGGTGCTGAACTAACATGCTTTAAATTTACATGCCGTCCAAGACTATCCTGTCTGTTAAATGACATAGCACAATTACTGCACACAAACATTTTAATGTCATGTTTAGCATTTGCATGTCGTTGTAGGCTGTCTGGTCTTGAGAACTGTTTCTTAAATTCACCACACCTGAACATGATGATCACTGTCGAAATTACCTATAAAAGAAAGAAATCATAAATGTTAATAAATCATAAAACAAAGTACAATATAAATAGTTTAATTATATTCCAGTCAATGGTTATAGCAGGGTATTTAAATCGATCATCTGTGAATTCCTAGCAAGTCTAACTTCATGTAGTTCTAACTGGGGGTTATTATATACCACAGTCACCGACACCTAGCGGTGAACATTGGAACTTGATAAGAGGGGGTAGAAACCAGCGGTCGCCAGTTAAGTGAGCTAGGTGTGACGTCATAGCCAGTCTTAAAGCAAGTCTTAACTTGTAGAACATGTCACGTGATAGAAACCAGCGATAGCCAGTTAAGTGAGCTAAGTGCGACGTCATAGCCAGTCTTAAAACAAGTCTAAACTTGTAGAACATGCCACGTGATAGAAACTAGTAGCCACCAGTTAAGTGAGCTAAGTGTGACGTCATAGCCAGTCTTAAAACAAGTCTAAACTTGTAGAACATGTCACGTGATAGAAACCAGCAGCCACCAGTTAAGTGAGCTACGTGTGACGTCATAGTCAGTCATAAAGCAAGTCTAAACTTGCAAAACATGCCACGTGATAAGGTTAAGTTAGGTAAAGTTAGGTTATGTTAAGTGAAATGAGGTTAAGTCTTTAAATATTCCCTCTGTCACTGACACCTAGTAATGAACATTCATACTTAATAGAGCGGTAATCAAAATCTAACCTACAAATTTAGCTTTACACACCATGGTCAAGTAGTTCCAACTTTTGACTGCCAAACATACCATTTTCACTGACATGTAGTGGTGAACATTGGAAGATATCACTCTAGCTGTTTAAAAGTTGTTAGAGGGGCACTTCCCTTTTTATAATTTATCAACTGCTGCCACTGAATGAACAGATTATAGGAATCTGGTAACCTACAATTACCCAATTATCTGTAAACATCAATCAATCAATCAATAAATACATTCCAATCAATAACTTCAACATCAATTAGTAATAAAAGACTACAATCCATTAATAATAAGTACTTACCTTGCAAAATAATTTAATGATTTTCTACCGAAAGGCTTTTTACAACTCTTGAGCAGTAATAGAGCACTGTTCACTCAAAGCGAGTAATAAAGTTTGACAGTAGGGAAATATATGACACCTCTCTTATATAAGCTCTCATCGCTCGTGTCAGCAGATTTGCAGATCATTGCAATTCCTTTCCCAATACAGCTGAGAGTCCAAAGTACACTAGGAACACCTGTGTGGTATCCAATGACTGCTGACTTTGCATGATCATCACCCATTGTCTTAATGAACACTTGCGGTTTCAAATTACTGCAGCGTTAGTCATAGCAACAGATCAGTGCGCTCTCTGCCATGTCTGTAATATGACATAGGAAATAACAAGACTTCTTACTATATGCATTATTCTCTTTCAACTACAAATGACTCGTTAGAACACATCCATCCACCAAGTTAGATCCCTTGACCTACCCTCAAATGGCATGTGCCTCGTGTTCTAGTGTGTGTTTGCCTGTGTGTGTGCATTAGCCCTAGCACTAGAACATATTCATTCACCAAGTTTTGCACTTAGACCCTTTCACATAATTTGAATAAATTAATGGGTTAGTCCATAGGGACCAGTCCAAAGGGATCAGTCAAAAGGGAATCATCAACAAGGTCCCGCCCACAAGGACCTGTCAACAAGGACCCGTCCAAGGGGCTAGTCAATAGGGATCAGTCCAAAGGGACAAATCAACAATGACAGGGCCTCTGGCCTCAAGATCTTACTTACATGACCCTATTTGATTATTGGTTTGCCTATCGATAAGCGTCGCTTGGAAAACTCTTTGATCACCCCTCGTGGGTTGGGTTACGTTACACTACAGCCGCCATCTTTAAAAACCCCGCCCTCTTACAAAAGCCATGAGTGGACATGCTTAAAAAACAAGAAACAAGCATGTTAATTCATAGTGGTATTTTACAGTACACATGCACTTTATGTAGAACAACGTTTAATTCCTTATTGGCATTCAAACTCTCACATGTTGCACTTGGAAAGCGAGCTTCTCTAGAAAATACACTTTCACCCCCTAGCAGGGGTACGTTTTATTTTGGGGTTGAAATATGTTGTCCATTGGAAAGGGGGTGTCAGCCCAAGTTCAACGACACCTCATTTGTTAAAATCCGACCATGCGTTCGAGAGATATCGCGTCGCCGCCATCTTGTGTGGTGGCGGTGGCATCTGAACCCGTACAAACACACTACTCTTACCCGCTATTATTTTTATCTCTAATGAAGTGTTAATATACAATTCCTGTAATATTACAGCATTGAGATTAGTGAACAATGACTGCACTCACAAACAACAACAAAGAGAAAAATGAAATTTGCATGGTGTATAGCAATAGTTATGTCATAAATAACAGGAACATTACGAATGTTCTTTCATTCACTTTCACTCTCACTCTCACTTTCACTCTCACAGTTGGTACAGATAATAGTTTTCGTAGAATGAGCCTTGCAGACGTATTTGGAACATCTGCAGCAAACTATTGTCACTTTGGTCATCTTGGATTTTTCCTTCTTAGTGTGAATTGATTTCAAACCCCGATGACATCTTCCTCTTGTGTATGATGGAGCAGAAGCAATTGTTGATGTAGTACCGGATAATGACCTTCCAAGAACACTTTCCATAGCTGATATGAAAGGTTTATTCATACCAAGAATGTTCTCTGCCCTGTCTTCTGCAAGTGGTCTTAAAAGCTGTTGCCCCAACTCTAGCATATACAGCCTCCTGAGATTCGGTTTCTTCTTATTCCAGTCAGGGTTATATTTTATGAATATGGTGCAGGCATTTATACAAGCAATATCTATTAGGGTGAGGAACACAGAAAGTGGCATCTTCTCGTATCTCGTTTTACAGAGAGATGTCTTGCCATTTGCTCAACACTATCTACACCTCCTTTTGTACCTTTATAATACTATCATTACTTCTTCCACTTTTGATGCACTGTTTTGTGATGTTACTTAATTGAATTTCTCAACTTATCACTTCATTAAAATTGGATTATCAATTTCTAAATATTTTACACGTCCCATTATTATATAATTACGTAGCTGATATACATTAACGATTTTGAACAGCGAACGGAGATAACCAACAAACAGATTTGCGGACTATGTGCTGAAGCAAAATTTCCCATGCGCAAAATTTATTGATGTGACTGGTATCTCAGTTAGGATGTGATACAATGTTCAAACTTCAGATTAATTCATATATGTATGAACGATATAATTATGTTTTTCAGCAAGTATGTGTCCTGAAGCAAACCTTTCCTATGTCCAAAATTTATTGAAATAACTGGTATCTCAGGTGGTTATGGTACGACCAAGTATTTCACACATCCTATAATTATTTATTGATTCTTTTTGTGACATTTCATTTATTCAAATTAATGACTTTTTGTAAGGGTATAGGCCTACATTCTATTTTTAGTTTTTGTTAAGATACCGTAGTTTCTATGATTTTTCACGCTGAGGAAGTTATCATTGATGTAACGAAACATGTACGTGTCAATTCAATTATTAAACTACTTTCTAGTGTTTGACAAGGCGGCATTTATGATTTAAGATTTATTTACAAGAAAACACATGCCGTATTATAAATACCACTCAAAAGACTCCATCTTTCATACACTGCTACTTGTCCTCTCTTTCTCACGAGAAAAAAAAACTACTGCCAACTGTCACATCCTCCCACCGTTGAGGAATGACATCCTCAACATCTCCACATATCTTGAAGGAACATTGACAGTTCTACCCAAACGTGTGGTCGTTGGGGGTTGAACACCAGTTCCAGTCGGCTCTCCTAATGCAGTAGCTGTTTTCTTATTCAAGCCAGCCCTCAAAGGTGTGCTGTCTTCATCAGGTAATTCTAGTGGGTAAAGTCGCTGTATGGGTCTCAATAATTCTCCTTTAGATGTAAAAACCCTTGCAAGTCTTTTAATACCTTCAGTTCCAGGGAAAAAGCCCACAATTTTTCCAAGGGGCCAATCTATCCTCTTAGTGCCATCTGATCCAACTAGGACAATGTCACCTCTCTAGAACAAAAGAGTTGGTTTATAACTTGGTTTACCGAGTTCCAAAAGTCCCAGATATCATTTCTTCAATGCCATTCTTAGGTTCAGAACATGACGAATTTGTTGATTCAGGGTTATAGCTTCCAATGCATCACATTCTGGAATTCCTGTTGTTTTAATTTCTTGTAGAAAGCAGGCAGGGGTGAGTGGACTTATATCTTCGCATCCATAAGTCAGATATGTTAGCGGTCTTGCATTTATGGTGGCTTCGATACTGCAGAGAAGGGTAAGCATTTCTTGGTGAGTTAGACGGCTTTACCCAAAACACGTTTCACATGCTGTTTAATAAGACGTAATAACCTTTCCCTGAAGCCTCCCTACCAAGAAGCACGAGGGGGATTAAATCTCCAAGTAACACGTTCAACGGAATAGCGTTTAGAAATATTTTCCCAGTCAACATTTTGAAACGCGTTATCTGTACCCGTGACATTTGTACCATTGTCTGAGTAAATGACAGAGAGACGTCCTCTTCTTGCTACAAACCACCGGAGCGCTTACAGAAACGCCTCCGTGGAAAGAGAAGTAAACATTTCGAGATGCACAGCGCGATACACCGCACATTTGAAAACCACAATCCAAGCTTTACTTTCATCACACTGGAACACTGGACCCGCCAAGTCCACTCCTATCACTTCAAATACACAGGCTTCCCGTATGCGGTCCAGGGGCAGAGAGGCCTGAGCAATTCCGCTATGTTGTCCATCATGCCTCTGGCACTTGACAAATACACAGGCTTCCCGTATGCGGTCCAGGGTCAGAGAGGCCTGAGCAATTCCACTATGTTGTCCATCATGCCTCTGGCACTTCGCAAATACACAAGCTTCCCGTATGCGGTCCAGGGGCAGAGAGGCCTGAGCAATTCCGCTCTGTTGTCCATCAAGGCTCTGGCACTTGACAAATACACAGGCTTCCCGCATGCGGTCCAGGGGCAGAGAGGCCTGAGCAATTCCGCTATGTTGTCCATCATGCCTCTGGCACTTGGCAAATACACAGGCTTCCCGTATGCGGTCCAGGGGCAGAGAGGCCTGAGAAATTCCGCTATGTTGTCTATCATGCCTCTGGCACTTGGCAAATACACAGGCTTCCCGTATGCGGTCCAGGGGCAGAGAGGCCTGAGCAATTCCGCTATGTTGTCCATCATGCCTCTGGCACTTGGCAAATACACAGGCTTCCCGTATGCGGTCCAGGGGCAGAGAGGCCTGAGCAATTCCGCTATGTTGTCCATCATGCCTCTGGCACTTGGCAAATACACAGGCTTCCTGTATGCGGTCCAGGGGCAGAGAGGCCTGAGCAATTCCGCTATGTTGTCCATCATGCCTCTGGCACTTGACAAATACACAGGCTTCCCTTATGCGGTCCAGGGGCAGAGAGGCCTGAGCAATTCCGCTATGTTGTCCATCACGCCTCTGGCACTTGGCAAATACACAGGCTTCCCGTATGCGGTCCAGAGACAGAGAGGCCTGAGCAATTCCACTATGTTGTCCATCACGCCTCTGGCACTTGACAAATACACAGGCTTCCCGTATGCGGTCCAGGGGCAGAGAGGGCTGAGCAATTCCGCTATGTTGTCCATCATGCCTCTGGCACTTGGCAAATACACAGGCTTCGCGTATGCGGTCCAGGGGCCGAGTGGCCTGAGCAATTCCGCTATGTTGTCCATCATGCCTCTGTCATTTGACAAATACACAGGCTTCCCGTATGCAGTCCAGGGGTAGAGAGGCCTGAGCAATTCCACTATGTTGTCCATCATGCCTCTGTCATTTGACAAATACACAGGCTTCTCGTATGCGGTCCAGGGGCAGAGAGGCCTGAGCAATTCCGCTATGTTGCCTATCATGCCTCGGGCACTTGACAAATTCACAGGCTTCCCGTATGCGGTCCAGGGGCAGAGAGGCCTGAGCATTTCTGCTATGTTGTCAATCATGCCTCTGGCACTTGACAAATACACAGGCTTCCCGTGTGCGGTCCAGGGGCAGAGAGACCTGAGCAATTCCAGTATGTTGTCCATGAAGCCTCTGGCACTTGACAAGTACACAGGCTTCCCGTATGTGGTCCAGGGGCAGAGAGGCCTGAGCAATTCCGCTATGTTGTCCATCATGCCTCTGGCACATGACAAATACACAGGCTTGCCGTATGCGGTCCAGGGACTGAGAGGCCTGAGCAATTCCACTATGTTGTCCATCACGCCTCTGGCACTTGACAAATACACAGGCTTCCCGTATGCGGTCCAGGGGCAGAGAGGGCTGAGCAATTCCGCTATGTTGTCCATCATCCCTCTGGCACTTGGCAAATACACAGGCTTCGCGTATGCGGTCCAGGGGCAGAGAGGCCTGAGCAATTCCGCTATGTTGTCCATCATGCCTCTGGCACTTGGCAAATACACAGGCTTCCCGTATGCGGTCCAGGGGCAGAGAGGCCTGAGAAATTCCGCTATGTTGTCCATCATGCCTCTGGCACTTGGCAAATACACAGGCTTCCCGCATGCGGTCCAGGGGCAGAGAGGCCTGAGCAATTCCGCTATGTTGTCCATCATGCCTCTGGCACTTGGCAAATACACAGGCTTCCCGTATGCGGTCCAGGGGCAGAGAGGCCTGAGCAATTCCGCTATGTTGTCCATCATGCCTCTGGCACTTGGCAAATACACAGGCTTCCTGTATGCGGTCCAGGTGCAGAGAGGCCTGAGCAATTCCGCTATGTTGTCCATCATGCCTCTGGCACTTGACAAATACACAGGCTTCTCGTATGCGGTCCAGGGGCAGAGAGGCCTGAGCAATTCCACTATGTTGTCCATCACGCCTCTGGCACTTGGCAAATACACAGGCTTCCCATATGCGGTCCAGGGGCGCAGAGGCCTGAGCAATTCCGCTATGTTGTCCATCATGCCTCTGGCACATGACAAATACACAGGCTTCCTGTATGCGGTCCAGGGGCAGAGAGGCCTGAGCAATTCCGCTATGTTGTCCATCATGCCTCTGGCACTTGGCAAATACACAGGCTTCCCGTATGCGGTCCAGGGGCAGAGAGGGCTGAGCAATTCCGCTAAGTTGTCCATCAAGGCTCTGGCCCTTGACAAATACACAGGCTTCCCGTGTGCGGTCCAGGGGCAGAGAGGCCTCAGCAATTCCGCTATGTTGTCCATCATGCCTCTGGCACTTGACAAATACACAGGCTTCCCTTATGCGGTCCAGGGGCAGAGAGGCCTGAGCAATTCCGCTATGTTGTCCATCACGCCTCTGGCACTTGGCAAATACACAGGCTTCCCGTATGCGGTCCAGAGACAGAGAGGCCTGAGCAATTCCACTATGTTGTCCATCACGCCTCTGGCACTTGACAAATACACAGGCTTCCCGTATGCGGTCCAGGGGCAGAGAGGGCTGAGCAATTCCGCTATGTTGTCCATCATGCCTCTGGCACTTGGCAAATACACAGGCTTCGCGTATGCGGTCCAGGGGCCGAGAGGCCTGAGCAATTCCGCTATGTTGTCCATCATGCCTCTGTCATTTGAAAAATACACAGGCTTCCCGTATGCAGTCCAGGGGTAGAGAGGCCTGAGGATTTCCACTATGTTGTCCATCATGCCTCTGTCATTTGACAAATACACAGGCTTCTCGTATGCGGTCCAGGGGCAGAGAGGCCTGAGCAATTCCGCTATGTTGCCTATCATGCCTCAGGCACTTGACAAATTCACAGGCTTCCCGTATGCGGTCCAGGGGCAGAGAGGCCTGTGCAATTCCGCTATGTTGTCCATCATGCCTCTGGCACTTGACAAATACACAGGCTTCCCGTATGCGGTCCAGGGGCAGAGAGGCCTGAGCATTTCTGCTATGTTGTCAATCATGCCTCTGGCACTTGACAAATACACAGGCTTCCCGTGTGCGGTCCAGGGGCAGAGAGACCTGAGCAATTCCAGTATGTTGTCCATCATCCCTCTGGCACTTGGCAAATACACAGGCTTCGCGTATGCGGTCCAGGGGCAGAGAGGCCTGAGCAATTCCGCTATGTTGTCCATCATGCCTCTGGCACTTGGCAAATACACAGGCTTCCCGTATGCGGTCCAGGGGCAGAGAGGCCTGAGAAATTCCGCTATGTTGTCCATCATGCCTCTGGCACTTGGCAAATACACAGGCTTCCCGCATGCGGTCCAGGGGCAGAGAGGCCTGAGCAATTCCGCTATGTTGTCCATCATGCCTCTGGCACTTGGCAAATACACAGGCTTCCCGTATGCGGTCCAGGGGCAGAGAGGCCTGAGCAATTCCGCTATGTTGTCCATCATGCCTCTGGCACTTGGCAAATACACAGGCTTCCTGTATGCGGTCCAGGTGCAGAGAGGCCTGAGCAATTCCGCTATGTTGTCCATCATGCCTCTGGCACTTGACAAATACACAGGCTTCTCGTATGCGGTCCAGGGGCAGAGAGGCCTGAGCAATTCCACTATGTTGTCCATCACGCCTCTGGCACTTGGCAAATACACAGGCATCCCATATGCGGTCCAGGGGCGCAGAGGCCTGAGCAATTCCGCTATGTTGTCCATCATGCCTCTGGCACATGACAAATACACAGGCTTCCTGTATGCGGTCCAGGGGCAGAGAGGCCTGAGAAATTCCGCTATGTTGTCCATCATGCCTCTGGCACTTGGCAAATACACAGGCTTCCCGTATGCGGTCCAGGGGCAGAGAGGGCTGAGCAAATCCGCTAAGTTGTCCATCAAGGCTCTGGCCCTTGACAAATACACAGGCTTCCCGTGTGCGGTCCAGGGGCAGAGAGGCCTCAGCAATTCCGCTATGTTGTCCATCATGCCTCTGGCACTTGACAAATACACAGGCTTCCCTTATGCGGTCCAGGGGCAGAGAGGCCTGAGCAATTCCGCTATGTTGTCCATCACGCCTCTGGCACTTGGCAAATACACAGGCTTCCCGTATGCGGTCCAGAGACAGAGAGGCCTGAGCAATTCCACTATGTTGTCCATCACGCCTCTGGCACTTGACAAATACACAGGCTTCCCGTATGCGGTCCAGGGGCAGAGAGGGCTGAGCAATTCCGCTATGTTGTCCATCATGCCTCTGGCACTTGGCAAATACACAGGCTTCGCGTATGCGGTCCAGGGGCCGAGAGGCCTGAGCAATTCCGCTATGTTGTCCATCATGCCTCTGTCATTTGAAAAATACACAGGCTTCCCGTATGCAGTCCAGGGGTAGAGAGGCCTGAGGATTTCCACTATGTTGTCCATCATGCCTCTGTCATTTGACAAATACACAGGCTTCTCGTATGCGGTCCAGGGGCAGAGAGGCCTGAGCAATTCCGCTATGTTGCCTATCATGCCTCAGGCACTTGACAAATTCACAGGCTTCCCGTATGCGGTCCAGGGGCAGAGAGGCCTGTGCAATTCCGCTATGTTGTCCATCATGCCTCTGGCACTTGACAAATACACAGGCTTCCCGTATGCGGTCCAGGGGCAGAGAGGCCTGAGCATTTCTGCTATGTTGTCAATCATGCCTCTGGCACTTGACAAATACACAGGCTTCCCGTGTGCGGTCCAGGGGCAGAGAGACCTGAGCAATTCCAGTATGTTGTCCATGAAGCCTCTGGCATTTGACAAGTACACAGGCTTCCCGTATGTGGTCCAGGGGCAGAGAGGCCTGAGCAATTCCGCTATGTTGTCCATCATGCCTCTGGCACATGACAAATACACAGGCTTGCCGTATATGGTCCAGGGACAGAGAGGCCTGAGCAATTCGACTATGTTGTCCATCACGCCTCTGGCACTTGACAAATACACAGGCTTCCCGTATGCGGTCCAGGGGCAGAGAGGGCTGAGCAATTCCGCTATGTTGTCCATCATGCCTCTGGCACTTTGCAAATACACAGGCTTCGCGTATGCGGTCCAGGGGCCGAGAGGCCTGAGCAATTCCGCTATGTTGTCCATCATGCCTTTGTCATTTGACAAATACACAGGCTTCTCGTATGCAGTCCATGGGCAGAGAGGCCTGAGCAATTCCATTATGTTGTCCATCATGCCTCTGTCATTTGACAAATACACAGGCTTCTCGTATGCGGTCCAGGGGCAGAGAGGCCTGAGCAATTCCGCTATGTTGCCTATCATGCCTCAGGCACTTGACAAATTCCCAGGCTTCCCGTATGCGGTCCAGGGGCAGAGAGGCCTGAGCAATTCCGCTATGTTGTCCATCATGCCTCTGGCACTTGACAAATACACAGGCTTCCCGTATGCGGTCCAGGGGCAGAGAGGCCTCAGCATTTCTGCTATGTTGTCCATCATGCCTCTGGCACTTGACAAATACACAGGCTTCCCGTATACGGTCCAGGGGCAGAGAGACCTGAGCAATTCCACTATGTTGTCCATGAAGCCTCTGGCACTTGACAAGTACACAGGCTTCCCGTATGTGGTCCAGGGGCAGAGAGGCCTGAGCAATTCCGCTATGTTGTCCATCATGCCTCTGGCACATGACAAATACACAGGCTTGCCGTATGCGGTCCAGGGGCAGAGAGGCCTGAGCAATTCCGCTATGTTGTCCATCATGCCTCTGGCACATGACAAATACACAGGCTTCCTGTATGCGGTCCAGGGGCAGAGAGGCCTGAGAAATTCCGCTATGTTGTCCATCATGCCTCTGGCACTTGACAAATTTTCTTATAATTTTTCTAACTGTCCTCCTTCCATCGATGATCAAGAAGCGTTTTCTCAGATGATTAAGAAGAAGTTGTATTCCAATGTGATCCATAATCAGGCGAGAAGTGACGACATGGTTCGCCGGAAGAATCATTGGGAACCTGAATTGCCTCATATCTTCTCGCAGTTAAAGTCTCGTTTTAACCTGAGAACACCATCTTCCAGGCGCGGATGTAATATAGACAGCCGTTTATCAACTAATCCATGGTAGCTTTCTCGTTGATTATATCATTGAACTTAATTTCAGCCTTTTCAAACTCTTCAACTTGAAGATTTGATGTGATATCATCTCACGTCTGGGACAATTCTTACAGAAACGAAGACTCCATGCTATTAGATGAACTATTCTGTGATAGCTGGAAAAATACCTACCATACCAGAGGGGACCTTCATTGGTTACAGTCATAGAATTCACAGGGTTTTTCTTTATTTCCTTTGCGATACTCTCTTCGTAATACACCACTTTTGTTTGAGGCCAACAGTCTGGAAATTCATACAACCTAGAAGGTCCCTCCCTCCACCGAAAGGCCATTAATTGCGATGCAGAATAGCCACGTGAGAGTGGATCAGCTGGATTCAATGAACCTGGAATATGTCGCCAGCAGTTTGAATTGGTCAAGTTCCAGATCTCATTCACACGATTGCGGACAAACACCGACCAGTTCTCAGTCCTGCAGATCCATGCTAGAATTGTGGACGAGTCAGACCAGAGCAAACACTCATGAACTTTCAGTGACAAACAAAAGAAAACCACTCGCTGCATAAAATGTGTTGTTGGGTTAGACGTAAAGTGTTTTGTAGATTACCACACTAAGGAGTGGATGAGATAATGGATGCAGTATATTGGGAAGTGATCATCATCATCATCATCATCATGTACAGTTTCCAGCCCCAGGCTGGGTCTGTTTGGAACATAAGCCTCGCCACTTAGTCCTTTCTTCCCAACACCTCTCCGCTGTCACTCTGGTCCAGTCCTCGCCTCTCTTCTTGACACATTCCTCCACTCCTTTCAGCCGTCTATCTCTTGGTCTTCCCCTGGGTCGTTTCTTCTGCATCTGCATCTCATGTATCCTCTTGGGAATCTTCTTCTCATCCATTCTCTTTAAGTGTCCATACCACCTCAGTCTTGATGTCTCAATCCTACCTTGCAAGGGCTCCTCTTTCACTATTTCCCTGACCTTCTCATTCCTCACCCTGTCTCTTCTTGTTACTCCGATCCTACTTCGCAGGAACTTCATTTCACCTGCCTGTATTCTGCTTATGTCTCTTTTCTTCATTGTCCACGTTTATGAAGCATAGGTCAGTATCGGGATATAGTAGCTTCTGTATAACACTCACTTGCTTTTTTGTGGGACATCTTTATTCCACACTAAGCTCCTAATGCTTCTCAGAAATGATTCTGCCTGTCTGCCACGTTCCGTAATCTCTTTGTCATTTCTCCCATTTTCCTCCACTATACTTCCCAAGTACTTGAGACTTTCCACCTTCTTCAGCTGTCCACCTCCAAGTGTTATCCCACTCATTGGTCTGTCCTTTTTCCGGGTCGTTAACAGGATCTCACATTTACTGATGTTGAACTTCCATCCGTACTCTCCCACTGTTTCTTCCCAAGCCTTCAGTTGCTCCTGAATTTCCTCTTCCTTGTTTCCCCAGACCATGAGATCATCTGCAAACACCATTGCTTTCATCTTATCTTCTCCTATCTTTCCTGCTATCCGTGTCATTACCTCGTCCATAACCACAATAAAGAGAAGGGGTGACAGCGCACTACCCTGTTTGAGGCCACTCATTTGTCTGAACCAGTCTGTTATCTCCCCTCCAACTTTCACACAACTCACACTTCCACAATACATCTCCTTCACTCTGCCTACAGTCCCTTTTTCCACTCCCATGTTTTCCATTGCTTCCAAAACCTTCTCCCTACACACACTATCACAGGCCTTTTCGATGTCCAGGAAGGCCATCAACAGATCCTCTCCAAATTCGTAGTGGTGTTCCTGGAGCTGTCTCACTGAAGTGATAATGTTGTAAAATGGCTGTAAATTGTAAATTAAAATGCTTTCAGACATCTTCGCTTTTCAGTACCAAGTTGTACATGTATTATCCTATCGTCCTATAAATAGGTCGGGACATTTTGTACAAACTAACAATAAGAGAATAATAAATCGGTATGCACATCGATATTTAACGGTAATTTAGAGGAAATTTTGTTCGACAAACTCAGTTTTTCCAAAATATAATAATTCAGGATTATCTTTACAGTTTCCTCGGCCTAGGCAGCTATTACAGGAAATGTATCCACAACTTCGCACGCATAGCCAAACCACTCACAGATCTAACACAACTAAAACACTATTCATATTCACGGAAGAACATACAAACACATTTAACACACTAAAACATAAACTCACAACACCGGAATTACTACATCACATTGACGAGACAAAACCCACATTCATACACGTTGATGCCAGCCAGTATGGTATCGGAGCAGCATTAATACAGGAGCACAGAGACAAACACAGACACCATGTTGCTTATGCTAGCATACGACTTACACAAACAGAATCTAGGTACTCCTGGGCGGTGAACTATTTTCGTACACACATATACGGAATATATTTCACAGTAATCACAGACCACTCCAGCCTCACACAATGGGATAGATTTAAGAATCCCAACTCCCGATTGAACACATTCATATTCAAACTGTTTGACTATGAATTTGACGTGAAACACCGCAAGCGCGCTACACATGCAGACGCTGACGCTTCATCACGGCTTCCCATCCTTGACGCTCCCAATGAAGGCAAACACAACCAATAGGACAGCATTCGTAAATACTCCATTGCACAACAGAACATCAGACAAGCACAAACAGAGGTTGCACACCTCAAACAAATCAGGGATGCTTTACACAATTTTGACAATGCAGACAAAAAACACGCACGATTGGCACGCAGATTCATTTTGACAGATTCAAGTATACTGAAATGCAAGCCAACCGTCACACACGATAACACGCCAAACGCCGTACCAGTCTCACTTAAACACAAATTTTTACTGATTATCAAGACTTACCCCTCGGCGGTGCACATCAAGGAACACACAAGACATATCACAAGATCAGGGCTAAATATTACTGAAATAAAATGAAAACAGACATAAACAACTTAATCAAAACATGCCACACTTACCAAGAATGCAAAAACAGGGCGGGAAAACCACAAGGTTTCTTGCAGCCTATACCAGCTGGGGATATCTTACACAGCATAGGTATAAACATCAAGGGACCCATATGCAAATCGAAACACGGTAACAAGTACATACCCGTAGCAACAGAATACCTCACAGAATGCATAAACACCAGAGCCGTACCCAAAGCAGACACACAACACGTAGCAGGATTTCTCATTGACATCATTACACGATACGGCACATTTCAGACATTACTCTCAGACAGGGGAACTGTATTCATAGCCAAAGTTACACAACCGCTCCCCATACAAATGGTCTCACTGAGGCAATGAGCAAGATCATTGGCAAGGCGCTCCCTATGTTTACAAACGACATAAGAGGCAACTGGGACCAATACTTCCCTTTGATCACATTTAGCTACAACACATCGTAATTCACTGCCACATTTCCTACTACAAGGATATTATCTCAGAATCCCAATATATAATATACACATGGCAGAGGATAAACTCACAGACTACAGGGCGAGAATTACACATCTAAACACAGCTAGACAAATGGCCAAAGAGAATATAACTTAAGCACAACGCATACAAAAGACAGCACATGACAAGATACAAGTACACTAGGAATGCAGAACCAGCCAATCAGTAATGGTATGGGCTCCTAGCCGGAGGAAAAACCTGTCAGAGTTACTCATACCAAAATGGAAGGGCCCTTACAGTATATAACGAAAAGTTTTAGAACTCAATTACCTCATCAACATTAGACACAATCACAAAATCACACGAGATAATGTACATATCCGTCGCATGAATTGGTACCACTGGGGGCACAACAAACTTACACAGAACCCAGAAAGGCAACAAAGAGAACCAGTAATCACTACAATAACATACGTTACCACACAGCCACCACAATTACACAGTTTATTAGAACAATTTCACGCACACACAATAACACAGGCTAACAGACAAACTTCACGAACACACGATAACACAGCCAGCACAATAACACAGGGTAACAGACAAACCTCACGAACACACATTAACACAGCCAGCACAATAACACAGGCTAACAGACAAAACCTCACGAACATACATTAACACAGCCAGCACTATAACACAGGCTAACAGACAAACTTTACGAACACACATTAACAAAGCCAGCACAATAACACAGGCTAACAGATAAACCTTACGAACACACATTAATACAGCCATCACAATAACACAGGTCATCAAACAGATCACGCTAAACACACAACATCCACATAAAATTACGCGGGTTATCAAACAAGATCACGCTGAACACACAGCCACCAAAACAATACAGGTTACCAGACAGATTACAAAGAATACCATTACTGCAGCACAGAAAAACAGGACATCAGACGACCATAACAACGCAATACATCACAATCAGCATATACGTCACCCAGTGACATAACAATAGCGACGTGACGTTAGGCGACAAGCACAGCACGTCATCACTGCGGTCACCACGAACGGAAACGCCACCTACTGGACGTCTCCAGACAACCACAACGCCCAATCACCACAGGGAGTCACTATATCTTTCCAAACGGCCAGCAAACAGAGCAAAAGTTAGCCACGCCCACGTGCACCCACACCATGGCAGCCACGAAACCGTCCCAACCAACCAGCAAACAGAGCAAAAGATAGTCAAGCCCAAGTGCACCCGCACCGCGGCGGCCATTAAAACCGTCCCAACCAAACAGCACACAGAACGACACAACACGCGGTACGCGCGTGAACATTTAAACACACCAAGTCCTCAGTACTAACAGTTCACTAACGTACTAACGCAATAGACTAACAACATTAGCTCAACTACCAAATATGGGAACCAACCTCCATGCACTAACAGAATGAACAATTAACAGGCCAACTGATATGCATGCACTAATCTCACTAACCCATAAGGACACCATATGCAACTAGCCAACTAACTAAGAAAACGCCACACGATAACGAGGCACCGAAAAATCCACACAAACCCAAACACTCTGTCTCCAACAACGATCAACACGAAAACATCCATCAAAGAACCAAATAAACTACAGTACCCCACACGCAAATTGACATCCATCCCACACTGTACGTACCAGTCCCGATAAAACATACCACTACCAACCACCGCAATATCACAGGCCAAAAAACAAAGCTACTTGTATACAACCACAGGACCCCAACACATATACAGGGATCTAGAACAAATTAAGCCCCAATCACACATCCTCCGAACAGGCAAACGGCACAACACCCCCAAACCATCCCCCAAAACACCTACCTCACCTGCTACCCTTATACTGTACCAACTATGCAACTCACTAATCACGTTCTTACCAGCAAACAGACAGTACATTCAAGACACTTATACACATCTTGAAGCTCTTACTACCCCTAGAATATTAATCTACACACAGCATTGACCAACGAAAAGCGATACCCCCCCCCCCCCCAACGATCAAAAAGAAAGAACAGAAGAATAAATGATCAATACAACACATTACACAGACGTGTTCACGTGACACAAACAACAACACAGCGAATCAAGTAAAGTAGAATCAACAAGAATCAAGAACCAGGAATCAATAATCAAAATGAAGAGTCATTAATACAACACAATACACAATCATGCACAATAACACATTGCGTCAAGAATAGAAGAAGTATTACAAAGTTTATTTATTACAAAACATACAAGTCGTTCAACGCAATCACCAACAATTACACATTGCGCCAAGATGGAAGAATATGATAAAAAGATTTAAGAAAATATATTAATACAACATAGGACAAAAAACCTTCCAACGCACGCACAAACAATCACAGGTTACGTCAATAAAAGAAGAACATAACGAGAAGATATAGTACAAGACATCAAACAAGACGTGTCACGCATATTACAATTACACATCCCGTCAAGATCAAGAAAGAACCTCTGCGAAGATCAATGAACACAACACCTCATACTGAAGCGATCGCTCAAACACTACAAGAAAGAGAATATAAAGGACCAGCAATTGCAACACTTACATTACCATTAATATGACTAATATCACTAACATGCCAATTTTCCATTCCAGGAACATAATGAAAAAGACCTAAAACATGATCCTCGCAGTCACCTTCTTCACCATTCTCACAGGAACTGCAGCAGACACACACCAGGACCCATGAACCAAAATCACCACCGGCGTACATTGGAGGCTTACCCAAGGGCAAACCATATACCAGGGCAACATATCAATCAATTATAACATACCGACACATCAAACCCACATCCCCTCCCTGCCCTCGTACCACAAGACCAGTACCGCACACAACTCACAGATGAAAATCCACAACTTCACGCACTATGGGAAACCGTAGAGGACACAATCAAAATCCAAAACAACACAAACCACACCCAGACACAATACAATAAAACGCACCACTCACAACCACGACACAAGAGGGAAATAACGTTTATCGGGAACTTCCTCCAATACTGTTGCGGCGTCGCCACTACCGAAGACGAAAAACTTTACACATGACAGAACAACAAATTACGGACTACACAAATAATCTCATCAATATGATACACTCTAACCAAAATTACCTCACACAGAAAACATACAAACTCAACAATCTATCGCAAACCATTCAACAAACAATCGCGATAATCACAAACCATCGGGAGACACTCGCGAATACAACACAAAAATACATGGACTCACAAACGATAATACTCGCTTCCACCATCCAAATGATCGTGAGCAACACAATTAACGTATACAACATGAAAATGGACTGGACATACAGAAACAACACGACCTCACACTACGCAAACTAAATAAAATCCCAAAGAACACTATATCGGCAGACATCCTTACCACAGACCTCACACAATTAAACACTAAACTCCGCAGACATGGCAATCAATTACCGACACCCATACACCATATCTCATGGTGTTACACAAAGTCAATCTGCACATGCATCTACAGTGGAAACAAAATAAATGTCACAGTCAAGATACCCATTATCGGACTACACGTTATCTAGAAGCTATAACTGGTACAACTGGTACAACCACACGTGCACACTCATCCACGATCCGACACTCCTAGCTATCAACAAACGTGATACCCACGTATTAATGGGCAACACCCTCCCCAGCGTCATATCACAAATCAATGCACTCTACTATGTCCAAAGATTCCAGGGATACACAACCACACAGCCGGCCTGTGCCATCAATCTCTATAATAACGCTCCCACCAGAACATTCCTGGTCATACAGCTGCGACCTGGGTTCCAAACGTGCATTGATCACACAATCGGATTAGAAACTTTCATAGTAATGAACCCTACACCAGATATGAACATTATATGCACAAACACCTCAGAACCCCTTTCAGGGCCATTTTACAGAACGCTTCCAGCAGCCATCGAAATACGCCTCCCATTCCACTGCAAACTCACACTCAACACGGATACAGAGATACCCACGACATTCCCCTGCGACACCAAATTACCATAAGAACTCACAATCACTCATACCCTACCGGCCACATGGACAAGACACATAGAGATGAAGATACACGACTTTACACCCCTAAACAATAACCCATTACTCTACAACAATATCTCGGCAATACTCAATCACGACCGGTTCTCAACAATACTTACATCCAAGGTCACCCACAGGCCATTTTATTAACACGAACAACCCTTCCACATACCTTCACATTCACTAAACTGGTACAACACAAATAACCCCATAACAACCACCATGGTATGGAGCACCACGATCACTATCCTCGTAATGTATACCATAATCAAACAGATATCACTAGCCCGAACCCTACGGCATCTAAACACACAGAAAACACACCCTAATCCCAACTAACTCAGTACACAAGAAAGCTCCCGATCACCCGCACCTGTTACACGAAAATCACAGACACGCCCAGGCACCAATGTAGGCTAACCCAGCCAACGACCCCGAAGGGAACAGCACACACATCTCCACATAAGCTGGATGGACCAGAACTACCACCACAGCGAACTCCCACCGACAGGATGAAAAAGCAAACACGATATGACACAAAATCTAATTAACACAGACTTCTATGTTTCAGAAGACAGGCAGAGAATTTAATCCACACTATCTTTTTCAACTGCATTCCAGGAAGACACCAGCACGACAATTTTCGATAACTGTGGGCATCGAACATTGGACATGCAACTGCACACCGACGTAATTACACACATACAATACTTCCATCCATAAATATTATAGAGAGACTCCTTCGCTAAACCAATGCACACATGAAGCAACCATTACCTCACGCTATGTGTTACAGCATTAACACACGACGCAGCTCCAGCTTACAAACAAAATAACGCTGAGAGGTGACCCCGATACGGACAATCGAATAAGTAGCAGCGAGGACAGGACTCCAAGATCAGTTGCTACGGATTTGCTACCACCCGTATCTCCGACATCGCCGCTCTATACTGTATACGACAACATCATCATCAACACCAATCTCTGGGAGTGTACATAAGTGCTCCCAGCTCCTACCCTAAAACGAACCTTCATAACTTTGTAAGTTCAAGTTGCATTGATGGTTACCTGAATAAATCCCCAGACACAGTGCCTCCAGTGTTTGCACATAATCAGATGTTGTTACTCTTAGCATAAGTAGCCAAGTTCCCCTTCACTCTTCACTGCCCACTCACACTCTGAAATATGTTATCGCTCACTCAACACACTTTGGATCGCAACAAGGCTACTTCGCTGCCTTCAGTGTGCTCAGTGATCAACCGCTTTCAAGTTAACACGCACATCTCGTTCTGTCCCCTTGGCTCCTCGCCAATCTTTGCTCACTCACCAAGCCAGTACGACCCCCGAGGAACATTTCGAGGGGAGGCAGAACAATATCATTCAGCTTACTACTCCTAGGCACCCACGTATACGGTGAGTAGTTGGTTATTCTCAGAGGTATTGACATACTGGAGTGTTTTCAAGCTCTAAGCATGAAGTTCAGAGCTCCTATGTACCCACCAGACTGTGAGCGGATGGCTCCTCTGAAAGTATCGACTCATCTGGAGGGTCATTCAGGTAATATCATTCAGATTTATCTCCAAAGTACCTACCCAGAGTGTGATTAGACTGCTTCTCTTATAGGAATTTAGGCACTGGAGTGTCTTTAAGCTAAAATTTAGTGTTTAGCTCCTAGGTACCCACCATACTGTATGTGGATGGTTAAAGTCACACTACTAAAAAGGTATTGATGAACCTTGAGTATTTAAGCTAATATCATTCAGGTTAAAGCTCCTAGGTACCCACCCACACTGAGCAGATTGTTCTTTTTAGAGGTGTTGACAATTTGGAGTGTCATTAAGCTGATATAATTTAAATTACAGCTCATATCTACCCACCCCAACTGAGAGCACATTTTTCCTCTTAGAGGTCTTAAGACTCTGGAGTGTCCTTTAGTGAATATCACTCAGGTTAGGGCTCCTACGTACCCACACTGTTAGCAGATTGTTCTTCTTAGAGGTATTGACACAATGGGGTGTTCTAAAGCTTATATAATTCACTTAGAACTGATAGGTTCCCTCTCAAACTTTTAGCTTAGGGTTCCTCTTAGGAGTATTGACACACTTGGTGTGTTTCAAGTTAATATCATTCAATTTAGAGCTGCTCGGTTGCCACCATACTGTAAGAGCATGGTGATCCAAAAACCTGGATTGTCTTTAAACTAATATAATTCAGTTTAAAGTTCCTATGTACCCTTCCAGACTGTGAGCGGAGGGCTTCCCTCATGGGTAATGGCACTTTTGGAATATCATTAGGCTATCATAAGTTTAGAGCTCTCTCACATTTCAAATCTCCTCTCCATATTAGGGCCAGAGTTTAAAACATTAAGTAGGAGAGATATTAACATACAATAGTGCTGATTTTAAGATGTGTTTCTGTGGAATTAATCATATTAACTAATTCTTAATGATGCTTTGTTCAGCTGAATTGTACAATGTTTGGAACGTAATGATATGAAATTAATCATATCTAGAAGGTGTTCTTCTTTACGTTACAGTCAGAAGTAAAATACCGTAAGTATTTATTACATTTAATCCACATAGGCAATAAATAATAAAGATAGAATATATTATACCACATTGTGGCCCTCTTCATTTATTGCCTTATAAATTAATTAAAAGTAATTGAATTACGAGGAAAGTCTATCAATATTTATCTTGGTTTTTCTCTTTCCGTAATAAAATACATTCATAAAAGGTATTAAATGAACAGATCTGTAACAATGTGTGTTTTATTTGATGATAGAGTAAAATAATGTTCCGAAAGTTCCTATGGTTAAAATATGTGGTGATGGTAAAATTATGTTATAAATAGATTTTAAAATGTTTTCAAATGTCTTGGGATTGTTTCTCACAAGACGAAATAAGGATTTCCCCCTGGGGAGCATGGTTTCGAAATTTATTGTATTTAATCCTTCCTTTAGTGAAAATTTTATACAGTACATGGTATGGATGAAGCTGATGGTCTTCGACTGAGAAAAATTGCACACAATAGAACTAACAAGAATGGAGAACGCCTCATTGAACTATGTGATAACCATAACCTCCAGCTGATGTCAACACACTTTCGTCACCTACCTAGAAAACAGACTACATGGAGATGCCCGAACAAAACATTAGGAGAGTTCCAAATAGACCATGTTGCGATATATCGAAGATCTAGTCCGGAAATCATGAACGCTACCGTAAAAAAGGGAATGAACATAGACTCAGATCACTATGTATCGGTAATAAAGTTCCGGCCCATTCCACTAAACAAAAAGAAAAACAAACCTACCATAATCCGCTTCGACACAAACATGCTCAGAGATAGGGAGAATGAATTCAAAGAACTTGCCCAACCAGTGGAAAAAGACTTCAACAGCACGAGAAAGCAGATGATAAACGCTGCAAAAGAAGTAGCAGAAACCAAGAAGAGGAAGAAACACACATGGTGGAACAATAACTGCGAGAAGACCTTAAAGGATCGTCTAAATGCTTGGAAAAAGTACTACACCACCAAAGAGGAAGAAGATTGGAACATCTATAGAGACCAACGAGCACAAACAGCAAAAATAATACGCAGCGAGAAACGCAAGTATGAAAAAGAACAAATGGACAAAATTGAACAAAACTTTCGCAGAAATGAGACCCGTGGATACTACAGGGATTTTAAAAAGAAGATACAAGGAAACAAGGCACCTTCCCTTTGTTTTCTAAGAAAAGATGGAACTCTAGCAACATCCAACGAGGAAAATTGCGAAATTTTAGCCGGGTATTCTAACGACCCCCATCAGAACAAACAAACAAATGAACCACAATTTGCCATCTTCTCCACCAAATCGCGATGAAATCAAACGCCACATAAAGATGTTGAGAAATAACAAGGCTCCTGGTGAAGACTCCATGATTGCAGAACTGTGGAAACATGCCCCAGAAGAAGCAATTGACATCCTACACCAAACCATTGTAGATATATGGGAGACAGAACAACTCCCAGAGGACTGGATGATAGCTTTGATCCATCCTTTACACAAGAAAGGAAATATAAGAGATGTGAACAACTACCGTGGTATTTCTCTTCTGTCAGTAGCTTACAAGATCCTGTCACTTTCCATCCTTGAAAACTGGAACAGCAAGTTGAACACAAACTCGGAGAATACCAAGGGGGTTTTAGGAAAGGCCGATCGACTGCAGAACAAATCTTTAACCTAAAAACCATAATTAGGTACTATGTGTTGAGAGGTCGAACGTATGTATCGACATTTGTAGACTTTAAGAAAGCGTACGACTGCATCGACCGTGATGTGTTGATTAACATACTTGCAGAAATGGGAGTCGATATGAAACTGCTGGCGATAATAAGGGCAACCCTAATTAATACCACATCCAAAGTCAAATTCCAAGGATGTATCTCTGAACCCTTTGAAATCAAGACAGGTGTTCGACAGGGAGATAGCCTGTCACCTTTGTTGTTCAACTGCGTGCTTGAAAAGGTAATACAGAATTGGCGACAGAAGTTAAAAGAAGGAGGCCTTTACAAACCTTTAAGGATCAGGACGAAGAAAAACGGAGTGGAAATAGATTGCTTAGCATTCGCTGATGATATAGCCCTGATGACAGAAGATTTCGAAAGTGCAACAGAACAGGTCAATATATTGAAGGAAGTAGCAGAACAAACAGGATTACAAATTTCCTTTCAAAAGACAGAAGTAATGTCGAACATCAAGGATGATACAGCACAACTAAACACCAAATATGGAACGATAAACCGTGTTAATAAATTTAAATATCTTGGGGAATGGATCCAGCAAAATGGCCTTGACAAGGAAGCCATAGAAGCAAGAATCAAGAAAATGGAAGTCGCTTTTCAAACCACCCGCAACATACATAACAAAAAGTGCTTTTCTATGAACACAAAAATTCGTCACTACAACACTGTCATCAAACCAGTACCGCTATATGCATCTGAATGCCTTATCCTATCCGAGAAATGTTTGCTCGCGAAGTTAGAGAGAAAAGAAAGAAAGATCCTACACATCATACTTGGCCCAGACTACAAAAATGGCATCTACATCAGAAAATCCAGGCAAGAAATTTACTCGAGGATAGAGAAGATCACAGACACAATGCGAAAACGCAGAGTTTGCTTCTACGGTCATATGCGACGGATGATCGATTCCCGATGGACGAAACGTATCTTCAGTATATTCGACTCAAAACCAAAAACGACAATGCCATGGTATGTTAACGTCCAGAAAGATCTGAAAGAAATGGGGATACGAGCAGAAGATGCACAAGACCGAAATCTTTATAGAGCAGCCATCAAGACGTTTGGGACTTTCCGGGACGAAAAACGGACAACTGGTGCGAAATGGACAGAGGAACGTCGTGCTAAACACAGTGAGCTCATGAAGGCAATGTGGATCAAGCAAGAAATGAGCAAATGCCAGAATGTAAAATGAGGCTTATCGTGGTCCCTAGTTGGCCGATTAGCAAAATTGAATGAATGAATATATATATGGTGAAGTTGGATTCAATTGGTGTACTGTATGCGTTGGTTATTATTGAATGGGTCATTGGAAGGCAAGAAGCCATGTCCCTTGATTGAATTTTCATATGTCTATTCTTGCATTCCATCCGTTATTATTTTCTAACCCCCTTTTTGACACTTATTTTGTAAATTCAATTGATAAATTTTCCTGCCAAAATGCAATTATTTTTGTTTTCACCCGTAGAGAAAGGAAATGTCGTTATTCCTTTATCTTTGAAGTTTCTCGATTCCAACTCCTGTAAATCGCACTATCCTAAACATTAGAATAACTTAGACCTCAGGCTCTAGCGATGGGATTTCTAACGCAGAAATGGCCGTTGCATGCCATCTAATCACTTCGTCACACCTATCCTGTTATGTTCCGCAGAGTCTGTGATTGGCCAACGGGATAGTGGCTTTAGGTAGTAGTTGTTCTCACATTGCATGACAAGAAGGTGGAGAAACCTTCATTCTTCGTCGTTAACAAATACATTTGTGTTGTCCCCTCTGGACCTTAAGGCTTCTCCCTGAATCACATTTCTCCAAATTTGACATTCTCAAGATTTTATCTAGCCAGCGCGAATAACTACCATGAAATATAATATTTGTAAAACAAACTTGGTCTCGGTCTGTCTATTAGCAAATGCAGCTGATCTCATAAGACAGCTCATTGATATGCTTTCTTTAATCAGATAAACGTGCTGTAAAGTGGTAGTTATCTACACATTTATTTCAGAATAACTCTGTAAACGTCATGTCATTAATGCTGGACAAATTTCTGACATAGATGTGACTTATTACATAAAGATATACTGATTCAATTTCTACACGGAACTCTTCAAAAAACACGGTATCTTGAACAATAAATTATTTCAAAGTACACATAATACTTGTACGTGCATACCCAAAATATGTATAACATGGATGCGTGAAACCCTCCGCTCTTCCTAAAAAGTTCCCAATACATATATAGATGTACACAAAAACCCTCCATAAATTACATTCTCAGAACATATCATTTGGCTGTGCATCAAAACTCTCTTCTATAACAACTCCGGAGCATATCTGGGATTATTCCTTTTAAGTAAACAGTTCCTTATAAAGTAGGGCATAATTCATTTATTAAGATAACACAACAACATTATAGTGTAATCTGTAATAGTTCTCTGATTGCTTACTTCAAGACGTAGTTTGCGTGAGGCAATAATGTCATCATTTTCAAACCCTCTTTGTCCCATATAATCTTACACTTGTGACAGATCTTGGATCTGCACAGACACTCCTCTTAATTATTTATTGTTATGTATAGTTGTATTTTATATTAATTTAATCGGAAAGTGCCCATTTGTAGAGTAGAAGTTAGTACCCAGGCTGTTGCCTGATGACCTTGTGTTATATGAAGTGAAACCGACTAAGAAGGGACACGGAATAACGTAGAACTAACGCATTTTGAGCCTATTAACAATTTTGAAAAAAATAGGCTTATGAGATCACTTTTTGTCCGGGTGTGTATCCCACTAATAACGTCTAAACCGATTTCAATGAAACTCGGTAAGTTCATAGCACTATCACGGAAAACCCCGACCGTCCCCTTCAAATTTTGTTACGTCTAAGCAATCCAAAATGGCGGCTGTGCGAAATATTTCACCAGCATTCAATATCTCCGAAACTATTCCCGATAACACCCTGGAATCTTTTACGGTGATAAAGGGAACTACTAGAAGTTCACATATGTGACTTTTGAAAACCTGGTAACTACGAAACCAACCTGGCAGCCAAGCGAATTTGCGACTTTTAAATAGACGTTTCTCGCGATTTAACCAACCAAACGCATTAAAACTTGGTACAGTATATGTTTATGCACTTTGTAATGCACCGACATCTAACGTGATTCAATTGTTTACATAACCACAAGATGGCGGATGTGCGAAATATTTCAGCAGCATTCTATATCCCTGAAACTATTAGCGGAATCACCCTGAAATTTTGTACGGAGATAAAGGTCACTACGGGAAGTTCATCTATAAGACTTTCAAAAACCGGTTAACTACAAAACAACATGGCGGCCAAGCGAATTTGAAAATTTTAAATAGACCTTTTTCGCGATTTAATGTTCGAACCGCAATGAAATCTGGTGCAGGAAATGTTTATACACATTGTAATACACTGGTATCTATTTTAGTTCAATTGTTTACATATCCTCAAGATGGCGGCTTTGCGAATTTTAAAATTAAGTTTTTATTTCTTGTGTCGTAATCATGCGATCGATGTTAAAGTTTGAATAATGAACCTATGCAATAAGTTTTCTTTAATGTTAAATGAATCTATGGCCTATACATTTAACAATCCAACATGGTGACCATCCGAAATATTTAGACGGCTCTGAATATCAACGAATCTACTATAGCAATCAAACTGATTATTTTGTGTTCATAGGGACTATGATCTTAAGTTCACCTATAGGACTTTAAATAATCTGGTGATCACAAATCCAACATGGCGGCGACGAGAAGTATAAATATTCACATGGAGGTTTCTCGCAATTTAACCATCCGAGTGCAGTGAAACTTGGTACAGTAAATCCTAATACGAATGTTTATCCACTGGTATCTAATTTATTTCAATTCTTTCCGTAACCACAAGAAGGCAGCTGTGCGAAATTTTAAAATCTCTTTGGCACTTCTTGTGTCCTAATCATGCGCTTGAAGTTTGAATGCTACACGTACACAATAATCCTCATGTTACAGAACATAACTCTAGGACCTACATATATAAAATCCAGCATGGCGACCATCCGAAAGATTTAGTCGAATCTCAATATCTACGAATCTCTTACAGCAATCAAACTGAAATTTTGTATGTAGATAGAGGCATTTAACATAAGTAGGATATATGAAAATATGCAGTATAGTTCTTCATGGAACTACTTGTTTGAAACTGATAAGAATCTATGTGGCGGTGATACGAGATATACATGCTTTGGTAAAAATTATTAGATGATTGTTTGGTATCGAAAGGATGAGGTTTGTTATATAATACGACGAGCTTCTACATGTCTTAGAGAATGTAATTGTTTTATAGAATAGATTCACATCCTTATATAACGGAGAAGTATCCGTACATTGATTCTTCATAAGAGGAACCAGATATATCGTATGTTGCTGAAAATAAAGAACACCTGTATGCACGTTAAGCCCCAAATCTCAAGTAAGCCAAGGTAGCTAAATGGATATGTAATGTACGCCGCTTTCCGGTTAGTAATATATATATTGATTATTATACTACGTGGTTCAGATGGTAGTACAAACAAGTGACGCTGCATTACGTGGGGCACGATTTATGGCAAATCACCAAGATAGGATCTCGAAAATGCACATGATAGGTGATGTAATTAAGATAGATAGTGATGTTAAGAGTGAATTTAGGGAATGTCAGAGATTGTACTGAGATCACGTACTATTCAGCGTCAAGTTAAAATGGAATCTGGAGATACTCTAGTGCCAATACGTGACGAGGGGGAGATGACGGAAAAGGATGGTGCTAGAAGTAGTTTGGAAAGGTCCAATAGCGAAGAGAACGTGGTCTCGTATGAAAGTATAGAGAGGGTTAACCTTGGCTGGCTCCAATTACTGTTGAACCAAATGAGGAAATGAGTAAGAATACTAACACTAAAATTGAGGAAATGAATTATAATGACACTAGAATTGAGGAAATGAATGATAATACCAATACTAAAATTGAGGAGATGAAAGAAGATTAACTGTAGAATTGTCGAAATAGATCACAGTAATGGGAAAGTGGAAAACAAGGTAGATGGGTTGAATGATAAAATAGGGAGATTGGAGGAGAAATTAGATTCAGAGTGTGAGAAGATAAAAGTTGAAATGGAAGTAAATAAGACTACATTACAGACGCAGATAGATAAGATTCAGAAAGAGCATGGTGATAACAGTCACAAGATTGAGATTTTGGAAAGAAGGATAGGTACACAATGTGAAGCGATATAAGTTACTTTAAAGGAGAGGATGGATAGGGTGGATAGCGTGGTAGAAAAGAATACAAAGGAATGCTTTAGTAGAATAGAGGGAATGGAAGAAAGATTTAATCAAGAAACAGAACTGAAGAAACAAGATACTGTATTACAGAAAATGGACGAAAATAAGAAAGAATTAAACGAAGAATTCGGGAGGATAGAGAAGAAACTGGAAGTAATAGTAGAAAACAAAGTTTTGAAACCATGATAATAGGCAAGGGAATGATTCAAGAAATGGGGGCGTGAGAAAGCAGATGATATTGGAGAAACTAAGGAAGAGAAACGAGAAGCAGATGAGGTTGGTCATGAGGACAGTAGCAGTCAAGAAAGAGAGGCTAAAGATGAGGGTAAAAGTGTCAGAGTGAGCCATGGAGAAGACAACATACTGGGAAAAGATAAGGTGAAAAAACGTTGGAGAAGGAAGATGGGGATGAAAAGGATGAGATGTAAGACGAAGAGAAAGGAGTTGTTGAATAGTATGAGACAGACAAGAAAGAAGAGGAGAAAATTGAGGAAGGGAAGGAGAGAGAAACGGTGGAGATGGCAGATGAGGAGTACAAGGTACGGAATGACATGGCGGATGAAGAAAAAGACGAGATGGAAGGCAGGAGAAGGAGGAGGAAGACTAAGAGAAGAACAGAAGAAAGCAAAGAAGCTGATACAGAACAGAAGAAAAGAACTGTTGAGTAAGAAAAGGCAAGTGAAGAAAATAAGGAAGAGAACGAATTTGGAAAAGGCAGGAGCTAGGAGAATTCACCAACAAAAGAAAGGAATCCCTAATGAATTCAGCGTGGGTGATAAACTTTTGCTCAAGATTCCATTTCCGCCATCCGCTGAAGATAAGCAGATATCTAAATTTTTCTTGCTTTATTATGGCCCGTTCTCAATTGAAAGACGTGTCGGTACATGTGCATATTCTTTAATGAAATCAGATGGCATTATATTGGGAATATATAATATTTTTAATTTGAAGAAATATATATCGTAGGACCACTGCATTACATGTTCTATAATGGTACATTGCCGAGCATACCTTGTTACAGATAAACTGTTATACAATGAATACATTGTGCTTCTAGACTGTGAAGTTCTAATTTGGGCGTATTGAATCACGTATGAAATTAGTGAAGAATCCGTAAATTGATTCTTCATAAGAGGAATCAGATATATATATATGTTGCTGAAAATAAAGAACACTTGTATGCACGTAATGCCCCAAATCTCATGTAAGCCAAGGTATCTAAATGGATATGTAATGTACTGCACTTTCCGGTTAGTAAGATATTGATTAATTAATTAAATTTTATACAATCCTTCCTGTCATTATACTCTGTTGTGGTTATTAGGTCATTTCATTATTTACTTTTTATACATATTATTTCTACGAGAGAGGGGAAGAGTATTTTTCCATAAGCAAGCTAATAGTCCTGCTGCCCAGGAGAAGAGTCTTATGTATTTTATATTTCATTCTCATTATGGAAATATGTGGCGCCCAATAGAATTTATTTACGGGTCAGAGCAATCACACACTGAAGAGCCATCTTAGTGAATGACAACTTGTTAACAGCTGTTGAACAGTCAAGGGGATCAGTCAATGGTATGCAGACAGCACTTACCTTCCAGCAACCTTGAAACAAGCCTGTCTCCACCTCTTTATGAAACATACACTTTGCTATTACGAAACAAGTCTGGTCAAATCAAGAAGTCGTGAACCTGTCGCAAAGAACCGCACTTAATATAACTTTCCACCACCAGGACTACACTGCAAAATTATGTACAAAAATAAGTCAAACGTATTCAATTTACAGTACACCTTGAAAAACAGATATTGTTGTAATATGTACTGTATTCTCAATAAGTTCTAATTAGGCAAAAACGCGCAAGGTTAATCCGCAAACTAGATAATCCAGAGTATACTGCACATCATAAAGTAAATTTGTTAACGCTTAATTACATGAATGTGACTGATGGTCACTATTGGTTATAAACCTTAAAACTGACTCGTATACTAAATGCCAAATCAAATATATTACACGAATTTAGCTACCGGTCGAACTGTATTAAAATATGAGTTTTCAATTTAGCTAAACCCGTTTAGTGAATTCTACTTCACATGAAAGCACGCAAGTTGTTCTGGCTAACAGGTGAAAATTCTGTTTCATATGCTCTGCACACTGATTGAGTAACTCACAAGAAATATGGTATTTGCCTGTTGCCCCAATGAAATTGGCTATATCTTAAGATAGTCTTTTAAGAACCCTATTTTGCATGTACAGTAATAGTCATGCATTCATGACACACACGTGCCTCATTAGACCATCTTTCGAGCAAACTCTTTTCCAATATATATCACTTAAACGTAGCCTTTTACTAGTATACATGAAGATATGTTTCAACCACGATATATGCGATCTATCGTATAACATACCTTTCATGAATTAAGAGGCGCTTCATGAATATACCGCTTTCTAACATACCTTTCTGAGCTTATATTTCGTGATAACATATTATTTGTAAATTACTCATTTCACATAACATGAATACAACTTCTGGCCGCTATCAATTAATGTGTGCTTCCCAAAATCTCCCTTCGTAATTTTCACAACATGTACCACTTGAATATGGCTCTTGACCCAACGATGAAAAAGTGATTGTTCTGAGCCTCCGAATCAAGTAATTATAATCCGTACATAATATGTGAATACTGCTTTTGGCAAGTATGAATTGACACATGTTTCGATATACAACCAATAAAGTAAAAACAGCTCCGCATGTACTCTTTGAATATGCCTTGTGGCAACAAAGTAACAAGTTATTCTTAACAGATACTTGTGAGTAAATGTTGCTGTGTATATAATACATAATTATGGCGTAAATTGTTTTTGACTAAAGTTTGCTCGGCATATTATGTGTAGATGCGGCTATTAACCCAAATGAGTAGGCATGTGCCTAAAATTTTGTTTTCGAATTAACGTTTTCTCCACATGAGTTTCTCCAAAGATCCTTTCCTAGTTAAGATTCAGCAAATACTGCATGAATTGGGCTTCAGGCCATGTGAACTAGCATGTGACTTCAAAGATCCTATCCCAGCAAATATTGCTCCTCATTAACAACATAAAGTACATTTGGCCACTAATAATCAGCATGTGTCTGTCTAAAGAACATAGCAGAGTAAAGTTTGGTCTGGATGTACTAAATGGTTATTGTTTCAGCATACTATGAAATAGGAGACCCTTACTCAGAAAAGTAGCTTCATATATACTCTTTGAGAAGGGCTGTAAGCTGCTATAAATATGCAGGTGTGTTTCAAAATATAGTTTCATAGGAAAGTTTTCTTCACATGAGCTACTCAAATGCGCATTTTCGAACTTCCTATCAGAAAATTAAGTAGCCTGTCTCATGTTCCACATGTACCTTGAGAATGCGCATTATTACCTTTAAGGATCAACACATTTGTTTCCAAGAAATCCTGTAATGTAAAGTTTGCTGCGCATGTACTACATGATTAAGGCTTTACACCTTAATGTATGAAAATGTGTCTTTTCAAATGTGGTTTGAAAGGAAAGTTCTTTCCGCATATACTACCGGAAATATGTTTTCAGCACTACGACCATACGCGTGCGTCTCCAAAATTCCATTCCGACTTAACTTTGCGCGTACTACATGCATATAGCTTTATACTACTATGATTGTGCATGTCTTCCCTCAAACCAACGCCACCTAGATAATATTATTATTTAGGTGGCGTTGCTCAAACGCCCGTTGCAAGTAAATTTCTTTCCGGATCTAGTACACGATTATGGTTTGATGCCACTATGAATGACTTTTGTATGATTTGCAACTACCCTACTCAGTCAAGTTTGATCAGCATATGCTACATGAATATGGCATACTACCAATAATGAGCATTTGTGTCTTCAAAACTTCCATTCCCAGTAAAGTTCTTTCCTCATGTGCTAAACGGATACGGCCTTGTACCACTATGATTTAGCATGTGTGTGTTGAAATCCCCATTCCTACTGAAGTTTGATTCGCATATGCTACAAGAATGTTTCCCTACACCACTATGAATGACCATGTGTCACCTCAAATTTCCCTTCTCAGAAAAGTTTGCTCCTCATGTGATACATGAATTTGGCCTGACACCCCTATGAAAAAGCATGTGTATCTTCAAAGTTCCTTCCGACAAAGGTTTGATCCTTATTTGCTACATGAATATGGCCTTACACCACTATGAGTGAGCATGTGTCTCTTCAAGTCTCTCTTCTCCGTAAACTTTGATCCACATGTGCTACATGAATATTTCTTTATACCGCTATGAGTGTGCATGTGTCTTTTCAAATATCCCATGAGAGTAAAGTTCGATCCACATGTACTACATGAATATGGCCTTACACCACTATGAGTGAACATGTGTCTCTTCAATTGTCCCTTGCGAGTAAAGTTTGATCCACACGTGCTACATGAAAATGGCCTTACACCACTATGAGTGAGCATGTGTGTATTCAAAGTTTTTTTCTGAGTAAAGTTTGATCCACATGTGGTACAGGAATGTGGCTTTACTCCAGTATGATTCAGTATGTGTGTCTTCATGTATTCCTTCCTTACAAAGTTTGCTCCGCATGAGCTACATGAATATGGTTTAACACCACTATGAGTGAGCATGTGTCTCTTTAAAGCTCCATTTTCTGCAAAGTTGCTTCTGCATGTGCTACATGAATATGGCTTAACACCACTATGAGTGAGCATGTGTCTCTTTAAAGCTCCATTTTCTGTAAAGTTCTTTCTGCATGTGCTACATGAATATGGCCTTACACCACTATGAATGAGAATGTGCGCATTCAAATGGCCCTTATGATTAAAGTTTGATCCGCATATGCTACATGAATATGGCTTAACACCCCTATGAGTGAGCAAGTGTTTCTTCAAGCTTCCCTTATTAGTAAAGTTTGATCCACATGAGATACATGAATATGGCATAACACCACTATGAGTGAGAATGTGTCTCTTCAAGCTTCCCTTCTGAGTAAAGTTTGATCCACATATGGTACATGGATATAGTTTTTTACTACTATGAGTCAGCAGGTGGGTCTTCAAATTGTACCTCTGGGAAAAGTTTTTTCCGCATGTACTACATGAATAGGGATTTAGACCGTTATCATTTGAGATTTGTTTCCTCGTGTCACTGCAGGCTGCCAAGTTCCTGTTACCATTTGGAAAATGTGAGGCTACAAGGGCATAATTTGTAAGGGTGTTCTCCGACCTGTGGAACAGAATACTGGCAATAGAAAATATCCACTAAAACAAGCTAGGTAAGTAGCCACTAGCATTACAATATTTAAAAAAATCCCATACGACGTAGGCTACTATTACTCACAAGTATACAATTACATTCTGCGACCAAAGTAATTTATAATTTTATTATGCTATTGTGGACATAGATTACAAATCCTAAATGTGAAGCATCAGATAATCATCGCTTGAAGATCGTAATCAGTCATCCAAATAAATTATTGATTTATGAAAACAATTGCGCACAATGTGCATTAGATTTGATGAGCATAATCTTACAGTGATTTTTATCTCTTTTTGCCCAATTGCAAGTGGTATTAGCCACACCGAACATTACACAGTTTACACTCACATGAATTAAAAAAATCATGAAGTCTCTTATCATTCCAGACCGCATTATGTATCCATGACGTGCAAACCTGGCGACAACATGCCTCTACTCGTAAATAGTCTGACTCCCGTAGCAATTCGTAATCGCGTCAGTGCTGATGAATTACCACCAAATATCTGCTCGTTTCGATCTTGTCTTCTTTTAGTATCTTGGAAAGTGGTCGTCAATGACAGAGACATTCTATTTCTGATCTCTTGTATCAGATAGTCTTCAATAGTTAGTACATATATGTGTTTCATTGGAGTGAATTTCGAGACACCAAGTGTTCTCCTGAGGAAAGAGGCCTTTACATTCTCTAAAGTTTCTATACTCACATTTAGTTGATCCCATATAAGTTCAACTCCATAAGTCAAAACCGGTATTACTTCCATTTGAATGAGTTCCATTGAGGTAGTTAAGGATAGATCTTCGGGATTTGGAATGTCTTTCATATCTCTAATTGCTGCTATAGTTTGGTCTCTAACAAGAAAAGAGTAGGTGGCTCTTGCAGTTTGAAGGCAAATGCCCAGATGTTTGAACTGATTCTTCATGGCAAATTTTTTTGCCCTGGGTACATTTAGTCTTGTAGTGCATTTTTACCTCCCATCTGGAACGTCGTTTGGTATGTCTTTTTAGTTATGATTGTAATCTTATTTTCCATTGCCAATTCCGAGAGTCGATCGATCGCATCTTAGACGTCTTTCAGGATGGATCCTCCTATGACAATGTCATCAACATACAAGTATAGAACGATCTTCTTATCTATCCCATGAGTGACTCTTGTCACATTGGCTGTTACAATATTGAAAAATAAGGGACTCATGTGGTCACCCTGTAGTACACTGCTCGTTTGGGTCATGACACTGGATGTTGTAATGCCATCATCTATGAGCTCTCGTGTCAGGTAGTATGTTTCTGATGATGATGGCAAGATAGATTTCCCGTCTTATAAAGCGCTCTAATTTCGTGATAAGTACTTCCCTAACCAGTAAGACGAAAGCCTTATTAAAGTCTATGGAAACTGAGAAGATATTTCCCTATTCATGTATTAAGACATCATCTATGTCAGTCAATAAATTCCTTATAGCAGGAGAGTTGATCCTTCCCCTTCTAAAGCCAAATTGAAAGCCCGGAATAGAGTTATCAAACAACACGGTCAATCTATTACATAGGATTTTAGTGCACACTTTGGAACCGTTGTTCTCTAGTGCGATACCTCGATAGGAGTTGGGATCTTCTATGTTACCTTTCCTTTTTTAGAGAATATTAAATTTGGATTACCTCCAGCACTGTGGTATATTTCCTTTTTCTAAGCATTAGTTGACAATGAATTATGTAATCTCTTATAATTTGTCTCAGGGTTAAGGAATAACACCCATTACAACGTGGGTTCAATCGTATTGACCGATTGAATAGCATTCAATTTCGCTACGAAAGATGAAGCAGAGATATAAACAGTGTTAAATTAAATAGTGTAACTTTCAGCAGTACCATTACTATGCACGTTTTCTTCATATATGATGAACCGAGCACGTTTCTACTCTTGAATGATTGAAGTGTCATGCAGTCTGAACACTTAGTACACAGACAATGCTGTTCTATATGTCGGAGATCATGGAGTAACAGTTCTTCTGGATAACGTGATAATTCTTCTCCTGCACGAAAATATTATTGTGCATGGGGAAAGGTTAATAACATTCACTTACGGCTGTTATTTCCTGAAGGTCAAGAAGGTCATCATCTCCAATAAAATTATATGGTAATTGGGTGCTGCTTTATATCACCAGAACGAGCATTCAGTATTATTTTCTATCACTCATTACAGTGGAATGTTTTCATTGATATTCTTTTACTGTCGAGTACACAAGAAAATTACGTTAAAAAAGGCTGTACGAGGACATCACGATTAATTCATTGAAACGGGTAACTGAATACCAAGTAACTAGCAATGAGTCCGCACATTCAAGTAACACAAATTAATTCACAGTTATTTCACTATAGAATGACCATTCTGGCTAGTTGGAATATGCAGGCCACATGACTTCATCAGGGTTATTATACTCCACTGTTGAATACATAACGGATGAATGGATATCAGAACTTACGGCTACACCGATTGTGTGCATATGATTGATTTATTGAACTGAGCGTTCTACTTTCTGGTTGGCACCTTTTCTTTTAAACGTTAACTTTTCAAAACACAACGACTTCCTCCGAAGTAGTATTAAAAATGTTCGACCTGAATTTCATTCAAGCAAGTTCATACTACGTAAAAAGTATTTCTAAATTAATTTCCGGTGCCAAAGATATGGATATACCAGTATTGGGCCTCTATTAACGTTTGTTCGTCATTAATGCGAGAAGAGTGCATCATTAATTACTTTCATAACGAAATGACGTTGATTTTACAATAAAACATCGTCAGTCATGCTTTTTATCCCTGCGTCGTGGATTAAAAGCATTGCCTACTTCTAGTGATATTGTTTCTATGTGGATACAAATGGTTGATGGCTTGACCTGGTATACATGTTTTGTGGGGACGTGTTCGACTGGAGGTGTTCACTTCCCAATGCAAGGGTTTCAGCGTAATCTTTTGTTTTGTTTTTTGTTTATAGGGTTATGTTTTCAAATGTATCCCTTGCGGTGGTAATAAGCAGTAATCACCACTTACTGAATGATCCAAATCGTCAACAGTTCAGTTAGCCACAGGAGAGATTGTGAGACGGGCGCAGCACATTCCTCCCTCAACTCCTTTATAAAATGCACCACTAGTGTGTTGCCAGTCCGCTGGTATTAGCAAGTGAGGGAATGAAAATTAGTGCCCATTTGTATAATGAATTTGAGTTGTAATATTATGTTAAGTTATTTCTAGGAAACTGTGGTTCATTAAAGTTTACAGTTTATAGAATGTCAAGGATTAGAAAGGAGAAGTACAAAAATGTTCCTTCTGGCGAGTGGCTACTGTGTAAATTTTAGAGGGGAAATGTTGTATTATGGGCTATTTCTATGTTCTATATCCTAGGGAATTTTTTCTTTTTAGTTTTAAGTCTTTGAGTTGTTACTAATTATTTTACAGGTAGGCTACTGTGCAACTTGGCGATATTTGGTGCTGTTAGCGTGAGGGTTGGAACGGGGTGCTTTGAACATTTTGGGGGCGAGCTTGCATTTATTTTGCAGATTTCATAGTAGTTAAAGATTTTTACCTCAGGAATAGTTCCCCTTCAGTTTTACTATAGTAGATGAGATTAACCTTCTTGCGGTCACGCCCATTTATTTAATACATGCGGTCGCGCGACGGTAATCAACCGTCCACCTGTTTTTTCAATTGTGAGTTTCATTTTTACTTTCAATGGCAATATGACTGGCTTTGAGGTTGGTCGAACATGTACTTGACATACAGAGGTGTAAATATAGTGAGCCCGAAATCACATCTGCAATGTGACCTCTATGGCTCAAGAGGAATTTATCATCCTTGAAGGAAGCGAAGACTTCCAAGGAGAAGGCATGAGTAGCGCTCATATGATTTAGTATGAGTTGCCGCGCCGCTGATGTACAAAATTTTTGGTATTTTCATGAGACTGTATTATTAGCCATTATTGTACATATTTCCGATGCACTAGAGGAAGATTTAATTTATAATGTGAAGGAAACATAAATATTAAAACCCGCAGAGAATGCCATAGACATTTCACAGTTACACATTTGACTGATAGCTAGATAGCCCATCCGGCATCTTGCTAACCACCACTCTTACTGCAGGCATGGTCCTGACATAACGTGAAAATTAGTGTTCGCCAAAAATCGACGAATATCTAGTGAGATAAACTTAATCCGACGAACAGTGATGTGTGGTGTATTCTTGGAATACACGGTAAGATACAGTATTTCTTTTAATGCTCTTTGCTTGTTCATTCCTTCCTTTTTCTCAAACACCAACAGTGATCTCCTATGTTCTCTTTGCTGTTTAGGGTCTCATGTTATTCATGAGTCTGTTCTTGATATATATCTTCCTTGACTCACCTAGCGTCATCTAGCAGCGAATCTCTGAAGTTCCTCAATTCTTCCCGGTGCAAGAGGACTTCCTTATCAATCTGGCCTCCAGATCTCGTCGCCATCGCCAGCTATCATCTCCGTGATCAAGAGAACTTCGTCTCCTTTTTCACCCACCAGGCTGCGATAGTGTCGCCTACTATCAACTCTTTGAAGACCATCTCATCAAGAAAATTAACTTTTCAATGTTGGTTATGCTTATATGTTTTCCTTTTGTCTCCTACCCCCACTCTTCTCCCTTTCCTGGTCCCTCTGCGCGTCGCTGAGTGGGTCTCACTTGTACGTCGGCAGTCGACTTAGTCAGTCAAGGCTCAACTCGAGCTAGCCTCCTCAAATAAAGAGGCATTCTCTTCATTCCACGCCATGTTGGAACTTTAATCGTCAAAAGGAACTTCATCATCGCCATGAAGCAAAGATAAGTACAGACTTCAAGTTTTAACCTCATCTTCATCGGTTTTATTATCTACATGCTTTTAATAATCATTTATAGGCAGTGCGAGATTACTTATTTGTGGCAATAATCATCCTTCGCGGGATTTTACATATTGAGCTTTGTCTGTCTAAGCCAATCTTCGTAAAAAGCAACACTTCTTATGCTTGTTAAATGAGAGATCTTCTCACAACGTGGGATATTATTGAATACCCACTGTCTATAACATATTAAGCTCGTTCCACCGCTGGAATAACTTTGGCCCTTTTCTTCTATTAGGATCTTTCTGGAACCTTCCAGAATCTGCACTCTATCTACAAGTCGTGCCGTCATGTATTTTCCACTAACTTGTGGGAATACTATTTAAAAATGAGGAATCTTCCTTATAAATTACTGCTCAATAGCTAATGTTCCTTCCTCCGTTGGAATTTTCTCAGGCGTATTTATTGATAATCTACAATCTTCTCAAGCAATAGACTTTCGCCTATCTAGTGTAACTAGTCATTTTCCATAATTGCAATAACTTTCTTTGCCATAAACTTTTGCGCTACTACAGTGAACTTTTCATCCATTTCAACAGACTATAGTGAAAAACAGTGTTCTTTCAGTATTTCTTCCGCGTCGCGCTCGTCCGATTATTATAAATACGGCCATGAACATTTACCTTCCATCCCAGTTGATCTTTCCTAAACCCCTTACTAACAACCCAAAATAAAATTGTTACTTTAGGTCTTTTTCAATGAGGTGTCACGCTAAAGACGTGCCCTCCCACTTTTGCTTACATGTAATTAATTAATTTCTGTATAACTACGTGTCTGGTACACGTTTCTAATTATCTTGTTTCTCCCTTCTAATTAGGGAATACAATTCTTTCAACTCATAAGTGAGTTATTTCTAGGTTTCAAGAAAGGGAAACTTGCCCCATTTGGCTCGTGATCCCTACTTAAACATAGGAGGTCTAGAACCTTCCTGTCGACTTTCTCTTCAGGTTTCACATTAAGTGACCTGTCCCATTTTTATAAACACAAAAAATAGGTAATTCCGCTTAAATATACAGTAAGAAGTTAGGAACTTCTATTTTATTCTTCCTGGTTTTGCTAATGTTATTTTCAAAGTTGTTACTCTTTCTAGAATATTTTCTCAAAAATTTCTAGAAGTACACACCTTGTACTCAATTTACTGTCTAACTTTAATCACTTTAATTGTTCTTAACTTTTGTACTTTATCCTCTCTATTTTAAAATCTTGCGAGGATTTTAAAACATATAAAGGTTTGAAACCAATAGAATTGTTAATTGCCTGGCGCAAACTTCAGATGTTTTTTCGGAGGTCTGTGACCCCATTTGTTATAAAGTCTAAATTATATATTTGGCAAAAAACTACTACTTATTTGTTAATTTCATTACGCTCTTTTGCATTGTTAAAATAAATTCAAGTTCCTTTTTTGACTCATCATTTCTCTAATACTACAGTTAGGCAAGATCCTGTCTTTCCTGACTCTTCCTAGGTTCATGCCCTCGTTAATGCAAATAAATCTTGTGATAGGGTTTTCACCACTTGTTGCATTTGAGCAAGAACTCTTAGTTGCCAACTCGGTAAAGTCTCTCTTAGCTTTAATAGCTAATTCTAACTGGCCAGTAAGGCAAGCATAGCTCGCTACGCCAGCTTCCTGCTTGTGGAGATCCTCTCCAAAAAACTTATGGTTGGTTTTCCAAAAGATAAGTGTTTCTCTTTGCCTAAACTTTTAGTCGGCTCCTTGCTGGGTAAAAGCTTAGCCATTTCCAAATGCAACTATTGGTTCACTTACCAAAATTATTCCCAAAGGTATAATTATTTTATCACTATCCTTCTTGGAAGCACTTGGTCGCTTTCCAGGAACTCTACAACTTCGAAAACTGGAAATATCAAAACCGATTCAAATTATTGGCATTCTTCGAATCACTTGTTCAAAAACTAATTCCTTTGAACAGACATACAATAAGTCTGTTACTCTTTGTCTTGCCAGACCATCACCCTTCCCCATAGTAGGCATATGCATGCTTGAGAGGGAATACGCTAAAGCCATTCTCTTGCAAACCACCCAAGTCCTAGCTGCGTCTCCCGTCAGCTTTGCCCAGGTCCTTACCCACTTTAGGTATCAGGGAGAGGATTTGCAGTGGTAACCGCCTTTGAGTGCATTTAAAGTTAAATTTACAACTTTTGTGGGACTCTCCTCCTATTTCTCCATCCTATTTCTCCAGTCCGAAACCCACCTCCTTTTCTTTATCATCTTCCCTTGGTGGTTAGGTTATTCCTCAGCCAATAATCTACCCAAAATTTGGTGCCGATACCCGGAAGAGTCCATTTGTCATTTGCCATTCTTTTTCAAAGGTTATTTGACAATATCTTGCAAATTATTAATACCTGCTTTGAATCTTTCAGCTATAACTACATCGTGCAAAGCCTGTGAAGGGGAAAGAGGCCGCTCCTGTCTCCTTTGGTGTGTCCCTTTCTTTCAACGTATTTGCTGCTGCTAGCCTGACAGCATTTCCAAGGTTCCACAGTTTCGTAAGTTATACTTTAATCTACCTACATTGTCATGGCTCCTACTGAAAAGGATGAAACTCTCATTGCCAGACGTTCTTCCTACAAAGTCCAACTCACCAGATTTAGAAATTTCATTAACAAAATAAATCCCGCCGAGTGTGATCTAGACATCTTGACACAACGCCTTAAGTTGTACGAACGTTCCTATGATTATTACGATCAAATCCAAACCGAGATTGAATCAGCTTGCCCAGAACTTCAATCGGATCGGGACGAGGTTGAACCCTTGTATTTTGAAGGGATTGCCAAGGCCCACCAACTGATCCGCAGTATCTCAGAACCGGACATTAGGGTCATCAATCCGGCCCAGTTCGCACCCGCTTCAGTTCACAAGGATAAACCGAAACCGTTACTTCCAAAGATAAGCCTACCTCACTTCTCAGGCCAGGAGGGTGAATGGTATTCCTTTTATGAACTTTACTGCTCCCTCATTCATGAAAATAATGACATTCTCGACATTCATAAATTCTACTTCTTGCGTACGTCCTTGGAAGGACAGGCCTTGGCCTTGGTTGAGTCACTGCCTTTAAGCGCAGATAACTACTACATCGCCTTTAATCTCCTTAAAGAGAGATATGGTAATTTACGTTTGTGTGTCGCTCGCCACATCCGCTGTCTGTTCAACCTGCCAGCCGTCAAACCTAATGACGTCACCTCTTTAAGAGACCTGTTAGACTCCATGCAATTAAATGTTAGAGCGTTATATCAACTTAAGCAGCCAGTCCAAACTTGGGACACCATCCTTATTCATCTAGCTACATCCAGATTCGATTTTTCGACATTAAAGGCTTGGGAAATCGAACTCACTCGCAAGGAGGAATATTCGTTTGAACACCTTATCTCGTTTCTGAATAGCCGGTGCCAAGTCCTTACAGCACTCTCATTTCAGTGCGAAAATGTCGAAACGAGTCATCAGTGTCACATTCTTGAGAAAAAACTTGTCTCTTCAAATGTTCATCAGCCCCCATCTGTCGAGAACAAGCAAACCCGTTCTCCTTCTTTTAACCATCCAAGAGAACATATCAGGCCGCTCAACAAATCTTTAAAATGCACGCTCTGTAAAAAGTTTCACACCTTGTACTCGTGCAAATCCTTTAAAGAATTGTCTGTTGAAGACCGAAGGAAGTTAGTCTTCAATAGTAAACATTGCTTCAACTGCTTGTCACCTAAGCATTCTTCTTCTAATTGTACGTCATCTAACCTCTGTTTTCATTGCAAAAAACCGCATCATTCTTTATTGCACGTTCATGATCAATCGAGGTCACCAGTACCCGCTTCTTTAAACTCCATGCAGAGCAGCTCCGAACAAACTAATGTTTCTTCCTGCATTTCTAACGCCGAAACTTCTCACAGTGCGCAAGCCCTTTTGTCCACTGTACAATTCGAAATTCAAGATAAATTTGGAAATTGGTTTCGAACGCGCGGTCTTCTCGATTCCGCTTCAACTCACAACTTTGTTTCGCAATCGTTAATTAAAAAACTAGGTCTTTCATCATCGCCTACTTCCATCAATGTATCCGGCATTGACAATTTGAAAACTCAAGCCTTGCAGTCTTCAAAATTGAAAATCAGAGACGTTTGTCAAAGAAACACCAATCTTAACTTAAACTGTCTCATTCTTACCAGTATTGGCAAGGACACTCCTAGCAGCTCTATTAATACTTCCGGTTTAAAAATTCCTTCGCACTTAAAGTTAGCTGATCCTCAGTTTAATGCTCAAGGTCCCCTTGATATACTTTTCAGTGCCAATATTTTCTGGAATTGCCTTCGTAAACAGGTTCGCAAGTTATCTTCAAACGTGGTCGCCAGAGACACCGATTTTGGTTGGGTTATTACTGGTGAAATCCAACATCCCAGTCTTCAAACCAAATCGCAATGTCATTTTGTTACAGCTGATATACATCCCATTTCTGAAAAAGAGAACACTTATGTTTTCGATCTCGATACGTTTGAAAAACCCTTGCCGAAACGATGTCTCATTGTAAACAACTACGCCACCTTTGTAAGTTGTTTAAATGGTTTTGCCTTCCTACCGCATAAAATGGCAATTCAAGTTCGCCTCGCCTTGTGTCACTTAGTTTACTTTCTCATGCCATTTTTTATAGCAGGTAATTGCTTAAACTTTCTATCGAAAACTATCTTCCCCTTGTGTAAAACCATGGCTATCAGTCACCATCATTTCGCTGTAAGCTATGTTTCACTTCTTTCGCTATTTAGTAGGATGGCCACGGCCGGCTCTTTCCCCCTTCCTCACAATTGGAAGCCGCTTTTGAAACCGCTTGGAAATCTGAATCTCTAGCATCTAGAATAACTATTCTTACGCATAAACTCCTTCTCAATGTCCCAGCTTCTCTTCTTTGTTCGGAAGAATTAAGCTTTTTTCTGTTGAAAATTCTCGGATTCCGTGATCCTATAAATTATGCGAAATTGATTTCCTACTTTATTTCATATGTCTCTAAATTGGTTTTTCACGTCCAAGCCACGAATGACTGCATGTCGTGTCACTTGCTCCACTTTAAGTCACAGCTGATTGCGCTAGTGTTGTTTATTTCGAACTGCTTGTTTGTCAATCTTGTTTGTATACAAGCTCGGGTAAGGCCAAGCTGCTGTTTATTTCCTTTATGCTTGCCAAAGGTCAGAGCAAGTTTTCCTTATCTCAACTCTGGCTGACTGCCAACCATTGTCTTGCGAGTTGCTTCCGTAAGTTCATAAGCTGCTCACCTCATTACCAAAATAAACTTGTTCCGGTCAAGGACTCTTTCAGCTATTTATATTCGTTATCTCGCTGTACTATGTGGGTCAAGGTCGTTCATGCCTATGTCTCCCACTTACTCCCGCTCGTATCCAATAGCTGCTTCGATTCCTGTTTCATAACATCGTTGCATATTTTTTGGCGCTCATGTATTGCACCTTGCTTACATATTTTGCACCTTTATTGTTCATTGATGAACAAACTTGTTTTTTCTCGTCGTTACATTCTATGTGTTTTTGTATTAATGCTTGTCACGTCACGTTTCTCGCTGACTTAAGTATTTTTCTGATTAACCCCTTTGATGCTTATTATAACTTGAGGTCATTGTTTATGGCTACTAGATGGTTGTTACCTATAGCGTTCTTGCCTCCTACTCGCATAGTTCCTTTGTTTATTTGGTATATTCTTATCCTTAATAGATGTACACACATCAAAAAAAGTTTTGCATCACCTCGGTTCCAAGAGTTCCGGAACCTTTAAATACAAAGGGAATAGAGATCAACACAAACAACATTTCAGCTCGTTTTATTGCTCATGAGACCCACACATTGCATGTTGTACCATCATACAGCTAGACTTTCAGCATTTGTGGTCCAGATTGCAGTACACACCACTAACTCTAATACCCAGTAGCACGTCCTCTTGCATTGATGCATGCCTGTATTCGTCGTGGCATACTATCCACAAGTTTATCAAGACACTGTTGGTCCAAATTGTCCCACTCCTCAACGACAATTCGGCGTAAATCTCTCAGAGAGGTTGGTGGGTCAAGACGTCCATAAACAGCCCTTTTCAACATATCCCAGGCATGTTCGATAGGGTTCATGTCTGGCGAACATGCTGGCCACTGTAGTCGAGCGATGTCGTTATCTTGAAGGAACGCATTCACAAGATGTGCACGATGAGGTCGAGAATTGTCGTCCATGAAGACAAATGCCTCTCCAATATTCTGCCGATATGGTTGCACTATGGGTCGGAGGATGTCATTCAGGTATCGTAAAGCCGTTTCGGAGCCTTCCATGACCACCAGTGGCGTACGTCGGCCCCACATAATGCCACCCCAAAACATCAGGGAACCACCACCTTGCTGCACTCGCTGGACAGTGTGTCTAAGACGTTCAGCCTGACCAGGGTGCCTCCAAACACGTCTCCGACGATTGTCTGGTTGAAGGCATATGCGACACTCATCGGTGAAGAGAACGTGATGCCAATTCCGTGGGGTCCATTCAGCATGTTGTTGGGCCCATCTGTACCGCGCTGCATGGTGTTGGGGTTGCAAAGCTGGACCTCGCCATGGACGTCGGGAGTGAAGTTGCGCATCATGCAGCCTATTGCGCACAGTTTGAGTTGAAACACGACGTCCTGTGGCTGAACGAAACGCATTATTCAACATGGTGGCATTGCTGTCAGGGTTCCTCCGAGCGGCAATCCGTAAGTAGCGGTCATCCACTACAGTAGTAGCCCTTGGGCGGCCTGAGCGAGGCCTGTCATCGACAGTTCCTGTATCTCTGTACCTCCTCCATGTCCGAACAACATCGCTTTGGTTCACTCTGAGACGCCTGGAAACTTCCCTTGTTGAGAGCCCTTCTTGACACAAAGTAACAATGCGGACGCGATCGAACTGCGGTATTGACCTTCTAGGCATGGTAGAACTACAGACAACATGAGCAGCGTACCTTCGTCCTGGTGGAATGACTGGAACTGATCGGCTGTCGTACCCCCTCCGTCTAATAGGCCCTGCTCATGCATGGTTGTTTACATCTTTGAGCAGTTTTAGTGACATCTATGAACAGTCAAAGGGACTGTATCTTGGATACAATATACACAGTCAACGTCTATATGCCGGAGATCTGGGAACCGATGTGATGCAAAACTTTTTTTGATGTGTGTACTTGTTTCTATACGCTTTGTTTAAACTTGTTAATTCTCCTTTCGCATCTTATCACAATCTTTACTGGAGCTATATTTCCCGCAGCTTCTAGCTACTTTGTGATTGAAGGTGTTGTCAATTCTCACCCTTGAACTCCGCTTTCCAATGACCCTGATGACCTGCTTCCACTCACACCTGGTCACTTCCTTACACGCACTTCTCTCTCTGCCCCTCCTCCCCTTCCTAATTCTTACAGGGATTCCAATTTACCTATTGTTTGGTGTAAACTTGAAGCCCTTCGCAATTCTTTCTGGAAGAGGTGGAACTTGGAATATTTAACTTCCTTGCAAAGGAGACAGAAGTGGTTTCTTTCCAGTCCCGACATTAAAGTGGGGGGACTTGGTCCTGGTTAGGGATGTTTCTCCTCCCCTGGTCTGGATTTCTGGTAGAGTGACCGAGTGTTATCCTGGAAGGGATGGGAGAGTCAGGGTGGCCAGAATCTTGAACACTAACGGTCAGATCACAAGACCACTGTCTTTAATTGCTCCATTGCCTTTAAATGTTTAATTGTTTATCCTGCTCTCTGTTGGTGTTTTCCCCTCCCAGCTTGGTGTATTTTTGGAGTACACGGTAAGATAGAGTATTTTTAATGCTCTTTGTTTGTTCATTCCTTCCTTTTTCTCAAACACCAACAGTGATCTCCTATGTTCTCTTTGCTGTTTAGGGTTCTCATGTTATTCATGAGTCTGTTCTAGATATATATCTTCCATGACTCACCTAGCGTCACCTAGCAGCGAATCTCTGAAGTTCCTCAATTCTTCCCGGTGCAAGAGGACTTCCTTATCAATCTGGCCACCAGATCTCGTCGCCATCGCCAGCTATCATCTCCGTGATCAAGAGAACTTCGTCTCCTTTTTCACCCACCAGGCTGCGATAGTGTCGCCTACTATCAACTCTTTGAAGACCATCTCATCAAGAAAATTAACTTTTCAATGTTGGTTATGCTTATATGTTTTCCTTTTGTCTCCTACCCCCACTTTTCTCCCTTTCCTGGTCCCTCTGCGCGTCGCTGAGTGGGTCTCACTTGTACGTCGGCAGTCGACTTAGTCAGTCAAGGCTCAACTCGAGCTAGCCTCCTCAAATAAAGAGGCATTCTCTTCATTCCACGCCATGTTGGAACTTTAATCGTCAAAAGGAACTTCATCATCGCCATGAAGCAAAGATAAGTACAGACTTCAAGTTTTAACCTCATCTTCATCGGTTTTATTATCTACATGCTTTTAATAATCATTTATAGGCAGTGTGAGATTACTTATTTGTGGCAATAATCATCCTTCGCGGGATTTTACATATTGAGCTTTGTCTGTCTAAGCCAATCTTCGTAAAAAGCAACACTTCTTATGCTTGTTAAATGAGAGATCTTCTCACAACGTGGGATATTATTGAATACCCCCTGTCTATAAAATATTAAGCTCGTTCCACCGCTGGAATAACTTTGGCCCTTTTCTTCTATTAGGATCTTTCTGGAACCTTCCAGAATCTGCACTCTATCTACAAGTCGTGCCGTCATGTATTTTCCACTAACTTGTGGGAATACTATTAAAAAATGAGGAATCTTCCTTATAAATTACTGCTCAGTAGCTAATGTTCCTTCCTCCGTTGGAATTTTCTCAGGCGTATTTATTGATAATCTACAATCTTCTCAAGCAATAGACTTTCGCCTATCTAGTGTAACTAGTCATTTTCCATAATTGCAATAACTTTCTTTGCCATAAACTTTTGCGCTACTACAGTGAACTTTTCATCCATTTCAACAGACTATAGTGAAAAACAGTGTTCTTTCAGTATTTCTTCCGCGTCGCGCTCGTCCGATTATTATAAATACGGCCATGAACATTTACCTTCCATCCCAGTTGATCTTTCCTAAACCCCTTACTAACAACCCAAAATAAAATTGTTACTTTAGGTCTTTTTCAATGAGGTGTCACGCTAACGACGTGCCCTCCCACTTTTGCTTACATGTAATTAATTAATTTCTGTATAACTACGTGTCTGGTACACGGTTCTAATTATCTTGTTTCTCCCGTCTAATTAGCGAATACAATTCTTTCAACTCATAAGTGAGTTATTTCTAGGTTTCACGAAAGGGAAACTTGCCCCATTTGGCTCGTGATCCCTACTTAAGGGACACTGGTGACTGCTTTTTAAGCATATTTTATTAAAACAGTCAAATTTTCGATTTTGACATATTATTGTACTCCTGACCATAACGGATCAATTAGCGGTATCATTTTCCACATTCCGCCATTTTTGAGGCACGGCGAGACGTTTAAATGCCGGCCGCACTGCCATTTAAACGCCCCTTTCTCTTGGTACATTATCCTGTACACGCAATTATGTATTTATATCGGTGTAGTTTGAATACGGATTTTAAATTCCCTCTGTACTACTGGCTCTGCATTGTGCTACTATCTACCGATGAATATTGACACTATTTACTACGTAAGCTTTACAAATACTTTAAATGTTTGAAAATAAATAAATAAATAAATAAATAAATATCTCAAACGGTCGCCATGATGAAATTTTGCATTTATATTGTATTTTCTAATTTCATGAGAGTTTCTAGTCGCTTATAGAATGACAGTAGATGCACAATTTATCTTTATTTGATATTTGTGTTGACTTTAGAAGTGTACGCATGGTCTACCTCTGTTTATAAACAAGTTATTGGGCGGTAGGCTAGTACCCTTTCGATATTACCAGGTAAAAGGTACAGTGCAACATGTTAGTGAAAGAATCACGTGTGATTTAATTCACCTAGTTTTGAGTGAGCATACTGTAGTAGCAAAAGCTGCTAAATTAAAATATGTGAGCGGAGACAAATCCATGGCCATTATTGCTCTTACCCACTGTGCTTCAGTGATAAATTGCAACTTATAATTTAATATTAGATTCAGTGCAACCCTACAAATACGGCATCATCATGGCACAGATTACACACATTCCACATGCTGAATAAATGCTAATTATTCCCATTATGACGGAGTTGGAAATGGAATTTAAAAAAACATGATGGCGGGGTTCAGTGATGGCTAAATAAGACTATGAAGGAAAGACGGTGCATTCTAGGCAACTTACCACCGTGCCTTACTTGCAACCTAAACCAGGCAAGCCATTTCACTATGGAAACTTGAAGCACACATTTAAGTGCGGCTAGAAGCCGAAACACCTTTTTATGTACGATCTCGTTATGGGGATTAGTTTTAGTAAGACCTTACACCGCACATTCTTAGGTAGGGTCCTTAATTAATACGTTTTCCTAGTGGTAATGTAACCACAATCTTTGTCGCATCATTTGCAAAAGCTTGGGACAAACGCTTTTGCCAACAATCTTGTAAATACACATTTTCTAGTTCAACTGTGCATCGAACCAACACTCTTTAACGTGTAGGTATTTCTTGTTAAATAATCATGTCTGAATAACTGCATCCTTACTGGGACAGTAAAAAACCGGCAATTACCTGTTGGCCGTGAAACAAGCCAATGTCACATTCTTTTATTGACCTTGTAAACGCGACAGCAGCGCACTCTTTACTTGAGATATTATTTAGAAGGCTGTGAGTGGAGTGAACACTAGCCAATACTGCATAAAACCTGTTTACGATATGTGGAGAAGCAGGAGTGTAACTTTATTAAACTCGACATTCAGACGACTACCATACAAGCTATGAACTGTATTTTTGTAAGACGAGCCAAGCAGGCTATCTTGAGTTCGAAGTGAGGGGTCATTTTAGGACCGTAAACGAAAGACCCTGGTTTATTAATACAAGTTTTCCCAGACTGTAGATGTCTGATATATGAGCACATGATGCACACTTTCTATATGTTCAGAATACACAGCTGTCATTACAGCAAGAATAAAATCTTGTCCACAAGTTGGAACTGTATAAATATAGTAAAACCATTGTTATTTTAGAATGCACTACAGAGGTAAGATATGATTACCCTTAGTTTCCCAGTACTAGTTTTGGTACTATATGAGCTGATAACGTGAACGACTTTTGTCTCGTTATTCCAGCAGATGACCGACGGGTCATGGTATTGATCAGCACACAGAGATGCTAGCTGAAGTTTGGAATTGATTTTTCTTCCAATGATGACTTTGATATTGGATCTTTTACACCAATTTTTCACACTTTACGAAGTTTACATGCTCACTAAACAATACAATGAAACTGATAGGACTGAACTAAGCTGATAAATAAGAAAGTAATAGTCAAATATCGGGATTTCCTACTTAATAATGAACATTAACAAAGAATTAGGAATTCTAATAAAACGTAAATAAACCAATAAACTTAAAGAAACCTTGATGACCAGTACTTAGATTTGATTCTTCGACACATCTAATACAAATATAGCTATTCCTATTGTGAGACGACAATCAGTTGGTTACGTGTTTAAACACGGAAGAAAACCTGATAATGCGACATTAGACATGTTTTACTCATGCAGTCGCCGACCTAATTTTTCTCTCCCCACACAAATCATGACCCAACTTCACAAACAGTGAAGCTGCGATGTAGGTAGGCAGGAACAGTGGCGCCCATTGCGCAGTATTAAAAGGGTTACATGTTACTTATTAGTGTTGTACATTAGAATAGATTTTCATGCGTTCTGTTAGGTTCAGAATGTGCATAGATTTTGCTTGGAAATAAATTTTGGATGAAACGCTTGCCGTTTTCATCATTGTTACTATGAACGTACGATATGTATTAGATTAAACGACTATAACGATAAATGTTGGAGATGACACCATCATAGCGTAGCTGCAAACTTATTATGCTGTAAATGTAACGAATACCTTGCATTGTAAACAAGTAAATAACATTCTTTGCTGTAGAGTCATGCTTTAATTATCAATATTATTGAATCTCCGAAGTAACTGTATAGGGAAGAACCACGTGTCATTCTCTTAGATTGCATTTTGAGTTTTTCATTTTTGCGTAGGACTTCGAGAGTCTTAAGTTATTAGGATTTCGCACGGAGACGAGTTAAATTATTATCACCATTGATTAGCACGGGTTAGCGGTTTTCACCTCTCTGAAGTAGTTAGGGGACTGCCACTTTTTTGAATAAACTCTGTGTGATTTAAATGTAAGCCTTGCCTCTTTATTGTATTTTTGAGATTGTATTCCTCTGGACTGGTTGTTTCACCTCTCATTACACCCGACACCCCCAAGTACAGTTTCTGTAGTGCTTTCCCAGTCCAAGAATGCATTCCTTTCCGTCCTGTATGTCTTCCTGGGAGATGGGGGTTTCGGAAGGGTCATTTAAGGACTATGGCTCCCCGAGATCCTCGTCAAACGGGCACAATAGAAACATTAATTCGATAAAAATCCATAATAGGAGCAACAACGGTGGTGGCAAAAATGAAGAAGCACTATATGACAGCTTTAAAGATAGTGTTGTGTGTGGATGTTGGGGGCAGAATGCGCAACTAGGCTATCAATAGTGAATGAAATGTGTTAGAAATGAGGAAATACTATGATAAATTCTAACAGTGTGTTTTGGACGGTCGGCAAAAAAATTTGCACTTCCGGTCACGCGCGACGGTAGACTACCGCTCGACTGCGTCCTTAGCACTTTGATGAACAACTGAGCGATAACGTCGCCATCAAGAACCGCTACTCCTGTGTCATCTAGCGAAGGATATCGTACCCTGAGAATACATTTGCCTTTTTTGCACTTTGTAACGACCAGAGACTTTTACTTTCGTTCTATTCAATTAGACGGTAATCTACCGCGAGCGGATGAATGTTAACAGTCGCTAGACTCCTCAATTCTCACGCAGTCATTTTGTCGGTTATTCGTATGTTCTATATCATGGTGCCTTGTACTTTTTGTATTTTATTTTGCAGATTGCTGCAGTGCAACTTGGTACAGAAAACCCGGGTTCGAATACTGGTTCTGTTAGTGTGAGCGCAGGTGCATTCTGTGTTGTATTATAGGGACTTGTGTTTTTGTTACAAGCGAGCAATGCTTTTCCTCAGAGTTCTGTTACAGGGACTTGTGTTTTTGTTACAACCGAGCAATGTTACTACTACGTGTTCGATTATACGGACTTGTGTTTTTTACAGCAACCGAGCAATGCTAATAAACTATATTATATCACAGGGACTTGTTCTTTTTGTTACAAGCGAGCAATGCTAATAAACTTTGTTCTATTATAGGGTCTTGTACCATTTTTTACAGGCACAGTGATGTCGAAACATCCAAAAGTCGAAAGTTACTATGTATACAGAACAAGCTGTCTTGCATTTGTCTAAGTTATGACTGAGCAAGTAAATAACAGTTGAAAGTTAGTATGTATAAACTGCACGCTTTATTGCACTCACTGTTAGATTTGGCTAGGTATCTAACGAAATCTAACCTGACAATTTAGCTCCACACAAGTTTAGTCTGTGGAAGGATCTTTTAGATGTCATAAATCTATGACATGGGACCACCGGCTTTACTTCCCCGCCGAAAGAAGGCATACTGAAGGATTTTAACGCTCTTAAAATATCCGACGACTTCTGCCGGGTTTGAACCCTCTATCGTGGGCACAGCAGTTCAGCATGCTACCAACTACGTCACTGAAGCCACTATTGCTCGTGTAAAATTACACGAAGGCAGTTTCAAATTGTGTTTTAAAGATGTACACCATAAGGTTGAAGTTCCTTTCGTGGCTTACGCCGACTTTGAATGCCTCTTGAAACCTGTTCAATCTTGTCCGCCTAGGGACGAAGCAACGTGCAATATCTATCAGGAACATAAACCCACGAGCTTTAGTGTATATTCTAAAAGCACATTCCTCAAGCGAAACCACACAATTCGGTTTACCTAGAGAGCCGAAACTATACAGTGGACCTAATGCAGTCGAGGAGTTAATTAATGATTTAACAAGCTTGGCTCGCACATTAAGTTTTGTGCATGAAGAAACACTGTCTTTGAAGTGACAGAGGAGCAAGAACGCGGCTAAGGCTTGTTGCACATGTGGAAAAGAATGTTATCATGACAATAATTACCAAGTGAGAGACCACTGTCATATCACCGGAGAACACCGTGGCTGTGCACATAACAATTGCAATTTGTATTGTAAAAAAGTCACATTCTTCTCCTTGTTCATACATAATCTCCATAATTATGATACGCATTTTACTGTAAGAGAACTACTTTCAATGCCGGGGAGAGTGACAGCTATTCAGAACACTAGTGAAAATACATTTTCGTCATGAAATATATTCAAGATGAATCTGTACGTATTAAATTTATAGACTCATTTTATTTCTTGAATAGCAGTCTGGAAAAGCTAGCCGAAAACTTAGAACACTAACTTGAAACTATCAAACACTTTGGAGAAAAGGATGCCTCTTTAATGAGGAGATGATGATGATGATAATTGTTGTTTTAAGGGGCCTAACATCTAGGCTATCGGCCCCTGATGGTTTGGGTGATCGTGAAGATGAAAATGAAAAACGACCTTAAAACTAAAACTAACTACTAACCTACATACTAGAAGAAGAAATGGAAAACTAAAGGAGAATAAGGCAAATAAAAGGACAGAAGGAAAAGAAATGCCCTCAACCCTCGGAGAAGGCGGATTGAGGGACTTGGAAGGAAGGAGAGCCATGAAAGGCATATAGGAAAGTGAAAGAGGAGAGGGTCCGCCCCAAAGGTAAGGGACAAAAGGGGAAAAACGGACCCAGCTCAGGAATCCCTCGGGGTCGCAAACTCCCGAACTCACCAGCCGTGAGCCCCTGAGGGTGTAGCATTATCTAGGGTGCACCAGAAGTGGTGGGGCTACATACACCCTGCCTCCTTAAGGGCCTAGAGCACAAGGCAGGAGGTAAAAGGAAGAGAAAAGGAAGGCTGACCCCTCGCAGAAGGAGGGTATCAGAAAAGATGAGACAAGGGCCAATTAAGGCGGGAAAGGAAGAGACTCCCTAGGCCTCGGATACCCTAATACCGTCGGGGTCAGAAGAGAACAAGAGTTGACCAAGTGAGGTCGACAGGAAAGAAGACAGAGAGGAGCCCGGCACAAGTAAGTGGAAGCAATGCCGGACTCAGCTGGGGCCCCGTGGTCGCCAACCCACGCCCACAAGATGTGAGCCCCTGGGGGGTTAATGAGGAGAAAGTGCGTTTTTCTCTATGAATACATCGACTCGTGGGGTAAATATGAAGAAACGAGTCTACCTTCAAATGAAAAGTTCTTTAGCAAATTAAAAGAGGACAATATTATCAATGAGGACTATGAACATGCAAAGGACTATGAACATACGGAACCTTTTATCAGTGTAAAAAATGCAAGGAAAACTTTTCAAACTCGTACAACGCACAACGCCACGAGGAGTCTTGTGGTCTAGAGGGAGGTTACAAGCCTGCCCTAGTTTGTTCAGCTCATTTCAACCGTCCATCATGGGCTAATATTTTAGTGTCTCTATGTAAGGGAAATATGTTTATAAGCTCTAAACTCTGTATAATTGTGGATGATAAATCCAAAAGTTCATTAATAACAGCCCCTATGTTGTTGAACATGACACATTTATTTATTTAGCGTATGGCAATTAGTGCCGGGATTGTCCGAGGACATGTTCGGCTAGCCAGAGGCTGCAGCTGCATCAAGCGGGCACCCATAGGGTGAAATACAAGTTCCGTTCAATTTCACGTAGTTCCAACTTTCGCTACCTGATATCACTGACACCAAGTGGTGAAGGTAGGAACTTTAATAGAGCGTTACAACTAAATCTAACCTAGAAATTTAGCTTCACACAAATTTAGTTAGTTGAAGGATCTTTTACATGCCATAATTCTATGGCATGGGACCACCGGCTTTACTTCCCCTCCAAAGCATACTGAAGGAAATTAACGTCTTAACAAATCCGACGACTTTGGCCAGGTTTGAACCCGCGATCTTGGGCACAGCAGTTCAGCAAGAGATGAATGACTCATTGATTGTATGTTCTATGAATTCCTTTGCATTTAGGTAGATTTCATTACAAAGCTAACTATTGCTATGGGCCCCATGTTTCGACTTCCGGAAAATTTCAACATATCTTCGCGTTTCACATCCCCCAGACCCCAAAACCACCGTCAGTTCAAAAGTTTATATATAATTTATGTATATATGTATATAAGTTTCTTGTGGACACGATAACTGCCCTAATTTTGCACCAATCACTTTGAATTTTTTGCCGAATATGTATACCTATAATATCTCAGTCGAGTTCGATACTGGGCTAAATCGGTCCAAGGAGGTGAAAATGGGGGGCTTTTTTTTTCGAAAAAGTGAAATATTGCTATAACTCTCTTAATATGTGAAATATCGAATCCGTTCAACGTTCATACTATGTGTCGGATAAAGCCCAAACATTTATGTTTGAAGAGTTTTTTTATAGCTCCAACCATTGACCAAAGGGGTGGGAAAAAGTGGGTTTTTCGGGAAACAATAATCATATCTCTCTTAATAGGCACAATATCAAAACCGTACAAAATGGACAATATTCCCCTAATAATTACCTAAAACTTTTGTCTGAAAGAATTTTTATATGACCCACCATTATGCCAAGGGATGAGAAAAATGATTTCGGAATTATAAGAAAATGCCAAGAGCTATCAGAGGTTGCCATGGCAACACTACTAAATTGATGAGGGATGAGCCATCAGACGTTGCCATGACAACGCACTTGCACGAGATCAGATTCAGTATTTCCATCTGACTAAGTGTGAAGCGGTTTCGGTGACGTAACTGGTAGCATGCTGAACTTCAATGCCCAAGGTCGCTGGTTCAAAGCCGGCCGAAGTCGTCGGATTTTCTAAGAGCGCTAAAATCCCTCAGTATGCTTTCCTTTGGAGGGGAAGTTCCAACGTTCGTTGCGAGTTGCTGGGTTGGGGTGGCATTTAGTAGCCAAGTTCACAGCTAGGTGTCGTTGAAGGTAGTACCTGGTAGCAACATTAGGAACTACTGCTTGAAATTGACCGTCTGCAGTCCTTACCTGAATTAAGGCTAATACAGCCATTACAATTCACACCGTTTATCAGACAGATTCTACACTCACCCAAAGTACACGGGGTTAGATGACCGCGTTGTCGCTGCCCCTAAACTGAGGAACCAACCAGAGGTAGATTTCATTAGAAAGCTAACTATTGCAATGGGTACCATGTTTCGAGTTCCGGAAAATTTCGACATATCTTCGCGTTTCACATCCCCCAGACCCCAAAATCACCGTCAGTTCAAAAGTTTATATATAATTTATGTATATATATATATATATATATATATATATATGAGCCGTTGAGAGCCCAAGTGGTGTAACTCCTCTCGGAATTACAGGGAAGTCTAAACCTTATGGCAAGGAGACATAGCTCAGGGCCAGTGTGTGTGAAGCATTGGAAGTGAGCATTGCGTCTGTCAGCCACAAAGGTTAGACTTGCCTGTTATTCTGAGAAGAGTTACACCACTTGGGCTTTCAACGGCTCATATATGTATATCAGTTTCTTGTGCACACGATAACTGCCGTAATTTTGCACCAATAACTTTGAATTTTTTACCGAATATGTATACCTATAAAATCTCGGTCGAGTTCGTTACTGGGCTAAATTGGTCGAAGGGGGTGAAAATGGGGGGCTATTTTCAAAAAGGTGAAATATTGCTATAACTCTCTTAATATGTGAAATATCGAATCCGTTCAACGTTCATACTATGTGTCGGATAAAGCCCAAAAATTTATGTTTGAAGAGTTTTTTTTATAGCACCAACCATTGACCAAAGGGGTGGGAAAAAGTGGGTTTTTCGGGAAACATTAATCATATCTCTCTTAATAGGCACAATATCAAAACCGTACAAAATGGACAATATTCCCCTAATAATTACCTAAAACTTTTGTCTGAAAGAATTTTTGATATGACCCACCATTATGCCAAGGGATGAGAAAAATGATTTCAGAATTATAAGAAAATGCCAAGAGCTATCAGAGGTTGCCATGGCAACACTACTAAATTGATGAGGGATGAGCCATCAGACGTTGCCATGACAACGCACTTGCACGAGATCAGATTCAGATTTCCATCTGACTAAGTGTGAAGTGGCTTCGGTGACGTAACTGGTAGCATGCTGAATTTCTATGCCCAAGGTCGCGAGTTCAAAACCGGCCGAAGTCGTCGGATTTTCTAAGAGCGCTAAAAATCCCTCAGTATGCTTTCCTTTGGAGGGGAAGTTCCAAACTTCGTTGCGAGTTGCTGGTTACGGTGGCATCTAGTAGCCAAGTTCACAGCTAGGTGTCGTTGACGGTAGTACCTGGTAGCAACATTAGGAACTACTGCTTGAAATTGACCGTCTGCAGTCCTTACCTGAATTACAGACTAATACAGCCATCCCAAAGTACACGGGGTTACATGACCTCGTTGTCGCAGCCCCTAAACTGAGGAACCAACCAAAATCTCTGCGGGAGATATAATTTTGCGTCAAGAAGTAACAGACCGTTAAATAGTTATACATCAGTGTCGAAACCTTGCATAAGGACAGTGTGACCACAAGTATAACAAGTAGTTCCGTGAAGAACTATACAGCCTATTTTCATATATCCTGCTCATGTTAATTGCCTCTATCAACATACAAAATTTCAGTTTAATTGCTGTAACAGATTCGTAGATATTGAGAACCGTCTAAATATTTCAGATGGTCGCCAGGTTGGATTTTTATTTTTGTACTATAACATTAAGATTATTGTGTACGTGTGCTATTCAAACTTCAATCGCATGACTAGAACACAAGAAGTAAAAACGAGATTTTAAAATTACGCACAGCAGCAATCTTGTGATTATGCAAACAATTGAAATAAATTAGATGCCAGTGGATCAACATTTGTATAAGCATTTAATGTGCAACGTTTCACGGCACTCGGATAGTTAATTCGCGAGAAACGCCCATTTAAATATTTATAATTCGCGTCGCCGCCATGTTGGATTTGTGCTCACCAGGTTACTGAAAGTCCTATAGGTGAACATATGTTCATAGTCTCTATGAACATTAAAAAAAACCAGTTTGGTTGCTGTAAAAGATTCTTAGATATTGAGAACCGTCTAAATATTTCGGAAGCTCGCCATTTAGGATTTTTTATATGTATAGGCCATAGAGTTATGTACCATTGAAGGACAATTATTATTGCCTAGGTTCATTATTCAAACTTTCACTTCGATCGCATGATTACGACACAAGAAATAAAAACTTAATTTTAAAATTTCGCACAGCCGCCATCTTGAGGTTATGTAAACAATTGAATTAAATTATATGGCAGTGCATTACAATCTGCAAAATCATTTACTGTACCACATTTCACTGCGCTCAGAGAGTTAAATCACGAGAAAAGTATATTAGAATATTTCAAATTCGCTTGATCGCCATGTTCGTTTTGTACTTTACAGGTTTATAAAATATACGTAGGTCAACTTGTATCAGTATCCTTTATCAACGTACTAAATTGCAGGGTGATATCTGGAATAGTTTCGGAGATATAGAATGTCAGTGAAATAATTCGCACAGCCGCCATTTTGAGGTTATGTAAACAATTGAACAAAATTAGACTCCAGTGCATTACAATGTGTATAAACATTTGCTGTACCAAGTTTCATTACGTTTGGATAATTAAATCGCGAGAAAAGTCTATTTAAAAGTCTCAAATTCGCTTGGCCGCCATGTTGGTTTTGTAGTCACCAGGTTTTTTAAAGTCTCATAGGTGAACTTTTAGTAGTGCCCTTGATCACCGTACACAATTGCAGGGCGATATCGGTAATAGTTTCGGTGATATTGAATTCTAGTGAAATATTTCGCACAGCCGCCATGTTGGATTGGTCAGACGTAACAAAATTTAAAGGGCACGATCGAGGTCGTCGGGAATAGTGCTATGAACTTACCGAGTTTCATTGAAGTCGCTCCAGACGTTTAGATTTTATTAGGGGGACACACACACACACACCTCACACACACACACACACACACACACACACACACACACACGCACACACACACACACGGACAAAATGTGATCTCATAAGCCTATTATTTCAAAATTGAAAATAGGCTAAAAATGGACCCCAAATGACAGGAAGGTTACCGTTCCCATAAGAAAATAAAATGTTTAAAATAAACATAAAATGACGAAAAACAAAGTTAATTAAGCTCCAATTATAAAATACCTTCTCGCAATAAATGAGGTCTGATCCTTCTACGAAAACCTGCATATTCTGCCTATTTTCGCCTATCCCCAAGTTTGTCCGGTAAAATCTACCTCCGCCTTCCGGCGTGCCGAGAGGACTTTTTAAAATCAGGACGCAATGTCCTAATCTTAACGTCAACCGTCATCCAGATCATCATCGTTCTTCAAAATGAGCTAAATACTACTTCAATAGTTACACTAAGTTTTAAATGTTTTTAACCTGATTTTATAGACAGTGTGAGATTGCTATGCGATGCAAAATCTGCCTTCAAAGGATCTTCTTGATTTATTTGTAGCTACTTCAGCTAGCTTTCTAAAATGAAAAGGTACTTCTTGTACTGAGTATCTGGGAATGAGTTCTCACACCGTGGGAGTCTTATTAAACCCACTGTCTATAAAAACTTAGCTTTCACCTCCGCGGGATATTCTGCTCAATTCTACTGTTCTCAACTCTAGAATTTTCTACAGCAAATTATTCTTTTGCAAGTAATGCCGTCAAGTGCCTTCCACCTAAATATGGGAATGCTTGTTCCTCACTGGGGAATTTATGTTGAAAATACTTCTGATCAGCATATAATTTGTCTTCCTTCGTTTGGAAATTGTCCGCTGCATGCAACTACCATCTATAAACGTCACAACGCAATGAACTTTCTCAAACTAAAATTCAAATAGCGATCTCTACAATTAAAATAACTTCTCATCTGATAAACTTTCCTTGTTGCAATAGTGAATTTTTCACCGGACTACCGTGCATAACAGTGCCCATTCAACAACCATCCGTGTCACGCTCGAACGCTATAAATACGGCCATAAACGTTTTCCTGATTCTCCTATATCCTCCTCTCATACTCCTCACTAACACATTATAATAATTGTAAAATTTAGGTTCATTACAATGAGGTGACACTCTATAGAAGTGCCCTCCCATCTTCGTACTGTTTTTCATAAGTAATTTCTGCATCATTGGTGTCTAGTAGACACCACTAATTATATTGTCTTTCCTCTTTTCATTAGGGAATTCAATTATTTCTACTCACGAGTGAGTTTTCCAACTTTCCTTTTTCCAGGTTTCACGAAAGGGTAACTGGCCCCATTTTTCTCGTCATCCCTGCTTCAATACAAGAAGTTATAGAAACTTCTTCTAAATTTTCTCTTTCCTTGTTATAATCTCAAATTTAACATTTTTTTATACTTTTAGAACTTCCATTAGGAATTCTCAAAGTATATATATCGTACCTGATTTATTGTTAAACTTTAAATTTGCTAATCTCAGCACTATTTTAAAATCTTATATAGATTTGGTGCTTTCAAGAGGTTCCAAACCAAATTTTGTTAATCGCCTAGTGCAAACTTCAACAATTTTAGTGGTCTGAGACCTCATAGGTTTAAAATTTAAATTGTACATTTTTACAGTTGTTAAATTTATCATATTTTTACGCATTGTTAAATATATCAAACTATATCCTTTTGCTTCATCATTTTCTATAAAATAACGATTAGGCAGGATCCTACCTCCCCTAACTCTACCCGAAAGCTCATTCTCGCTTTAAGAAACTCGAGCGTCAAAGTAAAAAAGGTTTCACTATGTTTTGCATTTGAACAAAAACACTCCGCAAAAGCTTTTTCAAAGTCGCTCTTAGCTTTTATAGCTAATTCTAACTAGCCAGTAAGGCAAGTATAGCTAGCTCCGCCAGCTTCCTGCTTGTTGAGACTTTATACCTTATGGTTGGTTTTCCAAATTTAATTTTTCTTCTTGTCTAAACTTTGCTGGATAGAAGCTTAGCCTTTCTTGAATGCAACAATTGGTGTTCTTACCAAAATTTAAAACCTTTCAAAATCAATCAAATTGTTTTTAAAAGCACGATAACTGCTTCATCGCTACCCTTCCTAGAAGCATTCCGTCGCTCCTTGGAAATTCTACAATTCCAAGAACTAAAAACATCACGGCCAATTTAAATTATTTGCGCCTTTCAAAACCTTTGATTAAACCTGATTCCTTTAAAAGGATATACAACAAATCTGTCATCCTTTGTCTTGCCAGACTTCCACCCCTCCCCATGGTAGTCAAATATAGATTGGGAAGGGAAAGCACAAATGCCATTTGCTGGCAAATAGCCCAAGCTCCATCCGCATTTCCCGTTAGCTACGTCCAGGTCCATACCCACTTTAGGTGTTTCACGGGCTTTGCGGTGACACTCGTCTCTAAATATTGGCATAAATTTATTTTGTTTGGTGTTGGACTCTCGTTCTATTATCCACACCTGTTCCTTAGTCCGAAACCCACTTCCCTTTACTTCTCTCTTCATCTTCCCTTGGGGGTAGGGTTAATTCCTAGCAAAAACCTACCCAAACTTTGGTCCCAGAAACCTGGGAGAGTCCATTTGTTAATATTTTGCAAATCATTAATATCTACTTTGAATTTTTCAGCTATATCTTCACCGTGCAAAGCTTGTGAGGGGGAAAGAGGCCGCTCCTGTCTCCTTTGGTGTGTACCTTTCTTTCAACTTGTTTGCTGCTGCCAGTCTGACAGCATTTCCAAGGTTCCACAGTTTCGTAAGTTATACTTTAATTTACCTATTTCGCCATGGCTCCTACAGAAAAAGATAAGGATGGTAAGGTTGAAAAGCTTACTTCCAAACAAGCTTCTTATAAAGGGCAAATCGCCAGATTCAGAAAATACATCCTTCACAAGCTCAACTAGATTTGTTAAAACATCGCGTAAAGGATTTTGAACGTTCATATGAAAATTATTGCAACATCCAAACTAAAATCGAAACTTGTACGCTCAATCAAACTGATGATCGAGTAGAAATAGAAAACCAATATTACGAAGGCATAGGTTCTGCTTTTAAAATAATACGATCTACAAGTTTCATTATTTGCGATCTATTCTCTACGGTCAAGCCCTGCAGTTGGATGAAGCACTCCCATTAAGTGCTGAAAACTACCCCATTGCCTTTAACCTGTTGATAGAAAGATACGGTAATTTACGGTTACGTATTCAACACCTCATGAAGGCTCTATTTAATTTACCTGCGTCACAGCACAATGACGTTACCAGTTTGCGTACTCTTATTGATACGACACAACTTCACGTAAAAGCTTTGTCCCAACTAGATCAACCCAATGACCACAGGGACGCTTTCCTAATACATTTAGTGGTTTCTAAAGTCGATGTTGCTAACCTCAAAGCTTGGGAAATTGAACTTTCCAAAGACAACGATTACTCTTACGAACATTTAGTCACCTTCATAAATGCTAGATGCCAACTCTTAACTGCTTTAGCCTACCAAAGTGAACCCTCATCACCTAGTTCTAAATTGGAATCAATGTCTCTTAAATCTAAAAGCGAACGCTCAGCGTCTAGTACCCTAAAACTCGGGTCCAGCTCGTCTAAACTCAAGTCAAACGCCACTGGTTACCCAACTAGGTCTAGTGAACGCCGTATTGCTAGTTCTCTCGCTTTAAAAACTCAAAGCGAACCCCGTAAGTGTTTAAATGAACCATTAAAGTGCATACTTTGCAAAGAATCCCACGCCTTGTAAATCTTTTAAAGAACTGTCAGTCGACGACAGAAGAAAATTAGTTTCCCAGAATAAACATTGCTTCAACTGCCTTTCACCTAAGCATTCTGCTTCAAATTGCAAGTCTACCAGACTTTGTTTTCATTGTGAAAAAGCTCATCACACTTTACCACATCGCCATGATCAAGCGAGGTCATCAGCCGCATCTACCTCTCAGAAAAGTGACAATCTTACATTCGAAATGCCAAGTCCATACGTAGTGCCCAAGTACTATTGTCCACTGTCCAATTCGAAGTTCAGGATAATTTTGGCAACTGGGTCCATGCACGCGGTCTTCTTGATTCGGCGGCAACCCATGATTTCGTTTCTAATTTATTAATCAAAAAACTAGGCCTACCTGTAAACCCTACTTCTATTATTGTATCAGGTATAAACAGCTTAAAATAACAAGCTTTACAGTTTTCTAAACTAACCATAAGAGACACTTGTCATAGAAATAACTTTCTAAAACTTAATTGCCTCATCCTCAACAGTATCAGAGAGGATACTCCTAGTCACTCTGTCGATATCTCAGGTCTGAATATTCCTTCTCATTTAAGGTTAGCCGATCCCCTGTTCAATGTACAAGGCCCCATTGACATACTCTTCAGTGCCAATGTTTTCTGGAAATGCCTTCGTAAACAAACCCGGAAGCTATCTTCAAACGTGTTCGCCAGAGACACTAATTTTGGTTGGATTGTTACTGGTCAACTTCCTCATTACTCCCCCAACCCGTATCGCAATGTTATTTTGCCAATACCGATTTGGAAGAGTTCTGGAGGCTGGAAAGCGTTGATTCTCCTAACGTAACCTCTTCAGAAAACGAATTCTGTGAGCAACTTTTCTTGAACACTACCACTTGTTCTCCTGAAAGCCGGTTCATTATTCAGATGCCAAGATTACTCAATCCCCCCAAACTTACTAATTCTCAACCTAAAGCTCGAAAAGCTCTCTTTGCTATCGACAGCAAATTCAAGAAAGAACCTCTCGTTAAACAACAGTACACTGATTTCATGGATGAGTATGAAAGCTTACATCATATGGAAGTTGTCAGCAAATCTGATGACGAATTGCACCACCCAATTGAAACTTCTTCTTCTTCTTCTTCTTCTTCTTCTTCATCTTTTCCCGCTCAGGCGGGGTCGACGTTTTTGGCAAGTCTTTTCCATTTCCCTCGGTCCCAAATGGTGTTTTCGGTTAACTGCTTTTCTGCGAAGTCTTCCCGCACGCAGTCCATCCATCTTCTTCTAGGTCTGCCTCTCTCCCTCCTGCCCTCCAGCTCAAGATCCAGCACTCTTCTTCCCACATAGGTCTCATCCCTGCGCTTAATGTGACCATACCAGAGCAACCGCCTTTCTTGAACTTTCCTTGATGCTTGGGTTACCTTGACACTTCCTCGTATGAAGCTGTTCTTGATGTGGTCTTTCCTAGTAACACCACACATCCATCTCAGCATTTTCATTTCGGCTACATCCAGCCGTTTATTTTGCGACTGTACTATTGGCCAAGTTTCTGCTCCATATAGCATCGCAGGTCTCACCACACTTTTATAGGCTCTCCCCTTTACTTGGACATTTAGTCTCCTGTCACAGAGGACACCAGACAACCTTTTCCAGTTTAACCAGGCAGCCTGAATTCGGTGGGTAATTTCCAGGTCTAGATTGCCATCGTCAGATACCGTTGATCCAAGGTACTTGAAACTATTACTTGCTTGGAGCTGATTTCCGTCCATCTTCACACTGTCATTTCCCTTTCCACCGAGGCAAATGTATTCAGTCTTATTCCGGCTGATTTTAAGACCCCTGTCCTCTAATGCTTTTCTCCAGTGTTCTAGTTTAAGTTCGAGTTGTTCTTGATTAGTGCTACATAGTACAATGTCATCTGCAAATAGCATGCACCAAGGAGCAGGTTCTCTAAGGCTTTCAGAGATAACATCCATTATCAGATCAAAGATATAGGGACTCAGTGTAGATCCTTGATGGAGACCAACTTCAACTGGTATGGTTCCCGTTAGCCCTACACTGCTTCTAACTTGCGTCTTTGCCCCATGGTACATGTCCTGGATAATGCGCACATACTTCTCTGGTACTCCCTTGAATCTCATGCATCTCCATACTTCTTGACGGGGGACACGATCATAAGCCTTCTCTAGATCTATGAACACCATATGCAATTCTTTCTTCTTTTCCCTGTGTTTTTCCATGAGCTGTCTCAGAGAAAAAATGGCATCTGTGGTTCCTTTCCCTGGCATAAATCCAAACTGTTCTTCTGCTATTGTTGTCTCTTGCCTAAGCCTACCTTCAATGACTTTTTCCCAGATCTTCATAGTGTGCGACATGAGTTTTATTCCTCTGTAATTTGCACAATCCTGAATGTCCCCCTTTTCTTTATATATGGGAATTATGGTACTCTTCCGCCATTCGTTGGGCATTATTTCCTCTTGAAATATTTGTTGGAATTGGCTCAGCAACATATCTATTCCCTCTTCTCCCAGGCATTTCCAGGCCTCTACGGGGATTTCATCGGGGCCCGTTGCTTTTCCACTTTTCATTTTCTTCATAGCAGTTACAACCTCTACCCTGCAAATGTTAGTTGTTAAATTATAATTTTGAATACCATCTTCAAACACAAGCCTTTTATTCTCCTCATTAAGCAGCTTTTCAAAGTACTCCTCCCATCTCTTCTTAATTTGGTTCTCATCTCGAATTACCATTCCTTGTTCATTCTTTATTTGCTTGATGTGGGTAAGATCTTTTGATGCTCTGTCCCGTGCCTTAGCAATTCTGAAGAGCTTTGCCTCGCCTTCTTTGGTCTCTAGATTTTCGTAGACGTGCCATTGCCTTTGCTCTTCCAACTGCTCTTTTCGCAGCTTTGTTTGCTTGTCTGTAGTGTTCTCTGTCTTTGGTCATTCCAGATTCTTCCCAGGCCTTCTTGGCTTGTTTTTTCGCTTTGATCGTATCCTGGACCTCATCATTCCACCACCATGTTTCTTTATCAAGTGGAGCGCCTTTCCCAGACGTCTTACCCAGAACTTCCACACCAACTTTCCTGATAGCCTCAGCATTTACTGTCCACCATTTCTGAACTCCCTCCACTAAATGTGTTTCTTGGAGCACCTTGTCCTTGAATTCACTTCCCAAAATTGGATCTTTTAATCTCCACCATTTGATTCTTGGAGTCATTTTCCGTACTGCTCTTTTCTTCATGCCTGTGCATTCATAGTCCAGCACCAGCACTCTGTGCTGGTGAGTCACGTCTTCCCCTAGTATGACTTTGCAGTTCTTTACCTCCTTCAGATGTATTCTTCTGCACAAGAGGAAATCTATTCGGCTTTCCCGTCCTCCACTTTTGTATGTCAATAGATGCCTCTCGCTTTTCTGGAAGAAGGTGTTACAAATTGCCAGATCTGAAGCCAAGGCAAAATTTATCACTCTCTCGCCTTCTTCATTTCTCGCATCAAATCCCCAACCTCCATGTACTCTTCTCATTCCTTCTTCTTCGATACTGGTTCCAACGTGTCCATTCAGATCTCCACCCAAAAATACTTTTTCATTTGCTGGTATGCTGGAAAGTTCTTCTTCCAGGTCTCTCCAGAAGTCATCCTTTTCTTGCTCTTCACAACCAACTTGTGGAGCATAAGCAGCTACAATTGTGAACTCCTCCCCAAGGCACAGCTTCACACTCATTATTCTGTCATTTCTTCTGTTTACACTGACCAGGCAGGTGGCAAAGTCATTTGAAAGGATAATTCCAACACCATTTCTACCTGCACTGTTTGCTCCACTGTATAGCAACTTAAAGCCACAGCCAAGCTCTCTTGCTTTATTACCCTTCCACCTAGTTTCTTGAACACACAGGATTCCAATCCTTCTCCTTATCATTAGGTCCACAACCTCTCTACCTTTACCAGTCATAGATCCAACATTCAGGGTACCAATTCTCATTTGGACTTGCTTCTTTAGCCAGGCCCGCCCATGGCCCGGTAGCCTTCGCTCATTTCTCACAAGGGACAGGCGGATTCCTTGCGCGTCGCTTCCGGGGAACGCCCTAGCAGTTTCCGAGGCTAAGCTTGTAGAACTTGTCATATTTGTACGGTTTTGGCTATTTAGTTTTATGGCCGGATGCCCTTCCTGACGCCAACCCGTTTCCAACTTTTCGGGCTTACTATTCAGCTGAGAAATAAAATTCTCAGCCCCCCAAACACCCATCTGTTCACCGACCCAGTTTCCCGCTGGGGTTGGTTACCCAACCTTCCACTGGATTGCTCGGCTTAGCAGGGGACACCCCGGGCAGGTTGATGTTTGGAGTTGGAGTGGAGAGGCTATGAGAATTTCTCTTCATCTGAAATTCTTGTGTTATTGATGCTTGATTGTCTGCATCATCGCGTCACACTCCCATTCGTCCAGGTCCTCTGGTGGTGTGAGGACCCCTCCAAGTTTCTTCCTGGAGCCCAATTGAAACGGTTTTCCTAAATCATCATCCCGTGTGGAAAAACCCTCTTGTAAAGGATAAAATCCGAGTCGTTTTTAATGGGTCATCACCTGACATTAATGGCAACAGTCTTAACGATACTCTTTACTCTGGTCCTGCTATTCAGTCAGATTTATCTGCTATACTCTTACATTTTCGGTTATTTCCCATAGCTGTTAGAGCGGACATCAAACAGATGTACCGTCAGGTTTTAATTCAGCCCGAACAGCAAGATCTCCAAAGAATCTTGTGGCGCGACGAAATCAGCAAGCCCATTAAAATATTTCGCTTAAAGACGGTCACTTATGGCTTAAAACATTCCGCTTTCCTTGCTATCCGATCCCTACATATGTTAGCCTCTCAAGATGGTCATTTATTGATTCTAAAGCTTCTGAAGCACTAACTACCTCTTTTTATGTAGACGATTATCTCCAGTCCTTCCCGACCCTTGAGGAAGCTTCTTACGTGTCACTAGAACTTCAGGCATTGTTAAAAAATAGAGGATTCCCACTTCATAAGTGGAATTCCAACTCCCATGAGTTTCTTGCCCAGTTTCCCATAGAAGATGTGACCCCTCTTCCGTCAAAATCTGCGGAGATTCTGAATCCATAAAAACTCTTGGAGTTTACTGGTGCACTCGCACTGATACTCTCACCTACAAAGTCTCGCTTTCCGAAGAGCTCCCCAACACAAAAAGGCAAATTCTCTCTGAAATTGCAAAAAAATTTGATCCGCTTCAATTCCTTGCTCCGGTTATTGTTACAGCCAAGCTTTTCATGCAAGAGCTATGGTCTCTCAAACGTGAATCGGACGAAGCTCTTCCCCATTCTTTTCTTAATAGATGGCTCTCTTTTCGTAGCAGTTTACTTGATCATTCTCTTATTGAAATTCCAAGGAATTTAATCAATGCTCCTCCCAACACATCATTCTTCCTTCATGTGTTTGCCAACAGCTCCGAGAATGCTTACGGTTGTTGTGCATATTTGGTTTATTGCAATTCGCTAAATGAATCTTCATTGTCCAACCTTATTTGCGCTAAGTCCAAAGTCGCTCCTCTTAAAACTATTACTTTGCCTAGGCTTGAATTGTTTGCTGCACTGATGGCCGCAGAACTTGCCAAAAAATTGCAGAATGTCTTAAAGGTCGAATTTACGCAAACTTATTTGTGGAGCGATTCCATGATCACTCTTTCTTGGATCGCCAAAAGCCCCATCCTCTGGCAAACCTTTGTTGCAAATAGAGTTTCTAAAAATCAAACTCATTCATCTGGATGTCAATGGAGGCATGTGCCCTGTGCTGATAACCCGGCTGACATCATTTCTTGTGGATGTTCACCTTCTCAATTATTAGAATCTCAGTTGTACTGACATGGGCCCTCGTGGTTAATCGAAGACTCTTCTTGTTGGCCTTCTAAACCTCCGATTACAAACTCCAACTTGCCTGACACGAAAGTATCCAAATCCACGGCTTCGTGTCTTATTTCCAATGTTTCACACCCCTTGTAGTCCCGCTATTCTTCCTTTCATAAATTAATTCGAATTTTTGCCTATCTTCTCAGATGGAAATATTTTGTGGTTGACCAACCTCGTCTCCCTAAACCACACCTGAGCAATCACGAATTAAATCTCACTACTATTAAAGTTTTGCAGCTAACTCAGTAAGAGACCTTTTCTTCTGAATTGTCTTTGCTCTCAGCTAACAAAGATCTTCCTAAATCTAGTCGTCTTCGCGCTTTAGCCCCCTTCCTTGATGACAATGGGTTACTCAGGGTAGGTGGTAGGCTTTCGCGTTCTTCACTTTCTGAAGACAAAAGCATCCTGTTATTTTGCCCTCTAGGCATCACGTAACTTTCTTAATCATACGTGACTTTCATTATCGTAACCTGCACGTTGGTACACGCACACTGCTTTGCTTCATAAGGGAAAAGTACTGGATCATAAATGGAGTTTATGAAGTTTCCTCTGTAATTCACAAATGCATTCCTTGCTTCAAAGCGAAACTTAAAGTTAATACTCAATTAATGAGTGATCTACCCTGTTTGCCATCTCTTGATGAATACAGTACATTTGCATTTGTCAGTTGGCACAGGCTAGAGTAAAAGGTGGCTTTTCACCGATGTCTCAGTCTCACTCATGGCTGTGATTATATGGAAGCTACTGAGGTATGGGCGGTGCTTAGTAATGACATTCGGGGCACAGTCAGTGCCTTTGGATGTTGTGAAAGGTTCTACTCATAGGGTTAGGACTACTGTTCTGACTCAGTGAGGAAAGCAATGGCAAACTGCCTCACTCCTCTTCTTGCCTAGAACGCCTCAATATAGCGCTGCCTTGGGTTTTTGTGGGTATCTACTCACATAACGTAACGACGGTGCTTTTTGAGGATCCAACCAGCCTTCGGGCTGACTACCTAACACCCTCTTTCCGCTCTTCCCCCATACGTCCTTTTGCTTTAACTGGTGTGGACTATATGGGTCCGTTTCAATATCAATGCAATTCCCCTGAAGCTAAACGCAATTTGTTTGGAAAACTCTATGTTTCTCTTTTCGTTTGCATGGTTACTGACGCGATTCATCTGGAACTAGTAACAAATGCCTCTACTTCTTACTTTTTGTCAGCCGTCTCTCGCTTCACTGCTAGGCGTGGCGTTCCCTCTGAGATGTTCTCCGATAACGCCTCCACTTTTCAAGGCGCAGCTCCCTCGTGCAAGAAAGCTCTTGCATCTTCTCCAGCCATGGAACAGATTTCTAATTTTTTCCTACTCAAAGGGTTTCAAATGGCGGTTTATACCTCCCTACGCCCCTAATCACGGTGGTAGGTGGGAATCCTGTATCAAGCTGACCAAACGTCATCTAAAAAAGGTGTTAGGTAATCGTACCCTAACTTATGAGGAATTTAACTCTCTGTCTGTTCTGATTGACGGTGTTGTTAATTCTCGTCCTTTGGCACCACTTTCTACTGACCCTGATGATCCTCTTCCATTGACACCTGGTCACTTTCTTATAGGCACTTCCCTTTCCTCCCCTCCTCCCCTTCCCAACTCTTATAGCGACTCTAACCTGCATATTGTTTGGCGTAAACTACAATCTCTTCGCAATTCTTTCTGGAAGAGGTGGAAATTGGAATACTTAACTTACTTGCAACGGAGACAGAAGTGGCTTCTTTCTAATCCTGACATTAAAGTGGGGGACTTGGTCCTTGTTAAAGATGCTTCCCCTCCCTTGGTCTAGATCTCCGGTAGAGTGACCGAGTGTTACCCGGGAAGGGATGGGAGAGTTAGGGTAGCCAAGATCTTGACCACAAATGGGCATATTACAAGACCATAGTCTTAAATTGCCCCCCTACCTTTAAATCTTCAACATTGTGCTTCTTGTTCTCTGTTGGTGTTTGCACCTCCCAGCTTGGTGTATTATTTGGAATACACGGTAAGATAGAGGTAGCTTTTGCTGCTCTTTGCTTTAATTCATTCCTTCCTTTTTCGCAAACACCAACAGTGATTTCTTACTTTTTCTTTTATTTAAGCACCTTGCTTACTTTCTTTGTGAGTTTGTTGTAGATATAACTTCCATGAACTACCTAGCGGCATCTAGCAGCTAACTTCTGAAGTTCCTGAACATCTCCATGCTCAGGAGGACTTCCTCATCATTCCAATCCTCCAGACGTCATCATCGCCTGCTTGCTTCTCCTTGAAGATCACTCCATCAAGAAGATTAATATCTAAGAAAGCAATGTATTATTGTTAGGTTGGTAATTTTTATGTATGTTCCTTTGTCTCCTTCCCCCACCCTCCTCCCTCGTTGGTACCTCCGTGCTTCGTCGAGCTGCTCTCACTTCTGGGTCAGTCGTCAAACCATACAGTTGGAGCCTACTTCAGGCTTGTCTCCTGTCTACTTGAGACATTTTTAAATCAGGACGCCATGTCCTAATATTAATGTCAACCGTCATCCAGATCAACATCGTTCTTCAAAATGAGCTAAATACTACTTCAATGGTTCTCACTAAGTTTTAAATGTTTTTAACCTGATTTTATAGACAGTGTGAGATTGCTATGCGATGCAAAATCTGCCTTCAAAAGATCTTCTTGATTTATATGTAGCTACTTCAGCTAGCTTTCTAAAATGAAAAGGTACTTCTTGTACTGAGTATCTGGGAATGAGTTCTCACACCGTGGGAGTCTTATTAAACCCACTGTCTATAAAAACTTAGCTTTCACCTCCGCGGGATATTCTGCTCAATTCTACTGTTCTCAACTCTAGAATTTTCTACAGCTAGTTATCTTTTTGCAAGTAATGCCGTCAAGTGCCTTCCACCTAAATATGGGAATGCTTGTTCCTCACTGAGGAATTTATATTGAAAATACTTCTGATCAGCATATAATTTGTCTTCCTTCGTTGGAAATTGTCCGCCGCATTCAACTACCATCTATAAACGTCACAACACAATAAACTTTCTCAAACTAAAATTCAAATAGTGAACTCTACAATTTCAATAACTTTTCATCTGATAAACTATCTTTGTTGCAATAGTGAATTTTTCAACGGACTACCGTGCATAACAGTGCCCATTCAACAACCATCCGTGTCGCGTTCGAACGAAAGCTATAAATACGGCCATAAACGTTTTCCTGATTCTCCTATTTCCTCCTCTCATACTCCTCACTAACACATTATAATAATTGTAAAATTTAGGTTCTTTTCAATGAGGTGACACTCTATAGAAGTGTCCTCCCATTTTTGTACTGTTTTTCATAAGTAATTTCTGCATCAATGGTGTTTAGCACTGCACCCGAATTCTCCAATCAACACCAGCAATTCTCCAATCCACAGAGATGAAAAGTATTGGAGAGCCCAGCTGAGCATATCTTACCGTGGCCTGCTAAGTGAGAATAGGGAATTCTAGGATTACATAGCGCAAACTTAAATAGTATCGCCTGAACAGCTACATACTTCTACTATTATTTACATTTAATAGTGAATTCGAGAAACTCCAATCTCGAGGGGTGTTCAAGGTCTAACTATAGTGGGCACCTGTAGCTATCCAGTCGTGCCATTTACGAAGTCTATAGAATGAGTAAGCGATCGGTTAAAATAAAATTGACTGAGTCACTAAATAGTGCCAGCCGTTTATTCACTGAGGAACGATACAAGAAATATCCCTATCGAAAAACAATCTGACCTAGTGTCCCACTTGATACTACCAAATTTAACACACACAAAAATTAAACTGACAATAACTATGTCCTGAAAAAGAAATACATTTGGAGAATTCGGCACTCTATTTGAGCCCTATTCCTCCCTCAAATAAATCTCGTGCAGAAATGTGCACCTCAATAAACATGAAAATGATTTACATAATCTCGAACCCTTGTGAAATTCATCAGAACTTTCACAAAAAAAATATGAAACGACGTTAGCTTTGGACATTACCCTAGTTGATACAGTTGCGTTTCATTTTCTGGAACAGTAGTTCAAAATCTAAAGTTGTAATGGTAAAAGAAATGTTAAGTATTAATTAAGAAGCTTATATGCAAATGTACAACGATTTGTGATCAGCACAAATTAAGATTTCTTACGTGAAATTAATTTAATGTTCTTTCTATCACGATTTCTAATAAATCTACATTTTTTTTCTTTACAATCACCACGCCTTCTTAGGTTAAAGTATTAAGTCGTTGCAAAATTGAGCATTCGTGCCGAATGGTAAAGTTTAGCACAGCTCAGATCTCCTAACTGGTGATAATCCCGATAATATAATTCATTGCAAGACTATCAGTTACGTAAGAATAGTGGATTCTAAAAGTGCTTGGCAATATTTTCATTCAACACTTCCCTTTCAAAAATTACACACATAATTGCTCTACTTTTCTAACATACTGTACAGACACTTGCCTCGATGCAATATAATATTTTCACACTACCTGTGAACAAACTGGGAAAACATTTACACTATGCCTCCTGATTCAGTAAAACGTAATTTCATCTACGTTCATCACCTTGCACGGAATTCAATTATAACATCCCTTTCGATTGCATTTTACCAATAATGCACAACTCTTACAAAACTTCTACCATCCGGATACATTTACTCCTCGTGCTAAAAAAAATTCAAATTTCAACTACGTCCGTATAGCCTTTTAAATATCTTGTAAGAAGATTTTATTTATCCTAATCCACGTATAAATTTCGTTGCGATAATACCGTAACTAACAATTTGATTAGTCTGCAAGAATTCAAAGAAATAACAATACAAACATATCCTCTCCTTCAGGTATTTCAAAACTCTGAATATAATTCCGTTAATTCTATATTGGCTTATTCTACCGACATCGGTCGACTTATAAAATGTTGCCTGTCATTTCCTTTCTCCTCCATTCACCAATGTGAATGTTCTCTCGACATTTCTTAATTAGAAATATAGTTTAATCCATTGTTTTATTAACAGTATAGTTTCAAATCTATCTGCCTTGTCTACTACAAATGACATTTATTGTAAATTGATGTATTTATTTAAAGTCTATCATTTATTAACAATTGATGGTCGTGTAATTAGGCATTAATTGCACGCTGTAATTTTGTAATTGGGATTGAAACATGAATCAACATCGTAAGTTTCGATTATCCCCGTATTTTCCTTGAAAATACCGACTTTCTTATCCTACAGTGCTGTATCTAGATTTACCAATGCGTGTTCCATCTCACTATAAAATACAGATATAGATAACGTTGCGCATTTATAAAGCTTATTTAATGAATTAACGATCTACTATCTGCAATGAGAAAAAGGATTATTCGCTCAAAAACCGTCAAAGTGACTTAAATCTGTATGAAAAAGTGGCAATAAAAATGAATTTAACGGATTTTACTAATGTACAAAAATTGATAATAATAATAATATGTTGGTCAATCACAGGATGAAACACAGAAAAGAAACTACTACTACAGACATGGATTATGTAATCTGACAGCTTCAGCTACCTAATGTTGAACGGCGAGATTCTTGGAGTACTTGCTATAAGCAAGCCAAGTTCTACTCGAGATATTCAAAATCAGCTGTGGCCCCCGCCTGTGGTTGGACTGTGACGTAGCCAGCGAAACTGGGTCAATGGACAGCGTGATGACCTCGCCTCGCTCCCCTGGTCCCTGCCTGGTCCTTCGGCTTATCGTGAGGAATTTTGATGTTTCTTCTCAATGCTGCTTGACCAGCGCATTTGGTTTGCCTCGAATCTCGTTCCATTGTAGTTTGCAAGAGTATTTCAAGATGTGAGTGAAATCTCTTGTCGTATAGTAGTTTCAGAGTCTCGCGTGGCTTGGATTACCGCGATCTCCATCTATGTCGAAATATCCTGGACTTCATTGTAGACACTGCGTTTCTGTTTCCCTACATTAATGCAATTAGCAGTACATCAGTATTTGGTTAAAGAGTGAGCCAATGATATCTCCCCTTTGCCTAACTGTAATTTGCATTTTTGATACTGGTATTTGTAGTGTAATACCACCGTCGAATACTGCCTAAGTATAGAATATAGGCTACAGTAAGATTATTGTTGTGTAGAAATATCAGTCTTATACTGTGGCTGCAAGATATACTTCCGTCCTCCTGTAGTAAACTGAGCCGTATGAATGAACTGCTTGCACGCTGTGTGTGTGTGGTGCACAGCTGCAAGTCCGCCTAGCAATGTTAGCTTGCACGCTAAAGAGTTCTGCTTTCACGCCGATTTCACTGCCTTCTGAAGCCTCGCGCTTCACTTGATATACGTTGCACTGTTATATGAAGTTTTGTTCCCAGACTAGGTCTTGCCTCGACCTGGTCAATGTATAGAGTGAATACGAGCGATTTCCCGCTTGTCTCAGAACCTCTTTTCAAGTCTCCCCCACTTTTCTCCTTCTCTGACGCGACTGCTGACCTCCCCACGCTGTTGTCACATGTTGTTACCTCTCCTTCCTTGTGACGATACACTACTGTCTCCAGACGTGCGATCCGCGCTTCAAGCGATGTCGGCCTGTCCATTCCTATAATTCACCTGTTTATTGTTTAAATAATTTCTAAATTTCTATCCTTTCTTCTGGCCTTTTATAAATGTTACTAGTACTTGCTTGACATAATAAAATACTCATTCTGAGTATAAAATCTTCAGATCTTCGATCTTATTTATTCTGAATCATTTTATTCCGTCATTTCTCAAATTTTTGCGGGTCTTGGTTCTCATCTCGACTGAGTCATGGTCTTAGCCATAAATAAATTCGGGCGCAGTACACACCTCAATCATATTGTTTTTCCTCTTTTCATTAGGGAATTCAATTATTTCTACTCACGAGTGAGTTTTCTAACTTTCCTTTTTCCAGCTTTCACGAAAGGGTAACTGGCCCCATTTTTCTCGTGATCCCTGCTTCAATACAAGAAGTTATAGAAACTTCTTCCTAATTCTCTCTTTTCTTGTTATAATCTCAAATTTAACATTTGTTCATACTTTTAGAACTTCCATTAGGAATTCTCCAAGTATATATATCGTACCTGATTTATTGTTAAACTTTAAATTTGCTAATCTCAGCACTATATTAAAATCTTATATAGATTTGGTGCTTTCAAGAGGTTCCAAACCAAATTTTGTTAATCGCCTAGTGCAAACTTCAACAATTTTAGAGGTCTGAGACCTCATAGGTTTAAAATTTAAATTGTACATTTTTACAGTTGTTAAATTTATCATATTTTTACGCATTGTTAAATAAATCAAACTATATCCTTTTGCTTCATCATTTTGTAAAAAATAACGATTAGGCAGGATCCTACCTCCCCTAACTCAACCCGAAAGCTCATTCTCGCTTTAAGAAACTCGAGCATCAAAATAAAAAAGGTTCCACTATTTGTTGCATTTGAACAAGAACTCTCCGCAAAAACATTTTCAAAGTCGCTCTTAGCTTTTATAGCTAATTCTAACTAGCCAGTAAGGCAAGTATAGCTAGCTCCACCAGCTTCCTGCTTGTTGAGACTTTCTCTATAACTTATGGTTGGTTTTCCAAATTTAAGTTTTTCTTCTCGTCTAAACCTTTAGTCGGCACTTTGCTGGATAGAAGCTAAGAATTCTACAATTCCAAGAACTAAAAACATCACGACGAATTTAAATTATTTGCGCCTTTCAAAACCTTTGATTAAACCTGATTCCTTTAAAAGGATATACAACAAATCTGTCATCCTTTGTCTTGCCCGACTTCCACCCCTCCCCATGGTAGTCAAATATAGGTTGGGAAGGGAAAGCACAAATGCCATTTGCTGGCAAATAGCCCAAGCTCCATCCGCATTTCCCGTTAGCTACGTCCAGGTCCATACCCACTTTAGGTGTTTCACGGGCTTTGCGGTGACACTCGTCTCTAAATATTGGCTTAAATTTATTTTGTTTGGTGTTGGACTCTCGTCCTATTATCCACACTTGTTCCTTAGTCCGAAACCCACTTCCCTTTACTTCTCTCTTCATCTTCCCTTGGGGGTAGGGTTAATTCCTAGCAAAAACCTACCCACCTGCCAGTGATACTAGACCTACTAGCAAACAAGTACACGGGTTAAATTTCGCAAGCCTCTAAATGGATTAACAACTGTAACGACAAATAAGCTTATTATTAACTGTTGAGTGATAAGATGATGAATGACACCGCAGTCGGGAAGCCGAATGCTACATTCCTGCCGCGGCTTCGTCAAGATCCGGAGTCATTTCTAAGTCGTAGATAAAGAGAGCAACTCATCTTATGTTTAACGGTACTGAGACGTTAAAGCGTATCATGAAAGGGCTTGATTCGCAACGGAAAGTACCTGTTCTCGTCGCGAAAAATAAGTGCTTTACAGATCGATGTTACTCTTTGGAATAAACGGCGTAGAAATGTCCAATAATAATAACAGCCACTGTAGCAGCTCAAAACAAAATTGTATTTATATCAATATTCGACAATAATTCATCTTAATTTTCTTTGAATCAAGCAGAGTTCAAATATTTTGTCTTATGAAAATATGGGCGGTTGCCTACATGAAATATATTAATTTCTCCATCGCCATGCACGCCACTAACGTTACTATTGTTGTTTTAAGGGGCGGAACAGCTAGGCCATCTGCCCCTACCACTAACGTTACTTATTGTTGTTTTAAGGGGTGGAACAGCTAGGCCATCTGCCCCTACCACTAACGTTACTATTGTTGTTTTAAGGGGCGGAACAGCTAGGCCATCTGCCCCTACCACTGACGTTACTTATTGTTGTTTTAAGGGGCGGAACAGCTAGGCCATCTGCCCTACCACTGACGTTACTTACTGTTGTTTTGAGGGGCGTAACAGCTAGGCCATCTGCCCCTACCACTGACGTTACTTATTGTTGTTTTAAGGGGCGGAACAGCTAGGCCATCTGCCCCTACCACTAACGTTACTATTGTTGTTTTAAGGGGCGGAACAGCTAGGCCATCTGCCCCTACCACTGACGTTACTTATTGTTGTTTTAAGGGGCGGAACAGCTACGGTAGGTCATCTGCCCCTACCACTGAAGTTCCATGAGAGGAGTTGGAAAACATAGTTGAGTGGTTCAGTGCCCTAGTTAAATTGTCATTTTTCTCCTGCTTAAAATACTGGAATGTTACCTTAGTTTCAGTATTTGGATACATTTCCCAACTCCACTATCAAAAGTAATATAGGATTTCAATAAATCCCTTAATCAGAAATGATTTGCGCACGAACTCAAGGACCTAGGATTGTTGATCGTATTGAATATAATAATAATTATTATACTGTACCTAACTAAACGTACAAATTATTCAAATGTTATCATAGTTTTCTCAATTCAGAACGGTAAACGAGAAGATGAACAATTTCGGTTGCATTTACTCTATCTACATTGGACAACAGATTCATCCCACTGTTTCGCAAGATATTTAGCCAGAAATGATAATTTTTCACAAAGAGCGAAAGTGAATCACTAGGGGAAGATGACCTCACCGTTCCGCCTTTTAAATCAACAATAACTATAAAGTGAATTTCTGTGTGGCGCACTTCAAAATTTATTTTACTTACCTGCCGGCACGGCATACGATAGGTCTAGCTAACACCTCTAAATATCTAGGCTCGATGTGACGCACCAAATGTGAATCTCGTGAGCTAGCTGACCAAACACACCAGGGCAGCCCAGGCTCTCGTGGCTTTGGCGAAATAAGTGAACGGAAGAGACAGTTATTTGAAGGTTTGGTGCATAATCCGAATAAGCTAAATTTAGAATAATCGAATGCTCTCCCTGTCACCAGGAATATTCTGAGAACAACACATCGCGTCGCCCCATCGCCTAAGTTGACCACTTTGTGACAGTTTTTTCCTCACAAGCACTTTGTAAAGGAAAATATTGTCCACTTTACAATCCTTGTGTTTTCAAGTATGAAAGATATGTGCTGGCAAGACATGTTAAACCTTATTAGGTTGGTAGTCCCGACTACTCATGTTTTAAGCCGAACATATGATCAGGGATGTGAGATGCTGATGTGATCGTCGCTTAGGAATGTTTTGGTCGTCTTATTGTCCACATAAGTAACCAGTTTTACCTTTCGGTGTTTTTGGGCCTACGGTTATTTTCTTTGGTGGGTTTATTTCTTTACCTATAAGCCAGATCAGACATAACTGTCTGTGTACTCATGGCGAACTTCTTGTCGTTGACGAGACAGTTTCATAACCTATATTATTTATTAATATTTAATTTATTGTGGTGTTTGAAGCCATATTTTCAGTGTTGCCTTAGTAAACAAGAGTTTAGTGCTTTTCAGTCGGTCAACACGAATGTACCCAAAAGAGATGGGTTATGCCCTAATCCTGAAATAAATTACATGAGATTAATAAAACACTAGGATGACCAGTTTCGATCGTCAAGCGATCATCATCAGATCCATTACACTTAGGCTACAAAATCTATGTTTGAAATACAGGTGAAAATATTTACAATATGTACAATTATTTAGTTGCAGTATTGGTACTGCAACTGTCAGTGTATGCTAAATGCAGTATATATGTTAGGTGAAATGCTAAATGGTGATAGCTATCCGGAGATTGTACTTTAGAGAGATTATATGGTTGAAAACTATGGTTAACCTATAAAATTTTAGGCTAACTACTTATCTGATTGTCTTCCGTACTACAGCTACTCGCAGTTTTCGTGCTCACTGGAACTCACTGTGCGGGACGTCCTCATAAGACCGTCAACGCTTAGTTCGAATGGGTTATGGTCCACGCGTGGCGAGGGCTAATCCACGGTCTTTAATAGTTGTAGACCCACCTCATTCAATAACATACATCTTATCTAGGTTGGCAACACCTCACATAAGCACATCGCTATCACTCCCCACAGCACGTAGGGACAGGGGGGAGAAGGCAGGGAAAAACCAGTCGTTAAGATAACCACCGCAGTCGACCGCACAGTGAGTTCCAGTGAGCACGAAAACTGCGAGTAGCTGTAGTACGGAAGACAATCAGATAAGTAGTTAGCCTAAAATTTTATAGTTTAACCATAGTTTACAACCATATAATCTCTCTAAAGTACAATCTCCGGATAGCTATCACCATTTAGCATTTCACCTAACATATATACTGCATTTAGCATACACTGACAGTTGCAGTACCAATACTGCAACTAAATAATTATACATATTATAAATATTTTCACCTGTATTTCAAACATAGATTTTGTAGCCTAAGTGTAATGGATCTGATGATGATCGCTTGACGATCGAAACTGGTCATCCTAGTGTTTTATTAATCTCATGTAATTTATTTCAGGATTAGGGCATAACCCATCTCTTTTGGGTACATTCGTGTTGACCGACTGAAAAGCACTAAACTCTTGTATTTAATTTATATTCCGCCCCCCCCCCCCCCTCTCTGTCTCGTTATGTAGTATGCTCCATAAGAGCTTGTGCTAAAGCATCTTGATGTTATTTTCCTTTTATATCGTGGTCAGGTGTTCGCTTGGTAACCATTATAGTATTGTTTCACCTTAAGTGATTATTGTGAATCTATTTTATTAAAAAAACATATGAGAATATATGACTCCATCTTGGGAAATGGTATCGAATAGATGTGTTTCGAAAATGCTCCGAGTTGATTAAGGAATTAATTCATTTTCTTGGGTGATTAACTTATTACTTTTCGTCCTTCATTACTGTTGGTCTTGGTCAATTTTGGGTGAATGTTTAATATTTATTTCTTCGATATGAGAAAGGTTAATTGATTTGATATGGGATATCCTGATAGGATGATACTTCGATTTTGTTTGGTTTCCTCGTCTCTATAAATATTTCCTTAAATTAGCTGGTAAGTTAACTATGTTTCATGTACATTCAATATTGTTAAAATATATATCTTATTTTGTCAAAACTGACTTACTTGTCTTGCCTTCTCATTTAGTAGTTCTAGGCCAGATAATATTCTCTCTTGTTAGGACCGCTGGTTAGTTTGGGTGATTTGACGTAATATTCCTCACGTCATATTTTATTTATTTTACCCTGCATGCCGGGCGACGTCAATTATGATTCAGTTCTCACTTTATTTAGCAGTACGAATAGTGGGGAACTTTGTAGAATCATGTGTTCGCTTAGATTCTCGGGATTATCTTTCTTGGCTACAATGGACTTTCAGTGTGAAGAGCTCTGCCCTTTGAATCGTGGTGTAAAATCTTTGGATTTGATTCTAAGCTGGCAAAACGATGGGTATTGTCATGCGTTTATACACAAATAGCTGAGTGTTCATTGTCCTTTATTGAATGTTGTGTTCTTTATATCGTGTTGCAAACTGTCTTGCACCTTGACCTACATAGATACCTTTACATCCTCCTTCTTTGTATGTGAACAAATACACACCTGACTTCGAATGTGGGTTTATCTTCGTTAGGTTGCTGTTGTGTACGTGCTTACCGAGTGTGTTGTTCATTATGAATGCTATAATGAGTCCTTGTTTCTTGAAAATATTCGTTATTCTTTTGGGTCTATATTTACGAATTGAACCACATATAATTTCTTATTTTGGGGGGCTCGTTATTAATGTCCCCTACTTTGTTTTGATGTTTCATTAGTATTCGGTATACTTGTTGGATGAGAACTCGTTTTATCGTTTCATTTTCTTTTTTAAGTTCTGTATAGACATAAGAATACCGTCTCACCGTCGTTGCCTTCTTTAAAAAAAATTGTCAACTAAATAACCTAGTGAATTTATTATATTACATTAAAAGTCTATACTGCAATCCATGCCTAGTAGGCTTTCTCCTGGCACTTACTCTCTCAAGCACAAGGCTACACTGTAATACACTGTTTAGAGCATATGTATCAAGTGATAGTTGTCTTGACCTAAACTATAATACACTATTTAAAGTACATACATAAAGTGATAATTGTTTTGGTTTACAGTACTTAATGCACATGTTATACTTTATGCATGTATTAGACTATATTGTACTACTCTACAGGACCCGTCTACCCAATGCTTCCCTGTTTACAAGTCGTGGCTACCCACACTGGGTAAGCTGGCCTTGTGACAACGTAAGAACATACTGGATTTTACTTCCTGCATTTTTGGATCAGGAGGAAGCTATTTACGCTTTTAGCATGGGTTACAGAAGAATCATTTGGGATTAAGGACACAGTGGAAGGGGGTTTTAAGTAATGGATGTTCCTTACAAGACTCATTCACATTGTTATCACTGCGACTAGTGTACTTCCTCCAAGCATACTTCTACAAGACAGAAATAGCTCCCATCAACAGGCTGACAAACGATTCTTAAATACTCGTACTTCAAGACAGAACTCTGAACGAGAAAGGATAATTTGTGGGCTGCTAAATAGAAAGTTAATATCAATATCTACTTCAATGACGAGACACATACAATAAGAGACACATCTTACGTTACCAAAAGAACTTTTAAAACTCCAAAACTTACACCTATCAACGCTTAAAGTGGAAGATAATATTTTATGTATGTTGAACACTTACTCATTTAATGGATTCCCACTTCCATCACCATCGCGTTCCTGGATTTCTTCTTTCTTATCCTGGGGATAAGAAGGAATAATTTATTTCTGTGCTACCACCTTAAACGTTTTCATACGTAACACACCATGTAATTGTACAGCACTGCTCAGCTGAAGTGAAGATATATATGCTTAACAACATTCGTACGGTCCATCACATCTTACTGCTAGAGATGAACATTATACAGATAAGTGGTAATAATCCTCAGTTAAATTAAATGCTAGAGGGAGTCTATTGTAGAGTATGGAACATCAATATTGTTGATATATTATGCTGGTAACTACAAGAATTATGTGTTAGCTGCTGTACGGGAGCACATAATGGATAACTAGTAAAACGTGATTGTGCCAAACACATGCTAGCTTCACATAATGTACCTTCCTAAATGACTTATAAGATGCATCCCATAGTAGCTCAGTGATCAGAGCAACATCGCACAAAGGCGGTGGCGGTGCTGGCAGTACAAATTACAACCAAGCAGTTTTGTCATCGACACAATTGTAAAAATACCACTCTTAGGTATATTGAAATGCTATTAGGTGATGAGGAGATGTCTTGAAAAGAGGCATAATGATACTTACCTCATACAGATCAGCAGATGGTGTTTCTGTTTTAATGCAAGGAATGAGCTCAGGAATAGAAGCCTCCTCAATCTTAATGTCCGTGTGAAGGTCTGTTCCATTCTGCAAAGAAATGACTTGTTTTACAAATATGATCCTTTGCGTAGGTGGAATAATATTTTACAGATGATTTGCACTGAAGAAATCAAGGAATAAAATAGCATACCAAAGGTAATTGAAAACCACATCCATACCTTTGTTACATCAACCTGAAAGATTTTGCTGAGTTTACTTCAGAAATCATATCAGTGCGTATAAACTCACCAAACGTACGGCTGGCATATTCTTACTAGCATCTGGTGTGTATGTTGTGACTTCACGGCGTAGATGCAGTTACTTAGAAACTTTCATAAGGTATCGTGATTGCTTTACCCTCTTTAAACATTTAAAGCAAAGATGCTTGAGGCAGAGAGAAATACAACGAGAAAGAGAAAGATTTCGAGGTTTATTCATAAAAACAGTGGCAGCTACTAGAAATTTCAAAGCAAACCAATTCACTTGTAATTCATAATATATCACCAATTGACGTTACCAAGATTACGCAATGTATTAAAAATAGAGAGCTGAACATGGAAAATTTTATAGACAAGGGCTAGAGAGTTATTCTAAATGGAATTGCCTACCACGGTCCAATAAAGGCTGAGACACAGCGCCACTGACCATATCTGGGATGTCTTTCAAGGTGAATTCGTGCCAGTCAAAAACAACCCACATTCCTCTTTCTCCTCCGTACAATGCTCCGAGAAGAACCGAGAAACCATCGCCATCAAATTAACAGTATGTGTGCAACATTGGAGGCTGTCATGAAGGTGGAGGCTGTGTCATCGTCTTACTTACAGTAGGAGCTAGCAGTGAAGGCTGTCATCAAGTGTGTGTCAATACCAAGTTGTTGGCCATGTGAAGCAGTGGAGGTCAACCCAAGCCTCACATTCATTTTCATTTGAGTGTTCGGATACTGGTCTCATAATGTAGATTTCCATTTGAAGCCCGATGCGCTCCAGCACACACATGTTTTACGTCTCCCGGGCTAGTCTAGGTTTTGGCAGGAACAATTATTTTCATACAAATGTTCACCCTACCTCAACATTCCTGTGTGTTTCGTCCTGAACTTTGGAACAATTTTAAAGGTATTATCAATATACCATGCAGACAATAAAGGACAACTGAACCCATTCCTTTCTTTTTCTTTTTGACTTTTAAAGTCACACTTTTTTCCCCGTATTGACAGAATGTAATAAGAAACAAAGTGTATACGGTTTCGCCTAGTCAATTCCTACTTGATTAAAATTTTCTATCGTGACATAGTCACTTGTCTTTTTATGTTGTGGTACATGTTTCGGTGTCTAACAATATTGACACCTTTATCAGCCTTAGGTATGGTAGCACTCAAAGACACTCACTACTTGTCCATAAAAAGTACACCTTAAAAGTACAACATGCAGATAATTAAAATAACACTTTAAAAGTTTTCAAAAACACTGTTATAATAAAAGTTCACTAAAAACATTAGAAAAAGCTTGGTTTAGTATGTTCTGTTTCCGACGATAGCCCCAGAAATCGCAGCAAGAGGTAACCATTCATAACAGGAAAAGAAAATCACTATGTGAGTATGAAAGGTATTAAAACCGAAGGTGTGGAAGGCAAATAAAGAATACATAAAAAGATGTGTGTTGGACTTACGATGTAATTGTGGTAGCGAGTGATCGGGCCATGCTGAAGCATACGGACACAGTGCTGGACTGGAGTGGGATGGCTTGGGAGAAGCGAGCGAGGCTTGAGGCGTGAGGGAGGGGGAGGGGAGGTGTATTGGTAATATTGATTGGGCAGGGGGGGGGAGGTATATGGGGTAGAGGAGAGGAATAAGGGGGATTTAGAGGCCCTCGGTTATTTGATATATTAAGATTTCTTCCAATATGTTCATTGTGATACCTTTATTAGCATGATGCAGGATTCTTATATCCTTGTTGATGACAGTGAATTCATGTTTACTGTCCTTCATGTGGTTGGCCGTATTGGAGAATTTATTGCATTTTAGAGCATTAAAATGTTCACCATATCTTGTAGCAAACGATCTACCACTTTGTCCATAATAATTAGCTTCGCATTTGGTGCATTTTATCTTATATACCCCTGATTTATTGAACTTGTTCGTGTGCAATTTGTTGATGTTGAATAAAATATTTTTTTTTGTATTCAATACTATGTGGGCTATTTTTTAGACCGCGTTTCTTAAAAATATTAGAAATGCTGTAAGACTTGTTGTAAAGACTGCGTACTTGGGCGGCTCTTTTTGTTCTGGCGTTAGGCGGGTGACCGGTTTGTTTTTAATTTTATTAATGATGTTGTTAACAAACTTTGGCGTGAAACCGTTTGCTTTGGCAACATAGGGATTTTCTTTTCCAGTTATGAATGGTTACCTCCTGCTGGGAATTCTGGGGCTATCGTCGCAAACAGATCATACTAAACCAAGACAGTGCACCAAGCCTTTTCTAATGTTTTAAGTGAACTTTCATTATAACAGTGTTTTTACAAACTTTTAAAGTGTTATTTTAACGATCTGCATGTTGTATTTTTAAGGTGAACTTTTTATGGACAAATAGTGAGTGTCTTTGAGTGCTTCCATCACTAAGACTGGTGAAGGTGTCAATATTGTTAGACACCAAAACATGTACCTACACATAAAAAGACAAGTGACTATGTCACGATAGAAAATGTTAATAAAACAGGTATGGACTAGGCGGAACCGTATAAACTTTGTTTCGTATTGAACCATTCCAGAAGTGATTTTTCACCTTCAATTCAGCTACTGGCCCAGTGCTTGCAAATGCCGGCAAGGGAGGCAGCAAGATAATTGTCGTTCAGGAAACATAACAAGAGACAATTTGCACAAAGTGATAAGTATTCACAGAACACCTAAATGTTGCCAGCTACCGGATTCGGTGGCGTAGTTGGTGCTGAGCTTCTATTCCCAAGATCGCGGGTTCAAACCTGGCCGAAGTAGTCACATTTCTTATGAGCGTCAAAAAACGCTCAGTATGCTTTCCTACGGATGGAAAGTAAAGCCGGCGGTCCCATGTCATAGATTTATAGCATGTAGAAAATCCTTCCACAGACTAAACTTGTGTGAAGCAAAATATCTATGGAACGCTCTATCAAAGTTCCAACGTTCACCACTAGGTGTCAGTGACACCTGGTAGCGAAAATTGAAACTACTTGAAATTGAACACAACTTTTGGCTCACCCTATGGATGTCCGCTTGAAGCAGCTACAGCCTCTGGCAAGCCGAACATGTCCTCGGACCCTCTCGGCACTAAACGTTAGACGATGAAAGTCCACAGCCAGCTTCCAGTCGAGCGACCGGGTCAGGGATGGAATGAATGAAGCCCCCATCTAGCGGCGAGGATATGAACTGCTCCTGTCGCACTCCTCTGAGGCAATGATTAAATAAATGACAGATGATATGAAATGATTGTGGAGAGTGTTGCAGGAATGAAATTTTGACAGGGAAAATCACCTGGAGAAAAACCTGTCTGCCTCCGTTTTGTCCAGCATAGATCTCACGTGGAGTGACCAGGATTTGAACCACGGACCCAGCAGTGAGGGCCGGCAAGCTGCCGCCTTAGCCATGGGGGCTTAAAAATAAACGATAAATAAATAAATTAATTAAAAGAGATGGTTGGTTCCTCAGTTAGGGGCTGCAACAACGCAGTCATGTTGCCCCGTGTACTTTAGGCGTGTGTAGCCTCTGTCTGAAAACCGGTATTAATTGTGATGGCTGTATTGGTGTGTGTTAACTGTTTTCAATTCAAGTAAGGACTGCAGACATTGAATTTCCAAGTAGTTCCCACTTTTGCTACCAAACGCTACCGTCAACGACCAACTAGTACTGAACTTCGTAACCAGATGCCACCGAAGTTGGTTCCTGATGACGAAAGATGGAACCTATGAGCGTTAGTCAAATTAAACTTTTAATTTAGCTACACACAAGTGTAATTAGTGGAAGGTTCTTTATCATGCCATAAATCTATGACATTGGACCGCTAGCTTTACTTATCCTCCAAAGGAAGGCATACTGAGGGATTTATAACGCTCTTAAAAAATCCGACGACTTCGGCCGGGTATGAACCCACGATCTTGGGCATAGAGGCTCAGCAGGCTACCAACTACGCCACCGAAGCCGCCTATTAGCAAAGAAATAGAGAATATATGATCACCTCTATTTGATGTTCCACTTTGACGGCCGTGTTTACGTATTCAAATATATCACAAGATTCATCCAGCAGGTTAGAAGTGGGTAATTGGTCCTTGGACTCCTAGAAAGAATTATACAAGTATGACCCAACATGAAACATACCGACAGAATAACAGTTATAAGTTACGTGTAACAATAAAAAGAAGAACATACAGGTTAGCCTACTATTTGGTAGCAAGCTCGTCATGCACATCATGTTACACGATATATGAATTAAATAAAACTCACAATATTAAGGAATTCATCCGGCTCACTCTTAATTAATGGTTGTTGGTCCATAATGTTTAGGAAGCTAGAACACACAAATCATTTTCATATACAACACATGAAATGAGGTAATTTCAGAACACCGAATTCATGTTATGCTACTGGTAATCCAAATATAGCCCTCCAGGCGCACAGTGAGAAGAAGAAGTTAACAACAAATCGTATTCGACAATGACGCTCGATTTTATAAGATATGAGTTAGGGTATACTATCGAGTAAAATATTAATACAATGAGGAATTACTAATGCCAGCTTGTGGAGCAGTGAAATGAAGCAACCTATAATTGGTTCCTCTATTCCTAAGTAGGCTACACACAAACCTGAGCACAATGTGATGGGGCATACGGAATAAATATAATTGTCCGACGCTAAATTACATTACAAACTTATCAACGTAAAAATAAACTCAGGTTACTGCGCGAATATTAAGATATTGCCAGAAAGAGGATGATGTGAGTTTCTGAAAACACAAGCCAATAGTTTCACCTCGTTTTACAAGGAACCCACTTCGAATGAAAACCATCCAAAGTCCTTCATAGAACCAACATTGAACAGAAGGGACTGAAAGATGTATTTAACTTATAAATACTATCAGGGGGTAACTTGTATAATTGCCATGATAAACGAGTCCCTAGTTACACATTTAAGCCTGTGTATCCTCGACAATTAAATATTGCAAAATTATCCCCACAGGAAAAACTACGGTTGTAAAATATTACTATTAAATTATTATTGTTATTTAACTTAGTCCATTGAACTCGAGGTAATACCTACAGTTCAATGACTCAGTCACGTCTGTAGAGAGCATTTCAAATATCCCAACATGACACTGAAAATTCTCAGATCTTAAAATTTCGCCACGAGATTCATCAAAGACACGAACTCGATGTTGATATTGTTAGCAACGCACCCCTGATAAACTACACTCCACTGTTGATAAATAGGCACGGCGTAAGAATAGGATGCATTTCTAACACAATACAGAGAATATCAGATACTCTTATATATTATGTTCTTATGCCTGTTTCTGAATACCGTACTGTGCTCCTGTGTGGGTGGACAGCCTCCACACAAAAATGATTGATGTGCAGCTTAATGAAGCCATGAGAGTTATCACTGGGACTGTCAGATCTACTCCCATTCAGTGGTTACCTGTTCTTACTAATATTGCTCCGCAAGATCTAAGGAGGACAGCAGCTAAGGTAAAGTTGCTCAAGAAGATCACATCACAGTAACACAGGTTATCAAGTTCTACACACAACCAAGTTCACGTGGCTAAATGACTAAGATGACCAAGCCCCTCAAATTAAACAACATGAGGTATTCTTCCCCCCATGTCATTCTGGGTAACAATGCTACATGGTCTCTTTATAAGGTAGGTACGGTATCTTAATACAAATACATAAATCATTTTCACCTTCTGGTGTAGTGACTAGCATATTTAGCTGTCTCCCAAGAGGTCGGGGTTCGATTCACGAATCATTCATGAAATTTAGATCTCGTCCTTAGGGTTAGAATAGGGCACACTAGGCCTTGTGAGGTAAAAAAAAGAAAAAACTGAAGGAGTTTCCTCGCCTTAGCCTAATTACAAAATCACACACTACACAAAAACACAGGTTGTCAGAGAAATTACGTTATCACGTATTTCTATATTCGAAAGCTTCTTTAAAGAAACATACCAGTACTTACTGAGAATTATATTTCTCGCCTGGCTGTGCAAGAGTGTTCGGCTGCCACACGGTTCGCTAAGGGAAATGCTATGAGTTCAAATCTTCAACTCTCAGCACTTTTTTAAGCTCCACTACTGAATTGATGTGGCAATATTGTCACTCTATCTTGTATTTTCCCGGCGAACCTAAATACCGGTATTTCAACAATACATCTTTCAAATTCAAATTATCACTTCTGTACAAAGACAGATGTTATCTCCCGAACGGGCCGTAGCGTCATAGGGCTTGCGCAGTCATCTCCTAAATATTAAGCTGTGTAGCATAGGTTCATCAAAATTATTAATCATTTACCTGTGCGGAGATAAATAAAGATTTCGTACGGCATAGCAAGCCTAGCGAGTTCAGTTATGTAGGCACAGTCACGGTATGCTCTTGGATGGCGCGAGAAAGCGAGGGAATCTGGCTCCTCCCACATGTTCAGAGTTGTTTTGTGTTTGGTATAACATTGAACGGATTGGACTAAAAGATGTATTTATCCTTACAAACTTATCAATATCATTGGGTGTTTTGTATAATTGCCGTGATAAATAAGTTCATAGTTACGCATTTAAACCTGTGTATCCTGGACAGTTAAATATTGTTAATTAATCTACACAGGGCATGAACATGTCCAAGCACAACTCCGGTTGTAGGACTTATCTTCAGTATTAAATTCAATCACGTCTGTAGAGAGTACTTCAATCATCCCTACATGTGACTCGAAATTCTCATATTTTAATATATAGCCACGAAGGGCATGAAAGACAAAACTCGGTGACGATATTGCTAGCAATGTACCGGTACCCGTTAAACAAAACAAATCACCGTTGATAAAAATTGCATGATTATGATGGTTGCATTTCTGAAACCAACCAGATTATTCGTAATATTGTAGTAATTATCATTATTATTTGTAGTAATGCCCTCGTGACAAATTACAAACCCTAATGAAATAAATACATAATCCATCAATAACGCAAAGTAGACCTAGGCCTACTGAAAAAATAAAATATCACTATCATAAAACTAACCAACACACCCTCATTTTCCTTCTCTCCTTGCCACAGGTTGACGAAATGTTTAAACTTTCTTAAATATACTGAATGGTCTTTGACAAGCATTTTCACTCAGTTTAACCTTGCCACCTTCATTACCCGATACTCCCACTTAAACCCTTGTGAGCTAATTACCTGCCTCTTTTCTTTATTACCCCTTAAGAACTGCGATTTGGAGCATGGGATATAAGATACCGTACCTCTATAATATACAGCGAACTAGAAAGTTAGCTGTCCACCTTGTTGCGTAGTGATTTCCCACTTCTGCTCCACGCAAATGCTGGGATAGTTCAAGGGTTTAAGTGGCAGTTGGTAAGGAGGGGCGAGGTTAAACTGAGTGAAACGATTAATATTGTAGCTTACAGTCGGTCGACACTAATTACTAGAATATGTGAACAATAACCTGAAGTAAATTACATATATAAAACTTATTCACATGTATTTTATTTCAGGTTATTTTCCCATATTCCAGTAATTGTTGTGTTGACCGACTGAAGGTTACAATATTAATTGTTAATAAAGCAACACTGAAATATGGCTTCAAAGCTATCTTTATTGAATATACGGTGTTGTATTATTATAAATAATGAGAAATTTTTCTAACAATTACAAAGTTTTATAAAAAGTAAGAAATATTATTAACCATTATATAATTGTAATTTTATAAACAATTACAACTTAAATTAACAATTTTGCTAATTCTGGGAATTGGTATTAAGAAAAGTAAATATTGGCGGAACGAGTAAATGATGGCAGGTAAAAGCTAATCAATGGCAAATTAAATAATGATTTTATTTTATAATGAATATCTGCGTTTGAAGCCTCCTATTCAATCAGTTTGAGGATCAGAAATACTAAAATTTTTGATGTTGGTCGTTTGTAATGCAGGATTGTAAGTGTGGCAGAGAAATAGTTTGTCATTGTCATTTATTCAGTTATAATATAATGTCTTCTTGCTATTTTATTTCTATCTTTCTAAAACTCCAATTCTATATCATGAACCGAAGGTTACAATATAAAAGTATCATCAGACTCACAGACGCAATACGTCTGCAACGAATCAAATTGACGGCGCACTTAGAAAGAATAGACCCAAACAATTTAGCTACAGTAACTAAACAGGCTGAGAAGGACCTTAAAGAATTAGTTGCCCAAAAGTAATAGACCAAACTAAAGACAAGAAAATTGCACTTCACGGAGTTTCAAGGATAAAGAGATGAGGTCTAACCACCACATGTTGAGTATAAAGGAAAACAGGGTTACAAGAAAGACCAACCATTGTTGATTCCGCGTGCTCCTAAGTGACCCTTTCAGGACGAGGAAGAAGTAATTTTTAGAAATGTTTAACCATGAGTTTACATTATATCATTTAAAAATAAAATAAGAAAGCCTTTCAGATTAATAAATTATATTCAACGATTTTTAATTAGTTAGTTAGTAAGTTATTGTTGTTTTATGGGGCGGAACTACGAGGCCATCTGCCCCTGAGTTGAAACACATATGATGAACACCATGAAAAACGCTTAACAAGATAGTATTTCTAAAACGACGGTTGAATTTAGAAAGAAATTTAGGTGACTGCGACAACAGTTGTAGAAAAATGTTTCTAGTTGACAGCAAATATTACCATGTTTGCTTACATAATTAGTTATATTTATAATTTAGAAATACATTTCTTTTGATAAGTGCATAATAGGCTATATATAAATTGTTGTAGGCCACGAAACGTTACTGCATATGAGTTCCGTAGATATACAGTACTAGCTTTTATGCCCGGCGTTGCTCGGGGTCACAATTCGATATTAAGATATCATAACTTTGCTCGCTGTGTCGTATCGTTTGCAATCCGGAGGAAGGTCGTTGTTATAATGAGCAATTATACCGCAACTCAAGGTCCTTGAGCGTGCTCTTCATCTGATCAAAAATTGTGTTGATGTTGTTAAGTGGGGGGGGGGGGGGGGGTACGACGCCTCAATACTGATTGTAGCTTATAATAGATTAATCCTGGAATTTCGCTAATATAACTGAATATTAAAGGACCCTATTTTAATCTTTGTGTGCATTATTTACCTAACTATTACATTTTAAGGCCCAATGAATTTATTTTCTTTAATTGAATTAGCCTTGCGTGGTTTGTCGAACAGCAACATTTCAAGTGGACAATGGTATTCGCAGATAAACTCCTAGAATCCCAGCTTCATAATGATTTATGCATTTGATTAGGGAAATAACAAATGCCAAAACAAATCAATAATAAATATCATCTAAGAATCTATGTCCACCCACACTTAAAAGAAGAACTACCCATAGGAGTGCAGAGTCACCTTGCGGCTGCGAGACCAACTAACCCTATTCTGAACACCATATCATCCAGATGACCAAATCTGGACGTGAAAGCCATACACCAAAAGGACCCAGGGCCTATGTGATGACTACACAAATTAAAAGATTAGTATCAAATCATCTCTGAAGCTATATTTACCAATACCCTCCTTCTTCAGATGAATTCAATATTGAAACACTCGTACACGAAACACAACAAAGTATTATAAACGAAAGACCCTAAAACAAAAAAGGATCAAATTAAGTATGCATACGGTACTCATAAGGTACTGTAAAATAATGAATCCTCACCAATGCTGTAAGTCCCCATCTGCATGATGACGCCCTTAAATAAAATTATAAAACTCTTGGGGCATGCCAATTCAGTATTTGTGCCAAAGGGCCTAAATGAAGGGAATGGAGAGGGCCGTCTGAAATTACAAGTAGATAGTGTTACTCGTCTTGTTACAAATAGTAAGTATGTAAAATTCGGTTCAGATCGGAGAAACTGTGTTGATTTGTCCCAAAGGGCCTAAATGAAGGGAATAAAGAGGGCTATCTGAAATTATCGTTGCCAAAAACCTTCCTTGGCGTGTATACTATAAACCTACAAAATGGCAATGCAATCGGTTAAACAGTGTCGGAGTCCTTTAATCTCGGACAGATATACATTTCCATTTTTAGGCTACTTTCGATTTTTGCAAAAAATGAAAGTAGACTTATGAGATCAACACAGGGCGAAAAATTGCGTGTCTGTCTGGGTGTGTCTGTGAGTCTGAGTGTCTGTGAGAGTGTGTACTCTGAATGTCTGTCCCCCCTTATCAATTCGAACACGGTGAAACCGAATTGAACGAAATTTGGTACAGAGGTTGCACTAGCAAAGGGCACCGCAGTGTCGTGTTTTATATCACCACCATCTTGACGGAAACGTCATGGCGGCCACCCAAATGTTCAAAGCTTAAATCAAATTACGACTAACCTAATCATCCGATCTCTACCAAATTTTGCAACAATATAGGCCTATATTTATATTGCGAGCGTCTTTTGACTAAACTACAAGGTCATCAGCCCAATAGTTTGCAGATAGCGGCCATGTATGTGTGCAAATCGATTCCCCCTATCAATTTAAACTCATTGAAACCGAATCCAACAAAATTTGGTACCGAGGTAGCAATAGCAAAGGGCACGTCAGCGCCATGTTTTATATCACCACCAAGTTGACGAAAACGTAATGGCGGCCACCCAAATGGTATAAGCTCAAATCAAATTACGACCAACCTAATCATGTGATCTCTACCAATTATGTATGTGTGCAAATCGATTCCCCTATCTATTCAGACACGGTGAAACCAAATTAAACGAAATTTGGTACAGAGGAAGCACCCGCAAAAGGCATTTCAGTGTCTTGTTTTATATCGCCACCATCTTGACGGAAACGTAATGGCGGCTACCCGAATGTTAAAAGCTTAAATCAAATTACGACCAACCTAAACATCTGATCTCTACTAAATTTTGCATCAACATACCTTTATGTGGTAAGCATCTATTGACCAAACTACAAGGTCATCATCCCAATAGATTGCAGATAGTGGCCATGTACGTGTGCAAATCGATTCCCCCCATCAATTCAAACACGGTGAAACCGAATTGAACGAAATTTGGTACAGAGGTAACACTCGTAAAAGGCAACTCAGTGTCGTGTTTTATATCACCGCCATCCTGACTGGAACTTAATGGTGACCACCCAAATGTTAAAAGCTTGAATCAAATTACGACCAACCTAATCATTTGATCTCTACATATTCCGTTATAACCTTATAGCCGTTTGCAAACTATCTCACTAATGAGTAATAAATGGAATTGTATTGCGTCTTACAGCAATAGATGGACCTGTGAGATTCCGTTGCCATGGTTACTGGCTTGCATTCTTTCCTTATTGTGTTAAATGAAATTAGTTTTCTGGAAATATCTCAAAAACTGTTGGGCCCCGAGTTTTGTTTCTCACATTGAGGGGCTGAAAATGAGCTTTGTCTCGCCCTTCTATGCCTATTTCAGCAAGTATTTTAAGGAGGTAGGCTCCCTTTTTATGAAAGGTACAGAGAAGAGTTACATCAATGATTAGAGTCGTGCCTCTGAAGGATATCTGTATCAAATTTTACGTTGATCCACCCAGCCGTTCTCGAGTTATAAGGGAACAACTTTGTCCACAGACAGACAGACAGACAGACAGACAGACAAACAAACAGACATACAGACAAAAAAAATATTTTCGCGCGCATCCGTCATAAAACAGACTGAAACGCATAAATAACGCAAATTTCCGTAGAAATTCAGAAAAACAGACAAACTTTCATGCTTATATATATATATATATATAGAAAGAGATAGAGATAACACGTTGTATTGCAATAAGCTACTACAACCAACATTCAATTATACTCCTTGAAAAGGACAAAGAGTTATAACAATACCCATGCATTTAGGAGAAAGTACGCTATATGTTCTTTACTGACCATCTTGTTATATATAAGATATTACTGCAGATCGTTGGGTTTTCGTGAGTTCTCACCTGTTTTGTTTTATTTCAGTTTTATTAAGTTTCATTTACGTGTGCGAGTGTGTATTTACATTTTGTTGGTCATAAGATTGAGTGGAACGTTGAATGTTTTGGGCCAGAATAATTTTCTGGTAAGCGGCCATTTTGCATAGTCTGTACATTTGCAGAGGTAGCACTACAGGTGCAAATCGTGAGTATCCAACGCGCAGGTGCATCGTGGTCCGAGTTAACCAAGCTATGGAACAAACCATTCACGGACGCTACCTGGAAGTGAAGAAACACCAAAGATGGCAGACATCAGAGCCGACCATTGCGACATCTGTAGGAAATTAGTTGAGAATAATGAAAACGCTATTGAAAGTGAAGGATGTTAGATTGGTGAGACGTAACAAAATTTGAAGTGCACGGTCGGGGTCGCTTGGAATAGTGCTATGAACTTACCGAGTTTCATTGAAATCGCTCTAGCCGCTTAGATGTTATTAGGGGGGACACACAAAATCCATCACACACACACAAAAATACACGCACACACAGACAGACACACGGACAAAAGGTGATCTCATAAGCCTATTTTTTCATAAATGAAAATAGGCTAAAAATAATCTAGATTTTATTCATTCCGACTTATGGGGTCCAATGCCATTTTCATCTTGGAGCAATGTTCGTTATTTCTTGACCTTCAATGATGATCATTCTAGAAAGATAGTTGTGTATTCCCTTGCTAAGAAGAGCAATGTTATGGATTGCTTTATTGATTTCAAGGTACAGGTCGAGAATCAGTGTAAATCTATTGAGGTCCTGCACACTGATAATGGTGATACATTTTGTGGCAAAGCTTTTGAGAGCCTACATAAATCAGAAGACATTCAGAATCAAACTACAACTAGCTATTCTCCACAGCAGAATGGTGTAGCTGAACGAATGATTAGAACGTTACTTGATAAATGTAGAGCCATATTGAGCGAGTCTAAAGTAGATACACGCATGTGAGCTGAAGGAATAAATACAGCAGCCTATCTTGCAAACAGGTCCCCAAATAGAAATATTCCAGGTTAAGTTCCAGAGGAGATCTGGACTAGTAAAAAGGTCAATATGGAGCATCTAAGAATTTTTGGTTGTGTAGCACAAGTTTATGTCCCAGATCAAAGGAGAAACAAGTGGATCATAAAAGTGAATAACACATTTTCTGTGGTTATTGTGAGGACAGTAAAGTCCAGGGATGCACAGTTCTTCAAAGATGTGTTCCAGGAAGTGTCTCATATGTCTCCAGGTAATTTTTGCCCATCCTTGCAGGTCAAAGAACCTGCAATGTTGCAGATCTCAGTTCCTACTGACAGTGAGGCATAAGCCGACAACTCAGAGGTTGGAGCAGAGAGCATTTCGGACCTTTAAAGCGTATCCCCCGTCAGCAGTGCTGGTGTAGCTGATACTGTTGACTCAGCTGATTTAAGCTATGTCCCTAGTGGAACAGGTTCAGCCTGGAGTGATTCTGAGGGCTCTGCCACCATCGTCAACGAGCCAATGGAGGGGGATGCCGAAGGTAATTAAGGGTATCCTAGTCACCAACAAAGGCCTGTAAACATGTCAGACTATGTGACATACTTTACTCTCACTGATGACTCTGAACCTAGTACAGTTAAGGAGGCACTGTCCATGCTTGATAGGGTTAAGTGGGAGCAGGCTATGAAAAGGGGAATGGAGATACTTCAGTTAGATGACACCTGGGATCTAGTTGATAAACCCCAGGGCAAAAATGTTATCAGTAGTAAGTGGGTTTTTAAAGTAAAAAGAGACTCTAATGGTAACATTTAAATGTATAAGGCCAGATTTGTGTCCAGGAGATTCACCCAAATGTACGGAGTAGATTTTACAGAAAGTTTCTCTCCTGTTGTTCGACACAGCACGTCAAGGAAGCTGCTTGCCCTGGCTGTCCAAACAAATCTGAAGGTGGTAGGCTACATTGGGATGCTGAATCTGCTTTCCACAATGGAAAGTCAGATGAAGAGATCTACATGTGTCAGCCATAAAGTTTTGTCAGGAAAGGTTCAGAGCATAAATTTGCAAGTTGAAAACATCTATTTATGGCTTAGAACAATCTTCTCGTTTGTGGAATGAGATAGCTCACTCTGTCTTTGTCAAATTGGATAAAAATGTGCTGATGAACCCTGTGTTTACTTTAAGAAACAAGCCCAAGGTATGTTAATTATTGCAGTATACCTTAATGATTTTATTGTGGCTTATAATGATGAGTATGAGATCAAGTCATTGAAGATCTGTATTGATAAGGAATTTACGGTACGAGATCTTGGACCAGTTTCTTATATTTTACATATTAAAGTAAGGCAAGATGATAAGAATGGTACAATGTATCTTAACCAAGAGCAGTACATCAATGAGATTGCAAAGAAATATGATATGCACGATGCTCGTCCCTTTGGTACTACTTTGGGAACTATAACAAATCTTGATGATTCTGAACAGAAACTAGTGAACTTATAAGTTCACTCATGTATTTATGTGTTTGCACGCGTCCAGATATAAGCTATGCGATATCATATCTCAGTCAATTTAATCATTGTTACAATGAATCTCACTGGTCTGCTGCAAAGCGAGTGCTGCCTAATTTACATTGCACAAAAGACTTGTAACTTGAGTATGTAAGGAATGGCGGTCAATTCAAGGGATTTGTTGATGCTGACTGGGCTAATGATAGCACTGACCGAAAATCATACAGCGGTTTTGTGTTCAAAATGGCAGGTGGTGATATATCATGGGGGCTCAAAAGCAAAAATTCATTTCCTTATCATCTACTGAAGCAGAATATATAGCACTGATCGAAGGTGTAAAAGAAGCTGTTTGGTTGAAACGTTTTGTCTAACTTAATAGATCTCCAGTCACCCATCATGTTATTGAGTGATAGTCAATCAGCACAAAAACTGATCAAAATTCCAGTCCACCATAATAAGACCAAACATATTGGCACTACATATCACCATGTTAGAGATGCTTTGGATTCTAAAGTCATATACATCACATATGAGGAGACTTCAAAAATGACTGCAGACATCCCAACAAAGCCTCTTCCTAAACCTACGCACATATATTTTTGTAAAGACTTGGGTCTTGAATCATGTCCACTACTCCCACAGGTTTTAAGAGGTGAGTGGAAATATGTGGCCATGGATTGGGGTGGCCACACTGTTATTTGTAAACCTGCTCAATAGGGATATGCTTCTCTTTTGTTTTTCTTTGGTATGTATAAAGAATGTTGTATCACTTGTTTCCAGTTTAGTAATTGTAAAGTTCGAATTCAATAAACGTGTGTTCTCTATTGCCTCATCATTCAACAGTCACTACTGTCACAACACTCAAAAAATAACTTGAGAAAGATGGAACAGACGGTGACGTAGATGTCGAAGAGATTGAAAATAGAGGAGGAATTAAAGCCTTCAGATTTGGTTTCCGCTTTCCGCATTTGGAGAAAACTAATTTTGTGGACTTCTTGGAAAAGGGAGTTTTAGTCCGTAGATATCGTTTTCGAAGGACACGCGACGAGGTAGGTACACTTGACGCATAAGAGACGCGTAACGATAATGCATTGGAACGTCGAAGGCCTAGTCACGGCTTTACAACGAGTAAATCAAAATATTTTAGCCGACAAAGACGTGATTGTTCTAACAGAGACTTTCCTCACCAAGGATTGGTCTCCCCCAAACATTACACTATACATTCCTTCACCTCATAAGGAGAATTAGGAAGACCCAAAGGAGGAATAACCATACCTCTAAAACCTTGCATATCACGTCGGCTTTCAAAGAGCTAGCAGAGAACACATAGTATAGCAAGAATATATTAGGATGGGATTTTTCACAACTGATGCCATGATAACGACGGACTGGAAAGAAGCAAAGTATCAGCTGAACGGTCTTACCTTTCACGCAGTTGTAGTTGTGGCAGTGGAAACGTGCACCTTTAGTCTTGCGCTGGGCCTATGAAACAGAACTAGGAGTTGAAAGGGGAATGACCCAAATAATGGTAAATAAGGTGGAGTGAAATGTATCAGAGGCGTGGATTGAACGTGCATTTACATAGCAGTGAACGCAAGTTCAATACTATGCCGTACTCGTAATGAACCATGGGCCTAGCATACTATCAAAAGACATAACGTAGAAAAATAATCCAAACACCAGTCTAAATAAAATACTCAGACACAGCGCCGATAAGGCGGGTAGATAGTATATTGGTCAATAACGAACCAACGTTAAAGACGAGGAAGCGATACATGCTAGAAATAAGGTTAGGGTGATGTCAAACATATAAAATTAAGTAAGATAATGGGAGAAATGATCGAGACGTTAATGTCATGAGCGTAGGAGGTAAAGGGAGGGGGGGGGGTTAATTAGGGGAAAGTATACTCATGTAGAGTAAAGTTAAATTGGGGAAAAATAAAGATTAAAGGGGCTAGAAAAGGAAGTCAGGAAAATGGGCATACCGACAAAGACACGAACGATATCCCGAATAGCCCATAAGGAACAGAGGAGGTGGGGGATTTTGAAAAGGACGGAGACATAAGGAAACGTACGCGTTGGACTGACGTAAATGGACTAAATAAAAAGGGGACAAGCAACCGAGTATATAAATAATTACGATAAAGGTAACGAACAACAAAATAAGAGAAATCCATAAAATAAATCACGACAAAGGGATGAGAAACAGGTTGAGTGCAGTGGGGTAAGATACGTACGATAAAGGGAATAAGATAAACTCGAAGACTTGCGCAAAAAGACGCAATCATGAGATAAACAAGGGACAAAATAAGGTAAGATGTAAGTGGCGTACTGCCACACTGTAATATTAGCTGGTGATTTCAATTGTCGCATTGATATAATTCAAGAAAAGGCAGAAGCTGTTATTTCCTATTTGGAAGAGGAAGGTCTTTCTTTAATAAACAATAAATGCGATAAAACCTACTTCGGGCGAATACACCACTTAGAAATCCGAGACCAAAATACCTACACAAAACAAATGGGACAAAGGTAGGAAGGTAAAGGTAACGGGAAGGACTCAAGGAAGCAGACAAACACACTATGGACATACTAAACAGGTGAGACACCATAGTATTCCACAAAAGGCTCACGCACACACTCACACATGCCAGTGAAGTAAGCTGAGACTTACCTTGATGAAATCGGGGACTGTCAGACAACTCAGGATTACGATTAAATAAACGAAATTTACGTCAGTTCGCGCACCTTTATAAACACGTAGATAAAAGGGGATAAAAGGAAAAAGGGAGCAAGGCATCCCGAAAACGGGAGCGGGAGCTCAAAAAAAGTCAAACCTACATAGGGGAAAAAACAGAAGACTGCCCAGAGACAAACAAGGGGTTGTCCCTGATAACAGAAAAACAGAGTAGCAAGAGGGAAGAGGTGCCACTAATCACGATTCGGCATAGCAAAAGTTACCATAACGAACCTTGATCAGCAATTATAGAAATGACCACTGATCTGCTCAGTTATTCTGGCCAGTAAGAACCATGAAGAAAAGAGAACAATTCCAATAATTGGCACACAGAAGAAAAGAAAAAGGGGGGAGTAACTAAAAATGGAAGTAAACGGCTCACAGCTCAGACATCTCGTTACCAGATTTTCAGTGCATCGTTTTCATCACAGTGTTGTAGGACCATACGTTTTCACGAGCCATCCGCGGACTCTGTTTGTCGTATGTGTAGAAAACTCTGTGAGAGATATCTCGTGATGGGTTTTACAGAAATAATGTTATCAATGTCTGAATTCTCTTGTGAATCAACTTGATTGAATATGTATATAACTGGCCATTTGGCTGAAATATTAAATTATTTAAAACCTTGGCTATGTCCATTTCGTATCATTCACGAAACAGGAAACATTCTGGCTGCAAAGACCTAATCCAATGTCATGGTGGCCGCACATTTCCAACCAGAGTTAGAATTAAAATATATTATTACCGAAACGAGCCAGGTCATAAACACGCGAAATATAGATGACACTGTAATAATAGCTGGTGATTTCAATTGTCGCATTGATATAATACAAGAAAAGGCAGAAGCTGTTATTTCCTATTTGGAAGAGGAAGGTCTTTCTTTAATAAATAATAAATGCGATAAAACCTACTTCTGCCAGAATGGCAGCAGCTCAATTGATCTAATTTTCACAAATTTGAAGAGACTACAACTAACAGACAGGAAAATAGCTAATGCTGTAGTGTTAAGCAAACACCTGCCAATCATCGCGTCCTCCCCAAATCGCAGTACAAAATCATCAAGGAAACTTTTATCAGAACAAATGAGGATGATCGACCGGAGAATAAAACAGCGATAAATTACATCAATTGGGGTAATACGGATACTGGATTAGAAACTATGGAAATATCATCAAATCTGCCATCATTCCGGGAAAATCAGACACGAGAACGGCTTAACCCTTGAACGACGCAAGATGCTATGTAGCACCAAAGACAACACAATACGCCCTTCACAGAACAAGGAACTCGGGCCTCGTAGATCACTTGAAGGAATACTCAGACAGTCGCAAATTATATAAAACGATACTCAAAGAAACCAAAAACCAATATATGGCCTAGGAAGGAGCCAGACATTTACTGCACGCAGAGAACGCCCCCTTCAAGGCTCTAAAATGTAGAATTCCACGTCTTCCAGGAGATATACCCAATCAAAAGTGGGAATACCACCCCCGGTGACTCCTCTCCCTATGGAGAATCCACGAGTCACACTCAGGAATGCACAGTAGCGGAAGTGACAGAAGCCATACGCTTGATAATAGGTAATAAAGCAATGGCACCCGATAATATCTGCAATGAACATCCCAAGGCTTCTCTACACATACCCGAAAAAGCGTGGTCAAGGCTTTTCAAAAATGCAATTCAGCAGGCAGTATTCCAGTTAGATAGAGATCTTCCTTTACGAAAGTATTATATAAAGGAAAAGGTGGCCAGGGTGATATGAATGCTTATAGATGAATCGCCTTAGAATGTTCCGCGTTTATGGCTTTAAGAAAACTACTCCAAAAAAGACTAACCGTGTTGACTAACAACATGATACCGGATGATCAATTTGGTTTCAGACAGGGACGGTCAACCATCTAGGCTGTCCAATGTTTACTAAACTATGTCCACGAGGCACTCAAACAAAATGAAGGGAGAATGATTAACCTACCAGACCGTCAAAATACAGTTCATAAGCTAGCAGATAACTTAGGACCGATGTATAATATCACATCTTTAATAAAGCATATACTATTCTCCAACTACATAGAAGTGAATTACTATCTGGCTACTTCCAGTCCCATAAGACAAACCGTCGGTGTGTTATATTGAGATCGATTAAGCCCGGCAAGTTAATTACTTTTGCAACCTTTGTGTCACTTGACAGCCATAATGAATTTCTATCTCTAAGCATGCGAAGGAGAAATCTAGGGGTGCCATAGTAGCCATAAGCCATAGGAGTGTGTAAACTGTCACTGACCACAGTCTTCGCCCTTTTTTAGAATGACAATTCTACCACTACTTAGTTATGGAATAGAACTCACATGGACACACCTCACGGAAGGCAACTTATTTGTAGTGGAGAAAGTTAAAGCGACTTACATAGAACGCGCACTATTTCTGTCATTATCAACCCCATAGAGACTGGTCTATGAACTCACTAGCCAGCTCTTTGTGGTGGAAGATATAAGAACCCAGGGTCTATTGCCATCTACCAGCGCGAGTACCGTGTTTTTACAGAAGTACAGAATTTTAAAAAAGTAGTTAGAAATAAGAACTATTAGACGGTGAGTGTAAGAATGTTAAGCTTTAAATTTTTTATCAAAATATACACAAAATAATTTAGAAAATCAATAAAATAATTCAGCTCGGCCCTTGAGTTAAATAACTTGAATCCTCTTCAATACGGAGACTATTAACGATTTTTAAAAGGTGCCAACCAGTATTATGATGACATGAAATAACCTAACAGATAGGAAAATAAACATGTCAGAAAAATGTATACAAATAAACGAAACATAATTAGCCAGCATATGAAACCGATAAAAATCTACTTTAAATTATTTATTATCACCTACCTCGTTGTATGGGATGTAGAAATTGGGAAATTCGTACAAGAATTTGAGTTGAAATGCCCAATATGGATATGTGGCAATTCAAATAAATGTCCATTAACATTCTTACACTCACCGTCTAATAGTTCTTATTTCTAACTACTTTTTTTAAAATTATTGTTAAAAGACCAATCTTATATTTATTTAATTAATACTACTTTGTAAGGATATCCATTTTTATTACTATATTTTATCAATTATTATCTTTAATTTTCATTTTAATTTAGATTTAAGGCGCATATGCCATTTTAGTTTTCCAATTCTTAATTGATTTTCTTTCTAGGCTGAGGGTGACCCCACTGTGGGTCGAAACATGTACTAATATATAAAATATATATTTGTTTATGTATTGATTTGGCGTATAATTTAAACGTTTAATTCTAACATCAATACGGATATTTAAAACATTTGTTTCCAATGGCAAATGTATTTGCATTCTAAGAGATATCATGTATATATAATATATGTTCTAACTAATTTATCGTAGTAATTTTGGAAAGTAGATCCGTTTACCTTAAATTTGCATCAATATTCAAAACTTATAGATATTTTATAATCTGTAAGACTCTCTTGTATTCCTTGTATTGGTTCTTATGTAACTCATGATTATCAAATACTGGGAATTTATTTATAAGCTTTGAAATAATAGTGCTTTTCCTTCCATTTGAGCTGCCGATGACGCAAATGATTCGTCGAAAATATGTTACAATACATTACACATTTCTATAATTTTAACATAAGGAACTGACTTTTCGGGATGCGAACTTCTCCTAATGGACTCGGAGAGCCCCAGCGCGCTTGAGCGTCCTGAATACCGTCCACTGTAACACAGCATCGACACTTCGAATATCTCGGAAGCTTAGCAAAAATAAAATACAATTTTGTCTGATGGTATTAGGGTAATTGGCTGTTTTAATATATTCTCAACTACAGCATATAAACAATATTCTACACCTAAAGAATGTACTTGTTTTGTTCCCAAGGATGAACCAGCAGTTGTAACAAAAACTCAGTGCTCCTAGGTACCCACTCCAACTGTCTGCAGCTGTTCATCTTAACGGAATTGACACAACCAGCAGCGTCAATTAACTAATATTTTTCACTTTAGAGTTCCTAAAACCAACTCAGACTGTGAGCGAATGGATCTTCTTATTGACACAACTGAAATGTCTAACGGTACACGGAACGGTTATCAATGTCAAAATCAACATTTTTAAAAAGTTTATGAATCTCTGAAGTCTGTCCTTTAAAATGATGTGGAATACATTTTAGTTTAACCATTATGAATTGCCATAATTTATTTACACTTGCGCTAACAATGAGATAATCATCATGTGTGGAAAGTTTTAAATGCAGTTTACTCTGTTCCATTTTTAGCCTACTTTCGATTTTTGCAAAAAATTAAAGTAGACTTATGAGATCAACACAGGGCGAAAAAAGTGTGTCTGTCTGTGTGTGTGTATGTGTGTGTGTGAGTCTGTGTGTGTGTGTGTGTGTCTGTGTGTGTGTGAGTGTGTGTACTCTGAATGTCTGTCCCCCCCTATCAATTCGAACACGGTGAATGCGAATTGAACGAAATTTGGTACAAAGGTAGCACTAGCAAAGGACACCTCAGTGTCATGTTTTATATCGCCGCCATCTTTACTAAAACTGAATGGTGGCCACTCAAACGTTCAAAACGTAAAATCAAATAACGACTAACCAAATCATCCGATCTCTACCAAATTTGGTAACAACATACCTTCGTATAGGATGCGTCTTGTGACCAAACTACAAGGTCGTCCGCCATACCATTTCAGGATGGCGGCCGTGCGAATTATGCAAACTTTATAATCCATATCATGGGACCCACCAGTTCCGATTATCGAGCCGAGAATCGTTTTAACTGTTCTAAAGGAAGAGGCACGTTCGAAATTAAAAGGTTATTTTGTAATACTATAGTGCAGACGTGATTTTAAAAAGCTGAGCTGATTCAGTAATAAGACAAGATGGCAGCGAATATCTTGTGCCTGACTTATATTTCACTAATTCGAGTCTTGCATGCAATATAGCGTACTGATACAAAATAAATAAACTTTGTATGAAATGCTTTATATATAAATAATATACTCCAGTGATGAAATCGTTTAGTATAAATCACTATTTGCAAACAAGTTCTATGTAAGTCATTTTATAGAGGACGATATTCGTTGACACAATTAGCTCAGTGGTAGAGCGTTAGCCTGTCGCTCAAATGCCTATGATTCAAACCCGATCAGAGCTAGGTATTTTGCTTGAAATGTTATATGTTTATTGTTTTGTAATGACTCAGATGTTTTAAAATTAAGCGTTATATTGTGCATATTATGGTGTAAAATATATATTTAATTAAAACATAATTCGCCAGCAGATTTACTCGAGACATCTAGCTGACAAAAAGGTAACAGATTTTATTGGAAAGTTTCTTCTTCTGGCCGCTAGAATGCACTCGCTCTGTTAGGATTATATTGTTCGATATTTCACTACTAGATGTCACAACTAGTCTACGTGGGGCTCCATTGATTACTATACCATCGGCATTCTATGCGCATCAAATTTGAAGAATGACAAGATGATACTACGATACATTTTTACTTTTTATTTTAAAGGGTTTGTAACAGCCTATTGTGCGTTATTTGAAAATGTTAATTGAAGTAAAGAACAAAACGATTTCACATAGTATCTGAACTCTACCGTTGGTGCTAGTTCAGGATATTAATTAATACTTTTATTTCAGCCAAATAGCAATCGAAAATATCCACATAGTTGGTATACACACGTCTCTGTAGGGTCACGGAAAGATTTGTTAATTCAATTAGGGTTGTGAAAGTCACACGCAGCCAGACGTGTAAATACATGCCTCGACTCAAAGTTGGATGTTGCCCGCATCAGGCCGATTATGTAATAATAATAATAATAATAATAATGTTATTGGTTTTACGTCCCTTTTAACTACTGTTGCTTTTAGAGACGCCGGGGTGCCAGAATTTTGTCCCGAAGGGAATCTTTAACGTGCCAGTAAATCTACTAACACGGCTCCCTCGCATTTGTGCACCCTCAAATGCCAGCTGACTGCGCCAGGATACGAACCTGAAACATACAGTCCAGCAAGCGAGAACGTTACCGCTGAGCCACGCCGCCAGTTCGGTCGATTATGTCTCCAGATCCATAACATTCTTTAGATACTTCTTATCTTTCTTTCTTCAATGATGGTAGCAGTTTTTATCTAGGTTGTGGCGTTTGGTAGAGGTAAATCGTTTCTAAGGTCTTCAACAAAGAATAGTTCTATTATACTCTTTGATAATAACGAGTTATAACTATACTCATACATTTATGAGAAAGTAGGCTATATGTTCTTTACTGAACATCTTGTTTAAAGATGTGTTCCTTTATCTAGGCGACTATTTATCTCACAGCTGTGAAATGTTCACCATAAATATTATCTTATAGTGTTTAATATTTTAATGGACAAGCTTACTTGTTTAAAGTAAAACTGTTTGGGGTTTGGCTGTATTTTAAAGAGAAAGTAGCTATATTTTTTGACAAATTATAAAAAATAAATTTAGACCTCCCTGAAGCTCTATATAAAATTCCCGCCATTACTATGTTAAGTAACATTTGAATGAAATGTGATATAAATTTAATTACCATACCTATATTAGATTCTGAGGAAAAGGAACATGAATTAAACAATTTTAACATTGGTAAGATAGGCGATTCCGTATCCCCGTTAAAATACGGTACCGTATTTCAGTTTAGAGCACTTAGGTTCTCTCCACGACTGTGAGCAGATGGTTCCTCTTACAGGTATAACACTCTTGTATTTGTGTTTTTCTCCTAGTTTCCAACCATACTGTAAGTTGATGATTCCCCTCACACTACATTTGAGGTATAGACAAACCAATAATGTATTTGGCTAATATCATTCAGATTAGAGCTCATAAGTACGCACCCATACTATGAAAAATGGTTTCTGTTGGACGTATTGATATAATTCAGGTGTCACTAAGCTATGATCATTCAGTTTAATGCTCCTATGCATCCACCTATACGGAAAACAGATTGCTCTTCTTAGAAGAATTAACACACTGGATTGTTTTAAGCTCAAAGCATGCAGTTTAGAGCTCCTATGTACCCACCCTCTGTAGCCTATGTTCCTCTTAAGATATCGACCCACCTGGAACGTCTTTAAGCTAATGATATTCATTTTTAGCTCCTAGGTACCCACGCTACTGTTTGCAGATGGTTAACCTTACACTACTAATAAGGTATTGACGGACCTGGAGTATATTTAAGCTAATATCATTCAGGTTAGTGCTCCTAGGTACCCACCCTGTTAGCAGATTGTTCTTCATAGGGTCATTGACACAATGGAGTGTCTTTAAGCTAGTATTATTTAGTTTAGGGCTCCTAGGTAACTACCCATACTGTGAGCAGGTGGGTCCCCTTAAGGATATTGACACACCTGGAGTGTTTTTAAGCTAATACTGTATTATTAAGTAGTAGTGGGCCATGATGGGACGCGATTTGCGATGTGGTGCAACATATTTGTTTTTATAATTGGTTTTTAAGGTTTTTTATAGGGATCATCAAGTGTATTCATGATAAGTAATATTTTTCCAGCGAGTGTGCATATTGGTTTCAGGATAGATGATGTTGATTTGGAGTGTTTTAATTAATTTTTGAACATTTCTGCGATGTCTTGGATAGCTGCCATGTTGTTTATGGAGCGTTGATTGAATATTTGCGTTTGCAGTTCCTTGCTTCAACAGGGACATGCCTTGATATTCCAAAGCCGCATAAATACCGTCATTGATGAAGAGCACTCGGGCCTACACCGCTTTCAATGTACTGCCCATGACAACCGGCACGTTAATGTGAGGTGTCCGATCTTTGGACTTGACAATCAATCAAGTACAATTTTAGGTTATGTACACACACCCTTTTTTCTTGAAGTAGCTGGTGATTTCTATTTTTTTGTATTATCTTTTGTATTGATACCGTAGCAAATTTTATATGAAGCGTTTCTTTTAATAGATATCCTTTTTATTATGTCAACGGATTAGGGCGGATGAGCTCTTGTAAGAGGGTAATGGGCCCTCAGAAGAAGGAAATGCTGTTGAAATCCCATTAGCTGCAGCGTCTGTACTCCAGTGGGGCGGCTGCAAAAGGCGTCTGTTCTCCATGTTAGGGCGGCCTCATTATGTGCTGGCAGCAGCTATAAAATGCTTGGCGACAGGCTATGTGACAAGCCGGCTGTAAAAAGAATTAGTCACAACCCCATGACATGCTGTCTCAAGGATCTGAACTAAAGGCTAGGGCGTCCCCCAGAAGCGACGCGCGACGACGAGGCCCTGTTGGCGCGAGAAGTATGCAAGGGTTACCGTCGCACGGGCGACGACGGCTAAACAAGCTAGCCCCTACATCCCGAATTGCATCATTTAATGTCGGCACTATGTCTGGACGTTACAATGAGCTAGCGAAAGCGCTAGAAATGAGGCGCATCGATGCCTGTGTTGTACAGGAAACACGGTGGAGTGGTGATAAAGCGTACAACATTGGGTGTGGATACAAGTTGTATTATAAAGGTACACGTGGAACTACCAGTGGTGTGGGAATTGCAGTATCAGCACAGTTTGATGGTTCTGTCTCCGAAGTCCAGCGGTATGGTGATCGTCTGATGAAAATCGTCTACATCGCCGATGGAAGAAAAATCCACCTCTTCAGCGCCTATGCTCCTCAGACAGGCCTAACGGCAACGATCAAAGACACCTTCTGGGTGTTGCTTGATGAAAAGACCGCTGAAGTGCCCTTAGAGGACTACCTCATAGTTGCAGGCGACCTAAATGGACATGTCGGTCACTTGAGAGAAGACCATGCCGCCCATGGCGGATTCGGATATGGTGAGAGGAACGACGACGGACTGAGAATTCTAGATTATGCGGAAACCCATGACCTAGTCATTACGAACACATGGTTTAATAAACGAGATTCACATCTAATCACATACTACAGCGGCACAAATACAACACAAATTGACTACATTCTGGTAAGGCGCAACGACCTTATAGACGTGTTGGACACTAAAGTCGTCCCATACGAAACAGTTGCGACCTAACACCGACCAATTATCTGCAAGCTCCGTGTAAAGCCGCCAATGGTCATACAGTCACGAACAGGACCGGCGAGAATCAGATGGTGGCAATTTAAAGACAATGAACAAGAAGTCATTAGACGTCTTACGCTGCCGCCGATTAAAACCGTTGAAGAAAGCTGGACAAAAATGAAGAAAGCTGTTCACGAAGCCACGCATGCCATTCTTGGACTTACGAAGCCAAGAAGACGTCGGTTTGATAAGGACACATGGCTTTGGAATGACGCAGTCAAAATTGCGGTACGCAAGAAGAAGCAGCTTCACCACGAGTTTCTGGAAGACAAAACACATTCTCGTTGGAATGCTTACAAAATAGCACGCAGGGAAGCGAAGAAGACTGTTGCTTCGACAAAATCGGCTCGGTACGCAGACCTCTACGAGAAGTTGGACACACGCAAGGGAGAGCGGGACATCTATCGCCTCGTCAAATCCAGGCACCATAAATCTCAAGATATCCAACGCTTCTATGGCATCAATGACGATAAGGGCGTTTTGCTAGTCGACTGGAAGAAGGCGAGAGAACGTTGGTGAAATTACTTTGAGAAGGTCTCAACAGAGGAATTCCAGCACAACCAGATACCTGTCGCTACTGCTGTCGAAGGTCCTATGAAACCTAGTGATGTCTTAGAGGTTGCAGGGGCCTTGAAAACAATGAAACCAGGGAAGGCAACTGGTGCAGATGACATCGCGGCGGAGCTATGGTGCTCTCAGAAGTGGGATCCAGCGGATTGGTTGGCAAGACTCTTCAACCAAATAGTCAAAGAAGGACGAACGCCACTTGATTTGCAACATAGCACACGATACCTATCTTCAAAAAGAAGGGAAGTCCAGCCGAGTGTGCTAATTACAGACCAATTCGACTCCTCTGTCACACCATGAAGGTCTTCGAGCGCATTCTTGATAAGAGGATACGTGCAATCACCCAGCTGACCAAAAACCAAGCTGGATTTGTGAAAAATTTCAGCACAACAGATGCAATCCACGCCACACGGCTTTTAGTTGAAAAGCATCGTGAAAAGAATAAGCCGTTGCACCTTGCTTTCTTAGATCTCGAAATGGCTTTTGATCGTGTGCCGCACGACTTGATCTGGTTGACTCTCCGACAACATGGTATCCCAGAGTACCTTGTCAACTGGGTACAGTTGCTCTACGCGGAGCCAAGAAGTTACGTCCAAGCCGCCGCAGGAGCGTCGGAAAACTTCCATGTAACAGTTGGTGTTCATCAAGTTTCGGCCCTGTCACCATTGCTGTTCATTATGGTCATGGACACGGTTACTGCAGATCTACAACAACCGTTACCTCGGACCATTCTGTACGCGATGACGTTATGTTGGCCGCTCAAAATAAGCTGGATCTCCAACATCAAGTCCAGGAATGGAGTGATCGTTTAAGTCTATATGGCCTGCGGCTTAACAAAGCTAAAACAGAATATATGACAACGGATGCTGGAGAAATCGGAACAATCCAAGTCGACGGCGATTGTCTGCCTCGAACGACAAAATTTAAGTATCTTGGCTCTACGATAACTGTTGAAGGTCGTCTCACCGAGGAGGTCAACATAAGAATTAATGCTGCGTGGATGAAGTGGCGAACAACGATAGGTGTCATGTGCGATCGCCAGATGAAAGACCACCTAAAATCGAAGATTTACTGCACTGTCTTCGTCCCGTGACGCTTTATAGTACCGAATGTTGGCCTACCACGAAGGAAGCAGAACGTCGGCTAAGTGCCATGGAGACCAAGATGCTTAGATGGACAGCAGGCATTACTAGGTTGGATCACATCCCCAATCAAAGAATAAGGGAACGATTTGGTATCGCAGCAATCAGTAACGAAATGCGTGAGGGTCGTCTGCGATGGTTTGGGCATGTGCTACGGTCAGGAGCGGACACCATTGCAAAACAGGGCTACACCCGGGAAAAGACCAAAGGGGCGACCGGGACAACGTTGGGCCGATACACTGCACAGGGATTTGAAAGGCGTCAACCTTCATCCGGACATGACCGAGTAAAGTGGAGACAGTGGATTCAAATAGCGGACCCTGCCACGAGGTGGGACAAACGCTAAAGCAAAATAAGAAGAAGATTAAGTTCAGAAGTGATAGGTACCCTCTCAAACTGTGAGCTTATGGTTCCTCTTAGGAGTATTGACACACCTGTTGTGTTTTAATTTAATATCATTCAATTTATAGCTGCTCGGTTGCCACCATACTGTAAGAGTATGGTTCTCCTGACACTATATATAAGGTATCCACAAACCCGGAGTGTCTTTTAACTAATATCATTCAGTTTAGAGGTCCTATGAACCCTCAGGAATAATGGCACATTTGGAATGTCATTAGGCAATCAGCAGGTTAGAGCTTTCACAGATTTCAAAGCTGCTCTCCATTCTAGTGCCAGAGTTTAAAACATTAAGTTGGAGAGATATTAATATACAATAGTGCAGATTTAAAGATTTGATTCTGAGGAAGTAATCATATTAATTTATAGTTAACGATGCTTTGGACAGCTGAATTGTACAATGTTTGGAACGTAATGATGAGGAATTAATCATATTTAGAAGATTTGCTTGTTGCTAATATAATGAGAAGTAAAATACCGTAAGAATTTTTAATTTAATCCACATTAGTCAATAAATAAAAATAGAATATATTATCCGAGTTTTAGCCACATTTACTCTCTCTTCTCTAATTGCCTTGAAAATAAATTAAAACTAAATTAATTACGAGCAAAGGTGATCAATATTTACCTTGGCTTTTCCAGTAATGTAATAAAAAATTCATAAGTAGTATTCAAAAACCAGATCTGTGACAAAGTGTGATTTAAATTGATGATAGTATAACGTAATTTTCTAAAAATTCCTTTGTCTAAAATATCTGGTGATGGTAAAAATAAGTTATAAATAGATTAAATTTCTTTAAATTGTCTTGGGATGGATTATCACAAGATGAAATAAGGATCTTTGCTGAGGGGAGCATGGTTTGGAAAAATATTGTATTTATTCCTTGCTTAATTGAAACTTTTATACTGTTTCTGGCGCGGATGGAGCTTCATGTTCATTAACTGAGGAATATTTGTATATGAAGTTAGATTCGATGGGTGTTACTGCATACGTTAGTTCTGATTGAATGTGCCATTGCAAGCCATGAAGCCATGACCCTTTATTGAATTTTCATAAGTCTATTCTTGTATTTCATCCGTTATTATTTTCTATCTCCTTCTTTGGCACTTATTTTGTAAATTCAATGGTGAACCTTTCCAGCCAAAAATGAAATTATTTTCAGGTTCACCCGTAGAAAAAGGAAATGTCGTTATTCCTTTATCTTTGAACTTTCTCGATTCCAACTCTTGTAAATCGCGCTATCCTGAATATTAGATTAACTTTGACCTCAGCCTCTAGTGGGGGGATTTCTATCGCAGAAATGGCCGTTGCATGCCGTCTAATCTCTTCGTCACATCTATACCGATATGTTCCACAGAGTCTGTGATTGACCAAAGGGAAAGTGGCCGTAGGTGGTAGTTGTTCTCACTTTGCATGACATGCAGGTGGAAAAACCTTTATCCTTTGTTGTTGACAAATACATTTATCTTGTCCCCTCAGGGCCTTTTAGCCTTCTTCTCTGATTCTCCCTAAATCACATTTCTCCAAATTTTATCATGCCAGCGCGAATAACTGCCATGAAATATAATATTGGTAAAAATAACTTGGTTTATGGATGTCTATCAGCAAATGCAGCTGATCTCATAACACAGCTCATTGATATGTTTTAATACAATATAAACATGTTGTAAATCGGTAGTTATCTACTCATTCATTTCAGAATAACTCTCTAAACGTCATACGATAGATGCTGTACGAATTTCTTACTTAGATGTGACTTTTTATATAAAGATATACTGAGCAAATTTCAACACTGAACTCTACATAAAATGTGGTATCATAAACAATACATTATTTCAAGGTACACATAATATGCGTACGTGCATACCAAAATATATATATCATGGATCCGTGAAACCCTCCGCTCTCCCTAAGAAATTTCCCAACACATATATAGATGTACACAAATACCCTCCACAAATTACACAAGTGTACAAAAGTTAAGAATAATCACTAAACGAGGCCATACCGCTTGATAGGAACGTCAGACGGATTGTTGAACAAACGGAAACTGAAACATACACCATATTTCACACAACTTGTCCAAAAGAACAGTGTCAGAGAGGTACTGACAGGTGAGGTACACCTTTGACAACTAAGGAAACTTGGCAATGTCTTCCACAACAATATATGCTGTTAATAGGGTGTATGGTTACCCCTAACGGCCACATATGCTTCGCAGCGACGTCTATCAGATGGCCCAAGAGCTCTTGTGGCAGTGGCAGTCGATCCAAAGGTCTTGGAGGGTCCTTGTTAGAGGCTGATGGGATGCAATTCACCCCCCCCCCCCCAAAGCTACCAAGGCATGTTCTATAGGATTCACATCCGCAAACCTCGCAGGCCAGTCCATGTGATGAATGCATTCACGAGCCAGAAATCCATCCATCAGAGCAGCACGGGCATTATCGTCAATTAAGAGGAAGTCTGGACCCACACCACCTCTGAAGAGTTGAACATGTGGTCTCAGTACCTCTTCCCTGTATCTCAGAGCATTCACAGTGATTCTCGGACCAACCATGAAGACGAACAGGTCCGTATGGCTATTCAACATGATGTCGCCTCACACCATGACGCCACCACCAACATACTGCTCCAATCCACGATGTTCCTGTGGTTGTATCGTCTACCCGGTTCTCTCCAGATTAATTTGCGACGAGTATCGTTCTGCTAATTAGAGTACACGCCTCCATTCATTCATGGTCCTGATTCGATGTTGACGGCTACCCAGTTAACGGGACCGTCTCTGTGCTGGAGTGAGCGGGACGCACACCGCTGGACGTCTGGCAAACAGCCCCGCTGTTGCGGGGAAATGGCAACCCCTGAGATGGCTGCAAGCTCCGCCGACAATTGTCTTGCAGGTGCACTCCGATTTCATCGGGCGGTTAAGGACAGGTATCGGTCCTGATGTGGAGTGGTTACTCTTGGTCGACCTGGTACTGCGCCCGAATTCTCCAATCACCACCTATATCCGCTGAGATGAAAAGGATTGCAGGAGCATAGATACCCAGCTCAAAATATCTTACCGTTCCATGCTAGGTGAAGAATTAGGAATTCGTGGTTCATACAGAGTATAAAATAGTTCTAACAATCTAGTTACATACTTTAACTATTATTTACATTAATAGCAAATCGAGAAACTCGGATCTGGAGGGGTGATAAGGTCAAAACTATAGTGGGCGCCTGTATCTAACTAGTAGTACCATTTCATATTGATTATCAAATGAGTAAGCGGTGAGTTAAGATAAAACAGTGACAATCATACTAAAAATTGCTTGTTAAATTATTTATTTGGACAATACAACTTATGTCCCTCACACACATAAATAAAAATTCTCCTATTTGACACCTCAAATAAAATTTCAAGAAACTATTTGGACAAATTTATCCTTGTCCGAAAATAATATTGGAAGAATTCGGCACTCCACTTGAGCCCTTATTCTCTCCACGTAGAATGATGCAAAAATATTGCATGTCAAATACAAATATAAATTTTTAATAACATTTTAAACAATGTGCAATTCCTCTGAACTAACACTAAAACTTTATGAAATATGAAACGACGGTGGTTTCAGACATCTCCCTAGTCTATACAATGCGTTTCATTATCGTGAACCGTAGTTCAAAATCTAAATTAATTAATGAGCAACATATGAATATTATATATTTACATAATTTACAAAGTTATGGTCAGCACAAACTTTCACTCCTCCTTACAATAAATCTCAAAATATTTTAATCTCTTCACGCTTTCTCTGAACGTATCATTTTATTATATATCACCTATACCTAATGTGTTTAGAAGTATTAACATACTTGTTATATCAAACTGAACAAACGTGACGAACGATTAAGTTAATCACTGCTCAAACATTTCACTCCATTCTTTGAATAACTTCCGATAGGGGTGAATTTCGTTGCATGACTCTCAGTTACAACTTTATTAATATTAACATTTAATCCGGCGCGTGGCACATTCCTTCACTCCACACCTCTATTATCAATTTCCACAAATAATTTATTATCTTTTTGAATTCCCTGTACAGAATCTTGCCTCATTGCAGTTAACAACTTCACACTCTCGCCTTGTGAACAAATCTAGGAAACATCTAAAACATGCTTCTTTCATCAACAATACGTAACTTCATATACGCCAACATTGCACGGAATCCCAAATACTAAAACCATTTCATAGCGTTCTACATTAACACATGAAAATCAGTGACCGTATTCCATACTCACCCAACTGTGAATATTTTCCAAGTCACAATACCACAAAACTTCAATTACTTTTATACATTACTTCCTAGGGCTTTCAATAAATATCCACATTTGATTCACAACCTTCAAACGATTCTGTACAACATTAGTAGTAGACACCCTGTGTCTTCATTTATTTTCTTTAATTCAAACATTAAATTTCATCGTAATATTAACATAACTTTCTGTGTATAGTCTGCAAGAATTCATATTTAAATACAAATACAAACATTTCGTCCCTTCCGTGGATTCAAAATTATGATTAAAATTCATTTAAGGCCACCCTGACTTATTTCTGACACTAGGTAGACTTACAATATGTCACCCTGTCATTTCCTTCGATTTTTCCAATTACGTGTTATTTTTACAATGAACTTTCTAAGTTCTTCTCAAGAAAAATTTAATTTTAAAATTCATTTGGATTTAATAACGTTCTAGTTATTTATCTTTATATTTCTTAATGTTCTTTGAACATATTTCCATATTCCAATACTCAAATAACACGAGTATACATTCAGTATAGTTCTCAATAACTATATGCATTTATAAAGAAGGTATGACGTTATATTAATTACCTTGTTATTTCAATTACCAAGAATTACTTTTACATAGTATATCTGATGTAGTGTAATACAGCATTTATTACACGAAATAATACTACATATTTTCGAAGCCTGTTGTAACATTCTAAGCTTCCGAAACATTCTGTATGCTTGCAAAGTTTCACAAACTTTTTAAACATACTGTACTTCGACTATTGACGCATTCCACCACTCTTATAAAACAGATTTACTTCGCTTCGCAAGTTTTAAATATAATGAATCTACTGTTTAATTTTACTATATGTCAAAAGCAAAAACTCGCCGACGAAAATATTAATCTGACTAAATTTTATAAGACAAATGGCAACACAATGACGTGAATTAATAATAAAAATCTACACATAATTTTACAGCTTATAGAAAAATATGTTGGTCAATCACTGAATTATGCACTGAACATGACTAAACTACAATTTATAACAATTAATAACACTTTCTACCTTAACTGGAGAGAAAATTCGGCATTGCCTGATTGATCCAAGCAATAAGGATTGCCTGCGCTCCATGTCGACAGCTGATCGGGCAAGCCATATGTGTCAAACCTGCACGTGGCCTGTGCGGTAATAGCTGGTTCGAGGTCACGGCTCGAGCGGACATTCACCCCAGGTGGTCGCCCTACTTCCTTCCGTAACACGGCTCTCCAACATTCTTCAGGCTTGACACTGCCAAAACGCATGAGCTCTTTTCCTCAATAAATATTCTTCCCTAGTTAGTGTTCTCTGAGAATTCCTGGATGGATGTGGAATCTTATTGTAGTGTGAACTTCGTTTGTTCTGCTCCCAGCGTCTTCTTCCCCACTCCAGGATCATGACGCAGCTCAAGGCTTCCCATTCTCTCCTATGTTGACACGTGTGGCTTCCTCTCCTCTCGCGTTGATGACGACACCGCATAGAACCGGATGTCGGGGTCCGTGTTCGTAATGTCGTGAGCCTGCCTTCTTTCAAAATATATTTTCTCTTTGTTTAAACAATTCAGAGTATTCCAATTTTACTCTGGCCATCAATAAATGTTTATTCCTGCTTTAGAAGCTTATAATATACTTTAATTTACAGTATCAAATACTTTGAAATACAATCTTATATTTTCATAGAGATTTTATTTACGCGCTTTATTAAGTCATGCGTCCCAGTTCGAATCTCGGCTAAGGCATAACCATAGCCTTAAATAAATTCGGGTGCAGTACAGGCCTACGACTAACATCTCCTGTTTCTTGAAATCGTCTCAGAAGTCTGGAAATGACACTTTAAAACACATTCAAGGATACGGCTACTTCATCCTGTGTCTGGCCTGTTTCCAGGTGGTCGAGTATTCCACCCTGCAAAACGGGGTCCAAATGGCTTCGGTGTGCCATTATGTTCTCACGTTCACCACAAGGCTGCACTCCACCCACTAAAACAGGGGAAATTTTGACTGAGGGAATATGGGGTGCAGGCACTGGCTGTGTTGACCTTACGGTTACGCCGCCAGTCAAAGCAGGGAATGCTCCTTTCCTATACAGAGCGATCACGTAAGATTGGTAGGTGCTTACGTCGTGCGATTTTCGGTCTATTTCCTGTTGCCCTGCTTATTAATAACTTAACCTTAACTTTTGGACACTAGTGTACATTCCCAGAACATATTATTTGTATGTGCACTAAAACTCTCTTCTATAACAACTCCGGAGCATAACAGTTTAATGTGTACAAACCCCACTTCCTAAAATATTCACAGTATTTATCATATGGATGTGAAGAAAACTGCTCTCTATAACGTTCGCAGAACATCTATTGATTGATGTACAAATAACACTAACTACGAGTATAACATTCACCGGAAAAAAACTTGCTGAATCATCTCTTACTTCCACTCCCTGTAAAATTTCCAGAATATTTCATTCTGAAGTGTGAAAAATCCTCTCCCCACGTCTCTTCACTTAAAACCTTTCATACCGTGCTCGAAATAGTATGTCAAAGTGCCTTCTGGCGACTAAGGATATACAGGTTGTCTCTTTAACCTTCTCTATCAAATGAAAGCTGGGCACTAATCGCGAACATTTATTTTAGGGCAATACGTTAAATCTATCCCTCCATTACGACGGAAATATCAGTGGATTTACATTCCTTCACAAGTACAGTACTCTGGACTACCCGGCACAATGGGCGGGGTGAATGGCATGGATAGTCCAAAAGCATGTGTTTATTATGTCTTTAAAGTAAACAGTTCCTTATAAAGTAGGCTATAATACATGTATTATGATAACTCACCCACACTATAGTGGTGTCTGTAATAACTCTCTGCTTGCTTACCTCGAGACGTATTTTGCGTGCGGCAATAATGTCACCATATTCAGAACTTCTTTGTCCCATATAATCTATACACTGAAGAGCCATCTTAACTTGTTAACAGCTGTTGACCAGTCAAGCGGATCCGTCAATGGCATGCAGAGAGCACTTACCTTCCAGCAACCTTGATAGCCTGTCTCAACCTCCTTATGAAACTTACACTAAGCTATTACAAAACAAGGCTGGACAAAGCAAGAAGTCGCGTACACGTCACAAAAAAACTCTCCTCCACCGGGACTACGCTTCAAAAATATGTACAAATAAATATTCAAACGTATTCAATTTATATTACAGTTTGAAAAACGGATGTTGTTGTAAAGTATAATGTATTCTCAATAAGTTTTAATTAGGGGAAAACGTGCAAGGCTAATCCGCCAACATGATAATCCAGAGTATACTGTATATCACAAAGTAAATTTGATTACGCTTAATTACATGAATGTGCCTGATGGCCACGATAGATTACGATCTTTAAAACTGACTCGTATACTGAATAACAAATCAAATATATTACATGAATTGTAGGTACCGATCGAACTGTATTAAAATATGAGTTGTCAATTTACCCAAACCCTTTTAGTGAATTCTTCTTCCCATGAAAGCGCCCAAGTAGTTCTGGCTAACATGTGTAATTCTATTTCAAATCTAGCTGACTAAGTGATTCACAAGAAATATGGCATTTGCCTGCCGTCGTTAAAGTTGGCTATATCTTAAGATACTCTTTTAAGAACCATGTTTTGAATGTACTGGTCAAACATTCAGGATACTCACGTGACTCATTAGACGATTAGACGAACCGTTTGAGCAATCTCTCTTCCAAAAAATATCACTTAAACGTAGCTTCTTTTTTTTAAGTAAGAATGAAGATATGTTTCTACAAGGATACATACGAGCTATGGTATAACATGCCCTCTATGAATTAACATGTGCTTAATGAACACCCCGCTTCCTAACAAACCTTTCTCAGCTTGTATTTCGTGAATTTTCTTCTGTCCGCAATAACACATATTTGTAACACTTATTTTCTATAACATGAATATAACTTCTGGCCACTATCAATTAAAATGTGCTTCTTGAAATCTCCCTTCGTACCCTTCACCAAAAGTACCACATGAATATGGCTTTTGCCCCAACGATGATCCAGGGATTTTTTTGAGCCTCCCAATCAGAGAATTTTAATCCGTACCTACTATCTGAATACTGCTTTTGGCAAGTATGAATTAACACATGTGTCGATATACAACCAATAAAGTAAAAAAACTGCTCCGCATGTACTATTTAAATATGCCTTGTGGCAACTAAGTAACAAGCGAATGATAAGAGATACTTGTGAGTAAATGTTGCTGCATATATAATACATAAGTTTCTCATACATAGTTCTTCAGTAAAGTTTGCTGGGCATAATCTGTGTAGATGCGCTATTAGCCCCAATCAATAAGCATGTGTCTACAATTTTGCTTCCATATTAACGTTATCTCCGCATGGTTTTTCTAAAGATCTTTTCCTAGTTCTGATTCCGCAAATGTTGCATGAATTTGGCATCAGATACTGGCATGTGACTTAAGGTCCTATCCCTGCAAATATAGCTTTGCATTAACAACATGGAAGCACATTTGGCCACTAATAATTAGCATGTGTCTATCTAAAGAATTTGGCACAGTAAAGTTTGGTCGGGATGTACTAAATAATTATTGTTTCAGCCCACTATGAATGAGGAGATATGTCTTCAAAGAACCCTTTCCCAGTAAAGTGGCTCCAAATGTACTCCATGAAAAGGGTTGTAAGAAGCTATGAATAAGCATGTTTGTCTCAAAATATAGATTCATAGTAAATTCTTTTTCACATTAGCTACTCATATGCGCATTTTCTACCTTCCCATCAGGAAGAAAACGAGCCAATCTCCAAACAGCGCTCGAGGGTTGATTTTGTTCCTCATGTACCTTACGAATGCGTATTTTTACAAGTATGGACAAGGACAATTTGTGTTACCTAGAAATCTCTTTGTGTAAAGTTAGCTACGCATGTACTATATGATTAAGGTTTGACACCTTTATGTATTAATATGTGTATTTTCAAAAGCGGTTTCAAAGTAAAGTTAATTCTGTATGAACTACAGGAATGTTCACTTACACCATATGAATAAGCATATGCGTCTTCGACTTTCCATTCCGACTAAAGTTTGCTCCGCATGTACTACACGAATACAGCCTTATATTACTATGAATGAACATGTGCATTTTTATCTTCTTCTCCTGGTAAAATACTTCCCGCATCTAGTGAATGAATATGGCTTGGTACCACACCAAATGAACAAGTGTGTCATCACACTTCCCTCCAAAAGTGCTACATGAATATGGCATTATATCACTATGAATGAGCATGTCTCACAAACTTTCCTTTTGAGTAAAGTTTGATCCGAATGTGCTACATGAATATGGCCTTATACCACTATGAATCAGCATGTGTGTCATCAAATATCCATTCCATGCAAAGTTTTTTCTGCATGTGCTGCGGGAATGTGTCTCTACACCAGTATGAATGAGCAAGTGCGTCTCCAAATTTTCCTTTTGCTGTAAAGTTTTTTCCGCAAGTACTACGGATTATGGCTTCACACCACTGTGAATGAACATGTGCATCTCCAAATTTCCTTTTTAGTAAAGTTCATTCCGTATGTTCTACCCGAATATGGCTTCACACGACTATGAATGAGCATGTGTTTTTTTCAAACTTCCCTCCTCAGTAAGGTTTATTCCACAAGTGCTACATGAATATGGCTTTACACCACTATGAACGAGCATGTGTTTCTTCAAATATCCCTGTTCGATAAAGTTTGATCCGCAAGTGCTACATGAATATGGCTTTACACACTATGAATGCGGATGTGTCTCTTCAAATGTCCATCCTGTCTAAAGTTTTTTCCGCATGTGCTACAGGAGTGTGGCTTCACATCACTATGAATGAGCATGTGCGTCTGCAAATATCGTTTAGCGGCAAAGTTCTTTCCGCATGTTCTATACGAAAATGGTTTCACACCACTATGAATGAGCATATGTTTCTTCAAACTTCCTTTCATGGTAAAATTTGATCCACAAGTGCTACATGAATATGGCTTTACACCACTATGAATGAGCATGTGTGTATTCAAATCGCTTTTCCTAGTAAATTTTTTTTCGCATTGGTTACAGGAGTATGGCATAACACCACTATGAATTAGTATGTGCGTTTCCAACTTTCCTTTAGAGGTAAAGTTTTTTCCGCATGTTCTACAGGAGTATGGCATCAGACTGCTATGAATGAGCATGTGATTCTTCAAACTTCCCCTCTGAGTAAAGTTTGATCCACAAGTGCAACATGAATATGGCTTTACACCACTATGAATGAGCATGTGTCTCTTCAAACCTCCTTTCATTGCAAAGTTCTTTCCGCATGTGCTACAGGAGTGTGGCTGAACAGCACTATGAATGAGCATGTGAGTCCTTAAATTTCTTTTAATGGCAAAATTTTTCCCGCATGTTCTACAGGAATGTGGCTTCACACCACTATGAATGAGCATGTGTCTTTTCAAATCTCCATTCCTTGTATAATTATTTCCGCAAGTACTGCATGAATAAGGCTTTAGACCTTTATCAATTGACATTTGTACGCTCATGTCACTACAGGCTGCTACGTTCCTGTTACCAATTTGAACAAGTGAGGCTCCGAGGGTATAATGTGTAAGGGTGTTCTCCGACCTGCGAAATATAGTACTGGCAATAGAAAATATCCACTGAAGCAATCTAGGTAAGTAGTCACTAACATTGTAATTTAAAAAATAATTACGACGAATAATTACTCATACGTATACAATTATATTCTGTGACCAAAATATTGTATATATATTTTTAATCCATTACTAAATTGTGGACATAGATTTAAAACCTAAATGTAGAGCGCTCGTAGACCGTAATAAGTCACCCAAATGAGTTATTTAATAAAAAAAATTAAGCACAGTGTACATTAGATGTGATTAACACAATCTTACAATAATTTTTATCTGTTTTGCCAAATTGCAAGTGGTATTCTCCACAGCGAACATCACACAGTTCACACATACACGAAAGGTTCATGAAATCTCATATTTGTCCAGACCACATGATGGAAACCATGACGTGCCAACCCGGTGACAACATGTCTCTACACGTAAATAATCGGAGTCCAGTGGCAATTCCTCAACGCGTCAGTGCTTAAGTTACCACCAAATGTCTGCTCATATTGTTCTCGTCTTCTTATAGTATCTTGAAAAGCGGTAAGCGATGAAAGGAACATTCTATTTCTGATCTCTTGTATAAGATAGTCTTCCATAATTAGTACATATACGAATCTCGATCGAGTGAATTTCGATTCTCCAAGTGTTCTCTTGATGAAAGGGGCCTTTGCATTGTCCTGAGTTTCAACACTCATTTTAATTGATCCCATATAAGTTCGAATCCATAAGTCAAAACCGGTATTATTTCCTTTTGAATGAGTTCCATTTAGGCAGTCAGGAATAGTTTTTCGGGCTTCGTAAAGTCTTTCACAGCTCTAATTACCGCTATTGTTTTGTCTCTAACGAGAAAAACGTAGGTGGTCTGAGAAGTTTGAAAGCAAATGCCCAGATATTTAAACTGATTGTTAATGGATAATCTGTTTTCTTCTAGGTACAATTGGGCTTGTAATGCATTTCTTACTACCTCCCGGAACGTCATTTGGTGTGTGTTTTTGGTTCTGATTGTTAACTTATTTTCCATTGTCAACTCCAAGAGTCTATCGATCGCCTCTTCGACGTCTTTCAGGATTGATCCTCCTATGACAATGTCATCAGCGTACAAGTATTCAAAGATATCCATCCCATGAGTGATTCTTATCACATTGGCTCTTACGATATTGATAAATACGGGACCCATGTGGTCACCCTCTAGAGCACTGTTCATTTGGGTTATGACATAGGATGTTTGAATGCCATCATCTATGACCTCTCGTGTCAGATAGTATGTTTCTGATTTTTACGGCAACATAGATTTCCCGTCCTATAATGCGCTCCAATTTTCCGATAAGTACTTCCCTATCCAGCAAGTGGAAAGCCTTATTAAAGTCTAGGAAAACTGCGAAGAATTTTCCCTTTTCATTTCTTAAGACATCATCAATGTCAGTCAATAAATTCCTTACTGCACGGAGAGTTGATCTTCCCCTTCTATAGCCAAATTGAAAGTCCGGAATAGAGGTATCAAACAACTCGGTCAATCTATTACATAGGATTTTGGTGAACACTTTGGAACCGTTGTTCTCTAATGCGATACCTCGAAAGTAGTTGGGAACTTCTGTGTCACCTTTTCCTTTTTAGAGAATTTACTTTGGAGTACCTCAACCACTGTGGCACATCTCCTTTCTCTAAACATTTGTTGACAGAGAATTATGTAATTTCATATAATTTGTCTCAGGGTTAAGAAATAACACCCATTACAATGTGGGCTCAATCGTGCAGGCCGACAGATAAGCATTTAATTTCGCTACGTAACATGATGCAGAGATCTAACTAGTGTAAAATTAATAAGTGTAACTATTAGCAGTAGCATTACTATGCTCGTTTTCCGCAAATATGATGCACCGAGCGCGTTTCTAATCTTTAATGATGAAGCATCATGCAGTCGGAATACATAGTATACAGACAATACAGTTTTATATGTCCGAGATCTTGGAGTAAGAATTATTCTGGATAAACTTGATATTCCTTCTCCTGCACGAAACTAATATTGTGCACGGGGCAAGGTTAATAACACTCACATACGGCTGTTATTTCCTGAAGGCGAAGATGCTCTTTCAACGTCTTGAATAAAATTATATGGTAATTGGGTTCTGATTTATATCTCAAGACCGAGCCTTCAATTTTATTTTCTATCACCCATTACTGAGGAATGTTGTCATTGATATTCATTTCTTGTAACAAGAAACACAAGAACTTTACGCTGAAAAAAAGGCTGTACGAGGAAATCACGATTAATTCATTGAAACGGGCAACTGAATATCAAGTAACTAGCGATCTATCCTCTCATTCTAGTGACACAAATAAATCCACATTTAATTCACTATAGAATGACCATTCTGGATAGTTGGAATATACAGACCACATGACTTCATAAGGGTTATTATACTACACTGTTGAAAACATAACGGTAGAATGGATAGCAGTAGGACTAAACCGATTGTGTGCATATTATTGATTTGCTTGTACTGAGCGTTCAACTTTCTGGCTAGCACCTTTTCTTTCAAAGTTCACTTTTCTCAACACAACGACTTAATCCCCTTCCTCCGAAGTAGTATTACAAATTTCCTACCTGAATTTCAATCCAACAGTTCATACTATGTAAAAAGTATTTCTAAATTAATTTCCGGTGCCAAAGACATGAATATACCAGTTTCGGGTCTCTATTAAGGTTTGTTCGTTATTAATGCGAGAAGAGTGCACAATTAATTATCTTCATAAAGCAATGACGTTGCCTTTACAATAAAATATTGTCAGTCATGCTCTTTATCCTTGTGTCGAGGATTAAAGGATTGCCTAGTTCGAGTGATTTAAAGTAAAAATTTAGACTTTCACGACCGGCTTTGAAATAGGAATCTCTGTTCGCGGGCTTATAGGCCGTGTTCTAAGGACGACAAAATATCTTTAGAACACGGCCTATAAGCCCGCGAAACAGAGATTCCTATTTCTAGTGATTTTGTTTCTGTGTGGATTCGAATGCTTAATGGCTTGACCTGGTATACATGTTTTGTGGGGATGTGTTCGACTGGAGGTGTTCACATCCCGATGCTTGGGTTTCAGCGTAATCTATTTTTGTTTTGTTTATAGGGTTATGTTTTCAAATGTATCTCCCGCGGTGGTAATAAGCGGTAATAATCACTTAGTGAATGAGCCATGTCCTCTAGAAATCCAACCCCTCTTCCACGTCGTGGGGGACGGGCAGCATTATGAAGTAGGGGATATCCTGTAAGGGTGAAGTACAGTGGGGACCTTGTGCCTCCAGGACCGCTACGGTAACTGTGAACGCCTTACAGGAACCCTGAAAAGTAATGGCTAACGGGGCTCTGGTGAAGTCCTTAACGGCAACGGAGGCGGAGAAGGGGACCTTTGGTACGGCGAAGTTGGCGGAGAAGGCAACTCTCCCTCTCTGGGTAAACAAGGAGGAAAACCACTGCCTTGTGGTGAAGAGGGATCTTCAAAGGCTAAGGGAGAAAAACCCCAACAGAAAACCGCAAGCTTGGAGGCGCATGTGGCAGCCCCACCACCAAGATCGGGTGCTGTGGGCTAATAACTCGCACACCTTACAACAACTTATTAAAGAAACATCAATGAAGAGAAACCGGACTGATCCTAAGACAACGACTTTTGGCTTGAAAAGGTTGACGAAAATTGGACTATGGAATGTGAGAACTCTGCGGGAAAGCGGAAGACTACGGCAAGCAGTGGCATGTATGAAGAATTACGGTCTGAACATCCTGGGTCTGAGTGAAGTAAGATGGAGAGATTTTGGGGAGCTGGTCAACCATGATGGAGTTACATTTATATACCCTGGAAGGCCCGAAGGTGATGGAGCAAGTTGTGAAGGTATAGGTATAATGATGGATAAGGAGGCCAAAAGGAGCCTTATAGAGTGGTATCCTGTGTCGGGAAGGATAATTGTGGCATGTTCTAAGTCCAATATTAGGAACATTGTGATGATTGTTTGCTATGCACCCACGTAGGCAGCTCAGGAAGAAGATAAGCAGGCGTTTTAAGGACATCTAAATAGTACAATTAAGAAAAAGAAGAGGAAGGATATCATTATAGTTGGAGGAGACTTGAATGCAAAAGTGGGCCAGGAAAATGAAGGACTTGAGCATATTATGGGAAGGCATGGTTTAGGAGGTCGAAATGAAAAATGGATAACTCATTGTGGACTTCTGTGCCAACCATGATTTCATTATTGGTGGTACTGTATTTCTGCATAAAGATTGCCATAAAGTGACCTGGGTATCACCAGATCATAAGACAGAAAATCAGATAGATCACGTAGCGATTGAAAGGAGATGGAGACGTCGTTTGTTGGATGTGAGAAATAAGAGAGGTGCGGACATCGGCAGTGATCACCACCTTGTTGTGGCTACCTTCAGAATGAAGATTGAGGCACAGAAAAGGAGGATGGACCAGAAAAGGAACCGGTATGATGTGGGAAAGCTAAAGAATGACATAAAGGTGAAGGAGGCCTTTAGGATAGAGTTAAAGAATCGATTTTATGCACTTGCTCAAGCGGAGGATGAAACTGTGGAGGAAAATTGGATGAAGATTAGATCTGTCTTTACCAAAGCAAGTGAAAACATCCTGGGTTTTAAAGATAGGCGGAAAAAAGAGAGGATGACTGGACAGACATGGGATATCATCAGAGAAAGGAAACAGATAAAGGAGGAAATGAACACATGTAGGACACGAGCAAAAATGGCAGAATTACAAGCATAATATGCTGCAAAGGACAAGGAAGTTAAAAGAAGTGCAAGAAGAGATCAAGGAAAGTGGATAGATGACCTATCTAAACAGGCAGAAGAGACAGCCAAGAAGGGAAATCTTAAAGAACTATAAACAATCACCCGAGTACTGGCAAGAAAGCAGATGCAGAGAAACCGGCCAGTCAGGAACAAAGATGGTACCCTTTTAACAAACCCTGAGGATCAACTGAAGCGATGGCAGGAACATTTTTGTGCAGTTTTAAACCGCTCCCTGGAAGATCAACTACCTATAGAAGAGGGAGAAGGAGGAGATGAAGGAGAGATCCAGCATGATCCAAGGATTAAAACCTGCATACCCACAGTGGAGGATATCAAACGAGCATTCAGAGAGTTGCATATTGGTAAGGCAGCAGGAGTTGACAATATTCCAGCAGAAGTCATGAAGGTTGATATGGACACCACAGCAAATATGTTGCAGCCGCTATTTGAGAAGGTTTGGACAAATGGAGAAATGCCGGCGGACTGGAGATGTGGGTTGCTGGTGAAGTTGCCAAAGAAGGGAGATACGTCAAACTGTAATAACTGGAGAGGCATTACACTTCTCTCAATCCCTAGCAAAGTCTTTACGAGGGTTTTGCTAAACAGAATCAAAGAATATGTTCACCGAAGGCTCCGACGAGAACAGGCAGATTTTCGTCAAAATCCTTCGTGTGTCTACCAAATAAACACCTTGCGGACAATTCTGGAGCAGTGTGCGGAATTGTCTTCTCGCCTCTATGTAGTGTTTGTTGACTTTGAGAAAGCCTTCGATTCGATCAATAGAGAAGCAATGTGGAAGGAAGTGAAGCGTTATGGAGTGTCATAACAGATTATTAGTCTCATTCAAGAAACATACCGGGAGTACACATGCAGAGTCATTCATGAGGGCCGTGTATCCGAGCCTATATCTGTATGTTCAGGAGTACGCCAAGGTTGTATCCTGTCGCCAACCATGTTCATGATTGTGATTGATGCGGTGATGCGAAATGTGACTAGAAATGCGAAATGTGACTAGAAATGCGAAACGTGGTATCCAATGGGGATTCACCAATAGACTGGAAGATCTGGATTTTGCTGACGATTTGTGTATCCTGTCTGAGGCACACGGTGAAATGCAAGCAAAGCTTGAAGACCTGGCTGTAGACGGGAAAAAGGTGGGGCTAACGATAAACTCAAAAAAGACCAAGGCCCTAAGAACTAACACCAACAAAATTGACCCATTTGTCTTCGAGGATTAACCTATAGAGGATGTCGATAGCTTTACTTACGTGGGCAGTGTGGTGACCAAAGATGGAGGAACGGCAAAGGATGTCTCCCAACGTATCCAAAAAGCAAACGGCACCTTTGCGAGGCTCTAACCGGTGTGGAAGAACAGCAAAATATCCATGAAGACCAAACTTCGCATCTTCCGGAGTAATGGCAGCTCCGTTCTGTTATATGGGTCTGAGACTTGGAAGGTAACTAAGGAAATCACCTCCAGGCTGACGACCTTTGTCAACCGCTGCTTAAGAAAGATATTAAACATCTACTGGCCGGAAGTAATCTCCAACCAAGAACTTTGGAGAAGGACGGGTGAAACGGAGATGGCCATACAAATTAAGCGACGGAAATGGAAATGGATCGGACATACCCTGAGGAAGGGAAATGAAGCCATTGAGCAAGAGGCACTGGATTGGAACCCACAGGGTACGAGGAGGAGAGGGAGACCCAACCAAACGTGGCACAGATCTGTTCACTAGGAGGCTTTAGAGGAGGGAAAGACCTGGAGTGAGGTGAAGAGGTTGTCAGCAAACAGGACCAGATGGAGATGCTTCATTGATTCCCTATGTTCCACGAGGGACAATAGGAACTAAGTCAAGAATGAGCCAAATCGTCAACAGAAGAGTTAGTGAGACGGGCGCAGGACATTCCTCCCTCAACTCCTTTATAAAATAAACCACTAGAGAGTTGCCAGTCTGCTGGTATTAGCAAGTGAGTGAATGTAAATTAATGTCCATTTGTATAATGAATTTGAGTTGTAATAGTATGTTATTTCTAGGAAACTGTGGTTCATTAATGTTTAAGGTTTATAGAATGCCAAGGATTAGGAAGGAGAAGAACAAAAGAGTTCCTTCTGGCAGGTGGCTACTGTGCTAATTTTAGAGTGGAAATGTTGTATTATGGGCTATTTCTATATTCTATATGCTACGGAGTTTCAGTTTTAGGTCTTTTAAGATGTTACTATTTATTTAACAGGTTGGATACTGTGGAACTTGGTCGATTCGTGGCACTGTTAGCGTGAGGGCTGGAACGGGGTGCTTTTGCAATTTTTTTTGACAAGTTAGCACTTTATTTTCCATGTTGCATAGTAGTTTAAGGTTTTTACCCTCTTCATTTTTACCTAAGTAGATGCATTAACCTCCTTGCGGACGTGCCCCTTTATGTAATACACGCGGCCATGTCCCTTTATGTAATACACGTGGTCTTGTCCCTTTATGTAATACACGCAGTCGCGCCCCTTTATGAAATACACGTGGTCACGCCCCTTTATGTAACACACGTGGTCTTGCCCCTTTATGTAATACACGTGGTCACGCCCCTTAATGTAATACACGTGGTCTTGCCCCTTTACGTAATACACACGGTCGCGCCCCTTTAAGTAATACACGCGGTCGCGCCCCTTTATTTAATACAAGAGGTCGCGCCACCTTATGTAATACCCGCAGTCGCGTCCCTTTATGTAACACACACGGTCGCTCCCCTTTATGTAATACACGCAGTCGCGTCCCTCTATGTACCACACACGGTCACGCCCCTTCATGTAATACACACAGTCGCGTCCCTTTATGTAATACACGCAGTCGTGCCCCTTTATGTAATACAAGAGGTCGCGCCCCTTTATGTAATACCCGCAGTCGCGTCCCTTTATGCAACACACACGGTCGCGCCCCTTTATGTAAAATACGCAGTCGCGTCCCTTTATGTATCACACACGGTCGCGCCCCTTTATGTAATACACATGGTCGCGCTGCTTTATATAATAGAGGTCGCGCCCCCTTATGTAATACACGCAGTCGCACCCCTTTATGTAATACACGCAGTCGCGTACCTTTTTTGTAATACACGTGGTCACGCCCCTTTATGTAATACACGCAGTCGCGTACCGTTTTATAATACACGTGGTCACTCCCCTTTATATAATACACGCGGTCACGGCCCTTTATGTAATACACGCAGTCGCGTACCTTTTTTGTAATACACGTGGTCACGCCCCTTTATATAATACAGGCGGTCACGCCCCTTTATGTAATACACGCAGTCGATTCCCTTTATGTAATACACGTAGTCACGCCCCTTTATGTAATACACGTAGTCACGCCCCTTTATGTAATATACACGGTCGCGCACCTTTATGTAGTACACGTGGTCACGTCCCTTTATGTAATACACACGGTCGCGTCCCTTTATGTAATACACACGGTCGCGCACCTTTATGTAATACACGCGGTCACGCCCCTTTATATAATACACGCAGTCACGTCCCTTTATGTAATACACATGGTAGCGCACCTTAATGTAATACACGTGGTCACGCCCCTTTGTGTAATACACGTGGTCGCACCCCTTTATGTAATACACGCGATCACGCCCCTTTATGTAATACACGAGGTCGCGCCCCTTTATGTAATACACGTGGTCACGCCCCTTTATGTAATACACGTGGTCGCGCCCCTTTATGTAATACACGCGGTCGCGCCACTTTCTATATTACACGCGGTCACCCCACTTTATGTAATACACGTAGTCACGCCCCTTTATGTAATACACGTAGTCACGCCCCTTTATGTAATACAGGTAGTCACGCCCCTTTATGCAATACACACGGTCGCGCACCGTTATTTAATACACGCAGTCGCGTCCCTTTATGTAATACACGTAGTCACGCCCCTTTATGTAATACACGCAGTCGCGTCCCTTTATCTAATACACACGGCCGCGCACTTTTATGTAATACACGTGGTCACGTCCCTATATGTAATACACGGGGTCGCGACACTTTATGTAATACACACGGTCGCGCACCTTTATGTAATACACGTGGTCACGCCCCTTTATGTAATACACGCAGTCGCGTCCCTTTATGTAATAGACACGGTCGCGCACCTTTATGTAATACACGCGGTCACGCCCTTTATGTAATACACGCGGTCACGCCCTTTATGTAATACACGCGGTCACGCCCTTTATGTAATACACACGGTCGCGCACCTTTATGTAATACACGCGGTCACGCCCTTTATGTAATACACACGGTCGCGCACCTTTATGTGATACACGCGGTCACGCCCTTTATGTAATACACGCGGTCACGCCCTTTATGTAATACACACGGTCGCGCACCTTTATGTAATACACGCGGTCACGCCCTTTATGTAATACACGCAGTCGCGTCCCTTTATGTAATAAACACGGTCGCGCACCTTTAGGTAATACACGCGGTCACGCCCTTTATGTAATACACGTGGTCGCGCCCTTTATGTAATACACGCGGTCACGCCCCTTTATGTAATACACGCGGTAGCGCCACTTTATGTAATACACACGGTCGCGCACCTTTATGTAATACACGTGGTCACGTCCCTTTATCTAATACACACGGCCGCGCACCATTATGTAATACACGTGGTCACGTCCCTTTATGTAATACACGTGGTCACGCCCCTTTATGTAATACACGCAGTCGCGTCCCTCTATGTAACAGACACGGTCGCGCACCTTTATGTAATACACGCGGTAGCGCCACTTTATGTAATACACGCGGTAGCGCCACTTTATGTAATACACACGGTCGCGCACCTTTATGTAATACACGTGGTCACGTCCCTTTATCAAATACACACGGCCGCGCACCTTTATGAAATACACGTGGTCACGTCCCTTTATGTAATACACGTGGTCACGCCCCTTTATGTAAAACACGCAGTCGCGTCCATTTAAGTAATAGACACGGTCGCGCACCTTTATGTAATACACGCAGTCGCGTCCCTTTATGTAATAAACACAGTCGCGCACCTTTAGGTAATACGCGTGGTCACGCCCCTTTATGTAATACACGCGGTAGCGCCACTTTATGTAATACACACGGTCGCGTCCTTTTATGTAATACACGCAGTCGCGTCCCTTTATGTAATACATATGAGAAAGAAAATAATATTCATGGACTTTACTTATGGTTTGATAGTGATATTAATGTTAAGCGTAAATATAATTACTTTGATATTAATGACTGTAAAGTGCTTAATCTTTGTGGAGAGGAAGTAATTATACCACATGTGGGGACTGGTTATCGTAATCAACATCCTGTCTGTGAGTAATGAGTGATAAGCCGCAGCATAAACACGGTCGCGCACCTTTATGTAATACACGCGGTAGCGCCACTTTATGTAATACACACGGTCGCGCACCATTATGTAATACACGCAGTCGCGTCCCTTTATGTAATAGACACGGTCGCGCGCCTTTATGTAATACACGTGGTCACGCCCCTTTATGTAATACAGGCGGTCACGCCCCTTTATGTAATACACGCGGTCGCGCCACTTTATGTAATATACACGGTCGCGCACCTTTATGTAATACACGCAGTCGCGACCCTTTATGTAATACACACGGTCGCGCACCTGTATGTAATACACGTAGTCACGCCCCTTTATGTAATACACGTAGTCACGCCCCTTAATGTAGTACACGCGGTCGCGCCACTTTATGTAATATACACGGTCGCGCACCTTTATGTAATACACGCAGTCGCGACCCTTTATGTAATACACACGGTCGCGCACCTTTATGTAATACACGCAGTCGCGACCCTTTATGTAATAAACACGGTCGCGCACCTTTATATAATACACGCAGTCGCGCCACTTTATGTAATACACACAGTTACGCCCCTTTATGTAATACACGTAGTCAAGCCCTTTTATGTAATACACGTAGTCACGCCCCTTTATGTAATACACGTAGTCACGCCCTTTTAAGTAATACACGTAGTCACGCCACTTAATGTAATACACGCGGTCGCGACACTTTATGTAATACACGTAGCCAAGCCCCTTTATATAATACACGTAGTCACGCCACCCTATGTAATACACGGAGTCGCGACACTTTATGTAATACACGTAGTCAAGCCCCTTTATATAATACACGTAGTCACGCCACTTTATGTAATACACGAAGTCACGCCCCTTTATGTAATACACGTAGGCACGCCCCTTTATGTAATACACGTAGTCAAGCCCCTTTATGTTATACACGCGGTCACGCCACTTTATGTAATACATGCGGTCGCGACACTTTATGTAATACAAGTTGCCGCGCCACTTTATGTAATACACGTAGTCTGGCCACTTGATGTAATACACGTAGTTACGCCCCTTTATGTAATACACGCGGTCGCGACACTTATATAATACACGTAGTCACGCCACCTTATAAAATACACGTAGTCACGCCCGTTTATGTAATACACGGGGTCACGCCCCTTTATGTAATACACGGGGTCGCGCAATTTTATGTAATACACGCGGTCGCGCCCCTTTATGTAATACATGTGGTCACGCCCCTTTATGTAATACACGCGGTCGCGCCCCTTTATGTAATACATGTGGTCACGCCCCTTTATGTAATACACGCGGTCACGCCCCTTTATTTAATACACGCAGTCGCGTCCCTTTATGAAATACGCACGGTCGCATCCCTTTATGTAAAACACGCGGTCACGCCCCTTTATGTAATACACGCGGTCACGCCCCTTTATGTAATACACGTGGTCGCGCCCCTTTATTTAATACACGCAGTCGCGTCCCTTTATGACATACGCACGGTCGCATCCCTTTATGTAATACACGCGGTCACGCCCCTTTATGTAATACACGTGGTCGCGCCCCTTTATGTAATACACGCGGTCACGCCCCTTTTTGTAATACACGCGGTCGCGCCACTTTCTATATTACACGCGGTCACGCCACTTTATGTTATACACGTAGTCACGCCCCTTTATGTAATACACGTAGTCACGCCCCTTTATGTAATACACGCAGTCGCGTCCCTTTATGTAATACACGTAGTCACGCCCCTTTATGTAATACACGCAGTCGCGTCCCTTTAGGTAATACACACGGCCGCGCACCTTTATGTGATACACGTGGTCGCGTCCCTTTATGTAATACACGGGGTCGCGTCCCTTTAGGTAATACACACGGCCGCGCACTTTTATGTGATACACGTGGTCGCGTCCCTTTATGTAATACACGCAGTCGCGTCCCTTTAGGTAATACACACGGCCGCGCAACTTTATGTGATACACGCAGTCGCGTCCCTTTAGGTAATACACACGGCCGCGAACCTTTATGTAATACAAGAGGTCGCGCCACCTTATGTAATACCCGCAGTCGCGTCTCTTTATGTAACACACACGGTCGCACCCCTTTATGTAATACACGCAGTCGCGTCCCTCTATGTACCACACACGGTCACGCCCCTTCATGTAATACACACAGTCGCGTCCCTTTATGTAATACACGCAGTCGTGCCCCTTTATGTAATACAAGAGGTCGCGCCCCTTTATGTAATACCCGCAGTCGCGTCCCTTTATGCAACACACACGGTCGCGCCCCTTTATGTAAAATACGCAGTCGCGTCCCTTTATGTATCACACACGGTCGCGCCCCTTTATGTAATACACATGGTCGCGCTGCTTTATATAATAGAAGAGGTCGCGCCCCCTTATGTAATACACGCAGTCGCACCCCTTTATGTAATACACGCAGTCGCGTACCTTTTTTGTAATACACGTGGTCACGCCCCTTTATGTAATACACGCAGTCGCGTACCTTTTTATAATACACGTGGTCACGCCCCTTTATATAATACACGCGGTCACGGCCCTTTATGTAATACACGCAGTCGCATACCTTTTTTGTAATACACGTGGTCACGCCCCTTTATATAATACAGGCGGTCACGCCCCTTTATGTAATACACGCAGTCGATTCCCTTTATGTAATACACGTAGTCACGCCCCTTTATGTAATACACGTAGTCACGCCCCTTTATGTAATATACACGGTCGCGCACCTTTATGTAGTACACGTGGTAACGTCCCTTTATGTAATACACACGGTCGCGTCCCTTTATGTAATACACACGGTCGCGCACCTTTATGTAACACACGCGGTCACGCCCCTTTATATAATACACGCAGTCACGTCCCTTTATGTAATACACATGGTAGCGCACCTTAATGTAATACACGTGGTCACGCCCCTTTGTGTAATACACGTGGTCGCACCCCTTTATGTAATACACGCGATCACGCCCCTTTATGTAATACACGAGGTCGCGCCCCTTTATGTAATACACGTGGTCACGCCCCTTTATGTAATACACGTGGTCGCGCCCCTTTATGTAATACACGCGGTCGCGCCACTTTCTATATTACACGCGGTCACCCCACTTTATGTAATACACGTAGTCACGCCCCTTTATGTAGTACACGTAGTCACGCCCCTTTATGTAATACAGGTAGTCACGCCCCTTTATGCAATACACACGGTCGCGCACCGTTATTTAATACACGCAGTCGCGTCCCTTTATGTAATACACGTAGTCACGCCCCTTTATGTAATACACGCAGTCGCGTCCCTTTATCTAATACACACGGCCGCGCACTTTTATGTAATACACGTGGTCACGTCCCTATATGTAATACACGGGGTCGCGACACTTTATGTAATACACACGGTCGCGCACCTTTATGTAATACACGTGGTCACGCCCCTTTATGTAATACACGCAGTCGCGTCCCTTTATGTAATAGACACGGTCGCGCACCTTTATGTAATACACGCGGTCACGCCCTTTATGTAATACACGTGGTCACGTCCCTATATGTAATACACGCGGTCACGCCCTTTATGTAATACACGCGGTCACGCCCTTTATGTAATACACACGGTCGCGCACCTTTATGTAATACACGCGGTCACGCCCTTTATGTAATACACACGGTCGCGCACCTTTATGTGATACACGCGGTCACGCCCTTTATGTAATACACGCGGTCACGCCCTTTATGTAATACACACGGTCGCGCACCTTTATGTAATACACGCGGTCACGCCCTTTATGTAATACACGCAGTCGCGTCCCTTTATGTAATAAACACGGTCGCGCACCTTTAGGTAATACACGCGGTCACGCCCTTTATGTAATACACGTGGTCGCGCCCTTTATGTAATACACGCGGTCACGCCCCTTTATGTAATACACGCGGTAGCGCCACTTTATGTAATACACACGGTCGCGCACCTTTATGTAATACACGTGGTCACGTCCCTTTATCTAATACACACGGCCGCGCACCATTATGTAATACACGTGGTCACGTCCCTTTATGTAATACACGTGGTCACGCCCCTTTATGTAATACACGCAGTCGCGTCCCACTATGTAACAGACACGGTCGCGCACCTTTATGTAATACACGCGGTAGCGCCACTTTATGTAATACACGCGGTAGCGCCACTTTATGTAATACACACGGTCGCGCACCTTTATGTAATACACGTGGTCACGTCCCTTTATCAAATACACACGGCCGCGCACCTTTATGTAATACACGTGGTCACGTCCCTTTATGTAATACACGTGGTCACGCCCCTTTATGTAAAACACGCAGTCGCGTCCATTTAAGTAATAGACACGGTCGCGCACCTTTATGTAATACACGCAGTCGCGTCCCTTTATGTAATAAACACAGTCGCGCACCTTTAGGTAATACGCGTGGTCACGCCCCTTTATGTAATACACGCGGTAGCGCCACTTTATGTAATACACACGGTCGCGTCCTTTTATGTAATACACGCAGTCGCGTCCCTTTATGTAATACATATGAGAAAGAAAATAATATTCATGGACTTTACTTATGGTTTGATAGTGATATTAATGTTAGGCGTAAATATAATTACTTTGATATTAATGACTGTAAAGTGCTTAATCTTTGTGGAGAGGAAGTAATTATACCACATGTGGGGACTGGTTATCGTAATCAACATCCTGTCTGTGAGTAATGAGTGATAAGCCGCAGCATAAACACGGTCGCGCACCTTTATGTAATACACGCGGTAGCGCCACTTTATGTAATACACACGGTCGCGCACCTTTATGTAATACACGCAGTCGCGTCCCTTTATGTAATAGACACGGTCGCGCGCCTTTATGTATTACACGTGGTCACGCCCCTTTATGTAATACAGGCGGTCACGCCCCTTTATGTAATACACGTGGTCGCGCCACTTTATGTAATATACACGGTCGCGCACCTTTATGTAATACACGCAGTCGCGACCCTTTATGTAATACACACGGTCGCGCACCTTTATGTAATACACGTAGTCACGCCCCTTTATGTAATACACGTAGTCACGCCCCTTAATGTAGTACACGCGGTCGCGCCACTTTATGTAATATACACGGTCGCGCACCTTTATGTAATACACGCAGTCGCGACCCTTTATGTAATACACACGGTCGCGCACCTTTATGTAATACACGCAGTCGCGACCCTTTATGTAATAAACACGGTCGCGCACCTTTATATAATACACGCAGTCGCGCCACTTTATGTAATACACACAGTTACGCCCCTTTATGTAATACACGTAGTCAAGCCCTTTTATGTAATACACGTAGTCACGCCCCTTTATGTAATACACGTAGTCACGCCCTTTTAAGTAATACACGTAGTCACGCCACTTAATGTAATACACGCGGTCGCGACACTTTATGTAATACACGTAGTCAAGCCCCTTTATATAATACACGTAGTCACGCCACCCTATGTAATACACGGAGTCGCGACACTTTATGTAATACACGTAGTCAAGCCCCTTTATATAATACACGTAGTCACGCCACTTTATGTAATACACGAAGTCACGCCCCTTTATGTAATACACGTAGGCACGCCCCTTTATGTAATACACGTAGTCAAGCCCCTTTATGTTATACACGCGGTCACGCCACTTTATGTAATACATGCGGTCGCGACACTTTATGTAATACACGTTGCCGCGCCACTTTATGTAATACACGTAGTCTGGCCACTTGATGTAATACACGTAGTCACGCCCCTTTATGTAATACACGCGGTCGCGACACTTATATAATACACGTAGTCACGCCACCTTATAAAATACACGTAGTCACGCCCGTTTATGTAATACACGGGGTCACGCCCCTTTATGTAATACACGGGGTCGCGCAATTTTATGTAATACACGCGGTCGCGCCCCTTTATGTAATACATGTGGTCACGCCCCTTTATGTAATACACGCGGTCACGCCCCTTTATTTAATACACGCAGTCGCGTCCCTTTATGAAATACGCACGGTCGCATCCCTTTATGTAAAACACGCGGTCACGCCCCTTTATGTAATACACGCGGTCACGCCCCTTTATGTAATACACGTGGTCGCGCCCCTTTATTTAATACACGCAGTCGCGTCCCTTTATGACATACGCACGGTCGCATCCCTTTATGTAATACACGCGGTCACGCCCCTTTATGTAATACACGTGGTCGCGCCCCTTTATGTAATACACGCGGTCACGCCCCTTTTTGTAATACACGCGGTCGCGCCACTTTCTATATTACACGCGGTCACGCCACTTTATGTTATACACGTAGTCACGCCCCTTTATGTAATACACGTAGTCACGCCCCTTTATGTAATACACTTGGTCGCGCACCGTTATGTAATACACGCAGTCGCGTCCCTTTATGTAATGCACGTAGTCACGCCCCTTTATGTAATACACGCAGTCGCGTCCCTTTAGCTAATACACACGGCCGCGCACCTTTATGTGATACACGTGGTCGCGTCCCTTTATGTAATACACGGGGTCGCGTCCCTTTAGGTAATACACACGGCCGCGCACTTTTATGTGATACACGTGGTCGCGTCCCTTTATGTAATACACGAAGTCGCGTCCCTTTAGGTAATACACACGGCCGCGCAACTTTATGTGATACACGCAGTCGCGTCCCTTTAGGTAATACACACGGCCGCGAACCTTTATGTAATACAAGTGGTCACGTCCCTTTATGAAATACACGGGGTCGCGACACTTTATGTAATACACACGGTCGCGCACCTTTATGTAATTCACGCTGTCGCGTCCCTTTATGTAATACAAGTAGTCACGCCCCTTTATGTAATACACGCAGTCGCGTCCCTTTATGTACCACACGTGGTCGCGACACTTTATGTAATACACACGGTCACGCTCCTTTATGTAATAAACGCGGTCGCGCCACTTTATGTAATACACATAGTCGCACACCTTTATGTAATACACGCAGTCGCGTCCCTTTATTTAATACACACGGTCGCGCACCTTTATGTAATACACGTGGTCACGCCCCTTTATGTAATACACGTGGTCGCGGCCCTTTATGTAATACACGCGGTCACGCCCCTTTATGTAATACACGAGGTCATGCCACTTTATGTAATACACACGGTCGCGCACCTTTATGTAATACACGCAGTCGCGCACCTTTATGTTATACACGCTGTCGCGTCCCTTTATGTAATACACACGGTCGCACACCTTCATGTAATACACGTAGTCACGCCCCTTTATATAATACAGGTAGTCACGCCCTTTTATGCAATACACACTGTCGCGCACCGTTATGTAATACACGCAGTCGCGTCCCTTTATGTAATACACGTAGTCACGCACCTTTATGTAATACACGCAGTCGCGAACCTTTATGTTTTACACGCTGTCGCGTCCCTTTATGTAATACACACGGTCGCGCACCTTTATGTAATACACGTAGTCACGCCCCTTTATGTAAAACACGGGGTCACGCTACTTTATGTAATACATGCGGTCGCGACACTTTATGTAATACACGTTGTCGCGCCATTTTACGTAATACACGTAGTCACGCCTTTTTATGTAATACACGTAGTCACGCCCCTTTATGTAATACACGTAGTCACGGCCTTTTATGTAATACACGTAGTCACGCCTCTTTATGTAATACACGTGGTCGCGACACTTTATGTAATACACGTAGTCACGCCACCTTATGTAATACACGGGGCCGCGACACTTAATGTTATACACGTAGTCAAGCCCCTTTATGTAATACACGTAGTCACGCCACCTTGTGTAATACACGTAGTCGCGCCACTTTATGTAATACACGAAGTCGCGCCACTTTATATAATACTCGCGGTAGCGCCCCTTTATGTAATACACGGGGTCACGTCCCTTTATGTAATACACGGGGTCACGTCCCTTTATGTAATACACGTGGTCATGCCCCTATATGATATACACACGGCCACGCCCCTTTATGTAATACAATCAGTCGCGCCCATTTATATAATACACGCCGCCACGCCCCTTTATGTAATAAACGCAGTCGCGCCCCTTTATATAATAATCGCGGTCGCGCCCCTTTATGTAATAAACGGGGTCACGCCCCTTTATGTAATACACGTGGTCACGCCCCTTTATGTAATATACGTGGTCGCGCCCCTTTATGTAATACAAGCAGTCACGCCCCTTTATGTAATACACGTGGTCGCGCCCCTATGTAATACACGTGGTCGCGCCCCTATATGTAATACAAGCAGTCGCGCCCCTTTATGTAATACACGTGGTCACGCCCCTTAATATAATACACGTGGTCGCGCCCTTTTATGTAATACAAGCAGTCGCGCCCCTTTATGTAATACACGCAGTCGCGCCCCTTTATGTAATACACGAAGTCACGCCCCTTTATGTAATACACGCAGTCGCGTACCTTTTTGTAATACACGTGGTCACGACCCTTTATATAATACACGCGGTCACGGCCCTTTATGTTATGCACACGGTCACGCCACTTTATGTAATACAAGCAGTCGCGCCCCTTTATGTAATACACGTGGTCACGCCCCTTAATATAATACACGCGGTCACGCCCCTTTATGTTATGCACACGGTCACGCCCCTATATGTAATACAAGCAGTCGCGCCCCTTTATGTAATACACGCAGTCGCGCCCCTTTATGTAATACACGAGGTCACGCCCCTTTAAGTAATACACGCAGTCGCGCCCCTTTATGTAATACACCAGGTCACGCCCCTTTATGTAATACACGCAGTCGCGTACCTTTTTGTAATACACGTGGTCACGCCCCTTTATATAATACACGCGGTCACGCCCCTTTATGTAATACTCGTGGTCACGCCACTTTATGTAATACAAGCAGTCGCGCCCGTTTATGTAATACAGGCAGTCGCGCCCCTTTATTTAATACACGCGGTCGCGCCCCTCTATATAACACACGCAGTCACGCCACTTTGGGAAATACAAGCGATCGCGGCCCTTTATGTAATACACGTGGCCACGCCCCTTTATGTATTGCACGCAGTCGCGCCACTTTATGTAATACACGCTTTCACGCCCCTTTATGTAATACACGCGGTCGCGCCCCATAAGGAATATACGGGGTCACGCCCCTTTATGTAATACACGCAGTCGCGCCACTTTATGTAATACACGCAGTCGCGCCCCTTTATGTAAAACACGTGGTCACGCCCATTTATGCAATACACGCGGTCGCGCCCCTTAAGGAATAAACGGGGTCACGACCCTTTATATAATACACGCAGTGACGCCACTTTATGTAATACACGTGGTCGCGATCCTTTATGTAATACACGTGGTCACGCACCTTTATGTCATACACGCGGTCACGCCCCTGTATGTAATACACGTGGTCGCGCCCTCTTGTATAATACACGCGCTCGCGCACCTTTACATAATACACACGGTCACACCCCTTTATGAAATACACGCGGTAACGCCACTTTATATAATACACGCGGTCACGCCCCTTTATGTAATACACGCGGTCACACCCCATTATGAAATACACGCGGTAATGCCACTTTATATAATACACGCGGTAACGCCACTTTATGTAATACACGCGGTCACACCCCTTTATGAAATACACGCGGTAACGCCACTTTATACAATACACGTGGTCACGCTCCTTTATGTAATACACGTAATCACGCCCCTTTTCGTAATACACACGGTAACGCCACTTTATATAATACACATGGTCATGCCCTTTTAGGTAATAGACGTAGTTACGCCCCTATATATAATACAAGCGGTCACGCCCGTATATGTAATACACGCAGTCGCGCCCCGTACTGTAATACATGTGGTCACGCCTCTTTATGTAATATACGTGGTCGCGCCCCTTTATATAATACACGCGGTCGCGCACCTTCATGTAATACACGCAGTCGGTCACGCCCCATTATGTAATACAAGCAGTCGCGCCAATTTATGTAATACACGCGGTCATGCTCCTTTATGTAATACACGCAGTCGCGCCCCTTTATATAATACACGCGGTCGCGCACCTTCATGTAATACACGCAGTCGCGCCCCTTTATGTAAAACATGTGGTCACGCCCCTTTAAGTAATACACGAGGTCGCACCCATCTATATAATACACGCGGTCGCGCTCCTTTATGTAATACTCGCAGTCGCGCCACTTTATGTAATACACGCAGTCGCGCACTTGATGTAATACTTGCAGTCACGCCCCTTTATGTAATACACGCAGTCGCGCCACTTTATGTAATTCACGTGGTCACGCCCCTTTATGTAATACACGCGGTCACGCCCCTTTATGTAATAGACGCAGTCCCGCCAAGGTATGTAATGCACGCAGTCACGACCCTTTATGTAATACAAGCAGTCGCACCCCTTTATGTAATACACGCAGTCGCGCCACTTTATGTAATACAAGCAGTCGCGCCACTTCATATAATACACGCGGTCACGCCCCTTTATGTAATACACGCAGTCGCGCCCCATTATATAATACACGCGGTCGCGCACCTTTATGTAATACACCCAGTAGCGCACCTTCATGTAAAACACGTTTTCACGCCACTTTATGTAATACACGAGGTCGCACCCCTCTATATAATACACGCGGTCGCGCACATTTATGTAATACACGCAGTCGCGCCCCTTTATGTAATACACGGGGTCACGCCCATTAACGTAATACACGCAGTCGCGCCACTTTATATAATGCACGCGGTCACGCCCCTTTATGTAATACACGCAGTCGCGCCCCTTTATGTAATACACGCAGTCGCGCCACTTTATATAATACACGCGGTCTCGCACCTTTATGTAATACACGCAGCAGCGCCCCTTTATGTAATACACGTGGTCGCACCCCTTTATGTAATACAAGCAGTTGTGCCCCTTTATGTAAAACAAGCGGTCGCGCCCCTTTATGTAATACACGGGGTCGCGCCACATTATGAAATACACTCAGTCGCGCCCCTTTATGTAATACACGCGGTCGCGCCACTTTATATAATACACGCGGTCACGCACCTTTATGTAATACACTCAGTCGCGCCCCTTTATGTAAAACACGTGGTCGCACCCCTTTATGTAATACAAGCAGTTGCGCCCCTTTATGTAAAACACGCGGTCGCGCCCCTTTATGTAATTCACGGGGTCGCGCCACATTATGAAATACACGTGGTCACGCCCCTTTATGTAATACACGGGGTCGCGCTCCTTTATGTAATACACGCAGTCGCGTCCCTTTATGTAATAAAGCGGTCGCGCCCCTTTATGTAATACACGCGGTCGCGTTCCTTTATGTAATACACATGGTCAAGCCCTTTATATCACAAACGCGGTCGCGCCCCTTTATGTAATACACGCGGTCGTGCCCCTATATCTAATAAACGTGGTCAAGTACCTTTATATAATACACGCGGTCACGCACCTTTATGTAATGCACAAGGTTACGCCCCTTTATATAATAAACGCGGTCACGCCCCTTTATGTAATACACGGGGTCACGCCCCTTTATGCAATACACGCTGTCACGCCCCTTTATGTAATGCACGTGGTCGCGCCCCTATGTAATACACGTGGTCTCGCCCCTATATGTAATACAAGCAGTCGCGCACCCTTTATGTAATACACGCGGTCACGCCCCTTTATGTTATACACACGGTCAACCCCTTTATGTAATACACGCAGTCGCGCCCCTTTATATAATACACGCGGTCACGCCTTTTTATGTTATACACACGGTCAACCCCTTTATGTAATACACGCAGTCGCGCCCCTTTATGTAATACACGAGGTCACGCCCCTTTATGTAATACACGCAGTCGCGTACCTTTTTGTAATACACGTGGCCACGCCCCTTTATATAATACACGCGGTCACGCCCCTTTATGTTATTCACACAGTCACGCCACTTTATGTAATACAGTCTGGCTGCGTGGCTCAGGGGTAACGTTCTCGCTTGTTGAGCCCAAGGTTGCAGGTTCGAAACCTGGCGCAGTCAGCTGGCATTTGAGGGTGCGCAAATGCGAGGGAGCCGTGTCAGTACATTTACTGGCACGTTAAAGATCCCCTTCGGGGCAAAATTCCGGCACCCCGGCGTCTCTAAAAGCCAGGGTAGTTAAAAGGGACGTAAAACCAATAACATTATTATTATTATTATGTAATACAAGCAGTCGCGCCCGTTTATGTAATACAGGAGGCCGCGCCACTTTATGTAATACACACGGTCACGCCCCTTTATGTAATACAGGCAGTCGCGCCCCTTTATTTAATACACGCGGTCGCGCCCCTCTATATAACACACGCAGTCACGCCACTTTGTGAAATACACGCGATCGCGGCCCTTAATGTAATACACGTGGCCACGCCCCTTTATGTATTGCACGCAGTCGCGCCACTTTATGTAATACACGCTTTCACGCCCCTTTATGTAATACACGCGGTCGCGCCCAATAAGGAATATACGGGGTCACGCTCCTTTATGTAATACACGCAGTCGCGACACTTTATGTAATACACGCAGTCGCACCCCTTTATGTAAAACACGTGGTCACGCCCCTTTATGTAATACACGCGGTCGCGCCCCTTAAGGAATATACGGGGTCACGCCCCTTTATATAATACACGCAGTCACGCCACTTTATTTAATACACGTGGTCGCGATCCTTTATGTAATACACGTGGTCACGCACCTTTATGTCATACACGTGGTCACGACCCTGTATGTAATACACGTGGTCGCGCCCTCTTATATAATACACGCGCTCGCGCACCTTTACATAATACACACGGTCACACCCCTTTATGAAATACACGCGGTAACGCCACTTTATATAATACACGCGGTCACGCCCCTTTATGTAATACACGCGGTCAAACCCCATTATGAAATACACGCGGTAATGCCACTTTATATAATACACGCGGTAACGCCACTTTATGTAATACTCGCGGTCACACCCCTTCATGAAATACACGCGGTAACGCCACTTTATATAATACACGTGGTCACGCTCCTTTATGTAATACACGTAATCACGCCCCTTTATGTAATACACGTTGTCGCGCCCCTTTTTGTAATACACGCGGTAACGCCACTTTATATAATACACAGGGTCAAGCCCTTTTAGGTAATAGACGTAGTTACGCCCCTATATATAATACAAGCGGTCACGCCCGTTTATGTAATACACGCAGTCGCGCCCCGTCCTGTAATACATGTGGTCACGCCTCTTTATGTAATATACGTGGTCGCGTTCCTTTATATAATACACGCGGTCGCGCACCTTTGTGTAATACACGCAGTCGCGCCCCTTTATGTAATACACGGGGTCACACCCCATTATGTAATACAAGCAGTCGCGCCACTTAATATAATACACGCGGTCACGCCCCTTAATGTAATACACGCAGTCGCGCATTTTATATAATACACGCGGTCGCGCACCTTTATGTAATACACGCAGTCGCGCCCCTTATGTAAAACACGTGGTCACGTCCCTTTATGTAATACACGAGGTCGCACCCCTCTATACAATACACACGGTCGCGCACCTTTATGTAATACACGCAGTCGCGCCACTTTATGTAATACTTGCAGTCACGCCCCTTTATGTAATACACGCAGTCGAGCCACTTTATGTAATACACGTCGTCACGCCCCTTTATTTAATACACGCGGTCACGCCCCTTTATGTAATACACGCAGTCCCGCCACTTTATGTAATACACGCAGTCACGCCCCTTTATGTAATACACGCGGTCGTGCCCCTCTATATAATACACGCGGTCACGCCCTTTTATGTAATACAAGCAGTCACGCCCCTTTATGTAATACAAGCAGTCGCGCCCCTTTATGTAATACATGTGGTCACGCCTCTTTATGTAATACACACGGTCGCGCCACTTTATGTAATACACGCAGTCGCGCCACTTTATGTAATACACGTAGTCACGCCCCTCTATATAATACACGCAGTCACGCCCCTTTATGTAATACAAGCAGTCACGCCCCTTTATGTAATACACGGGGTCGCACCCCTTTATATGATACCCGGGGTCACGCACTTGTATGTAATACACACAGTCGCGCCCCTTTATGTAAAACACGTGGTCACGCTCCTTTATGTAATACGCGGTGTCGCGCCCCTTTATGTACTACAAGCAGTCGCGTCCCTGTATGTAATACACGTGGGCAGGCCCCTTTATGTTAGACACACGGTCACGCCCCTTAATGTAATACACGCAGTCGCGCCCCTTTAATTAATACACGCGGTCGCGCCCCTCTATATAATACACGCATTCACGCCACTTTATGAAATACACGCAATCGCGGCCCTTTATGTAATACACGTAGCCACGCCCCTTTATGTATTGCACGCAGTCGCGCCACTTTATGTAATACACTCTTTCACGCCCCTTTATGTAATACACGCGGTCGCGCCCCGTAAGGAATATACGGGGTCACGCCCCTTTATGTAATACACGCAGTCGCGCCACTTTATGTAATACCCGCAGTCGCGCCCCTTTAAGTAAAACACGTGGTCACACCCCTTTAAGTAATACGGGCAGTCGCGCCCCTTTATGTAAAACACGTGGTCACGCCCCTTTATGTAATACACGCGGTCGCGCCCCATAAGGAATATACGGGGTCACGCCCCTTTATATAATACACGCAGTCACGCCACTTTATGTAATACACGCGGTCGCGATCCTTTATGTAATACACGTGGTCACGCCCCATTATGTAATACACGGGGTCGCGCCCCTTTATGTAATACACGCGGTCGCGCCCCTCTATGAAATACACGCGGTCACGCCCCTTAATGTAATACACGCAGTGGCGCACCTTTTTGTAATACATATGGTCACGCTCCTTTATGTAATACACATCGTCACGCTCCTTTATATAATACACGCGGTCACGCCCCTTTATGTAATCCAAGCAGTCGCGCCCCTTTATGTAATACACACGGTCACGCCCCTTTATGTAATACACACGGTCGCGCACCTTTATGTAATACACCTGGTCACGCCCCTTTATGTAATACACGTGGTCGCGCCCCTTTATATAATGCACACGCTCGCGCAACTTAACATAATACACGCAGTGGCGCCCCTTTATGTAATACACGCGGTCACACCCCTTTATGTAATATACGTAATCACGCCCCTTTATGTAATACACGCGGTCATGCCCTTTCATGTAATACACGTAGTTACGCCCCTATATATAATACACGCGGTCGCGCCCCTTAAGGAATATACGGGGTCATGCCCCTTTATATAATACACGCAGTCACGCCACTTTATGTAATACGCGCGGTCGCGATCCTTTATGTAATACACGCGGTCACGCCCCTATATGTAATACACGGGGTCGAGCCCCTTTATATAATACACGCGGTCGCGCCCCTTTATGAAATACACGCGGTCACGCCCCTTTATGTAATACACGCAGTCGCGCATCTTTTTGTAATACACATGGTCACGCTCCTTTATGTAATACACATCGTCACGCTCCTTTATATAACACAAGCGGTCACGCCCCTTTACGTAATCCAAGCAGTCACGCCCCATTATGTAATACACACGGTCACGCCCCTTTATGTAATACACACGGTCGCGCACCTTTATGTAATACACCTGGTCACTCCCCTTTATGTTATACACGTGGTCGCGCCCCTTTGTATAATACACGCGGTCGCGCACCTTTATGTTATACACGCAGTCGCGCCCCTTTATGTAATACACGTGGTCACACCCCTTTATGTAATACAAGCAGTCGCGCCACTTTATATAATACACGCGGTTACGCCTCTTTATGTAATACACGCAGTCGCGCCCCTTTATATAATACACGCGGTCGCGCACCTTTATGTAATACACCCAGTAGCGCCCCTTTATGTAAAACACGTTTTCACGCCCCTTTATGTAATACACGAGGTCGCACCCCTCTATATAATACACGCGGTCGCGCCCATTTATGTAATACACGCAGTCGCGCCCCTTTATGTAATACACGGGGTCACGCCCCTTAACGTAATACACGCAGTCGCGCCACTTTATATAATGCACGCGGTCACGCCCCTTTATGTAATACACGCAGTCGCGCCACTTTATATAATACACGCGGTCGCGGACACTTATGTAAAACACGCAGCAGCGCCCCTTTATGTAATACACGCGGTCACGCACCTTTATGTAATAGACTCAGTCGCGCCCCTTTATGTAAAACACGTGGTCGCGCTCCTTTATGTAATACACGCGGTCGCGCCCCTTTATGTAATACACGGGGTCGCGCCACATTATGTAATACACGTGGTCACGCCCCTTTATGTAATACACGGGGTCGCGCTCCTTTATGTAATACACGCGGTCGCGTTCCTTTATGTAATACACGGGGTCGCGCCCCTTTAAGCAATACACGCTGTCGCGCCCCTTTATGTAATACACGCGGTCACGCCCCTTTATGTTATACACGCGGTCATGCCCCTATATCTAATAAACGTGGTCAAGTACCTTTATATAATACACCCGGTCACGCACCTTTATGAAATACACACGGTTGAGCCCCTTTATGTAATACACGCGGTCACGCCCCTTTATGTAATACACGGGGTCGCGCCCCTTTAAGCAATACACGCTGTCGCGCCCCTTTATGTAATACACGCGGTACGCCCCTTCATGTAATACACGCGGACGCGCCCCTTCATATAATAAACGCAGTCGCGCCCCTTTATGTAACACATGCCGTCGCCCCCCTTTATGTTATACACGTGGTCACGCCCCTTTATGAAATACACAGGGTCGCGCCCCTTTATGTAATACACGCAGTTGCGCCCATTTATGTAATAAACGCGGACACGCCCCTTTATGTAATACACGTGGTCGCGCCCTTTTATGTAATACACACGGTCACGCTCCTTTATGTAATACACGCGGTCGCGCCCACTGATATAATACACGGTGTCGCGCCCCTTTATGTAATACACGGGGTCGCGCCCCTTTATGTAAAACACGCAGTCGCGTCCCTTAATGAAATACACGCGGTCACGCCCCTTCATGTAATACACGTTGTCGCGCCCCTTTATGTTATACACACGGTCACGCCCCTTTGTGTAAAACACGCGGTCGCGCCCCTTTATATAATACAAGCGGTCGCGCTCCTTTATGTAATACACGCGGTCACACCCCTATATGTAATACACGTGGTCGCGCCCCTTTATGTAATATACGCGGTCGCGCCCCTTTATGTCATACACAAAGTCATGCCCCTTTATTTAATACAAGCGGTCACGCTCCTTTATGTAATACACGCAGTCACGCTCCTTTATGTAATACACGCGGTCACGCCCCTTTATGTAATATACGTGGTCGCGCCCCTTTATGTAATACAAGCAGTCACGCCCCTTTATGTAACACACGTGGTCGCGCCCCTATGTAATACACGTGGTCGCGCCCCTATATGTAATACAAGCAGTCGCGCCCCTTTATGTAATACACGTGGTCACGCCCCTTAATATAATACACGTGGTCGCGCCCTTTTATGTAATACAAGCAGTCGCGCCCCTTTATGTAATACACGCAGTCGCGCCCCTTTATGTAATACACGAGGTCACGCCCCTTTATGTAATACACGCAGTCGCATACCTTTTTGTAATACACGTGGTCACGCCCCTTTATGTTATGCACACGGTCACGCCACTTTATGTAATACAAGCAGTCGCGCCCGTTTATGTAATACAGGCAGTCGCGCCCCTTTATTTAAAACACGCGGTCGCGCCCCTCTATATAACACACGCAGTCACGCCACTTTGGGAAATACACGCGATCTCGGCCCTTTATGTAATACACGTGGCCACGCCACTTAATGTATTGCACGCAGTCGCGCCACTTTATGTAATACACGCTTTAACGCCCCCTTATGTAATACACGCAGTCGCGCCCCATAAGGAATATACGGGGTCACGCCCCTTTATGTAATACACGCAGTCGCGCCTCTTTATGTAAAACACGTGGTCACGCCACTTTATGTAATACCCGCAGTCGCGCCCCTTTATGTAAAACACGTGGTCACGCCCCTTTAAGTAATACGGGCAGTCGCGCCCCTTTATGTAAAACACGTGGTCACGCCCCTTTATGTAATACACACGGTCACACCCCTTAATGAAATACACGCGGTAACGCCACTTTATATAATACACGCGGTCACGCCCCTTTATGTAATACACGCGGTCACACCCCATTATGAAATACACGCGGTAATGCCACTTTATATAATACACGCGGTAACGCCTCTTTATGTAATACACGCGGTCACACCCCTTTATGAAATACACGCGGTAACGCCACTTTATATAATACACGTGGTCACGCTCCTTTATGTAATACACGTAATCACGCCCCTTTTTGTAATACACGCGGAAACGCCACTTTATATAATACACAGGGTCATGCCCCTTTAGGTAATAGACGTAGTTACGCCCCTATATATAATACAAGCGGTCACGCCCGTTTATGTAATACACGCAGTCGCGCCCCGTCCTGTAATATATGTGGTCACGCCTCTTTATGTAATATACGTGGACGCGCCCCTTTATATAATACACGCGGTCGCGCACCTTCATGTAATACACGCAGTCGCGCCCCTTTATGTAATACACGGGGTCACGCCCAATTATGTAATGCAAGCAGTCGCGCCACTTTATGTAATACACGCGGTCATGCCCCTTTATGTAATACACGTAGTCGCGCCCCTTTATATAATACACGCGGTCGCGCACCTTCATGTAATACACGCAGTCGCGTCCCTTTATGTAAAACATGTGGTCACGCCCCTTTAAGTAATACACGAGGTCGCGTCCCTCTATATAATACACGCGGTCGCGCACCTTTATGTAATACTCGCAGTCGCGCCACTTTATGTAATACACGCAGTCGCGCCACGTTATGTAATACTTGCAGTAACGCCCCTTTATGTAATACACGCATTCGCGCCACTTCATGTAATACACGCTTTCACGCCCCTTTATGTAATACACGCGGTCGCGCCCCATAAGGAATATACGGGGTCACGCTCCTTTATGTAATACACGCAGTCGCGCCACTTATATAATACACGCAGTCGCACCCCTTATGTAAAACACGTGGTCACGCCCCTTTATGTAATACACGCGGTCGCGCCCCTTAAGGAATATACGGGGTCTCGCCCCTTTATATAATACACGCAGTCACGCCACTTTATGTAATACACGTGGTCGCGATCCTTTATGTAATACACGTGGTCACGCACCTTTATGTCATACACGTGGTCACGACCCTGTATGTAATACACGTGGTCGCGCCCTCTTATATAATACACGCGCTCGCGCACCTTTACATAATACACACGGTCACACCCCTTTATGAAATACACGCGGTAACGCCACTTTATATAATACACGCGGTCACGCCCCTTTATGTAATACACGCGGTCACACCCCATTATGAAATACACGCGGTAATGCCACTTTATATAATACACGCGGTAACGCCCCTTTATGTTATACACACGGTCAACCCCTTCATGTAATACACGCAGTCGCGCCCCTTTATATAATACATGAGGTCACGCCCCTTTATGTAATACACGCAGTCGCGTACGTTTTTGTAATACACGTGGTCACGCCCCTTTATATAATACACGCGGTCACGCCCCTTTATGTTATGCACACGGTCACGCCACTTTATGTAATACAAGCAGTCGCGCACGTTTATGTAATACAGGCAGTCGCGCCACTTTATGTAATACACACGGTCACGCCCCTTTATGTAATACACGCAGTCGCGCCCCTTTATTTAATACACGCGGTCGCGCCCCTCTATATAACACACGCAGTCACGCCACTTTGTGAAATACACGCGATCGCGGCCCTTAATGTAATACACGTGGCCACGCCCTTTTATGTATTGCACGCAGTCGCGCCACTTTATGTAATACACGCTTTCACGCCCCTTTATGTAATACACGCGGTCGCGCCCCATAAGGAATATACGGAGTCACGCTCCTTTATGTAATACACGCAGTCGCGCCACTTTATGTAATACACGCAGTCGCACCCCTTTTTGTAAAACACGTGGTCACGCCCCTTTATGTAATACACGCGGTCGCGCCCCTTAAGGAATATACGAGGTCACGCCCCTTTATATAATACACGCAGTCACGCCACTTTATGTAATACACGTGGTCGCGATCCTTTATGTAATACACGTGGTCAAGCACCTTTATGTCATACACGTGGTCACGACCCTGTATGTAATACACGTGGTCGCGCCCTCTTATATAATACACGCCCTCGCGCATCTTTACATAATACACACGGTCACACCCCTTTATGAAATACACGCGGTAACGCTACTTTACATAATACACGCGGTCACGCCCCTTTATGTAATACACGCGGTCACACCCCATTATGAAATACACGCGGTAATGCCACTTTATATAATACACGCGGTAACGCCACTTTATGTAATACTCGCGGTCACACCCCTTTATGAAATACACGCGGTAACGCCACTTTATATAATACACGTGGTCACGCTCCTTTATGTAATACACGTAATCACGCCCCTTTATGTAATACACGAGGTCGCGCCCCTTTTTGTAATACACGCGGTAACGCCACTTTATATAATACACAGGGTCATGCCCTTTAAGGTAATAGACGTTGTTACGCCCCTATATATAATACAAGCGGTCACGCCCGTTTATGTAATACAAGCAGTCGCGCCCCGTCCTGTAATACATGTGGTCACGCCACTTTATGTAATATACGTGGTCGCGCCCCTTTATATAATACACGCGGTCGCGCACCTTTATGTAATACACGCAGTCGCGCCCCTTTATGTAATACACAAGGTCACACCCCATTATGTAATACAAGCAGTCGCGCCACTTTATATAATACACGCGGTCACGCCCCTTTATGTAATACACGCAGTCGCGCATTTTATATAATACACGCGGTCGGGCACCTTTATGTAATACACGCAGTCGCGCCCCTTTATGTAAAACACGTGGTCACGCCCCTTTATGTAATACACGAGGTCGCACCCCTCTATATAATACACGCGGTCGCGCACCTTTATGTAATACACGCAGTCGCGCCACTTTGTGTTATACTTGCAGTCACGCCCCTTTATTTAATACACGCGGTCACGCCCCTTTATGTAATACACGCAGTCCCGCTACTTTATGTAATACACGCAGACACGCCCCTTTATGTAATTCACGCGGTCGTGCCCCTTTATATAATACACGCAGTCACGCCCCTTTATGTAATACAAGCAGTCACGCCCCTTTATGTAATACAAGCAGTCGCGCCCTTTTATGTAATACATGTGGTCACGCCTCTTTATGTAATACACACGGTCGCACCACTTTATGTAATACACGCAGTCGCGCCACTTTATGTAATACACGTAGTCACGCTTCTCTATATAATACACGGAGTCACGCCCCTTTATGTAATACAAGCAGTCACGCCCATTTATGTAATACAAGCAGTCGCGCCCTTTTATGTAATACATGTGGTCACGCCTCTTTATGTAATACACGCAGTCACGCCACTTTATGTAATACACGTGGTCGCGATCCTTTATGTAATACACGTGGTCAAGCACCTTTATGTCATACACGTGGTCACGACCCTGTATGTAATACACGTGGTCGCGCCCTCTTATATAATACACGCCCTCGCGCACCTTTACATAATACACGCGGTCACACCCCTTTATGAAAAAAGGAAGATTGTAGTTTTACGTGACCGTGAATCTTGTGATTATGAGCCACGGGACCTCCGTTTTACGTGGAATCCGAACCACAGGACATGGCATTTCACTTCGAAAATCTCACATGCATTGACCGGGAATCGAACCCGGACCGCCTTGGTGAGAGGCATACAGCTACACCCCTTTATGAAATACACGCGGTAACGCCACTTTATATAATACACGCGGTCACGCCCCTTTATGTAATACACGCGGTCACACCCCATTATGAAATACACGCGGTAATGCCACTTTATATAATACACGCGGTAACGCCACTTTATGTAATACTCGCGGTCACACCCCTTTATGAAATACACGCGGTAACGCCACTTTATATAATACACGTGGTCACGCTCCTTTATGTAATACACGTAATCACGCCCCTTTATGTAATACACGAGGTCGCGCCCCTTTTTGTAATACACGCGGTAACGCCACTTTATATAATACACAGGGTCATGCCCTTTAAGGTAATAGACGTTGTTACGCCCCTATATATAATACAAGCGGTCACGCCCGTTTATGTAATACAAGCAGTCGCGCCCCGTCCTGTAATACATGTGGTCACGCCACTTTATGTAATATACGTGGTCGCGCCCCTTTATATAATACACGCGGTCGCGCACCTTTATGTAATACACGCAGTCGCGCCCCTTTATGTAATACACAAGGTCACACCCCATTATGTAATACAAGCAGTCGCGCCACTTTATATAATACACGCGGTCACGCCCCTTTATGTAATACACGCAGTCGCGCATTTTATATAATACACGCGGTCGGGCACCATTATGTAATACACGCAGTCGCGCCCCTTTATGTAAAACACGTGGTCACGCCCCTTTATGTAATACACGAGGTCGCACCCCTCTATATAATACACGCGGTCGCGCACCTTTATGTAATACACGCAGTCGCGCCACTTTATGTTATAATTGCAGTCACGCCCCTTAATTTAATACACGCGGTCACGCCCCTTTATGTAATACACGCAGTCCCGCCACTTTATGTAATACACGCAGACACGCCCCTTTATGTATACACGCGGTCGTGCCCCTTTATATAATAAACGCAGTCACGCCCCTTTATGTAATACAAGCAGTCACGCCCCTTTATGTAATACAAGCAGTCGCGCCCCTTTATGTAATACATGTGGTCACGCCTCTTTATGTAATACACACGGTCGCGCCACTTTATGTAATACACGCAGTCGCGCCACTTTATGTAATACACGTAGTCACGCTTCTCTATATAATACACGGAGTCACGCCCCTTTATGTAATACAAGCAGTCACGCCCCTTTATGTAATACACGGGGTCGCACCCCTTTATATAATACACGGGGTCACGCACTTCTATGTATTACACGCAGTCGCGCCCCTTTATGTAAAACACGTGGTCACGCTCCTTTATGTAATACACGGGGTCGCGCCCCTTTATGTACTACAAGCAGTCGCGTCCATTTATGTAATACACGTGGGCTGGCCCCTTTATGTAATACACGCGGTCACGTCCCTTTATGTAATACACGGAGTCGCGCGACTTTATATAATACTCGCGTTCGCGCCACTTTATTTATTACACGTGGTCACGCACCTTTATGTAATACAGGCAGTCGCGCCCCTATATGTAAAACACGTGGTCACGCCTCTTTCTGATATAAACACGGCCACGCCCCTTTATGTAATACAATCAGTCGCGCCCCTTTATATAATACACGCCGTCACGCCCCTTTATGTAATACACGCAGTCGCGCACCTTTATCTAATAATCGCGGTCGCGTCCATTTATGTAATATACGGGGTCACGCCCCTTCAGGTAACACACGTGGTCACGCCCCTTTATGTAATATACGTGGTCGCGCCCCTTTATATAATACAAACAGTCACGCCCCTTTATGTAATACACGTGGTCACGCCCCTTAATATAATACTCGTGGTCGCGCCCTTTTTTGTAATACAAGCAGTCGCGCCTCTTTATGTAATACACGCGGTCACGCCCCTTTATGTTATACACACGGTCACGCTCCTTTATGTAATACACGCAGTCGCGCCCCTTTATTTAATACACGCGGTCGCGCCCCTTTATGTAATACAAGCAGTCACGCCACTTTATGAAGTACACGCGATCGCGGCCCTTTATGTAATACACGCTTTCACGCCCCTTTATGTAATACACGCGGTCGCGCCCCGTAAGGAATATACGGGGTCACGCCCCTTTATGTAATACACGCAGTCGCGCCACTTTATGTAATACACGCAGTCGCGCCCCTTTATGTAAAACACGTGGTCACGCCCCTTTAAGTAATACGAGCAGTCGCGCCCCTTTATGTAAAACATGTGGTCACGCCCCTTTATGTAAAACACGCGGTCGCGCCCCTTAAGGAATATACGGAGTCACGCCCCTTTATATAATACACGCAGTCACGCCACTTTATGTAATACATGCGGTCGCGATCCTTTATGTAATACACGTGGTCACGCCCCTTTATGTAATACACGGGGTCGCGCCCCTTTATGTAATACACGCGGACGCGCCCCTTTATGAAATACACGCGGTCACGCCACTTTATGTAATACACGCGGTCGCGATCGTTTATGTAATACACATGGTCACGCCCCTTTATGTAATACACGGGGTCGCGCCCCTTTATGTAATACACACGGTCGCGCCCCTTTATGTAATACACGCGGTCGCGCCCCTTTATGTAATACACGCGGTCGCGCCCCTTAAGGAATATACGGGGTCTCGCCCCTTTATATAATACACGCAGTCACGCCACATTATGTAATACACGTGGTCGCGATCCTTTATGTAATACACGTGGTCACGCACCTTTATGTCATACACGTGGTCACGACCCTGTATGTAATACACGTGGTCGCGCCCTCTTATATAATACACGCGCTCGCGCACCTTTACATAATACACACGGTCACACCCCTTTATGAAATACACGCGGTAACGCCACTTTATATAATACACGCGGTCACGCCCCTTTATGTAATACACGCGGTCACACCCCATTATGAAATACACGCGGTAATGCCAGTTTATATAATACACGCGGTAACGCCCCTTTATGTTATACACACGGTCAACCCCTTCATGTAATACACGCAGTCGCGCCTCTTTATATAATACACGAGGTCACGCCCCTTTATGTAATACACTTAGTCGCGTACGTTTTTGTAATACACGTGGTCACGCCCCTTTATATAATACACGCGGTCACGCCCCTTTATGTTATGCACACGGTCACGCCACTTTATGTAATACAAGCAGTCGCGCACGTTTATGTAATACAGGCAGTCGCGCCACTTTATGTAATACACACGGTCACGCCCCTTTATGTAATACACGCAGTCGCGCCCCTTTATTTAATACACGCGGTCGCGCCCCTCTATATAACACACGCAGTCACGCCACTTTGTGAAATACACGCGATCGCGGCCCTTAATGTAATACACGTGGCCACGCCCTTTTTTGTATTGCACGCAGTCGCGCCACTTTATGTAATACACGCTTTCACGCCCCTTTATGTAATACACGCGGTCGCGCCCCATAAGGAATATACGGGGTCACGCACCTTTATGTAATACACGCAGTCGCGCCACTTTATGTAATACACGCAGTCGCACCCCTTTTTGTAAAACACGTGGTCACGCCCCTTTATGTAATACACGCGGTCGCGCCCCTTAAGGAATATACGAGGTCACGCCCCTTTATACAATACACGCAGTCACGCCACTTTATGTAATACACGTGGTCGCGATCCTTTATGTAATACACGTGGTCAAGCACCATTATGTCATACACGTGGTCACGACCCTGTATGTAATACACGTGGTCGCGCCCTCTTATATAATACACGCCCTCGCGCACCTTTACATAATACACACGGTCACACCCCTTTATGAAAAAAGGAAGATTGTAGTTTTACGTGACCGTGAATCTTGTGATTATGAGCCACGGGACCTCCGTTTTACGTGGAATCCGAACCACAGGACATGGCATTTCACTTCGAAAATCTCACATGCATTGACCGGGAATCGAACCCGGACCGCCTTGGTGAGAGGCATACAGCTACACCCCTTTATGAAATACACGCGGTAACGCCACTTTATATAATACACGCGGTCACGCCCCTTTATGTAATACACGCGGTCACACCCCATTATGAAATACACGCGGTAATGCCACTTTATATAATACACGCGGTAACGCCACTTTATGTAATACTCGCGGTCACACCCCTTTATGAAATACACGCGGTAACGCCACTTTATATAATACACGTGGTCACGCTCCTTTATGTAATACACGTAATCACGCCCCTTTATGTAATACACGAGGTCGCGCCCCTTTTTGTAATACACGCGGTAACGCCACTTTATATAATACACAGGGTCATGCCCTTTAAGGTAATAGACGTTGTTACGCCCCTATATATAATACAAGCGGTCACGCCCGTTTATGTAATACAAGCAGTCGCGCCCCGTCCTGTAATACATGTGGTCACGCCACTTTATGTAATATACGTGGTCGCGCCCCTTTATATAATACACGCGGTCGCGCACCTTTATGTAATACACGCAGTCGCGCCCCTTTATGTAATACACAAGGTCACACCCCATTATGTAATACAAGCAGTCGCGCCACTATATATATAATACACGCGGTCACGCCCCTTTATCTAATACACGCAGTCGCGCATTTTATATAATACACGCGGTCGGGCAACTTTATGTAATACACGCAGTCGCGCCCCTTTATATAAAACACGTGGTCACGCCCCTTTATGTAATACACGAGGTCGCACCCCTCTATATAATACACGCGGTCGCGCACCTTTATGTAATACACGCAGTCGCGCCACTTTATGTTATAATTGCAGTCACGCCCCTTAATTTAATACACGCGGTCACGCCCCCTTTATGTAATACACGCAGTCCCGCCACTTTATGTAGTACACGCAGACACGCCCCTTTATGTATACACGCGGTCGTGCCCCTTTATATAATAAACGCAGTCACGCCCCTTTATGTAATACAAGCAGTCACGCCCCTTTATGTAATACAAGCAGTCGCGCCCCTTTATGTAATACATGTGGTCACGCCTCTTTATGTAATACACACGGTAGCGCCACTTTATGTAATACACGCAGTCGCGCCACTTTATGCAATACACGTAGTCACGCTTCTCTATATAATACACGGAGTCACGCCCCTTTATGTAATAAAAGCAGTCACGCCCCTTTATGTAATACACGGGGTCGCACCCCTTTATATAATACACGGGGTCACGCACTTCTATGTATTACACGCAGTCGCGCCCCTTTATGTAAAACACGTGGTCACGCTCCTTTATGTAATACACGGGGTCGGGCCCCTTTATGTACTACAAGCAGTCGCGTCCATTTATGTAATACACGTGGGCTGGCCCCTTTATGTAATACACGCGGTCACGTCCCTTTATGTAATACACGGAGTCGCACGACTTTATATAATACTCACGTTCGCGCCACTTTATATATTACGCGTGGTCACGCACCTTTATGTAATACACGCAGTCGCGTCCCTATATGTAAAACACGTGGTCACGCCTCTTTCTGATATACACACGGCCACGCCCCTTTATGTAATACAATCAGTCGCGCCCCTTTATATAATACACGCCGTCACGCCCCTTTATGTAATACACGCAGTCGCGCCCCTTTATCTAATAATCGCGGTCGCGTCCATTTATGTAATATACGGGGTCACGCCCCTTCAGGTAAAACACGTGGTCACGCCCCTTTATGTAATATACGTGGTCGCGCCCCTTTATATAATACAAACAGTCACGCCCCTTTATGTAATACACGTGGTCGCGCCCCTATGTAATACACGTGGTCGCGCCCCTATATGTAATACAAGCAGTCGCGCCCCTTTATGTAATACACGTGGTCACGCCCCTTAATATAATACTCGTGGTCGCGCCCTTTTTTGTAATACAAGCAGTCGCGCCTCTTTATGTAATACACGCGGTCACGCCCCTTTATGTTATACACACGGTCACGCTCCTTTATGTAATACACGCAGTCGCGCCCCTTTATTTAATACACGCGGTCGCGCCCCTTTATGTAATACAAGCAGTCACGCCACTTTATGAAGTACACGCGATCGCGGCCCTTTATGTAATACACGCTTTCACGCCCCTTTATGTAATACAAGCAGTCACGCCCCTTTATGTAATACACGGGGTCGCACCCCTTTATATAATACAAGGGGTCACGCACTTTTATGTATTACACGCAGTCGCGCCCCTTTATGTAAAACACGTGGTCACGCCCCTTTAAGTAATACGAGCAGTCGCGCCCCTTTATGTAAAACATGTGGTCACGCCCCTTTATGTAATACACGCGGTCGCGCCCCTTAAGGAATATACGGAGTCACGCCCCTTTATATAATACACGCAGTCACGCCACTTAATGTAATACACGCGGTCGCGATCCTTTATGTAATACACGTGGTCACGCCCCTTTATGTAATACACGGGGTCGCGCCCCTTTATGTAATACACGCGGTCGCGCCCCTTTATGAAATACACGCGGTCACGCCACTTTATGTAATACACGCGGTCGCGATCCTTTATGTAATACACATGGTCACGCCCCTTTATGTAATACACGGGGTCGTGCCCCTTTATGTAATACACGCGGTCGCGCCCCTTTATGTAATACACGCGGTCGCGCCCCTTTATGTAATACACGCAGTCGCGCACCATTTTGTAATACACATGGTCACGCTCCTTTATGTAATACACATCGTCACGCTCCTTTATATAATACACGCGGTCACGCCCCTTTATGAAATACAAGCAGTCGCGCACCTTTACGTAATACACACGGTCACGCCCCTTTATGTAATACACACGGTCGCGCACCTTTATGTAATACACCTGGTCACGCCCCTTTATGTAATACACGTGGTCACGCCCCTTTTTATAATACACGCGCTCGCGCAACTTTACATAATACATGCAGTTGCGCCCCTTTATGTAATACACGCGGTCACCCCCCTTTATGTAATATACGTAATCACGCCCCTTTATGTAATACACGCGGTCATGCCCTTTCATGTAATACACGTAGTTACGCCCCTATATATAATACAAGCGGTCACGCCCTTTATTATTACAAGCAGTCGCGCCCCGTCCTGTAATACATGAGGTCACGCCCATTTATGTAATACACGCAGTCGCGCCCCGTCCTGTAATACATGTGGTCACGCCTCTTTATGTAATATACGTGGTCACGCCCCTTTATATAATACACGCGGTCGCGCACCTTTATGTTATACACGCAGTCGCGCCCCTTTATGTAATACACGGGGTCACACCCCTTTATGTAATACAAGCAGTCGCGCCACTTTATATAATACATGCGGTCATGCCCCTTTATGTAATACACGCAGTCGCGCCCCTTTATATAATACACGCGGTCGCGCACCTTTATTTAATACATCCAGTAGCGCCCCTTTATGTAAAACACGTTTCCACGCCCCTTTATGTAATACACGAGGTCGCACCCCTCTATATAATACACGCTGTCGCGCACATTTATGTAATACACGCAGTCGCGCCCCTTTATGTAATACACGGGGTCACGCCCCTTAAGGTAATACACGCAGTCGCGCCACTTTATATAATACACGCGGTCACGCCCCTTTTTGTAATACAAGGAGTCGCGCCTCTTTATATAATACACGTGGTCACGCCCCTTTATGTAATACACGCGGTCGCGCCTCTTTATATAATACACGTAGTCACGCCCCTATATATAATACACGGGGTCACACACCATTATTTAATACACGTAGTCACGCCCCTTTATGTAATACACACGGTCACGCCTCTTTATATAATACACGTGGTCACGCCCCTTTATGTTATACACACGGTCACGCCCCTTTATGTAATACACGTAGTCACGCCCCTTTATGTAATACACACGGTCACGCCCCTTAATGTAATACAAGCAGTCGCGCCCCTTTATATAATACACGCGGTCACGCCCCTTTTTGTAATACAAGGAGTCGCGCCTCTTTATATAATACACGTAGTCACGCCCCTTTATATAATACACGGAGTCACGCCCCTTTATGTAATACACGCGGTCACGCCCCTTTATGTAATACACGCAGTCGCGCCCCTTTATTTAATACACGCGGTCGCGCCCCTTTATGTAATACAAGCAGTCACGCCACTTTATGAAGTACACGCGATCGCGGCCCTTTATGTAATACACGCTTTCACGCCCCTTTATGTAATACACGCGGTCGCGCCCCGTAAGGAATATACGGGGTCACGCCCCTTTATGTAATACACGCAGTCGCGCCACTTTATTTAATACACGCAGTCGCGCCCCTTTATGTAAAACACGTGGTCACGCCCCTTTAAGTAATACGGGCAGTCGCGCCCCTTTATGTAAAACATGTGGTCACGCCCCTTTATGTAATACACGCGGTCGCGCCCCTTAAGGAATATACGGTGTCACGCCCCTTTATAAAATACACGCAGTCACGCCACTTTATGTAATACACGCGGTCGCGATCCTTTATGTAATACACGTGGTCACGCCCCTTTATGTAATACACGGGGTCGCGCCCCTTTATGTAATACACGCGGTCGCGCCCCTTTATGAAATACACGCGGTCACGCCACTTTATGTAATACACGCAGTCGCGCCACTTTATGTTATACTTGCAGTCACGCCCCTTTATTTAATACACGCGGTCACGCCCCTTTATGTAATACACGCAGTCCCGCCACTTTATGTAATACACGCAGACACGCCCCTTTATGTAATTCACGCGGTCGTGCCCCTTTATATAATACACGCAGTCACGCCCCTTTATGTAATACAAGCAGTCACGCCCCTTTATGTAATACAAGCAGTCGCGCCCCTTTATGTAATACATGTGGTCACGCCTCTTTATGTAATACACACGGTCGCGCCACTTTATGTAATACACGCAGTCGCGCCACTTTATGTAATACACGTAGTCACGCTTCTCTATATAATACACGGAGTCACGCCCCTTTATGTAATACAAGCAGTCACGCCCCTTTATGTAATACACGGGGTCGCACCCCTTTATATAATACACGGGGTCACGCACTTTTATGTATTACACGCAGTCGCGCCCCTTTATGTAAAACACGTGGTCACGCTCCTTTATGTAATACACGGGGTCGCGCCCCTTTATGTACTACAAGCAGTCGCGTCCATTTATGTAATACACGTGGGCTGGCCCCTTTATGTAATACACGCGGTCACGTCCCTTTATGTAATACACGGAGTCGCGCGACTTTATATAATACTCGCGTTCGCGCCACTTTATATATTACACGTGGTCACGCACCTTTATGTAATACAGGCAGTCGCGCCCCTATATGTAAAACACGTGGTCACGCCTCTTTCTGATATACACACGGCCACGCCCCTTTATGTAATACAATCAGTCGCGCCCATTTATATAATACACGCCGTCACGCCCCTTTATGTAATACACGCAGTCGCGCACCTTTATCTAATAATCGCGGTCGCGTCCATTTATGTAATATACGGGGTCACGCCCCTTCAGGTAACACACGTGGTCACGCCCCTTTATGTAATATACGTGGTCGCTCCCCTTTATATAATACAAACAGTCACGCCCCTTTATGTAATACACGTGGTCACGCCCCTTAATATAATACTCGTGGTCGCGCCCTTTTTTGTAATACAAGCAGTCGAGCCTCTTTATGTAATACACGCGGTCACGCCCCTTTATGTTATACACACGGTCACGCTCCTTTATGTAATACACGCAGTCGCGCCCCTTTATTTAATACACGCGGTCGCGCCCCTTTATGTAATACAAGCAGTCACGCCACTTTATGAAGTACACGCGATCGCGGCCCTTTATGTAATACACGCTTTCACGCCCCTTTATGTAATACACGCGGTCGCGCCCCGTAAGGAATATACGGGGTCACGCCCCTTTATGTAATACACGCAGTCGCGCCACTTTATGTAATACACGCAGTCGCGCCCCTTTATGTAAAACACGTGGTCACGCCCCTTTAAGTAATACGAGCAGTCGCGCCCCTTTATGTAAAACATGTGGTCACGCCCCTTTATGTAATACACGCGGTCGCGCCCCTTAAGGAATATACGGAGTCACGCCCCTTTATATAATACACGCAGTCACGCCACTTTATGTAATACACGCGGTCGCGATCCTTTATGTAATACACGTGGTCACGCCCCTTTATGTAATACACGGGGTCGCGCCCCTTTATGTAATACACGCGGTCGCGCCCCTTTATGAAATACACGCGGTCACGCCACTTTATGTAATACACGCGGTCGCGATCGTTTATGTAATACACATGGTCACGCCCCTTTATGTAATACACGGGGTCGCGCCCGTTTATGTAATACACACGGTCGCGCCCCTTTATGTAATACACGCGGTCGCGTCCCTTTATGTAATACACGCGGTCGCGCCCCTTAAGGAATATACGGGGTCTCGCCCCTTTATATAATACACGCAGTCACGCCACTTTATGTAATACACGTGGTCGCGATCCTTTATGTAATACACGTGGTCACGCACCTTTATGTCATACACGTGGTCACGACCCTGTATGTAATACAAGTGGTCGCGCCCTCTTATATAATACACGCGCTCGCGCACCTTTACATAATACACACGGTCACACCCCTTTATGAAATACACGCGGTAACGCCACTTTATATAATACACGCGGTCACGCCCCTTTATGTAATACACGCGGTCACACCCCATTATGAAATACACGCGGTAATGCCACTTTATATAATACACGCGGTAACGCCCCTTTATGTTATACACACGGTCAACCCCTTCATGTAATACACGCAGTCGCGCCCCCTTATATAATACACGAGGTCACGCCCCTTTATGTAATACACGCAGTCGCGTACGTTTTTGTAATACACGTGGTCACGCCCCTTTATATAATACACGCGGTCACGCCCCTTTATGTTATGCACACGGTCACGCCACTTTATGTAATACAAGCAGTCGCGCACGTTTATGTAATACAGGCAGTCGCGCCACTTTATGTAATACACACGGTCACGCCCCTTTATGTAATACACGCAGTCGCGCCCCTTTATTTAATACACGCGGTCGCGCCCCTCTATATAACACACGCAGTCACGCCACTTTGTGAAATACACGCGATCGCGGCCCTTAATGTAATACACGTGGCCACGCCCTTTTTTGTATTGCACGCAGTCGCGCCACTTTATGTAATACACGCTTTCACGCCCCTTTATGTAATACACGCGGTCGCGCCCCATAAGGAATATACGGGGTCACGCACCTTTATGTAATACACGCAGTCGCGCCACTTTATGTAATACACGCAGTCGCACCCCTTTTTGTAAAACACGTGGTCACGCCCCTTTATGTAATACACGCGGTCGCGCCCCTTAAGGAATATACGAGGTCACGCCCCTTTATATAATACTCGCAGTCACGCCACTTTATGTAATACACGTGGTCGCGATCCTTTATGTAATACACGTGGTCAAGCACCTTTATGTCATACACGTGGTCACGACCCTGTATGTAATACACGTGGTCGCGCCCTCTTATATAATACACGCCCTCGCGCACCTTTACATAATACACACGGTCACACCCCTTTATGAAATACACGCGGTAACGCCACTTTATATAATACACGCGGTCACGCCCCTTTATGTAATACACGCGGTCACACCCCATTATGAAATACACGCGGTAATGCCACTTTATATAATACACGCGGTAACGCCACTTTATGTAATACTCGCGGTCACACCCCTTTATGAAATACACGCGGTATCGCCACTTTATATAATACACGTGGTCACGCTCCTTTATGTAATACACGTAATCACGCCCCTTTATGTAATACACGAGGTCGCGCCCCTTTTTGTAATACACGCGGTAACGCCACTTTATATAATACACAGGGTCATGCCCCTTAAGGTAATAGACGTTGTTACGCCCCTATATATAATACAAGCGGTCACGCCCGTTTATGTAATACAAGCAGTCGCGCCCCGTCCTGTAATACATGTGGTCACGCCACTTTATGTAATACACGCAGTCGCGCCCCTTTATTTAATACACGCGGTCGCGCCCCTTTATGTAATACAAGCAGTCACGCCACTTTATGAAGTACACGCGATCGCGGCCCTTTATGTAATACACGCTTTCACGCCCCTTTATGTAATACACGCGGTCGCGCCCCGTAAGGAATATACGGGGTCACGCCCCTTTATGTAATACACGCAGTCGCGCCACTTTATGTAATACACGCAGTCGCGCCCCTTTATGTAAAACACGTTGTCACGCCCCTTTAAGTAATACGGGCAGTCGCGCCCCTTTATGTAAAACATGTGGTCACGCCCCTTTATGTAATACACGCGGTCGCGCCCCTTAAGGAATATACGGTGTCACGCCCCTTTATATAATACACGCAGTCACGCCACTTTATGTAATACACGCGGTCGCGATCCTTTATGTAATACACGTGGTCACGCCCCTTTATGTAATACACGGGGTCGCGCCCCTTTATGTAATACACGCGGTCGCGCCCCTTTATGAAATACACGCGGTCACGCCACTTTATGTAATACACGCAGTCGCGCCACTTTATGTTATACTTGCAGTCACGCCCCTTTATTTAATACACGCGGTCACGCCCCTTTATGTAATACACGCAGTCCCGCCACTTTATGTAATACACGCAGACACGCCCCTTTATGTAATTCACGCGGTCGTGCCCCTTTATATAATACACGCAGTCACGCCCCTTTATGTAATACAAGCAGTCACGCCCCTTTATGTAATACAAGCAGTCGCGCCCCTTTATGTAATACATGTGGTCACGCCTCTTTATGTAATACACACTGTCGCGCCACTTTATGTAATACACGCAGTCGCGCCACTTTATGTAATACACGTAGTCACGCTTCTCTATATAATACACGGAGTCACGCCCCTTTATGTAATACAAGCAGTAACGCCCCTTTATGTAATACACGGGGTCGCACCCCTTTATATAATACACGGGGTCACGCACTTTTATGTATTACACGCAGTCGCGCCCCTTTATGTAAAACACGTGGTCACGCTCCTTTATGTAATACACGGGGTCGCGCCCCTTTATGTACTACAAGCAGTCGCGTCCATTTATGTAATACACGTGGGCTGGCCCCTTTATGTAATACACGCGGTCACGTCCCTTTATGTAATACACGGAGTCGCGCGACTTTATATAATACTCGCGTTCGCGCCACTTTATATATTACACGTGGTCACGCACCTTTATGTAATACAGGCAGTCGCGCCCCTATATGTAAAACACGTGGTCACGCCTCTTTCTGATATACACACGGCCACGCCCCTTTATGTAATACAATCAGTCGCGCCCCTTTATATAATACACGCCGTCACGCCCCTTTATGTAATACACGCAGTCGCGCACCTTTATCTAATAATCGCGGTCGCGTCCATTTATGTAATATACGGGGTCACGCCCCTTCAGGTAACACACGTGGTCACGCCCCTTTATGTAATATACGTGGTCGCGCCCCTTTATATAATACAAACAGTCACGCCCCTTTATGTAATACACGTGGTCACGCCCCTTAATATAATACTCGTGGTCGCGCCCTTTTTTGTAATACAAGCAGTCGCGCCTCTTTATGTAATACACGCGGTCACGCCCCTTTATGTTATACACACGGTCACGCTCCTTTATGTAATACACGCAGTCGCGCCCCTTTATTTAATACACGCGGTCGCGCCCCTTTATGTAATACAAGCAGTCACGCCACTTTATGAAGTACACGCGATCGCGGCCCTTTATGTAATACACGCTTTCACGCCCCTTTATGTAATACACGCGGTCGCGCCCCGTAAGGAATATACGGGGTCACGCCCCTTTATATAATACACGCAGTCGCGCCACTTTATGTAATACACGCAGTCGCGCCCCTTTATGTAAAACACGTGGTCACGCCCCTTTAAGTAATACGAGCAGTCGCGCCCCTTTATGTAAAACATGTGGTCACGCCCCTTTATGTAATACACGCGGTCGCGCCCCTTAAGGAATATACGGAGTCACGCCCCTTTATATAATACACGCAGTCACGCCACTTTATGTAATACACGCGGTCGCGATCCATTATGTAATACACGTGGTCACGCCCCTTTATGTAATACACGCGGTCGCGCCCCTTTATGAAATACACGCGGTCACGCCACTTTATGTAATACACGCGGTCGCGATCGTTTATGTAATACACATGGTCACGCCCCTTTATGTAATACACGGGGTCGCGCCCCTTTATGTAATACACACGGTCGCGCCCCTTTATGTAATACACGCGGTCGCGCCCCTTTATGTAATACACGCGGTCGCGCCCCTTAAGGAATATACGGGGTCTCGCCCCTTTATATAATACACGCAGTCACGCCACTTTATGTAATACACGTGGTCGCGATCCTTTATGTAATACACGTGGTCACGCACCTTTATGTCATACACGTGGTCACGACCCTGTATGTAATACACGTGGTCGCGCCCTCTTATATAATACACGCGCTCGCGCACCTTTACATAATACACACGGTCACACCCCTTTATGAAATACACGCGGTAACGCCACTTTATATAATACACGCGGTCACGCCCCTTTATGTAATACACGCGGTCACACCCCATTATGAAATACACGCGGTAATGCCACTTTATATAATACACGCGGTAACGCCCCTTTATGTTATACACACGGTCAACCCCTTCATGTAATACACGCAGTCGCGCCCCCTTATATAATACACGAGGTCACGCCCCTTTATGTAATACACGCAGTCGCGTACGTTTTTGTAATACACGTGGTCACGCCCCTTTATATAATACACGCGGTCACGCCCCTTTATGTTATGCACACGGTCACGCCACTTTAAGTAATACAAGCAGTCGCGCACGTTTATGTAATACAGGCAGTCGCGCCACTTTATGTAATACACACGGTCACGCCCCTTTATGTAATACACGCAGTCGCACCCCTTTATTTAATACACGCGGTCGCGCCCCTCTATATAACACACGCAGTCACGCCACTTTGAGAAATACACATGATCGCGGCCCTTAATGTAATACACGTGGCCACGCCCTTTTTTGTATTGCACGCAGTCGCGCCACTTTATGTAATACACGCTTTCACGCCCCTTTATGTAATACACGCGGTCGCGCCCCATAAGGAATATACGGGGTCACGCACCTTTATGTAATACACGCAGTCGCGCCACTTTATGTAATACACGCAGTCGCACCCCTTTTTGTAAAACACGTGGTCACGCCCCTTTATGTAATACACGCGGTCGCGCCCCTTAAGGAATATACGAGGTCACGCCCCTTTATATAATACACGCAGTCACGCCACTTTATGTAATACACGTGTGCGCGATCCTTTATGTAATACACGTGGTCAAGCACCTTTATGTCATACACGTGGTCACGACCCTGTATGTAATACACGTGGTCGCGCCCTCTTATATAATACACGCCCTCGCGCACCTTTACATAATACACACGGTCACACCCCTTTATGAAATACACGCGGTAACGCCACTTTATATAATACACGCGGTCACGCCCCTTTATGTAATACACGCGGTCACACCCCATTATGAAATACACGCGGTAATGCCACTTTATATAATACACGCGGTAACGCCACTTTATGTAATACTCGCGGTCACACCCCTTTATGAAATACACGCGGTAACGCCACTTTATATAATACACGTGGTCACGCTCCTTTATGTAATACACGTAATCACGCCCCTTTATGTAATACACGAGGTCGCGCCCCTTTTTGTAATACACGCGGTAACGCCACTTTATATAATACACAGGGTCATGCCCTTTAAGGTAATAGACGTTGTTACGCCCCTATATATAATACAAGCGGTCACGCCCGTTTATGTAATACAAGCAGTCGCGCCCCGTCCTGTAATACATGTGGTCACGCCACTTTATGTAATATACGTGGTCGCACCCCTTTATATAATACACGCGGTCGCGCACCTTTATGTAATACACGCAGTCGCGCCCCTTTATGTAATACACAAGGTCACACCCCATTATGTAATACAAGCAGTCGCGCCACTTTATATAATACACGCGGTCACGCCCCTTTATGTAATACACGCAGTCGCGCATTTTATATAATACACGCGGTCGGGCACCTTTATGTAATACACGCAGTCGCGCCCCTTTATGTAAAACACGTGGTCACGCCCCTTTATGTAATACACGAGGTCGCACCCCTCTATATAATACACGCGGTCGCGCACCTTTATGTAATACACGCAGTCGCGCCACTTTATGTTATACTTGCAGTCACGCCCCTTAATTTAATACACGCGGTCACGCCCCTTTATGTAATACACGCAGTCCCGCCACTTTATGTAATACACGCAGACACGCCCCTTTATGTAATACACGCGGTCGTGCCCCTTTATATAATACACGCAGTCACGCCCCTTTATGTAATACAAGCAGTCACGCCCCTTTATGTAATACAAGCAGTCGCGCCCCTTTATGTAATACATGTGGTCACGCCTCTTTATGTAATACACACGGTCGCGCCACTTTATGTAATACACGCAGTCGCGCCACTTTATGTAATACACGTAGTCACGCTTCTCTATATAATACACGGAGTCACGCCCCTTTATGTAATACAAGCAGTCACGCCCCTTTATGTAATACAAGGGGTCGCACCCCTTTATATAATACACGGGGTCACGCACTTCTATGTATTACACGCAGTCGCGCCCATTTATGTAAAACACGTGGTCACGCTCCTTTATGTAATACACGGGGTCGCGCCCCTTTATGTACTACAAGCAGTCGCGTCCATTTATGTAATACACGTGGGCTGGCCCCTTTATGTAATACACGCGGTCACGTCCCTTTATGTAATACACGGAGTCGCGCGACTTTATATAATACTCGCGTTCGCGCCACTTTATATATTACACGTGGTCACGCACCTTTATGTAATACACGCAGTCGCGCCCCTATATGTAAAACACGTGGTCACGCTTCTTTCTGATATACACACGGCCACGCCCCTTTATGTAATACAATCAGTCGCGCCCCTTTATGTAATACACGTGGTCACGCCCCTTAATATAATACTCGTGGTCGCGCCCCTTTATCTAATAATCGCGGTCGCGTCCATTTATGTAATATACGGGGTCACGCCCCTTTATATAATACACGCCGTCACGCCCCTTTATGTAATACACGCAGTCGCGCCCCTTTATCTAATAATCGCGGTCGCGTCCATTTATGTAATATACGGGGTCACGCCCCTTCAGGTAACACACGTGGTCACGCCCCTTTATGTAATATACGTGGTCGCGCCCCTTTATATAATACAATCAGTCGCGCCCCTTTATGTAATACACGTGGTCACGCCCCTTAATATAATACTCGTGGTCGCGCCCCTTTATATAATACAAACAGTCACGCCCCTTTATGTAATACACGTGGTCGCGCCCCTATATGTAATACAAGCAGTCGCGCCCCTTTATGTAATACACGTGGTCACGCCCCTTAATATAATACTCGTGGTCGCGCCCTTTTTTGTAATACAAGCAGTCGCGCCTCTTTATGTAATACACGCGGTCACGCCCCTTTATGTTATACACACGGTCACGCTCCTTTATGTAATACACGCAGTCGCGCCCCTTTATTTAATACACGCGGTCGCGCCCCTTTATGTAATACAAGCAGTCACGCCACTTTATAAAGTACACGCGATCGCGGCCCTTTATGTAATACACGCTCTCACGCCCCTTTATGTAATACACGCGGTCGCGCCCCGTAAGGAATATACGGGGTCACGCCCCTTTATGTAATACACGCAGTCGCGCCACTTTATGTAATACACGCAGTCGCGCCCCTTTATGTAAAACACGTGGTCACGCCCCTTTAAGTAATACGAGCAGTCGCGCCCCTTTATGTAAAACATGTGGTCACGCCCCTTTATGTAATACACGCGGTCGCGCCCCTTTATGAAATACACGCGGTCACGCCACTTTATGTAATACACGCGGTCGCGATCGTTTATGTAATACACATGGTCACGCCCCTTTATGTAATACACGGGGTCGCGCCCCTTTATGTAATACACACGGTCGCGCCCCTTTATGTAATACACGCGGTCGCGCCCCTTTATGTAATACACGCGGTCGCGCCCCTTAAGGAATATACGGGGTCTCGCCCCTTTATATAATACACGCAGTCACGCCACTTTATGTAATACACGTGGTCGCGATCCTTTATGTAATACACGTGGTCACGCACCTTTATGTCATACACGTGGTCACGACCCTGAATGTAATACACGTGGTCGCGCCCTCTTATATAATACACGCGCTCGCGCACCTTTACATAATACACACGGTCACACCCCTTTATGAAATACACGCGGTAACGCCACTTTATATAATACACGCGGTCACGCCCCTTTATGTAATACACGCGGTCACACCCCATTATGAAATACACGCGGTAATGCCACTTTATATAATACACGCGGTAACGCCCCTTTATGTTATACACACGGTCAACCCCTTCATGTAATACACGCAGTCGCGCCCCCTTATATAATACACGAGGTCACGCCCCTTTATGTAATACACGCAGTCGCGTACGTTTTTGTAATACACGTGGTCACGCCACTTTATATAATACACGCGGTCACGCCCCTTTATGTTATGCACACGGTCACGCCACTTTATGTAATACAAGCAGTCGCGCACGTTTATGTAATACAGGCAGTCGCGCCACTTTATGTAATACACACGGTCACGCCCCTTTATGTAATACACGCAGTCGCGCCCCTTTATTTAATACACGCGGTCGCGCCCCTCTATATAACACACGCAGTCACGCCACTTTGTGAAATACACGCGATCGCGGCCCTTAATGTAATACACGTGGCCACGCCCTTTTTTGTATTGCACGCAGTCGCGCCACTTTATGTAATACACGCTTTCACGCCCCTTTATGTAATACACGCGGTCGCGCCCCATAAGGAATATACGGGGTCACCTACCTTTATGTAATACACGCAGTCGCGCCACTTTATGTAATACACGCAGTCGCACCCCTTTTTGTAAAACACGTGGTCACGCCCCTTTATGTAATACACGCGGTCGCGCCCCTTAAGGAATATACGAGGTCACGCCCCTTTATATAATACACGCAGTCACGCCACTTTATGTAATACACGTGGTCGCGATCCTTTATGTAATACACGTGGTCAAGCACCTTTATGTCATACACGTGGTCACGACCCTGTATGTAATACACGTGGTCGCGCCCTCTTATATAATACACGCCCTCGCGCACCTTTACATAATACACACGGTCACACCCCTTTATGAAATACACGCGGTAACGCCACTTTATATAATACACGCGGTCACGCCCCTTTATGTAATACACGCGGTCACACCCCATTATGAAATACACGCGGTAATGCCACTTTATATAATACACGCGGTAACGCCACTTTATGTAATACTCGCGGTCACACCCCTTTATGAAATACACGCGGTAACGCCACTTTATATAATACACGTGGTCACGCTCCTTTATGTAATACACGTAATCACGCCCCTTTATGTAATACACGAGGTCGTGCCCCTTTTTGTAATACACGCGGTAACGCCACTTTATATAATACACAGGGTCATGCCCTTTAAGGTAATAGACGTTGTTACGCCCCTATATATAATACAAGCGGTCACGCCCGTTTATGTAATACAAGCAGTCGCGCCCCGTCCTGTAATACATGTGGTCACGCCACTTTATGTAATATACGTGGTCGCACCCCTTTATATAATACACGCGGTCGCGCACCTTTATGTAATACACGCAGTCGCGCCCCTTTATGTAATACACAAGGTCACACCCCATTATGTAATACAAGCAGTCGCGCCACTTTATATAATACACGCGGTCACGCCCCTTTATGTAATACACGCAGTCGCGCATTTTATATAATACACGCGGTCGGGCACCTTTATGTAATACACGCAGTCGCGCCCCTTTATGTAAAACACGTGGTCACGCCCCTTTATGTAATACACGAGGTCGCACCCCTCTATATAATACACGCGGTCGCGCACCTTTATGTAATACACGCAGTCGCGCCACTTTATGTTATACTTGCAGTCACGCCCCTTAATTTAATACACGCGGTCACGCCCCTTTATGTAATACACGCAGTCCCGCCACTTTATGTAATACACGCAGACACGCCCCTTTATGTAATACACGCGGTCGTGCCCCTTTATATAATACACGCAGTCACGCCCCTTTATGTAATACAAGCAGTCACGCCCCTTTATGTAATACAAGCAGTCGCGCCCCTTTATGTAATACATGTGGTCACGCCTCTTTATGTAATACACACGGTCGCGCCACTTTATGTAATACACGCAGTCGCGCCACTTTATGTAATACACGTAGTCACGCTTCTCTATATAATACACGGAGTCACGCCCCTTTATGTAATACAAGCAGTCACGCCCCTTTATGTAATACACGGGGTCGCACCCCTTTATATAATACACGGGGTCACGCACTTCTATGTATTACACGCAGTCGCGCCCCTTTATGTAAAACACGTGGTCACGCTCCTTTATGTAATACACGGTGTCGCGCCCCTTTATGTACTACAAGCAGTCGCGTCCATTTATGTAATACACGTGGGCTGGCCCCTTTATGTAATACACGCGGTCACGTCCCTTTATGTAATACACGGAGTCGCGCGACTTTATATAATACTCGCGTTCGCGCCACTTTATATATTACACGTGGTCACGCACCTTTATGTAATACACGCAGTCGCGCCCCTATATGTAAAACACGTGGTCACGCTTCTTTCTGATATACACACGGCCACGCCCCTTTATGTAATACAATCAGTCGCGCCCCTTTATGTAATACACGTGGTCACGCCCCTTAATATAATACTCGTGGTCGCGCCCCTTTATCTAATAATCGCGGTCGCGTCCATTTATGTAATATACGGGGTCACGCCCCTTTATATAATACACGCCGTCACGCCCCTTTATGTAATACACGCAGTCGCTCCCCTTTATCTAATAATCGCGGTCGCGTCCATTTATGTAATATACGGGGTAACGCCCCTTCAGGTAACACACGTGGTCACGCCCCTTTATGTAATATACGTGGTCGCGCCCCTTTATATAATACAATCAGTCGCGCCCCTTTATGTAATACACGTGGTCACGCCCCTTAATATAATACTCGTGGTCGCGCCCCTTTATATAATACAAACAGTCACGCCCCTTTATGTAATACACGTGGTCGCGCCCCTATATGTAATACAAGCAGTCGCGCCCCTTTATGTAATACACGTGGTCACGCACCTTAATATAATACTCGTGGTCGCGCCCTTTTTTGTAATACAAGCAGTCGCGCCTCTTTATGTAATACACGCGGTCACGCCCCTTTATGTTATACACACGGTCACGCTCCTTTATGTAATACACGCAGTCGCGCCCCTTTATTTAATACACGCGGTCGCGCCCCTTTATGTAATACAAGCAGTCACGCCACTTTATGAAGTACACGCGATCGCGGCCCTTTATGTAATACACGCTTTCACGCCCCTTTATGTAATACACGCGGTCGCGCCCCGTAAGAAATATACGGGGTCACGCCCCTTTATGTAATACACGCAGTCGCGCCACTTTATGTAATACACGCAGTCGCGCCCCTTTATGTAAAACACGTGGTCACGCCCCTTTAAGTAATACGAGCAGTCGCGCCCCTTTATGTAAAACATGTGGTCACGCCCCTTTATGTAATATACGCGGTCGCGCCCCTTAAGGAATATACGGAGTCACGCCCCTTTATATAATACACGCAGTCACGCCACTTAATGTAATACACGCGGTCGCGATCCTTTATGTAATACACGTGGTCACGCCCCTTTATGTAATACACGGGGTCGCGCCCCTTTATGTAATACACGCGGTCGCGCCCCTTTATGAAATACACGCGGTCACGCCACTTTATGTAATACACGCGGTCGCGATCCTTTATGTAATACACATGGTCACGCCCCTTTATGTAATACACGGGGTCGTGCCCCTTTATGTAATACACGCGGTCGCGCCCCTTTATGTAATACACGCGGTCGCGCCCCTTTATGTAATACACGCAGTCGCGCACCATTTTGTAATACACATGGTCACGCTCCTTTATGTAATACACATCGTCACGCTCCTTTATATAATACACGCGGTCACGCCCCTTTATGAAATACAAGCAGTCGCGCCCCTTTACGTAATACACACGGTCACGCCCCTTTATGTAATACACACGGTCGCGCACCGTTATGTAATACACCTGGTCACGCCCCTTTATGTAATACACGTGGTCACGCCCCTTTTTATAATACACGCGCTCGCGCAACTTTACATAATACATGCAGTTGCGCCCCTTTATGTAATACACGCGGTCACCCCCCTTTATGTAATATACGTAATCACGCCCCTTTATGTAATACACGCGGTCATGCCCTTTCATGTAATACACGTAGTTACGCCCCTATATATAATACAAGCGGTCACGCCCTTTATTAATACAAGCAGTCGCGCCCCGTCCTGTAATACATGAGGTCACGCCCATTTATGTAATACACGCAGTCGCGCCCCGTCCTGTAATACATGTGTTCACGCCTCTTTATGTAATATACGTGGTCGCGCCCCTTTATATAATACACGCGGTCGCGCACCTTTATGTTATACACGCAGTCGCGCCCCTTTATGTAATACACGGGGTCACACCCCTTTATGTAATACAAGCAGTCGCGCCACTTTATATAATACATGCGGTCACGCCCGTTTATGTAATACACGCAGTCGCGCCCCTTTATATAATACACGCGGTCGCGCACTTTTATGTAATACATCCAGTAGCGCCCCTTTATGTAAAACACGTTTTCACGCCCCTTTATGTAATACACGAGGTCGCACCCCTCTATATAATACACGCGGTCGCGCACATTTATGTAATACACGCAGTCGCGCCCCTTTATGTAATACACGGGGTCACGCCCCTTAAGGTAATACACGCAGTCGCGCCACTTTATATAATACACGCGGTCACGCCCCTTTTTATAATACAAGGAGTCGCGCCTCTTTATATAATACACGTGGTCACGCCCCTTTATGTAATACACGCGGTCGCGCCTCTTTATATAATACACGTAGTCACGCCCCTATATATAATACACGGGGTCACACACCATTATTTAATACACGTAGTCACGCCCCTTTATGTAATACACACGGTCACGCCTCTTTATATAATACACGTGGTCACGCCCCTTTATGTAATACACACGGTCACGCCCCTTTATGTAATACACGTAGTCACGCCCCTTTATGTAATACACACGGTCACGCCCCTTAATGTAATACAAGCAGTCGCGCCCCTTTATATAATACACGCGGTCACGCCCCTTTTTGTAATACAAGGAGTCGCGCCTCTTTATATAATACACGTAGTCACGCCCCTTTATATAATACACGGAGTCACGCCCCTTTATGTTATACACGCGGTCACGCCCCTTTATGTAATACACGCAGTCGCGCCCCTTTATTTAATACACGCGGTCGCGCCCCTTTATGTAATACAAGCAGTCACGCCACTTTATGAAGTACACGCGATCGCGGCCCTTTATGTAATACACGCTTTCACGCCCCTTTATGTAATACACGCGGTCGCGCCCCGTAAGGAATATACGGGGTCACGCCCCTTTATGTAATACACGCATTCGCGCCACTTTATGTAATACACGCAGTCGCCCCCTTTATGTAAAACACGTGGTCACGCCCCTTTAAGTAATACGGGCAGTCGCGCCCCTTTATGTAAAACATGTGGTCACGCCCCTTTATGTAATACACGCGGTCGCGCCCCTTAAGGAATATACGGTGTCACGCCCCTTTATATAATACACGCAGTCACGCCACTTAATGTAATACACGCGGTCGCGATCCCTTATGTAATACACGTGGTCACGCCCCTTTATGTAATACACGGGGTCGCGCCCCTTTATGTAATACACGCGGTCGCGCCCCTTTATGAAATACACGCGGTCACGCCACTTTATGTAATACACGCGGTCGCGATCCTTTATGTAATACACATGGTCACGCCCCTTTATGTAATACACGGGGTCGCGCCCCTTTATGTAATACACGCGGTCGCGCCCCTTTATGTAATACACGCAGTCGCGCACCATTTTGTAATACACATGGTCACGCTCCTTTATGTAATACACATCGTCACGCTCCTTTATAAAATACACGCGGTCACGCCCCTTTATGAAATACAAGAAGTCTCACCCCTTTACGTAATACACACGGTCACGCCCCTTTATGTAATACACACTGTCGCGCACCTTTATGTAATACAACTGGTCACGCCCCTTTATGTAATACACGTGGTCGCGCCCCTTTTTATAAAACACGCGCTCGCGCAACTTTACATAATACACGCAGTTGCGCCCCTTTATGTAATACACGCGGTCACACCCCTTTATGTAATATACGTAATCACGCCCCTTTATGTAATACACGCGGTCATGCCCTTTCATGTAATACACGTAGTTACGCCCCTATATATAATACAAGCGGTCACGCCCCTTTATGTAATACAAGCAGTCGCGCCACTTTATATAATACACGCGGTCACGCCCCTTTATGTAATACACGCAGTCGCGCCCCTTTATATAATACACGCGGTCGCGCACCTTTATGTAATACACCCAGTAGCGCCCCTTTATGTAAAACACGTTTTCACGCCCCTTTATGTAATACACGAGGTCACACCCCTCTATATAATACACGCGGTCGCGCACATTTATGTAATACACGCAGTCGCACCCCTTTATGTAATACACGGGGTCACGCCCCTTAACGTAATACACGCAGTCGCGCCACTTTATATAATACACGCGGTAACGCCCCTTTTTGTAATACAAGGAGTCGCGCCTCTTTATATAATACACGTGGTCACGCCCCTTTATGTAATACACGCGGTCGCGCCTCTTTATATAATACACGTAGTCACGCCCCTATATATAATACACGGGGTCACACACCATTATTTAATACACGTAGTCACGCCCCTTTATGTAATACACACGGTCACGCCTTTTTATATAATACACGTGGTCACGCCCCTTTATGTAATACACACGGACACGCCCCTTAATGTAATACAAGCAGTCGCGCCCCTTTATATAATACACGCGGTCACGACCCTTTTTGTAATACAAGGAGTCGCGCCTCTTTATATAATACACGTAGTCACGCCACTTTATATAATACACGGAGTCACGCCCCTTTATGTAATACACGTAGTCAAGCCCCTTTATGTAATACACGTAATCACGCCCCTTTATGTAATACACGCGGTTGCGCCCCTTTAAGTAATACACGGAGTCGCGCCCCTTTTTGTAATACACGTGGTCACGCCCCTTTATGTAATACACGTAGTCAAGCCCCTTTATGTAATACACGCGGTTACGCCCCTTTATGTAATACACGTAGTCAAGCCCCTTTATGTAATACACGGAGTCGCGCCCCTTTATGTAATACACGGAGTCGCGCCCCTTTATGTAATACACGTGGTCACGCCCCTTCATGTAATACACGTAGTCAAGCCCCTTTATGTAATACACGCGGTCACGCCCCTTTATGTAATACACGCGGTTGCGCCTCTTTATGTAATACACGTGGTCTCGCCCCTTTAAGTAATACACGGAGTCGCGCCCCTTTTTGTAATACACGTGGTCACGCCCCTTTATGTAATACACGTAGTCAAGCCCCTTTATGTAATACACGCGGTCACGCCCCATTATGTAATACACGTAGTCAAGCCCCTTTATGTAATACACGCGGTCACGCCCCTTTATGTAATACACGTAGTCAAGCCCCTTTATGTAATACACACGGTCACGCCTCTTTATGTAATACACGTAGTCAAGCCCCTTTATGTAATACACGCGGTCACGCCCCTTTATGTTATACACGCGGTTGCGCCCCTCTATATAATACACGCAGTCACGCCACTTTATGTAATACACGCAGTCGCGCCACTTTATGTAATACAAGCAGTCGCGCCCCTTTATGTTATACACGGGGTCACGCCCCTTAATGTAATACACGGGGTCACGTCCCTTTATGTAATACAAGCAGTTGCGCCCCTTTATGTAATACACGTGGTCGCGCCCCTTTATGTAAAACACGGGGTCACGCCCCTTTATGTAATACACGTGGTCACGCCCCTTTATGTAATACACGTGGTCACGCCAGTAGTGGTTTTTAAGGGATTCAGATCCCTCCACCTCCACATCCTCCACACAAGATGGCGGCAACCCGATATCTCTCGAACTCATGGTTGGATTTTGACAAATGAGGTGTCACTGAACTCGCGCTGATACCCCCTTTCCAATGGACAACATATTTCCACCCCAAAAATAAAACCTACCCCTACTAGGGGGTGAAAATTGTAATTTTTAGAGAATCTCTGTTTCCAATTGCAACATGTGGGAGTTTGAATGCCGATATGGAATGAAACGTTGTTCCACATAAAGTGCATGTGTTTGTTGGGTAGCCACTATGAATTAGCATGCCCACTCGTGGCTTTTGAAGAGGGTGGGGGGAGCGGATCTCTGTGGACGGGTCCTTGTTAACAGGTCATTGATGACAAGTCCTTGTGGACAAGTCCTTGTGGACAAGTCCTTGTGGACGAGTCCTTGTCCCTTTGGACTGATCCCATTGGACGGGTCCCTTTGGCCTGGTTCCTACGGACTAGCCCATGAATTTATTTAAATTATGTCAAAGGGCCTAACTACATTTGTGTGTGTGCTGAATTGACGTTTTTCACCACTACTATAATGAAATAACGATATGAAAGGGAAGTGACGAAATACATGTGAACACGTGTGAAATGACCTTATTACCGTCCTCCTTGTGAAACAAGTCACATCCTGTTTTGCTTCATACGTGAGAAAATGTGAGTTCGAACCCGTGGTCGGATTTTGACCAATGAGGTGTCATTGAACTCGGGCTGATACCCCCTTTCCAATGAACAACATATTTCCACCCCAAAATAAAACCTACCCCTACTAGGGGGTGAAATTGTAATTTTTTTTAGAGAATCTCTCTTTCCAATTGCAAAATGTGAGAGTTTGAATGCCGATATGGAATAAAACGTTGTTCCACACAAGAGATATGTGTTTGGTGGATAGCCACTATGAATTAACATGCTCGTTTTTGTTTTTTACGCATGCCCACTCATAGCTTTTGTAAGAGGGCAGGCTTTTTAAAAGATGGCGGCTGTAGTGTAACCTAACCTAACCCAACCCACGAATGGTGATCAAAAAGTATTTTAAGTGACGCTTGTCGATTGGCAAACCAATAATCAAAGAGGGATATGTCAGGCCTTGAGGTGATAGCCCCTTTTGATTGATCCCTGTTGATTTGTCCCTTTGGACTGGTCTCTGTTGACTAGCCCCTTTTGGACGGGCCCTTTTTGACAGGGGGTCATTTTTGATGGATCCTTTTTGACAGGTGCTTTTCGACGGGTCCCTGTTGACGAGTCATTGCTGACGGGTCCTTGTTGATGAGTCCCTGTGGACGGGTCATTGTTGACGGGTCCCTATTGACAGGTCATTGTTGACAGGTCATTGATGACAGGTCATTGTTGACGGGTCATTGTTGATGGGTCCTTGCTGACAAGTCCCTGTTGATGGGTCCCTGTGGAAGGGTCCCTTTAGACCAGCCCCTTTGGACTGGTCCCTATGGACCGGCCCATGAAATTTATGCAAATTAGTCAAAGGGCCTAACTACATTTGTGTGTAAAGCAGTGTGTTGAACTGACGTTGTTCACCAGTCCTTACTACTACAATTGGATAACGATATGAAAGGAATTGATTAACTAGACATGAGTTAACTACCAACGAAACACTTTGGCGACTCTGCTTGTTATTGACCAATGAGTAGGGTTTTAGAAAAACTGTTTGCTATTTTGGGTTATATACAAAAAATGCTTAGACCTTTTGAGTGAGTATGTTTGCTAAACAAGACATTATACCAGACACGATTAGGATTCTTATGTAGCTCAGACAAGGAAAGAATTTCTACAGAATCTGTTGACATTGAATATAGATTTAGGTATTAGGAAGTCATTTTGAAGGCCTTTGTCTGGAGCGTGGCACTCTATGAAAGTAAAACTTAGACAATTGGTGTAGCAGAAAAGTGGAGAATTGAAGTGTTTGAAATGTGGTGTTACAGGAGAATGATGAAGATTAGATGGGTAAATAGGGTTACTAACAAAGAGGTATTAAGACGAGTGGGGGAGAAGAGATGTATCTGGCGACTGTTAATGAAGTAAAGAGATAGGTTGGTAGAACACGTACTAAGACACCCAAGAATAGCAAACTTAGTTAAGGAAGAAAGGTTCGAGGACGAGAACTGTAGGGGTAGACCAAGTTTAGAATATGTTAAACAGATAGCCTTGAATGTAGGGTGTGGTAGCTATATAGAGATGAAACTATTAGCTCGGGACAGATAGGCGCTGAGATCTGCATCAAACCAGTCAAAGGACTAAAGACTCAAACAACAACATGTAAGTTCACTAAAATAATGTTGTGTAACGGTATATGTTAGTCAACGAACAGTAATGCATTACTAAAACCCATGACACGATACCTAAGAGCTTTTCTAAAATGATTTTAAAATGCCTTTAACCCTATATTGAACACCCAGTTCACAAGACTCATAACTGCAATGTTATGGTAAAACAAAACAAAATCTATATTTCAAAACAAGCAAGTGGTTTAGTCAATGTATACTGGAAAAAGTTTTGTAAACACTCAAGTCCTCAAGACTAATTAAATTAGTAACTGTCAGGTTGACCGAGTGGTTAAGGTGTTTGACTTAAGATCAAATTTTCTGTTTAAGGAAGCAAGGGTTCGAATCCCTTACCTGACATAACTATTGCCTTGACATGGCTTGGCCACACTGCATTATTATGACACTCGGTACACAAACCATAGATATAGTGTATTGTTTAAGGCCACTCTCTTTCTGAACATAGTCAGAGACTGTTGATGGTTAACAATTGTATTAATAGTGGGACATGGGGATAGTAATTAAGAAAAACAGACAATACCCATACAATATTTTTATTAAATTCATTTTATAATAGTTACACACTGAATTCAACTCTTATCTCTTTACCATTGTTCTATATAGATTTTTAAACACAACGCTTGTTGTAGATCCTTTTACAACTTTCTCCAGGTACTCTTGCTCTTAAAAACTGGGGAAGCCGCAATGGTTTTATAAACATAAAACCCTCATCCTCTTCTTTTTCATAATTATCATCATCATCAATATGAATATTATCATCAAAATTATTATAGTCATTGTCACCATCATTATCATCGTCATCATCATCATTCTCAACATCACTAGAACTATCCAATTCCTCTTGTTTGTTTTCCACAGGGACCTCTTGTAGAGTCTGCGTTGCTTTTGATAGTGTTAAGGGTTTTTTGAACGATGGTATTTGTCCTAACATGTCTTTTTGAGGTGATGATGAATGCTTTTTAACAAACAATGCACTATCTTGAGCAGCAATATATTTTTCTTGGACTTGCTTTTTTACCTGGGTTAGAGTATTTTGCGTATTTAAATGTGTATTAATTTGAGATTCACAATGATGTTCTTTTGAAGTAAGTACGTTGGAGTCTTTTGTTTTAATCATTCCTCGACACTCTTTGGATCGTTGTTTTGAACATCGCCAAATAACAGTTCCATCTTTATTGGTTGTTTTTACAATATATGTATATCCTTTATAGAAGACACATGGCTTGCCATGACTGGTTGTTGAGACTTCCATATCAACTAATACATATGAATTAAATTTTAGTAAAGTCACATGAACAATCTTTAGATTACAAGTGATTTACACACACACACACACTTTCCTAAATGTCAAGATTTATGGATGTTGTTTTCCGCCAACAGCTGCTTACTGCGTATCACAAGGCTGGAGACTGGTAGGTGAGACGGTCTTTCACGATGTGAACACTGTAACAGGCAGTAGTCAACTGACAATATTCTTATACCCTAGTCAAGGTTAACAGGTACTTACTGCGTATGACAAGACCGTACACTCGTAGGTTAGACCGTATTTTTTGTTTGTTGCTAAGGATCCCATATATACCCTAGACATGTTAGTTCTGAACACTTAGTGGTTAATTGTATATATTAAATTTAAATACGCAGCTCATACAAGCACGTTTTGCGGATGGGAGGGGTGAGAGGCTGGCAAAAAAGGAAATGTTTTAGTTTAATGAAACGTCATGTCCTAGTAGGCGTGATTTATAGTAGACGCAATTGATAGTAGACGTAATTGATAGTAGGTGTAATCGATACTAGACGTGATTAATAGTAGACGCAATTGATACTAGGCGTGATTGATAGTAGGCGTGATTTGTAGTAAGCGCGATTTGTAGTAGACGCAAATGATAGTAGGCGCGATTGATAGTAGGCGTGATTGATAGTAGACGCGATTGATAGTAGGCGCAATTTGACATGGGCGCGACTCAGATCATTTTTGATATCATAAAGTTACAGTGTCAATGTTTATACAAAGTACAAGGTAGAGGGTATTTTAAGACATAACCTCAGCTCACTTAACATAACCTAACTTTACCTAACCTAACTTTGTCACGTGACATGTTCTACAAGTTTAGACTTGCTTTAAGACTGATTATGACGTCATAGATTGATGGGAGGGGTGAGAGACTGACAAAAAAGGAAATGTTCTGGTTTAATGAAACGTCATGTCCTAGTAGGCGCGATTTATAGTAGACGCAATTGATAGTAGGCGTGATTGATAGTAGACGCAATTGATACTAGGCGTGATTGATAGTAGGCGTGATTTGTAGTAAGCGCATTTCATAGTAGGCTCAATTGATAGTAGATGAAATTGATAGTAGACGTGATTGATAGTAGGCGTGATTGATAGTAGACGTGATTGATATGGACGCGACTTAGATCATTTTTAATATTACAAAGTTACAGTGTCAATGTTTATACAAAGTACAAGGCAGAGAGGGGGTATTTTAAGACTTAACCTCAGCTCACCTTACATAACCTAACTTTACCTAACCTAACTTTGTCACGTGACATGTTCTACAAGTTTAGACTTGCTTTAAGGCTGACTATGACTATGACGTCATAGATTGATGAGAGGGGTGGGAGGCTGACAAAAAAGGAAATGTTTTGCTTTAATGAAAAGTCATGTCCTAGCAGGCGCGATTGGTAGTAGACGCAATTGATAGTAGACGCGATTAATGGAAGGCGCTATTGATAGTAGGTGTGATCAGGTACTTACTGCATATCAAAAGGCTGCACACTCGTGTGTTAGACACTCTATCTTGTTAAGGACCCCCATATATTCCCTATACAAAGCTATACATGTTAGTTCTAATCACTTAGTGGTTATTTGTATTTTAAATTTATATACACAGGTTATACAAGCACGTTTTTTCACACAGTAAAACTTTGTCAAATAGCCACATGCGACACGCAAAGTATGTTTCCGCTATCTAGCGGTGACTATGGAAACTACCTGAACATATCCTAATCTAATCCTAGCTAACTTCACCTGACGTGACCATACCGGTTTGTAAGCAACAACAACAACACACTAAGATTCCATGAATTCCAGAGTACTTTTAGATTAATTATCGACTCTCAATTCTTATAACTATGTCTATCCCACTCTGTCAAAAACACGATATATTTTTTTAAAATTTTTGCTTGATGTCAATACTAAAGTGATAATGGGTTTTCCGATCCTATCACTATAAATTCATTACCCCCACTCTTATCTCGGTCTCGACAACAACCATGCCTATTTTTATTATGTCAGATGATGTAATGTTCGAGTGCAAAGTGGGTGTAAAAGTGAGTGCAAAGTGAGTGCAAAAGTGAGTGCAAAGTAAGTGTAAAAGTAGTTGTAAAAGTGAGTGCAAAGTGAGTGCAAAAGTGAGTGCAAAAGTGGGGTGTTAAAGTGGTACCCTATTTGTAATGGCTTATTTGACAAGTTATTTTGTGGTACCCTATTCGTAATGGCTTATTTCACAAGTTGTTTTTGTCAATGTATTTAGAGGATATTTCTCTTGTTCATGGAAAGTATCTCAGCCCTTTTTATGATAGCATAATGCTTACCGTCATGTTTGTAAGCAACAACAACACACTAAAATTCCAAGAATCCAAACTACTCTAAGGTTAATGATGGTCTCTCAACTCCATTCCACGCCTAGTCAAAAACATTAAACATTTCAAATTTTTCAAAAAAGGTAAATTGAGAAAGTAGGCTATATATTTAAACTAAAAAATCATATGCTAACTCCAACACCTACGTCTATCCCATTCTCAGTCAAAAAATATATATATTCTTTAAATTTTCCAAAAAATATTTGGAAAGTAGGCTATAATTTGAAAACTAATCATCCTAAAAAGTCATATATAGACTCAAACCAATGGCTTTTATGTCCTAAATCGTTAGAACAAAACATGGAATTTGACATTTTTCCAAATATTGATCATTTTTAAAAATGGGCTATATTTTGTAAACTATGAATTACACAAAAAATGTGTTTGACATAAAAATGACAGGTATTTACCCCCTCTACCCACAAACCAAGTCCCAGGTCTCTGGGACAAAATCCAAAAAGGTTCAATTTTGAAAGTAGACGATATTTTGAAAACTAATCATTCTAAAAAGTCATATATAGACTCAAACAAATGTCCTTTAAGTCCCTTACCGTTAGAACAAAACTTAACATTTTTTTCATTAAAAAAAAAGTCCAATTTTCAAAATTGCCTATATTTTGGAAACTAAGAATTAGTTCCAAAATGGCGGTCGTAGCTTAACTCAACCTAACCTAACCCTACGAGGTGTGATCAAAAAGTTCCAAAATGGCTGCCGTAGCTTAACTTAACCTTTGATTGATCCCTGTTGATTGACCCCTTTTGATTGATCTCTGTTGATGTATCCCTTTGGACTGGTCCCTGTTGACTAGCCCCTTTGGACGGGTCTTTTTTAAAGGGGGAGTCATTTTCTTACGGGTCCCGGAGGACGGGTCCTTGTTGACGGGTCCCTGTGGGCGGTTCCTTTGGACTGATCCTTATGGACTGGCCCGTGCATTTTATCCAAATTATATCAAAGGGGCCCGCCCACAGGGACCCGTCAACAAGGACCCGTCCTCCGGGACCCGTAAAAAAATGACTCCCCCTTTAAAAAAGACCCGTCCAAAGGGGCTAGTCAACAGGGACCAGTCCAAAGGGATACATCAACAGAGATCAATCAATAGGGGTCAATCAACAGGGATCAATCAAAGGTTAAGTTAAGCTACGGCAGCCATTTTGGAACTTTTTGATCACACCTCGTAGGGTTAGGTTAGGTTGAGTTAAGCTACGACCGCCATTTTGGAACTAATTCTTAGTTTCCAAAATATAGGCAATTTTGAAAATTGGACTTTTTTTTGAAAAAATGAAAAAAATGTTAAGTTTTGTTCTAACGTTAAGGGACTTAAAGGACATTTGTTTGAGTCTATATATGACTTTTTAGAATGATTAGTTTTCAAAATATCGTCTACTTTCAAAATTGAACCTTTTTGGATTTTGTCTCAGACACCTGGGACTTGGTTTGTGGGTAGAGGGGGTAAATACCTGTCATTTTTATGTCAAACACATTTTTTGTGTAATTCATAGTTTACAAAATATAGCCCATTTTTAAAAATGATCAATATTTGGAAAAATGTCAAATTCCATGTTTTGTTCTAACGATTAAGGACATAAAAGCCATTGGTTTGAGTCTATATATGACTTTTTAGGATGATTAGTTTTCAAATTATAGCCTACTTTCCAAATATTTTTTGGAAAATTTAAAGAATATATATATTTTTTGACTGAGAATGGGATAGACGTAGGTGTTGGAGTTAGCATATGATTTTTTAGTTTAAATATATAGCCTACTTTCTCAATTTACCTTTTTTGAAAAATTTGAAATGTATAATGTTTTTGACTAGGCGTGGAATGGAGTTGAGAGACCATCATTAATCTTAGAGTAGTTTGGATTCTTGGAATTTTAGTGTGTTGTTGTTGCTTACAAACATGACGGTAAGCATTATACTATCATAAAAAGGGCTGAGATACTTTCCATGAACAAGAGAAATATCCTCTAAATACATTGACAAAAACAACTTGTGAAATAAGCCATTACGAATAGGGTACCACAAAATAACTTGTCAAATAAGCCATTACAAATAGGGTACCACTTTTACACCCCACTTTTGCACTCACTTTTGCACTCACTTTGCACTCACTTTTACAACTACTTTTACACTTACTTTGCACTCACTTTGCACTCACTTTTACACCCACTTTGCACTCGAACATTACATCATCTGACATAATAAAACTAGGCATGGTTGTTGTCGAGACCGAGATAAGAGTGGGGGTAATGAATTTATAGTGATAGGATCGGAAAACCCATTATCACTTTAGTATTGACATCAAGCAAAAATTTTAAAAAAATATATCGTGTTTTTGACAGAGTGGGATGGACATAGTTATAAGAGTTGAGGGTCGATAATTAATCTAAAAGTACTCTGGAATTCATGGAATCTTAGTGTGTTGTTGTTGTTGCTTACAAACCGGTATGGTCACGTCAGGTGAAGTTAGCTAGGATTAGATTAGGATATGTTCAGGTAGTTTCCATAGTCACCGCTAGATAGCGGAAACATACTTTGCGTGTCGCATGTGGCTATTTGACAAAGTTTTACTGTGTGAAAAAACGTGCTTGTATAACCTGTGTATATAAATTTAAAATACAAATAACCACTAAGTGTTTAGAACTAACATGTATAGCCTTGTATAGGGAATATATAGGGGTCCTTAACAAGATAGAGTGTCTAACACACGAGTGTACAGCCTTTTGATATGCAGTAAGTACCTGATCACACCTACTATCAATTGCACCTACCATTAATCGCGTCTACTATCAATTGCGTCTACTACCAATCGCGCCTGCTAGGACATGACTTTTCATTAAACCAAAACATTTCCTTTTTTTGTCAGCCTCCCACCCCTTTCATCAATCTATGACGTCATAGTCATAGTCAGCCTTAAGGCAAGTCTAAACTTGTAGAACATGTCACGTGACAAAGTTAGGTTAGGTAAAGTTAGGTTATGTAAGGTGAGCTGAGATTAAGTCTTAAAATACCCCCTCTCTGCCTTGTACTTTGTATAAACATTGACACTGTGACTTTGTAATATCAAAAATGATCTAAGTCGCGTCCATATCAATCACGTCTACTATCAATCTCGCCTACTATCAATCACGTCTACTATCAATTGCATCTACTATCAATTGAGCCTACTATGAAATGCGCTTACTACAAATCACGCCTACTATCAATCACGCCTAGTATCAATTGCGTCTACTATCAATCACGCCTACTATCATTTGCGTCTACTATAAATCGCGCTCATGTCAAATCGCGCCTACTACCAATTACACCTACTATCAATCGCGCCTACTATCAATTGCGTCTACTATAAATCTCGCCCATGTCTAATTACGCCTACTATCAATCGCGCCTACTATCTTTCGCGTCTACTATAAATCGCGCTCATGTCAAATCACGCCTACTATCAATCACGTCTACTATCCATTGCGTCTACTATTAATCGCGCCTACTATCAATTGCGTCTACTATAAATCGCGCCTACTAGGACATGACGTTTCATTAAACCAGAACATTTCCTTTTTTGTCAGCCTCTCACCCCTCCCATCAATCTATGACGTCATAATCAGTCTTAAAGCAAGTCTAAACTTGTAGAACATGTCACGTGACAAAGTTAGGTTAGGTAAAGTTAGGTTATGTTAAGTGAGCTGAGGTTATGTCTTAAAATACCCTCTACCTTGTACTTTGTATAAACATTGACACTGTAACTTTATGATATCAAAATTGGTCTGAGTCGCGCCCATGTCAAATTGCGCCTACTATCAATCGCGTCTACTATCAATCACGCCTACTATCAATCGCGCCTACTATCATTTGCGTCTACTACAAATCGCGCTTACTACAAATCACGCCTACTATCAATCACGCCTAGTATCAATTGCGTCTACTATTAATCACGTCTAGTATCGATTACACCTACTATCAATTACGTCTACTATCAATTGCGTCTACTATAAATCACGCCTACTAGGACATGACGTTTCATTAAACTAAAACATTTCCTTTTTTTCCAGCCTCTCACCCCTCCCATCCGCAAAACGTGCTTGTATGAGCTGTGTATTTAAATTCAATATATACAATTAACCACTAAGTGTTCAGAACTAACATGTCTAGGGTATATATGGGATCCTTAGCAACAAACAAAAAATACGGTCTAACCTACGAGTGTACGGTCTTGTCATACGCAGTAAGTACCTGTTAACCTTGACTAGGGTATAAGAATATTGTCAGTTGACTACTGCCTGTTACAGTGTTCACATCGTGAAAGACCGTCTCACCTACCAGTCTCCAGCCTTGTCATATGCAGTAAGCAGCTGTTGGCGGAAAACAACATCCATAAATCTTGACATTTAGGAAAGTGTGTGTGTGTGTGTAAATCACTTGTAATCTAAAGATTGTTCATGTGACTTTACTAAAATTTAATTCATATGTATTAGTTGATATGGAAGTCTCAACAACCAGTCATGGCAAGCCATGTGTCTTCTATAAAGGATATACATATATTGTAAAAACAACCAATAAAGATGGAACTGTTATTTGGCGATGTTCAAAACAACGATCCAAAGAGTGTCGAGGAATGATTAAAACAAAAGACTCCAACGTACTTACTTCAAAAGAACATCATTGTGAATCTCAAATTAATACACATTTAAATACGCAAAATACTCTAACCCAGGTAAAAAAGCAAGTCCAAGAAAAATATATTGCTGCTCAAGATAGTGCATTGTTTGTTAAAAAGCATTCATCATCACCTCAAAAAGACATGTTAGGACAAATACCATCGTTCAAAAAACCCTTAACACTATCAAAAGCAACGCAGACTCTACAAGAGGTCCCTGTGGAAAACAAACAAGAGGAATTGGATAGTTCTAGTGATGTTGAGAATGATGATGATGATGATAATGATGGTGACAATGACTATAATAATTTTGATGATAATATTCATAATGATGTTGATGATAATTATGAAAAAGAAGAGGATGAGGGTTCTATGTTTATAAAACCATTGCGGCTTCCACAGTTTTTAAGAGCAAGAGTACCTGGAGAAAGTTGTAAAAGGATCTACAACAAGCGTTGTGTTTAAAAATCTATATAGAACAATGGTAAAGAGATAGACTTGAATTCAGTGTGTAACTATTATAAAATGAATTTAATAAAAATATTGTATGGGTATTGTCTGTTTTTCTTAATTACTATCCCCATGTCCCACTATTAATACAATTGTTAACCATCAACAGTCTCTGACTATGTTCAGAAAGAGAGTGGCCTTAAACAATACACTATATCTATGGTTTGTGTACCGAGTGTCATAATAATGCAGTGTGGCCAAGCCATGTCAAGGCAATAGTTATGTCAGGTAAGGGATTCGAACCCTTGCTTCCTTATACAGAAAATTTGATCTTAAGTCAAACACCTTAACCACTCGGTCAACCTGACAGTTACTAATTTAATTAGTCTTGAGGACTTGAGTGTTTACAAAACTTTTTCCAGTATACATTGACTAAACCACTTGCTTGTTTTGAAATATAGATTTTGTTTTGTTTTACCATAACATTGCAGTTATGAGTCTTGTGAACTGGGTGTTCAATATAGGGTTAAAGGCATTTTAAAATCATTTTAGAAAAGCTCTTAGGTATCGTGTCATGGGTTTTAGTAATGCATTACTGTTCGTTGACTAACATATACCGTTACACAACATTATTTTAGTGAACTTACATGTTGTTGTTTGAGTCTTTAGTCCTTTGACTGGTTTGATGCAGATCTCAGCGCCTATCTGTCCCGAGCTAATAGTTTCATCTCTATATAGCTACCACACCCTACATTCAAGGCTATCTGTTTAACATATTCTAAACTTGGTCTACCCCTACAGTTCTCGTCCTCGAACCTTTCTTCCTTAACTAAGTTTGCTATTCTTGGGTGTCTTAGTACGTGTTCTACCAACCTATCTCTTTACTTCATTAACAGTCGCCAGATACATCTCTTCTCCCCCACTCGTCTTAATACCTCTTTGTTAGTAACCCTATTTACCCATCTAATCTTCATCATTCTCCTGTAACACCACATTTCAAACACTTCAATTCTCCACTTTTCTGCTACACCAATTGTCTAAGTTTTACTTTCATAGAGTGCCACGCTCCAGACAAAGGCCTTCAAAATGACTTCCTAATACCTAAATCTATATTCAATGTCAACAGATTCTGTAGAAATTCTTTCCTTGTCTGAGCTACATAAGAATCCTAATCGTGTCTGGTATCATGTCTTGTTTAGCAAACATAGTCACTCAAAAGGTCTAAGCATTCTTTGTATATAACCCAAAATAGCAAACAGTTTTTCTAAAACCCTACTCATTGGTCAATAACAAGCAGAGTCGCCAAAGTGTTTCGTTGGTAGTTAACTCATGTCTAGTTAATCGATTCCTTTCATATCGTTATCCAATTGTAGTAGTAAGGACTGGTGAACAACGTCAGTTCAACACACTGCTTTACACACAAATGTACTTAGGCCCTTTGACATAATTTGGATAAATTTCATGGGCCGGTCCATAGGGACCAGTCCAAAGGGGCCGGTCTAAAGGGACCCTTCCACAGGGACCCATCAACAGGGACTTGTCAGCATGGACCCATCAACAATGACCCGTCAACAATGACCTGTCATCAATGACCTGTCAACAATGACCTGTCAATAGGGACCCGTCAACAATGACCCGTCCACAGGGACTCATCAACAAGGACCCGTCAGCAATGACTCGTCAACAGGGACCCGTCGAAAAGCACCTGTCAAAAAGGATCCATCAAAAATGACCCCCTGTCAAAAAGGGCCCGTCCAAAAGGGGCTAGTCAACAGAGACCAGTCCAAAGGGACAAATCAACAGAGATCAATCAACAGGGATCAATCAAAAGGGGCTATCACCTCAAGGCCTGGCATATCCCCCTTTGATTATTGGTTTGCCAATCGACAAGCGTCACTTAAAATACTCTTTGATCACAATTCGTGGGTTGGGTTAGGTTAGGTTACACTACAGCCGCCATCTTTCAAAAAGCCCGCCCTCTTACAAAAGTTATGAGTGGGCATGCGTAAAAAACAAAAAACAAAAACAAGCATGTTAATTCATAGTGGCTATCCACCAAACACATGTCTCTTGTGTGGAACAACGTTTTATTCCATATCGGCATTCAAACTCTCACATGTTGCAATTGGAAAGAGAGATTCTCTAAAAAAATTACAATTTCACCCCCTAGTAGGGGTAGGTTTTTTTTGGGGTAGAAATATGTTGTTCATTGGAAAGGGGGTATCAGCCCGAGTTCAATGACACCTCATTCGTCAAAATCCGACCACGGGTTCGAACTCACATTTTCTCACGTATGAAGCAAAACAGGATGTGACTTGTTTCACAAGGAGGACGGTAATAAGGTCATATCACACGTGTTCACATGTATTTCGTCACTTTCCTTTCATATCGTTATTTCATTATAGTAGTGGTGAACAACGTCAATTCAACACACACACAAATGTAGTTAGGACCTTTGACATAATTTAAATAAATTCATGGGCTAGTCCGTAGGAACCAGGCCAAAGGGACCCGTCCAAAGGGATAAGTCCAAAGGGACAAGGACTCGTCCACAAGGACTCGTCCACAAGGACTTGTCCACAAGGACTTGTCATCAATGACCTGTCAACAAGGACCCGTCCACAGAGATCCGCTCCCCCCACCCTCTTCAAAAGCCACGAGTGGGCATGCTAATTCATAGTGGCTACGCACCGAACACATGCACTTTATGTGGAACAACGTTTCATTCCATATCGGCATTCAAACTCTCACATGTTGCAATTGGAATCAGAGATTTTCTAAAAAATTACAATTTTCACCCCCTAGTAGGGGTAGGTTTTATTTTTGGGGTGGAAATATGTTGTCCATTGGAAAGGGGGTATCAGCCCGAGTTCAATGACACCTCATTTGTCAAAATCCAACCATGGGTTCGAGAGATATCGGGTTGCCGCCATCTTGTGTGGAGGATGTGGAGGTGGAGGGATCTGAATCCCTCAAAAACCACTACTCACGCCCCTTTAAGTAATACACGCGGTCGCACCACTTTATGTAATACAAGCAGTCGCGCCCCTTTATGTAATACACGCGGTCGTGCCCCTTTATGTAATACACGCGGTCGTGCCCCTTTATGTAATACACGTGGTCACGCCCCTTTATGCAATACACGCGGTCGCGCCACTATATGTGATACACGCGGTCGTGCCCCTTTATGTAATACACGCGGTCACCCCCCTTTATGTAATATACGTAATCACGCCCCTTTATGTAATACACGCGGTCATGCCCTTTCATGTAATACACGTAGTTACGCCCCTATATATAATACAAGCGGTCACGCCCTTTATTATTACAAGCAGTCGCGCCCCGTCCTGTAATACATGAGGTCACGCCCATTTATGTAATACACGCAGTCGCGCCCCGTCCTGTAATACATGTGGTCACGCCTCTTTATGTAATATACGTGGTCACGCCCCTTTATATAATACACGCGGTCGCGCACCTTTATGTTATACACGCAGTCGCGCCCCTTTATGTAATACACGGGGTCACACCCCTTTATGTAATACAAGCAGTCGCGCCACTTTATATAATACATGCGGTCATGCCCCTTTATGTAATACACGCAGTCGCGCCCCTTTATATAATACACGCGGTCGCGCACCTTTATTTAATACATCCAGTAGCGCCCCTTTATGTAAAACACGTTTCCACGCCCCTTTATGTAATACACGAGGTCGCACCCCTCTATATAATACACGCTGTCGCGCACATTTATGTAATACACGCAGTCGCGCCCCTTTATGTAATACACGGGGTCACGCCCCTTAAGGTAATACACGCAGTCGCGCCACTTTATATAATACACGCGGTCACGCCCCTTTTTGTAATACAAGGAGTCGCGCCTCTTTATATAATACACGTGGTCACGCCCCTTTATGTAATACACGCGGTCGCGCCTCTTTATATAATACACGTAGTCACGCCCCTATATATAATACACGGGGTCACACACCATTATTTAATACACGTAGTCACGCCCCTTTATGTAATACACACGGTCACGCCTCTTTATATAATACACGTGGTCACGCCCCTTTATGTTATACACACGGTCACGCCCCTTTATGTAATACACGTAGTCACGCCCCTTTATGTAATACACACGGTCACGCCCCTTAATGTAATACAAGCAGTCGCGCCCCTTTATATAATACACGCGGTCACGCCCCTTTTTGTAATACAAGGAGTCGCGCCTCTTTATATAATACACGTAGTCACGCCCCTTTATATAATACACGGAGTCACGCCCCTTTATGTAATACACGCGGTCACGCCCCTTTATGTAATACACGCAGTCGCGCCCCTTTATTTAATACACGCGGTCGCGCCCCTTTATGTAATACAAGCAGTCACGCCACTTTATGAAGTACACGCGATCGCGGCCCTTTATGTAATACACGCTTTCACGCCCCTTTATGTAATACACGCGGTCGCGCCCCGTAAGGAATATACGGGGTCACGCCCCTTTATGTAATACACGCAGTCGCGCCACTTTATTTAATACACGCAGTCGCGCCCCTTTATGTAAAACACGTGGTCACGCCCCTTTAAGTAATACGGGCAGTCGCGCCCCTTTATGTAAAACATGTGGTCACGCCCCTTTATGTAATACACGCGGTCGCGCCCCTTAAGGAATATACGGTGTCACGCCCCTTTATAAAATACACGCAGTCACGCCACTTTATGTAATACACGCGGTCGCGATCCTTTATGTAATACACGTGGTCACGCCCCTTTATGTAATACACGGGGTCGCGCCCCTTTATGTAATACACGCGGTCGCGCCCCTTTATGAAATACACGCGGTCACGCCACTTTATGTAATACACGCAGTCGCGCCACTTTATGTTATACTTGCAGTCACGCCCCTTTATTTAATACACGCGGTCACGCCCCTTTATGTAATACACGCAGTCCCGCCACTTTATGTAATACACGCAGACACGCCCCTTTATGTAATTCACGCGGTCGTGCCCCTTTATATAATACACGCAGTCACGCCCCTTTATGTAATACAAGCAGTCACGCCCCTTTATGTAATACAAGCAGTCGCGCCCCTTTATGTAATACATGTGGTCACGCCTCTTTATGTAATACACACGGTCGCGCCACTTTATGTAATACACGCAGTCGCGCCACTTTATGTAATACACGTAGTCACGCTTCTCTATATAATACAAGGAGTCACGCCCCTTTATGTAATACAAGCAGTCACGCCCCTTTATGTAATACACGGGGTCGCACCCCTTTATATAATACACGGGGTCACGCACTTTTATGTATTACACGCAGTCGCGCCCCTTTATGTAAAACACGTGGTCACGCTCCTTTATGTAATACACGGGGTCGCGCCCCTTTATGTACTACAAGCAGTCGCGTCCATTTATGTAATACACGTGGGCTGGCCCCTTTATGTAATACACGCCGTCACGTCCCTTTATGTAATACACGGAGTCGCGCGACTTTATATAATACTCGCGTTCGCGCCACTTTATATATTACACGTGGTCACGCACCTTTATGTAATACAGGCAGTCGCGCCCCTATATGTAAAACACGTGGTCACGCCTCTTTCTGATATACACACGGCCACGCCCCTTTATGTAATACAATCAGTCGCGCCCATTTATATAATACACGCCGTCACGCCCCTTTATGTAATACACGCAGTCGCGCACCTTTATCTAATAATCGCGGTCGCGTCCATTTATGTAATATACGGGGTCACGCCCCTTCAGGTAACACACGTGGTCACGCCCCTTTATGTAATATACGTGGTCGCTCCCCTTTATATAATACAAACAGTCACGCCCCTTTATGTAATACACGTGGTCACGCCCCTTAATATAATACTCGTGGTCGCGCCCTTTTTTGTAATACAAGCAGTCGAGCCTCTTTATGTAATACACGCGGTCACGCCCCTTTATGTTATACACACGGTCACGCTCCTTTATGTAATACACGCAGTCGCGCCCCTTTATTTAATACACGCGGTCGCGCCCCTTTATGTAATACAAGCAGTCACGCCACTTTATGAAGTACACGCGATCGCGGCCCTTTATGTAATACACGCTTTCACGCCCCTTTATGTAATACACGCGGTCGCGCCCCGTAAGGAATATACGGGGTCACGCCCCTTTATGTAATACACGCAGTCGCGCCACTTTATGTAATACACGCAGTCGCGCCCCTTTATGTAAAACACGTGGTCACGCCCCTTTAAGTAATACGAGCAGTCGCGCCCCTTTATGTAAAACATGTGGTCACGCCCCTTTATGTAATACACGCGGTCGCGCCCCTTAAGGAATATACGGAGTCACGCCCCTTTATATAATACACGCAGTCACGCCACTTTATGTAATACACGCGGTCGCGATCCTTTATGTAATACACGTGGTCACGCCCCTTTATGTAATACACGGGGTCGCGCCCCTTTATGTAATACACGCGGTCGCGCCCCTTTATGAAATACACGCGGTCACGCCACTTTATGTAATACACGCGGTCGCGATCGTTTATGTAATACACATGGTCACGCCCCTTTATGTAATACACGGGGTCGCGCCCCTTTATGTAATACACACGGTCGCGCCCCTTTATGTAATACACGCAGTCGCGTCCCTTTATGTAATACACGCGGTCGCGCCCCTTAAGGAATATACGGGGTCTCGCCCCTTTATATAATACACGCAGTCACGCCACTTTATGTAATACACGTGGTCGCGATCCTTTATGTAATACACGTGGTCACGCACCTTTATGTCATACACGTGGTCACGACCCTGTATGTAATACAAGTGGTCGCGCCCTCTTATATAATACATGCGCTCGCGCACCTTTACATAATACACACGGTCACACCCCTTTATGAAATACACGCGGTAACGCCACTTTATATAATACACGCGGTCACGCCCCTTTATGTAATACACGCGGTCACACCCCATTATGAAATACACGCGGTAATGCCACTTTATATAATACACGCGGTAACGCCCCTTTATGTTATACACACGGTCAACCCCTTCATGTAATACACGCAGTCGCGCCCCCTTATATAATACACGAGGTCACGCCCCTTTATGTAATACACGCAGTCGCGTACGTTTTTGTAATACACGTGGTCACGCCCCTTTATATAATACACGCGGTCACGCCCCTTTATGTTATGCACACGGTCACGCCACTTTATGTAATACAAGCAGTCGCGCACGTTTATGTAATACAGGCAGTCGCGCCACTTTATGTAATACACACGGTCACGCCCCTTTATGTAATACACGCAGTCGCGCCCCTTTATTTAATACACGCGGTCGCGCCCCTCTATATAACACACGCAGTCACGCCACTTTGTGAAATACACGCGATCGCGGCCCTTAATGTAATACACGTGGCCACGCCCTTTTTTGTATTGCACGCAGTCGCGCCACTTTATGTAATACACGCTTTCACGCCCCTTTATGTAATACACGCGGTCGCGCCCCATAAGGAATATACGGGGTCACGCACCTTTATGTAATACACGCAGTCGCGCCACTTTATGTAATACACGCAGTCGCACCCCTTTTTGTAAAACACGTGGTCACGCCCCTTTATGTAATACACGCGGTCGCGCCCCTTAAGGAATATACGAGGTCACGCCCCTTTATATAATACTCGCAGTCACGCCACTTTATGTAATACACGTGGTCGCGATCCTTTATGTAATACACGTGGTCAAGCACCTTTATGTCATACACGTGGTCACGACCCTGTATGTAATACACGTGGTCGCGCCCTCTTATATAATACACGCCCTCGCGCACCTTTACATAATACACACGGTCACACCCCTTTATGAAATACACGCGGTAACGCCACTTTATATAATACACGCGGTCACGCCCCTTTATGTAATACACGCGGTCACACCCCATTATGAAATACACGCGGTAATGCCACTTTATATAATACACGCGGTAACGCCACTTTATGTAATACTCGCGGTCACACCCCTTTATGAAATACACGCGGTATCGCCACTTTATATAATACACGTGGTCACGCTCCTTTATGTAATACACGTAATCACGCCCCTTTATGTAATACACGAGGTCGCGCCCCTTTTTGTAATACACGCGGTAACGCCACTTTATATAATACACAGGGTCATGCCCCTTAAGGTAATAGACGTTGTTACGCCCCTATATATAATACAAGCGGTCACGCCCGTTTATGTAATACAAGCAGTCGCGCCCCGTCCTGTAATACATGTGGTCACGCCACTTTATGTAATACACGCAGTCGCGCCCCTTTATTTAATACACGCGGTCGCGCCCCTTTATGTAATACAAGCAGTCACGCCACTTTATGAAGTACACGCGATCGCGGCCCTTTATGTAATACACGCTTTCACGCCCCTTTATGTAATACACGCGGTCGCGCCCCGTAAGGAATATACGGGGTCACGCCCCTTTATGTAATACACGCAGTCGCGCCACTTTATGTAATACACGCAGTCGCGCCCCTTTATGTAAAACACGTGGTCACGCCCCTTTAAGTAATACGGGCAGTCGCGCCCCTTTATGTAAAACATGTGGTCACGCCCCTTTATGTAATACACGCGGTCGCGCCCCTTAAGGAATATACGGTGTCACGCCCCTTTATATAATACACGCAGTCACGCCACTTTATGTAATACACGCGGTCGCGATCCTTTATGTAATACACGTGGTCACGCCCCTTTATGTAATACACGGGGTCGCGCCCCTTTATGTAATACACGCGGTCGCGCCCCTTTATGAAATACACGCGGTCACGCCACTTTATGTAATACACGCAGTCGCGCCACTTTATGTTATACTTGCAGTCACGCCCCTTTATTTAATACACGCGGTCACGCCCCTTTATGTAATACACGCAGTCCCGCCACTTTATGTAATACACGCAGACACGCCCCTTTATGTAATTCACGCGGTCGTGCCCCTTTATATAATACACGCAGTCACGCCCCTTTATGTAATACAAGCAGTCACGCCCCTTTATGTAATACAAGCAGTCGCGCCCCTTTATGTAATACATGTGGTCACGCCTCTTTATGTAATACACACTGTCGCGCCACTTTATGTAATACACGCAGTCGCGCCACTTTATGTAATACACGCAGTCGCGCCCCTTTATGTAAAACACGTGGTCACGCCCCTTTAAGTAATACGGGCAGTCGCGCCCCTTTATGTAAAACATGTGGTCACGCCCCTTTATGTAATACACGCGGTCGCGCCCCTTAAGGAATATACGGTGTCACGCCCCTTTATATAATACACGCAGTCACGCCACTTTATGTAATACACGCGGTCGCGATCCTTTATGTAATACACGTGGTCACGCCCCTTTATGTAATACACGGGGTCGCGCCCCTTTATGTAATACACGCGGTCGCGCCCCTTTATGAAATACACGCGGTCACGCCACTTTATGTAATACACGCAGTCGCGCCACTTTATGTTATACTTGCAGTCACGCCCCTTTATTTAATACACGCGGTCACGCCCCTTTATGTAATACACGCAGTCCCGCCACTTTATGTAATACACGCAGACACGCCCCTTTATGTAATTCACGCGGTCGTGCCCCTTTATATAATACACGCAGTCACGCCCCTTTATGTAATACAAGCAGTCACGCCCCTTTATGTAATACAAGCAGTCGCGCCCCTTTATGTAATACATGTGGTCACGCCTCTTTATGTAATACACACTGTCGCGCCACTTTATGTAATACACGCAGTCGCGCCACTTTATGTAATACACGTAGTCACGCTTCTCTATATAATACACGGAGTCACGCCCCTTTATGTAATACAAGCAGTAACGCCCCTTTATGTAATACACGGGGTCGCACCCCTTTATATAATACACGGGGTCACGCACTTTTATGTATTACACGCAGTCGCGCCCCTTTATGTAAAACACGTGGTCACGCTCCTTTATGTAATACACGGGGTCGCGCCCCTTTATGTACTACAAGCAGTCGCGTCCATTTATGTAATACACGTGGGCTGGCCCCTTTATGTAATACACGCGGTCACGTCCCTTTATGTAATACACGGAGTCGCGCGACTTTATATAATACTCGCGTTCGCGCCACTTTATATATTACACGTGGTCACGCACCTTTATGTAATACAGGCAGTCGCGCCCCTATATGTAAAACACGTGGTCACGCCTCTTTCTGATATACACACGGCCACGCCCCTTTATGTAATACAATCAGTCGCGCCCCTTTATATAATACACGCCGTCACGCCCCTTTATGTAATACACGCAGTCGCGCACCTTTATCTAATAATCGCGGTCGCGTCCATTTATGTAATATACGGGGTCACGCCCCTTCAGGTAACACACGTGGTCACGCCCCTTTATGTAATATACGTGGTCGCGCCCCTTTATATAATACAAACAGTCACGCCCCTTTATGTAATACACGTGGTCACGCCCCTTAATATAATACTCGTGGTCGCGCCCTTTTTTGTAATACAAGCAGTCGCGCCTCTTTATGTAATACACGCGGTCACGCCCCTTTATGTTATACACACGGTCACGCTCCTTTATGTAATACACGCAGTCGCGCCCCTTTATTTAATACACGCGGTCGCGCCCCTTTATGTAATACAAGCAGTCACGCCACTTTATGAAGTACACGCGATCGCGGCCCTTTATGTAATACACGCTTTCACGCCCCTTTATGTAATACACGCGGTCGCGCCCCGTAAGGAATATACGGGGTCACGCCCCTTTATATAATACACGCAGTCGCGCCACTTTATGTAATACACGCAGTCGCGCCCCTTTATGTAAAACACGTGGTCACGCCCCTTTAAGTAATACGAGCAGTCGCGCCCCTTTATGTAAAACATGTGGTCACGCCCCTTTATGTAATACACGCGGTCGCGCCCCTTAAGGAATATACGGAGTCACGCCCCTTTATATAATACACGCAGTCACGCCACTTTATGTAATACACGCGGTCGCGATCCATTATGTAATACACGTGGTCACGCCCCTTTATGTAATACACGCGGTCGCGCCCCTTTATGAAATACACGCGGTCACGCCACTTTATGTAATACACGCGGTCGCGATCGTTTATGTAATACACATGGTCACGCCCCTTTATGTAATACACGGGGTCGCGCCCCTTTATGTAATACACACGGTCGCGCCCCTTTATGTAATACACGCGGTCGCGCCCCTTTATGTAATACACGCGGTCGCGCCCCTTAAGGAATATACGGGGTCTCGCCCCTTTATATAATACACGCAGTCACGCCACTTTATGTAATACACGTGGTCGCGATCCTTTATGTAATACACGTGGTCACGCACCTTTATGTCATACACGTGGTCACGACCCTGTATGTAATACACGTGGTCGCGCCCTCTTATATAATACACGCGCTCGCGCACCTTTACATAATACACACGGTCACACCCCTTTATGAAATACACGCGGTAACGCCACTTTATATAATACACGCGGTCACGCCCCTTTATGTAATACACGCGGTCACACCCCATTATGAAATACACGCGGTAATGCCACTTTATATAATACACGCGGTAACGCCCCTTTATGTTATACACACGGTCAACCCCTTCATGTAATACACGCAGTCGCGCCCCCTTATATAATACACGAGGTCACGCCCCTTTATGTAATACACGCAGTCGCGTACGTTTTTGTAATACACGTGGTCACGCCCCTTTATATAATACACGCGGTCACGCCCCTTTATGTTATGCACACGGTCACGCCACTTTAAGTAATACAAGCAGTCGCGCACGTTTATGTAATACAGGCAGTCGCGCCACTTTATGTAATACACACGGTCACGCCCCTTTATGTAATACACGCAGTCGCACCCCTTTATTTAATACACGCGGTCGCGCCCCTCTATATAACACACGCAGTCACGCCACTTTGAGAAATACACATGATCGCGGCCCTTAATGTAATACACGTGGCCACGCCCTTTTTTGTATTGCACGCAGTCGCGCCACTTTATGTAATACACGCTTTCACGCCCCTTTATGTAATACACGCGGTCGCGCCCCATAAGGAATATACGGGGTCACGCACCTTTATGTAATACACGCAGTCGCGCCACTTTATGTAATACACGCAGTCGCACCCCTTTTTGTAAAACACGTGGTCACGCCCCTTTATGTAATACACGCGGTCGCGCCCCTTAAGGAATATACGAGGTCACGCCCCTTTATATAATACACGCAGTCACGCCACTTTATGTAATACACGTGTGCGCGATCCTTTATGTAATACACGTGGTCAAGCACCTTTATGTCATACACGTGGTCACGACCCTGTATGTAATACACGTGGTCGCGCCCTCTTATATAATACACGCCCTCGCGCACCTTTACATAATACACACGGTCACACCCCTTTATGAAATACACGCGGTAACGCCACTTTATATAATACACGCGGTCACGCCCCTTTATGTAATACACGCGGTCACACCCCATTATGAAATACACGCGGTAATGCCACTTTATATAATACACGCGGTAACGCCACTTTATGTAATACTCGCGGTCACACCCCTTTATGAAATACACGCGGTAACGCCACTTTATATAATACACGTGGTCACGCTCCTTTATGTAATACACGTAATCACGCCCCTTTATGTAATACACGAGGTCGCGCCCCTTTTTGTAATACACGCGGTAACGCCACTTTATATAATACACAGGGTCATGCCCTTTAAGGTAATAGACGTTGTTACGCCCCTATATATAATACAAGCGGTCACGCCCGTTTATGTAATACAAGCAGTCGCGCCCCGTCCTGTAATACATGTGGTCACGCCACTTTATGTAATATACGTGGTCGCACCCCTTTATATAATACACGCGGTCGCGCACCTTTATGTAATACACGCAGTCGCGCCCCTTTATGTAATACACAAGGTCACACCCCATTATGTAATACAAGCAGTCGCGCCACTTTATATAATACACGCGGTCACGCCCCTTTATGTAATACACGCAGTCGCGCATTTTATATAATACACGCGGTCGGGCACCTTTATGTAATACACGCAGTCGCGCCCCTTTATGTAAAACACGTGGTCACGCCCCTTTATGTAATACACGAGGTCGCACCCCTCTATATAATACACGCGGTCGCGCACCTTTATGTAATACACGCAGTCGCGCCACTTTATGTAATACACGCAGTCGCACCCCTTTTTGTAAAACACGTGGTCACGCCCCTTTATGTAATACACGCGGTCGCGCCCCTTAAGGAATATACGAGGTCACGCCCCTTTATATAATACACGCAGTCACGCCACTTTATGTAATACACGTGTGCGCGATCCTTTATGTAATACACGTGGTCAAGCACCTTTATGTCATACACGTGGTCACGACCCTGTATGTAATACACGTGGTCGCGCCCTCTTATATAATACACGCCCTCGCGCACCTTTACATAATACACACGGTCACACCCCTTTATGAAATACACGCGGTAACGCCACTTTATATAATACACGCGGTCACGCCCCTTTATGTAATACACGCGGTCACACCCCATTATGAAATACACGCGGTAATGCCACTTTATATAATACACGCGGTAACGCCACTTTATGTAATACTCGCGGTCACACCCCTTTATGAAATACACGCGGTAACGCCACTTTATATAATACACGTGGTCACGCTCCTTTATGTAATACACGTAATCACGCCCCTTTATGTAATACACGAGGTCGCGCCCCTTTTTGTAATACACGCGGTAACGCCACTTTATATAATACACAGGGTCATGCCCTTTAAGGTAATAGACGTTGTTACGCCCCTATATATAATACAAGCGGTCACGCCCGTTTATGTAATACAAGCAGTCGCGCCCCGTCCTGTAATACATGTGGTCACGCCACTTTATGTAATATACGTGGTCGCACCCCTTTATATAATACACGCGGTCGCGCACCTTTATGTAATACACGCAGTCGCGCCCCTTTATGTAATACACAAGGTCACACCCCATTATGTAATACAAGCAGTCGCGCCACTTTATATAATACACGCGGTCACGCCCCTTTATGTAATACACGCAGTCGCGCATTTTATATAATACACGCGGTCGGGCACCTTTATGTAATACACGCAGTCGCGCCCCTTTATGTAAAACACGTGGTCACGCCCCTTTATGTAATACACGAGGTCGCACCCCTCTATATAATACACGCGGTCGCGCACCTTTATGTAATACACGCAGTCGCGCCACTTTATGTTATACTTGCAGTCACGCCCCTTAATTTAATACACGCGGTCACGCCCCTTTATGTAATACACGCAGTCCCGCCACTTTATGTAATACACGCAGACACGCCCCTTTATGTAATACACGCGGTCGTGCCCCTTTATATAATACACGCAGTCACGCCCCTTTATGTAATACAAGCAGTCACGCCCCTTTATGTAATACAAGCAGTCGCGCCCCTTTATGTAATACATGTGGTCACGCCTTTTTATGTAATACACACGGTCGCGCCACTTTATGTAATACACGCAGTCGCGCCACTTTATGTAATACACGTAGTCACGCTTCTCTATATAATACACGGAGTCACGCCCCTTTATGTAATACAAGCAGTCACGCCCCTTTATGTAATACAAGGGGTCGCACCCCTTTATATAATACACGGGGTCACGCACTTCTATGTATTACACGCAGTCGCGCCCATTTATGTAAAACACGTGGTCACGCTCCTTTATGTAATACACGGGGTCGCGCCCCTTTATGTACTACAAGCAGTCGCGTCCATTTATGTAATACACGTGGGCTGGCCCCTTTATGTAATACACGCGGTCACGTCCCTTTATGTAATACACGGAGTCGCGCGACTTTATATAATACTCGCGTTCGCGCCACTTTATATATTACACGTGGTCACGCACCTTTATGTAATACACGCAGTCGCGCCCCTATATGTAAAACACGTGGTCACGCTTCTTTCTGATATACACACGGCCACGCCCCTTTATGTAATACAATCAGTCGCGCCCCTTTATGTAATACACGTGGTCACGCCCCTTAATATAATACTCGTGGTCGCGCCCCTTTATCTAATAATCGCGGTCGCGTCCATTTATGTAATATACGGGGTCACGCCCCTTTATATAATACACGCCGTCACGCCCCTTTATGTAATACACGCAGTCGCGCCCCTTTATCTAATAATCGCGGTCGCGTCCATTTATGTAATATACGGGGTCACGCCCCTTCAGGTAACACACGTGGTCACGCCCCTTTATGTAATATACGTGGTCGCGCCCCTTTATATAATACAATCAGTCGCGCCCCTTTATGTAATACACGTGGTCACGCCCCTTAATATAATACTCGTGGTCGCGCCCCTTTATATAATACAAACAGTCACGCCCCTTTATGTAATACACGTGGTCGCGCCCCTATATGTAATACAAGCAGTCGCGCCCCTTTATGTAATACACGTGGTCACGCCCCTTAATATAATACTCGTGGTCGCGCCCTTTTTTGTAATACAAGCAGTCGCGCCTCTTTATGTAATACACGCGGTCACGCCCCTTTATGTTATACACACGGTCACGCTCCTTTATGTAATACACGCAGTCGCGCCCCTTTATTTAATACACGCGGTCGCGCCCCTTTATGTAATACAAGCAGTCACGCCACTTTATAAAGTACACGCGATCGCGGCCCTTTATGTAATACACGCTCTCACGCCCCTTTATGTAATACACGCGGTCGCGCCCCGTAAGGAATATACGGGGTCACGCCCCTTTATGTAATACACGCAGTCGCGCCACTTTATGTAATACACGCAGTCGCGCCCCTTTATGTAAAACACGTGGTCACGCCCCTTTAAGTAATACGAGCAGTCGCGCCCCTTTATGTAAAACATGTGGTCACGCCCCTTTATGTAATACACGCGGTCGCGCCCCTTAAGGAATATACGGAGTCACGCCCCTTTATATAATACACGCAGTCACGCCACTTAATGTAATACACGCGGTCGCGATCCTTTATGTAATACACGTGGTCACGCCCCTTTATGTAATACACGGGGTCGCGCCCCTTTATGTAATACACGCGGTCGCGCCCCTTTATGAAATACACGCGGTCACGCCACTTTATGTAATACACGCGGTCGCGATCGTTTATGTAATACACATGGTCACGCCCCTTTATGTAATACACGGGGTCGCGCCCCTTTATGTAATACACACGGTCGCGCCCCTTTATGTAATACACGCGGTCGCGCCCCTTTATGTAATACACGCGGTCGCGCCCCTTAAGGAATATACGGGGTCTCGCCCCTTTATATAATACACGCAGTCACGCCACTTTATGTAATACACGTGGTCGCGATCCTTTATGTAATACACGTGGTCACGCACCTTTATGTCATACACGTGGTCACGACCCTGAATGTAATACACGTGGTCGCGCCCTCTTATATAATACACGCGCTCGCGCACCTTTACATAATACACACGGTCACACCCCTTTATGAAATACACGCGGTAACGCCACTTTATATAATACACGCGGTCACGCCCCTTTATGTAATACACGCGGTCACACCCCATTATGAAATACACGCGGTAATGCCACTTTATATAATACACGCGGTAACGCCCCTTTATGTTATACACACGGTCAACCCCTTCATGTAATACACGCAGTCGCGCCCCCTTATATAATACACGAGGTCACGCCCCTTTATGTAATACACGCAGTCGCGTACGTTTTTGTAATACACGTGGTCACGCCACTTTATATAATACACGCGGTCACGCCCCTTTATGTTATGCACACGGTCACGCCACTTTATGTAATACAAGCAGTCGCGCACGTTTATGTAATACAGGCAGTCGCGCCACTTTATGTAATACACACGGTCACGCCCCTTTATGTAATACACGCAGTCGCGCCCCTTTATTTAATACACGCGGTCGCGCCCCTCTATATAACACACGCAGTCACGCCACTTTGTGAAATACACGCGATCGCGGCCCTTAATGTAATACACGTGGCCACGCCCTTTTTTGTATTGCACGCAGTCGCGCCACTTTATGTAATACACGCTTTCACGCCCCTTTATGTAATACACGCGGTCGCGCCCCATAAGGAATATACGGGGTCACCTACCTTTATGTAATACACGCAGTCGCGCCACTTTATGTAATACACGCAGTCGCACCCCTTTTTGTAAAACACGTGGTCACGCCCCTTTATGTAATACACGCGGTCGCGCCCCTTAAGGAATATACGAGGTCACGCCCCTTTATATAATACACGCAGTCACGCCACTTTATGTAATACACGTGGTCGCGATCCTTTATGTAATACACGTGGTCAAGCACCTTTATGTCATACACGTGGTCACGACCCTGTATGTAATACACGTGGTCGCGCCCTCTTATATAATACACGCCCTCGCGCACCTTTACATAATACACACGGTCACACCCCTTTATGAAATACACGCGGTAACGCCACTTTATATAATACACGCGGTCACGCCCCTTTATGTAATACACGCGGTCACACCCCATTATGAAATACACGCGGTAATGCCACTTTATATAATACACGCGGTAACGCCACTTTATGTAATACTCGCGGTCACACCCCTTTATGAAATACACGCGGTAACGCCACTTTATATAATACACGTGGTCACGCTCCTTTATGTAATACACGTAATCACGCCCCTTTATGTAATACACGAGGTCGTGCCCCTTTTTGTAATACACGCGGTAACGCCACTTTATATAATACACAGGGTCATGCCCTTTAAGGTAATAGACGTTGTTACGCCCCTATATATAATACAAGCGGTCACGCCCGTTTATGTAATACAAGCAGTCGCGCCCCGTCCTGTAATACATGTGGTCACGCCACTTTATGTAATATACGTGGTCGCACCCCTTTATATAATACACGCGGTCGCGCACCTTTATGTAATACACGCAGTCGCGCCCCTTTATGTAATACACAAGGTCACACCCCATTATGTAATACAAGCAGTCGCGCCACTTTATATAATACACGCGGTCACGCCCCTTTATGTAATACACGCAGTCGCGCATTTTATATAATACACGCGGTCGGGCACCTTTATGTAATACACGCAGTCGCGCCCCTTTATGTAAAACACGTGGTCACGCCCCTTTATGTAATACACGAGGTCGCACCCCTCTATATAATACACGCGGTCGCGCACCTTTATGTAATACACGCAGTCGCGCCACTTTATGTTATACTTGCAGTCACGCCCCTTAATTTAATACACGCGGTCACGCCCCTTTATGTAATACACGCAGTCCCGCCACTTTATGTAATACACGCAGACACGCCCCTTTATGTAATACACGCGGTCGTGCCCCTTTATATAATACACGCAGTCACGCCCCTTTATGTAATACAAGCAGTCACGCCCCTTTATGTAATACAAGCAGTCGCGCCCCTTTATGTAATACATGTGGTCACGCCTCTTTATGTAATACACACGGTCGCGCCACTTTATGTAATACACGCAGTCGCGCCACTTTATGTAATACACGTAGTCACGCTTCTCTATATAATACACGGAGTCACGCCCCTTTATGTAATACAAGCAGTCACGCCCCTTTATGTAATACACGGGGTCGCACCCCTTTATATAATACACGGGGTCACGCACTTCTATGTATTACACGCAGTCGCGCCCCTTTATGTAAAACACGTGGTCACGCTCCTTTATGTAATACACGGTGTCGCGCCCCTTTATGTACTACAAGCAGTCGCGTCCATTTATGTAATACACGTGGGCTGGCCCCTTTACGTAATACACGCGGTCACGTCCCTTTATGTAATACACGGAGTCGCGCGACTTTATATAATACTCGCGTTCGCGCCACTTTATATATTACACGTGGTCACGCACCTTTATGTAATACACGCAGTCGCGCCCCTATATGTAAAACACGTGGTCACGCTTCTTTCTGATATACACACGGCCACGCCCCTTTATGTAATACAATCAGTCGCGCCCCTTTATGTAATACACGTGGTCACGCCCCTTAATATAATACTCGTGGTCGCGCCCCTTTATCTAATAATCGCGGTCGCGTCCATTTATGTAATATACGGGGTCACGCCCCTTTATATAATACACGCCGTCACGCCCCTTTATGTAATACACGCAGTCGCTCCCCTTTATCTAATAATCGCGGTCGCGTCCATTTATGTAATATACGGGGTAACGCCCCTTCAGGTAACACACGTGGTCACGCCCCTTTATGTAATATACGTGGTCGCGCCCCTTTATATAATACAATCAGTCGCGCCCCTTTATGTAATACACGTGGTCACGCCCCTTAATATAATACTCGTGGTCGCGCCCCTTTATATAATACAAACAGTCACGCCCCTTTATGTAATACACGTGGTCGCGCCCCTATATGTAATACAAGCAGTCGCGCCCCTTTATGTAATACACGTGGTCACGCACCTTAATATAATACTCGTGGTCGCGCCCTTTTTTGTAATACAAGCAGTCGCGCCTCTTTATGTAATACACGCGGTCACGCCCCTTTATGTTATACACACGGTCACGCTCCTTTATGTAATACACGCAGTCGCGCCCCTTTATTTAATACACGCGGTCGCGCCCCTTTATGTAATACAAGCAGTCACGCCACTTTATGAAGTACACGCGATCGCGGCCCTTTATGTAATACACGCTTTCACGCCCCTTTATGTAATACACGCGGTCGCGCCCCGTAAGAAATATACGGGGTCACGCCCCTTTATGTAATACACGCAGTCGCGCCACTTTATGTAATACACGCAGTCGCGCCCCTTTATGTAAAACACGTGGTCACGCCCCTTTAAGTAATACGAGCAGTCGCGCCCCTTTATGTAAAACATGTGGTCACGCCCCTTTATGTAATATACGCGGTCGCGCCCCTTAAGGAATATACGGAGTCACGCCCCTTTATATAATACACGCAGTCACGCCACTTAATGTAATACACGCGGTCGCGATCCTTTATGTAATACACGTGGTCACGCCCCTTTATGTAATACACGGGGTCGCGCCCCTTTATGTAATACACGCGGTCGCGCCCCTTTATGAAATACACGCGGTCACGCCACTTTATGTAATACACGCGGTCGCGATCCTTTATGTAATACACATGGTCACGCCCCTTTATGTAATACACGGGGTCGTGCCCCTTTATGTAATACACGCGGTCGCGCCCCTTTATGTAATACACGCGGTCGCGCCCCTTTATGTAATACACGCAGTCGCGCACCATTTTGTAATACACATGGTCACGCTCCTTTATGTAATACACATCGTCACGCTCCTTTATATAATACACGCGGTCACGCCCCTTTATGAAATACAAGCAGTCGCGCCCCTTTACGTAATACACACGGTCACGCCCCTTTATGTAATACACACGGTCGCGCACCGTTATGTAATACACCTGGTCACGCCCCTTTATGTAATACACGTGGTCACGCCCCTTTTTATAATACACGCGCTCGCGCAACTTTACATAATACATGCAGTTGCGCCCCTTTATGTAATACACGCGGTCACCCCCCTTTATGTAATATACGTAATCACGCCCCTTTATGTAATACACGCGGTCATGCCCTTTCATGTAATACACGTAGTTACGCCCCTATATATAATACAAGCGGTCACGCCCTTTATTAATACAAGCAGTCGCGCCCCGTCCTGTAATACATGAGGTCACGCCCATTTATGTAATACACGCAGTCGCGCCCCGTCCTGTAATACATGTGTTCACGCCTCTTTATGTAATATACGTGGTCGCGCCCCTTTATATAATACACGCGGTCGCGCACCTTTATGTTATACACGCAGTCGCGCCCCTTTATGTAATACACGGGGTCACACCCCTTTATGTAATACAAGCAGTCGCGCCACTTTATATAATACATGCGGTCACGCCCGTTTATGTAATACACGCAGTCGCGCCCCTTTATATAATACACGCGGTCGCGCACTTTTATGTAATACATCCAGTAGCGCCCCTTTATGTAAAACACGTTTTCACGCCCCTTTATGTAATACACGAGGTCGCACCCCTCTATATAATACACGCGGTCGCGCACATTTATGTAATACACGCAGTCGCGCCCCTTTATGTAATACACGGGGTCACGCCCCTTAAGGTAATACACGCAGTCGCGCCACTTTATATAATACACGCGGTCACGCCCCTTTTTATAATACAAGGAGTCGCGCCTCTTTATATAATACACGTGGTCACGCCCCTTTATGTAATACACGCGGTCGCGCCTCTTTATATAATACACGTAGTCACGCCCCTATATATAATACACGGGGTCACACACCATTATTTAATACACGTAGTCACGCCCCTTTATGTAATACACACGGTCACGCCTCTTTATATAATACACGTGGTCACGCCCCTTTATGTAATACACACGGTCACGCCCCTTTATGTAATACACGTAGTCACGCCCCTTTATGTAATACACACGGTCACGCCCCTTAATGTAATACAAGCAGTCGCGCCCCTTTATATAATACACGCGGTCACGCCCCTTTTTGTAATACAAGGAGTCGCGCCTCTTTATATAATACACGTAGTCACGCCCCTTTATATAATACACGGAGTCACGCCCCTTTATGTTATACACGCGGTCACGCCCCTTTATGTAATACACGCAGTCGCGCCCCTTTATTTAATACACGCGGTCGCGCCCCTTTATGTAATACAAGCAGTCACGCCACTTTATGAAGTACACGCGATCGCGGCCCTTTATGTAATACACGCTTTCACGCCCCTTTATGTAATACACGCGGTCGCGCCCCGTAAGGAATATACGGGGTCACGCCCCTTTATGTAATACACGCATTCGCGCCACTTTATGTAATACACGCAGTCGCCCCCTTTATGTAAAACACGTGGTCACGCCCCTTTAAGTAATACGGGCAGTCGCGCCCCTTTATGTAAAACATGTGGTCACGCCCCTTTATGTAATACACGCGGTCGCGCCCCTTAAGGAATATACGGTGTCACGCCCCTTTATATAATACACGCAGTCACGCCACTTAATGTAATACACGCGGTCGCGATCCCTTATGTAATACACGTGGTCACGCCCCTTTATGTAATACACGGGGTCGCGCCCCTTTATGTAATACACGCGGTCGCGCCCCTTTATGAAATACACGCGGTCACGCCACTTTATGTAATACACGCGGTCGCGATCCTTTATGTAATACACATGGTCACGCCCCTTTATGTAATACACGGGGTCGCGCCCCTTTATGTAATACACGCGGTCGCGCCCCTTTATGTAATACACGCAGTCGCGCACCATTTTGTAATACACATGGTCACGCTCCTTTATGTAATACACATCGTCACGCTCCTTTATAAAATACACGCGGTCACGCCCCTTTATGAAATACAAGAAGTCTCACCCCTTTACGTAATACACACGGTCACGCCCCTTTATGTAATACACACTGTCGCGCACCTTTATGTAATACACCTGGTCACGCCCCTTTATGTAATACACGTGGTCGCGCCCCTTTTTATAAAACACGCGCTCGCGCAACTTTACATAATACACGCAGTTGCGCCCCTTTATGTAATACACGCGGTCACACCCCTTTATGTAATATACGTAATCACGCCCCTTTATGTAATACACGCGGTCATGCCCTTTCATGTAATACACGTAGTTACGCCCCTATATATAATACAAGCGGTCACGCCCCTTTATGTAATACAAGCAGTCGCGCCACTTTATATAATACACGCGGTCACGCCCCTTTATGTAATACACGCAGTCGCGCCCCTTTATATAATACACGCGGTCGCGCACCTTTATGTAATACACCCAGTAGCGCCCCTTTATGTAAAACACGTTTTCACGCCCCTTTATGTAATACACGAGGTCACACCCCTCTATATAATACACGCGGTCGCGCACATTTATGTAATACACGCAGTCGCACCCCTTTATGTAATACACGGGGTCACGCCCCTTAACGTAATACACGCAGTCGCGCCACTTTATATAATACACGCGGTAACGCCCCTTTTTGTAATACAAGGAGTCGCGCCTCTTTATATAATACACGTGGTCACGCCCCTTTATGTAATACACGCGGTCGCGCCTCTTTATATAATACACGTAGTCACGCCCCTATATATAATACACGGGGTCACACACCATTATTTAATACACGTAGTCACGCCCCTTTATGTAATACACACGGTCACGCCTTTTTATATAATACACGTGGTCACGCCCCTTTATGTAATACACACGGACACGCCCCTTAATGTAATACAAGCAGTCGCGCCCCTTTATATAATACACGCGGTCACGACCCTTTTTGTAATACAAGGAGTCGCGCCTCTTTATATAATACACGTAGTCACGCCACTTTATATAATACACGGAGTCACGCCCCTTTATGTAATACACGTAGTCAAGCCCCTTTATGTAATACACGTAATCACGCCCCTTTATGTAATACACGCGGTTGCGCCCCTTTAAGTAATACACGGAGTCGCGCCCCTTTTTGTAATACACGTGGTCACGCCCCTTTATGTAATACACGTAGTCAAGCCCCTTTATGTAATACACGCGGTTACGCCCCTTTATGTAATACACGTAGTCAAGCCCCTTTATGTAATACACGGAGTCGCGCCCCTTTATGTAATACACGGAGTCGCGCCCCTTTATGTAATACACGTGGTCACGCCCCTTCATGTAATACACGTAGTCAAGCCCCTTTATGTAATACACGCGGTCACGCCCCTTTATGTAATACACGCGGTTGCGCCTCTTTATGTAATACACGTGGTCTCGCCCCTTTAAGTAATACACGGAGTCGCGCCCCTTTTTGTAATACACGTGGTCACGCCCCTTTATGTAATACACGTAGTCAAGCCCCTTTATGTAATACACGCGGTCACGCCCCATTATGTAATACACGTAGTCAAGCCCCTTTATGTAATACACGCGGTCACGCCCCTTTATGTAATACACGTAGTCAAGCCCCTTTATGTAATACACACGGTCACGCCTCTTTATGTAATACACGTAGTCAAGCCCCTTTATGTAATACACGCGGTCACGCCCCTTTATGTTATACACGCGGTTGCGCCCCTCTATATAATACACGCAGTCACGCCACTTTATGTAATACACGCAGTCGCGCCACTTTATGTAATACAAGCAGTCGCGCCCCTTTATGTTATACACGGGGTCACGCCCCTTAATGTAATACACGGGGTCACGTCCCTTTATGTAATACAAGCAGTTGCGCCCCTTTATGTAATACACGTGGTCGCGCCCCTTTATGTAAAACACGGGGTCACGCCCCTTTATGTAATACACGTGGTCACGCCCCTTTATGTAATACACGTGGTCACGCCAGTAGTGGTTTTTAAGGGATTCAGATCCCTCCACCTCCACATCCTCCACACAAGATGGCGGCAACCCGATATCTCTCGAACTCATGGTTGGATTTTGACAAATGAGGTGTCACTGAACTCGCGCTGATACCCCCTTTCCAATGGACAACATATTTCCACCCCAAAAATAAAACCTACCCCTACTAGGGGGTGAAAATTGTAATTTTTAGAGAATCTCTGTTTCCAATTGCAACATGTGGGAGTTTGAATGCCGATATGGAATGAAACGTTGTTCCACATAAAGTGCATGTGTTTGTTGGGTAGCCACTATGAATTAGCATGCCCACTCGTGGCTTTTGAAGAGGGTGGGGGGAGCGGATCTCTGTGGACGGGTCCTTGTTAACAGGTCATTGATGACAAGTCCTTGTGGACAAGTCCTTGTGGACAAGTCCTTGTGGACGAGTCCTTGTCCCTTTGGACTGATCCCATTGGACGGGTCCCTTTGGCCTGGTTCCTACGGACTAGCCCATGAATTTATTTAAATTATGTCAAAGGGCCTAACTACATTTGTGTGTGTGCTGAATTGACGTTTTTCACCACTACTATAATGAAATAACGATATGAAAGGAAAGTGACGAAATACATGTGAACACGTGTGAAATGACCTTATTACCGTCCTCCTTGTGAAACAAGTCACATCCTGTTTTGCTTCATACGTGAGAAAATGTGAGTTCGAACCCGTGGTCGGATTTTGACCAATGAGGTGTCATTGAACTCGGGCTGATACCCCCTTTCCAATGAACAACATATTTCCACCCCAAAATAAAACCTACCCCTACTAGGGGGTGAAATTGTAATTTTTTTTAGAGAATCTCTCTTTCCAATTGCAAAATGTGAGAGTTTGAATGCCGATATGGAATAAAACGTTGTTCCACACAAGAGATATGTGTTTGGTGGATAGCCACTATGAATTAACATGCTCGTTTTTGTTTTTTACGCATGCCCACTCATAGCTTTTGTAAGAGGGCAGGCTTTTTAAAAGATGGCGGCTGTAGTGTAACCTAACCTAACCCAACCCACGAATGGTGATCAAAAAGTATTTTAAGTGACGCTTGTCGATTGGCAAACCAATAATCAAAGAGGGATATGTCAGGCCTTGAGGTGATAGCCCCTTTTGATTGATCCCTGTTGATTTGTCCCTTTGGACTGGTCTCTGTTGACTAGCCCCTTTTGGACGGGCCCTTTTTGACAGGGGGTCATTTTTGATGGATCCTTTTTGACAGGTGCTTTTCGACGGGTCCCTGTTGACGAGTCATTGCTGACGGGTCCTTGTTGATGAGTCCCTGTGGACGGGTCATTGTTGACGGGTCCCTATTGACAGGTCATTGTTGACAGGTCATTGATGACAGGTCATTGTTGACGGGTCATTGATGATGGGTCCTTGCTGACAAGTCCCTGTTGATGGGTCCCTGTGGAAGGGTCCCTTTAGACCAGCCCCTTTGGACTGGTCCCTATGGACCGGCCCATGAAATTTATGCAAATTAGTCAAAGGGCCTAACTACATTTGTGTGTAAAGCAGTGTGTTGAACTGACGTTGTTCACCAGTCCTTACTACTACAATTGGATAACGATATGAAAGGAATTGATTAACTAGACATGAGTTAACTACCAACGAAACACTTTGGCGACTCTGCTTGTTATTGACCAATGAGTAGGGTTTTAGAAAAACTGTTTGCTATTTTGGGTTATATACAAAAAATGCTTAGACCTTTTGAGTGAGTATGTTTGCTAAACAAGACATTATACCAGACACGATTAGGATTCTTATGTAGCTCAGACAAGGAAAGAATTTCTACAGAATCTGTTGACATTGAATATAGATTTAGGTATTAGGAAGTCATTTTGAAGGCCTTTGTCTGGAGCGTGGCACTCTATGAAAGTAAAACTTAGACAATTGGTGTAGCAGAAAAGTGGAGAATTGAAGTGTTTGAAATGTGGTGTTACAGGAGAATGATGAAGATTAGATGGGTAAATAGGGTTACTAACAAAGAGGTATTAAGACGAGTGGGGGAGAAGAGATGTATCTGGCGACTGTTAATGAAGTAAAGAGATAGGTTGGTAGAACACGTACTAAGACACCCAAGAATAGCAAACTTAGTTAAGGAAGAAAGGTTCGAGGACGAGAACTGTAGGGGTAGACCAAGTTTAGAATATGTTAAACAGATAGCCTTGAATGTAGGGTGTGGTAGCTATATAGAGATGAAACTATTAGCTCGGGACAGATAGGCGCTGAGATCTGCATCAAACCAGTCAAAGGACTAAAGACTCAAACAACAACATGTAAGTTCACTAAAATAATGTTGTGTAACGGTATATGTTAGTCAACGAACAGTAATGCATTACTAAAACCCATGACACGATACCTAAGAGCTTTTCTAAAATGATTTTAAAATGCCTTTAACCCTATATTGAACACCCAGTTCACAAGACTCATAACTGCAATGTTATGGTAAAACAAAACAAAATCTATATTTCAAAACAAGCAAGTGGTTTAGTCAATGTATACTGGAAAAAGTTTTGTAAACACTCAAGTCCTCAAGACTAATTAAATTAGTAACTGTCAGGTTGACCGAGTGGTTAAGGTGTTTGACTTAAGATCAAATTTTCTGTTTAAGGAAGCAAGGGTTCGAATCCCTTACCTGACATAACTATTGCCTTGACATGGCTTGGCCACACTGCATTATTATGACACTCGGTACACAAACCATAGATATAGTGTATTGTTTAAGGCCACTCTCTTTCTGAACATAGTCAGAGACTGTTGATGGTTAACAATTGTATTAATAGTGGGACATGGGGATAGTAATTAAGAAAAACAGACAATACCCATACAATATTTTTATTAAATTCATTTTATAATAGTTACACACTGAATTCAACTCTTATCTCTTTACCATTGTTCTATATAGATTTTTAAACACAACGCTTGTTGTAGATCCTTTTACAACTTTCTCCAGGTACTCTTGCTCTTAAAAACTGGGGAAGCCGCAATGGTTTTATAAACATAAAACCCTCATCCTCTTCTTTTTCATAATTATCATCATCATCAATATGAATATTATCATCAAAATTATTATAGTCATTGTCACCATCATTATCATCGTCATCATCATCATTCTCAACATCACTAGAACTATCCAATTCCTCTTGTTTGTTTTCCACAGGGACCTCTTGTAGAGTCTGCGTTGCTTTTGATAGTGTTAAGGGTTTTTTGAACGATGGTATTTGTCCTAACATGTCTTTTTGAGGTGATGATGAATGCTTTTTAACAAACAATGCACTATCTTGAGCAGCAATATATTTTTCTTGGACTTGCTTTTTTACCTGGGTTAGAGTATTTTGCGTATTTAAATGTGTATTAATTTGAGATTCACAATGATGTTCTTTTGAAGTAAGTACGTTGGAGTCTTTTGTTTTAATCATTCCTCGACACTCTTTGGATCGTTGTTTTGAACATCGCCAAATAACAGTTCCATCTTTATTGGTTGTTTTTACAATATATGTATATCCTTTATAGAAGACACATGGCTTGCCATGACTGGTTGTTGAGACTTCCATATCAACTAATACATATGAATTAAATTTTAGTAAAGTCACATGAACAATCTTTAGATTACAAGTGATTTACACACACACACACACTTTCCTAAATGTCAAGATTTATGGATGTTGTTTTCCGCCAACAGCTGCTTACTGCGTATCACAAGGCTGGAGACTGGTAGGTGAGACGGTCTTTCACGATGTGAACACTGTAACAGGCAGTAGTCAACTGACAATATTCTTATACCCTAGTCAAGGTTAACAGGTACTTACTGCGTATGACAAGACCGTACACTCGTAGGTTAGACCGTATTTTTTGTTTGTTGCTAAGGATCCCATATATACCCTAGACATGTTAGTTCTGAACACTTAGTGGTTAATTGTATATATTAAATTTAAATACGCAGCTCATACAAGCACGTTTTGCGGATGGGAGGGGTGAGAGGCTGGCAAAAAAGGAAATGTTTTAGTTTAATGAAACGTCATGTCCTAGTAGGCGTGATTTATAGTAGACGCAATTGATAGTAGACGTAATTGATAGTAGGTGTAATCGATACTAGACGTGATTAATAGTAGACGCAATTGATACTAGGCGTGATTGATAGTAGGCGTGATTTGTAGTAAGCGCGATTTGTAGTAGACGCAAATGATAGTAGGCGCGATTGATAGTAGGCGTGATTGATAGTAGACGCGATTGATAGTAGGCGCAATTTGACATGGGCGCGACTCAGATCATTTTTGATATCATAAAGTTACAGTGTCAATGTTTATACAAAGTACAAGGTAGAGGGTATTTTAAGACATAACCTCAGCTCACTTAACATAACCTAACTTTACCTAACCTAACTTTGTCACGTGACATGTTCTACAAGTTTAGACTTGCTTTAAGACTGATTATGACGTCATAGATTGATGGGAGGGGTGAGAGACTGACAAAAAAGGAAATGTTCTGGTTTAATGAAACGTCATGTCCTAGTAGGCGCGATTTATAGTAGACGCAATTGATAGTAGGCGTGATTGATAGTAGACGCAATTGATACTAGGCGTGATTGATAGTAGGCGTGATTTGTAGTAAGCGCATTTCATAGTAGGCTCAATTGATAGTAGATGAAATTGATAGTAGACGTGATTGATAGTAGGCGTGATTGATAGTAGACGTGATTGATATGGACGCGACTTAGATCATTTTTAATATTACAAAGTTACAGTGTCAATGTTTATACAAAGTACAAGGCAGAGAGGGGGTATTTTAAGACTTAACCTCAGCTCACCTTACATAACCTAACTTTACCTAACCTAACTTTGTCACGTGACATGTTCTACAAGTTTAGACTTGCTTTAAGGCTGACTATGACTATGACGTCATAGATTGATGAGAGGGGTGGGAGGCTGACAAAAAAGGAAATGTTTTGCTTTAATGAAAAGTCATGTCCTAGCAGGCGCGATTGGTAGTAGACGCAATTGATAGTAGACGCGATTAATGGAAGGCGCTATTGATAGTAGGTGTGATCAGGTACTTACTGCATATCAAAAGGCTGCACACTCGTGTGTTAGACACTCTATCTTGTTAAGGACCCCCATATATTCCCTATACAAAGCTATACATGTTAGTTCTAATCACTTAGTGGTTATTTGTATTTTAAATTTATATACACAGGTTATACAAGCACGTTTTTTCACACAGTAAAACTTTGTCAAATAGCCACATGCGACACGCAAAGTATGTTTCCGCTATCTAGCGGTGACTATGGAAACTACCTGAACATATCCTAATCTAATCCTAGCTAACTTCACCTGACGTGACCATACCGGTTTGTAAGCAACAACAACAACACACTAAGATTCCATGAATTCCAGAGTACTTTTAGATTAATTATCGACTCTCAATTCTTATAACTATGTCTATCCCACTCTGTCAAAAACACGATATATTTTTTTAAAATTTTTGCTTGATGTCAATACTAAAGTGATAATGGGTTTTCCGATCCTATCACTATAAATTCATTACCCCCACTCTTATCTCGGTCTCGACAACAACCATGCCTATTTTTATTATGTCAGATGATGTAATGTTCGAGTGCAAATTGGGTGTAAAAGTGAGTGCAAAGTGAGTGCAAAAGTGAGTGCAAAGTAAGTGTAAAAGTAGTTGTAAAAGTGAGTGCAAAGTGAGTGCAAAAGTGAGTGCAAAAGTGGGGTGTTAAAGTGGTACCCTATTTGTAATGGCTTATTTGACAAGTTATTTTGTGGTACCCTATTCGTAATGGCTTATTTCACAAGTTGTTTTTGTCAATGTATTTAGAGGATATTTCTCTTGTTCATGGAAAGTATCTCAGCCCTTTTTATGATAGCATAATGCTTACCGTCATGTTTGTAAGCAACAACAACACACTAAAATTCCAAGAATCCAAACTACTCTAAGGTTAATGATGGTCTCTCAACTCCATTCCACGCCTAGTCAAAAACATTAAACATTTCAAATTTTTCAAAAAAGGTAAATTGAGAAAGTAGGCTATATATTTAAACTAAAAAATCATATGCTAACTCCAACACCTACGTCTATCCCATTCTCAGTCAAAAAATATATATATTCTTTAAATTTTCCAAAAAATATTTGGAAAGTAGGCTATAATTTGAAAACTAATCATCCTAAAAAGTCATATATAGACTCAAACCAATGGCTTTTATGTCCTAAATCGTTAGAACAAAACATGGAATTTGACATTTTTCCAAATATTGATCATTTTTAAAAATGGGCTATATTTTGTAAACTATGAATTACACAAAAAATGTGTTTGACATAAAAATGACAGGTATTTACCCCCTCTACCCACAAACCAAGTCCCAGGTCTCTGGGACAAAATCCAAAAAGGTTCAATTTTGAAAGTAGACGATATTTTGAAAACTAATCATTCTAAAAAGTCATATATAGACTCAAACAAATGTCCTTTAAGTCCCTTACCGTTAGAACAAAACTTAACATTTTTTTCATTAAAAAAAAAGTCCAATTTTCAAAATTGCCTATATTTTGGAAACTAAGAATTAGTTCCAAAATGGCGGTCGTAGCTTAACTCAACCTAACCTAACCCTACGAGGTGTGATCAAAAAGTTCCAAAATGGCTGCCGTAGCTTAACTTAACCTTTGATTGATCCCTGTTGATTGACCCCTTTTGATTGATCTCTGTTGATGTATCCCTTTGGACTGGTCCCTGTTGACTAGCCCCTTTGGACGGGTCTTTTTTAAAGGGGGAGTCATTTTCTTACGGGTCCCGGAGGACGGGTCCTTGTTGACGGGTCCCTGTGGGCGGTTCCTTTGGACTGATCCTTATGGACTGGCCCGTGCATTTTATCCAAATTATATCAAAGGGGCCCGCCCACAGGGACCCGTCAACAAGGACCCGTCCTCCGGGACCCGTAAAAAAATGACTCCCCCTTTAAAAAAGACCCGTCCAAAGGGGCTAGTCAACAGGGACCAGTCCAAAGGGATACATCAACAGAGATCAATCAATAGGGGTCAATCAACAGGGATCAATCAAAGGTTAAGTTAAGCTACGGCAGCCATTTTGGAACTTTTTGATCACACCTCGTAGGGTTAGGTTAGGTTGAGTTAAGCTACGACCGCCATTTTGGAACTAATTCTTAGTTTCCAAAATATAGGCAATTTTGAAAATTGGACTTTTTTTTGAAAAAATGAAAAAAATGTTAAGTTTTGTTCTAACGTTAAGGGACTTAAAGGACATTTGTTTGAGTCTATATATGACTTTTTAGAATGATTAGTTTTCAAAATATCGTCTACTTTCAAAATTGAACCTTTTTGGATTTTGTCTCAGACACCTGGGACTTGGTTTGTGGGTAGAGGGGGTAAATACCTGTCATTTTTATGTCAAACACATTTTTTGTGTAATTCATAGTTTACAAAATATAGCCCATTTTTAAAAATGATCAATATTTGGAAAAATGTCAAATTCCATGTTTTGTTCTAACGATTAAGGACATAAAAGCCATTGGTTTGAGTCTATATATGACTTTTTAGGATGATTAGTTTTCAAATTATAGCCTACTTTCCAAATATTTTTTGGAAAATTTAAAGAATATATATATTTTTTGACTGAGAATGGGATAGACGTAGGTGTTGGAGTTAGCATATGATTTTTTAGTTTAAATATATAGCCTACTTTCTCAATTTACCTTTTTTGAAAAATTTGAAATGTATAATGTTTTTGACTAGGCGTGGAATGGAGTTGAGAGACCATCATTAATCTTAGAGTAGTTTGGATTCTTGGAATTTTAGTGTGTTGTTGTTGCTTACAAACATGACGGTAAGCATTATACTATCATAAAAAGGGCTGAGATACTTTCCATGAACAAGAGAAATATCCTCTAAATACATTGACAAAAACAACTTGTGAAATAAGCCATTACGAATAGGGTACCACAAAATAACTTGTCAAATAAGCCATTACAAATAGGGTACCACTTTTACACCCCACTTTTGCACTCACTTTTGCACTCACTTTGCACTCACTTTTACAACTACTTTTACACTTACTTTGCACTCACTTTGCACTCACTTTTACACCCACTTTGCACTCGAACATTACATCATCTGACATAATAAAACTAGGCATGGTTGTTGTCGAGACCGAGATAAGAGTGGGGGTAATGAATTTATAGTGATAGGATCGGAAAACCCATTATCACTTTAGTATTGACATCAAGCAAAAATTTTAAAAAAATATATCGTGTTTTTGACAGAGTGGGATGGACATAGTTATAAGAGTTGAGGGTCGATAATTAATCTAAAAGTACTCTGGAATTCATGGAATCTTAGTGTGTTGTTGTTGTTGCTTACAAACCGGTATGGTCACGTCAGGTGAAGTTAGCTAGGATTAGATTAGGATATGTTCAGGTAGTTTCCATAGTCACCGCTAGATAGCGGAAACATACTTTGCGTGTCGCATGTGGCTATTTGACAAAGTTTTACTGTGTGAAAAAACGTGCTTGTATAACCTGTGTATATAAATTTAAAATACAAATAACCACTAAGTGTTTAGAACTAGCATGTATAGCCTTGTATAGGGAATATATAGGGGTCCTTAACAAGATAGAGTGTCTAACACACGAGTGTACAGCCTTTTGATATGCAGTAAGTACCTGATCACACCTACTATCAATTGCACCTACCATTAATCGCGTCTACTATCAATTGCGTCTACTACCAATCGCGCCTGCTAGGACATGACTTTTCATTAAACCAAAACATTTCCTTTTTTTGTCAGCCTCCCACCCCTTTCATCAATCTATGACGTCATAGTCATAGTCAGCCTTAAGGCAAGTCTAAACTTGTAGAACATGTCACGTGACAAAGTTAGGTTAGGTAAAGTTAGGTTATGTAAGGTGAGCTGAGATTAAGTCTTAAAATACCCCCTCTCTGCCTTGTACTTTGTATAAACATTGACACTGTGACTTTGTAATATCAAAAATGATCTAAGTCGCGTCCATATCAATCACGTCTACTATCAATCTCGCCTACTATCAATCACGTCTACTATCAATTGCATCTACTATCAATTGAGCCTACTATGAAATGCGCTTACTACAAATCACGCCTACTATCAATCACGCCTAGTATCAATTGCGTCTACTATCAATCACGCCTACTATCATTTGCGTCTACTATAAATCGCGCTCATGTCAAATCGCGCCTACTACCAATTACACCTACTATCAATCGCGCCTACTATCAATTGCGTCTACTATAAATCTCGCCCATGTCTAATTACGCCTACTATCAATCGCGCCTACTATCTTTCGCGTCTACTATAAATCGCGCTCATGTCAAATCACGCCTACTATCAATCACGTCTACTATCCATTGCGTCTACTATTAATCGCGCCTACTATCAATTGCGTCTACTATAAATCGCGCCTACTAGGACATGACGTTTCATTAAACCAGAACATTTCCTTTTTTGTCAGCCTCTCACCCCTCCCATCAATCTATGACGTCATAATCAGTCTTAAAGCAAGTCTAAACTTGTAGAACATGTCACGTGACAAAGTTAGGTTAGGTAAAGTTAGGTTATGTTAAGTGAGCTGAGGTTATGTCTTAAAATACCCTCTACCTTGTACTTTGTATAAACATTGACACTGTAACTTTATGATATCAAAATTGGTCTGAGTCGCGCCCATGTCAAATTGCGCCTACTATCAATCGCGTCTACTATCAATCACGCCTACTATCAATCGCGCCTATTATCATTTGCGTCTACTACAAATCGCGCTTACTACAAATCACGCCTACTATCAATCACGCCTAGTATCAATTGCGTCTACTATTAATCACGTCTAGTATCGATTACACCTACTATCAATTACGTCTACTATCAATTGCGTCTACTATAAATCACGCCTACTAGGACATGACGTTTCATTAAACTAAAACATTTCCTTTTTTTCCAGCCTCTCACCCCTCCCATCCGCAAAACGTGCTTGTATGAGCTGTGTATTTAAATTCAATATATACAATTAACCACTAAGTGTTCAGAACTAACATGTCTAGGGTATATATGGGATCCTTAGCAACAAACAAAAAATACGGTCTAACCTACGAGTGTACGGTCTTGTCATACGCAGTAAGTACCTGTTAACCTTGACTAGGGTATAAGAATATTGTCAGTTGACTACTGCCTGTTACAGTGTTCACATCGTGAAAGACCGTCTCACCTACCAGTCTCCAGCCTTGTCATATGCAGTAAGCAGCTGTTGGCGGAAAACAACATCCATAAATCTTGACATTTAGGAAAGTGTGTGTGTGTGTGTAAATCACTTGTAATCTAAAGATTGTTCATGTGACTTTACTAAAATTTAATTCATATGTATTAGTTGATATGGAAGTCTCAACAACCAGTCATGGCAAGCCATGTGTCTTCTATAAAGGATATACATATATTGTAAAAACAACCAATAAAGATGGAACTGTTATTTGGCGATGTTCAAAACAACGATCCAAAGAGTGTCGAGGAATGATTAAAACAAAAGACTCCAACGTACTTACTTCAAAAGAACATCATTGTGAATCTCAAATTAATACACATTTAAATACGCAAAATACTCTAACCCAGGTAAAAAAGCAAGTCCAAGAAAAATATATTGCTGCTCAAGATAGTGCATTGTTTGTTAAAAAGCATTCATCATCACCTCAAAAAGACATGTTAGGACAAATACCATCGTTCAAAAAACCCTTAACACTATCAAAAGCAACGCAGACTCTACAAGAGGTCCCTGTGGAAAACAAACAAGAGGAATTGGATAGTTCTAGTGATGTTGAGAATGATGATGATGATGATAATGATGGTGACAATGACTATAATAATTTTGATGATAATATTCATAATGATGTTGATGATAATTATGAAAAAGAAGAGGATGAGGGTTCTATGTTTATAAAACCATTGCGGCTTCCACAGTTTTTAAGAGCAAGAGTACCTGGAGAAAGTTGTAAAAGGATCTACAACAAGCGTTGTGTTTAAAAATCTATATAGAACAATGGTAAAGAGATAGACTTGAATTCAGTGTGTAACTATTATAAAATGAATTTAATAAAAATATTGTATGGGTATTGTCTGTTTTTCTTAATTACTATCCCCATGTCCCACTATTAATACAATTGTTAACCATCAACAGTCTCTGACTATGTTCAGAAAGAGAGTGGCCTTAAACAATACACTATATCTATGGTTTGTGTACCGAGTGTCATAATAATGCAGTGTGGCCAAGCCATGTCAAGGCAATAGTTATGTCAGGTAAGGGATTCGAACCCTTGCTTCCTTATACAGAAAATTTGATCTTAAGTCAAACACCTTAACCACTCGGTCAACCTGACAGTTACTAATTTAATTAGTCTTGAGGACTTGAGTGTTTACAAAACTTTTTCCAGTATACATTGACTAAACCACTTGCTTGTTTTGAAATATAGATTTTGTTTTGTTTTACCATAACATTGCAGTTATGAGTCTTGTGAACTGGGTGTTCAATATAGGGTTAAAGGCATTTTAAAATCATTTTAGAAAAGCTCTTAGGTATCGTGTCATGGGTTTTAGTAATGCATTACTGTTCGTTGACTAACATATACCGTTACACAACATTATTTTAGTGAACTTACATGTTGTTGTTTGAGTCTTTAGTCCTTTGACTGGTTTGATGCAGATCTCAGCGCCTATCTGTCCCGAGCTAATAGTTTCATCTCTATATAGCTACCACACCCTACATTCAAGGCTATCTGTTTAACATATTCTAAACTTGGTCTACCCCTACAGTTCTCGTCCTCGAACCTTTCTTCCTTAACTAAGTTTGCTATTCTTGGGTGTCTTAGTACGTGTTCTACCAACCTATCTCTTTACTTCATTAACAGTCGCCAGATACATCTCTTCTCCCCCACTCGTCTTAATACCTCTTTGTTAGTAACCCTATTTACCCATCTAATCTTCATCATTCTCCTGTAACACCACATTTCAAACACTTCAATTCTCCACTTTTCTGCTACACCAATTGTCTAAGTTTTACTTTCATAGAGTGCCACGCTCCAGACAAAGGCCTTCAAAATGACTTCCTAATACCTAAATCTATATTCAATGTCAACAGATTCTGTAGAAATTCTTTCCTTGTCTGAGCTACATAAGAATCCTAATCGTGTCTGGTATCATGTCTTGTTTAGCAAACATAGTCACTCAAAAGGTCTAAGCATTCTTTGTATATAACCCAAAATAGCAAACAGTTTTTCTAAAACCCTACTCATTGGTCAATAACAAGCAGAGTCGCCAAAGTGTTTCGTTGGTAGTTAACTCATGTCTAGTTAATCGATTCCTTTCATATCGTTATCCAATTGTAGTAGTAAGGACTGGTGAACAACGTCAGTTCAACACACTGCTTTACACACAAATGTACTTAGGCCCTTTGACATAATTTGGATAAATTTCATGGGCCGGTCCATAGGGACCAGTCCAAAGGGGCCGGTCTAAAGGGACCCTTCCACAGGGACCCATCAACAGGGACTTGTCAGCATGGACCCATCAACAATGACCCGTCAACAATGACCTGTCATCAATGACCTGTCAACAATGACCTGTCAATAGGGACCCGTCAACAATGACCCGTCCACAGGGACTCATCAACAAGGACCCGTCAGCAATGACTCGTCAACAGGGACCCGTCGAAAAGCACCTGTCAAAAAGGATCCATCAAAAATGACCCCCTGTCAAAAAGGGCCCGTCCAAAAGGGGCTAGTCAACAGAGACCAGTCCAAAGGGACAAATCAACAGAGATCAATCAACAGGGATCAATCAAAAGGGGCTATCACCTCAAGGCCTGGCATATCCCCCTTTGATTATTGGTTTGCCAATCGACAAGCGTCACTTAAAATACTCTTTGATCACAATTCGTGGGTTGGGTTAGGTTAGGTTACACTACAGCCGCCATCTTTCAAAAAGCCCGCCCTCTTACAAAAGTTATGAGTGGGCATGCGTAAAAAACAAAAAACAAAAACAAGCATGTTAATTCATAGTGGCTATCCACCAAACACATGTCTCTTGTGTGGAACAACGTTTTATTCCATATCGGCATTCAAACTCTCACATGTTGCAATTGGAAAGAGAGATTCTCTAAAAAAATTACAATTTCACCCCCTAGTAGGGGTAGGTTTTTTTTGGGGTAGAAATATGTTGTTCATTGGAAAGGGGGTATCAGCCCGAGTTCAATGACACCTCATTCGTCAAAATCCGACCACGGGTTCGAACTCACATTTTCTCACGTATGAAGCAAAACAGGATGTGACTTGTTTCACAAGGAGGACGGTAATAAGGTCATATCACACGTGTTCACATGTATTTCGTCACTTTCCTTTCATATCGTTATTTCATTATAGTAGTGGTGAACAACGTCAATTCAACACACACACAAATGTAGTTAGGACCTTTGACATAATTTAAATAAATTCATGGGCTAGTCCGTAGGAACCAGGCCAAAGGGACCCGTCCAAAGGGATAAGTCCAAAGGGACAAGGACTCGTCCACAAGGACTCGTCCACAAGGACTTGTCCACAAGGACTTGTCATCAATGACCTGTCAACAAGGACCCGTCCACAGAGATCCGCTCCCCCCACCCTCTTCAAAAGCCACGAGTGGGCATGCTAATTCATAGTGGCTACGCACCGAACACATGCACTTTATGTGGAACAACGTTTCATTCCATATCGGCATTCAAACTCTCACATGTTGCAATTGGAATCAGAGATTTTCTAAAAAATTACAATTTTCACCCCCTAGTAGGGGTAGGTTTTATTTTTGGGGTGGAAATATGTTGTCCATTGGAAAGGGGGTATCAGCCCGAGTTCAATGACACCTCATTTGTCAAAATCCAACCATGGGTTCGAGAGATATCGGGTTGCCGCCATCTTGTGTGGAGGATGTGGAGGTGGAGGGATCTGAATCCCTCAAAAACCACTACTCACGCCCCTTTATGTAATACATGCAGTCGCGCCTCTTTATATAATACACGTGGTCAAGCCCCTTTAAGTAATACACGCGGTCGCACCACTTTATGTAATACAAGCAGTCGCGCCCCTTTATGTAATACACGCGGTCGTGCCCCTTTATGTAATACACGCGGTCGTGCCCCTTTATGTAATACACGTGGTCACGCCCCTTTATGCAATACACGCGGTCGCGCCACTATATGTGATACACGCGGTCGTGCCCCTCAATATAATACACGCAGTCACGCCCCTTTACGTAATACACGCGGTCACGCCCCTTTATGTAATACACGCAGTCGCGCCACTTTATGTAATAATCACGGTCGTGCCTCACTATATAATACACGCGGTCAAGCCCCTTTATGTAATACAAGCAGTCGCGCCCCTTTATGTAATACACGTGGTCACGCCCCTTTTTGTAATACACGTGGTCACGCCCCTTTATGTAATACACGTAGTCACGCCCCTTTATATAATACACGGGGTCACACACCATTATTTAATACACGCAGTCACGCCCCTTTATGTAATACACGTGGTCACGCCCCTTTATGTAATACACGCGGTCGCGCCTCTTTATGTAATACATGCAGTCGCGCCTCTTTATGTAATACACGTGGTTACGCCCCTTTATGTTATACACACGGTTACGCCCCTTTATATAATACTCGCGGTCGCGCCCCTTTATATAATACACGGGGTCACGCCCCTTTATGTAACACAAGTAGTCGCGCCCCTTTATGTAATACACGAGGTCACGCCCCTTAATGTAATACACGCGGTCGCGAACCTTTATGTATTACACGCAGTCGCGCCCCTTTATGTAATTCACGTGGTCGCGCCCCTTTATGTAATACACGCGGTCACGCCCCTTTATGTAATACACGTGGTCGCGCCCCTTAATGTAATACACACGGTCACGCCCCTTTATGTAATACAAGCAGTCGCGCCCCTTTATATAATAAACACGGTCACGCACCTTTATGTAATACACGGGGTCACGTCCCTTTATATAATACACGGAGTCGCGCGACTTTATGTAATGCAAGCAGTCGCACCCCTTTATGTAATACACGTGGTCACGCCCCATTATGTTATACACACGGTCACGCTCTTTTATGTAATACAAGCAGTCGCACCCCTTTATATATTACACGCGGTCACGCCCCTTTATTTAATACAAGCAGTCGCGCCCCTTTATGTAATACACGTGGTCACGCCCCTTTATGTAATACACGCGGTCGCGCCCCTTTATGTAATACACGCGGTCGCGAACCTTTATGTATTACACGCAGTCGCGCCCCTTTATGTAATTCACGTGGTCGCGCCCCTTTATGTAATACACGTGGTCACGCCCCTTTATGTAATACACGTGGTCGCGCCCCTTTAAGTAATACAAGCAGTCGCGCCACTTTATGTAATACAAGCAGTCGCGCCCCTTTATGTAATACAAGCAGTAGTGCCCCTCTATATAATACACTCAGTCACGCCCCTTTATGTAATACAAGCTGTCACGCCCCTTTATGTAATACAAGCAGTCGCGCCCCTTTATGTAATACAAGCAGTAGTGCCCCTCTATATAATACACTCAATCACGCCCCTTTATATAATACTCGCGGTCGCGCCCCTTTATATAATACACGGGGTCACGCACCTTTATGTAATACACGCAGTCGCGCCCCTTTATGTAAAACACGTGGTCGCGCCCCTTTATGTAATACAAGCAGTCTCGCCCCTTTATGTAATACACGCAGTCGCGCCCCTTTATGTAATACACGGGGTCGCGCCCCTTTATATAATACAAGCAGTCTCGCCCCTTTATGTAATACACGTGGCCACGCCCCTTTATGTAATACACGTGGTCGCGCCAGTTTATGTAATACACGCAGTCGCGCCACTTCATGTAATACACGTAGTAACGCCCCTTAATGTAATACACGGGGTCACGCCCTTTTATATAATACACGCAGTCCCGCCCCTTTATATAATACACGGGGTCACGTCCCTTTAAGTAATACTCGCGGTCGCGCCCCTTTATATAATACACGGGGTCACGCACCTTTATGTAATGCACGCAATCGCGACCCCTTATGTAAAACACGTGGTCACGCCCTTAATGTATTACAAGGGGTCGCGCCCCTTTATGTAATACAAGCAGTCGCTCCCCTTTATCTTATACACGTGGTCACGCCCATTTATGTAATACACACGGTCACGCCCCTTTAGGTAATACACGTGGTCACGCCCCTTTGTGTAATACACGTGGTCACGCGCCTTTATGTAATACAAGCAGTCGCGCCCCTTTATATAATAAACGGAGTCACGGCCATTTATGTAACACACGCGGTCACGCCCCTTTATGTAATACACGTGGTCGCGCCCCTTTATGTAATACACACGGTCACGCCCCTTTATGTAATACACGTGGTCGCGCCCCTTTATGTAATACACACGGTCACGCCCCTTTATGTAACACACGCAGTCACGCCCCTTTATGTAATACAAGCAGTCACGCCCCATTATGTAATACACGTGGTCACGCCCCTTTATGTAATACACGCGGTCACGCCACATTATGTAATACACGCAGTCGTGCCACTTTATGTAATACACGGGGTCGCGCCCCTTTATGTAATACAAGCAGTCGCGCCCCTTTATGTAATACACGTGGTCACGCCCCTTTATGTAATACACGCGGTCACGCCACGTTATGTAATACACGCAGTCACGCCCCTTTATGTAATACACGTAGTCACGCCCCTTTCTGTAATACAAGCAGTCGCGCCCCTTTATATAATTCACGCGGTCACGCCCCTTTATGTAATACAAGCAGTCGTGCCCCTTTATGTAATACACGCGGTCAAGCCCCTTTCTGTAATACACGCAGTCGCGCCCCTTTATGTAATACACGTGGTCACGCCCCTTTATGTAATACACGCGGTCGCGCCCCTTTATGTAATACACGCAGTCGCGCCCCTTTATGTAATTCACGTGGTCACGCCCCTTTATGTAATACACGCAGTCGCGCCCCTTTATGTAATTCACGTGGTCGCGCCCCTTTATGTAATACACGCGGTTACGCCCCTTTATGTAGTACACGCGGTCGCGCCCCTTTATGTAATACACGTGGTCGCGCTCCTTTATGTAATACACGCGGTTACGCTCCTTTATGTAATACACGTGGTCACGCCCCTTTATGTAGTACACGCGGTCGCGCCCCTTTATGTAATACACGTGGTCGCGCCCCTTTATGTAATACACGCGGTTACGCCCCTTTGTGTAATACACGTAGTTACGCCCCTTTATGTAATATAAGTGGTTACGCCCCTTTATGTAGTACACGCGGTCGCGCCCCTTTATGTAATACACGTGGTCGCGCCCCTTTATGTAATACACGCGGTTACGCCCCTTTGTGTAATACACTAGTTACGCCCCTTTATGTAATATACGTGGTCACGCCCCTTTATGTAGTACACGCGGTCGCGCCCCTTTATGTAATACATGCCGTCGCGCCCCTTTATGTAATACACGCGGTTACGCCCCTTTATGTAATACACGCGGTTACGCCCCTTTGTGTAATACACGTAGTTACGCCCCTTTATGTAATATACGTGGTCACGCCCCTTTATGTAGTACACGCGGTCGCGCCCCTTTATGTTATACATGCCGTCGCGCCCCTTTATGTAATACACACGGTCGCGCGACGGTAATCTACCGTCCTCCCATTTCTTTCAATTGTGTTTATTTATCACTTCCAATGGCAATATGACTGGCTATGAGGTTGATCGAACATGTAATTGGGATACAGAGGTGTAAATATAGAAACATTTATTTTTAAAAAAATCGACAATAGGAGCGACAACGTTGGTGGCAAAAATGAAGAAACACTATATGGCAGCTTTAAAGATATTGTTGTGTGAGGATGTTGGGGGGAGAATGAGCAAATGGGCGATCAATAGTGAATGAAATGTGTTAGAAATGAGGATAAACTATGCTAAAAACTCACATTTGGGGGGGGAGGGGCAAAACAAATTGCACTTCTGGTCGCACGCGACGGTAGTCTACCGCTCGACTGCGCCCTTAGCACTTTGATGAACAACTGAGCAATGTTAATAAACTAAGTTCTACCATAGGGACTTGTACTTTTTGTTACAAGCGATCAATGCTAATAAACTAAGTTCTATTTTAGGGACTTGTATTTTTTTACAGACGCATATATGTCAAAAATATCCAAAAGTCGAAAGTTAGTATCTATACAGTAAAAGCTGTCTTGCACTCACTGCTACGGGGCCATTTTGTCTAAGTTATGGCTCTGCAAGTAAATAAAATTTGAATGTTAGTATGTATACACAACACGCTTTATTGCACTCACTCTTAGATTTGGCAAGGTGTTGCAGTCTGTGACAGGTATAAAATGGAGGCCTAATGTTGGGATTGCTAGTGTTCCTCACGCTACTGTCAGAGGAAATTGCTTCTTGTAGAGAAAGAGTTTTATGCATTATGGTTAACGTATCAACCTCACTCTGTGAGACATGAGGTAGAGCTTTCACTAGAGGATCAAGTAGGAAAAGCCATATGCATTCATGAAGAACCCTTTATCAGTGTAAACAAGAAGTTCCGTGACAAACTAAAGAGCCTACTTTTCTTAAAATTTAAGATGCATGCCAATGATTAATCTATATCGACCTGTCTAGAATAATGACGAAATGAAGTTGGTAATATCGGAATTTCTAATTAGTTCAAAATACAGTATACATGGCATAATGTAGCCTAATAGAGCATTACAGTTGGCAGCCCTGGTGACTGAATATATTCTTAGTTCCATATCTTAAGGTACAGAATACAAAATTTGGTTGAAGTCCAATGGATAACATGGACGGTACATGCAGTTTACATTGGATCCAACAGCGCACGTAAAATCATGTTGGCAACAATGTCATGCATGTATTCATCAGAAATAATCTGAAATAATATAATCTATTGTTGTGCCAATTTTGAATGAAATCTATTAGTTAGTATAGAAGTTACATACATTTTAAAATTGGACATATCAGCAGGCTTAGAATCGTGTTGGCAGCTCTGACGTATATTAGTTACTCCAAATTAATCTAGAATGCCAGGTACTATACGTGAACTAAGTTTAGAGCTATTGGCTTGCATACTTTCTGATATATTGATATTAGGGTAACAAAAATAGAGACAGCATTTATTAACAGTTTGCAGCACTGGTTGCTCTTATAAATACGCATAGTCATATCTGTTATGGTAAACATAGCACATACGAAATTTGGTTGAAATCCAAGAGATAGTATGGAAGTTAAATGTATTTAAATTTGGACCTCTTAGCAGGCTTAGAATCATGTTTGTAGCACTGAAGTATATACGTTATCCAAATTAATATACAATGTCAGGTACTATAAGTGTGCATAGTTTAAAGCTGTCGACTTGCATACTTTCTCATATATTGGTATTTGGATAAAAGAAATTGAGAGCATTTATTAACAGTTGGCAGCCCTGTTGGCACTTAAGAATACGCTCAGTCATATCTGGTTATGTACAAATAGCATATACGAAATTTGGTTGAATTTCAATTGATAGTGTAGAAGTTATATGCATAAAAAATTGGACCTATCAGCAGGTTTATAATCATTTTGGCAACACTGCAACTTACGGCCTCCTGGAAATTAAACTGCAATATTATAAACTATACGTGTGCCAATTTTCAAATAGCTCCTATTCATGCCTTCCAAGATATCAAACATGGAGTTCAAATTTCAATAGCGATTTTTCAGCAGTTGGTAGCACTGACATCATTTTCAAATACGGCATTGAGATATTCAGGTATAGATCTTTCTCCTACCAAATTTTGTTTCGATTGCTGCAGCGTTTAGGAGCTGGTAGGGGGGACACACACACAGCCAGACAGACAGAGACACATTTTCCCGGGTTGATCTCATAAGTCTACTTTTTCCTCCTTTTTGCTAAATGTGAAAAGTAGGCTAAAAATGCAGGAGTCTTGTAGTCACGAAAACCTCACAAGCGTAGAAGGTGCGAGTCTACAAAGAATGCTCTTCTGTCGATAGTTCCTGATGGCGAGGAAGTCGTGGTCTATGAATCAGCATTTACAGACCGAATGCGATATTACTTTATTCGATGTGAAACGTGTTGATGCTGAAGAGGGAAGAGAAAGAGCGGGTAATTAAGCTTATAAAAAGAGAACTCATTTTCCATAATTCAATAAAGATGAATATTATGCTCAAATGTTTGTTTATCAACGTGCACGAGGAGCGTTAGTTAGTTATTGTTGTTTTAAGGAGCGGAACTACGATGGCATCTGCCCCTAAACACGAGGACAGTGACAGCTATTCAGAACACTACTGAAAAGTACATTTCCGTCACGAAATATATTCAAGATGATTATGTGCGAATTAAATTTATAGGCTCATTTTGTTTCTTGAATAGCAGTCTGGAAATACTAGCCAAAAACTCAGAACACTTTCCTGAAACTATCAAACACTTTGGAGTAAACGAAGCTTCTTTAAGGAGGAGAAAGTGCGTTTCTCCCTATGAATAAATCGACTCACGGGGGTAAATATGAAGAAAAGAGTCTACCTTCAAAACAAATTACAAGTGGAAAATATTAGGGATGAGGACTATGAACATGCAAAGGACTATGAGCATGCGGCACCTTTTATCAGTGTAAAAAAATGCAAGGAAAATCTTTCAAACTCATACAACGCACAACGCCACGAGGAGTCTTGTGGTCTAGAGGGAGGTTACAAACCTGCACTATTTTATTCAGCTCATTTCAATTACCCATCATGGGCTAATATTTTAGTGTCTCTATGTAAGGAGAATATTGTTTATATGCTCTAAACTCACAAAGTTGTGAAAGTTGGAACTTAAATACAGCGTTACAACGAAATTTAACCTAGAAATTTAGCTTCACACAAGTTAAGTTAGTGGAAGGATCTTTTACTGCCATAAATCTATGACATGGGACCACGGGCTTTACTTCCCCTCTGAGGGAAGGCTTACTGAAGGATATTAACGTCTTAAAAAATCCGACCACTTCGGCCAGGTTTGAACCCGAGATCGTGGGTTCAGCATTTCAGCAAGAGATGTGTAACACTTTGATTGTATATTCAACGAAATCCTTTGCATTTTCATTTCTTTGCTGTTCATAGATGATTTTTTCAATGCTCTTTAAAGCATTATTATGGTCTTTAGCCTAGTATTTCAAATTATTTGCCGTCCATTTCTTCGTCTCGTTTACAATGTCTCCATATAAGCTAAGCTAACATAGGTATTTTTCGCAGTGCTCACAAACACTACAGACTCAAACTAGATCCTTTTCATCCATCCAGGAATTAAATGCTGAGCTAAAACCCAACCAACGTACATAGCCTTTCTTACGTAAAACCTCCTCCACTAGATAATGCTTAGGATAGTTTGTTAGCTTGAGTTCTTCGAGATTAAACCTGCCTTTAATAGGCTCATCACTAACGTCTACCGGCAAATAAGTAACAGGTTTGCCAAGTTTCACTTATTTAATATGAAACAGCTCACTGCTCCAATTGGGGTATATCCATTGTCGAATACGGACTAGTGTTTACTGATGCGAACGTGGTCGCCTATTTGAAGGTAGTGGCGTCAAGGATCGACTGTTTTGATGGGATTAAAGAGCCTGTGCAGCCGTGGAATGTTTTTTGTTACGAGACGAGGCTTTGTGCTAATAGTCCTGTGTTTGGTATCGTTGTGACGTATCACCAGCTCTGCTATTAAGTCGACCCAGCGATAGGATTCCTGTGCTGTAAAGTCTCGCCACATGCGTGATTTTAACCTTCGATTGAAACGCTCTATCAGACTTGTTTTACGTTGCTGTACGAGGTGAACACCCCACCGTTGTCCGGCCACAGGCCCGGAATGAGAAAGGAGGAGACATAGCTAGGTTGGTAACTAGCTTGTAAGGACAGCTAACGCCTCGTGTTGAGCGGCAGTAAATAACTCAACTCCTAAGGTAGGCCAACGGCTTTGGGCGGAGGAGCGTCCTTGGGATTGGGTGTTGGCCACCCAGTGGAGGAAATGCCACTGAAATCCAATGTGTTCCGACCCAACAGCAAAGCAGGCGGATGGGGAACGGCTGTGGAGGTGGAAGTGGTCATGCCAGATGACTTGGCCGTAAAGGCGAAACAATTATATTTTGAGTCTGCGGCGTTCCATTGCAGTTCTGGTGCTGGGAACTGCATGTCTCATGCACTATGTGCCACAGTGAATGGATCTAGGACCAGTGCATGTATCATGCTCCATGTGCCACAGTGAATGGCTCTAGGACCAGTGCATGTATCATGCACTATGTGCCGCAGTGAATGGCTCTAGGACTATAGTGTGTGGGTCACTCCCTGGCAAGTTGCGATCCACCTTAAACAAACTCCTGCCTATGGCATTCACTCCTGCTGTTTCTCAACAAGCTCAACGTCGATGGGATATGTATGACGGAAGCAGGTTTGGGTAATCTGGAGGCTTCTAGTCTGGACCTACACGTTGGCAGCAGGTGTGTGATGGTCGCCTTCCTGAGACCCATGACTACTCAGGGATCCGGTCCTGCATATGTGACTGGGCAAACCTATTTAGGATCACCGCTGCCAACCCTGAAAGGGAAAGGCCCTAGTGAATGTGGCCTAAACTTGGTAGTCACTTCCAAAACCTGTCTGGGAAACCGCACCCAGAGGGTTACCCCAACTTGCGGTCGAAATCATGAAAGAAAGATATCTACGTTCTTCACTATTGGTGCACGTCAGAACATTACTAGAAAACGATTACAGCTCTCATCAGCCATGAGCTGAACAGACTTAACTTTTAAGCCATTGCTGTTAGTGAAATCAGATTCGTGGGAGAATGAAAAATAATTGAGGCTTCATCAGGCAACACCATCTTCTGGAAAGGGAAGGAGGAAAATGAACGTGGCATCCATGGTGTGGGTTTTTCAGTAAAGACCAAATTGATGAATGATCATCGACTCATTCCCATTGCAGTAAATGAAAAACTCACGACTCTCCGCATACCTCTTGAAGGAGGCAGGTTCATTTCTCTCATCTCTTCATATGCCCCCAATCTTACGGATGACGAGGATTCTCAGAACCACTTCTACCTCCAAGTGAACACAGTCCTCACTAAGGTGCCTGCTACAGACAAGCTTGCACTACTAGTGGGGAGGGACAACCTCTTATGGGGAAACGTCATGGGTAATCATGGAATTGGGAACTGCAATGCTAATGGTCTCTTACTTCTTGGCCTGTGTGCTGAGCAGGAGCTCTTTATCACCAACACCCAGTTCCAACTGCCAAATCGCAACAAGACCGCATGGATGCACCCACACTCTTAACATTGGCACATGATTGATTATGTCATTACCCGAAAGTGCGACAAGAGTGATGTCCTAATCAAGAAAAAAAAACGGAATATTGATGACTTCTGCACAGATCATAAACTTCTAATAAGTCGATTCAGGATTTCTATCCATAAAAAGCCATGCACCCATTTCATGAATCAAACAAGGAAGGAGTTTAATATATTTGCAAGTTTTTCATTTCTTAAATTCAAACCAAGGATATCCATTTCTATTTTGGCTTTGTTATCTACTTTACGATTCACATATCATCACGCTGAAACAGGTACGTTTAATCATTTATTTGGCGGCAAAAGTAGGAACTACTTGGAAAAATTCAAGGTCTGCAGTCCTTACTAGAATTGAAATCAGATAACACACACTAATACAGTCATCACAATTAACACCGGTTATCAGACAGATTCTACACACACACAAATTACACGGGGCTACATGACCGCGTTGACGCAGCCCCTAAACTGATGAACCAACCAACAGTACTGATAAGACGGGTTTCAATATTTATTACTAGCAGAACATGAGCCTTGAGAAAGGGAGACTTTTCTTCTATGGTCAGAATGGATAACAAGACACTGACCTCAAGAATCTTCAACATCATTTCTAGATGGAAGAGGACAGACGCCAAATAAACGAGACTTGTTCGAAAATACCTCGAATCTTTTTAAATTGATCCCAAAGATATATTCAAGAGGGATGTATTTACAATGCTGATTGGAACATCCGACACTATCCAGTCATTGACAACTAAAACATTGCGTCCTGTAGTGGGAGTGACGTGGACTAGGGAAAAGAAAGAAACCCATAGTGCAAAGTTGATGGAATAATGGGCTAAGAAGAATGCTCGCCAGAGTTAGGAACCACGTGGTCCAAGGGGCCTCAACGAACCAAGAAGAGGGGAGGGAGGAGGCATCAATTACGGAATAAAGATGATGCTGATTTGTCCCATCTCACTAACAGTTGTTAACACACCAGAGCACGTATTATTTACACTGCAAGTAATATATAGCAATAGAGGGCCACAGTACCGCAGATAGTTCTTGTGACGTATTATTTACTGTCCAAGTAATATATAGCAATAGAGGGCCACAGTACCGCAGATAGTTCTTGTGACGTATTATTTACTGTCCAAGTAATATATATCAATAGAGGGCCACAGTACCGCAGACAGTTCTTGTGACGTATTATTTACTGTCCAAGTAATATATAGCAATAGAGGGCCACAGTACCGCAGACAGTTCTCGTGACGTATTATTTACTTTCCAAGTAATATATAGCAATAGAGGGCCACAGTACCGCAGACAGTTCTCGTGACGTATTATTTACTTTCCAAGTAATATATAGCAATAGAGGGTCACAGAAGCGCAGACAGGTCTTGTGACGTATGAAATGGTTTTTTTTTTTTTTTTTTTTTTTTTTTTTTTTTTTTTTGTAAAAGAAAACCAGAAGACGGAAACACAATCCAAAGAATGCAAACAACTACCACCGATCGGTTTTGGTGCAAGCGTTCATGAGTGCCAACTACGAAACCTTAGTACTAATACTAATTCTTCATTCGTTGGCAGAACTGCCACAACGTAGCTCCACAGCAAGCAATCCGTTCGCACCCTATGAAATGTCATACCCCTGACGCATACAATGCTATCGAAATCACCCGAGATGAAAGTAGATACCAGGTTTCTAACATTCGTTAGCGAAGTTTTGTTATTAATGATTATGAATGAAACGTTATTGCAGCCAAATGGGCAGTTAGTACATTCATACTTAATACATTAATTCAATAGCTCGTTAGGGGCGTGGTGGCTCAGCGGTCTAGCTGTATGCCTCTCACCATGGCGGTCCGGGTTCGATTCCCGGTCAATGCATGTGAGATTTTCGAATTGAAATGCCATGTCCTGTGGTTCGGATTCCACGTACAAAGGAGGTCCCGTGGCTCATGATCTCAAGATTAACGGTCACGTTAAACTACAAGCATCCATCCATCCTTCAATAGCTCGTGTATTATGGTATATTGCTGTATTCAGTCAGTGATTAGTTCTTTTCTCTACGTGATAACGCTCACATCTCTTACCACATAGCGTGCACTCGCAGTCTTCTGTTGCTTCGTGGTAACGCGCCGTCGCACAGAGTTAGTGGTAGAAACCATGTATAGGCATTCTTGCTAAAACATGTCGTAGCTCCTGGTTTGGGCCGGTTCATTTCCTACCCAACATGGCGGCAGTTGTGTAGAATTTCGACAAAATTTCTTCACATTTTTATTCCTTTCATTCAGAATCTGTATGTATTAACGTGAGGTTGGTAATGAGTGCTTATATCTCAGAGCCTACATGTAATATGTTTCCTTTGCTAGCAGGTGTAGCAATCTTGATTGTGTGTTCATTGGGAGACATGGAGCTCTCTTCATGTATCTTGCTTTGACTTTGATGATGATAATTGTGGTTCTAACATCTAGGTTATCAGCCCAATGCTTTGACTTTCTCAATGGTTCTTAGATCTCCTAGTGATAGCTTTTACAGATTATTTCCATCCCAAATGCTACAATCAGGCTCATGGCTGCGTGGAATATTGATTATGCCTCATTTTGCTCGAGTCCTCGCCCCCAATGATATCCTAGTAACCGCACTGAGTACATTATCTCTATTCTACATTAATTTACATCAGAGAGCAATTATTAACTAAATAATAAATACACCTTAAAATACTGTAGAACCGTAGGAAGGGGGGTCCAAAGCATTCGCAAATACTCAATCCAGAACGTATCAGATCGAATAATACACGTTCCATCTTGCTCTTCTTTATCTGTGAAATGTTTCCAAAAAAAATGTGCAGAGTTGGTTAGTAATGGGACCGCCTCTCCAGTTCTAGAATCCTGCAGCCACCACTGGCTTATGCACTATCTATTTATGTAGCTTCTTAATTCACCTTGTTTGGTGTGATGAGTCTGATGATTTTACTTCAGGAGAAGATAGACATTGTTTAATTAAAACTCCTGTTTTTCTTCAGGTTCGTCTTAATTTTTAACTTGATTTGTTTAGTTTTATTAAAATGTTGTTCATCTAACATTGATGTTAATTCCCCGCTCTAGGATATTTATATTGTCTTTCCTTTATGTTTAATTTTAATAAATTCGTTTCTAATCATTACCACCAACAAATATTGAATTTCTACACAAACAATTGAATATTTCCTAATTCTTTATTTGTCCCGTATTCGTTCATGTACCATAAATCCGATTGCGATGAAACTTTGGTGAGTTGTTGTGCCCACTCATGCAAAGATTTCTGAGTCTCAAATTCATTTTTCAACAGGTGGCGCTAATAGTTTCGACAAAATGTGGCCTAACTACGCGCCAAAAAACTTTCTGATAAATTCATATACGCACTAGATGGATAAAATTGTGTATCCATGTGCACTTCAATAAACAAAATTACGACACAAAAACTTTCTTTCTGTTATTGGCATCGGAATAAATTCTTGTTTTGAAGCCTTTGATTGGGAAGCATGGCGGCATTCTTCGTTGTTAAGCACGACGCGTTTGGTTTGAGAAGAACAATAACAAGATGTTTGATAGGAGGATGGAATAGATGTTACTCTAAAAGTCAATGAAAATATTACATATTGATGCCGGATAAAAACGAGGAGATTAAGTAACAAACATAATTAATCATATCTACCGTCTATCTTATTGTAATTAATATGTAAATCATATAAAAGGCAGATTAGAGTAGGAAGTTAAGTGTCTATCAAACATTACCATCAATATATCGAACCCTGAATTATGAGGATCGAGATCACCGAGGAGGTCAATATATCGATCCCTTAATCAGGAGGATCGAGATCACCGAGGAGGTCAATATATCGATCCCTTAATCAGGAGGATCGTGAACACCGAGGAGGTCAATATATCGATCCCATAATCAGGAGGATCGTGATCACCGAGGAGGCCAATACTTCGATCCCTCAATCAGGAGGATCGTGAACACCGAGGCGGTCAATATATCGATCCCATAATCAGGAGGATCGTGATCACCGAGGAGGTCAATACTTCGATCCCTCAATCTTTAGGAACATGATCTCCGAGGCTGCTATTGCTTCTCCTTCCCTATCACACCCAGTCTTCGGACAAACATCCGCCCATTGCATTCTTGATAATGTTGGAAAATCGAGTGGAAATTCGTCCACAGTCTCTCTTTCCTACGACATTTCCAAGGATAATCTGTTTCTTTAAACTGTCCTTCCCACGACGCATTATGTGCCCAATCAATTTGGTAAGTTGGTATATTGGCTTTCACGGCCGTGAAAGCCAATATACCATCTTTTTGGAAGCCTTCATAGGGAGGTTAAGGCAGCTTGAGCTTTTAGTTCTCGTAGTCAAGTGGTGCAGTTGCACCTTATATAAAGGGAGGTGGCGCGCAGTTCGTCACTCCTGTGGGGGTCCGGGCGGGAACACCAAGAGCCCGCCGATGAGCCTAGCTTGGTGTCCTAGGCGAAACCCCACACAAGACACGGCACAAACCTAGAAGAATTGCTGAGTTTTAATTCACCGGCCGTGAAAGCCAATATACCATCTTTTTGGAAGCCTTCATAGGGAGGTTAAGGCTGCTTGAGCTTTTAGTTCTCGTAGTCAAGTGGTGCAGTTGCACCTTATATAAAGGGAGGTGGCGCGCAGTTCGTCACTTCTGTGGGGGTCCGGGCGGGGACACCAAGAGCCCGCCGATGAGCCTAGCTTGGTGTCCTAGGCAAAACCCCACACAAGACACGGCACAAACCTAGAAGAATTGCTGAGTTTTAATTTGGTAAGTCTTCCATAATGAACTCATTGGTATAAAATGACAACAAAGGTATGCGAAACATCATTTGCCAGCATCAACCTTCAAAAGAATCATCTTTTTTCCAGTTTCTATCATGTAGTGTTCATGTCTCAGTTCCATACCGAAATAATAAACTGCGTACTATGTGAAAACGAAATAAGGCAATTTTTCCATAAATGGGACACATTCTTCATTATATATTGGCCATAGCGGTTCTCTTCTGAATTTTGGTAGCTAGCAGAGCTGATTGGATCAAAAATAATTGAACCGAGGCATAGTAGTTTTGATACAACTGGAATTCCTTGAAGGAATTTGGATTGGTAAATTTTCCGGCTCTATCAATGATAACTTTGGTCTTATTGATATTAATCTGCAGTTCAATAACTGCACTCACAACTTTGACACGAGTAAGGATATCGGTCATGTTCATCGCATTAATAGCTGCACAACTGCACAATGAAAGTTAGATATTTTCTTACCACCAACAGGAAAGCTACAAACCCTTCCGTCCAGTGCATCTCTTAAGTTGTATTCTCCATAAATATTAAAGAGCAGCGGTGGCAGTATACAACCTTGACAGGCACCATTCTGATTTTCAAATATTCAGACAGTTTTCCATTTATTCTAACCAATGCCTCATCTTCTCCTTTTGAACACACAGTCAAGAGCTTTGCAATAATCAAATAAGCAGATAATAACCAGAAGCTGAAATTTTCTGCATTTTTCAATCAGCTGACGAATGTTAAATATATTTTGCCTGATACCTTTACCTTGGACAAATCCAGCTTGTTCAGGGGGATCAGGAATGAAAGGAAGCTTGGGGACTCTCACGCAAAATGTAAAGCATAATCTTACTCGCATATGAAATGAGGGCCAAGGTCCTGTAATTATCAAATTTCATTGTGGAGCTCTTCTTGCACAAAGGAACAAATATCTATGCAGGTGGCCATATTCCAATTCTCCTGATTTTGTTGCAAACATCCATGATGATCTGCACACCTGTCTCTTTCAGATGCTTAGCTGTTATGCCATCGGGTCCAGATGCCTTAAGCAACGTTAACTATGTAACTGCACTTTTGGTCTCTAGAGGTAGGATGTTTCCCTGGATTTCAATTTCGATAAAAACAAATTTGGAGCTCTGCACGATACGTATGTGAAATTCCAGTTCTCTTAATCTCAGAAAGAGCTGTGTCCGCGGTTTACACCCAAGGACTCGAAAACTAATGCGCCTATGATTGTGCTGGACTGTTCGCACCTCGGGTAGCCATGAATGAAGCCCCTGTCGATGTCCGGTAGAGATTTGAAACGACTAACTTAGTTAAATAATGTTGGCTTCGTATTATTCTTTAATTCAATAAGGAGCCCGTAGATATCGGGTTCGTTACTAAAATCCGTATGAGGTGCATGTTTACTATACAGTACCTTGACTTGGAAGTAGAGATGGGAACGTTTCTCCTCAGTAATACAAGTGATAAATCCTGTGAGGTGCACGTTTACTATACAGTACCTTGACTTGGAAGTAGAGATGGGAACGTTTCTCCTCAGTAATACAAGTGATAAATCCTGCCTTAAGGACAGATGGTTCTGAGTGCACCATGAAATAATGCTAAAACTTCCAAACCACATTTCTTGCTGTGTCTGCAATAATATTGCAGGTAGAAATACGAAATATTTACCATTATGAGTCCCCGCCAAGCTGATTCCAATGAAAAACTATTTATGGAAAGTAAGCATGTAGCTGTCTCTATAGACTTCTATCAGCCCTTCTTCCAAGAAACGAATCAATGTCTTAATAATAATGTAGCGGCTTCGGTGGCGTAGTCGGTAGCACGCTGAACTGCTATGCCCAAGATAGCGGGTTCAATCCCGGCCGAAGTCGTCGGATTTTTTAAGAGGGTTAAAAATCCTTCAGTATGCCTTCCTTCGGAGGGAAAGTAAAGCCGGCGGTCCCATGTCATAGATTTATGGCATGTAAAAGATCCTTTCACAGACTAAACTCGTGTAAAGCAAAATGTGTTAGGTTAGTTTTCGTCAGAACGCTCTATCAAAGTTCCAACGTTCACCACTTCTAGGTATCATTGATATCTGGTGGCGAAAGTTGGAACTACTTGAAATTGAATGGAACTTGTAGCTCACCCGTTAAGGTATCCGCTGAGGATACAGTGGAGGAGGGTTTGAAGAAATGGATGTTCCTTTCAAAACTAAATCACATTCCAAGCATACTCAGGCGAGCCGAACATGTCCTCGGACACTCCCGGCACTAAAAGCCATACGATAAATAAATAAATAAATAAATAAAAATACTGTCATACGAAATTATCCAATATCCAGTCTCAAAATCAGGACATGGACTCAATAACACAGCACAATTTGGAACTTGGTACGTGTTGAAAAATACAAATCACATTTTCTTTATATGCTTCTTCCCCTATTCCTCATTCCCAACTACACCCACTAGTACTCAGAAGCATAACCTGTTGCCGTCATGGTTCTAATAAGAAGAATAAAGTTGATCCTTCCAAGTACAAGAGGTCTTTAAAATATGACGGGTCATTATTCTACACAAATGTAATTTGATCGATTCCATGCTGTCTAAAGCCCTACGGCACAAGTAAAAATCTTATATATCTTCCTAAGTTGGTGAATTTCTTATTTCTCCTGTGTTCGCCAACCGCTGAGAGTCTGCCGTGTTTTGTGCATATCATTGCTTCTTGTAAAATGTGTCACGTCTCCTTCCATCTATTGACTGAAGTTGTAACTTAACTTCTATAACATAAGAATGTGGAAAATATCTCAGGCTGGAATGAATTTACGAACTCGTGTATGTTATAGGTTCCGGAACTTTATGATCACTACCGTAAGCCATTTAATTCACCCTCTAGCTTAAATAAAATCCATATTTCCTTGCAATCGGTCTTCAAGGTGAGATAGGACCCTGCAACACTGCCTGCCTGAGAATAAGCACAGGGTGCATCCTCCTTCCTTACTTATTTCTTCGCATAAGCATTCATTACCTTATCTAATCATTATGATTGTGGACTCACCTTATTTAGTAGTACGAATACTGGGGATCCTTATAGAATCATGTGTTTGTTTAGATTCTCGGGATTATCTTTCATGGGTAGATATATTTCAATGGACTCTGTAATATCAAGAGCTCTGCACTGTAAATCGTGGTGTATAATCTTTAGTTCTAATTCTATATTGGTGAAACGATCGATATTGTCGTGCATTTGTTCACAAATAGCTGGGTGTTCTGTTCTTTTATTGCATTCTGTGTTCATTATATCGTCTTGTAAACTGTCTTCCACTTTACCCTACATAGATACAATTACATCCTTCTTCTTTGTATGTGAACAAATACACACCTGACTTAGAATGTGGGTTTTTCTACGTTATTTTGCTGGTATGTATGTGCTTACCAAGTGTGTTCGTTCTGAATGCTTTATTGAGTCCTGGTGTCTTGAAAATATTCATTATTTTTATGTGTTTTTTTCTACGAAGTTGACCGCATATAATTTCCTTTTTCTGGGGGGGGGGGGGGGTCGTGAATATTGTCCTCTAATTTCTTTCGATGATTCATAAGTATTCGGTCTCTACTTGCTGGGTTTAAAATATTGTTTCATAGTTTCATTTTCTTTCTTCAAGTTTTGGATTGACATCGGAATACTGTCTGAACTTCGTTGCGTTCTTTAAAAACTTGTCCACTATATAACCTAGTAAATTTATTATAATAATGACCCCTGGCACTACAGCCCATAAAGGGCCTAGGCCTACCGAGCGACCGCTGCCCAGCCCTTTGGCCTGCAGATATTGGGGTGACGAGTGATCAGCGCGTCGGGTCCCCTCGGCCGTTAATCATCAGACAGCTACTCAATTGTCCTCACGAGGCTGAGTGTACCCGGTTCCAGCCCTCACATCTGTTTCTAAAATCCCTGACGGAGCCGGGAATTGAACCCGGGGCCTCCGGGTGAGAGGCAGGCGCGCTACCACAACACCACGGAGCCGGCAGTAAATTTATTATATTATGTTTAAAGTCTATACTGCAATCCATACCCAGTCGTCATTCTCCTGCCAATTACTCTCACAAGCATAAGGCTAAACTGTTTTACACTATTTAGAGCACAGGCATCAAATGATAATTGTGATAGGCTAAACATTATTTAAAGCACACATGTGAGAAAGTAAGAACACATTGTATTTTACTTGCAGCAACTTGGGGTGAGGAGAAAGCTATTTAGGCGTTTGGTTTGGGTTACAGTAGAATCATATGGGGTTAAGGATACACTGGAGGAGGGTTTGAAGAAATGGATGTTCCTTTCAAAACTAAATCACATTCCAAGCATACTTCTACAATACAGAAATAGCTCCCGTCAACAGACTGACAAACGTTTCTCAAATACTTCAAAATAGAGATAACGCTAACTAGAAAGTTAATATCTACTTCAACTATCAGACTTACAATAAGAGACACTCCTGACGTTGCCGACAAAACTTATAACATTCCAAAACTTAGAGCAATCCACGCTTAAAGTAGAAGATCATATTTTATGTAAGTTGAACACTTACTCATTTATTTGATTTCCACTTCCATCAGTCTCGCGTTCCTGGATTCCTTCTTGCTCATCCTAGGGATAAGATGGAATAATTTATTACTGTGCTATCACCTTATACGTTTACATAAATAACAAACCATGTAATTGTACAGCACTGCTAAGCGCAAGTGAAGATAAACACGCTTAACGACTTTCGTACGGTCAATCACGTCTTACTGCTTGATATGAACATTATACAGATATGTAGTTATTATCTCCCGTTCTATTAAATGCCTCTAGAGGGAGTCTAATGTAGAGTGTGTTACATCAATAGTGTTGCTATATTATTATATGTCTGCAAGTGTACGAAGGCACAGAGTCGGCAACTAGTAAAACGTGATTGTGGCAAACACATGCTAGCTTCACAAAATGTACCTTTCTAAATGGCATATAAGATGCAACCCATATTAGCTCAGTGATCAGAACAACATCGCACAAAGCCGGCGGTCGCGGGTAGAAGTATCGCATGGGACAGAATTTTAAATTCACCATACTTCCTTCAAAATGGATTGTTCTGGCAGTGGAAAACACAACCAAACAGCCAAGCATTCAGTTTGTCATCAACACAATTGTAAAAATACCACTCTTTATATTGAAATGCTATTAGGTGATAACGAGGTGTCTTGTAAAGAGGCATAAAAATACTTACCTCCTTCAGATGAGAAGATGGTGTTTCTCTTTTGAAGCAAGGAATGAGTTCAGGAATAGAAGCTTCCTCAATCTTAATATCCGATTGAAGGTCTGTATCATTCTGCAAAGAAATTACTTGTTTAAAAAATATTTTCCTCTGCGTAGGTGAAATAATATCTTTCAGATGATTTTCACTGAAGGGATCAAGGAATAAAATAACATACCAAAGGTAATTGAAAATCGCATTTATACTTTTGCTACGTCAACCTGACAGTATTTGTGATGTTAACTTCAGAAAGAACTTCAGTTCATATACACTCGCGAAACGTAGGGCTGGCATATTGTCACTAGCATTGAGGGTGTGTTGCGACTTCACAGCGTGGATGCAGTTACCTAGAGTTACCTTTCAACGTTACTAAAGACAAGAAACGTTGATAAATATCGTGATTTTTTAACCCTCTTGAGACCATATTAAATCAAGAATGCTTTAGGCAGTGAGAAATTTAACGAGAACGAGAAAGAAATCAAGGTTTATTCGTAAGTACAGCGGCAGCTACTTGAAATTTCACTGCATACCAATTCACTAGTTATTCATAATACATGACCAATTGTTGTTGCCAAGATTACGCAATGTATTAAAAATAGAGAACTGAACATGAATATTTCTATAGACAATAGCTAAAGAGTTTTTCAATATGAAATTACCGATCACGGTCTAGTAAAGGCTGAGGCACAGTGCCCTACCATGTCTGGGGTGTTCTTCAAGGTGAATTCGTACCAGTCAAAATCAACCCACATCCCTCTTTCTCCTCCGTACAACCCAAGAAAGTGGAGGGTGGGCCAACATTTTACTGATCGCTGTCATCAAGAGTCAATACCAAATTGTCGGCCATATGAAGCAGTGGAGGTCAACCCAAGCCTCACATTCATTGTCATGTGAGTGTTCGGATACTGATCTCATAATGCGAATTTCCAGTTGAAGCCCGATGCATTCCAGAACACACGTGTTTAACGTCTCGCGGGCTAGTCTGGGTTTTGGCAGGAGCTATTATTTTCATACAAATGGTCACCCAACCTCAACATTCACAAATGTGTGTTTCGTCGTAAACTGTTGGGACAATTTGCAAGGTATTCTCAATAATGTTTAATGATACCATGAAGACAATCATGGACCACTGTACCCATTCCAGAAGTGTGTTTTTACCTTCAATTCAGGCATTGGCTCAGTGCTTGCAGATGTCAGCATGAGAGGCAGCTACATGGTCTTGTGTTCATGATGTTCCAAGCTTCTAAAGAAATAAAACCTATTACGGATTTTCAGCCTGGCATCCACGGTCGAAAACTTTCTTCTGATCCCAGTTTGTTCAACTTTCTGATAGCTAGGAACATGATTTTATCAAGAAGATTACACAATTTTTGTAAATTGATATCTGCAATATTTTTAACAGATCAAACAGACCTTTTTGTCATATAACAAGGAAAACGTTTGTGATTATATTTCATCCTCAGATTCAAATGAACCATCCCTAGAGAGACTAAAATGGTAAACATTTGAAACACTCGACAGACCTGGAGCAGCCCAATAAGGTGTTCTCATAACCTCCCCAACCTATTGCACTACTTCAACCATTCCCTCGGTAGTGTAATATTAGAGTATATGAGAACTCAGAAACCCTTCAGTCTCGGCCATATTTTAGTGCGCCACATGCCGCCCTTCCATGTATTTGGGGAACAAATTACATCACATATCAATATAGATGCATCTAATCAATACTTGTGACACGTTTCTGCGAGATTTACATTGGTGGTGTACTCTTGTTAGTGTTATAGTCTTACCATGATTGAAACCATTCAAGGTGGGATACACATCCACTGACCTTATACAAACATATCAGACTTTGTTTTCCAGAACTGGCAGTTAAAAAAGAGTTGGATATGTCATTATCTTACACCGCATATCCACATGTAAGTTGACATATTTACAATCATTCAACATTTAGAAGCACACTTTCTGGGTTAGATAAAACTTAAGTGACGTTCTGAAACTCACTCCAGTGAAAGACTTTAGAAGTTCGGTAATTTATTATCGTATATAACTCCTTCTCAAAAGAATTCTCTTCTGCATATCGTTTATTAACCCTTTCTTAAAAGAAGTTATTCTGCCCTCTAGTTTCATGAATGTTGAGATTTTTGATTGTGACAACTTTTTATGTTGAATATTTATTACAAGTTCACTCGAAAATATACATAAAAATATTGATAAAATATTATGCTTCATAATTACAACCTTCCATGATTCTCTGTTTCAACCCAACAAGTATCTTATTACTCGTTTCCGCAATTTCAATAGTCTCCACATTATTCCTATTTTCTGCCAAACCCTAACCAAATCTCAATGCCGGATGAAATATGTGAATGTATTAATCCACAGTAAACGGGTAACTGCCATTCGCTGCTTAAGTATCTTGAAATTCAATTTAAATCAAGAGTTTCATTATCTTATAAATTTTTCATTTATATTCTCCTCCCATGATAATTTATGATCTATTGTACTGCCCAAACGTTTTGCTGAGGCCACCTGTTGTATATCATCGGTTTGAGAGTATAAATTTCGATTTACTTTTTAATTACCTTACGCTTGAAAATATTATTAAGCTGAGTATCTACGGGTTTCTCTTAGCATTTCCTCAATAAAACACTGAGTGACAAGATAGATACTATTTTGAGTTTCATGAAGTGTAATTGTTTTTTTTTACCGTCCTAGTTCAATCTTGAGGCATCATCTGCATATGAAATAATTAAAATATTTCCTGTTTGTGGTACATAATTCACAAAAGAATAACAAGTAGGAGATGAAGGATTCAACATTGAGTTATAACGTTCTCACATAAACTAGGAGTGTATTCTAACTCCTGAAGAAATGTTTGTAAATTGATATCTGTAATAGTTTTAACAGATCAAACGCCACTCCCCTTATACAATAAATCTCTGCCTTAACCAATAATAATCCATTATCTACTGTATCAAAGGATTTTGTCAGATTAACGAAATCCGATACAACACATTTATTAGATTACCACCGAGAGGGGAATGCAGTCTTCCATAAAATTCTGAAAATCATTTATAGATGAAATGGTCTACATGATACCAAAGTGATTCTTATACGAAGTACGTCCAGAAAGTAAGTTCCGTTTGGTAATAACATTAAATTGTGTACAGATACAGAAAAAATATTTATTGCACAAAATTCTACAACACTTAAACTACTTTTCTACATAACTGCCGAAATGTTGCAGGCATTTGTCGTAGCGTGGCAAGAGTTTTTGTATACCTTCTTCATAGACGTGTGCCGCCCGTGTCATCAACTAGTTGTACGTTCCGCTGCAGCGCAGTTCCGCATATGCGCGGTAGTCGCTCTGTATCAAAGGAGAAGAAACGTGCGCCATTTGGAGTGCGCTGTCAGCCACGTACGCGTTGTTGTGCATGTTTACTCGTACAATGTCGGTGTTGATTGAAAATCCCGCCGCTTGTGAAATCAGATCTGTGATTCGTTTTCTGAATGCTAGGAATGTGAAACCAATTGAAATTTATCGGCAAATTTGCGAAGTGTATGGACAAAATGCGATGTGTGATTCAATGGTGAGAAGATATGTTCCGACAGTTCAATGAAGGACGTAGTGAAGTGCACGATGAAGAACGAAGTGGGCGTCCATCTTTGGTTACAGAAGAACTGGTTCACGCGATTGATGACAAGATCCGGGAAAACCGCAGGTTTACAATTAGTGCTCTCGCTATGGAAATTCCCCAAATCTCACGATCACTAATTCATGAAATTGTTACCGAAAAACTGAACTTTCGTAAACTTTGCCGACGTGGGGTACCAAAGATTCTTACGGAGCAACACAAAACAAAACGGATGGGTAGTGCACTTCAGTTTTTGACCCGTTACAATGAAGGCGGCGAAGAATTTCTGACACAGATAGTCACAGGAGATGAAACTTGGGTTTCTTACGACACCCCTGAAAGTAAGCGGCAATCAATGGAATGGAGGCACACTTCGTCCCCAGCAAAGGTTAAGCCGAAACAAATCTTGACACCTGGGACTGGAAAGGCATCTTACTCATTGATTTCTTACCGCGTGGACAAACAATCAACGCAGATGCTTACTGCAAGACACTTAGGAAGTGGCGCCGCACAATACAGAATAAGCGCCGAGGGTTGCTGTCAAAAGGTGTAGTTTTTCTTCACGACAACGCACGATCACACACTGCAAATGTGACGAAAAACCTCCTACAGGGATTTGGCTGGGACGTGTTTGACAACCCTCCGTACAGCCCTGACCTCGCTCCTAGCGACTTTCACCTGTTCACACATCACAAGTCTTTCCTTGGCGGTCAACACTTCAACAATGACGAAGAGCTGGAAGAAGATGTTTCCAACTGGTTGAAGACACAGGTGGCAAACTTCTATGATGAAGGTATCCAAAAACTTGTGCCACGCTATGACAAATGCCTGAAAAAGTTCGGCAGTTATGTGGAAACGTAGTTTAAGAGGTGTAGAATGTTGTGCAATAAATATTTTTTCTGTATCTGCACACAATTTAATTTTATTACCAAACGGAACTTACTTTCTGGACGTTCCTCGTATATTAAATCATTTGTATTAATAAACTCTATTATTTCTATGACAAATTACATACGTACTCTAAGATAGTAACAAACTGTTATCAGTCTGCAGTTAACTAGTTGATGTCTGTCACCCCTTTAGAAATTGGTTTAACAACGGATAGAATTAGTATATCTTGGGCGATACCTTTAAAGAGACACATGTTTATCAGTTCTGTAAGAATGTCTAGGGTTGGACCATAGCACTGTTTCAATATCCAGGGTGAAATTTCATCCCAACTATAACTACAGTATGTCTATTTTTCTGACTATCGTACTTAATTAATCTTCCGTTGTTGATTTAAGGAAGACTGATTTATTACACTTGTTTTGTAATACACTGCTATTACCACTGTTATTTCCTACAACATTTTGATATACATTTATATCATTACCTCTTGTTCTATTACTATTATAGTGTTCATAACGCGAGGCTGAATGCAGTTACTGGTTGTTTCTTAAAATGTTTACAATATCCCATTAGCTAGTTATTGTTGCCTTAAGGAGGCGGTCATCTGCCCCTACAGTATCCTCCTTTACTTCAAATAAAACCCATTGATTTTCCATTACATCATATTACGAGCAATATGAAATACAACATGATAAGAAAATCAGATAACTTGTTACTATCGAAGCCCATATTACAAACAAAAGGCGTTCTTCAGGGAGGTCCCATGAGCCCTGCACTCTTCAGTTTAGCCGCTGAAGAGATATTTAGAGAAATGGAGAAGAAAGATGAGGTATCTACCAACATATATGCAGATAATTTAGTAGTCAAATCATCAAACTAACAGAAATTACAAGAAACAACAGGTCATATGGAAGAATGGTGTAAAGATATCGAATTCCATAGTAATGTGACGAAAACAGAAATTATGAATTTCAGAAAAGGAGGTAAGGAAAAAAAGCAAAGTGCAAAAAATTGTATCAATTGTACGTCTATCAAGGTCGGGTCTGATTTCAAATATCTGGGAGTGACACTCCATGTTACGCACGCAGCTATGGCACTAAATGACATCAAGTACATACGATTACTAAATTTAGAAATAGCAATGACGTTTTTCAAATGCAAAGGAAATAAAAAAGAAGAGTGGAAACTCTATATCAAAAGAGACCTTGGAGTAGCAAAAACCTCAAGATCAAGTCTAGTATACCTCCTGGCCAGAGAATCATTTTAATAGAAGACATCAGGTATCAATTTCCTTTGTAATCCACTCAAGTATTTGAAGGGATGCTGACATAAAGAATAGTAATAAGCCCACAATTCTACTCTACTGGGGCAATGATTGACATATGCCAACTTTGAGATGCGGCATTTATTCACTAATTTATGTATAGTTAGTTGGTTGTACCCATCTACTGTGCACAAACTAGAATTACCATGAGCTAGCAGCAATGTGGGCATAATTTGCTAGATTCCATATAGAAATATGTAGGAAAAGAGTCAGTTCAATAAACGACTATGCAAAACACAATGAAAACAAGAAGTTCCATGACGAACTAAAGAGCCTACTTTTCATGCCAATGATTATTCTACAGTATATGAACCTATCTACAATAATGACCAAATTAAGTTGGTAATATCGAAATGTCTAATTAGTTCGAAATATTCCTGGTATAATGTAGCCTAATAGAGCACTACAGTGGCAGCCCTGGTGACTGAATATATACTTAGTTCCATCTCTTAAGGTACAGAATACAAAATTTGGTCAAAGTCCAATGGAAGTTACATGCAGTTAGACATTGGATCCATCAGCACGCGTAAAAGCATGTGGGCAACAATGTCATGCGTGTGCTGGTTAGAAATAATCGGAAATATTATAATGTCTTGTTGTGCCAATTTTGGATGAAATCCATTTGTTAGTATTGAAGTTACATGTATTTTAAAATTGGACCTATCAGCAAGAATAGAATCATGTTGGCAGCACTGACTTATATTACTTACCTCCAAATTAATTTAGAGTGTCAGGTGTTATACGTGTGCAAAGTAGAGAGCTGTTGGCTTGCATACTTTGTGATATATTGATATTAGGGTAAAAAAAATAGACAGCATTTATTAACAGTTGGCAACCCTGATTGCCATATCTGTTTTGTTACACATAGCACATACGAAATTTGGTTGTAATCGAACTGATAGTATAGAAGTTACATGTATTTAAAAATTGGTCCTATCAGCAGGCTTAGAATCATGTTGGTGGAACTGAAGTATATACGTTACTCCAAATTAATCTAAAATATCAGGTACTATACGTGTGCATAGTTTAAAGCTGTCGACTTGCATACTTTCAGATATATTGGTATTTGGATGAAGAAAATAGAGAGAGCAATTATTAACAGTTGGCAGCCCTAGTGGCTCTAAAGAATACACTCAGTCATATCTGTTTATGTACACATATTTCATACAAAATTTGGTTGAAATCCAATTAATAGTGTAAAAGTTATATGCCTTTAAAATCTGGACTTATCAGAAGGCTTAACATTATTTTGGCAACACTGTCATGTATGGTCTCCTGGAAATTAAACTGAAATAGTATTATCTACATGTGTGACAATAGCTCCCATGCAAACCTTCTCATTTGAATTATGATTGATGACAGCCACGTTAGTATCTATACATTAATTGAAGCCATTACGGAGATCACAATTCGTACCATAGCAGTCTTCCTTGTTATCCACTATCCTATAAGCACCAGGATGAACAAACAGCAGCGCAACTTCCCTTAGATTCAATGCCTTATGCTAAAGTCTTAACCTACTGTGAATGACCGAGTGCCAATTGTTCAAACCTGCATCACCAATAAATTAGACACTGATGGCAACACATATTGCCACGGCAGCAATGCATGACGTATGACTTCGTCATAACTTTTCTAAATCACAAAGACTAACCAAAATACCTGTAGTAATAGTCAGGAAAATATCTGGAGAAAATGTAGTAAAAGATGATTACTCCTACGCCGTCTGTGACCCACCCAACCGTCCCAAATAGGATCACGGCTTAATTAGCCAAAATTACAGCTCTGGTCACCACTAGTTCAAATCAATCATCATCGGTTGCGGTCGTGAGTATTCGGGTCTCTTCGTTAGCCCCGCTTGTCATCAAGACAGTACTTACGGTACTATATAAAACAAAAAGCGCCCATTTCATTCTCTAGTGCGCATCATTCTTGTGCAGCCCTCAGTTCATTTGATAAAGCGCTGAATTGAATCATTTAGACACTATGGATTGTCAAAGTTGCCTGATAACAATCAGTAACTTCAATCAGCGGTTCTATGATCAACCTAAAAAGTTTCTGAAGCTATTGCAACAACACATTTTTGTACCAATAACACTACGGTGCGGATAAAGCATAACCAATCTATAACCTGCAACAAGATGATAGCCGGACGTCAAGGCCGCACCTACACCCGACCGTTCTAACCTTAGTTTTGTCCAATCCAATGGTTACAGATTAATGCGTCCAGATCAATGGTTTTTGATTGCGGTCAAGTGAAGTTGGCCCCACTCTCCCAAACAAGCATTATTTACGAATACAGATAATACACAAAAGCCCAATTATTTCTTTTATCACATAATTACACCGTTACGTGTCGTCTGGTGTATTTTTATCGGACATGTTGGCAACTACTGACGTCAATGTGTGTGCCTCATTGTGAGCGCTCACTGCGGCAGTTTCACATACTAAAAACGTCTGACGAACATGGCTCCGGTTGTTAAATAGAACACATATTTACGTGATTTAGCACATACATCGGGTGCTGTCGGTGCATAAGTGATCATGGTTGGAAGTTAAAATTGATAATGTCCTCCAAAAAGATAAAATACTATATCAAAATGATATTTTGTTGAAATGGAAGCGAAGAGAAAAAAAAGTGATACGTTGTGCATAATTAATGTCTTTACCCACTGTGAATGCCAGGGAGCCAGCACAGTGAAGCAGCGTTATGAATACAAAAACATCAATTATTGCTAAAATAAGAAACAACACTGTATAATCCAAATTGTGAAAATCATTCACATTATTATTAGAAAAGGAATATAAAATCTATGATCACCTGAGTTTGATGCTCCACTTTGACCTCCGTGTTTTCGTATTCAAATATATCACAAGATTCATCCAGCTGGTTAGAAGTGCGTAATTGGTCTTTCGACTCCTAGAAAGAATTATACAAGTATGACCCAACATAAAACGTACCGACAGAATAACAGTTATAAGTTACGTGTAACAATAAAAAGAAGAACATACTGGTTAGCCTACTATTTGGTAGCAAGCTTGTCATGCACATCATGTTACACGATATATGAATTAAATAAAACTCACAATATTAAGGAATTCATCCGGCTCACTCTTAATTAATGGTTGTTGGTCCATGATGTTTAGGAAGCTAGAACACACAAATCATTATCATATATAACACATGAAATGAGGTAATTTCAGAACACCGAATTCAAGTTAGGCTACTGGTAATCCAAATATAACCCTCCAAGTGCACAGTGAGAAGAAGAAGTTAACAACAAACGTATTCGACAATGACGCTCGACATTATAAAATATGTGTTAGGGTATAATATGGAGTAAAATATTAATAGAATGAGGAATTACTGGTGCCAGCTAGTGGAACAGTGAAATGGAGCAAACTATAATTGGTTTCTCTATTCCTAAGTAGGCTACACACAAACCTGAGCACAATGTGATGGGGCACGCGGAATAAATATAATTGTCCGTCGCTAAATTACATTACAAACCTATCAACATAAAGCAAACTAGTTACTGCACGAGTATCAAGATATTGGCTGAAAGAGGATAGGCTACATTGATATTCAGAAAACTCAAGACATTAGTTCCGGCTCGTGTTACAAGGAACCCACTTCAAATGAAAACCAACGAAAGTCCCTCATACAGTAGAATCAACATTGAACAGAAGGGACTGAAATATGTATTTAACTTATAAATACTATCAGAGAGTAACTCGTATACTTGCCGTTATAACGAGTTCCTAGTTACCCATTTAAGTTTGTGTATCCTCGACAATTAAATATTGTAAAATTATCCACACGGGGAAAGCAACGGTTGTAAAATATTATAGGCTATTTATTTAATCGAATAGCCCTTAATAGAGCACGATAAATCAATACATCAAGTTTTGCCTTTAGATTTCTTCTTGGTCAACCAAAATTGCTTCATTCTTTCAGATTGTTGTCGCCGGAGCTCCTCAATGTAGTGTGGCTGTTTTCTGCTTTGCTGTAGTTCCTCCTTGAAGGTAGGCCTACATGAAAATCCACAGCCTGCTTCCAGTCTCCGACCGGGTCAGGAATGGAATGAATGAAGCCCCCATCTAGAGGCGAGGATATGAACTGTGCCGGCTGCCGGGGCCTGACGCCGTCCTCTGGGGCAATGATTAAATGAATGACAGATGAAATGAAATGATAGTGGAGAGTGTTGCTGGAATGAAATTTTGACAAGGAAAACCGGAGTACCCGGAGAAAAACCTGTCTGCCTCCGTTTTGTCCAGCACAGATCTCACATGGAGTGACCGGGATTTGAACCACGGACCCAGCGGTGAGAGGCTGGCGTGCTGCCGCCTAAGCCACGGAGGCTTCCTCCTTGAAGGTGACTGTTTTAATTTTGTTCCGAAAGAGTTGTCTATTAGGTATGTCTTCAATTTGTATATTGGCCTCCTTAAGGTTATTCAAGGTCTGTTGAAACCAAGCTGGCTGTATCTTAAGTTTTATAATTTTATTGAAAATTTTCTTTGTCAATCTATCATCGTTCATTCTTTGTAAATGACCAAAAAAGGATAATCTTCTTCTTCGCATGGTATGTAGTATGCTTTCTACATGCTCATAAATTTCTACATTTGGTCTAGGTCTGTTGTAATCTGCTCCTACTTTCCTAGGGCCAAGTAGCCTATACTTCTAATTATTTTCCTTCCCATGACCATGACTGCTAATTTCACCTTTATTCATTAATTTGAGCGTTTCAGATCCATATAAGGCCTCTGGTTTCACAACAGTATTATAATGTTTAATTTTAATAGAATTAGGCAATGCCTTTTTCTTATAAATGTTCCTGGTGAGCTGGAAAGCTATATTCATTTTCATTGTTCTAACTGTTAGGCTGTTTTTCTCATTTGCTATAAGATTTCTTCTTGGTCACCCAAAATTGCTTCATTCTTTCAGATTGTTGTCGCCGGAGCTCCTCAATGTAGTGTGGCTGTTTTCTGCTTTGAAGGAATTGAATCTTTTGATTTCGTTTTGTTGAATACTTAATTTATCAGGACTATTTTTGACATTGGATATAAATTCTGTCTTTGTGAAGGAAATATGTAGACCTATTTTATTTGCTTGTTGTATTAAATTATCAATTTGTATTTTGGCATTTTCCGGTGTACCGGTATCAGTAATTAGAGCAATGTCGGCAGCAAAAGCCAAACAATCTATATAGATGTTATCTCGTTGATATCCTAATTTAACCCCTTTAGTGTCTGTTTTCCTCCACTCTCGGATCACCTTTTCCAAGGCACAGTTAAAAAGTAATGGTGACAATCCATCACCTTGTCTGACTCCTATGTTTATTTCAAAATCCTTGGAGAACTTCCCAGGAAATCGGACTTTGGACGTGGTATTTGTTAGCTTATCCTGAATAATGTTAGTAGTTTTAGGATCCAAACCAAATTCTTTTAGAATGTTGATGAGAGATTCTCTGTCAATGGAATCAGAGGCTTTTGCAAAATCTATAAAAGTAACTGTCGTGTCTTTATTTCTTTATTGTCTCATTTGCAAAATAGTTTTAAGATTCCATATCTGTTCAATACACGATCTATGTTTACGAAAGCCATTTTGATACTCTCCTATTGGTAAGTCTAATTGGGGTTCTGAACGATTGAGTAAAGCTTTGGAAAGAATTTTATATGCTACTGACACAAGCGATATGCCTCTATAATTATTCGGGTCAGATTTAGACCCCTTCTTGTGGATAGGGTGTATTATGGCGACTTTCCATTCCTCAGGAACTTTTTCATTTTCCCAGATCTTATCAATTATATCTTTCAATTGTATGATTGTATCATCATTAACGGCTTTCAGCAACTCTGCCCTAATCCCATCTTCACCAGCGGCTTTGTTGTTTTTGAAGTTGCGTATAATTTCTTTAATTTCGTCCAAGTCTGGTGCTATAGTATTTTCATTTTGAATGTTAGTAGTATTGGTGATAAACTTGTCATAATGTCGATTATTCAGGTTCGTATTGACGTAACTATGACTTTGAAAGAATAATAGATTTTCCGCCTTCAATACTGTTTATTTCTATTACTTACAGGGACATGTTTCGGGGGCTAATTCTCCCCCTTCCTCAGCCCCCGAAACATGTCCCTGTAAGTAATAGAAATAAACAGTATTGAAGGCGGAAAATCTATTATTGTTTCAAAGATAAACTTGACATCCGGATTATGACAATTGTGTAGGTCTTCAAAATACTCTGCCATTATATTACAATTCTCTTGATTAGAATGTGATATTTGTTTTGTCTTTGGATTTACAAGTAGTAATGTGGGGGCTTCAAATTTATTCAATTATTTTCGAAATAGCTGGTAGAAATTTCTCACATTGTTGTTTTTAAATTCATCTTCTATTTGTTGTAGTTCCTTCAGAAAGAATAATTTTCTTTCCCTTTTAAAAGTTTGAGTAGCTATTCTTCTTTTTTCTATTAGATTATTTCTGTTGTCTTGATTTTTGTTTGAGTTCCATTTCTCCCACGCTTTTTATCGTTCTTCTAGAACCTTATTACAGTGTTCATTCCACCAGATTTGGTTTTTCTTGTTCGTTGGAGGTGCTGTTTTAATTGCTGCTGTAATTATGCCATTTTTCAAATCTTTCCACGTATGAAAGTTCTGTTGTTGAATCTCGGTTGTTATTTTATCTTTCTCCAATATATTAGTATCATATTTAGGAATTTTTGAGTGTTTTTTAAATTTTCGGATGTCAAGTTTAATTTTAAATTTAGCTACCGAAATGTAGTGATCAGATTCAATATTTGCAGACTTTATTTCGTACATTCATTATTTCTTTAGATGACTTCTTGCTTATTGCTATGTGATCAAGTTGTTTCTCCCCACATAGTGGGTTTGGCGATACCCATGTCATTAACTTCTTTGGTTTTCTTTCAAAAGATGTTGATTTGACTATTATATTGTGGTTGGCACAAAGTTCTATTAATCTTTCACCATTCTTATTTGTACGCAAATATTTGTAAAATATTACTATTAAATTATTATTGTTATTTAACTTTCTCCATTGAACTCTAGGTAATACCTACAGTTCAATTACGTAGTCAAGTCTGTAGAGCGCAATTCAAATAAATCCAACATGGAACTGAAAATTCTCAGGTCTTCATATTTCGCCACGAGGTTCAACAAAGACACGAACTCGATGTCGATATTGCTAGCAGCGCACTCGTAAAAAAAACAACGCTCCACCGTTGATAAATAGGCACGGTGTAAGAAAAATAATTATATATTGGATACCGGTACATTTCTAACACAATACAGAGATTATCAGTTGCTCTTTTATTTTATGTTTTTATGCCCATTTCTACTCCAGGCAATTTCCTGGATGGTTCCTAAATCAAGGCCACGGCCGCCTCCTTCCCAATATTCACCTGAATTAAATCTACTCACACTCTGATACAGACACCACAGTAACACCGATTATCAAATTCTGCAACCAACTGAAGAGCCCGTTGGTACCGGTACACTGGGGCGAAACGCTATCAACTGTTTTTGAGCTAGCCGGACCATTTTACGTTTTGTTGTTGTTGTAAATTTGTTAATATACATAACTCAATGCGACATTTAAAATCCCGATTCCTTCGGGAACATATATTTCCAATATTAATTAGCAAGGTAAGGTAACACCACTTTGATTAGGAAGTTTTGGCTTCCGTAGTACATTGGTGCTGCTCATGGCGACATGTGTGCCTTGCAGCGGCCTTCTCAGTATGTACTGACCACGCGTCTTGGTGGGGTGTACCATTCACCAACTGACGAGACCATTGGTACACTCGGGCGAAACGCTGGCAACTGATTTGGTGCTAGCCGGACCATTATCAAATTTCCTTGTGATTTTGTTAATATACATAGCTAAATCGGACATTTAAAATCCTGTTTCCTTCGCGAACAGACATTTCCAATACAGTTAAATATCCATAAGAACTAGAAAAAAATCGCACTGCTGTGAAGAATGATGGGAGTGCAGCACGATCTAATACAGAAGGGCTCTCCCTAGTTACCAGTAGGGATTTAACACAACTGAGGCAAGACTCTATATAGATATGGGGATGCTTTCCCACAGGAAGTCATCAACTCTACTGAGAATAATCGCCTTTTATCAGACGTTGAATCCAGAATAAATAGGAACAGAAGTTTCCAACAGCCCAAGGGGGCATCAGTAGTTGGTACAAAGGAAGATGCGAAACTTCTAGCCACACAGAAAATGGCGTGGCTTTTTGTAGGAAGATTTAAAAGGACGTCACTAATGTCACAACACTCGAGAAATAACTTGAGAAATATGGAATAGACGGTGACATAGAGGTCAAAGAGATTGTAACAAGAGGAAGAACCAAAGCCTTCAGAGTTGGTTTCCACTTTCCTCAATTTGAGAAAACTAATTCTGTGGACTTCTTGCAAAAGGGAGTTTTAGTCCGAAAATTTCTTTTTCGAAGGTCACGCGACGAAGGAGTAACACTTGACGCATAAGAGACGCCTAACGATAATGCATTGTGGTATATTCTTTGAATATACACTTAAACGTTCAGTAATTGGCACCCACCTTGGGTTTTCATTGATTTTTGGCTTCTATTATTTTTAGCCTACTTTCGATTTTTGCAAAAAATGAAAGTAGACTTATGAGATCTACACAGGGCCTAAATTGTGGGTATATCTGTGTGCGTGTGAGTCCGTGTGTGTGAGTGTGTGTACTTTGAATGTCTTGCGCTCCCCCCCCCCTATAAATTCAAACACGGTGAAACCGAATTGAACGAAATTTGGTACAGAGGTAGAACTAGCAAAGGGCACATCAGTGTCACGTTTTATATCGCCGTCATCTTTACCAAAACTGAATGGCGGCCACTCAAACGTTCAAAACGTAAAATCAAATAACGACTAAACAATTCATCCGATCTCTACCAAATTGGGTAAAAACATACCTCCATATAGGATGCGTCTTGTGACCAAACTACAAGGTCATCCGCCGTACCATTTCAGGATGGTGGCCGTGAGAATCATGCAAACTTTATAATCCATACCATGGGACCCACCAGTTCCGATTATCGAGCCGAGAATCGTTTTAACTGTTCTAAAGGGGCACGCTCGAAATTAAAAGTTTATTTTGTAATACTATAGTGTAGAACTGATTTTAAAAAGCTGAGCCGTCGGAGTTAAAAGGCAAGATGGCAGCGGATATCTTGTGCCTGACTTATATTTCACTAATTTGAGTATTGCATGCAATATAGCGTACTGATACAAAATAAATACACTTTTTATGAAATGCTTTATATATAAATAATATACTGCACTGATGAAATCGTTTAGTCTAAATCATTTTTCTCTAACACGTTCTATGAACTCATTTGATATCGGACGATGTCCGTTGGCACGTTTGGCTGCGTGGTAAAGCGTTGGCCTATCACTCTTATGGCTAAGGTTCGAACCCCATCAGAGTTAGGATTCATTGCTTGAAATTTTTATATTTATTGTTTTGCAATGACTCAGGCGTTTTAAAATTAAGCGTTATATTGTGCATATTACGTTGGAAAATATATATTTAATTAAAACAAAATTCGCCAGCAGATTTACACGAGACATCTAGCAGCAAAAAAGTGAATTATCATGGCCAACTGGCGGTGAACAACACGCCGGCCTACAGATTAACTCACAGATTTTATTGAAAAGTTTCTTTTTATGGCCGCTAGAATGCACTCGCCCCGTTAGGATTATCTTGTTCGATACTTCTCCACTAGATATCACGACTGGTCTACGAGGGACTCCATCGATTAGCATACCATTGGCATTCTATGCGCATCGAATTTGAAGAATGACAAGATGATACTACGATACATTTTTACTTTTTATTTTAAAGGGTTTGTGACAGATTATTGAGCGTTATTTGAAAATGTTATTTGAAGTAAAGAACAAAACGATTTCACATAGTACGTGAACTCTAGCAGTTGGTGCTAGTTCAGGATATTAATTAATACTTTTATTGCAGCCAAATAGCAATCGAAAATATCCACATAGTTTGTATACACACGTCTCTGTAGGGTCATGGAAAGATTTGTTAATTCAATTAGGGTGATGAAAGCCATGCCAGCCAGACGTGTAAACACACGCCTCAACTCAAAGTTGGATGTTACCCACGTCAGGTTGATTATGTAATAATAATAATAATAATAATAATAATAATGTTATTGGTTTTACGCCCCTTTTAACTACTGTGGCTTTTAGGGACGCCGGGGTGCCAGAATTTTGCACCGAAGGGGATCTTTAACGTGCCAGTAAATTTACTGACATGGCTCCCTGGCATTTGTGCACCCTCAAATGCCAGCTGACTGCGCCAGGATACGAACCCGCAACCTAGGGCCCAGCAAGCGAGAACGTTACCGCTGAGTCGCGCAGTTAGTCCGGTCGATTATGTCTCCAGATCCATAACATTCTTGAGATACTTCTTATCTTTCTTTCTTTCTTTCTTTCTTTCTTTCTTCAATGATGGTAGCAGTTTTTTTCGAGGTTGTGGTGTTTGGTAGAGGTAAATAGCTTCTAAGGTCTTCAACCAAGAAATGATTCTATTAACTTATACTCTTTGATAAAATCAACGAGTTATAACTATACTCATATATTTAGGAGAAAGTAGGCTATATGTTCTTTACTGAAACATATTGTTTTCTTCCGTGAAAACCACCAACATACTTTTTCAGTTTCGCCCTCTTCCTGTGCATTTTCTCATATTCATTGAAAGTGTGTTCTAGCGTTCGAGTCGCCTTCCACCGCTATCATCAGCAACGTCAAGTTTCTTCTTGGTGCGCTATCTCTTGGCCAACAAGTGAACTCTCTGTAAACGGCAGATGAAGAAGGCTCACCACCTCAGCTCATCACCACCAGAGAGCAACCTTCTCGCTGTATACTCCGTAAAGTTCGCTCTTTAGACTCTGCCTGAAGACAAGAAATTGGTTCATGCAAGAGATTTTTAGCCTATTTTTCACATTTTACAAAAATGAGGAAAAAGTAGACTTATGAGATCGATCCGGGGAAATGTCTGTATGTCTGTCTGTCCTTCTGTCTGTCTGGTTGTGTCCCCCCCCGCCCCCCCTTCGGCTCCTAAATGGCTGCAGCAATCGAATCCAAATTTGGTATGAGTAAATACCTACACCTGAATATCTCAAGCCCATATTTGAAAATGATGTCAGTGCTACCAACTGCTGAAAAACCGCAATTGAAATTTGAGCTCCATGTTGGATATCTTGGAAGGTATGCATGTGAGCTATTCCAAAATTTCAGTTTAATTTCCAGGAAGCCATGCATGGGTGTGTTGCCAAAATGATTCTAAGCCTTCTGATAAGTCCAATATTTAAATGCGTATAACTTCTACACTATCAATTGGATTTCAACCAAATTTCGTATGTACGATGTGTACATAAACAGATATGACCGAGCGTATTCTTAAAAGCCACCAGTGCCGCCAACTGTTGATAAATACTCTCTCTCTATTTTCTTATCCAAATATCAATATATCAGAAAGTATGCAAGCCGACAGCTTTAAACTATGCACACGTATAATACCTGACATTCTAGATTAATCTGGAGTAACTTATGTTCGTCAGTGCTACCATCTTGATTCTAAGCCTGCTGATTGGTCCAATTTTAAAGTCATGTAACTAAATGGATTTTATCCGGAATTGGCACAACAAGAGATCATTATATTTCAGATTATTTATGACCAACACATGCATGACATTGTTGCCAACTTGATTTTACGCGAGCTGATAGATCCAATGTCTAACTGCGTGTAACGTCCATGCTATCCATTGGACTTCAACCAAATTTTGTATTCTGTACCTTAACAATATATTCAGTCACCAGGGCTGCCAACTGTAGTGCTGTATTAGGCTACATTATACCAGGTATATTTCGAACTAATTATAAATTTCGATATTACCCACTTAATTTCGTCATTATTCTAGATAGGTCTATATAGATTGGTATGAATCTTAAATTTTAACAAAAGTAGGCTATTTAGTTCATCACGGAACTTCTTGTTGTGTTTCATAGTTGTATTCGCTGTGTCTCACGTCACACTTCCCTCCCTCCTGCCCCTCTCCGCGACTCGCTGCTGCATTGCTGTGAGCTGTCTCACTCGCCGTTTAGACTCTGTTGGTTAACCAAGCAGCTGCTTTGACCTCTCTCTGAGAGTCAGTTGCATCGCCCGACATCTTGTAGCCATATAGTGAACCTACATTAAACCTTTGCTCTCAACTCATCATGTGAAACATTAGTAGAGAAAGCTGTATTAATTCTGCAATGAAGCTGTTTTAGAAACTTTTAACGCAGTTTTATATTGCCGGCTAGACGCAAAGTGCTACATTTTACTAGTAATGTCAGAGCATCTACTTGTTTTAACTGTCAATTTCCTAGGAGGGAGTTCATTGCTATGATCTATTGCAAATTATGTTTGGGTGCATCGTAGGACATTCCATAAATTCTGTCAAACACAAATAATTGAGGCCAGCGTGAGAATTGCATTGAATTTCTTAAAATCCCAGAAAATTCATCAAAATAGTTCTAGAAGTATTCAAATGCAAAGTCCGTGGCGTTACAGCGAAATACACCTGTTTCTACTTCTAACGGTTCAATGGACTAACACCGCTAGTAACCCAAGACTTTCAAGAAACCGCGTAAATGCTTCAATTGAAGCATTCTACATTCTACATTCTACAGGAATGTATTAACTTTCCAAACAGTGAAATTTATCAAACAAAAACTACTTACATAAACTTTCAGTGCATCGAGCCATAAATTATCTGGTTCCCGTATAAGTTTCCGGAGCAAAGATTATGCATGGACAATATTGAAAACAACCTACTTTCCTTACCTCCCCAAGTTTCGCCCTTTACTAACAAATCTGGTATAAACAACTTATCTGTGCTTCTTTTTGTAAAACGGAAGTAACATCACAGTGGTGTCTTCCCCCTATTACAATTGAGCATATACCGTAATCAAGTATACATAATAAGCCACTCTTTTAATCTAACCATATTTGTTGGATATTTTTTTCTGGTACAGGCTAAGGCCAGCGTCGTCAGTTTGGTGACGTCTAGACACGATTTTATTTGGTTACCTTGTAGGGCCAATCTTAGCATTTCCTTGCCGTCTAGGCCTTGTATCATTCTGGTGCCTTCGAGAGCCAGTTTCATCTTTCTCTAGCCATAAGGGACCTCTTACAAAAGTTTCAATTTTCAAAGCAGCATCTGCTGTGGTGTCAAACGGCTCAGCTTAGAGTACAACTTTACTGCCTTCAACTGAAAGGCTCTGTATAAAATAACTTAAATGTTAGTCTGGTAGCGTTAAGAACTACAATAGAGTGTACACTGATTCTACCGGATGCTATCATTAGGTTTATTGCACTTAAATTGCATTACAATACCGGTAACAAACATAACATGATTAGAATACTTAAAATGCGACTCAACTTAAAACCGTCACCATGATGGCCTGTCTTACCTACATTCAGTTGTTCATGCTGCCAACATTAACAACCAACACTTCGTAAATCCTGTCCATCATGCCCCCCTTGATCTGTGAAGATCAACTATTCTTCTGTAGGAAGAGTCACCAATTTGCTTAGAGGAGGCTTTAACATCCCCCTAGATGTTTTTACGTCCACTGTAATCACCAGTCCATCCTTCCCAGGATAAATCCTTACCACCACCGCCATCTTCCACTGGAGAGGTGGAATGTTCTCATCCTTCACGAGCACAACAGTGCTGACAGGAACATTAGGTTGCACTGTTTTCCACTTCAGCCGCTGCTGGAGACCACTCAAGTAGCTAGTGGGCCATCTCTTCCACAGATACTGCAAGAAATGCTGCAATCTATCCCATCTTATTAACTGAGACAATGGAACATCACTCAAATCGGGTTCAGGAAAGGATAGTTGAGGACCAATCAAGAAATAGCCAGAAGTAAGGGGAAGAGGATCGTCAGGGTCATTACTTATCACAGTTAAAGGCCTTGAATTCAGACACGCTTCTATTTGATACACCAGGGTACATAACTCTTCATAGGTGAATAAATTTGATCCAATGCGTCTGAGTTGATACTTTAACCATTTTATATTTGCTTCCCAAAACCACCAAAGTGTCGGGAGACAGGCGGTATGAAATGCCATCGGAACTGTTCACTGGCTGCAAAGTTTTCCAAATCTTTCCTAAAAGATGGAGACGAAAAGAGTCCTTGAAAGTTCTGCAATTTCTTATTAGCCTTGACAACATTAGTTCCATTATCGGAGTACATATTTAAACGTTTGCCTCTACGGGCTGTGAATCGTTTCATGGCTGCTATGAACGCACTGGATGATAGACTGGAAACCAACTCGGTATGTATCGCCTTAGTGCACATACAGGGTCTTTCATATAAAGTAAGAACGCCAAGCGGCGGGTTTGTTATCCGCTAGTGTGGTGGCCTTGACCGAGCTTGTGGTGAGCCGTGGCCCCCTGCTCTAAGCGTGTGTACAATCCTCTATGAAATATTACCTTATAAAAGTTGCTGGAAGTGTCGTCCTTCCTGGGTTATACAGGCATTGTATCTGGTAACCACATTTTGGCTGACGCGAGTGAATCATGCCACAGTATTTTTTCTGATTTTTTATTTTGTGTCTTTTATTGAGCACTGAACCAGTAGTGTCAAAGTTATTTACAATTACGTGAATCTGTGCTAGTGAAGGTGGCACTTCATCAAGAAATTGCTGAACAAATGCATCACGTACCCGCCGAGCCGAATCGTAATTAAAATAAATTTTACATACAAAAATACGATGTTGCAATGATAATTGTCTCAACATGTTAGCAGCTGAGGTTAACTGGCGACTGACAACACCTGCACGCTTATTGCAAGGTCAAGTTTGTACTATGCGCGTGCTTTCAATACTACAGCAGGGGGCCGTGGCGCGTCATAAGCTCGGTCAAGCCGGCTTCAGCAGCGAATGACAAAACCGCCGCTCGCCGTTCTTACTTTATATGAAAGACCCTGTACATACAAACAGAGCAATGTAGGATTTTTGGACCGATTTACTTCTAACAGATCCAACCTTCATCATAAGAGGCCCGGCAAAGTCAACGCCCACATTTGTAAATGGACGGGAAGCTTGGACTCGAACATCGGGAAGCTGTTCCATTAACTGTGTTCTTACCGCTCAATTCAGTTTGTCACACTGCAGACATTTGTGAAGAATAGGTCTGATTACCTGCCGAATTCTTAGGATCCAATATCGCTGACTAAGCTGGAGATAATCAGTTCTGGTCCGGCATGAAGTAAGCGGTAATGTTCTGCTCCCACGATGAGGGTTGTCAGATGATGTTCTGAAGGTAAAATCGCTTGATGCTTGGTTTCATGTGGCAGAAACGATTTATTCAATCTTCCCCCTACTCTTAATACCTCTTCTTCGTTCAGAAATGGATTAAGGTTAAGAAGACGGCTGCTCCTCGATATCGGTTCTTTCTTCTTTAGAGCATCAATTTCCTTCTTAAAAGCAGAACGTTGTGCCATCTTGATACAGATCTTCAAGGATGTCTTCAACACATCGCCACTCAAAGTTCCAGTCCTTCTGTCAGAATGCCCGACGTTGTAGATGAATCTTCGACAGTAGGTCACAACCCTTATAAGTTGAAAACCGTCTAATAAAATTGTCAGAGTCTGCTAACGATATTAAGGTTTTAGAGGTTGAATTTCGTTCTTCTGGCCACTAATTCTTATGAATTGTCTGGAATTGTTTGGGCCAACAGGACTGTAATTGTTTCAACCAGGCTGCACCTTGCCACCATAAAGACGATTTTCGAAGATTCTTCACCTTAAGACCTAGTGAAATTAAATCCGCTGGATTATCTGATGATGATACATGTCCCCAACAACTATTCTCAGTTAATCGTTGGATTTGCGATACACGGTTTCCAACAAACGTCTTCCAACGTGACGCTGGAGAAGACAACCATCCTAAAACGACCACCGATTCTGACCAATAAAAGGTGCGAGAAATGTTAAGTTTCAAGGTGGGTGTGGTTTTCTGTACAAGTTTGGCCATAAGCGCAGCTGCACACAATTCTAGTCTGGGAAGAGTGGTTTTCTTTAAGGGAGCCACTCGAGACTTGGCACACAGCAATTTAACATATATGTCACCTTCTTTACTGACGCTTCTAAGATAAATACAGCATCCATACGCCTTCTCACTCGCATCACAAAATGCATGCATCTGTATTTCCTTCGAAACTGGAGAACTTAAAACAAATCGATCAATCTGAATATATTTGACATCAGATAGCTGAGAACTTAACTCATACCAGGTATCTCTCAATGATTGTGGCAAGGGTTCGTCCCATTGCAAATTATGCGACCACAATTCTTGCATAAACATTTTAAGACCAATAACGTAAGGACCAATGAGACCAATTGGGTCAAACACTGAAGCAATTGTTGACATCACTTGTCGTTTCGTGGGAACATTCTCCTTAACAGTTGACTTGAGATCCTTAGCTGCGATAAGAAACATGTCTGATAATGGGTGCCACAATATTCCCAATGTCTGATTCCTTATCTAATGAAACTGGCAATTAAGTTTCCCTGCAGTCCGGCGGTACAGCTTCAATCAAGGCAGGATGATTGGAGGAAAATTTTCTTAATGGAAATCCATTATTCAACAGAATATGAAATTAGTCTCGCTGTAATTGAACTGCCTCACATACATTCTCAGCTCTAGTAAGTATATCATCCATGTAAAAGTCATCCATCAACACTCGAGATAAAATGGGATTTCTCGTTTCATCTTCGTATGCCAATTGTAGCAAACACTTCGATGCTAGGAAGGAACTTGGTACCATTCCATACGTCAACGTTCTTAATTCGTAAATACGAACGGGTTCCTTGGGACTAGATCTCCAGAGGATGTGCTGGAAGCGCCTTTGATCTGGACATATTAGTATATTTCTGTAGATTTTTTCGATGTCGGCCGTGAATACCACTGGATGAGTTCTGAATCTTAGTACTATTGAATACAAATCTTGTTGAAGTGTGGGGCCAGATAATAGTAAGTCATTCAGAGAGCACCCGCTAGACGATTTACTTGAACAATCAAAGACTACTCTTAACTTTGTTGTCGTGCTTGATTCCTTAAAGACAGCATGGTGAGGAATGTAATAGACGTCCTTCAGATCCACGTCTTGAGCCTCCTTAACTTCCTTCATATGATTTAGCTCTTCGTACTCAGTCATGAAATTTTTGTATGCTTCAGCCAGAACAGGTTGTCTTGCAAAAAGCCTCTCCAGAAGATAAAAACGACTTAATGCATCTGACGAGACTCTCCAAGATTACTTGAATCCTTCTTAAATGGGAAGTCTACAACAAATCGTCCATCTGCGTCACGTGGTTTTCTGAAAATGCCTCTCAAAGACATCATGGTCAGTTCCCTTAAAGTTGCTCGAAACATCCTCTAATTCCCAAAACCTTGTTAATTGCAGATCTAGTGCTTCGTTACAAAGGAAGAAATTTTGATAAGACCCACGAACATGAGAAGTTGACTGAAATCTGCCAGAAATAATGTAACCCAGCTGCGTATCTTGTAAGACTGGCCAGTCACCTTGTCTGGACCTGCGATCATGCTTCATAATGTCGAAAAACACTTCTGCTCCTAGCAAAATGTCGATATTTCCGGGAATGTGAAATTCAGGACCGACTAGCTGGATATACTTAGGGAGGTTCCATTTAGATATGTCCATGTGTCTGGCAGGTAGGGAATTAGTTATTTTACTTAATACCAGACAATGAACACCAGCATTAAACTCAGAAATCCTAGACTTAATTGACAACTTAACACAGTATTTCGATTGATGACTAATTCCACTTATTCCTTCAATTGGGACATGATTTCTCGATCTTGTTAAATTCAACCTTTGAACTAATCGTTCCGTCACATAACTAGATTGACTACAAGAATCAAGAAGACAACGCGCCTTATGCATTACTCCTTTCGTGTCCAAAACCTGTACGATAGCTGTTGCCAACAATACATTAACATTCTCTTGGCCTCCAAATGAACAATAGCTTCCAGCTTTGATCTCCGTTGACCTGATATCTGCTTCATTTCCGTGAGTGAGTTGGGGTTGGGTTTCGTGAATAACACCCATTTCCTTAACATTACCATTTACAACATGGAGTAACGTGTGGTGTTTCCCCTTACACGTTCGACAAGAGCTACTCTTACACTGGGACGACTTGTGGTCATTTGTAAAAAGACAGTTGAAACACAGATTCTTAGACTTAACAAATTCCAACCTCTGTGACACAGTCAAGCCCTTAAACGTATCACAATGATATATAACATGTGACTTATTACAGTATCTGCATTGCTTGTCTGTGCTAACATAAGATTGGGAAAACCTGTGGAACCGCTCTGTCTTGAACTTATTTGGTTTAACCTTAAATTTGTGAGTTGACTGTGAGTTTACGCTCACTACTTCTAGTGCCTGACACGTTATTTCCAAAAGTTCATTTAAATCCCTCCAGTCACAACCCTTTTTAAAAGCTGAAATCATTTCAAATTCCTTCTTGGTTCTACTATCAACCTTGTTCAGCATAATTTGGATAAGAACCAGTTCAAACAAGGAGACATCTAATTGAAGTGCTTCTAATGCATTCTTAGTACTGGCCATGTGATTTATCAATCGCCTGAGTTCAACTGCAGAGTCTTCACTAACAGATGGAGGAGACAGCAATTCATGAACATGTTGTACTGCAATTAATCTAGGGTTATCATATCTACTGTTTATAAACTCCCATGCAACAGTAAAATTATCATTTGAGACAGGAATATTCAATACAAGATGCTTGGCTTCACCCTTCAATGCTGAAAACAAATAATGTAGCCTTTGAACACCAGTAAGAGAAGGGTTATTTCCTACCAACCTTTCAAATGTATCCTTGAAGCTAACCCATTCCTTGAAATCGCCAGAAAACTGAGGAATTGATATTTTAGGTAAATGCACATTGTTCACTGCTATACCGTTTGAAATTGTATTTCCAGATGTGCTGACATTTTGAGAAGACTGTATGGATTTAGCCAAGGCCTCTAACTTTCCTAATACTGTATAGTAGAAATCTTCAAAATTCACCCTAGCAGTTGAATGATCTTGAGCTTCATCATTTAATTCTAGATCTAATTGTACTCTTTCAAAATTTTCTCTTAAACTTTGTAAATCCCGTAATCTTCCTTCTATTTTAATAGCATCTCCTTGGGTATCATAATTAGTTACAAATGTCTGCATGCGTGTTAAAGAAGCAATATATATTCCCCTTTGCTTTACAAGGCCCTTAATTGTGTTACGATCCATTGTGAATCTAAGGTTAAGGAACAGACAATAGGAGAGGACTTATCTTATTGATGACCATCGATAACCTTTACGTAAACTGACAGCTGATTCCACTGGTTCCCAATTGTCCACGAGATGGCATCGTCGCTCCACTTCAACCTAGTTTGAACTTCACACACATCGTTATTCACTCGAATATTTATTTCGGTACTCCAGTTTGTATGGTAAATAATCACACCGTCGTTCTAACCAGTTCACAGACCCCAGAACATTCGTTGCGCATTAAATGTTCTACGACATTTACAGTCTGAGATTAAAATATCAGCAACAGTCACTCCGTAACAATCCCAGTTGTGGAACGCAACAGGCATCCGCCACAATGAAATATAAGCTTAAAATCTTACCGGCTTTTAGTAGGCCTACGGTACCGTATTCACTAGCACATTGTATATAACACTCACAGAACTGTGGGATGATCATATTCACTTAAAACCATTGCACTAAAGAGATCACCGTACCTCGGCTTCGATTACGCCTCTTAATAGCATCCGATCCAGAGGACCAATTTTAATGTATAAAATATCTTAAATGTTAGTCTGGTAGCGTTAAGAACTACAATAGAGTGTACTCTGATTCTACCGGATGCTATCATTAGGTTTATTGCACTTAAATTGCATTACAATACCGGTAATAATCATAACATGAATAGAATACTTAAAATGCGCCTAAACTTAAAACCATCGCCATGATGACCTGTCTTACCTACATTCAGTTGTTCATGCTGCCAACATTAACAACACTTCCTAAAACCTGTCCATTTTGCTCCCTTGATCTGTGAAGATCAACTATTCTTCTGTAGGAAGAGGCACCAATTTGCTTAGAGGACGCTTTAACATCCCCCTAGATGTTTTTACGTCCACTGTCCTCACCAGTCCATCCTTCCCAGGATTTTTATATTTATATTTATATTTAATACTCTAAGTGTATCTTTGGTCTGATACCAATAATAAATTAGCAGCAACTACATATATATATATATATATATATATTCTTTTCAGCAATAGAATTGCTCATTTTTATATGCCGGGCACAGCTTCTAAGCACGATTCCGCGGTCGCCCCCTTGTGGTATTCTACTAGTCCTGTTCATGATCCTTACTCGAAAAGTAATCTAGATTATCTGCATTGCTTATTACTAACTTCTCTAGTCTCATTTTACACTTACGAAAGCCATTGTAAATGTTCCACGTAAACTGGTGCAAGCATTTCTTATTTTTTTGTGTTCAAAACAAAACGTCATTAGATGGGACTTTTTCAAGTTTGTTACATGATTTTCTATAGATTGTTAAATGCTGGTAAAGTTCGCTCAGCCAACTTCCTACCTAGGGTCATTGCAATCTATGCATCTTGATTGTTGCTCTTTCTCAATCAAGATTTGTTTGGTTCATTCTTTCGGTAAATTTCTCAATAGCGCCCTGCTGGTGAACAATTTAGTGAATTCCGAGCACAACAATCATTCTCCCTTTGAGATTACTTCTAGTTATAACTTATATCTTCCCTTGGTCACGGCCGTCTCCTGGTCTTACGCCTCGCTGTTCAATGTTTGCTCGGGTTTTCAAAACCCACATTTAAGAATTATTGGAGTTAATTATCCCCCTTTCTATATTGTCAAACTTTACTTGGCTGAAATTTGTAGATGGGCCACGGAAACATTGTTGATCTATTTCTCTCAGGGATATTTAGCATACTTTTCGAGAATAAATTCTTGATCTACAAACTTTAGCTTGGTTGGTTCCTCAGTTCAGGGGCTGCGACAACGCGGTCATGTAGCCCCGTGTACTTTGATTTAGCCGGCATGGACGAACTTCTACGGAAATTGGATTATACCAGTCCAACGCCCAATGTCGTCGCTAGAAACCAACGTCAGGACTACAAAGATATTAATACTCTGTATATTGATCAGACACAGCAAACAGAAAGCCCTAAAGAACAGGAGAAGAGAAACGTAGGTCCAGAAAGAAATACCTATTTTAGAGATAGGCGACCTGAACCAAGGTATAGGAGATTCCGTGGTGGCCGTCCCTATCAACAACAGCAAGGACGTGAAAACTATCAGGAGAATCGAAGAAGCAGGTTCTTCCAGAACAATAATAACTATAGAAATAACAATAATTATAATGGTCGAAACAACCGCAATTACCAGAACCACGATAGACCACAAAGAAATGAGGTTATGACCAAAGAATACTACGGTGAATGCCGTCTAGAAGGAAAGCGATTCTTGAAGGAACTAAGAGAAAAGGAAGGTGGAAACGGGAGTAATTCAAACTTGAGCGAAGATCCGATTCCCAGTACGAGTAAAGAGAAACCCAATGAGAAAGACTCGTATAGGAGATATGGAGGAACACCGGTAGGACGACGAGAGAAATAGGAGGATATCAGAAATACCACCACGCAAGACTAGAAGAGGAGAACGGGCCAATAAATATAACAGACGGACGCAAGGAAAAAAGAAAAAGAAAACCGTTCCGAATTGAGACTGTCTATGGAAACAATTGTTATGAGCTGTATGATGAAGAGAACAATGTCATTTTGGGAAAATACAATGCAAAGAACTTGAAGAAATATTTTAAGAAAGTAGGCTGAAAAATATAATTCATTTTCGAGTTCAGTGACATGTCTAAGGTCCTGATTCGAAGTGGTTAAAATAATTTTGCAACTGTTTTTAAATTGAGATGGGAGAGGAATGCCCCCGTAAAATGAATTATAAGGTATGAAAATGGGAATAATACATTTTTTTACGAAGCCCATGATTAAATTTAATCAAGGAATATGATGGCTGAACTTGGCAGAAACCAGTCGTGAGGCGACGTTGAGCAGGAGGGAAATTCCGTCACGTGATTGTATTGCGCAATGGAAGTTTCCAGAAGCTTAGAATCATCCTAGAAACAGTGAATATTCCCAGGAATTGTTTAAATATTGTTATAAATTATCCCATTGGATATGAGCTTACAGCCAACAGGAAGAAGTTTTAGAGAAGACGGGAGTTCCAGCAACTAAATTTTTATGGATATTTAATTCATTTAAGCCCCTAGAAAGTGAATTTATATATTGGAAAAGAGAAGAATATGATAATAAAATATTGGAAATATTTTATAAATTGATAGCAGGTCGCTATTGGAAGGAATAAGCGATTTGCTAGAGCCCGCGCGAATTTGAGAGGGAACTCAAAAAGGCGGCGAGAATCGGTAGACTTGGAGGGGAGACGCCAAGCTTCGAGGCTCTTTTGTATCTGAATGTCCGAGAGGTCAGACGTGTGCTATTGGAAGGGAGAGGAGTTCCGAGTGTTTCACCGAGCGTGTAGCAGGTGACTCGTGGAGACAAGGCATTAGCGAGGGTCGAGTGAGGAGATTACCGCGCCTTGAAACTAAGTGAAGTTGCGATGGACTTAGATGCCGCAATCACTTCGGTCTGATCGGCTTCAGAGACATTATTTCAACTACAGATTGTAGATCGTTATCAGATATTGTATATTACGAACTTTCAGAAGTTTGGGAGAAATATTTCAGCAATTATAAGCAGTTTTGTGAAGCGCGAGAAAAGTGTTTCTTTCCAGCGCGATAAGAAACTTTTGTCCGAGCGACTACAGCGCATGCAACAGCCACAAGTGAGTACGGGTGTGTTAGCATTGCTTGTGTGGAACTGTATTACAACACAACTAGGATGGAGATGTGTTTCATATTGAAGAAGATTATTCAGTCTACTATTATGAAGAGTATGATGGACTAAATTATTATGTGCGCCAGGAGTATAAGCAGATAGAAGCAATATAGTCAGCGATGGAGCTTCGTTAGAGGAGACTGTTCGTGAAAGTCTACTTAATGAGCGATCATGAGACATGATGCACAACTCTATTCTAGTGCATTCTCGCCAACATGAGCTCAACATTAACATCAGCGACTACAGAACGACGATCATATTCCATCTACATGAATGTTCGTTATGCGAGTGAGGTCCATGACTTTCTTTTCGAATGCCTTTCGAAGTGGAAAGCAGACCTTTCGACGATACTCGCTGTTAAGATGAATCTGTGCTGTGACGAAGAAAGAAGAAACATCAAGATTATCAAGAGGTCCAGGGTTATCCCGGTCACAAAGAAGATGATGATTGGAGGCCCACAGTTCGATCCCGGTCGGAGCTTGCTGTTTTCCAGTGGGGGAATTCGTTCGTTTCCTGAGGTCACGAGATCTTGAAGGCGAGCTGGGATCCAGCCCAGATCTTTGAAAGATGTAACATTCGAGTATTTTCTTATACTCTATCTTGATCTTCTAGACTTCGAGACCAGGTAGCAGTGTTCACTAACCTTGTAGTTAGAGCTTGTAGTGACATTTTCTGAGCAAATCCTTTATCCATATTTCGACACCATATTTATGTACTCCATGTATAGCATTTTTATTCTTCGAAATTTATTGTAGTGATCGTCTTGCGACACTTTTAAATTCGTTTGTTAAGAATCCAGTTTCTGAACTGAGATTATTTTCTTGTTGGAGGAACAAGCTTTTGTCATTTCCTTTAAGGAACAGTAATTTATTTTCGACGTTTATGAATTCATTCTGAATTCAGGTGATATACATTTTCGTCTATGTTACCCATAAAATTAATTTTTGTTAGTTTAATTTGGGCATTTTATCCGTCGAGAAGAAACGTCAAGAGAAGAAGATCTTGGTAGTGATATATTGTGAAATATCATAACATATTATGGAAAAGAAACATTTTACGTGGAAACGATTTTTATCCTCAGAACTCATAGACATTCGTTCTGTATGGAGAGAATACGAATATGACTAATTGTATGTTTTATTGAAGAAAGCTATGAACTTTCAGTCATTTAATTTATTTGAAGCTAGAATCTTCCTGGAAGATTTATTATCATCCGACGTTAGGGTAGTTATCGTTTGATATCCTCGCCGTGATCGATTCTTGTTGGACACACACACATATAATGTTGTGATTAAATATTTACGAGGAGTAATATCATGTCACGTTGTAGACATAATATTCCTTCTTCGATAAAGTCGAACCCAGAAGTATGAAGATGAGATGTAGTATTTTTTATTAAATGTATGCACGACAGTTTACACTTATCAGAGTATCGTTTCAAGATTAATAAGTGTGGAGGTTAGTATCGTAAAGTCCTAAGGTCGTTAAGATGTATAAATTAATGATTTAACAATTGTTGTTATTGTTCATTGGACCAGCGATTGTGGTGACAACGCTGAGGAATTATGACCTTTTTAAAGAATGCCAGTTTGAAAGACGTGAAGTTGATAACCCTTTGATAGTGGTTTTTGTGTATAGATTTCCGTATGTAGTTGGCATACGAGGTTATTGCGAAGGTGTTTTCGCATTTTATAGTACAGCCATTGCGTGGGCATGACTTGAGTTTGGCAAGGCATTAAGGTGTGAGTAGAGAGTACTCTTTATTTTGTATACACGACTTTGGACTAGAGAGGACATGAAGGATCACGGTTGAAATTGAAACGGGAAATAGATAATGACATCTGTTATGCTATGCTCTTATCGAGATTATTAAACCTGAATATGTAACGACATATGTTTCACCTTGAGTGGTCGAATGTATCTAAACTATTTTGACACCAGATCAGAGAGGAGAGACTGGTGGTGGTTATTTCTGGAGATGTAGAAGATTTTAAGGATTTCAGTTCACTGTATTTGACAGGACTGTTAGATCAGAGCACAGGCTCAAGTCTATAGACACTACTATTTTGAAAGGACTATAGCTGATGCCATAAGCCTCATTATAAATTCTTTTAGTGTTAACTTTTATTATTTGCCAATTGAGTGTATAATATGTTAGGCATAGGAAGTTTATGGTTTGTTTAACGTAGAGGTTAGAGTATGAATTAGTATGTGACTGGATGTGGTTTGTTTCTTGTTCAGTATGATTGAAATGAACTCCATTGGGACGTCACAATGCGAGAGAATGAATGGAAGAGTGTATAGAGGTTTCATGTTAATAGCGTGTAGGATTTGCGTAAAGTTCACGTATTTGTCTGACGTGAATCTGTCTAATTTTAACCAACTTTTATTGTTCATAATGTTGAAATCTTGGGCTTATGCCGTGTTTTATTATATTGAAATTCGACGCGTTTCGAAAGAAGCCATGTCTTTCATCGTCAGGAATAAACTGGAATACGACAATGTTGCTAAGAGAAAGCAACGAAGAACATATAGAAGGTGCCCAAAGATGGACGCCATTATAGCCCCATGTTAGGGACAACGGTAAGCAGCAGTGAATTACTGTCTCAGGGTTCTGATAATAGGTAGCCAGGATTCACTGAGATTGTAGCCGGTGTCGCGGTTGAAATTATCTGGGTGTTTACGTATTTCAACCGCCTCCCTGATGATTCTGGGACGATATTGCTTTATACGGGCAAGAACATCCACTCCTTGGAACATGACATCATGGCCAGGTGTTAAAGCATGATCGGCAACAGCTGATTTATCAGGTTGAATGAGCCTGAACAATATGCACTCGCATTAAGGAACATAATAGATGTATCAGGCTCATTCAACCTGATAAATCAGCTGTTGCCGATCATGCTTTAACACCTGGCCATGATGTCATGTTCCAAGGAGTGGATGTTCTTGCCCGTATAAAGCAATATCGTCCCAGAATCATCAAGGAGGCGGTTGAAATACGTAAACACCCAGATAATTTCAACCGCGACACCGGCTACAATCTCAGTGAATCCTGGCTACCTATTATCAGAACCCTGAGAAAGTAATTCACTGCTGCTTTCCGTTGTCCCTAACATGGGGCTATAATGGCGTCCATCTTTGGGCACCTTCTATATGTTCTTCGTTGCTTTCTCTTAGCAACATTGTCGTATTCCAGTTTATTCCTGACGATGAAAGACATGGTTTCTTTCGAAACGCGTCGAATTTCAATATAATAAAACACGGCATAAGCCCAAAATTTCAACATTATGAATAATAACACGGGCCGTGAAAGTCTAAATGACAACTTTTATTGTTTTGGAGAGTGCATTTGTGGGCCTGGATGGAATATCGAGGGGTTGATTAAAACTCGTTTCTAGCCAAGGCCACAGCTTGGTCGCACAAATGGAGAGAGTTGTTGCAGGCGGCGGGCTTGAACCTTTTTTTTTAACCAGTTAGGAGTGGAAATGTAACGGGTTATGTTATGTCATCGGACGCGTGGCGATGGTCGCGCGCGCCTAGCGCCCAGATGTTCTTTGGAGCGTGCCTGAAGAATGTAAATACACAGGGGTGTGTAATTGTTGTACAGCTTGATGTATGGACACAAGCTACCCCAAATTTTATTATAACGTTCATGGAACGCAGCTCTATCAGTGGCGTGAATGTAGAGATGAGAGAATGGGAGTATGTTTTTATTTTATCATATGAATGTTTAGCCCTAGTTTACATATTTGTTATTAAATCGTTTAGTCTTATAAGACGCCGTGTCGTCATGATTTATTCTAAATATAAGGAGATGCAATTGTGAAACCCATTATAGGTCCAGAGGCTGACCACGAGATCCCCGAGATTAAAGGTAGGTGTTCTACTTCGAGCTAAGTGCATTTTTCATGTATTTCACTGTTGTATCGTAATTTCCGCCACGTATATTCGCGAGGGTCTAATTGGAAGTAGATCTTTGACTAGTATTTTTCGCCAGAGCAGTCAGGGTCTACGAATCCAGCTGTTGCTTCGGATATCCAACAGACTGCCTCTAGAATATACGGGGACAGTACATGACTCTATGGCCTAAACATATATCAATCCAACATGGCGACCATCCGAAATATTTAGACGGTTCTCAATATCTACGAATCTATTACTACAATCAAACTAAATTTTCTAATTTTCATGGAGGCTATGAACATAATTTCACCTATAGGACCTTCAATAACCTGGTGAACACAAATCCAACATGGCGGCGACACGAATTATAAATATTCACATGGATGTTTCTCGCAATTTAACCATCCGAGTGCAGTGAAACTTGGTACAGTAAATCCTTATACAAATGTTAAAATACTGGCATCTAATTTATTTCAATTGTCTCCATAACCACAATATGGCAGCAGTGCGAACTTTTTAAATCTCGTTTTTATTTCTTGTGTCCTAATTATGCAATTGAAGTTTGAATTCTACACATACGCAATAATCTTCATGTAATAGTACATAACTAAAAATCCAACCTGGCGACCATCTGAAATATTTAGACGGTTCTCAATATCTACGAATCTATCACAACAATCAAACTGGAATTAACATAAGTAGGATATATGAAAATAGGCTTGTTTTCTTTTGTGATACCTGTCTTTATGTGAAGCGTCCAATTCAATCAATTTGAGGTTCAGAAAAATACTAGAATGTTTGTCGATGGTCGTATGTAAGGAAGGATTGCGAGTATTGCAGAGAAATGATGTAATGTAAATGAATAGTAGTTATGGTCTCGAGTTTGAGACTAGGCCTAATTCCTAATGTTTTTGATGCGAGTTGTAAACTTAATTAGTGTATTTTGAAGTTTGTTATTGTAATTTACTCAGTTCTTAAATTAAGTTTTCTTACTTATAATTCCACCCAGTGTATGCGTCTTTTCTTGTAGTATTTCCGATAATCGCAACATTGAATAAGTGCCAACGTAATTCTCATTTATAACTCGGCACGCCCCGAGAGGCCAACTAATACTACATTTCTGTTTTATTTTTTACTTTCTACAAATTTTAGTTCATATCACGGACGAAATGGTGCAATATAAAAGTGTCTCCAACTCATAGCCGCAATACGTCTGCAACTAATCCAATTGAAGGGGCACGTAGTTAGAATGGACCCAAACAGAATACAGTAACTTATAAAATGAATACATAACTGAAGAACAAATCAACCAGAGCATATTGGATCAAACCGACGGAGGAGAACTTTAAGAAATCGGATCGCCAAATGTAATAGACCAAACAATAAACAAGTAACATGCACTCACACCGAGTCTCGATATGAAAGAAAAATCATACTATTCAGATTGGTATTTCCTGTTAATTCGTGTTTTTTGCGATTCATGACGTTTAAACCAACATAAATATTGTCCTATCAATCAATGTCGCAATACTTTATATACTGTTCTCTTTTATTATCAAATAAAAACCCAATGTATTGACTATACCTGTGTAAGTTCTCATAATTGTATGTTACATATTAGTGAAGCTCACGGTGTACGGGCCCACTTAAGCTAATATCATTCAGGTTAGGGCTCCTAGGTACCTATCCAGACTACGCAGATGGGGCCCTTAAGCTAATATCATTCAGGTTAGGGCTCCTAGGTACCTATACAGACTACACAGATGGAGCCCTTAAGCTAATATCATTCAGGTAGGGGATCCTAGGTACCTATCCAGACTACGCAGAAGGGGCCTTTAAGCTAATATCATTCAGGTTAGGGCTCCTAGGTACCTATCCAGAATACACAGATGGGGCCCTTAAGCTAATATCATTCAGGTTAGGGCTCCTAGGTACCTATACAGACTACAAAAATGGGGCCCTTAAGCTAATATCATTCAGGTTAGGGCTGCTAGGTACCTAACCAGACTACACAGAAGGGGCCTTAAGCTAATATCATTCAGGTTAGGGCTACTAGGTACTGTACCCGAAAATACCTACCGTCAGCTTGTTGATATCCCTCGATGGTAACTGGATTGCAGGACCTGAAAACCCCGGCTAGAAACCCCCAGATCCTACTCAACAAGAGACGGGGATAATGGGGCACAAGGATAACCTAACTGAGGGAACTTTAAGAAAACCATGGCAAAGAAAGAAAATCTAGCTCAAAAGAACACGCGAACAACATAAAAACGTAATCTCCAAAGGGTGGAAAATCACTGAAATGCCTGCAATGGTTTCCTTAACGTGACCTCTTTTCGCAGCTATAAAGTATCACTCTGAAAGAATTAAAATGAAATTCTTCGAAATTTATTAAAAAATAGCGTTATAGCAGGAAGTGCTATAACAATATAACAAGAAATAAAGAGCAACTGCAGCTTCAACTGGAAGCTGAAATCTATGTGACCTGAATAGAGCTTCTAGTCATCACTAGACAAACAGTGTTCTCAGAAAAGACAAATATAAGTTGAACACTCTTTAAATTAACACCCTACTATGACACAAGTAATGCCTCAAAAGCATAACTGAAAATCAATTCCGCGTTTGTGTAGGTCAATTCTAATCCTACAGATTGCAATATCACTTATATACAAAATTTACACTAATATACTCTTTAAGTGGCGTACTCCAAGTGCTTTTTTCTCCCATTCCGCAAGCATCAGTTCAACATCCTTCCATTAGAATAAGGGCATTAGTTTCTTTTACATCAGTTTGAAAATGTTTCAATTGGTCCTCTCCGACCAAGCGATAAAGCTCAGTAGATGTAAACTTTCACTTTAATAATTGTTGCAATCACCAAAATAACTGATCAGGATAACTGTAAAACCACTGTCAGCATGGTGATCAAATTCAGAATATTAATATTGATATCATTTAACACATGTTTTAATCTTTTACATTATATCTTGCAATCTACTCAACAACAACAACAACAAACATTTGTATTGATACGCTGAATTAAACTTGGAAGTAAGTCAAATGATATTTGCTTATAAAATAACAATTATCATGGATTAGTTTCCATGAAATATTTTAATGTTTATTTCATTTTTAATGCCTCCACGCGGCTCTATTCTTATATATTTATACTCCCCTAAGTCCTCATTTCAAAATGAATATGTCATAATCATATATATCTTAGCGTAATTAAGTCACCCTCATTGGTGAACGACGAATTTCATTCTTAAATTTCATCCTCAGCTGATTATTGTTATTACTACATCTTTGTTGGAATTTATACAGAGTTTTACATTAGTTTCCAATTATGTTGCTTGGTTTCTCTCAATAATAAAAATATCCTTTTAGAAGAAACACCTATGCTTTCAGAGATTGCAATTACAATAATTTGCCATAATCAGAATGTATTTATACATTCATTAAATCTGGGATATACGCTGGTTAGAAAAGTGAATGTTGTTTCAGAATCATCAATAGGCAAATGACTATAGTTAAATACAATGATAAAGTCCATCGAACATGGATCTAAACTGTGCCTTCATACGTGAGGATAACGTGAATCGAAATCGCAATTTAAATAAATGAAGAGAAAGTTTATCCAGCCGAAATTCGGTACACCCCTGCACAAATGAGTTCTAGAAACTTCAGTAATGTCTCTACAACATCGGCCGTGGTAATCATATAAATCAGCGCACTCGACAGGTTAGATGACATTACCAGTCTCTTTCCTTCAAAGACACAAAGAATGGTCCCTAGCATAAGCGAAAGATCAAACTCCTCTGTAAAAAGGCTTCACAAAGCTCATAACTTGCTATCAAAGTCTGTCTTCTATTCATAAATAAAGCACTCGAATGTACAATATTCGACAATTCAGTAGGAAAATATAGCTCAACAAACGAAGACTATCGATGCGAAGAATGTCACAAATTGGCATATTAAAGTGTTCACCACGTTTATAAACTACGCTGAATCACAAGCGTGCCTATTGAAGTCCTCTTCATTACGCTAAGAAAGCTTCAAGAAAATAATTATCGAATTTACTATGAAATCTATATAAACATATTTAAATTCAAGCTGGAAAATGGTTGCACTCCTTATTGGAGCCTAATACCTGTCAATTATAAAATCAGTCATGATTAGAACGTCATGTCTGAATTCTATAGTTCGACATACTACTCAAAACAAAATACACTGGAAATGATGGCAGATATTAGCATTGAAATATCTACACTTTACTACGAAAAACGAGGTTGTGTGTGCTATACCTTGTTGATAGTTGAAGTTCCAAATGCGAGCATTTATATGCCCTGCATATCACACCTTTCCCAAATGTAGCCGTAACTAGAACTCCCCAGGTCGTCGGGAATCGAACCAGGGAACACGTTCTCCATTGCGAACGTTCTTCCCGGTTCATCAGGCTATCACCCATCATGGATGAATGGTTAGTTATCGCTGCTTCAAGTCTCCAACATCTTCCAGTACACAGTTCGTTTCTCAATACTATCGCGTTATTCATATTATGTCAATAAACGGAACACGGATGACTGCCCGTGCGAATAGCATTCAGAATTACTGACAAAGTGGACACAAGTGGCCACACAAAAAGTATCAGTCATCACCGGATCCATGGCAATTATACATTGAAATGTTCGATACTATGCCGGTATAGTAGTGCTCATGTTCCTCTGTTTTTAACCTGCCAAAATTGAAGAAATATACAGCACTAAAATTATTCCTCTCGACATCTTGTCAAAGAATGTATCGGTTCGAGATGAAGAATAATATTTAAATTTCACTAGCATTGCTGTGCGTTCGATGTTGATACAATAGTAAAAGGCACTGCTTTCGAAAAATAGAGTTCACTGTGTTTACTAGCAGCTTACTGTATTGTGATTGAAGTTTCTTATACTGCTCATCCTAGTAGCGGTATTGATTGCATCTTATGAAAATTAACAGAGTCCTTCGACACTAGCTCTGTCTAAACAACAAAGTGTTTGATGTATTCATCGCGTCGCACTGTAATCACGAAACGCGTTTTCAAGTTTCAAAGACGAGATGTGTTTTCATGCACTCTGTAAAGCTATCTGCTCACAGCTGTGGGAGAATGAATCCAGCTAGCCTCTTGCTACCCCCAACCAAGGCGTGACGGGGATCGAACTGATCTCTCATTGGTGGATGTATTTTATAACTTATAATGTCCCAGACAAATAATTAACATGTATATATATATCTCAAAATACATATCATGCTCTGTTCTAAAGTCTCGTATAATACTGCAAATCTTGCATGTTATTCTCCTTTCTTATCATTACTGATAAATGTAATCCTGGTGTACAATCAATAAACTGGGTCAGTGGTGGCCATGTTGTTGCCTTATTCGGGAGACTTCGTGCGTGCACGACGGTACTCGGAAAGTACCGTAGTCGCACAGCTGGACCATGCTTCGGTTTGCAACTGTGGGTCGCGCTGATCTCCAAGCTGCACTATTCATCATAACAATATGAGGATGATGGTACATGTTCCTCTTGATATCTTTACATAAAAGAAAAAAACACGTGTTTTTATGTATATCATGTAGCCTTATCACATATATAATGGATCATTATTCTCTTGTTAATTTCTTATAGAATTTCCTCTATTCTTCTTAGAATTCCTGTATCGTTATTTGTTATGGAAGTGATAAAATCTGAATCTTTACTTGCGTTTGGAAATCTGAGTTTTCCTTTTTCTTTCGTCAGGGTTTCTTTCTCTACTCCCCTGACGACTTGTACTAGGCCTGTTCTCCTCGATTTCCTGATTTTCATTTCTCCCTGTCGAATCACTTCGTCTGGTTTCTTTAGACTGTTCTTGCTCCCCTCTGAGCCTTCTATCACGATTACGTTCATATTCCTCATTCCTATAACTTGTATACCTCCCATATCCTTGAAATTGTCTGTTATTGGAATTTTATGGGCTTCCTCTATATCTATTCCTCTCACAGTTTCCATTATCTCTGCGATAGAAATTGCGTTCATCATATTTACGCTGCCAAGGCTGTTCCCTGTATTCAGTGTACCTGTTGTCTTGCCGATTGTTTCTCTGGTAGTAATTTTTGTTACGACTATTTCCTGATCGATTATAATTCCTCTCTTCGGACCTGACTTTGTTGGTCTGTTGTGTCCTATCCATGACTATCCTGTTAACAGTTCTAGGTTCATTTCTGTTATTCCTGGCCACCGAAGGTGTCGTAAGAGCACTTACATGGTCAAGCCTTCTTAACAAATCATCCATGGTTGCCAAATCGGATATGCCAGATGATATTACATTATTTCGGACTTCTACCGGAAGTTGTCGAGAGATAGCTTCTATTAACTGAGCTTGGGTTAATGGTGGTTGTAAAAACTTAAGTTTCGAGAGCTGTGTTGCAAAATACTCAGAATAGCTCGTTGGACCAGTACTTGAGTACTTACTAGACTACATTTCTGAACGCACGTTGCTCTGCACTTCTGTGCTCCAGAATCGGTTTATAAATGCTTTCGCGAACACGTCAAAATTGTCGAATGTATAGCGGAATGCATGGTACCACTGAAGAGGTGGATCTGATAAGAAACGCTCTACCACTCTCAGTTCTTTCTCTCTCGGAACATGTATCTCCATAAAATAATCCCTCACACTCCTGACAAATTCAATGGGAGTATTCCCGTCAAGGTTATTAAAGTGACTCGGCTTATCTTCATAATTCCTTATAATGGTGACATGAGATGTCCCATCTGATGTCTTATGTGTGTACCCCCCTGTACTTGTACTTGCTATCGGCGAAATATACGATTGCGTTACAGTGGGATTAAGTGCTGCATTAGACTGGGGACTACTCTCTGCTATAGGAGCCGGTTGTTGAAAATTGACCTCCCTGTCCTGCGTTCTAACATTCGTCCGCTCAATCGCAGCTAGAAAATCCGCATTCCAATGCGCCCTCAACTGTTCCCGTAAACTATCTACATCTATACTGCCTTCCAAAGTTTTACGTTCGAGTTGATTACGAATCTCATTTCTTTCAGAGGTCTTTTTCTCTCCGACTTCAGTTACTTCTAATTTGGCTTGATCAACAATGACTTTTACCGACTTAACCCTTTCTGAAATACTAGTTTGATTGTCAGTTTAAGAATACTGAAACACATTCAATCTTTTAATTACGTCTTCCCGTACATCAGATATCTCCTTACTTGCTCTAAGTTCACCCTCTACAACTTTTCGATTAACTTCCAACTTAAAATCTTTGAAGCGGTCATCGTTAATCTTAACCATTTCTTGTCTAAGAATAGTTACATTATCTGATATTATACCTTTTATGTCAATATTGAAATCATCCTTAATAAGTTGGTTATGATCATTATCTTGCGTTTGTTAAAGGCACAATTCATTCTTTAACTGCTCTAACGTAGATTGGGTATGGATGGTTTCATTATACACTTGTAATTGGAGGGCTTCTAATTTTGGTTTAGCGTCCCTTTTAGGGTTGTACAATTCTAATCTAATTTCCGGTTGGAAATCCCTATGATTTTGTTCTGCTTCATTTAATTGGACTTGTAACAATTTCTGATTAGCTTCAACAACGTCTACTTTAGCTTGTATGTTAATCTGGGTTGTTTGCATTTGACCTTGAGTCGCCTGCATATTACTTTGAGTTGACTCAATCCTAACCATTTTAGAATCTAATTTATCTACAGTGGATTGCATTACTTCAATAGTGGATTGAATATTAGTAACATTGGATTCAAGATTATCCTGGCTTGATTGAATTTTATCAATGGTGGACTGCATTTTAGTGGTCTCTATTTGAATATTGTCAATGGTGGATTGTATTTTACTCGTAGTAGACTCTTGTTTAAGTTCGACAGAGTCTAAGTCCGCTCGAATTAAATGAACATCGGAATGTGTTTGCCTAACATCTGATTGTACATCATCTATTGTAGTTTCTACATCTTTAACATTAGCCAGTACTTGTTTGGAACTCTCATGTAAGTTCTTTAGAGTACCCTGCATACCAGAAATTTCATTACGAAGGCTTTCAGTGACTACGTCCTGAATTACCCCTCTACTCCGGGCATCTGATGCTTCCTGTATTGAGTCTAGCTTATTTTGAAGCATCCTATACAATTATTTAAGGTCTGTGACCTCCTCTTCACCTTTATCAGACATAATATATATTTATATAATTCACACAAGTAAACACAAACACATGAACACCACTTAAACCTAAGCAAAGCATGAACATTTCAATGAAAATTTACTGCCATAATTGAAGCTTTCTTAGCGTATAGCATTAATCCTTAAAGATATACTACATTTAATTAATGTTTAAACCTTCACAAATATGGAATTCCCTACAGCAAAATGTGTGATACCTTATATCTGCGATATTTCCTCAAATATCCTAATCTGACAAGAATTTAAATGAATAACACATCCTATTATTACGATGAGGTGAGAAATCCCCATCAGTCGGATTCAACTAAGTCAAGCTATTTGAGAGCAGCTCAAACTTGAATTTCATCAAATGCCTCCATTCGATTGAACACGTCAGTAAAGATTCCGAAGCATGTCTTTCACTGCTCATGTTCGGATCGTCAATCTGTTACAAATTAGTGTGGCACCACTTTAAAAAAGAGCAAAACGTAATAATGGTTGCGTTTCTACATGTCTGTCATGCAGATTGAGTAATCTCATAAACGCTTTGTTCGCACGTGAATTCCAACATTTTGTGCTAAAAATGTCGGTATACCATTACTTTCCGACATTCATTCAACGAAATCGCAATGATCGCTGTAATGGCGTCAGACTTGGCTAACACAAGACACCTCCCACGTGTTCGAACACAAGATTGGAAATGAACACGAAATGGCGTCTTATGGCTGGCATCGACCCTGATATTCCAGTTTTCTATCCAATGCGGACCTGAATTACTGAATTACTACAGGGTATTTTCAGTTAATTCGCCCCGAATCGTTGGTGCGCCAAATCTCTATGTACCCGAAAATACCTACCGTCAGGTTGTTGATATCCCTCGATGGTAACTGGATTGTGGGACCTGAAAACCCCAGCTAGAAACCCCCAGATCCTACTCAACAAGAAACGGGGATAATGGGGCACAAGGATAACCTAACTGAGGGAACGTTAAGAAAAACCATGGCAAAGAAAGAAAATCTAGCTCAAAAAAACACAAGAACAACGTAAAAAAGTAATATCCAAAGAGTGGAAAAACACTGAAATGCCTGCAATAGTTTCCTCAACGTGACCTCTTATCGCAGTTATAAAGTATCACTCTGAAAAAATTAAAATGAAATTCTTCGAAATGTATTCAAAAATAGCGTTATAGCAGGAATTGCTATAACAATATAACAAGAAATAAAGAGCAACTGCAGTTTCAACTCGAAGCTGAAATCTATGTGATCTGAATACAGCTTCTAATCATCACTAGACAAACTGTGTTCTCATAAAAGAAAAAAATTAGTTGAACACTCTTTAAATTAACACCCTACTATGACACAAGTAATGACTCAAAAGCATAACTGAAAATCAATTCCGCGTTTGTGTAGGTCAATTCTAATCCTAAAGATTGCAATATCACTTATATACAAAATTTACACTAATATACTCTTTAATTGGCACACTCCAAGTGTGTTTTTCTCCCATTTCGCAAGCATCAGTTCAACATCCATCCATTAGAATAAGTTTCTTTTACATAAGTTTGAAAATGTTCAAATTGGTCCTCTCCGACCAAGCGATAAAGCTCAGTAGATGTAAACTTTCACTTTAATAATTGTTGCAATCACCAAAATAACTGATCAGGGTAACTGTAAAACCTTTGTCAGCATGGTGATCAAATCCAGAATATTAATATTGGTATCATTTAACACATGTTTTAATTTTTACATTATATCTTGCAATCTACTGAACAACAACAACAACAACAACAAAAATTTGTAGTGATACGCTGAATTAAACTTGGAAGTAAGTCAAATGATATTTGCTTATACAATAACAATTATCATGGATTAGTTTCCATGAAAATTTTTAATGTTTATTTCATTTTTAATGCCTCCACGTGGCTCTATTCTTATATATTTGTACTCCCCTAAGTACTCATTTCAAAATGAATATGTCATAATCATATATATCTTAGCGTAATTAAGTCACCCTCATTGGTGAACGACGAATTTCATTCTTAAATTTCATCCTCAGCTGATTATTGTTATTACTACATCATTGTTGGAATTTATACAGAGTTTTACATTAGTTTTCAATTATGTTGCTTGGATTCTCTCAATAATAAAAATATCCTTTTATAATAAACACCTATGCTTTCAGAGATTGCAATTACAATAATTTTCCTTAATCGGAATGTATTTATGCATTCATTAAATCTGGGATATACGCTGGTTAAGAACGTGAATGTTTTTTCAGAATAATCAAGAGTCAAATGACTATAGTTAAATACAATGATAAAGTCCATCGAACATGGATCTCAACTGTGCCTTCATACGTGAGGATAACGTGAATCGAAATCGCAATTTAAATAAATGAAAAGAAAGTTTATCCAGCCGAAATTCGGTACATCCCTGCAAAAATCATTTCTAGAAACTCAAGTTATGTCTCTACAACACCGGACGTGATAATCATATCAATTAGCGCACTCGACAGGTTAGATGACATTACCAGTCTCCTTCCTTCAAAGGCAAATAGAATGGTCCCTAGCATAAGCGAAAGATCAAACTCCTCTGTAAAAAGGCTTCACAAAGCTCATAACTTGCTATCAAAGTCTGCCTTCTATCCATAAACAAAGCACTCGAATATACAATATTCGGAAATTCAGTTGGAAAATATAGCTCAACAAACAAAGTCTATCGATGCGAAGAATGACACAAATTGGCATATTATATAGTTCACCACGTTGATAAACTACGCTGAATCACAAGCGTGCCTATTGAAGTCCTCTTCATTACGCTAAGAAAACTTCAAGAAAATAATTATCGAATTTACTCTGAAATCTACTTAAACATATTTAAATACAAGCTGGAAAATGGTTGCACTCCTTATTGGAGCCTAAAACCTGTCAATTATAAAATCAGTTATTATTATTAGAACGTCATGTCTAAATTCTATAGTTCGACATACTACTCAAAACAGAATACACTAGAAATGATGGCAGAAATTAGCATTGAAATATCTACACTTTACTACGAAAGACGAGGTTGTGTGTGCTGTACCTTGTTGATAGTTGGAGTTCAAAATGCGAGCATTGATATGCCCTGCATATCACACCTTTCCCAAATGTAGCCGTAACTAGAACTCCCCAGGGCGTCGGGAATCGAACCAGGGAACACGTTCTCCATTCCGAACGTTCTTCCCGGTTCAGTAGGCTATCACCCATCCCGGATGAATGGTTAGTTATCGCTGCTTCAAGTCTCCAACATCTTCCAGTACACAGTTTGTTTCTCAATAGTATCGCGTTATTCATATCTGATCGAAATGCCTATGAACGGAACACGGATGACTGCCCATGCGAATAGCATTCAGAATTACTGACAAAGTGGACACAAGTGGCCACACAATAAGTATCAGTCATCACCGGATCCATGGCAATTATTCTTTGAAATGTTCGATACTATGCCGGTATAGTAGTGCTCATGTTCCTGTGTTTTTAACCTGCCATAATTGAAGAAATATACAGCACTAAAATTATTCCTCTCGACATCTTGTCAAAGAATGTATCTGTTCGAGATGAGGAATAATATTTAAAGTTCACTAGCATTGCTGCGCATTCGATGTCGATACAATAGTAGTGGCACTGCTTTCGAAAAATAGAGTTCACTGTGTTTACTAGCAGCTTACTGTATTGTGATTGAAGTTTCTAATACTGCTCATCCTTGTAGCGGTATAGATTGCATCTTATGAAAATTAACAGAGTCCTTCGACACTTGCTCTGTATAAACAACAAAGTGTTTGATGTATTCATCGCGTCGCACTGTAATCACGAAACGCGTTCTCAAGTTTCAAAGACGAGATGTGTTTTCATGCACTCTGTAAAGCTATCTGCTCACAGCTGTGTGAGAATGAATCCAGCTAGCTTCTTCCTACCCCCACCAAGGCGTGACGGGGATCGAACTGATCTCTCTCATTGGTGAATGTATATTATAACTTACTAGCTGAAGTACCCGTGCTTCGCTACGCGTCATAAATAAATTAAAATGTGAAGGTGACAGTTAAAACAGGGGAAAGGCGAGGTGCTGCGCAGAGGGAGATTAAGGATGGAACATTTTGTCCAACTACACCGTTCTGCGTTGACCGTGTTTTATAGCACAAATTTAGGTTTTACTCGCTAACCGATGGAGATACCTTTCGGATAGAAAATGTAATTTTAAACCTCGTATATGCCATCAAAAGTTTGCTATTTCTTAGCCTTCACTTTTTATTTGAAATGGAAATATGAAAGTTTGAAACCAAAGGGTGTAGTGACGTCACTAAAATGGTCGCCATCTTTAAATAGTGCAAATTATTGAAATCAAATGTAGCCTTTATGTTAACCGGGTAAATCAGCTACTTCCATGTAAAATTCATGTAAATCGGACCAGTGGTTCTTGCGTGATTGAGACAGACATACACCATCTCATTTTTAGCCTCGCTTCGCTCGCGTCATAGTCGTGTCGTATTGTTATTCAATGAAATGCAGGTTTAACCCCGTTAACACCCCTTTAGAACGTGAATATCCAAAAATCCCTCCTTAGTAGAATTTTTCGACACACAACAAACATATCCCCTTCTTCTAACTTTAATAGTTTGGTTGGTCGATGAGAGTGAACATCCAAAAATCCTTCCTTAGTGGATGTTTTTCTTCCAGAATTTCACACCTCCCCATAGGCCCCTTAAATTGGATTTATGAAAAAAAAAACGGTCGGACTCCTACTTATTTTAATTATTTATTCATTTATTTATTTTTAAGCTGATTGAAACTCGGAGAAAATCAAACTCCTCGCCTATGTCGTTTAAGAGATACATGCTCTGTTAGGAATCCTTCAACCCCCACTTTTCATCCCTTTCACCTCATAATGTACACTACATCGAAATACCTTAAGACATGTGTCAGCTTATTTTTAATGATTAGTATATATGCCAAGCATCACATCCCCAAATGAAACCACTCGTGAGATATTGTTATTCGATGAAATGCACGTTCACCCCCTTAACACCTCTTTAGAACCTGAATATCCAAAACTCTTTCCTTAGTGGACGTTTTCGACATACAACGAACATATCCCCAAAATTTCATGTTTCTAACTTCAATAATTTGGCTGGTCGATGATGAGTGAGTGAGTCAGTCAGGACATTTTCTTTCATTTATTTTTGAGAATTTCACCCCTCCCCGTGAACTCCTTAAATTGGATTTATGAAAAAAAACGGTCGAACCCCTATTTACTTATTTAAAGCTGTTTTTTTTCCCTGAGTTTGATGAGTGAGTAAGTGAGTCAATCAGTTAGGACACTTTCTTTCATATTTTTTCCCCTGAATTTCACCCCTCCCCATGGGCCCCTTAAATTGGATTTATGACGAAACGGTCTAAAACCTATTTACTTATTTTTAAGCTGCTTTTTCCGCTGAATTTCAAACGTATCGCCTATGTTGAATATTTGACACAGTACATGCTCCGTTAAGAATCCTTCAACACCCAATTTTCACCCCTTTCATCTCATAATATACACCGTATCGATAAATCCTTAGACATATGTCTGCTTACATTGAATGATTATTTTATATGCCGAATATCACATCCCTAAATGAAACAACTCGTGAGATATTGTTATTCAATGAAATGCAAGTTTAACCCCCTTAACACCCCTTCAGAACATGAATATCCAAAAATCCATCCTTAGTGGACTTTTTCGACATACAACGAACATATCCCCAAAATTTCAAGTTTCTAACTGCAATAGGTTTGCTGGGGGATGATGAGTGAATATCCAAAAATCCTTCCTTAGTGGACTTCTTTCCACAGAATTTCACCCCTCCCCATGAGCCCCTTAAATTGGATTTATGAGAACACGATCGAACACCTATTTACTACTTTTTCAAGCTGATTTTTCTCCCTGAGATTCATACTTTTTGCCTCTGTCTTTTAAGAGATACTTGCTCCGTTAAGAATCCTTCAACACTCACTTTTCACACATACACCTCATAATATACACCACATCGAAAAACCCTCAGACATGTGTCTTCTTATTCTTATTGATGAGTTTATATGCCGAGTATCCCATCCCAAAGGAAACCAATCGGGAGATATTGGTATTCAATTAAATGCAAGTCTACCCCCTTAACACCCCTTTAGAACCTGAATATCCAAAATTCCTTCCTTAGTGGACGTTTTCGACATACAACGAACATAGCCTCAAAATGTCATGTTTCTAACTTCAATAATTTTTCTGGGCGATGATTGAGTGAGTGAGTAAGTCAGGACATTTTCTTTCAAATATTTTTCAGAATTTCACCCCTCTCACGAACCCCTTAAATTGGATTTATGAAAAAAAACGAACGAACACATATTTACATATTTTTGATCTGTTCTTCCCCCCTGAGTTTGATGAGTGAGTGAGTAAGGACACTTTCTTTCCTGTTTTTTCCCCCAAGATTTCACCCCTCTCCAAGGGCCCCTTAAATTGGATTTATGAAAAAACGGTCGATCACCTATTTACTTATATTTTAAGCTGTTATTTCGCCGAATTTCAAACTTCTCGCCTATGTCGTTTAAGAGATACACGCTCCGTTAAGAATCTCTCAACCCCCAATTTTCACCCCTTTCACCTCATAATATACACCACATCGATAAACCCTTAGGCATATGTCTGATTATTTTAATGATTAGTTTATATACCGAATATCACATCCCCAAAGAAACAATCCATGAGATATCGTTATTCAATGAAATGCACGTTTACCCCCTTAACACCTCTTTAAAACCCGAATAAACAAAAATCATTCCTTAGTTGACGTTTTCGACATACAGCGAACATATTCCCAAAATTTCATGTTTCTAACTTTAATAGTTCTCGCTGGGCGTGATCAGTGAGTGAGTCAGACAGGACATTTTCTTTCAATTATTTTTTACCAGAATTTCACCCCTCCCTATGGGCCTCTTAAATTTGATTGATGAAAAAACGCTTGAACACCTATCAATTTATTTTTTAAGCTGTCCTTTTTCCCTGAGTTTGATGAATGAGTGAGTTAGTCAGTCAGTTAGGACACTTTCTCTCCTTTTTTCCCCAGAATTTCACCCCACCCCATTGGCCCCTTAAATTAATTTATGAAGAAACGGTGGAACAACGATTTACTTATTTTTAAGCTGATTTTTTTTTCGCTGAGTTTCAAATTTCTCGCCTATGTCGTTTAAGAGATAGGCCTACACGCTTCGTTAGGAAACCTTCAACCCCCACTTTTCACCCCTTTCACCTCATAATAATACACCACTTCGAAAAACCCTTAGACACATGTCTGCTTATTTTTAATGATTATTTTATATGCCGAGTATCACAACCACAAATGAAACCACTCGTGAGATATTGTTATTCAATGAAATGCAGGTTTAACCCCCTTAAGACCCCTTTAGAACCTGAATATTCAAAAATCCTCCCTTAGTGTATGGTTTAGACATACAACGAACATATCCCGATAATGCCATGTTTCCAACTTCAATATTTTTGGCTGGGTGATGATGAGTGGGTGAGTCAGGACATTTTCTTTCAATTATTTTTTCTTCAGAATTTCACCCCTCCCGATGAACCCCTTAAATTTGATTTATCAAAAAAACTGTCGAACACATATTTACTTATTTTTAAGCAGTTTTTTTCCCCTGAGTTTGAAGAGCGAGTAAGTCAATCGGTTAGGACACTTTCTTTCCTGTTTTTTCCCCCAGAATTTCACCCCTCACAATGGGCCCCTTTAATCGGATTTATGAAAAACGGTCGAACACCTATTTACTTATTTTTATGCTGATTTTTTCCGCTGAGTTTCAAACTCCTCGCCTATGTCGTTTAAGAGATACAGGCTCCGTTAAGAATCTTTCAACCCCCACTTTTCACCCCTTTCACCTCATAATATACACTACATCGAAAAACCCTCAGACACGTGTCTTCTTATTTTTAATGATGAGTTTATATGCCGAGTATCACATCGCCCAATGAAACCAATCGGGAGATATTGCTATTCAATGAAATGCAGGTCTACCCCCTTAACACCCCTTTAGAACCTGAATATCCAAAAATCCTTTCTTAGTGGGCGTTTGCGGCCCTTGAGGAAGCTGCATACTAAATTTCATTCCAATCCGTTGGGTGGTTTCTGAGATTTCGTGATGAATGTGTGAGTGAGTGAGTGAGTGAGTGGTATTTGACAAATATCTAGTAGATAGTGTCAAGTCTTTGTTATGCTGTACTCGGTTGACAGTGCTGTGTGAGCAGTTGAGTAACTAACGGGATTTCAAGTAAAGCTCCTCATTTTCTATACCGGTAGTGCAGAGCGCAACTGGCATCCAGTCGGCCGTGTCTCGACTTGAGCTATGTTGCCATGGAAACTATCTGCCTTGCCATTCCTTCATGAGTATATTTTATGAATTTATTAGCCTTTGCTCGAGTGCAAAAGGGCCGAAATCAGAAGAATGAGAAAGACTATAGAAAATTCATGTAGCCAGCGGTTCCTTCTGGGTCCTAAACTATGTGTATGCAAAATTTGGTTGAGATTGGTGGAACGGTGTAGATTTGTATACGGAACCAACCCACCCACCCACCCACCCACATACATACATACAGACTTTCACTTTTATATATAAGATAATGTCCCAGACAAATAATTAACATGTATATATATGTATACTGTATATATATATCATAATACATATCATGCTCTGTTCTAAAGTCTCGTATAATACTGCAAATCTTGCGGGTTATTCTCTTTTCTTATCATTACAGATAAATGTACTCCTGGTGTACAATCAATAAACTGGGTCAATGGTCGCCATGTTGTTGCCTTATTCGGGAGACCGTAGACGCACAGCTGGACCACGCTTCGGTTTGCAACTGTGGGTCGCGCTGATCTCCAAGCTGCACTATTCATCATAACAATATGAGGATAATGGTACAGTACCCATCCAGACTACACACATGGAGCCCTTAAGCTCATATCATTCAGGTTAAGGCTCCTCGGTGCCTATCCAGACTACGTAGATGGGGCCCTTAAGGTAATATCATTCAGATTAGGGCTCCTAGGAGCCTATCCAGACTACACAAATGGAGCCCTTAAGCTAATATCATTCAGGTTAGGGCTCCTAGGTACCTATCCAGACTACACGGATGGGGCCCTTAAGCTAATATAATTCTGGTTAGGGCTCCTAGCTGCCTATCCAGACTAAACAGATGGGGCCCTTAAGCTAATATCATTCAGGTTAGGGCTCCTAGGTACTGTAATATTTTCCTCAAGCGTTAGTTGGAGCACTGATCTGTAAGATTTGTTTTGTATCATAATACAGCGCATGACCGGCAAGCTTGTGGCGTGACAGCTGACGGATTCCGTGAGGCTGGCTCGAGCCGAGCAGAGCCGAACTGGCAGACGCAATAGCAACATTCGGGACTAGTGCGCCGCGCAGTTCCAACTTATTGATTAAATATTGAATGATCAGCTCATGTATAATAACGAGGAAGAGAAGTTTATTTACCATTTTCAGCATTTTACCCAAGATGTATTGACATTGTACTGGCTTTGAAGAGCTGATTTCTTTGGTAAGACTTCATTATATATGTCAGCTATGTTTACCATGCGCCAACGTTTTGTTTTATCGATCTACGCACCGCGAGAGGAGGGGATGATTACCCTCGTGAATATGCGGGCAGTTCGAGCAAGCCCGATTCTGATTTTTCTCTGTCCAGAGCAGAACGATGTACGAGCGCGAATATTTACATGTATAGCGAAGTGCAAGGCTGACTTGAAACGTATGTGAGGCCATCGTTAGGATGTTGGAGTTTTGTGACGAAAAACACTCTAACATAGGCATTTCAGTAATGAGTGCTATTTTCACGCATAGGGGCCGATAACCTCGATGTTAGGCCCCTTAAAACAACAATTATCATCATTATCATCATCATATTTTCACGCTGAATATGTGCCGTGTAACGTGCAACTTTATTCATGCCACATTCACATTAAGGCAAGCTCTTTACAACGAGCAACGTTAACTTTGGTGAGGGTACAGTGATTCTCGCAATAGACCTTTACTTCAGAATCGTGCTACTTCTATGGACACAAGTGTTGTTACACTTGAGCACTAAATGAACTATTTCACTCATTCCTCTCATGTTACTGACATGATAACCAACAAGATGTCCGGAGGAAGGTTTTTAATGCACTTATACCTTATAGCTATGTCAGGCTAAACATTTATGCATGGATACTGTGGTGTAGGCGACGCACTATGCATTCTACGGAATGGACACTGACTTCTTTTTTAAAGCGTCATCGCTAGTGCTAAATTTTCTTCTACCATGTCAATCCATCATGACATGATGACATTAAGATGCAATTATCGCTTCGGGCGAATGCTACTACTCTGTGACGAGACTCTTATTCGGAACGATATGGTCATTACGTGGAGTGCGGTAACGACCGGTGTTGTTTGTGTGGCTGTCTGGAACCCCAGCGTCGGGGATTGGCAATCCAGGATTCGATTCCATCGACATTCCAGGAGGACCCAGGGCATTTCTACTTATAAGGAAAACTTGATATGGGAGGCATATCATTGCTTTCGAGTCCATCATCGTCTGGCGAGAAGGTACAGCAAATTTACACCCGTCAGTAGTAGTAATGCATGAATATTATAATGTTTTAGTAACTGTCATATTTTCTTTTTCTTAGTATAGTCGATAGGTAGGACTTAGACTTGACGTCTTACTCTTGGCCGGTCCTATTCTCGGCTGGATTTTGATTCTTTTTAAAAGAATGCATCCATTTTGTAGTGTGTTTTTTCACAAGTCATGGTAACTTATGGTGATTTATATGGGAACATTTTTGTCGTAGTGAAGAGAGTCGCCTTAGGGGAAGTTTCTATTATAGTGAGTTTGAATTTCCATCGTGGTTTACATTTTCTTTTTGACACGTTTATTCGCATTCGCATTTATCGACAGATCTATTTTATAGAGATCGTTCTGATTGTTGGTTGAAGATTTGTTAATGTTCGTTTGAACATTTTTCTTCATCGTGTTAGTGAGTTGAGACGTTTTTGAGCTCTCTATTGGCCCGATAGGATTATTTTTGTTTTTGCTAAGAGAGATTTCCAGTTTAGGTGCATTTTGGAGATAGTAGGGTTTTCTAATCGACGATTTTGGTGTTTATCGTTTCGATCACCCTCGTTGATGGTGTAGGAACCCTATATTATTTTCCATGGTCCACTCGAGCAGGAATATTTCTTTTTATGCTTGAAAATCTTGATTGTATTGAATTTATTGTTTTGACACACGAATGTCATATCAATTTTGAGCTGATAGAAATTCATTTCATATATGGTATTTTTCAGACTTTGAATGCGGATTACAGTCTAGTAAAAACATTCTGAACAGCATTTACAATCTTTTCTTCGACGAGAATCTCAGATAATCGAATGTGGAGGCATGTCCTTTAATAGACGTGTGATTGTAATAAACTATTGTGAAAGCATTAACAATAAGTCTAATAATCAGTTGGAAAAATTAGAGATAACATTTTTAGACACTCTATATGAAGTATAACATCCTGTATAATTCTAGAAACGCAATATCTAGCAAACTGTAATTATTGAAGAATATTATTGATGAAAGCATTCATATCTCCAGTGAGGGTGACTTATGATTATAAATGTATAAAAGGCAATTTTGAAACAATCAATACTCAGTGGAGTAGATTTATAGTGTGGGTAAGACCATGTTCTGGCACCGTTGAATAATAATAATTAATTAATGTTTGAAATAATTATGATGAAATCCATTGCTGAATGGAAAGTGAATAGGTCAGGTGTGACTTAAAACAATCATAGATTTACAGTTATCGAACTAGATTGCAATCGTGTACTATCAGGAAACGTGTACTCCTAGACACGAGCACGTATAATTTATGTAATGATCTTTAATATCCAAGTTCTGAATTTATTTGAAATGCTAATAGCTACATAATCATCCCTTTGAGAGATTCTCAGATTAATGTCGAATGAATTTGATTTTTTCTTGCTTATTCTCACAAGACATTATTGGGTCCAAGGGACACCAAACATCTATGATATTACTACCACGAAACCACTACTGACTTATACAAGTTACACTTATGGAGGGTGTACAATCTTCGTCTTTTGCTATAACACTCTGAGAGGTGTTAAAACTACATGTATATTCTTTATCAGGGTTATTATCAACATGTATAGTATGGAAATTACCCACTGGAACGGGACCGCTCTGATATTTGATTTAATATTAGTTTGTTTGGATCAATTATATTTTTAGTGGGATTTTGCAGCCCATTCTTGTGTGATGGATTTAACCTAGCTTTTGTGTGATTTATTCTTGACCACTTTCGAGTTGACTAATGTTCATCAGATTTTTATTCTGAGGGCATAGCACTTTGTTGTGTCATTTTTGTGAATACATTATTTTCAATTCCTTTTAATTCGACATCGTGGTGATTTATAGAAGTGAGTGGAGGTCACGTTAAGGAGGCCATTGCTGGGTATTTCTAGGTGTTTCTACGCATGACATCACACTCCTGTGTAGACCTCCTGTTCTTTGAGCTATTGTTTTTCAGCGTTGGGCCATTGTTTTTCTTAACGTTGCCTGGTTAGGTTTCCCTGTGCCCTATTATCCCCATCTCTTTCTGGTAGTATCTGTGGGGTTTTCAGCCGGGGCTTTTCAGGTTCTACGATCCAGTGATCTTCGTGGGATTTCAGAAAGCTGATGGTGGGTAATTTCGGGTGCAGTAACTATCCAGACGAGACAGATGGGGCCCTTAAGCTAATATCATTTAGGTTAGGGCTCCCAGGTACCTATCCAGACTACACAGATGGGGCCCTTATGCTAATGCCATTCAGGTTAGGGCTCCTAGGTACGTGTCCAGACTACACAGATGGGGCTCCTTAAGCTAATATCATTCAGGTTAGGGCTCCTTGGTACCCTCCAGACTACACAGGTGGGGCCCTTAAGCTAATATCATTCAGGTTAGGGCTCCTAGGTGCCTATCCCGACTACGCACATGGGGCCCTTAAGTTAATATCATTCAGGTTAGGGCTCCTAGGGACCTACCCGGACTACGCTGATGGGGCCCTTAAGCTAGTATCAATCAGGTTAGGGCTCCAAGGTACCTATCCAGACTACGCAGATGGGGCCCGTAAGGATATTGACACAATGAAGTGTTTTTAAACTAACATTATTCAGTTTAGAACTGATAGGTACCCACTCAGACTGTGAGCTTATGGTTCCTCTTACGAGTATTGAACACCTGACGTGTTTTATGTTAATATCATTCAATTTAGAGCTGCTCAGTTGCCTCCATACTATAAGAGCATGGTTCTTCAGACACTATTTATCAGGTATCCACCAACCTGGAGTGTCTTTAAATTAATATCATTTAGTTTAGAGCTCCTATGAACCCTCAGGAGTAATGGCATATTTGGAATGTCATTAGGCTATTAGCAGGTTAGAGATTTCCAACATTTCAAATCTCCTCTTCATTCTAGTGCCAGAGTTTAAAACATTAAGTTGGAGAGATATTAATATGCAATAGTGCAGATTTAAAGACTTGTTTCTGAGGCAGTAATCATGTTAATTTATTGTTAAAAATCATTTAGTCAGCTGAATTGTACATTGTTTGGAACGTAATGATAAGGAATTAATCATATTTAGAATACATGGTTATTGCTAATATAATGAGAAGTAAAATACCGTAAAATATTTTAAATTTAATCCACATTAGTCAATGAATTAAAATATAATATAGTATACGAGTTTTACCACATTTAGGCTCTCTTCAGTAATTGCCTTCAAAATAAATTAAATCGAAATTAATTACGAGCAAAGGTGTTCAATATTTACCTTGGCTTTTCCCGTAATGTAATAAAAGGAAATTCACAAGAAATATTCCAAAACCAGATCTGTAACAAAGTGTGATTTAAAATGTTGATAATATAAAATAATTTTCTAAAAATTCCTGTCTAAAATATCTGGTGATGGTAAAAATTAAGTTATAAATAGATTGAATTTTTTTAAATTATCTTGGGATGGTTTCTCACAAGATAAAATAAGTTTTTTTTGCTGAGGGGAGCATGGTTTGGAAAAATATTCTATTTATTCCTTGCTTAATTGAAAATTTTATACTCTTTCTGGCGTGCATGAAGCTTTATGTTCTCTAACTGAGGAATATTTGTACATGTCTATGGTGAAGTTGGATTCAATAGGTGTTACTGTATGCGTTGGTTGTTATTGAATGGGCCATTGGAAGGCATGAAGCCATGTCCCTTTATTGAATTTTCATAAGTCTATTCTTGCATTTCATCCATTATTATTTTCTAACTCCGTTTTTGGCACTTATTTTGTAAATTCAATGGATAAATTTTCCTGTTAAAATGTAACTATTTTAGTTTTCACCCTTAGAAAAGGAAATATCGTTATTCCTTTATCTTTGAACTTTCTCGATTCCATCTGTTGTAAATCGCGCTATTCTAAACATTAGATAAACTTTGACCTCAGGCTCTAGCGGTGGGATTTCTATCGCAGAAATGGCCGTTGCATGCCGTCTAATCTCTTCGTCACATCTATACTCTTGTGTTCCGCAGAGTCTGTGATTGACCGACGGGAAAGTGGCTTCAGGTGGTAGTTGTTCTCACTTTGCATGACATGCAAGTGGAAAAACCTTCATTCTTCGTTGTTGACAAATACATTTGTCTTGTCCCCTTAAGCCTTCTTCTCTAATTCTCCCTGAATCACATTTCTCCAAATTTTAAATCCTCAAGATTTTATCAAGCCAGCGCGAATAACTGCCACGAAATGTAATATTGGTAAAAAGAACTTGGTTTATGGATGTCTATTAGCAAATGCAGCTGATCTCATAACACAGCTCATTGATATGCTTTTTTAACAATATAAACATGCTGTAAATCGGTAGTTATCTACTCATTTATCTCAGAATAACTCTCTAAACGTCATACGATTGATGCTGCACGAATTTCTTACTTAGATGTGACTTATTATCATGACGAATAGAAGGAGAAAGTGAGAAGACTCCTGAAGTTCAAGCGCGCCCCGCCAGGCAGCGCTAGAGTGGGCAAGTTCCACGCTGCCGGGGTCAGCTGGTCATAGGGATGCTGCTAAGGGAAACGAATTACTTTGTAACTAATACTCTTTTAAAAAGTAATTAGCGGTTACAATTAAAATAGCATAGCAGGGCACAATGGAAAATATAATTCACGGAAATAAGAACTACGGTCTTCATTACATGTTACGGAACGCACAGATTCCTGGAATATACAGTCGGAGAAAGCCCAGATCTTTCTCGTAACATCTGCAGGATTAAGGATGTGAGGTTGTAGAGAGCTTGTCTTGCCACTGACTCCTAACGAATTCCTGGCCTTTTTATTTGATTGACTACCATCACAAGTAAAGCCAGCCACCCTCGCCCCAGCCCCTTCTAACTGCAAAATCACCTATATTAGAATTTTTGCGAGAATGCCCCCTGGAGTAGCATTTCTGCTTGCGTAAACAGTTAGTGGCTGCACCCAATATATGCATGAAAGGTACGAACATGAACATTAGAGCGTGATTTGCAAGTACGTTCTTCTGGAGGTCAGGTGTGTGTTCACCTAAATCAACTAATCCATCTACTTTATCAGAAAAGCTATTTAACTCGATTTCCTCCCTTAGCTTCTCTTCTTCGAAAATTACAACACCGTAACGTGAATTATCATTCTTTTCTTCCTTAAGATAGTCTGAAATAGCATTTATACTATGCGTATTAACTCCATAAGGGCACGTAAGTCCTTTACAAAGTTTTCTCAAGTGACTTTCTGAAGGCAGAGGCAAGAGATTATGTCGCCGACAATGACGGAATCCTTTCGGTGATTTTATTCTCAACAATAAACACTCTGAAATGAATTCATTCCTGTACCTCATTCCATTGGGAGATTTCCTGGTATTTCTTGAGCATAGTGTCTATTATCATCTTTTCTTCTTGCTAAGGTGTTCGTTAGATGGCGGCAAGTGACCGATCTCGTGTGTTAGCAGCTCTTGCATATTACTGTATTTTAGTTGTAATTTGCGTGTTCAAGTGTACTGTATGGTGCGCAACTGTATCTAAAAACATTTCCAATCATAGTGATGTGTCGTGTGACGAGGAAATTCAGTGGTTCTGTGCAGATAGACACTTTACTTTCTCAACCACGGCAGCTTGTAACCTACCAGTGCTCCGCCATGTCTCCGCAACACCTCCTGGATCAGTACAGGGTTGCCGTGCTTCCTCCAGTGCAGTGTACTTCATACTACTTCTACTATCAGGTGACATTCACTTAAACCCAGGACCCCTTAACCTCTATTATCAGAACGCACAAAGCATCAAAAATAAATTAACCGACTGTATAACAAATTCATTAGAAATTAACCAATTCGATATCCTCTGCCTCTCAGAAACATGGTTGTCAGACTTTGTCTCATGTGGGGAACTTCCGTTTTCATCTGAGTTCAATGTGTTTCGGCGCGATAGGTCCTCAAGGGGTGGCGGTGTTGCAATCGTAGTTCATAACAAACTGAAGGCAAAACATCGGCCTGACTTAGAAACTTCCTGCTAAATCATATGGGTCGAGATTAATATCCCAAAAAGGAAGAATTTACTCGTAGGCTGCTTCTACCGTCCACCTACCAGCAAAATTGACACCTTAGAAGAATGTTTCAACTCTACTGTTCTTGCCCTCAACCAAGAAAATGAAATAGTGTTACTAGGTGATTTTAATTCACATATCTCCTGGACATCAATAGACAATGGTACCATAAACTCTCCCCCAATTGATACTTTCATCTTATCTAATTTTATAAACGGTCTTCACCTGAAACAGTTCAATCTATATCCTACAAGGAAATCTGAAACACTGGACCTCATATTTTCAACACTGCGTGATGTCACCGTGGCAGTGGGAAGAAATATCCTGAACACTGACCACAGTTCAATAGAAGCCTCCCTCCCCGTCCCAGCCTGCAGACATAAAAACAGCCCACCTCCCAAGAACAAAGCATTCCCTCTCTGGAGGAAGGTCGACTGGCAAGCTGTCAATCAAGATTTATCATCTCTTCCTTGGAGCCTGCTAAGAGCTGAGAGAGATGTAAATAGCGCAGTGGCCTTGTTTGAGGATTTACTCTACTCAGCCATTAAACAACACGTGCCTTTCTCCGTTCCCTAATCCAACAAATATCCGCACTGGCTAAGCGAAAACACCAAACTCATTCTCCAAAACAAAACTCGTGCATGGTCACTGTGGAAATCAGTTCCTAATCCTCATACTCGCAATGTTTTTACTCACCTACGGAAAATTTCAAGAGTTCATATGACAGAAGATTACAACCGCTACATTTCTTCCATAACAGGAAATCTCAAGAATAACCCGAAGAAGTTCTGGACACTTATATCATCCCGTAGAAAGACTCCTAGAATTCCACTTAACCTAAACCTCAATAATGAAGAAATCCCATTTGAATTGAGGTCCACACATTTCAATGAATATTTTCACTCAACCTTTTCAGTTCCCGTACCAATCCCCAGTCCCCCTCAACTTACTAGCGTCTGTTCTGATTCACTGTCTCAAATTTCAACGACCCCCGATGAAATCCAAAATATCTTAAAAAGTCTGCCCGCAAACCGATCTACTGGGCCATCAGACATAAGCCTTATATTCTTATATTCCTGAAAAACATCTGTGCATCTCTCAGCATCCCCTTGTCCATAATACTCAACTGGTGCATGATATCCGGCACTTTTCCCGACTCATGGAAAAGAGCTGACGTCACACCTGTCTTTAAATCAGGCAGCAAGCACGAAATTTCCTCATACAGACCTATATCTATCGTCCCTATACTCTCTTCAGTCTTCGAAAGATTAATACATTGCCGTCTCCTCACTTTCACCAAACCTCACCTCTCAGAAGAACAACATGGCTTCGTCCCTGGAAAATCATGTTTAACAAATCTGACTGTTCTGAACCATCACATAATTTCTGCAATTGAACAAAAATCTCAGCTAGATGTAATCTACGTTGACCTGGCCAAAGCATTTGATTTCGTGAACCATTGCCTTCTCCTCCACAAGCTTGCTTCACGATACAACGTACACGGATCCTTCCTGTCCCTAATACAAAGTTTCCTGTCCAATAGGCAACAACGGGTAGTGCTTCCAGGGTCTGTATAGTCCTGGCTCCCAGTCTTATCAGGAGTAACTCAGGGCAGTATCCTGGGACCCCTTCTCTTCGTGCTGTATATGGACGATATAAACACATGTGTGCAAAATTCTCCGTGTTCCATTCTTCTGTACGCTGATGACCTCAAGATATTCAGAAAAATTTCCAGTTCTGACGACCGCACTGAGCTCCAGGAAGCAGTGAATGCATGTACTGTCTGGTTCAACAAATGGAGGTTATCTCCAAATACCAAAAAGTGCTTCAGTGTGTCTTTTTCACTACTGAAATCTGGAAATCAGGCCGACTATAAAATTTGTGGAAATAAATTGGATACGGCTTCTCAGGTAAGAGATTTAGGAATTATTCACGATGATAAACTGACATTCTCTCCCCACATTGACCACATCAAATCTCGCGCAATGCGCAGTCTCGGCATTCTATACAGGTTCACAGAAATTAAAGACCTCACTGCACTTAAATTATACTTCACCACATATGTTCTCCCTATCCTAAATTTCTCTTCTCCAATTTGGTCTGCCTCGGCAATAACCAATATTTCTAAATTGAACAGTGTCTTTAATTTCTTCATATCAATAGTCAAAGCTCGCAATCCTTCACTAAGGCACTTTGCCACATCCGACATTTTAAATCAGCTCAATGTACTCGACCTGAGAAGCCGTCTACAATTTACTGACCTGTGTTTCCTACATAAAATTATGAATGGTTACACAAAATGTAACATGCTACTAAGCTACTTCCCACTCCACGTTCCCTCCCGTTCAACACGTCTGAACCATTTACACCACATACCTCGCCCACGTCTTGAAGTACAGAAGCGCTCTATTTTCCACCGTCTGCCAACCCTTAGCAACTCCCTTCCAAATATTGACATATTATCTCCCTATAGAACATTCAAACATAACATAAGAAGATCCCTTTCATCCTCAATCCCTACCCCCTCACCCTCCTAATCACCCACTACCCCAATCATTCCCTACGTCTTTCCCGAGATTTGTCCCTTGCAGCCATCACTGCCATTTGTTACCTGTTATTGTTGTTGTTGTTTTGTTAATATTATTTAAAATTGTTAAAATATTAGTGTAAAATGACCTATTCATGGTTGTATCTAATAATTATTAAATAAATAAATAAATAAATAAATAAAATAAATGCCTGTGAATTTCGAACCTGCTTCTCCAGCAAATTAATTCTCGATTTTGCTGAGTTGAGGCAGGATCTAACGCGAATTAAATTACGGTTAGCATTCTTTAGGCGCCTTTTGAGCAATATTATAGTCTTTTCAGCATCAGTAAGTACACTAGAATGACCCAAATTCTTATCAACATTGGACTGACCTTTTAATGCCTCATTCGTTGCTCCACTCCCATCTTCAATCTTCTTTCTTGTTTTTCTGGTGGTGTCGAGATTCTTTATCCTGTTGGGAGCTTTACGGGACTTATTCTCACTACTTCGGTAAATTAGGGGAAAAATGAGGCACTGCTCCAGGACGTAACTTCCACCACACACGAGTGATTTCCGCTTCTTCACCATTCACTTTAAAATTACCTGATTTTACTATCAAATCATCAGAGAAATTAATTTGACAAATTCTAATACTTCGCGTTAACTCCATATCCTTTCGTGGAAGAGCTCTGGCCCATTTTCAAATTGATTTGTATTCTTCGGTGGTGAAAAATATCGTATACGTCAACTACTCTACCATACCCTGACTTACAGCCAGGCAAAAAAACAGTACGGCATGTTGAACTATTAAATTAACAAAGCCGCGTAAGAAATATGTTTGCTGTTCACAATACAAAACGCTGATGTACACAAGACACAATCAACTGAAGTTAAGAACTGAATGCAAAGAAAATTCAATTTAATTCACACAAATATCTCACACAGTAACTTCTCGCGCACTTTTCTAAGACCCGGCTTGACCCAACAACAGGACACGTTGTTGGACATTATCGCTTGCAGTGCTTGTAGTGGCGGGACCACAAACTACCGTGCTATAATGGCGGAGTCCTCACACTAGGTCCTTCTATTCGTCATGTTATTATATAAAGATATACTGAGTAAAAAGATGTACACAAATACCCTCCACAAATTACACAAGTGTACAAATGTTAAAAATAATCAATAGACGAGGCAATACCGCTTGATAGGAATGTCAGACGGATTGTTGAAGAAACGGAAACTGAATCACACACCATATGTCACACAACTTGTCCAAAAGAACAGTGTCAAAGAGGTACTGATAGGTAAGGTACACCTTTGACAACTAAGGAAACTTCACAATGTCTTCCACAACAATATATGTTGTTAATAGGGCCACACATACTTCGCAGCGACATCTATCAGATGGTCCAAGAGCTCTTGTGGCAGTGGCAATCGATCCAAAGGTCTTGGAGGCTGATGGGATGCAATTCCCCTCCCCAAAGCTACCTAGGCATGTTCTGTAGAATTCACATCCGCAAACCTCGCTGGCCAGTCCATGCGATGAATGCATTCCCCAGCCAGAAATTCATCCATCAGAGCAGCGCGGGCATTATCGTCAATTAAGAGGAAGTCTGGATGCACACCACCTCTGAAGAGTCGAACATGTGGTCTCAATACCCCTTCCCTGTATCTCCGATTATTCACAGTGATCCTCGGACCACCGATGAAGACAAGGCGGTCCGTACGGCTATTCAACATGACTTCGCCTCACGCCATGACGCCACCACCACCACCATACTGTTCCATTCCACGATGTTCCTGTGGTTGTATCGGCTACCCAGTTCTCTCTAGATTAATGTGCGACGGGTATCGTTCTGCTAATTAGAGTACACGCCTCCATTCATCCATGGTCCTGACTCGACGTTGACGGCTCTACACTTAACGGGCCCGTCTCTGTGCTGGAGTGAGCGGGACGCACACCGCTGGACGTCTGGCAAACAGCCCTGCTGTTCTGAGCCTCCAGTACACTGCGGGGAAACGGCAACCCCTGAGATGGCTGCAAGCTCCGCTGACAATTGTCTTGCAGGTGCACTCCAATTTCATCGGGCGGTTAAGGACAGGTATCGGTCCTGATGTGGAGTGGTTAATCTTGGTCGACCTGGTACAGGCCTACGACAATCATCTCCTGATTTTCGAAATCGTCTCCAAAGTCTGGAAATGACATTTTAAGGCAAATTCAAGGATATGGCGATTTCGGTCTGTATCTGGCCTAATTCCAGGCAGCCGAGTATTCTACCCTTCAAAACGGGGTCCAAATGGATTCGATGTGCCATTATGTTCTCACGTTCACCACGAGGCTACACTCCGCCCACTAAAAGAGGGCAAACACGACGGAGGGAATATGGGGCGCAGGCACTGGCTGTGCTGACCTTAACTTTTGGATACTAGTGTACATTCCCAGAACATATCATTTGGATGTGCACTAAAACTCTCTACTATAACAACTCCGTAGCAAAACAGTTTGATGTGTACAAAACCCTCTTCCAAAAATATTCACAGTATTTATCATATGGATGTGAAGAAAACTCCTCTCTATAATATTCACATAACATCTATTGATTGATGTACAAATAAAACTAACTACGAGTATAACATTCGCGGAAAATAACATGTGGAATAATGTCTTACCTCCACTGCCTGTAAAATTTCCAGGATATTTCATCCCGATGTGTGAAAAATCCTCTCCCTACGTCTCTTCGCCTAAAACCTTTCATACCATGCTAGAAATATTATGTCAAAATGCCTTCCGGCGACTAAGGATATACAGGTTATCTCTTTAACCTTCTCTATCAAATGAAAGCTGGGCACTAATATGAGAACATTTATTTTAGGGCAATGCGTTAAATCTCTCCCTCCATTACGACGGAAATATCAGTGTATTTATATTATTTCACAAGTACAGTACTCTCAATTATCCGGCACAATGAGCGGACTAATGACATGGATAGTCCAAAAGCATGCGTTTATTATTTCTTTTAAGTAAACAGTTCCTTATAATGTAGGCTATAATACATTTATTAAGATAAGTCACCCACATTATAGTGGTGTCTGAAATAGCTCTCTGCTTGGTTACCTCGAGACGTATTTTGCGCGCGGCAATAATGTCACCATATTCAAACCCTCTTTGTCCCATATAATCTATACACTGAAGAGCCATCTTACTGAATGACAACTTGTTAACAGCTGTTGACCAGTCAAGCGGATCCGTCAATGGCATGCAGACAGCACTTACCTTCCAGGAATCTTGAAACAAGCCTGTCTCCACCTCCTTATGAAACTTGCACTTCGCTATTACAAAACAAGTCTGGACAAAGCAAGGAGTCGTGTACATGTTACAAAAAACGCACTAAATATAACTCTCCTCCACAGTCACTACACTGCAAAAAATATGTACTAATAAATATTCAAACGTATTCTATTTACAGTACAGTTTGAAAAACAGATATTGTTGTTATGTATACTGTATTCTCAATACGTTTTAATTAGGCGAAAACGTGCAAGGCTAATCCGCAAACCAGATAATCCAGAGCATACTGTACATCACAAAGTAAATTTGATTACGCTTAATTACATGAATGTGACTGATGGCCACTATAGATTATGAACTTTAAAACTGACTTGTATACTGAATGACAAATCAAATATATTACATGAATTTTAGGTACCGATCGAACTGTATTAAAATATGAGTTTTCAATTTACCCAAACCCTTAAGTGAATTCTGCTTCACATGAAAGTGCCCAAGTTGTTCTCGCTAACATGCGATAATTCTATTTCAAATGCACTTCTAGCTGACTAAGTGATTCACAAAAAAATATGGCATTTGCCTGCTGTCGATAAAATTGGCTATATCTTAAGATACCCTTTTAAGAACCCTGTTTTGAATGCAGTAGTCAAGCATTCAGGATACACACGTGTCTCGTTAGACCAACCGTTTGAGCAATCTTTCTTCCAACAAATATCACTTAAACGTAGCTTCTTTTTCATGTAAGAATGAAGATATGTTTCTACAAGGATACATACGAGCTATGGTATAACATGCCCACTATATATTAACATGTGCTTAATGAACACCCTGCTTTCTAGCAAACCTTTCTCAGCTTGTATGTCGTGAATTTTCTTCAGTCCGCAATAACACATATGTGTAAATTTGTATTTCCATAACATGAATATTACTTCTGGCCACTATCAATTCAAATGTGCTTCTTGAAATCACCCTTCGTACACTTCAATACAAGTACCACATGAATATGGCTTTCACCCCACGATGTTCAAGGGATTTTTTGAGCCTCCGAATCAGTGAATTTGAATCCGTATATACTATATGAATACTGCTATTGGCAAGTTTGAATTAGCACATGTGTCGTTCGTTATACACCCAATAAAGTGAAAACAGCTCCGCTTGTACTATTTGAATATGCCTTGTGGGAAATAAGTAACAACCGAATCATAAGGGATACTTGTGAGTAAATGTTGCTGCATATTATATAATACATAAGTTTGCCATACGTTTTTCTTCAGTCAAGTTTGCTGGGCATAATCTGTGTAGATTAGCCCCAAACAATAAGCATGTGTCTACAATTTTGTTTTGATATTAACGTTATCTCCGCATGGTTTTTCTAAAGATCTTTTCCCAGATTAGATTCCGCAAATGTTGCATGAATTTGGCTTCAGGTACTGACATGTGACTTAAGGTCCTATCGCTGCAAATATAGCTTCCAATTAACAATATGAAAGCACATTTGGCCACTAATAATTAGCATGTGTCTATCTAAAGAATTTGGCAGAGTAAAGTTTGATTCAGGTGTACTAAATAATTATTGTTTCAGCCCTCTATGAATTAGGAGATATGTCTTCAAAGACCCTTTGCCAGTTAAGTTGCTCCCAATTTACTACATGAAAAGGGCTGCAAGAAGCTATGAATAAGCATGTTTGTCTCAAAATATAGATTCATAGTCAAGTCTTTTTCACATTTGCTACTCAAATACGCAATTTCTACCTTCCTATCAGGAAGAAAACGAGCCAATCTTCAAATAGCGCTTCAGGGTTAATTTTGTTCCACATGTACCTCACGAATGGGTATTTTTACTAGTATGGACAAGCGAAATTTGTGTTAGCTAGAAATCTCTTTGTGTACAGTTAGCTACGCATGTACTACATGATTAAGGCATCACACCTTTAAGTATTAAAATGTGTATTTTCAAATGCCGTTTCAAAGTGAAGTTCATTCTGTATGAACTACAGGAATGTTCCCTTACACCTATGAATAAACATATGCGTCTTCCAATTTCCATTCCGACTAAACTTTGCTCCGCATAAACTACATGAATACAGCCTTATATCACTATGAATGAACATGTGTGTATTTCATCGTCTTATCCTGTTAAAACTCTTCCCCTATCTATTGAATGAATATGGTTTGGTACCACTATGAATGAGCATGTGTGTCTTCAAACTTCCCTCTAAAGGTGCTACTTGAATATGGCATTACGTCACTATGAATGACCATGTGTAACACAAACTTCCCTTCCCAGTCAAGATAGATCCACGCGTGCGACATGAATAAGGCTATACACCACTATGAATGAGCATGTGTCTCTTCAAATTTCCCTTCTCAGTAAAGTTTGATCCACAAGTGCTACATGAATATGGTTTAATACCACTATGAATGAGCATGTGAGTCTTCAAATTTCCAATAATTCTGAAGTTTCTTCCACATATGCTACAGGAGTGTGGCTTTACACCACTATGAGTGAGCATGTGTTTCTTCAAACTTCCTTTCATAGTAAAGTTTGATCCACAAGTGCTACATGAATATGGTTTTATACTACTATGAATGAGCATGTGTGTCTTCAAATTTCCAATAATTGTGAATTTTTTTCCGCATGTGCTACAGGAGTTTGGCTTTACACCACTATGAGTGAGCATGTGATTCTTCAAACTTCCCTTCTCAGTAAAGTTTGATCCACAAGTGCAACATGAATATGGTTTTATACCACTATGAATGAGCATGTGTGTCTTCAAATTTCCAATAACTGTGAAGTTTTTTCCGCATGTGCTACAGGAGTGTGGCATTACACCACTATGAGTGAGCATGTGTTTCTTCAAACTTCCCTTTTGAGTAAAGTTTGATCTACAAGTGCTACATGCATATGGTTTTTTACCACTATGAATGAGCATGTGTCTCTTCAAATTTCCAATACTTGAGAAGTTTTTTCCGCATGTGCTACAGGAGTGTGGCTTTACACCACTATGAAGAAACATGTGCGTCTCCAAATTACCTTTCGAGGTAAATATCCTTCCGCATGTGCAACAGAAATATGGCTTAACACCACTATGCATGAGCATATCTTTCTTCAAATTCCCCTTTTTAGAAAACTTTTTTTGACACGTGTTACATGCGTATGGCTTTACACCTCTATCGTTGAGCATGTGCGTCTTCAAAACTCCATCCTTTGTAATATTATTTCCGCATGAACTACATGAATGGGGCTTTAGACCGTTATCAATTGAAATTTGTTCGCTCTTGTCACTACAGGCTGCTACGTTCCTGTTACCATTTTGAACAAGTGAGACTCTGTGGGTAAAATGTGTAAGGGTGTTCTCCGACCTGTGAAAGATAGTACTAGCAATAGAAATTCTCCACTGAAGCAATCTAGGAAACTAGCCACACTAACATTATAATATAAAAATAATTACGACGAATAATTACTCATAAGTATACAATTATATTCTGTGACCAAAATATTGTATATATATTTATAATTTCATAACTAAATTGTGGACATAGATTAAAACCTAAATGTGAAGCATCAGATAATGATCGCTTGTAGATCGTAATAAGTCATCCAAATGAGTTATTTAATAAAACAATCAAGCACAGTATGCATTAGAAGTGATTAACGTAATCATACAAGAAATTTTGTCTGTTTTTGCCAAATTGCAAGTGGTATTCCCCACAGCTAACATAAGACAGTTCACACACACACGAATTAAAAGGTTCATGAAATCTCTTATTGGTCAGGACCGCATGATGGAAACCATGACGTGCCAATCTGGTGACAACATGTCTCTACACGTAAATAATCGGAGTCCAGTGGCAATTCCTCAACGCGTCAGTGCTTAAGTTACCACCAAATGTCTCCGCATTTTGTTCTCGTTTTCTTATAGTATTTTGAAAAGCGGTCATCGACGACTGAAAGATTCTATTTCTGATCTCTTGTATAAGATAGTCTTCCATAGTTAGTATATATACGAATCTCGATCGAGTGCATTTCCGATAGACCAAGTGATCTCTTGAGGAAAGGGGCCTTTGCAGTCTCTAAAGTTTCAACTCTCACTTTTAATTGATCCCATATAAGTTCGAATCCATAAGTCAAAACCGGTATTATTTCCATTTAAATGAGTTCCATTGAGGTGGTCAGAAATAGTTTTTTGGGCTTTGGAATGTCTTTCATAGCTCTAATTACTGCCCTTGTTTTGTCTCTAACGAGAAACGACTAGGTGGTCCGAGCAGTTTGAAAGCAAAGGACAAGATATTTCAACTGATTCTTAATGGCTAATCTGTTTTCTTCTAGGTACAATTGGTCTTGTAATGCGTTTCTTACTCCCTTCCGGAACGTCATTTGGTGTGTGTTTTTGGTTCTGATTGTAAACTTATTTTCCATTGGCAATTCCAAGAGTCTATCGATCGCATCTGCGATGTCTTTCAGGATTGATCCTCCTATGCCAATGTCATCAGCGTACAAGTATTCAATTACTTTTTTATCCATCCCATGAGTGACCCTTGTCACAATGGCCGTTACGATATTGATAAATACGAGACTAATGTGGTAACCCTCTAGAGCACTGTTCGTTCGAGTTATGACATAGGATGTTTTAATGCCATCATCTATGACCTCTCGTGTCAGATAGTATGTTTCTGCCATCATCTATGACCTCTCGTGTCAGATAGTATGTTTCTGATTATTACGGCAACATAGATTTCCCGTCCTATAAAGCGCTCCAATTTTCTGATAAGTACTTCCCTATACAGCAAGTCGAAGCCCCTTTAAAGTCTATGAAAATTACGAAGAATTTTCCCTTTTCATTTATAAGACTTCATCTATGTCAGTCAATAAATTCCTTACTGCACGGAGAGTTGATCATCCCATTCTATAGCCAAATTGAAAGTCCGGATTAGAGGTATCCAACAACTCGATCAATCTATTACATAGGATTTTGGCGAACACTTTGGAACCCTTGCTCTCTAGTGCGATACCTCGATAGGAGTTGGGATCTTCTGTGTCATCTTTTCCTTTTTAGAAAATTTACTTTGGAGTACCTGAACCAATGTGGCATATCTCCTTTCTCTAAACATTTGTTGACAGGGAATTGATTAATTTCATATAATTTGTCTCAGGGTTAAGGAATAACACCCATTACAATGTGGGTTCAATCGTGAAGACCGACTGAATAGCATTTAATTTTGCTACGTAAGATGATGCAGAGATCTAACTAGTGTATAGTTAATTACTGTAATTATTAGCAGTAGCATTACCATGCACGTTTTCCTCAATTATGATGAACCGAGCGCGTTTCTACTCTTTAATGATGAAGTATCATGCAGCCTGAATTCATATTATTCCGACAATACAGTTTTATATGTCCGAGATCTTGGAGTAAGAATTATTCTGCATCAACGTGATATTTCTTCTCCTGCACAAAACTAATATTGTGCATGGGGCAGGGTAAACAATATTCACATACGGCTGTTATTTCCTGAAGGTATGCTCTTTCATCATCTTGAATAAATTTATATGGTAATTGGGTTCTGCTTTATATCTCAAGACGGTGCCTTCAATTTTATTTTTTATCACTCATTACTGAGGAATGTTGTCATTGAAATTATTTTCTTGTAACGAATTACACAATAACTTTACGCTGAAAAAAAAAGGCTGTACGAGTACATCACGATTAATTCATTGAAAAGGGCAACTGAATACCAAGTAACTAGCAATGTGTCCGCACATTCAAGGAACACAAATTAATTCACATTTCATTCACTATGGAATGACCATTCTGGCTAGTTGGAATATACAGGCCATATGACTTCTAAGGGTAATTATACTACACTGTTGAAAACATAACGGTAGAATGGATAGCAGTATTTAGGGCTACACCGATCGTGTGCATATTATTGATTTGCTTGTACGGAGCGTTCCACTTTCTGGCTAGCACCGTTTCTTTCAAAAGTTCACTTTTCTCATCACAACGACTTAATCCTCTTCCTCCGAAGTAGTATTACAAATTTCCGACCTGAATTTCAATCCAGCAAGTTCATACTATGTGAAAAGTATTTCCAAAAGAATTTCCGGTGCCAAAGACCGGGCCTATGTTCGTTATTAATGCTAGAAGAGTGCATCATTAATTATTTTCATAAAGCCTTTACAATAAAACAGTGTTAGTCATTCTTTTCATCCCTGTGTTGAGGATTAAAGGATTACCTAGTTCTAGTGATTTTGTTTCTACGTGGATTCGAATGGTTGATGGCTTCACCTGGTATACATGTTTTGTGGGGATGTGTTCGACTGGAAGTGTTCACGTCCCGATGCTTGGGTTTCAGCGTAATCTTTTTTTTATAGGGTTATGTTTTCGAATGTATCCCCCGCAGAGGTAATATGCGGTAATAACCACTTACTGAATGAGCCAAATCGTCAGCAGTTCAGTTAGCCACAGGGGAGTTGGTGAGACGGGCGCAGCGCATTCCTCCCTCAACTGCTTTATAAAATACACCACTAGTGAGTTGCCAGTTTGCTGGTATTAGCAAGTGAGTGAATGTAAATTAGTGTCCATTTGTATAATGAATTTGAGTTGTAATATTATGTTAAGTTATTTCTAGGAAACTGTGGATCATTAATGTTTAAAGCTTATAGAATGCCAAGGATTAGGAATGAGTAGTACAAAAGAGTTCCTTCTAGCGGGTGGCTACTGTGCTAATTTTAGAGTGGAAATGTTGTATTATGGGCTATTTCTATATTTTATATGCTAGGGAGTTTTACTTTTTAGTTTTAGGTCTTTTAAGTTGTTACTATTTATTTAACAGGTTGGCTACTGTGGAACTTGGTCGATTCTTGGAACTGTTAGTGTGAGGGCTGGAGCTTTGTACATTTTGGTGGCAAGTTAGCATTTTATTTTCCATATTGCATAGTAGTTTAAGGTGTTTACCCCAGGAATAGCTCCCCTTCAGTTTTACCATAGTTGATGTAATTAACCTTCTTGCGGTCACGCCCCTTTATGTAATACACGCGGTCGCGGAACGGTAATCTACCGTCCTCCCGTATTTTTCAATTGTGAGTTTCTTTTCACTTTCAATGGCAATATGACTGGCTTTGAGGTTGATCGAACGTGTAATTTACATACAGAGGTGTAAATATAGAAACATTTTTTTAAATCCACAATATGAGCGAGCGACAACGGTGGTGGCAAATATGAAGAAGCACTATGTGACAGTTTTAAAGATAGTGTTGTGTGAGGTTGTTGGGGGGAGAATGAGCAACTGGGCTATCAATAGTGAATGAAATGTGTTACAATTGAAGAAATACTATGATAAATACTCACACTTTTGGGGGGGGGGAGGTCGGCAAAAACAAAATGCACTTCCGGTCGCGCGCGACGGTAATCTACCGCTCGACTGCGCCCTTAGCACTCTGATGAACAACTAAGCCAAAACGTCGCCATTAAGAACCGCAACTCCTCTGTCATCTAGCGAAAGATATCGTACCTTGAGAATACATTTGCCTTTTGAGCACTTTGTAACGATTAGACGAGCTCTACGCGCGTTCTTTTCAATTGGACGGTAATCTACAGCGGGTGCGACGGGGTGAAGGTTAACCGTCGCTAAAATCCTCACGCCGTGATTTTTTTTTGTGGGCAATTTGTATGATCTATATCATGGTGCCTTGTACTTGTTGTATTTTATTTGGCAGATTGCAGCTGTGCAACATGGTACAGAAAACCCGGGTTCGATTCCTGGTTCTGTTAGTGTGAGCACTGGTGCTTTCTGTGTTGTATTATACGGACTTGTCTTTTTGTTACAAGTGAGCAATGCTATTCCTCCGTGTTCTATTATTGGAACTTCTAATTTTGAAGGCAAGCGAGCAATTCTAATAAACTAATTTCTATTATAGGGAATTGTGTTTTTTGCAGCAACTGAGCAATGCTAATAAACTATATTCTATCATAGGGGCCTTTACTTTTTGTTACAAGCGAGCAATGCCAATAATTGAGGTTCTATTATAGGGGCTTGTAATTTTGGGGGACAAGCGAGCAATGTCATTACTCTGTGTTCTGTCATAGAAACTTTCATCAGTGTAAAAAATTCAAGGAACAAAAATTGAAACTCATACAACGCACAACGCCACGAGGAGTCTTGTGGTCACTAAAACCTAACAAGCGTAGAAGGTGCGAGCCTACAAAGAATGCTCTTCTGTCAAGAGTTTCTGATGGCGAGGGAGTTGTGGTCTATGAATCGGCATTTACAGACCGAATGAGATCTTACTTTATTCGACGTGGAACGTGTGAAGATGCGGAAGAGAAAGTAAAAGAGCGGGTTATTAAGCTTATAAAATAACAACTCATTTTCCATAATTTAATAAAGATGATTTTATGCTCAAATGTTTGTTTATCAACGTGCAAGAGGAGGTACGTGATCGAGCTGTTAAAACGAAGAATGAGGCTGTTTTTGAGGGAACGGAACTAAATGAATTTGTTAACAAACAGTATAAGTAAATAATCTTGGAATTACATAAATCTGAAATGAAAGGTAGTGGGTGTTATCTGTTGTGTGTAGATGGTTTGCAGGTTAGAATAAACAAGTATAACCCTCTGAGATGAAGTACATACCTACAACTCCCTAAGGACGTTAGCGCTAAGAAAGCATGTATAAACAATAAAACTAATGATGACTTGTGTTTCTTCTGTGCAATGCTGTCAAAATTTATTGAAAGGGATGCTGATTGTGTTTGCAATTACAAAGGTTTGCAAGATAAATATGACTTTTCGGATTTCCCCATGGATATTCATTCTTTTAAACATGTTGAAAGAAGAAGAATATTTCTGTCAACGTTTCCTGTTTAGATTATAAACACAACGTTATGCCTTAAAAGGTTGTTGATGAAGTGTTAGCAAACCATAGCAATCTGTTGTATATTACCAACAATAAAGGCTTAGGACACTATGTTTACATAAACACTTTATCGGCCTAGTCCGAAGGGAACTAACGAAACACCATTATGTCTCGGCTATATGCATGCGCTGCATTTCTTATTTCGATGCCCAGCACGGGCGATGTGCTGCCGAGAAACTAGAAGAACATAAGTTATACTGTCTTGTCAACAAATTGCTCGTGTAAAATTACACGATGGCAGTTTCAAATTGTGTTTTACAAATGTACACCATAAGGTTGAAGTTCCTTTCGTGGCTTATGCCGACTTTGAATGCCTCTCTAAACCTGTTCAATCTTGACCATCTAGGGGCGAAGTAAGTTGGAATATCTCCTATCAGGAACATGCACCCGCGAGATTTAGTGTATATTTTAAGAGCAGATTATTCAATCGAACCCATACCATCCGGTTTACCAAAACTAAAAGGTCATCCGCTTGTAGTTTTGGTCTATTAATTAAATAGAGAGGCCATAGGAAAGTAGGGGCATTACTATGAGTGCTAGGACAACCTGTATGTTCAAATCCCATGTTTGGTTAGCGAGATATCAGGTTCAGGGCCACTACGAGGGTGGCTCAATAAATTAGTGGGCAGAAGTCCCCTCACCACTCTACTGTACAGTTTTAGTCCTAAAGACCTGAAACTTGGTTTGAAGGTAGAGGGGTTCAGGACAATTATTCATTTATGTCAAATAAACTTTTTTGAAAAATTCTTAGTTTACAAACTATAGGAATTTGAAAAGTGGTCTTTAATAAAAAAAAACTCAAAAAAATAAAAAGTTTGATTATAACAATATACGACACAAAATCAATTCTTTTAAGCCTATATAACACTTTTTAGGAACTTTGATTCTAAAAATAATCACCTACTTTCAAAATTGATATGTTTTGGTTTTTGTCCTAGAGACCTTAAACTTGTACTGGAGGTAGAGAGGATAAGGACCATTAATTTATGTTCAACACACTTTTTTGTCAAACTTGTAGTTATCAAAATAAAAATTTTCAAAATTGGACTTTTTAGGAAAAAAATAAAAAATATAAAGTTTTATTATATAAATAAAGAACACAAAAACATTCTTCTGAGCCTATATAACACTTTTTAGGATGTTTCGTTTTCAAACTATCGCCTACTTTCAAAATTGATCATGTTTGAATTTTGTCCTAGAGACCTACAACTTGGTTGGGGGGTAGAGCGGTTAAGGAATATTCATTTATGTTACACAATTTTTCGTCAATCTTGTGGTTTTCAAAATATTGCCAATTTCAAAATTGAACTTTTTTGGAAAAAAATGAAAAATATAAAGTTTTATTATAACAATAAAGGACACAAAAACAATTCTTTCATGCCTATATAACACTTTTTAGAAAGTTTGGTTCTAAAAATATCACCTACTTTTTCAAAATTGATCATTTTTGTTTTTTTGTCCTAGAGACTTAAAACTTGGTTTGTGGGTAGTACTTAACTATCAATTTAAGTAAAATAAACATTTTTGTAAAATTGTTAGTTTCCATAATATAGCCAATTTCAAAAAGGACTTTGTTTTTGAAAATAAATGAAAATATATAAAGTTTTGTTATAAAATATAAAACACAAAAACCATTCTTTTAAGCCTATATAACACTTTTATAGAATGGTTGGTTCTAAAAATATATCCTACTTTCAAAATCGAACTTTTTTCATTTTTTTCCCTAGAGACATGAAATTTAATTTGAGGGTAGAGGGACCTTTCATTTACGTCAAACAAACTGTTTTTGTAAACATCCTACTTTCCAAAATACAGGAATTTCAAAATAGAACTGTTTTCAAAAAACATTAAGAAAAAGTTTTATTATAAAAGTAAAGGGCATAGAGACCTTTCGTTTGAACTATTGCACAACGTTCTACCATGTTTGGATTTCAACCTATCGCCTACTTTCAAAAACAAAAACAAAACAAAACAAAAAAAATATAACGAGTGGTCCATAGGAAAGACCACGTCAGCCCGAGTCCAACGATATGTCGCATGCCAATGGTTTCGCGAAATATACATAAAAGGTCAGCGTAGCCGAGCGGTTTGTGTCACTGGATTAGATTCCCACTACTCCCTACTGCACAGTATTGGTCTTAGAGACTTGAAATTTATATTTGGGCTACAAGGGATCAAGGCCATTGATTTATGTAAAACAATTTTTTTTGTAAACTCTTTAGTTTCCAAAATATAAGAATTTCAAAATTGATTTTTTTCTTCAAAAAAATCAAAAATAGAAAGTTTTTTATAAAAAATAAAGGACATAGAGCATTCTTTTAAGCCCATAGAACAATTATTAGAATGTTTTTTTAACCGCCTACTTTACAATTGCGCTTTTGTTGGATTTTGTTCTAGGGACTTGGAACTTGGTTTTTGGGTAGAGGGCGAAAGGACCAACAATTAATGTCAAACTTATTTGTATTGCTAATTTTGGAAATATAGCCTACTTTCCAAATATTTTTTGGAAAAATTTGGAAAATGCACTATTTTTGGATTGAGAATGGGGATAGAGGTGGGTGTAGGAATTAACATATGACTTTTTTAGGATTTTTAGTTGAAACATGTAGCCTACTCTCCCAATAATTTTTTTGAAAAATTCGAAAAATACACAGTTTTTGGACTGAAAGTGGTATAGAGGTAAGTGTATGAGTTAACATATGACTTTTTAGGATTTTTGATCAAACATATAGCCTACTTTCCCAATAGTTTTCCGGAAAATTGAAAAATACACTATTTTTGAACTGAGAGAGGTATAGAGATATGTGTATTAGTTAAGATATGACTTTTTAGGATTTTTAGTTTACACATATAGCCTACTTTCCCAATATTTTTAGGAAAAATTTGAATAATACACTGTTTTTGGACTGAGAGTGGTATAGAGGTAGGTGTATGAGTTATGTTATGACTTTTTAGGATTTTTAGTTTAAACATCTAGCCTACTTTCACAACATTTTTTGGAAAATTTGAATAATACACTATTTTTGACTCAAAGTGGTATAGAGTTAGGTGTATGAGTTAAGATATGACATTTTAGGATTTTTAGTTTAAACATACAGCCTTCTTTTCCAATTCAACATTTTGAAAATTTTTAAAAATATAATGTTTCGGACTAGGCGTTGGGATAGAGGTAAGAGTAAAAGTTGAGAGTCAATCATAAACCTTAGAGTACTTTGGATTTTTGGAATTTTAATGTGCTGTTGTTGTTGCTTACAAACATGGCTGTAAGTATTATGCTGCCATAAAATGGGCTGAGATACTTTCCAAGACCAAATATACAAACAAGCAAGAGAAGATATGAGAGAGCTAATAAAAAGCCAACAAAAAGCCATCAAAAGCCAACAAAAAGCTGACAAAAGCCAACAAAAGCCAGCAAAAAGCTGACAAAGCCAACAAATAGCCATCAAAAAGCCAACAAAAGCCAATACATTTGCGTCATTTAACTTTTTGATACATTATTTAAACAAAGATATATTTGTATTAAACGATAAAGCAAACCCACTGTGTGTATTGTTAGTGGTACGAACAAATAAGTTCATTATTGGAATGCATGCTGGTAGTTGAGTGAGTTGTCGTATTGACCGATAGGTAGCATGCTGGTAGTTGAGTGAGTATTGATATCGACCGCTAGATAGCATGCTGGTCGTTCAGAGAGTGAGTGTAGATACGGAGCGCTAGGTAGAATGCTGATCGTTCAGGTAGTTCAAATAGTCACCGCTAGATAGCGCAAACACACTTTGCGTGTCGTATGTGGCTATTTAACAAAGTTCTACCGCGTGAAAAAGTGCTTGTATAAGCTTTGTAAAAAAATTGAATATGCAATTAACTACTAAGTGTTCAGAACTAACATGTTTAGACTTGTGTAGGGAATATTGGGGTCCTTAGCAAGAAAGAGTGCCTAACACATGAGTGTACAGCCTTTTGATATGCAGTAAGTACCTGATAACCTTGAGTAGGGTATAAGAATATTTTCAGTTGACTACTATCTGTCACAGTATTTACATTGTGAAAGACCGTTGAAACAACCTATCTTTAGCCTTGTTATATGCAGTAAGCAGCTATTACCCTTAACTAGGGGTATATTAGAGGACCCTTAGCAAGAATATCACCAGTTGACTATTACCTCTCATGGTGTTCACATCGTGTAAGACTGTCAAAACAACCATTGTACAGCCTTGTACTACACGGTAAGTAGCTGTTGGTCATGACTTTGGTATATTAGAGAACCCTTAGCAAGAATACAATCAGTTTACTACCATTTGTTAAAGTGTTCACATCTTGAAAGACCGTCTCACTGTCCAGTCTACAGCCTTGTCATACGCTGTAAAGAGCTGTTGGTCTAGACTAGGGTATATTAGAGGAACCTTAACAAGATTATCACCAGTTGACTACTACCTCTCACGGTGTTCACATCGTAAAAGACCGTCTCACCGACCTACCTCTAGCCCAGTGATACGCAGTAAGCAGCTGTTGCAGAAATCAACATTCATGATGGAAGAACTACTTCCTAGCTATATGTGTAAAGAGTGTGGAAAGACGTTTCTTCGAGACTATCATAGGAAGCGACATGAAGTATCGTGTGGTGAATTCCATGAGTGCAAGACCTGTGGTAGTACATTCAACAATGTGTACAACGGACGTCGTCATGAAGAATGTTGTAATGTTGTGTTGGCAGCTAAAAGACAAAAAGCGGAGCCGACAAAACATTACCTACTGTCATTGATCCCTGACAAAAATGGACTTATTGAATATGAGACATCTTTTGAAGGTCGACTTAAATCCTATTTCATACGTTGTGATATGTGTAAGGATTTAAATTCATACCTTAGAGAGTCCAAACAGTAAATAATACAAGCTATGCACAAAGAACTAGCAATGCACAAGTCAATGAAAGTTAATCTTGTGGCTGAATGTAGATTTATTTATACGTCCACCAACGAAATTACAGATCGGGCTTTTAAAAAACACGAAATCAAGCCCTATTTTTGGAAACAGGCTTAAGTAGTTTCTTGGAAACACAATTTACAAAGTTAACTACTGAAATGGAGGAATCTGAGCTATAAGGCAGTTATTGGGCTTTGTTAGCAGAGGAAGGAGTACGATTGAAAATAAATAAGTACAATCCCTTGCGTGGTAGCACATATATTCAATTACCAGCAGCTATAAGAGCAAGAAAAGCCTGCATTAATCCTCAAAACTTAAAAGATGAAAAGTGTTTTATGTATGCCATTTTAGCAAAACTGGTTAAAACGAAAGCTGAACGCGTTAGTAAATACAAGGACCTGGAAAACAAGTATGATTTTTCAGTAACATCGTTTCCTACATCACTAGCTGACATTCCCAAATTTGAGAAAGCCAACCACATAATATCCATAAATGTATTTGGACTGGACCAAGACAACAAATTGTTCCCTCTAAAGGTTGTGGATCAAGAGCTACAAGACCATCACGACCTCCTTCAGCTACGTTCATCATCCGGACAGAACCACTACGTCTTTATCAAAGATTTTGATAAACTAATAAGACATCAGATTACCCGCAATGGACGTAAGATATATACGTGTAAACGGTGTTTTATTCACTTTGATAATAACTATGGGCAACAAGGAATGGACAAATTAAAAGAACATAGAGCTTTGTGTGTCCAGCATGACATTGCTAGGGTTGAAATGCCTATTAAAAACCCCGTTGTCAAATTCTTAAATGTGGAAAAAATGCTGAGAATACCTTACGTTATCTATGCAGATTTCAAAAGTATACTCTTACCATATCAAACATGTCTACCCAATCCTGAAGCAAGTTATACAGTCCCATACCAGAGTCATGTTCCTGTGAGCTTTGGCATATACGTTAAACCCTCACCATCTGTGGAAAACATAAAGATAAACCTTCTAAGCCAACCTCTTATTTATCGTGGACCTGACGCTGCAGAAAAGTTTATGGACAGTGTGATCTCAATAGCTAATGAAATCGATCGCCTTTACAGCTTAAATGTTCCAAAGGCTTTAACTGAGGATCAAGAAGCAGAGTTCCAATGTTCTGAAACCTGTTATTTGTGTCAAAAACCTTTTACCCAACAGGACTGGAAAGTTCGAGACCATTGCCATATTACAGGGGAATACCGAGGAAGTGCTCATAATAACTGTAATTTGAGGTGTAAAACACGTAACCCCGTTCCATTATTTCTGCATAATATGAGTGGCTACGATGCAAATTTCATTGTAAAACAATTGGGATGTACTATTGAGAGAGTGGATGTTATCGCTAACTCCAAAGAAAAGTACATTTCCTTTACCAAATGTGTAGGAAATGTTAAGCTTCGATTTGTGGACATGTTTCGGTTAATGCCGAGTAGTTTGGAAAACTTAGTTTCCAACTTAACATCATACCCTGAAACAGACAAGTACTTTGGGAAAGAAAATGCAACGCTCATGACTCGTAAAGGGGTATTTTGTTATGATTACATTGATTCATGGGAAAAGTTAAGTGAAACTTGTTTACCTCCAAAGAGGTATTCTTTAACAAATTAAGTCAAGAAGATGTTAATCAAGAAGGTTATGAACATGCCAAAAATGTCTGGAATCAGTTTAACATTAAAACTCTAGGGGAATATAGTGACCTCTACCTAACTTCAGATGGACTCCTTCATGCAGACAGCTTTGAAACGTTTAGAAACAAAACACTAGAAACACACCGAGTGGGTGCTGCACACTTTTTTACTTCGCCTGGTTTAAGTTTCGTGGCAATGCTCCTTTACACAAAAATTGAACTGGAATTGATACAGGATTACGATCATATTCTTCTAATCGAGTCTGGAAAAAGTGGAGGCATATGCCAGGTGTCTCATCGGTATGCTGAAGCTAACAATAAATACATGGAAACCTATGATTCTGAGAAACCATCGCAGTTTATTACCTATGATGATGCCAACAACCAATACGGGTGTGCTATCTGCCACCCTCTTCCTTATGGCGGATTTCAGTGGGTTTCTCCGGATACTGTTGATCTAGAAAAACTAAAGGAAGACGATCCTGTGGGATACATTCTAGACGTTGATGTTGATTACCCATCTGACCATCATGATCTACACAACGATTTACCTTTGCTACCAGAGTGTACACAACCTAAGAATTCGTCTCTGAAAAAACTAATTACTCATCTTGGAAATCGAAGGCGGTATGTTGTTTATTGCATAACACTTCAACAGGCTTTAGTTCATGGACTAAAATTGATAAAAATTCATCGTGTGTTAAAGTTTAAACAAAGACCTTGGCTAAAGGCATACGTTGATTTTAATAACAACCTTCGAAAACAAGCCAAAAATGATTTTGAGAAAAATATGTACAAATTATTTAACAATGCCATTTTTGGAGAAACAATGGAAAATATTCGTAAAAGAATAGACAGACGTCTTGTGACTGACAGTAAAAAGGCAGAAAAGCTAATAGCAAAGCCTACATTTATCGATAGAACAATTTATGGTCCTAACCTAGCTGCTTTCCACATGGCTAAACGTAACATTGTATTCAATAAGCCTATATATATTGGAATGTGTATACTGGATATTTCAAAAACTCTAATGTATTCCCACCACTGAAAGCCTCCGTGGCTTAGGCGGCAGCACGCCGGCCTCTCACCGCTGGGTCCGTGGTTCAAATCCCGGTCACTCCATGTGAGATCTGTGCTGGACAAAACGGAGGCAGACAGGTTTTTCTCCGGGTACTCCGGTTTTCCCTGTCAAAAATTTCATTCCAGCAACACTCTCCACTATCATTTCATTTCATCTGTCATTCATTTAATCATTGCCCCAGAGGAGTGCGTCAGGTCTCGGCAGCCGGCACAGTTCATATCCTCGCCGCTAGATGGGGGCTTCATTCATTCCATTCCTGACCCGGTCGGAGACTGGAAGCAGGCTGTGGATTTTCATTTTCATTTTCCCACCACTATGATGTCCTGCTGCCCTATTATGGAATGCACAATCTTAAACTCAAGTATATGGATACCGACTCGTTCATGTATTTGGTTAACACCCAAGATGTATATCAAGACAAGTTGGATTTCCTAGAACACCTGGACACATCAGATTATCCTACTAATCACATATGCTACTCTACATCAAACGAGAAAACGCTGGGGAAATTTAAAGACGAGGCTTGTGGACAAATTATAAAAGCATTTGTTGGACTTTGAGCTAAAATGTACGCTTTAGACATAAATGGTAAAGAAATCAAAAAGATTAAAGGTATTAGCAGAGGTGTTGTCAATAATTGTATAAGCTTTGAAGATTTTAAGGATTGTGTCATGAAAAACAATGTAAAAAAATACCAATGATCATTATCGCTTCTAAACAACACGACATATCATCTAAAAGACTAAACAAAATTGCTTTGTGTCCTGGTGATGATAAAAGAATAACTGATGCTGATGGTATAGCTACACATGCCTATGGTCATTACTCAATCATTGACCATGCTTAAAGAGTTAAGTTATGAATATCAATATCCTCTACCTGTATATCGCAAATACATAAAAACAAAACAATTTAGGATACTAAACAATAGCACAAAAAATAGAAAACAGCACCAATCAAGCAACAAAAAAAGGTTTTCATACTTATGGATAAAAAATAGAAAACAAATAGACCCAACTCTACAATTTATAACAAAAACAATGTATTATGTGTAAATATTGTATGGACACTGCTTGTACATTTTAATTACTACCCACCTCTGCCCACTCCTAATGCAAAATGAACTTTGTACATGGACTAAATCAAAAACATGTAAACAAGAAAATTGGAAAATCCATGTTTTCACATTGACAAAAATTGAAAAAACTGACATTTTAAAAACTGTAAATGGGAAATTGTGAAGTTGACAAATGTGTAAACAACAAATTGAAATATCCATGTTTCCATATGGACAATAACTCAAAAACTTTAAACTGAAATAAAATAAAAAATAATGCTAAGTGAATATTGAGGAATTGACAAATGTATGAGCAACAAAACTCTGTGTATGTGACTTAGCTTAAAAGGTTAGGTTAGGTGAGGACACGTTTGGTTAGGAGAAGTAAGGTTAGGTTTGGTGAGGTTAGGTGATCTGAAGTTATGTATGTGACCTTGTAGTTTACTGTTTATGGAAAATATAAAAATTAAAAAGTAAAATATAAAATGTAAAAATGTAAAATAAAAAATAAAAATCTAAAATCTAAAAATGTAAAATAAAAAAATCTAAAATGTTAAACTGTAAAATGTTAAAATGTAAAATCGAAAATCTTTAAATGAGGTGTTTGTGGGTTAGGTTAGGTTTGTTAGGTTAGGTTAGGTGAAGTTAGGTTATAACTAAGCATATTATTTGTGTTGTCACATTTGCTTCCACTTTTTGCTTTCATATTTGCTCCCACTTTTTGCTCTCACATTTGCTCTCACTTTTTTGCTCTCATATTTGCTCACTTTTTGCTCTCACATTTGCTCCCCACTTTTTTGCTCCCACTTTTTGCTCCCCACATTTGCTCCCATTTTGAAGTTAGGTTAGTTTAGGTTAGGTTAGGTTATAACTTATTTTTATTATGTGAGCTCTGACATTTACTCTCATATTTGCTCTCACTTTGAAGTTAGGTTAGGTGAGGTTTGGTTAGGTTAGGTGAGGTTAAATGAAGTTGGGTTAGTGTACCCCGTTCCACTTGCGAGACCAGAAATTAAATTCCTTGGCAGATCCAGGAATCGAACCCAGGCCTCCGTGGTGACATTCAAGATTACTAGCCGCTACACCACGAGGTGGACAATATAAGGCTGGGCTTGATTGTACATGATCAATCAATAATTACCAAATAATAATAATAATTATTATTCCATTTGGAAACTACACGGCTGACCTCTCCCTGTGACGTCGTTGACGGTCTCAAGGCATGGCGGCCATCTTGCCCATTAGCCCCTGGCCCAGCTCTGACTGTCACCTCCATATGAATAACATAGGGCTGGTTGCGCGCGGCCGGCATCTTGCCCATTAGCCCCTGTCCCAGAACCGCTATATTTATCCTACTACTATTGTAATTACTCTAACCAGATGAATCCAATAGAGATACCAATTTCGAAGGAGAAAATTATAACACATTATTCTATGTTTTCAAAATTGAGAATAGAGGTCCTAATTCGGCAGAAAATTCGTTTCATGAATTTGAGCGGGAAGTCGAGAGCCAAATTTCTAGAGGACGCCGTCACCATAATATGGGGGGATTATTCCTATCTGAAATGTCCGGAGAGACAGATGTATTGTGAGCTCGCCAATTTTCAGTGCGCGAGAAATTGAATTTGACCTCTATACCGGGTGTTATTCCGGCCAAGCATTACGAGAGGGGAGGAACGTTATAGTGTGAATTGAACATTATAGAAGTAACGTATTCAAAGAGATCGACTTTATTGAAAATTATATGAACAATTCTCCGATGTATTTCGCAACACTTTATTGTAAAATTGAACATTTCTTTTGTGAAATTGAAGTTACTCAGCGACGTATTCGTGCAAGTAGAAGACTGTATAGAATATTCTCCAACACCAGAAACCATTAACTATGAGGACATACGTATTGAAATTAAATTTCAACAATATTGGGAAGCATTGTTACACTTCACCAAGCTATACAACAATCTGCTACGATTATCTACGATACGACATTCCATAAGCATTTACAAAATTTACAAAATTCTACGAAACGTATTCATCATTTTGAAAACAGGAACTTCAGAAATTCGAGTTAAGAGGGATAATTATACAACACATTTTGAGAACGTTGAGATGAGTCAGTAAACTACCATGATTTGGTAAACCGGATATTGAACACCGCATGAATGAGGGGAGTGACTTAACAATTCCAAATTACATTAAAAATTGGAATAGTACGAGGGATCTTGTAGAATCTACGCTGAATAAACTGGACGAAGCAAGACTTCGAGTCGTATGCTGAAAGTAGCTGTACAGGGCTTCAGATTCCAGCTCAAACAGTCGAGGAATGGAGAAGGGAGACGGCGATGCTGAAAGTAGCTGTACGGGGCTTCAGATTCCAGCCCAAACAGTCGAGGCATGGGGAAGGGAGACGGCGATGCTGGAAGTAGTTGTACAGGGCTTCAGATTCCAGCCCAAACAGTCGAGGAATGGAGAAGGGAGAAGGCAAGATGCTTTAACATCCAGGAGCAGGCGAATGCAGATATGGAGATATGAAAGCGGGAGCCGCAGGAACGAATCATATATCAACCCGGGTAAAATGAGCCTATTCCAGCAGTTTGTAGCTCAGGTAGACGAAGACCTTTTTCATTATTCTAGTAGTTGTAGGAACATGTGAAGCTAGAAGCTTGACTATTCACTTAAGGTGATAATGCTGAACCCTGACGATGGTTTTATGAAATCATTTGTTGTATAATACATTGTTATTATTAAAAATCTGTGATTGACAAGACTGAGGAGATGATACGAGGCACGTCCAGAAATTAAGTTCAGTTTGGTAATAAAATTAAATTGTGTACTGATACAGAAAAATTATTTATTGCACAACATTCTACACCTCTTATACTACTTTTCCACATAACTGCCGAACTTTTGCAGGCATTTGTCATAGCGTGGCACAAGTTTTTGGATACCTTCTTCATAGAAGTTTGCCGCCTGTGTCTTCAACCAGTTGGAAACATCTTCTTTCAGCTCGTCGTCATTGTTGAAGTGTTGACCGCCAATGAAAGACTTGAAATGTGTTAACAGATGAAAGTCGCTAGGAGCGAGGTCAGGGCTGTACGGAGGATGGTCAAACACGTCCCAGCCAAATCCTTGTAGGAGGTTTTTCGTCACATTTGCAGTGTTTGGTTGTGCGTCGTCGTAAAGAAAAACAACACCTTTTGACAGCAACCCTCGGCGCTTATTCTGTATTGCGCGGCGCAATTTCCTAAGTGTCTCGCAGTATGCATCTGCATTGATTGTTTGACCACGCGGTAAGAAATCAATGAGAATGATGCCTTTTCAGTCCCAGAACACAGTGCACATCATTTTCTGAGGTGTCAAGATTTGTTTCGGCTTAACCTTTGCTGGGGATGAAGTGTGCCTCCATCCCATTGATTGCCGCTTACTTTCAGGGGTGTCGTAAGAAACCCAAGTATCATCTCCTGTGACTGTGTCAGAAAATCTTCGCCGCCTTCATTGTAACGGGTCAAAAACTGAATTGCCCTACCCATCCGTTTTGTTTTGTGTTGCTCCGTAAGAATCTTTGGTACCCAACGTCGGCAAAGTTTACGAAGTTCAGTTTTTCGGTAACAATTTCATGAATTAGTGATCGTGAGATTTGGGAAAATTCCATAGCGAGAGCACTAATTGTAAACCTGCGGTTTTCCTGGATCTTGTCATCAATCGCGTGAACTAGTTCTTCTGTAACCAAAGATGGACGCCCACTTCGTTCTTCATCGTGCACTTCACTACGTCCTTCATTGAACTGTCGGACCCATCTTCTCACCATTGAATCACTCATAACATTTTGTCCATACACTTCGCAAATTTGCCGATAAATTTCAATTGGTTTCACTTTCCTAGCATTCAGAAAACGAATCACAGATCTGATTTCACAAGCGGCGGGATTTTCAATCAACACCGACATTGTACGAGTAAACATGCACAACAACGCGTACGTGGCTGACAGCGCTCTCCAAATGGCGCACGTTTCTTCTCCTTGATACAGAGCGTTTACCGCACATATGCGGAACTGCCCTGCAGCGGAACGTACAACTAGTTGAAGACATAGGCGGCACACGTCTATGAAGAAGGTATACAAAAACTCGTGCCACGCTACGACAAATGCCTGCAACATTTCGGCAGTTATGTGGAAAAGTAGTTTAAGGGTTGTAGAATTTTGTGCAATAAATATTTTTTCTGTATCTGTACACAATTTAATGTTATTACCAAACGGAACTTACTTTCTGGACGTACTTCGTATATGTATTTTAGCGCAGTAATTAATTGGGAGCTGGATATATTTAGTTACATGGAATTGCAACAGTTATTGACATTTTTAGGGAATAAGCTGTGGAACATTAGAAGTCGTTTTGGTATGATATGGTGCAATATTTATGCAGAATGTTTTTGTGTAGTTTGTGAAGTTTACTACACACCGAGAAGATTAGTTGTGTGCATTATTTTAAGGTGTGGAAGACAGAGTATGCTTCCAAAGTTAAGGTTGTATTGTGAATAGGATGCTATTTAAAGCACTATCCATTTTGGACTATTCAAGAAACTTAGTTCATTGTAAAGGTTTTTCCGCAGTGTGGCGATGATATGTATCGTAAATGTGATGAGGAACGGAATGAGGAGATTTATACCACATGTTGATAAAGTAAAATCATTAATAGGAAGGCTACATTAATATTCAGTGTGAAAGCAGCTGCTTATTTGATTAAGATTGATAGCTTGGTGCATTCGAGATGTGATGAAATTAGATAACGTTCACAAGAATTTGTCATATCATTATTATTAACTATTTTGACATTTTACGATTGCTAAGCTTAACCGCTAGGATATTTAAGCCAGGGTGTAACAAGTATGAAACGAATAGCAAGAAGTGATAGTGATATTAACTCAGTGATATGAGAGAATTGTTTTCTCTACGGAGTAATGAGGACATTCGATGAATGTGAGTTAACTGATGTAAGTAATATATTTGTGAAAATATTTATGTAGAAATTTGAATATACTAGACAGGGTATCTTTATTTTCGTTTATGGTTAGAAGTAAAGCATGTACAATCCGAAAACCAGATGCAACTAGGATCACTACTGCTGAGATGAAGTTTATGAGACGCACAGTAGGATACACACGTTGGGACCACATAAGGAATGAGGACGTGATGAAAATAACTAAAGAGAGAACCTGTATTAAACTTCATAGGAACCTATAGGAAGAACTGGAGAGAGCACGTTAACAGAATGCCTAGGGGATGAAACCGTAACAGGCCACATGGCCTAATACTTGACTGGCAGATGATGATGTTTAGAATTAGTTTAATTGAAAGTAGGACTGATAAAGTCAATGTATAAATATACATCTATTTAATATTTTAAATTTAGTGAACAAACAGGGTGTTCAAAAATTGTATAGATATTTTTATTTTATGACGAGAGTGAATTTTAATGATATTTCTTTTTTCTTTGAAACTCCTAGAAATGAAAAATTGCTTTTAAATCTTGTAATTTTATAATGACAATATTATAGACCTTATTTTTTATTAATTTCAGTTTAATTAATTTTATTTCAGTCAAAGTGTCAGACATGATTAGGAGTTGTTTTATTTCCATTATTGTAGTTTTTTTAGTTGCTCGTCCTTATTATACAATATACGTCTCATATTTCTAGCAGTTAGTCAGATGATGTGCTATGGATAATAGTCGCCCACTTTTCCCATCTTAACCCGTTGCTACCCGATATTCTAAGAATCTTACTCTCTATTTGTAGTGAGTATGGCATATCTATCCCAGTAGATAAATCCATACTACAACATCATTTCCTTCTTTAAGAGTGTCCTAAAAGAGCAACTTGTCAGCGTTAGACTGAGGTTTGCCTAGCCGGGAACTTCAGTGTTTCTGCAATCATTCTCCACCCTTGGATAATGACATGGTTTCACTTAGCTGTATTATGTTCAAGAAGGAGAATTGTGATGTTGGGAATTGGTTCTGTAAAGTATGTGATACACCGGACTGCTTGGGAATGCATATCAAAGCAAGGGATCAAATAATACAGAACCTTATAACAACGCTTCATGAATCAGAAGAAACGGTGAAGGATGTGACTAAGCTACTCTCTACTGGGATCAGTGTGGCAGGGGGCGAGCCGGAGCAAACTGTTAACAATGACATACTCATAATGGGTGATTCGATGATTAACTGGAGCGGGGATATATCGAGGAAAAATGGCAAGAAAGTGATGTGATATCCGGGAATAAAAATTGACCAGCTCCATCAAGTTGAAGAAGTACCAATAGAAGATTGTGACACAGTTAAAGTATTGCTTCTCCATGTCGGGACCAACGACTTATAGAAGAAGGCTACAGACGATTTTATTATGCGCCAGCTACACGAGTTAAGTGCTAAAGCCAGAAATAAGTTTGGGAATGCGAAAATTGGGTTGAGTGGCATTGTGCGGTGAGGAGATGTCCCACTATGGCGAGCTCAGTCCGTTAATGATTGCATGGACTGGGTGTGCGCACAATTAGAACTTGTTTATGTGGGCGATGACTGCTGGATCGGGGACAGTGACTTCGCTCGAGATGGGCTGCATTTGAATCGACGAGGCGCCTGCAACCTGTGGAATCTGCACGAGAGAGTCATCGAATCCTGCCGCCATTCGCGAGGAGTTGGACCGGAGGGAGGTAGCCGTCACGATTGGGAGAAGCGATTAGAAAAATTTCGAAATGGAGGTAAGACTCTAAGATTGCTGCATATTAATTGTCAGAGTATAGGGAATAAAATAATAGAATTTTGAAATCTAGTAGAGACATATTCACCGGATGTTGTCACAGCTACTGAAACATAGTTATATGAGGATGTAAATAGTATTGACATAATTCAGGGTACTTACATAATGTACAGAAGAGACCGGGGTAAGAGAGGTGGTGGTTTATTTATTTGTGATCGTAGGGACATCGAAAGTTGCTTAAAATGGGCCGATAGGGATCATGAGCTGTTATGTGTAGAAAGCAAAGTTAAACTCTCTTCAGGTGATAGGGGCGTATCGAGCTCCGATGGACAAGTTTTTGCTACTGGATACTCTTGATGACATACCTGTACGGGTAATGATATGGAAATGAATGTTATAATTGCCGGGGATTGGTGAACTGGTCCAGTCATTCAACTAGCGGTAGCTAGTTAGGGAAAGGGATTTCTCCCAGATAGTTGATTTCCTCATGAGAGGGGATAATACTTTAGATGTTTATTTAGTACGACTTGTGGCGCTGTATATTAGTTGTAAGATTGTTCCTGGAATTAGTCAACACTCCAGTGTTGAACTAAATATTAGTCACAGTGACACATTAATGCTTGATTCCGGCGAAGCAGTTAAAATATTCAGTACAACAGAGAAGATCAGAGCAAATTTCAGGATTACATGAATGAGTCATTTGTAAGTTGTTCGTCGGAGGGATGTCATATAAATATATTTTGAGAACATTTTCTAAATATCTTAGATCATGTTATTGAGAAATTCATGTCATTTAAATTACTGAAGCTAAACCCGGATCCGGAATATTACACAAAGAAAATCAGGGGACACAAAAGGAAATTAAGGAAAGCTTATAACAAATGACACGTTAGTTACGAGACTATGCAAAAGTTTAAATTATTGTCGAAAGAGCTAGTCTCAAAAAGAAGGCTGCTTAAGATAATTACATGGAAAACTTAATTGGGGGACAGGTTGATGGGTGGAAAGAATTTTATAGTTACGTTAGAAGGCCGAAAGAAAATTCCAATGGTCTATGATAAAGTCCGGAGATTGTGAATTAATTACTGAGAAACAGGCAATTGCTAATGAATTAAATATATGGTATGGTAGTGTGTTAAATACTTTTCATAGCTGTGTGTTGTACCTTAACTATGATACTGATAGCCAACCTTTCCGAATAAACCAAGCGTCGATTCTAGCAAGAATGAAAAGGCTACGTAGACATTTATCGATATTCCCAGACAATATTTGAGGAGATGTGCTCAAACTGGGAGATACAGTCATAGGGAGATATTTGGGGGTGCAGATTAATGTATTGTTTGATACTTGGAAGCCATAAGTACTGAAGGTTGATTAGCGAAGTCTTAGCACTTCACATACAAGTAGTTATTAAACCCCTACGTTCTAAACACCAGTGGTCCTACAGCTCACTTTATTTACACGCTAACCTTTTACCCCCTCAATCCCGACGTTGTTGAATCTAGTGCTATTTAATTGCATGTAAACAATCGGTAGGCAGTTAGTCTTCCGACTTGCAGCAGAGCGCAACTCAGCAGTTTCGTTCCGCTCGGCGATCACGCATTTCCCGCATACTGTAGCGACACGCTCGTATTGAGGCAAGCGGCCTACACTTTCATAACTAACTTAGAGCGCCCCCATCCCTGCGATTACCAGACATCCTAAGCATCTGAAAGCTGTCCCCGAGTTACCTTTAACTCTAGCAACCCATCCTTTAGCACGCGTACCGACAAACCTCCTATAAAACAAACCACATATACCCCCAACATTCTACACCCCCTAGGCACAAAGTTTCAACCCCTCAAAAAGGCTAAACAGTATCAATTAATAAATCACAAATCCCCGAAGACTGGTAAAAAGCCACAATAGTTCCAATATTCAAGGGAGGGAACAGATTGGTAATGGGAAACTCCAGGCCTATTAGCCTAATATCCATCATATGTGAACTGATGGAGCACCTTATCTCTGATAACTTAAGGGAACAGTGGGGAAAGTTATCATTGCTAAATGGGAGACAATAAGGATTTAGACAAGGGAATTCATGCGAGAGCCAAATGTTATAACTCTTTCAGGACATAATTCAATGACTCGTCAGACAGAGGAGTGCAAGTTGACGCCGAAATTATAGATTTTGCGAAGGTATTTGATATCGTCCCTCATGACATACTACTCCGTAAATTAGTGGCAACGAAGATTGATAAAAGCGTAATTTTAAGAAATCAATAGTTCTTGACTGGTCGGTGGCAAAAGGTTGAAATAGGTAATGTATTCTTGGAGGACATTTTGATAACGTCAGGTGTCCCTCAGGATAGTGTGAATGGGCCACTGTTATTTCTGGCACCTATTAACAACCTACCGAATGGGATTCGAAGTGACTGCCAATTATTTGCAGATGATTGTGATATAACGAAAAACTCATAGCTCACAAAACAACGCTCAGTTACAAACTGATCTCATCCTGGTTCATAAATGGGCGGTTGACAACAAAATGAAGATAAATACGAGTAAATGTAGTCTCATGAGAATAGGGAGAGGCCGAAGGTATATTTTCACTAATCGGCCAGCATGGGGAGAACAAAGCAAACTACCAACCTGGGCAAGTCAGACCAATTATGGGGAATAGTATTGATAATTGGAACTCATTACCTGCTTCAGACTTAGAGCCTTTCCCCTAACACATTGATGTGTTGAAGAGAAGATTGAAATGTTGTGTAAATACTACGATGTGAATTGTGTATATTGTGTTGGATGTTATTGTTGGTCACTTTCTGTATTTGTACAATATGCCACCAAGCAATTACCCCCATTTGCAAATATTATATATAATAGTATAATAATGAAGTACGGAGCTTGCTGACCGTTTGAAACGCATTTAATTTCGTTATGATAGGTGATCAAGGGAATCGGAATAATACCTCCACGATCAAGAGACCTAACTAGTGAATAGTTAACTAGTGCAAATTCAGCACTTGCATTACCCTGCAACTTTTCCTTTTTGATACGAGGAACTGGGATCGCTTCTACTCTTCATGATGTGGTGTTCGTGCAGTCAATATATATTGTACAGACGATGCGAGGGAGAGAGGCACAGCGACGTGAACAGCAAACTCAGCCCGTATTTCGATAGAATCAGCCGAGTTTGGACTCAACATGACAAGGTTTCGCAAAGCTATCTGGAATATTATTGTAGACACAGCGAGAAATGTGGTAAGGCAGGTTTAGCATTATTTCAAGTTGCGCTCAGAACCATCTCTTCTTAAAGGCACCACAATTCTCAGTGCGGCACCTAAAAATAAGGGTTGTTTAACTGATAAAATCCATACTTTAAAAGGTGGTGACTTTTTGACACATCTCAGTCATTCATGAGGCACCTTGAAAGCGATAATCCCAATTAATTTCTGTCTCGTTTGTTGATAAATATCGTTTAAATTTCGGGCTAAAAGGGATAAGGTGAATTGCAGTTCCTTTTGAAAAATGTGCTTAACTTCTGGTCTTTCGATTTCTTGGTAAGCGCGTAGAGACTGGGAGGGACGCCAAACCGTCTGCCCCCTGGAAAATGTGTTTATCCTCAGTAACACAAGTGCAAAATCCCACTTTAAAGGCAGTAGAGAAAAATCACAACCCACCTGGCGGGTAAATTAATTTCGACATATATAGAGCACCCAAAACATTTTACCGTCATCAAGACATGCAACTAGAGAAGATAAAGAGTGCATATTAAAACGTAAATATGAGAGACAAAATACAAAGACCAGGCCACCAACTTAATAAACCAGTCCGTTGCTGAACATCCGAATCACTACGTGGTTTCTTTTTACGCAGTCATGAGTTGACGCTTAAATTGCTAAACCTCTATGGCTCGATCTGTGCATCTTCCTCATTGTCACTCGATTCAAATTTGGAGCGCGATGACTTAACATACAAATTGCTGCAAGTCGATGATGATTACAGAAACGTCGTTGAGGTGGCAATTTGATTGGCCAACCGCTCGGCTGATTTCTCGCAGAACACGCTAATTTAACATAAGGCAAGTGACTTGGGATTGTAAAAGATACGAGCTACGGCTTCTAGGAAAAAGAAAAACAATACACGTTTTGACAATAGGAGCGTTTTGGACTTTTGCATAGCGCCTAAAAATTTAGCATCTACGAGATAGAAAACTGACTACTCAAAAAATTATTCCGAATAGTAGAAACAAAATATGGACCACACATTATGTGCCAATGTGATGAACGTGCTTTTATGGCTGCCGAATTGCAGCGCTATCGACAACCACAACAGAATGACTCAATAAACAAAGCATCTTATGAGGCACTTGGACTTGCAGAACGAGGAACATTCTCTGCAATTTTTGAAGTAATATTTTAAGGACCAAACCTATTCATCTTTTTTCCGGAAACCTCTTGAAGAGAAACGGTTTATTGTCTAATTGATCATCAGATGATATGTCTGTTCATCGGTGCAAAGTGTTATACTTAACACCTTTACCCTCAATTAATTAACGGATAACAAGGCCCAACCACTTCCTTTTAACATCCGTTCTAACGCTTCTAATCGCAACTTGTCATATCGTTTATGAAATATTCATCAATATTGGTTTCGTGAAACACGGCCTCAGTCTTTTTAAAAGTAAGATCAGTCAATAAACTGGCATTTAACCAGTGAAGTTGTGGCCTTAACGACTCTTCTTTTGCTTCCCAGATATAACATTCAAGTCTTCGGTCGTTTCACGCCGAATAATGTATGAGCGTAGCCGGCTCTGAAAAGCCACCCGATATCGAGCACGCCCATTTTCGTCCAGAACCGTTGACAACAACTAATGCTTAATAGGCTCGCTATTTATTTTCTTCTTAGGCGAAGCTGTGTCGCAAACTTTCCATGACACTGCCCGGTGAATGCCTCAGAAAATATACAGTTGCAGGTTTTACACTGATAGAAGACTCCACACAAATGTTCATGCTGGGTTCAATTTTACTCTAGCAAGAAGCAGTACCCTCATTTTCAAACAAAACTGTAAAATACCTAAGTGATGGTTAATCAGTTATGATAGAAAGAATTCAAGTCATCTCCACGTAAACTAAAGGATATAAAATATCTCTCTCAGCTACCAGAAGGCGGTGATACATTTCACCGGGCAATGAAATATATTTCAAATGCACTAGATTTGCCAATTGGGTATCTACAAAAGTTCCACATGTTAAGCAAACAAACAAGCTCCTATACAGCAAGTCCAAACATACTTTGCTCATCCCTTGGCGAAAAGGTCGTTCATATCAAAAAAAAACTTTCAGACTGACGATTTAGGTAATTTTTAGGGAAGTACCAACTATTTTGAAACAGATTTGACATTGTGCTTATAAAGAAATGTATTAATTTTTGTCTAAACTCCAATATTCCCACACTTTTGGTCAATTCATGGTGCTATCAAGACTCAGGATCTTGTGTCAATTGTAGACCCTATCACTAAGAACTGATGGGAAAAATGTATTGTTATACCTTAGGAGTTACAACGGAAACGGATTTGAAAATTACAGTTTGATAAAATGAACGACAAAATTATCTGACTCCCTACATTGTCTGTACATTTCCTCCCAGTAACATCAATAATACTCCGGTAAGCTCTATGCTATCTTATTCTTATTTCCAAGAACTCTCAGCAATCAGCCTTTACAGTCGTTAACTTTCTTAAATGAACGATCCAGACAGACTTCAGACATTGGTCAGGCAATATCTGTGATTTATTTGCATGTAACAAAAGTTATAAGTACACTGTCCGCGCTTGGCCAACTCGAGCCGACAGGGCTTAGAAGAGTTTTGATATCGGCTTTGCAGATCACACACCTCAGCACGGCAAACTCATGAAGACAAATTGCTCTTCGGCGGGCTGAGATTACGAGCAGTTTTGAAATGGGCTGCTGTTCAGTCAACCAAGCGAAAACCTTGTCTCCAAAACAACCACAGTGGTCAAGACCGTGTTTTTGTCTCTTGCAGCGCAAGAAACCAGACGAATAAAACCTAAAACTGACGTGAATGGCAAGCAGAGCGAAATAGCACATTTATTTCGGGCACAAATAAGCAGGCGAGAACCAAAGGGTTGAAGCAGCAACTCTGTCACTACTTGCACAGAGAGAAAAAAAAATCGAGAAGCAGGGGTAGTAACGAAGGCTAAAATAACAAAGGACGAGCGGCGAGTAATTCCAGCATTAGCCCCTGGCCTCTGGGTTTCATATCCGCTCAACTCATGATTGTTAAATAGTTGAACGTCTAGACTGTGAACTTCTCCATAAGTCGTGTCAACTACTCTAGAAGTCCTGTCTACCAAATATGTATGCCTTTACAAGACATGTCTACCCAATGTGTAATTCTCTACAAGTCCTGTCTACCAAATATGTACGCAATTAAAAGACTTGTCTACCCAATGTAAAATTCTCTACAAGTCCTGCCTACCCAATGTCTACATTCCTACCCAATGTGTACCTAAACAAGATAGCCAACAACCAGCACTGGGAAATTTCAAGGTGCTTACTAACCCTGGGATATCATTCCATGTTCTCACAAGCTATGAAGTGTTATCAAACAAATACCCAGCATCAACTTTTTGTATGATGTTCATACATGGCAAATATCTAGATTTCTCCTTGGTTTTATCACTAGTTGTATTAGTTGTAATGTATTTTCCTTGTAGTAACTTCGAGTAACGAGGAATCTGTTTATGCTTTTCGTTTCGGTTTATAGAAGAATCATATGGGGCTCAGGGCACAGTGGGGAAGTTTGAAGCATAGAATGTTCCTCACACAAACTGATTCACATTATTATCACTGCGTCGTGTGTATATCTTCCAAATCAATTTACACAAGCCAGAAATAGCTCCCATCAACAGACTAACATACGATTCTTAAATATACCCCGATCGCAAGAAGACTAAACAAGAATGGATAATTTGAGGGCTGCTAAATAGAAAGTTAATATCAGTATCTACTTTGTAAGACACAAACAATGAGAGACACATCTGGCATTGCAAACAAATCATATTCAAATCCAAAACTTACAGTTATGCACATTTAAAGTGATAAATCGCGTATTTTGTGTGTTCAACACTTACTCATTTAAGTGATTTGTCCTTCCGACACTTTCTCTATCCTGGAGTTCTTCTTCCACACCCTAGGGATAAGATGGAATAATTTATTTCTATGCTCATACTTTAACATAAATAACACACCACGTACTTTTACTGCACTGGTCCACTGAAGTGGAGATATATTCGCTGAACGATTTTCGTCTGTCATTCAGTAACTAGAACTAGACTGCCAACATTTGCACCAGCATAAGTATTGAGAATACAGGTATAAATCAATCAACTTTTAAAATATTATACAAGGCTTCATTTAACAAATCACTGCAATTTATTATACAAATGTTTCAAAAGCAGTCATGGTATGTCAATTAAATCCCTCTAGAGTGAGTCTATTTTAGAGTATGTAACATCAATACCGCTGCTTGTAACAACAAGAATTATAGGTCTGCTACTGTAATGAACTCACAGTTTGTAGTAGAGATACAGGTATTTGAAGAGATTGGAGTAAGTACTAATTGAAAACTCTATTCTTTGTTGCATACGGGGACTGAATCCTATCTATATAGATCCTGTATAGAACAGAGTAGGTGCAGAGCACATTACACAACTTACAAGCGCCAGATCATATGATCCGTCTCGGAGAACGAGGTGCGTATGATCCCCACTTTCCATTAACTGGCTTTTCATGGTTCGAGATTTCTATAAGCAGGATAATGCTTGCACGGTACCTCATTACTATATTTAAGAGCTTATTAACACCTATGGGCTGGACAAAAGGTCATTCGGCCGCAAAATCCTTGCTACATACACACACATATCACTTACACCCAGACACCTTACAAATGGGAATACTGAGGGTTAAAGAAAGCATAACCTAAAAACTATAAGAAATAAGGTAAGAAGGGAAGATTTCTTAGTACTTACAAGTAAAAGTAAGGGGAGTTAGGTATTAGCAATTACTTTCCCCGGATGGTTCAAGAAAATTCTTTAACTTTCAAGTCTTATCTTCAATTATTTATTATCTTCATGCTTACAGCCAACTACGTGTCTCGGCAATGGTCAAGATTAGCAAGGGGTTTCTCACTGTCATAATTTAGAACTAGTCCAGCGATTGCCCGGAGTTCAAATGAAAAAGAACAGATAACCACTCATGAGGGGCGTCAAACCAACCTCTTCCCTGTAGAATTCATGGGAAGATCTCTGACCAGAATATGAGCTTTCCTAAATAATTTTCATACCTAGACCTAGACTTTCATACCTAGGTGATTCGGCCGAACATCTGTTAGCCTCACACAATATACTATTTCCCAATGACAATAAGATCAGAGCTCAGAACATCGCTAAAAGCCAGCAGTCGAGGGTGGAAGTATCGTATGGGACATATAATTTAATTCGCCATCTTGCCATCAACAAGGATTATGCTTGCTGTACATAACACTACCTAATAACCAAACGCTTCTGTTTGTCATCAACACAATTGTGATAACACAACTCTCCATCCCTAAATGCTATTACGTGATAAGGAGATGTCTTGTAAAGAGGCATAAAGATACTTACCTCATTTGGATCTAAAGATGGTGTTTCTGTCTTGCGACATGGAACTATCTTCGGAATAGAAGTTTCCTCAATTTTAATGTCGGTTTGATGGTCTGTATCGTCCTGCAAAGAAATGACTTGATTTACAAATATGTACCTTGAAAATTCGCATTGAAAGATACAAGGAATAAAATAACAAACTGAGGGTGAATCAGCCTCACATTAATAGTCTTCTTACCTCAACAGTGACAGTTTTTGTGGAGTTAACATCCGAAAACATTTCAGTTGTTATTCACTCCCAAACCGTAGGACTAGCATATTGTCACTAGCATAGTGTGTGTTGCGACATTGCGGCGAAGATGCAGTTACTTAGAGTTACCATAAAATGATAATAAACACAAGCTAAGTTGACAAATAATGTGTTCAAAATCTTGTACAAATCGTTGTTTGTTTTACCCTCTTGTGAGCAGATTAAAGCAATATTCATATCAAGGATACTTAAGGCAATGAGGATTTTAATAGGAACGAAAAATAGAATCCTAAGAAGTGCACAGTTACTTAAAATGTAATTCCAATACACATTTAAGACTTAATTCATGGTCCTTTGGCATTGTCCACATTAGGCAATGCGGTAACAAATATAAAATATAAATATTTTCATAGGCGACAGCTAAAGAGCTCTTTTAAACGAAATTGTCGACTGCAGTCTAATAATGGCACACCGCTATACACCATCTCTACAAGGTATACTAAAAAAACGAACCTGCAAGCTTCCTGTGGTTTCATTTCTATGAACGTACACCTTGGATTTTACGTCCCCTTTAACCAATTGAAGTTTAGAATGATGGATATTTGCTCCAAACAGTTATCATGGAGGCTGTGTTTCAAACTCAGACAACTATGCCAGCAGGGTTAACTTGCATTACCAATAAATAAGCTACTGATAGCACATCATGAGTTGTGAACTTCACCTACAATACAGCCGAGGGTGCCAGTAGAAAGAAACTGTATCACCAATAAATAAGCTACTGTTAGCACAGCAAGTGGTGTACACTTCACCTACAATAGGGCCCAGGGTGGCAGTAGCATGAACATGCATCACCAATAAATTAGCTACTGTCAGCGTAGACTTCACCTACATTAGGACCCAGGGAGCCAGTAGAGTAAACCTACATTAGCAATAAATGGGACTATTACACATTGCCATGCAGCCGCGAATAAAATTCCCCTAAAACAAAATGGCGACTTCCGTGACGTCATCGACGACATTATGAATTACTCCTCTGGCAAGCTTACGGGAAAAGCCTGGGTAATAGGGGTGTTTGGGCGGGGAAGCACAAAAACATAAAGCAGCATTTACCAAAAACCTTCGAAACGCACTGTGTATCAGAATGTGTAATTGACCTACATAACTCAATCACAGATTACGATACATACGAAAATTTCGCAATTTAAGGCTATATTTTTAAAATTCCGTATCGTGATCTGTATTTGGCCAATGCAGCTCAATTACATATGACTATACACATCGTCATTATTTTAATTGCATAATTATAAAAGATCGTATCGGAATCTGCAATTGAGCTATATAGGTCAATTACAGATTTCGATACAATGCTTTATAATTAAGAAATTAAAATAATTACGATGTGTATCGTCATCTGTAATTGAGCCGCTACATTTATCACAGTAAGTGGTGTACACTTGACCTACAATAGGACACAGGGTGCCAGCAGCGTGAACATGCATTTCTAATATATTAACTACTGTTAGCACAGCAAGTGGTGTACACTTGACCTACAATAGGACGCAGGGTGTCAGCAGCGTGAACATGCATTACCAATATATTAGCTACTGTTAGCACAGCAAGTGGTGTACCCTTCACCTACAATAGGGCCCAGGGTGGCAGTAGCATGAACATGCATCACCAATAAATTAGCTACTGTCAGCGTAGACTTCACCTACATTAGGACCCAGGGAGCCAGTAGAGTAAACCTACATTAGCAATCAATGGGACTATTACACATTGCCATGCAGCCGCGAATAAAATTCCCCTAAAACAAAATGGCGACTTCCGTGACGTCATCGACAACATTATGAATTACTCCTCTGGCAAGCTTACGGGAAAAGCCTGGGTAATAAGAGTGTTTGGGCGGTAAAGCACAAAAACATAAAGCAGCATTTACCAAAAACCTTCAAAACGCACTGTGTATCAGAATGTGTAATTGACCTACATAGCTCAATCACAGATTACGATACATACGAAAATTTCACAATTTAAGGCTATATTTTAAATATTCCGTATCGGGATCCGTAATTGGCCAATGCAGCTCAATTACATATGACTATACAATCGTCATTATTTTAATTTCATAATTATAAAAGATCGTATCGGAATCTGTAATTGAGCTATATAGGTCAATTACAGATTTCAATACAATGCTTAATAATTATGAAATTAAAATAATTACGATGTGTATCGTCATCTGTAATTGAGCCGCTACATTTATCACAGTAAGTGGTGTACACTTGACCTACAATAGGACACAGGGTGCCAGCAGAGTGAACATGCATACCAATATATTAACTACTGTTAGCACAGCAAGTGGTGTACACTTGACCTACAATAGGATGCAGGGTGCCAGCAGCGTGAACATGCATTACCAATATATTAACTACTGTTAGCACAGCAAGTGGTGTACACTTCACCTACAATAGGGACCAGGGTGCCTGTAGCGTGAATCTGCATCACCAATAAATTAGCTACTGTTGGCACAGCAAGTGGTGTACATTTGACCTACAATAGGGCCCAGGGTGCCAGTATCGTGAACCTGCATTATGAATACAATAACATCAGCAACTGTTAGCCGCTAAAATAAGAAACAACACTGAATTAACAAAATGTTCAAATTATTCAAAAATCATGCACATTACTATAAGAACCTATGATCACCTGTATTTGGTTTTCCACTTTGATAACCTTGCTTTCGTCTTCAGACAGACCGCCAGACGCATCCAGCAGATTACTATATGTAGTCCTAGAATCCTAGAAGGTATCATAAAAGAATGAACCAATGTAAAACATTCAGACAGAATAAGAGTACTAAGCCTACTGTTTGGTAGCAAGTATTAAGTTCCTTGTCATGCACATGTTATGTTACACAATATGCAAATTAAATACAGCTTACAATATTAGGAACTTCGTCATTATCAGACAACCATTCAGGCTCCCTCTTAATGATTGGTTGTTGCTCCATGATGTTCAGCAAACTAGAACACACAAAGTGCACTCGAGAATTATTAGGAGCCATACTTATATAAATATGCTGAATAATTATCATATATAAAACATCAAATGAGATATTTTCAGCACTCCGAATGCAAGTTAGGCCACCGGTAAGTTAAAGTGAATATATCCCTCCAGGTGCACAGTGAGAAGAGGGGGCTAACGGTAAAATGTATTCGACAATGACGATCGACTTTATACGATATAACTTAGGGCAGAATATCGAGCAGAATATTAGTGACTATAATTGCGATACGATGAGGAATTACTGGTGTCAGCTTGTGGAGTAGTGAAACGAAGCGTTTTATAATTGATTTCTCTATTCCTAAGTAGGCTACACACAAACCTTAACACAATTTGATGGGGCAGGCGGGATTGTCCGACGCTAAATTACAATACAAACCTATCAAAGTGGAAGTAAACTCAAGTTACTGCACGAGTATTAAGAAATAGGCAGTTACTGGATAGCCTACAGTGGATTTCAGAAAATACAAGACAATAGTTTCGCCTTGTGTTACAAGGAGGCCACTTCAAAAGAGATACATCAATCCTCCCATATTGAACAGACATTGAACGGAACTTATAAATACTGTTAGGCCTACCGGGTAATATGACTATAATATCGTCATATAAAGTTCCCAGTTACAGTCTTAAACCTGTGTATCCTAGACTATTAAATATTGGAAATAGATCTACACATGGCACTAACATGTCTTAGCAGAACTCCGGTTGTAAGACTTATATTTAATATTATATTTAGTCACGTCTGTAGAGAGTATTTCAAATATCCCCACACGGAAGTAGAAATTCTCAGACTTGAGAATTTCGCCACGAGGTACATCAAATACAGGGTGACGCACTCATCACCAGTGGCGGATCCAGGTCTTGCGGGGCCCTGGGCGATATGATAAGTTGGGGCCCACATCAATAGGAAATTTAAAAAAATAAAACCAAATGGCAAATAGTTTTGTAATAATAATAATAATAAAAAGAATAGTTACAATATTTTGAATACATTACAGCACATTTTTTAATAACATGAAAGAAACCTTTAAGTCCCCTTGAAGAAGATTATGTAAACTATGAAATATTAAAATGTTACTTTGCGACTTTTTTCCCGGCGGAAGTCTTCTATCATTTCACTGAAATCTAAACTTGCTAAACGGTCACTTGAGGTCATAGCTGCACTGAAAAAAAAGGAATATGAATTATAAATTCGTTTGAAAAGTATAATTAATTAATCAATTATATTTAAAACAAACCAAGGCGCGGGGCCCCCCTGACCGCGGGGCCTTGGGCGGTCGCCCTTCTCGCCCTTCCCTAGATCCGCCCCTGCTCATCACGACACATACCGGTACGGAACATGACTAAAGGAAGATTGTACGATTATGAAGGCATTTCTAACACAATAGAAAAAATATCAGTTATTATTTTATATAGTTATGCCCTGGAGACAAATTACAAAACTTATTAAATAGTTATTCCACCAATAACCAAAAGTCAACTGATCTTAAAAAATAAATATCACAATCTTAAAATTATCCAACACGTACTCACTTCCCTTCCTTCCGCTCCACTGTCTGAAAAAAAGGTTTAACCTTCCTCTTATAAACTGGAAGGACTTCAACAAGCTAACCGTGTCCCTCCGTGCCAGTGCGTGTTCAACTAATCAAGAAGCCGCCCGTTGTATCTATTTATATCCCACGTGGTAAGTGATTCTGCAGCCAAGTCGGATAAAACCAATCATTGCGTTTCGAGCCATTTATACTCACTAAACAGCTATATAAATGCCGAGCATTGTTGATGTTTGTTGCAACTTACAACTCCCTTAGTGCCACATGTAGGCCTATACCACTTGTAGGGAAGATCTCACATGCACCCGATCCCAGTGGCGGATCCGGACCTTGCGGGACCCTGGGGCGATATGATAAGACGGGGCCCACAACAATGGGAAAAAATTAAGAGCCTTACAGTAGTCGCATATGGTGTGTAACATCTGACATGTTATTCGAATAATTCCATATTACTTACTCGCATTTTTTAAAGAATGAACTCATAGTGTTACCTTGTGCCACCAAACATGAAAGGATTCTCCAATGCACCTGCAGTAGTGACATAGGCCTATACCTGCAACTGTATGCGGGAGCAATCCACTGCCTACTTGATGCGAGCTGCGCTTTATACTGGCCAGTTAGTGAACCCATGCCAGTGGTGTTATTGAAAACGGCCTCTTATTGCCGATATAGCGCACTACCAAGAATGGGCGAGATTAAAAATTAAGTGTGCAGTAGGTATATTAAATGCGTTTCTCCCAGTGATACGTTTAGACCAACGAAGTTTCAATTATTGTTAGTAGTCGGTGTTAATATACTGAATTCCTACGTTGTTTGGAGCGTTGGTTGGTGCGATATAGCACTCGAGGTATCGAGTGCTTACATTAAATAAGAGTAGTGGGATGATGCCGGTTCTCCTGCAAGTCGCGTGCGTGCTTGAATACGTATGGCTATGTTGGAAAAAGTTGGTGCTGGGGGAGGACCAGGGTCGAGTGAGGTGTAGTTTAGATGGTATATTTTCCGCTCTATTTGATGGTGAGGTTATTTTTTAAAATGGGTGAAATTTGGAAATGCAATTTTAGGTAAACGTGCGTTTTTAACATTTTGGTGATATTTAATGAGCTTGTAAGTCTAGAACGATGTGTTGTTTGGGAACGGGGTGACGTCCTCTTTGCTTAGAATGTGTGTAGATTTTTTTAAAAAAAACTTGTTTTTGGATTTTTGATTATTTTGGAAACGGTGAATGTTGTGAAAATGTTTGTTTGACGTTAATGAAATGTGGGTATGCCCTTTAGGTGGGCAGCAAGTTTCAAGGGTGTAGGAGGGGGAAACATGATAGCCAACTTTTTCGCGAACATTGGCGATAATTGGCGAATGGATGGTCGGATATTAACGAATGAAGTATTGTTGGCGTTGGGATGACATGCTCTTCACAAAGAATGTGTGTTGGTATTTTAATGATTTATTTTTGAAAATTCTTGGTTATGGATTTTTGATTATTTTGGAGACGGTGAATTTCGTGAAAAAGTTTGTTTGACGTTAATGAAAGGTGGGTATGCCCTCTATGTGGGCAGCAAGTTTCAAGGGTGTAGGAGGAAAAAAAAAGGAATTTTGAAAAATGTGGTCTACTTTGGAAACGGTGAACGTGACGAAAAAAACGTTGAATGGTTGCTATTTACTCCCTCTACCCGCTCCATAAATTAGAAGTCGCTAGCTGAATAACCTATGAACGTTTTTTACAGTTCTCTTGCAAGTCGCGTTTGTGCTTGAATACACATGACTATGTTGGAAAAAGGTTAGGTGGCGGGGGGAAGGTGTAGGGTTGAGTGAGGGATCGTTTAGATCGTATTTTTTCGCTCTATTTGATGGTGTGGTTATTTTTCAAAATGGGTGGAATTTGGAAACGCATTTGGGGTAAACATGTTGTTTTGACATTTTGGGGTTATTTAATAAAAGTGATAATGACGTGTATTATGTTATTTTTGTATCGTCGTTTGTAAGTAGTCGGGCTCTTTTTTTAAATAATTATATATAGATTAGTTATTAAAAAATAATTAAAGAACCAGAAAACTAATAGATCATCCGCTTTTTAGTATTTCGCTAACCAATAATCGGATTTAAACATATGGAGTGTCATAGGACTCGTGGTGAACTCCCCTTTCTTATGGATGGGGTGTATGCACCCCCCAATAAAAACTACCCTTACCCGGGGATGATTTTTTTTGTATGCATGCACACTTGAAGTGGGCTTTTGTAAGTGAGCTGGCTTTATAAATGATTATTTATTGATTTCTTTTCAATATTTATTAAGAACCAAAAAACTAATAGGTCATCCGCTTTTTAGGATATCGCTAACCAAAAATCGGATTTAAACATATGGGGTGTCGTAGGACTCGTGGTGAACGCCCCTTATTTATGGACGAGTTATGTCCACCCCAAAATAAAAACTACCCTTACCCAGGGGTAAATAATAACTTGTGTATGTATGCACACCGACGGCTTTTGTCAAAAGGGACTAACTACAGTTTTGTTACTACTTTGCTGAACCCCTGATGGGATTTTGCCATGGGCAGCATTCTAGACCTTGGGGTGACGCACCGTTTTTTTAAATGTATGATTCATTTTTGTCAAAAGGGCCTAACTACACTTTTGTTAATATCTCGCAAACAAATCATGCTAGGGTCTTGTATGAGGGGTCCTAGCACGTGGGGCGACGTCCCCCTTTTAGGGTGAAACTCCCCCCCTTCCCCCCAATAAATGAAAAAATCAATATCATTGAAACTAAGAACCCTAAAATTAGGCATGATAGCTTAAAAAAATTAGGTGATAACATAGGCTTTTACCTCGATTGGTCAATTCACCCCTAAAACAATAAATAGTCATGTTATGGGAAAAAAAAGTGTTAAACACTTAAAAATGATAAATGAACCTATGATCATTTCTTTTGATGAAAAATAGCTGGGGGGGGGGGGGAAACTTCCCCCCAAATTGAAAAATTGATATCTTGGAAACTAAGATCCGTAAAATTAGGTGTGATGGCTAAAAAATTGGTCATGACGTAGGCTTTTACCTGGATAGATCATTTCACCCCTAAAACAGAAAATAGTGATTTTACAGGGGGGGGGGAGTGCTAAACGTGTAAAAATAATAATTGAACCTGAGATCTTTTTTGTTTTTTTCATGAAAAATAGTAGGAGGGTAAAAACTACCCCCCAAATTGAAAAAATCTATATCTTGAAAACAAAGAACCCTAAAATTAGGTGTGATAGTTGAAAAAATACATGATGACATATGCTTTTACCTTGATAGGTTATTTGACGTCTAAAACAGGAAAATAGTCATATTACAGTGGGAAGAGGTATTAAATACCTCAAAAGCATATGTATTTTGTGAAACCATGCTTTAATGGACATGTGTATGGATTATTATTATTATTATTATTATTATTATATAATTATGGATTAATGTGTGTATAGGTAACTAACCAGTAGGCTAATAGTAAACATTTTTATGAGTTGTTGTTGAAGAAGTCAGGAAGGCCAACCCTTTGGCATGGCCCATGAATTGACCCAAACGTTTTACCTGTCAAGACTCAGTTTACCCTGTTCCAGCCCTTAGACCGGAGATAAAATGTCTTTATAGAGCGCTGAAATCAAACGTGGACCTCTGTCATGACTGCTAAGTTATGATAATATTATAATAAGTAATGGATTTTATAAAGAGAGAGAGAGAGAGACACACACACACACGCTTTAATGCTTTCGCTAGCTCCAGTCTGCAAACATACACTAGCTTGCTGAACTAGTAAGACTTGCTGAAAAGAGCTGCGCAGTGTTGTTAGATTTCTTGTCTGGCTGATCGTGCAACTAAAATTTAACCGGAGCCGAATGTGTCAATGCTGATGTGCATTACTTGGCCTCTTTTATTACCTGGCTGCATGCTAGCATAATTCAAATAAAGATGATGATGATGTTTTAAGGGGGGGGGGGGTTAACATGTAGGTTATCGACCCCTAATGGTTTGGATGATGGTTAAGATGAAAATAAAATGTAAACTATAACTAAATCTAACTACACACTAATAGACTAGAAAAGGAAATCGATGACTAAAGGACAATAAGGCAAATAATGGAATAAAAAATGCCCTCAAGAATGTGGATTGAGGGAGTTGGAAGGAAGGAGAGCCATGAAAGGCAGATAGAAAAGTAAAAGAGGAGAGCTCTGCCCCAGAGGTAATGGATAAAAGGGGGGAAAATGTTTACTATTAGCCTACTCGTTAGTTACCGATACACACATTAATCCATAATTAACATAATAATAATAATAATAATAATAATAGTAATAATAATCCATACACATGTCCATTAAAGCATGGTTTCACAAAACGCATATGCTTTGGAGGTGTTTAATACCTCTTCCCACTGTAACATGACTATTTTCCTGTTTTAGACGTCAAATAACCAATCAAGGTAAAAGCATATATCATCATGTATTTTTTCAACTATCACACATAATTTTAGGGTTCTTCGTTTGCAAGATATAGATTTTTTCAATTTGGGGGCTAGTTTTTTCCCTCCTCCTATTTTTCATGAAAAAACAAAAAAGATCTCAGGTTCAATTATCATTTTTACACGTTTAACACATTTCCCCCCTGTAAAATCACTATTTTCTGTTTTAGGTGTAAAATAATCTATCCAGGTAAAAGCCTATGTCATGACCAATTTTATAAGCCATCACACCTAATTTTACGGATCTTAGTTTCCAAGATATCAATTTTTCAATTTGGGGGTAGTTTCCACCCCACCCCATGCTATTTTTTCATCTAAAACAAAAGATCTTAGGTTCATTTATCATTTTTAAGTGTTTAACACGTTTTTCTTCCCATAACATGACTATTTATTGTTTTAGGGGTGAAATGACCAATCGAGGTAAAAGCCTAAATTATCACCTATTTTTCAAGCTATCATGCCTAATTTTAGGGTTCTTAGTTTCAAAGATATTGATTTTTTCAATTTTTTTTGGGGGGAGGGGGTTAGTTTCACCCTCAAAGGGGGACGTCGCCCCTTGTGCTAGGACCTCTCATACAAGACCCTAGCATGATTGGTTTGCGAGATATTAACAAACGTGTAGTTAGGCCCTTTCGACAAAAATGAATCAAACATTTAAAAAAAAACGCTGCGTCACCCCAAGGTCTAGAATGCTGCCTATGGCTAAATCCCATCAGGGGTTCAGAAAATATTAACAAAACTGTAGTTAGAACCTTTTGACAAAAGCCGTCGGTGTGCATACATACACAAATTATTATTTACCCCTGGGTGATGGTAGTTTTTATTTTGGGGTGGACATACCTCGTCCATAAAAGGGGAAGTTCACCACGAGTCCTACGACACCCCATATGTAAAATCCGATTTTTGGTTAGCGAGATACTAAAAGCGGATGACCTATTAGTTTCTTTTGGTTCTTAATAAATATTTAAAAAACCTCACCTATAAATAATTACTTACAAAGTTCGGTCTCTTACAAAAGCCCACTCCTAGTGCACATGCATACAAATATTACTATTTCACCCCCTGGGTAAGGGTTGTTTTTATTTGGGGGTGCATATACCCCGTCTATAGAAAAGGGGAGTTCACTACGAGTCCTACGACACCCCATATGTTTAAATCCGATTATTGGTTAGCGAGATACAAAAAAGCGGATGACCTATTAGTTTTCTGGTTCTCTAATTATTTTTAATAACTAATCTATAAATAATCATTTAAAAAAAGCCCGACTACTTACAAACGACGATACAAAAATAACATAATACACGTCATTATCACTGTTATTAAATAACCCCAAAATGTCAAAACAACATGTTTACCCCAAACTGCGTTTCCAAATTCCACCCATTTTGAAAAATAACCTCGCCATCAAATAGAGCGAAAGAAAACATCTAAACGATCCCTCACTCAACCCTGCCCCTCCCCCCCCCCCCCCAACACCAAACGTTTCCCAACATAGTCATGCGTATTCAAGCACACACGCGACTTGCAAGAGAACTGTAAAAAACGTTCATAGGTTTTTCAGCTAGCGACTTCAAATTTATGGTGTGGGTAGAGGGAGTAAATAGCAACCATTCATCAAAAACAAACGTTTATTTCGTCACGGTCACCATTTCCAAAGTAGACCACATTTTTCAAAATTCATTTTTTTTTCCTCCTACACCCTTGAAACTTGCTGCCCACATAGAGGGCATACCCACCTTTCATTAACGTCAAACAATCTTTTTCACGAAATTCACCGTTTCCATAATAATCAAAAATCCATAACCAAGAATTTTCAAAAAAAAAATTTAAATACCAACACACATTCTTAGTCAAGAGCATGTCATCCCACGGTCAACAATACCTCATTCGTTATAATCCGACCATCCATTCGCCAATTATCGCCAATGTTCGCGAGAAAGTAGGCTATCATTTTTTTTCCTCCTACACCCTTGAAACTTGCTGCCCGCCTAAAGGGCATACCCACCTTTCATTAACGTCAAACAAACATTTTCACAACATTCACCGTTTCCAAAATAATCAAAAATCCAAAAACAAGAATTTTCATTTCTTTTTTTTTAAATCAACACATATTTTTAGCAAAGAGGACGTCACCCCGTTCCTAAACAACACATCGTTCTAGACTTACAAGCTCATTAAATATCACCAAAATGTTAAAAACGCACGTTTACCTCCAATTGCGATTCCAAATTTCACCCATTTTAAAAAAATAACCTCACCATCAAATAGAGCGGTAAAGATACCATCTAAACGACACCTCACTCGTCCCTAGTCCTCCCCCACCACCAACTTTTTCCAACATAGCCATACGTATTCAAGCACGCACGCGACTTGCAGGAGAACCGGTATCATCTCACTACTAATAAGAATACAGCAAAAGTATGAAGATTTAATAAATCGTAATTGTTTTCAGCAAATATGATATAATGAATATTTTCACACCAAAGAACGACAACGTGAAGATGATTTATTGGAGGAATTTATTTAATGGGGCCTCCAAACCTTGAGGTGAACCGTATACGATTTACATTCCACATAGTCACATGGCTTAGAGTACGTCGTTGTACCTATCTCCGCCACCGCACGCGATCATTGTTTCCGTCCCATCCACTTCCGTCCCTTTTCCAAAATCACTCCCACAAAAATGTCCAGCCACCGAGTGCCACAAAAATATCCAGATACCGAGTGGAAAGATGTTGCACATCAATAAAAAAATATCAAATCAAATGGAAAATAGTTTTGTAATAATAATAAAATAAATAATAGTTACAATATTTTGAATACACTACAGTACATATTTTTAATATTATTAAAGGGCCCTTTAATTCCTCTTGAAGATTATGTAAACTATTCTTTCCCGGCTTAAGTCTTCCATCATTTCACTGAAATCTAAACTTGCTAAACGGTCACGGAAGCATTAGCTGCACTGAAAAAAGAATATGAATTATAAATTAGTTTGAAGAGTTTGAAAAGTTAGAAAAGTATAATTACATTGAAACCAATCCATGGTGCGGGGCCTCCCGGACCGCGGGGCCTTGGGCGGTCGCCCTCCTCACCCTCCTCGCCCTCCCCTAGATCCGCCCCTGCCCGATGCCTCTAGGCTGGTCAATTCTAGGTGGCCTATTTTGATGTATGGCATTTCACAACATCCTAAGGCCATTCACCTGACTATGTCTCAAGAATGAGACTTATGTCGCTAGCAAATTCTCCGTCGGACAGGTGAATGGATGTTTTGATAGAAGCATACTGATTTGTATATAACTGGCAGTGAGATGAGTAGTGAAATAGACATCAGTACAGGAACAGCCGCAAATCAGCTAAGTCAACAAGACCGCAGGGTTAACTAGATACATTTCAGTGTTTAACCTAACTAAGCAACTACAGAAGCTCACCAAGTAAATAAGGAATTTGAAAAGTATTAGTTAATAACAAAACAGTAGTAGGGCGCAATCACTTCGCAACGATAGAAGATAATGATTCTAAAAGATTTGATACTTATAGAGAGGACGTGGTGGTTTAGTGGTCAAGCTGCTCACCGTTCACCAAGGCACCTTCTTTCCCGGATTCTGCCACTAAAACACTTATGCACAAATTACCTACCGGTAGGCCTACCCGAGTTTTTTGCTTCTCCTTAGCGAACGTCGATTTGGAACATGGAATATAAGAAGCCAAACCATACCGGTACCGCACCTGTCCGCCTTGTTGCGTAGTGGCTATCTGTCTTCGCTGTTACCGCGGAGACCCAGGTTCGATTCCCGACTCACCCAGGACATTACATTCTGGTCTGAGGGCTCGTGAGGCACAACTCAGCCATCCTGGAAGTGGTTAATCGTGCTTCCCACTCCTACTCCATGCAAACGCCGGGATAGTACATTACAGAGAGAGGGCCATGGCCGCTTCCTGCCCAAATCCTATACGCACACTAGTTCAGGCTTTACATTCAGAGTGGGGTAAAATGCATTTTAGATACAAAATACTCCAAAAGTGAATTTTAGATACATAATGTAGGCGTACTTATAAATTTCAGGAAAATACAAATTATTATTTAAGAATACAATTCAAAACACAAAATACTTTCCTCCATTCAGACTGTTCAAAGTAACAATGATATAGCGGCTTCGGTGGCGTAGTCGGTAGCATGCTGAACTACGGTGCCCAAGATAGCGGGTTCAAACCCGGCCGAAGTCGTCGGATTTTTTATGAGCGTTAAAAATCCTTCAGTATGCCTTCCTTCGGAGGGGAAGTAAAGCCGGCGGTCCCATGTCATAGATTTATGGCATGTAAAAGATCCTTTCACAGACTACACTTGTGTAAAGCAAAATTTGTTGGGTTAGATTTCGTCGGAACGCTCTATCAAAGTTCCAACGTTGTCCACTAGGTATCATTGATATCTGGTGGCGAAAGTTGGAACTACTTGAAATTGAACGGAACTTGTAGCTCACCCTTTAGGGTGTCCGCTGGAAGCAGCTACAGACTCAGGCGAGCCGAACATGTCCTCGGACACTCCCGGCACCAAAAGCCATACGATAAATAATGAATAACAATGATATATTACTATTATAGATATTGCTATCATGATCGACCTGAACAGACACGCGCGTTAACGTGCAAAGGTAATGGTTCACATCCCACCGTCAGCCTCCTTGAAATGGTTCACCTCACCTCTTCTCCAATCCCGTGAAATGGGTAATAATACGTACAGATTATTACTATTATTGCCGTATGGATTAAGCTCCCCAATTTCGACACAGCCAAACCGGAACTGTATTGGATAGTCTGTGGCTATGATTTAATCAATTTTATCTTGTAATCATCAAATGTGGTACGAGAGATCTCTTACGAGGGCCGCCGGGAATCAAACTACCCCTGATCCACTGACCTATAGCAGTATGGACTGTTTACTCTGGGTGTAACTCTTGACAGAACGCTAACATTCTATCTTAGAAGGACTGCTGCCAAACTCAAGACACGAACACTTAGGGTCCAGCACCAATACTCTCTTCTATCGCTGAATACAATAGCTTGTTGACTTTGCGACATGTGGCCCTGTGTAAGGATAACTGGTGTTAATGTGTTGGCTGTATTAATGTGTGTTTAATTTTCAGTGTTGTCTAAGTAATCAATTAATAAAAGCTTTTCAGTCGTTTAACACGCATGCGCCCAAATTAGATTGGGCGAGGAATTACAATTAAGGTCCCAGTGCCTGAAATAAATTACATGAAGTACTTGTACACTTGATAAAACACTTCTCACATAAAATGGGGGCTCAATTGGATGAGTAGTTTCGTTCCTCTAGCACACATCATCAGATCTGCGCACTTAAGTTTATTGGATATGTGTATAACTCTTATGTACAACAGTATTTACAATTGTTAAACTAAGGGGGTTTTTAATTTAACTTACTAAAGAATCAGATTTTTAAACAATTATATTATTTACTCCGTTAGTCTATTACACCTCTAAACGGTTGCGTTCATTGCTAGTACTTTTTATGTGTATACGTGTGAATGAAAAGGAAGGAAGTTTGCACTTTTATGTTGTTGCAATCATGAGCTACGAGACCTTATTATGTGTGGAATTCGTACTAACTAAATTAATATACATTCTAATATTCCTCTCACAGACACTACCATACGGAAGGTACCTGCAGTTAAGTACGGTGCTTAGGAGAATGGATTTCTGCGAATCAGAGCGAGAACCTAGCCATAGAAGCCAGATGTACCTAGTGAAAGGGCTTATCTTTCCTGTCGTAGTCTCTATTCATATAAGTGCCTCTCGAAGAACCTCAAATTCAGACACCATAACTCGGTCGTCAAGTCATCTGTTCAGTATGCTTCTGAGTACCTTGTAATGACCAGAAAGAGTCCACTCATAAAACTGGAGTTAAAAGAACGGCAAAATGTGAGGCGTATCATTCAGGACGGCCCTCTGAGATCCTACAGCGCTGATAAAAGAAATTTGAACCGAGGAGCAAATAAACACCACAGTTCAATTGACTACACATTAAAAAGTAAATTATTCTTTGTATAAATAAAAGATAAAAAAATGAATACTGAAATCTCGTCAGGTTACTGGTTATCCAGGCCTAGAAAGGTTGGGGCAAATATAATTATTACTATTATTATTGCTGGGGCCCAGTTTCTGTTATCCAGGACTAGAAAGGTTGGGACAAATATAATTATTACTATTATTATTGCTGGGGCCCAATTTCTGTTATCCAGGACTAGAAAGGTTGGGACAAATATAATTATTACTATTATTATTGCTGGGGCCCAGTTTCTTTCGGACTTTGAGATACGTGGACTCGATGCGCACCGCCCTATGAATGGTTCTTCGCGGATCCCCATTTTCAACTACAAGTCAGTACGGCACCTTTTTCGGCCACGGCCGCTTCAAATGCCTAGCCTAGTTTGATTCTCCTCTACTCATTTGATATCCTCTCACGAGGTGGGCGTCAGTGAGGGCATCTGGTCGTTAAATCACCCTCTACAAAGAAAAAAATATCATTGCATCTCATCCCCAACCCGTTGAAACGAGAATAATAAGAGGTAGACATACTTACGATTATTATTATTATATCATGTGTGTCCCTTGTGGACAGTGTTTGAATGTGTAACCCTACTGAAATTTCTAACAAGAGGAAACCGAATGAAACAATTTTTCTTCAGAGGACAAGGGCACTTCAGTTTCAAAATTTTACCTAAAATAAAATGGCAGAAACCCAAATATCAAAGCTCAAATGAAATAACGATTGAGCATCACAACTAATTTTTTTTAAACATACTTCAATTTGGTAAGCGCTTTGCTCCCAAACTACAAGGTAATCGGGTGAAATGTTTTCAAGATGATGGTTGTACGAATCAGACGAGAATTATAATCCATGACATAAGATACAATGAAACATTCACAGTGTTTCTCATTCCGATACATTTAAATACGGACCCACTGTTACCAACTTTGGGACTATATGATCACGAATATTACGCGCCGCCGCTGTATTGAACTTTTAAAACATTCATCATCATCATCATCAGTTAACAGCTCCAGTTTCTCGTACTTAAGGGCTACAGTAAAGCTAATTATTGACAATTATCGGCCGTATGTGTAGCCTCGTACTGTACCCGTTCGTCCTGGGGATGCGATGACCCATCTGCTATTACATCGCATTCCTGGATTTCCAGGACAGAGCGGAGTTAAATGAACATGAAGTCAAATAAGGGATGTGTCGGAAATTCAGTTGAAATATCACAAAAGCAGAGGGTAACACGAGATAAAGTATCTCCAGGGTCGTTACGGGTTTAAATTTAATTAAAAAAATGCAAATATAAATGGGCGCCATCAACTGAATCCCTAGCAAACCACATCCTTCCTAGTTAAGCCTTAATTAAGACAAGGAAAGAAAAAGGAAAATCACATCATCATCAGATCACAACTAAGATAAAAACAAATTTATTCAACTTTGATAGTCAGACAGACATATTAAACACTCATCCTACCTGAGAGCATGGTCGAATGCCAACGTTAAATTGTCATTGTCCAGAAAATCGAACCATCTCTATTCTACTCAAAGTGTATTTAATCCACATAAAATAGGAAAAATTTCTAAAGTTCTCTTGGGTTCTCAGGATCACCGTAGCACTATGTCCTTGCGTCACTGACACTCGGGATAACTGAGACCTAAATTCTCTTTAAATTAACATCATGAATGTGGATGTAAAAAATATTAATTAATCTGTCTAAACACATATATTTTAATCACATATTTAAATATCACATAATTTATGGCTTGCATGGCATTATTCAAATGCAGAATATGTTAGTAAAATGCTCCTAAACATCGAATAATTAATTTACACTATTTACACTGTCATTAATAATTGCTTGTTTGTGAATCACAGAAAATCCACTATTCATTGGTTATAATCATCATCATCATCAAAATTAAATATTTCTCACATTAGTTCTCATCTCAAAATTCAATATATTCAAGTCAGAATAATTAATTCATTATCATCAAATCATTTAAATGAATATTATAATCATCAATTCTTTATGCTCTCTAATTATTCACACACTCTCCTTTCATCATCTCCTTCAGATTAAATCATCTTAAATCATCAATATAAATCGTTTAATTCATCAACTCAAGTTGCAATTCTTCAAATCATATCTCAATCAAATTTATTTAAATTCATTTAAATTTATTAATCATCAGCTTCTTTAATTAATTATCACCTTCTAATTCAGTTATTCATCATCTATTCAATCATCTATTAATTTCTTTAAATCAGCTTATTTATTCAATCTTTAATTCATCCATTTATTTAATTCATTGATCTATTCCAAAATTTAATTTATCAATTTATTTAAATTTTATTCATCTGGTTATTTAGATTTTCATTATTTCATCCAGTCATTCTGATTTTTATTTCATTAGGTCAGATCATTAATATGCTTAAATTTCAGATTATTATTTCATTAATTATTATTATCAGAAAATCTTGTATTATCAACATTATTTATTTGTTTAATTTCCTAACAAATTGTTTAATAAGGTTTATAGAACGTTGTCTTACAGTTTTATCACTTCCAAGTTATATCTCGTATTCAATTATCATGCCAAAAATATTATTGCCTTCACAAATTCACGTTGGATCTCACTATCCACAACTACATTATATTTTCTCACTTTATCAAATATCACATTTGAATACCAAAAAGGGGGCGTGGTGGCTCAGCGGTCTAGCTGAATGCCTTTCACGAAGGCGGTCCGGGTTCGATTCCCGGTCAATGCATGTGAGATTTTCGAAGTGAAATGCCATGTCCTGTGGTTCGGATTCCACGTAAAAAGGAGGTCCCGTGGCTCATGATCTCGCGATTAACGGTCACGTTAAACTACAAGCTTCCTTCCTTTTTGCTTTGAATACCAAAATTACTCCACAAAACTCCATAAATATTCAGCGCACAGCATGAATCTCAAAATTATGCTAGACTGGGTTTGACAACCTCATGTCTGCTTCAAAATACATTAGCAATATTGCAACTTCCACTTGGCAACTTCCACAAAATGCCTATCACAAACTTCACTTAATCACGTTGCATGATCTACAAATTATATAACTGGCTTCAAATTATCAACGCACACAATCTCCAATAACTGTAATTAATCTGATCACATCTAGACAACTTCTTAAACAATTAGGAAAAATATTACCTCAGTAATTGAAATCAAATTCAAGATCTGCTTTCAAATAGCATAAATTATCTTAAAATTCTCATAATTCACTTCACAGAAAAATACCAATGTGCTATAATCTCTCGCAATAAAATATGCAATACTGATCTGCCTTAAAATAAATCTGACCATTAATGATTCATCTTACAAGATTCAATTACTTTAAATCCTCCTCAAAGGTATCAAATTCAATCATAAAAATTATCGAAAGCATCAGCTGTATCAGCTGTTAACTGAAAGTACTCTCAAAAGAGTATAGCAACAAAATATTGGATTGGCAAACAAGAATTACAAAATGTAACCCTGCTGACATTTATTTCTAATTTATTTAACAAAATTCAACTGATATGTGACTAGTAGTTTCTTGTTTGATCCTCTTACAATCTCAAGTACACTCGGATGATAAAAATGAGTTCCTCAATGGCGAGTAAGATGAGTAGCCACCACACAATCGTATAAATACGAAAGGCCTCGCCCCGTCGTCTAACATGATAAAGCCCTGAACGATGGGTAAAGATGTGTACCACCACACGACCGTATAAATACGAAAGGCCCCATCTCGTTGTCTAATGAGTGAATGTACCAGATTGGAATCAACAAGTCTCTAGTTGTCACATAAAAGCGATATTCATTCACTTGAGTGAATAACATCTTAACATCTCCAAACAATCCAATGGAAAAATCCCTACTGATGAATAATACACACTCGCTAGTATGCAATGAACTGACGAAGTGATTTAAATAATCCAATTGCAGATCACGAGTTCGAAATACTCGTCACAAAATAATAACTGTCCAAGAAAACCATCCTTACTGGAAAATGTCTAAAAGACCAAACATCTGCTTAATAAAGCCAACCAATGGTGAGAATCTCGTATAATGGTGCCTGCCATATCATATGGTAACGCCATATTCTAGCAAAATTGGAGCAAATAATGTCTAAGCCATGTCTAAATAATCGTAGAACTCCTACTAGAAAAATATATACAAGTATGCCCAGTGTTCATGGAAAAATCATATCAGAAAGTCATAACTCTTACAGTACCTTCTCATATCAGCTGTTAACATATTTCAAAGATCGTTGATTATAAATTTCTCGAAAGATCGAAGTGAATATCGTTTCACCCACGCAAAAACGATCGCCTTCATATCCCAAGTGAATCAGCTGTTAGACCTCCTCTTCTTCAGGAATCGAATCCATCGCTCCGTGGTGCCATCGCGTCTCTGTCTTCGTTTACTCCGACATGATGAACTGCATGTTATCCATAGCGGATACTGTCCAAATTCTTAAGTAAATGTTCATAAAAGCAGCGTACCCCATATTCTTCTTCTGTGTTACGCCACTGTCCCATACAATGTTCGGTTCGCTTGTTAAAAGTTCAATCTCCACAGCGGTTAAGTCTCACTTGCAGAAAATAAATTTTATTTATGAGAGTGTATAAGTTTTTGAAACACCCTGTAGCTGTGTTCGTACTCGATATTTTATAGTAATTCATAAAAAAGAATTATGTTAATGCACATGCCAATGTTCATAAGTGCATATAATTGTAACATTTCGTTTGTCTTAAAAGCGTTAATGCTAGCTTGACCCCATGGTCGCTCTACATGTTCCGTTATCAAATGCATAGTCGTAATGTCATTTGAATATCTAAGTTCATAATTGCAGTATATTACAACTGTCGGCCTGCACAATTCTATTACTGAATACAAGTCCCAACTCAATATGGTAACTGAATGTTGAAATGAACTTCAGCTTCTTTAAAGTTGCCTGCGTATAAAAGTCGGAAACAGCCCGCTCTGATCTACTGCATTGTTCCAGAATGATCTACGCTTAAAGCCGGCCTCGCCATGCCGCTTCGCTGTGCTGTTCTGCGTTATAAAATGCAGCTCGAAATAAAGTTCTCAATCTCGTATTACAATGCTGTTCTGACCCCGGCCTTCTCCTGCTTACACGGCCCGTACAGCCTGCCTCGAAACCGGTCTTCTCGCCGTCTACCGCACGTTGCTCGCCTTGGCTCACTGACCTACTTTCGCTCTCTGCTTGGTTAAGTAATACTGTTCGTTTTCACGTCACGCAACAAGTGCTGTGCACCGCTTGACTTTGCCGTACGCTCTGCGCATGTGTACTACTCAGCTCGCTGGCTGAACTCGACTTATGTCTCTGGACTGCGTTAAGGAGCTCGTACCTGGCGCTATCACGTGATGCTCCCCCACCTTCACTGTGGTCATGCGTCACAAATATAATCTCGACCACCATCATCTCGGCTATTAAGTTATCTCGACTCGATGTGAGCGCTATCTTTACAATTCTTCCCATAAATCTCAACTACGGCTCAATGTCAGCTGGCGTAGCCGATAGCCTCAACTAGGTATCGGGTACAGTACGACGAAAGCAAAATAACAGACTCTCCAAGCTTTCATGATAGCGGCTGCGTGAACTATTAGAACATATAAATTGACAACTCTGAAGGAAATTGCGTAATTAAGACAACTCTTACCAAGAGGTGAGTATCATATAAGAGCTCTCACTTTCATTAGTCAAAAGATATACTCAAGATGTTATTGCACAATTACGACGAAAATTAGTTGAAGACGAATAATAAATTAGGTGCACCAGTTGCGTTAGTGATGACATTATCACAATAAATATAAAACGTAGCCTAGTGGCCATCCTGAAATTGCATAGTTTAAAAACAAATATTTGAACTACAATAACGAAAATTAGTGATAAGGTAAAAACCTAAGTGTAGTAACGAGTGCCTAATGCAAAATAACAGTGACATTACAATGGTGGCTGCGGGTAAAATTAAAACGTGATAGTGAATCATTCAGAAAGTGATTGCGCAAAGAAAATCCGTATATGGGACTTTGCTTAAATTAGACTTAGGTATAACACACTTAATACAACGCGCGGTGGCCATCTTGAAAGTTTAGAATATGATAATGAATAACTGAATGTATTTGAACGATGGTTGGTCGGTTCCTCATTTTAGGGGCTGCGACAGCGTGGTCAGGTAGCCTCGTGTACTTTGGGTGTGTGTAGAATCTGTCTGATATCCAGTGTTGATTGTGATGACTGTATTAGTGTGCGTATTTGTTTTAATTCAAGGAATGACTGCAGACATTTAATTTTTAAAGTAGTTTCTACTTTTGCTGCCAAATGCCACCGTCAACGACCAACTAGTACATAACTTTGTTACCAGATGCCACAGCTCTTGACGACGATCGTAGGAACCTAAGAACGTTAGTCAAATGTTTAACCTATATATAATTTAGCTTCACAGAGGTGTAATTAGTAAGGACAGAAGGTTCTGAGCGCACCATGAAATAATACAAAAACCTACCATAACATTTCTCGCTGTGTCTGCCATATTATTACAGGCAGAAATACAAAACGTTTGAGTACAAGCCCTGTTGATTCCAATGAATTGAATTCTATTGGAATTAGAGTACCGTACTCATTTTCTCTAAGGATTTTTTAAAAATTGTCTAATTTTCCAAGATCTTATTACAACATGTACTGTAATTATGTTGGTACATATCCCTGCTAAAGTATACATACCACTGCATCCAAATTTTTTCTACACATTAAATACATTCATAGCTATATGAAACTCTAGAATTTTTACATTTGATAAATATTTAACCATTCAACGCTAAATTGAAATGTTGATCACAAAACATATGATTTTTAGCAACATATAATGTCTGAATGCGACATACGTGCCCCAGATGAAACATCAGGGGATAAATGAAAATGTCGAATTAACTCTAGTGGACTGTATTTACAAAAATCTGCATGATACAAGAGACACCACACTTGATATGCGAAGGAGCTAATGCTCCAAAACACAAACACATTCAGCCATGATGGCTACTTCACTCTCTGTCTCTAGGTCACTGCTGCCAACCTAAACATAAATAAATGTATCTGTTACCAACTGTGGAAATAAAACAATTATATAATTCTCCCTGAGAGCAAACATACGCCCCACCTTGAAATACATGGATTTCAATAATCTGAAATGGAAACACTGAAATGTTCCAATGACAAGGACATGAAACACTAAAATATTCACTAACTTAAAACACTGATATATTAACAGTCAAAATTATGTGTCTGCTCAATTTTTAGCGGAGCTACCTTGGAAACTGGTCGTTTAAAAATACCACTGTTGCACTTCACTGAAACCACTCTTACCACATTGTCTTTACCACCATGCACTTCAGTGATAACACCAAGGGGCCACTGGAGTGGGGGAACATTGTCTTCCCGTATCAGCACCACAGTACCTGGTGATTCGTTGCAGGAGGAGGTCGTCCATTTGCTGCGCTGCTGCAGATGAGTGAGGTAATCTGATGACCATCTCTTCCAAAAGGATTGGAGTCTTTGTTGAAGAACCTTAAATCTAGTTAACAAAGGCCGTTTACATAATGTTCAATCAGGTTCGGGAAGAGTAGTGAGGGGTTCGCCTATAAGGAAGTGACCTGGTGTCAAGGTAGGTTCATCAGAAGGATCATTTGACAGGGCTAGAAGGGGACGTGAATTTAAGCAAGCCTCAATTTGCGCAGTTAATGTAGCCAATTCTTCATATGTGAAATGAAGTGTTCCGAGAACTCTTCTTAGATGATGTTTGAGGGATTTTACTCCGGCCTCCCAAAGCCCTCCAAAATTAGGGGCATGAGGAGGTATGAAATGCCACTTAACTCCACAACTACTGGCGAAGTTACTGATCTCCTCTCTAGTCCGTTCCTGAGTGAACAACTTCTTGAGCTCCTTGAGCTCTCTACTAGCACCTTGGAAATTTGAACCATTGTCGAAGTACATGTTACTGTATAATCCTCTTCTTGCGATGAATCTCCTGAGTGCTGCGAGGAAAGCTTGAGTGGTTAGGTCGGAAACTATTTCTAAATGAATGGCCTTGGTGCACATACATATGAAAATGCATATGTAACCCTTCACAATGGTCTTGCTACGTGGATTGCCGATCTTCAAGTAAAAAGGGCCCGTGAAGTCTGTGTCGGTGTTGCGGAATGGTCTTGCTTGAGATACACGAACTGAGGGCAACTGTCCCATTACTTGCTGTGTAGTTTTGGCTTTGAACCTGAAGCATTTTGTACAAGTGTTAATAACTCTTCGAACCACCGACTTTCCATTGATGATCCAGTAGCACTGTCTGATGGATGCTAAAGTCAACTGGTTTCCTGAATGTAGGAGTCTTTCATGTTCCCTCTTGATTATTAAATCAGTAAACTGATGTTTAGCGGGCAAAATCATCTGATGTTTGAAATCGTAGTCTTGATTGGAGTTCTCTAGTCTTCCTCCAAATCTCAGGATTTGATCCTTCTCTAAAAATGGTACTAAACTTTGAAGTTTGCTACGTCTTGACACTGCATTGTGTTTCAAAAGATATGCTATTTCCTCGCGGAATGCTATTGACTGCACTAGTCTAACACATGTCATGTTAGTTTGCTGCAACTCTTCTATTGTTAATGGACTATGTTTCCGTTCTGAAGGTTTGTGTTTAGTGTTGTGCTCGAATCTTAAACAGTATGCTAACACTCTTTGTAGCTTGAGATGGGAAGAAAATCTTGTGAGCACATCTGCAGGATTAGAGTGGACTGAACAACTAAGCACTAGCTTGCGTTGCTCAGGAATCTTTGATTCAGGTTGTTCACTGGAAGTGGGCCAGTTCCGTTCCGAACACTGTAGCCATTCAGGGCCATGCCACCGAAGATGATTATTTGAAAGGTTTGTAGGATCAGTTCCTCGAGAAATTAGATCTGCAGGATTGTCTGCTGATGCTACGTGCTTCCAATCCTTGACTGAAGTATTGCCTTGCACTTCAGCCACACGGTGCGCAACACAAGTTTTCCATTTTGACTATTCTCCTGCTAACCATGCGAGAACAATCTTTGAGTCTGTCCTCAGATGAATGCTATGGAATTCAATATTGAGAACATGACACATCTTTTTAACCACTTGTGACAATAGTACTGCTGCACACAACTCTAGTCTGGGTAGCGTGATCTGTTTCAGTGGAGCCACTCTGGACTTGGAGCACAGGTAATGTGTTATTACGTGACCTTGATCTGTTGACGAGCGTAGGAATAAACATGCACCGTAGCCCTTCAAGGATGCATCAGCGAAGCCATGCAACTGCACCTGAGTACAATTTTCTTGAAGCACAAATCTGTTAATATATATCTTGTCAATCAAGGGTATTTGAGAATGCAGAGTACGCCATCTTGTAAGAAGTTCCGTTGGAAGTTCATCATCCCATCCTATCTTCTCTTGCCATAGTTGCTGCAGAAACATCTGGAATGCGATGACAATAGGACTGATTAGCCCAATAGGGTCATAAATTGACGACACAATCGATAACACCTTGCGTTTGGTAACTGGAGATCCACTTCCTTGTTCTTTCTGCACACCACTGGATATCTGTAGTTTGTCTGTCGCTGGATGCCAAAGTAGACCTAAAGTATTTATATTTTCTCCAGAATCAATCTGAAGGGGAAGCTGTGTCTGTCTGCAGTCCTTTGGAACTGCCTCTAACAATGCTGGATGGTTAGAGCACCACTTGCTGAGCTTGAAGCCTCCCTTGGATAACAATTGGATCAGTTCACGTTGTAGGAGTAATTCATTGTCAACCTTACTTGTTCCTGAAATGCAGTCGTCTACATAAAATCACGAAGAAGGACAGATGCTGCCTGCGGATACTGTTGTCCCTCATCATATGCCAATTGCCTTAAACAACTTATTGCCAGAAATGGAGCTGATGATGTGCCATATGTGACCGTCTGAAGTTGGTACTGCTTGATAAGCTCATTAGGAGAAGCTCTCCAAAGGATGCGTTGAAGGCTGCTGTCTCTGGAATCAACCTTAACTTGTCTGTACATCTGCTCGATGTCAGCTGTAAAGCCTATGGCGTGAGTTCTAAATCTAGCGACAATCGAACATAAGTCTTGTTGAATAGTAGGACCCGTCATTAAAATATCATTAAGTGACTTTCCTGACCTCGATTTACAAGAAGCGTCGAAGACAACTCTAGTTTTTGTAGTAGTGCTGGATTTGTTGAATACCAGATGGTGCGGCATGTAGTATGCTACCGATGTTGCCATACTAGAATTAACAATATCCATGTGTCCTAGTTCCTGGTATTCAGTGAGAAACTGGTCATAATCTACCTTCAGTTGCGTATCATTGTTAAGCCTACGCTCAAGGTATTGAAATCTGCTAGTTGCTGTTTGTAAAGAATTGCCTAATATACTTGGATCCTGCTTAAATGGTAGTCTGACTATGTATTTCCCGGATGCATCTCGTGTCACATGATCAGAAAAATGCTGTTCACATTCAATCTCTTCTTGCGACTTGACTGGCTCGTGAAGTTCTTCGATCTCCCAAAATCGTTGTACTTGGTTATGACGGTGAACATCATTACGAAGGAAAAACGTTCCTGCTGCATTTTTTCTCTTTCTCAAGGTGGATTCATATGAACCTGACACAATCCATCCAAAATCTGTGTTTTGTAGGACTGGAAACTTACCGGGTCTCGTCCTGTGTCCCCTCTGTAGAATTATAAAGAATACATCAGCACCGAGAAGCATGTCTATCTTGGCTGGGGCATAAAACCTCGGATCTGCTAACTGAATATAATTAGGGAGCTCCCACTCTTCATAGGGTACCTGCTGACTAGGCATGCCACTTGTAATTTTGGATAGGACCAGACATTCAACATTGTGGCGTGTGTTGCTTATGGAAGATTGCACTTCAACGCTCACACTATACTTGGCTTCAGACATGGACTGAGAAATACCTTCGATGGGTGTGAGATTCTTGGCCTTTCTTAAGCCCAAACTTTGAACCAAACTCTCGGTTACAATATTGCTTTGACTGCCACTGTCCAATAAGCAACGAGCTAAGTGTAGCCTACCAGCACTATCCTTTACCTTTACTATTGCTGTAGAAATTAGAACTTGAGTTTGTGGTTTGAGTTTCATAGTGCAATAACTGGAGGAGTTACCACGAACTTGAGCATTGTGAGCCTGGTTTGACTCGGGGTTTGAGCATCTACCGATAGCTCCTTGCTGAGACTGTTTAGACGAGTTGGCATTGAATTTCTGATTCCCAGAATCAAAATGCAACAGTGAGTTGTGACAACCGTTGCAAGTTTTGCATGTTGACTTCGATGGACAAGAACTTATAGTGTGTGATTCATGCAAACAGTTGTAGCAAAGCTTATGCTGCTTAACTAGGTTATATCTACGATTAACATCATAACCTAAAAATTTATCACATTTGAAGATTGGATGTTGCCCCTTACAGGCTTCACAATTATTGTTAATTGGAATGTATTAACTACTTGTAAATGGTTGTTTCTCATGCTTGAAACCATGCTTAGAAGTTTTATCTTGATACAATCAGCTGATCTTATCACAGTGACCCTTAGTAGGTGAAAAATCAATTAATTCAAGGGTTTGAGCCCGCCTTTCAAGATATTCTAACAACTCCGTAAGTGTAGATAGTTCCTTGGATTTGTTGCTCATTTCCCATTTCTTACGTGTGGCTTCAGGTAACTTGTCAAGTATGATTTGACCTATTATGATTTCATGTAGGGGAATATTCAAATTCAAAGACTCAACAGCCTTTAAATTGGATTGTACTTGATTCAAAAGTGTGC